>JABWPP010000049.1:47000404-48425404 GCA_016920855.1 Puya raimondii
CCCCCCCCCCCCCCCCCCCCCCCCCCCCCCCCCCCCCCCCCCCCCCCCCCCCCCCCCCCCCCCCCCCCCCCCCCCCCCCCCCCCCCCCCCCCCCCCCCCCCCCCCCCCCCCCCCCCCCCCCCCCCCCCCCCCCCCCCCCCCCCCCCCCCCCCCCCCCCCCCCCCCCCCCCCCCCCCCCCCCCCCCCCCCCCCCCCCCCCCCCCCCCCCCCCCCCCCCCCCCCCCCCCCCCCCCCCCCCCCCCCCCCCCCCCCCCCCCCCCCCCCCCCCCCCCCCCCCCCCCCCCCCCCCCCCCCCCCCCCCCCCCACCCCCCCCCCCCCCCCCCCCCCCCCCCCCCCCCCCCCCCCCCCCCCCCCCCCCCCCCCCCCCCCCCCCCCCCCCCAAAAAAAACCCCCCCCCCCCCCCCCCCCCCCCCCCCCCCCCCCCCCCCCCCCCCCCCCCCCCCCCCCCCCCCCCCCCCCCCCCCCCCCCCCCCCCCCCCCCCCCCCCCCCCCCCCCCCCCCCCCCCCCCCCCCCCCCCCCCCCCCCCCCCCCCCCCCCCCCCCCCCCCCCCCCCCCCCCCCCCCCCCCCCCCCCCCCCCCCCCCCCCCCCCCCCCCCCCCCCCCCCCCCCCCCCCCCCCCCCCCCCCCCCCCCCCCCCCCCCCCCCCCCCCCCCCCCCCCCCCCCCCCCCCCCCCCCCCCCCCCCCCCCCCCCCCCCCCCCCCCCCCCCCCCCCCCCCCCCCCCCCCCCCCCCCCCCCCCCCCCCCCCCCCCCCCCCCCCCCCCCCCCCCCCCCCCCCCCCCCCCCCCCCCCCCCCCCCCCCCCCCCCCCCCCCCCCCCCCCCCCCCCCCCCCCCCCCCCCCCCCCCCCCCCCCCCCCCCCCCCCCCCCCCCCCCCCCCCCCCCCCCCCCCCCCCCCCCCCCCCCCCCCCCCCCCCCCCCCCCCCCCCCCCCCCCCCCCCCCCCCCCCCCCCCCCCCCCCCCCCCCCCCCCCCCCCCCCCCCCCCCCCCCCCCCCCCCCCCCCCCCCCCCCCCCCCCCCCCCCCCCCCCCCCCCCCCCCCCCCCCCCCCCCCCCCCCCCCCCCCCCCCCCCCCCCCCCCCCCCCCCCCCCCCCCCCCCCCCCCCCCCCCCCCCCCCCCCCCCCCCCCCCCCCCCCCCCCCCCCCCCCCCCCCCCCCCCCCCCCCCCCCCCCCCCCCCCCCCCCCCCCCCCCCCCCCCCCCCCCCCCCCCCCCCCCCCCCCCCCCCCCCCCCCCCCCCCCCCCCCCCCCCCCCCCCCCCCCCCCCCCCCCCCCCCCCCCCCCCCCCCCCCCCCCCCCCCCCCCCCCCCCCCCCCCCCCCCCCCCCCCCCCCCCCCCCCCCCCCCCCCCCCCCCCCCCCCCCCCCCCCCCCCCCCCCCCCCCCCCCCCCCCCCCCCCCCCCCCCCCCCCCCCCCCCCCCCCCCCCCCCCCCCCCCCCCCCCCCCCCCCCCCCCCCCCCCCCCCCCCCCCCCCCCCCCCCCCCCCCCCCCCCCCCCCCCCCCCCCCCCCCCCCCCCCCCCCCCCCCCCCCCCCCCCCCCCCCCCCCCCCCCCCCCCCCCCCCCCCCCCCCCCCCCCCCCCCCCCCCCCCCCCCCCCCCCCCCCCCCCCCCCCCCCCCCCCCCCCCCCCCCCCCCCCCCCCCCCCCCCCCCCCCCCCCCCCCCCCCCCCCCCCCCCCCCCCCCCCCCCCCCCCCCCCCCCCCCCCCCCCCCCCCCCCCCCCCCCCCCCCCCCCCCCCCCCCCCCCCCCCCCCCCCCCCCCCCCCCCCCCCCCCCCCCCCCCCCCCCCCCCCCCCCCCCCCCCCCCCCCCCCCCCCCCCCCCCCCCCCCCCCCCCCCCCCCCCCCCCCCCCCCCCCCCCCCCCCCCCCCCCCCCCCCCCCCCCCCCCCCCCCCCCCCCCCCCCCCCCCCCCCCCCCCCCCCCCCCCCCCCCCCCCCCCCCCCCCCCCCCCCCCCCCCCCCCCCCCCCCCCCCCCCCCCCCCCCCCCCCCCCCCCCCCCCCCCCCCCCCCCCCCCCCCCCCCCCCCCCCCCCCCCCCCCCCCCCCCCCCCCCCCCCCCCCCCCCCCCCCCCCCCCCCCCCCCCCCCCCCCCCCCCCCCCCCCCCCCCCCCCCCCCCCCCCCCCCCCCCCCCCCCCCCCCCCCCCCCCCCCCCCCCCCCCCCCCCCCCCCCCCCCCCCCCCCCCCCCCCCCCCCCCCCCCCCCCCCCCCCCCCCCCCCCCCCCCCCCCCCCCCCCCGATTCCCCCGTCCAACTCTATGTACGCTACTCTACCCAAGTGCGAGCGTCCCACGTATTTACATCCTCTATCTTCGCACAACAGACCTCCCCCCCTCATCTGAATTCCATCTTCTGTAACTAAGCGTTACTATGTTCACTCCCCAACATCTACTGCGGGCAATTCCCTCCACTGACTTCCACTTGGCTCACTCACACATCTTACTACCACCCGCATCTATCTCTCCCCCCTCCTCATTACCTACAACCCCCACCACTCCTCCCTCCCCCCCCAAATTCATCCACCCACCCTCACCCTACCACTACACACCATCCTCAAATCTCATCTACCCTCCACAACTCTAGTCCCACTCTCCTCACCCTGACCCCCACACCAACATATACCACTCACACACTCCCACCCCTCACTTTTTCTCCCGCCTATTTTACCCCCCATCTCCCGTCCCTACCCCTAACCCTGCTCCCCGGAACAGAGGGTACATGCTCAGATTCGAACGAACGAGGATTGAAACCCCATGAGAGCGTTTCTATTACGCCCAAAGAGTGCGAGCTTGCCACGAGTACATGCTCAGATTCGAACGAACGAGGAATACGAACGAGGATTGAAACCCCATGAGAGCGTTCTATTGCGCCCAAAGAGTGCGAGCTTGCCACGAGTACATGCTCAGATTCGAACGAACGAGGATTGAAACCCCATGAGAGCGTTCTATTGCGCCAAAGAATGCGAGCTTGCCACGAGTACATGCTCAGATTCGAAAGAACGAGGATTGAAACCCCATGAGAGCGTTCTATTACGCCCAAAGAGTGCGAGCTTGCCACGAGTACATGCTCAGATTCGAAAGAACGAGGATTGAAACCCCATGAGAGCGTTCTATTGCGCCAAAGAGTGCGAGCTTGCCACGAGTACACGCTCAGATTCGAACGAACGAGGATTGAAACCCCAAGAGAGCGTTCTATTGTGCCGAAGAGTGCGAGCTTGGCACGAGTACATGCTCAGATTCGAAAGAACGAGGATTGAAACCCCATGAGAGCGTTCTATTACGCCCAAAGAGTGCGAGCTTGCCACGAGTACATGCTCAGATTCGAAAGAACGAGGATTGAAACCCCATGAGAGCGTTCTATTACGCCAAAGAGTGCGAGCTTGCCACGAGTACATGCTCAGATTCGAACGAACGAGGATTGAAACCCCATGAGAGCGTTCTATTGCGCCTAAGAGTGCGAGCTTGCCACGAGTACATGCTCAGATTCGAACGAACGAGGATTGAAACCCCATGAGAGCGTTCTATTACGCCAAAGAGTGCGAGCTTGCCACGAGTACATGCTCAGATTCGAACGAACGAGGATTGAAACCCCATGAGAGCGTTCTATTACGCCAAAGAGTGCGAGCTTGCCACGAGTACATGCTCAGATTCGAACGAACGAGGATTGAAACCCCATGAGAGCGTTCTATTTTGCGCCAAAAGAGTGCTAGCTTGCCACGAGTACATGCTCAGATTCGAAAGAACGAGGATTGAAACCCCATGAGAGCGTTCTATTGCGCCAAAGAGTGCGAGCTTGCCACGAGTACATGCTCAGATTCGAACGAACGAGGATTGAAACCCCATGTGAGCGTTCTATTGCGCCAAAGAGTGCGAGCTTGCCACAAGTACATGCTCAGATTCGAACGAACGAGGATTGAAACCCCATGAGAGCGTTCTATTGTGCCAAAGAGTGCGAGCTTGCCACGAGTACATGCTCAGATTCGAACGAACGAGGATTGAAACCCCATGAGAGCGTTCTATTGTGCCAAAGAGTGCGAGCTTGCCACGAGTACATGCTCAGATTCGAACGAACGAGGATTGAAACCCCATGAGAGCGTTCTATTACGCCCAAAGAGTGCGAGCTTGCCACGAGTACATGCTCAGATTCGAACGAACGAGGATTGAAACCCCATGAGAGCTTTCTATTGCGCCAAAGAGTGCGAGCTTGCCACGAGTACATGCTCAGATTCGAACGAACGAGGATTGAAACCCCATGAGAGCGTTCTATTGCGCCAAAGAGTGCGAGCTTGCCACGAGTACATGCTCAGATTCGAACGAACGAGGATTGAAACCCCATGAGAGCGTTCTATTGCGCCAAAGAGTGCGAGCTTGCCACGAGTACATGCTCAGATTCGAACGAACGAGGATTTGAAACCCCATGAGAGCGTTCTATTGCGCCAAAAGAGTGCGAGCTTGCCACGAGTACATGCTCAGATTCGAACGAACGAGGATTGAAAACCCCATGAGAGCGTTCTATTGCGCCAAAGAGTGCGAGCTTGCCACGAGTACATGCTCAGATTCGAACGAACGAGGAATGAATCCCCATGAGAGCGTTCTATTGCGCCAAAGAGTGCGAGCTTGCCACGAGTACATGCTCAGATTCGAACGAACGAGGATTGAAACCCCATGAGAGCGTTCCATTGCGCCAAAGAGTGCGAGCTTGCCACGAGTACATGCTCAGATTCGAACGAACGAGGATTGAAACCCCATGAGAGCGTTCTATTGCGCCAAAGAGTGCGAGCTTGCCACGAGTACATGCTCAGATTCGAACAAACGAGGATTGGAACCCCATGAGAGCGTTCTATTGCGCCAAAGAGTGCGAGCTTGCCACGAGTACATGCTCAGATTCGAACGAACAAGGATTGGAACCGCATGAGAGCGTTCTATTGCGCCAAAGAGTGCGAGCTTGCCACGAGTACACGCTCAGATTCGAACGAACGAGGATTGAAACCCCATGAGAGCGTTCTATTGCGCCAAAGAGTGCGAGCTTACCACGAGTACATGCTCAGATTCGAACGAACGAGGATTGAAACCCCATGAGAGCGTTCTATTGCGCCAAAGAGTGCGAGCTTGCCACGAGTACACGCTCAGATTCGAACGAACGAGGATTGAAACCCCATGTGAGCGTTCTTTTGCGCCAAAGAGTTCGAGCTTGCCACGAGTACACACTCAGATTCGAACGAACGAGGATTGGAACCCCATGAGAGCTTTCTATTGCGCCGAAGAGTGCGAGCTTGCCACGAGTACATGCTCAGATTCGAACGAACGAGGATTGAAACCCCATGAGAGCGTTCTATTGTGCCAAAGAGTGCGAGCTCGCCACGAGTACATGCTCAGATTCGAACGAACGAGGATTGAAACCCCATGAGAGCGTTCTATTGCGCCAAAGAGTGCGAGCTTGCCACGAGTACATGCTCAGATTCGAACGAACGAGGATTGAAACCCCATGAGAGCGTTCTATTACGCCCAAAGAGTGCGAGCTTGCCACGAGTACATGCTCAGATTCGAACGAACGAGGATTGAAACCCCATGAGAGCGTTCTATTGCGCCAAAGAATGCGAGCTTGCCACGAGTACACGCTCAGATTCCGTTCTATTGCGCCAAAGAATGCGAGCTTGCCACGAGTACACGCTCAGATTCGAACGAACGAGGATTGAAACCCCATGGGAGCGTTCTATTGTGCCAAAGAGTGCGAGCTTGCCACGAGTACATGCTCAGATTCGAACGAACGAGGATTGGAACCCCATGAGAGCTTTCTATTGCGCCAAAGAGTGCGAGCTTGGCACGAGTACATGCTCAGATTCGAACGAACGAGGATTGAAACCCCATGAGAGCGTTCTATTACGCCCAAAGAGTGCGAGCTTGCCACGAGTACATGCTCAGATTCGAACGAACGAGGATTGAAACCCCATGAGAGCTTTCTATTGCGCCTAAGAGTGCGAGCTAGCCACGAGTACAAGCTCAGATTCGAACGAACGAGGAATGAAACCCCATGAGAGCGTTCTATTGCGCCAAAGAGTGCGAGCTTGCCACGAGTACACGCTCAGATTCGAACGAACGAGGATTGAAACCCCATGTGAGCGTTCTATTACGCCTAAGAGTGCGAGCTTGCCACGAGTACATGCTCAGATTCGAACGAACGAGGATTGAAACCCCATGAGAGTGTTCCATTACGCCCAAAGAGTGCGAGCTTGCGACAAGTACATGCTCAGATTCGAACGAACGAGGATTGGAACCCCATGAGAGCTTTCTATTGCGCCTAAGAGTGCGAGCTAGCCAAGAGTACATGCTCAGATTCGAACGAACGAGGAATGAAACCCCATGAGAGCGTTCTATTGCGCCAAAGAATGCGAGCTTGCCACGAGTACACGCTCAGATTCGAACGAACGAGGAATGAAACCCCATGAGAGCGTTCTATTGCGCCAAAGAATGCGAGCTTGCCACGAGTACACGCTCAGATTCGAACGAACGAGGAATGAAACCCCATGAGAGCGTTCTATTGCGCCAAAGAATTTGAGCTTGCCACGAGTACACGCTCAGATTTGAACGAACGAGGAATGAAACCCCATGAGAGCGTTCTATTGCACCAAAGAATGGGAGCTTGCCACGAGTACACGCTCAGATTCGAACGAACGAGGATTGAAACCCCATGTGAGCGTTCTATTGCGCCAAAGAGTGCGAGCTTGCCACGAGTACACGCTCAGATTCGAACGAACGAGGATTGAAACCCCATGTGAGCGTTCTATTGCGCCTAAGAGTGCGAGCTTGCCACGAGTACATGCTCAGATTCGAACGAACGAGGATTGAAACCCCATGAGAGCGTTCTATTACGCCCAAAGAGTGCGAGCTTGCCACGAGTACATGCTCAGATTCGAACGAACGAGGATTGGAACCCCATGAGAGCTTTCTATTGCGCCTAAGAGTGCGAGCTTGCCACGAGTACATGCTCAGATTCGAACGAACGAGGATTGAAACCCCATGAGAGCGTTCTATTGCGCCAAAGAGTGCGAGCTTGCCACGAGTACATGCTCAGATTCGAACGAACGAGGATTGAAACCCATGAGAGCTTTCTATTGCGCCAAAGAGTGCGAGCTTGCCACGAGTACATGCTCAGATTCGAACGAACGAGGATTGGAACCCCATGAGAGCTTTCTATTGCGCCAAAGAGTGCGAGCTTGGCACGAGTACATGCTCAGATTCGAACGAACGAGGATTGAAACCCCATGAGAGCGTTCTATTGCGCCAAAGAGTGCGAGCTTGCCACGAGTACATGCTCAGATTCGAACGAACGAGGATTGAAACCCCATGAGAGCGTTCTATTGCGCCAAAGAATGCGAGCTTGCCACGAGTACATGCTCAGATTCGAACGAACGAGAGATTGAAACCCCATGAGAGCGTTCTATTGCGCCAAAGAGTGCGAGCTTGCCACGAGTACATGCTCAGATTCGAACGAACGAGGATTGGAACCCCATGAGAGCGTTCTATTGCGCCAAAGAGTGCGAGCTTGCCACGAGTACATGCTCAGATTCGAACGAACGAGGATTGAAACCCCATGAGAGCGTTCTATTACGCCCAAAGAGTGCGAGCTTGCCACGAGTACATGCTCAGATTCGAACGAACGAGGATTGAAACCCCATGAGAGCGTTCTATTGCGCCAAAGAGTGCGAGCTTGCCACGAGTACAAGCTCAGATTCGAACGAACGAGGATTGAAACCCCATGAGAGCGTTCTATTGCGCCAAAGAGTGCGAGCTTGCCACGAGTACAAGCTCAGATTCGAACGAACGAGGATTGAAACCCCATGAGAGCGTTCTATTGCGCCAAAGAGTGCGAGCTTGCCACGAGTACATGCACAGATTCGAACGAACGAGGATTGAAACCCCATGAGAGCGTTCTATTGCGCCAAAGAGTGCGAGCTTGCCACGAGTACAAGCTCAGATTCGAACGAACGAGGATTGAAACCCCATGAGAGCTTTCTATTGCGCCAAAGAGTGCGAGCTTGCCACGAGTACATGCTCAGATTCGAACGAACGAGGATTGAAACCCCATGAGAGCGTTCTATTACGCCAAAGAGTGCGAGCTTGCCACGAGTACATGCTCAGATTCGAACGAACGAGGATTGAAACCCCATGAGAGCGTTCTATTGCGCCCAAAGAGTGCGAGCTTGCCACGAGTACATGCTCAGATTCGAACGAACGAGGATTGAAACCCCATGAGAGCGTTCTATTGCGCCAAAGAGTGCGAGCTTGCCACGAGTACATGCTCAGATTCGAACGAACGAGGATTGAAACCCCATGAGAGCGTTCTATTACGCCAAAGAGTGCGAGCTTGCCACACGAGTACATGCTCAGATTCGAACGAACGAGGATTGAAACCCCATGAGAGCGTTCTATTGCGCCAAAGAAGTGCGAGCTTGCCAAGTACACGCTCAGATTCGAACGAACGAGGATTGAAACCCCATGAGAGCGTTCTATTGCGCCAAAGAGTGCGAGCTTGCCACGAGTACATGCTCAGATTCGAACGAACGAGGATTGAAACCCCATGAGAGCGTTCTATTGCGCCAAAGAGTGCGAGCTTGCCACGAGTACATGCGCTCAGATTCGAACGAACGAGGATTGAAACCCCATGAGAGCGTTCTATTGCGCCAAAGAGTGCGAGCTTTGCACGAGTACATGCATGCTCAGATTCGAACGAACGAGGATTGAAACCCCATGAGAGCGTTCTATTGCGCCAAAGAGATGCTTGTGCAGCTTGAAACCACATGAGTACGTTTATTACGCCAAAGAGATCGAGCTTGCCACGAGAACGATTCGAACGAACGAGGATTGAAACCCCATGAGAGCGTTCTTCTATTGCGCCAAAGAGTGCGAGCTTGCCACGAGTACACATGCTCAGATTCGAACGAACGAGGATTGAAACCCCATGAGAGCGTTCTATTGCGCCAAAGAGTGCGAGCTTGCCACGTGTACGCTCAGATTCAAACGAACGAGGATTGAAACCCCATGAGAGCGTTCTATTGCGCCTAAGAGTGCGAGCTTGCCACGAGTACATGCTCAGATTCGAACGAACGAGGATTGAAACCCCATGAGAGCGTTCTATTGCGCCAAAGAGTGCGAGCTTGCCACGAGTACATGCTCAGATTCGAACGAACGAGGATTGAAACCCCATGAGAGCGTTCTATTGCGCCAAAGAGTGCGAGCTTGCCACGAGTACATGCTCAGATTCGAACGAACGAGGATTGAAACCCCATGAGAGCGTTCTATTGCGCCAAAGAGTGCGAGCTTGCCACGAGTACATGCTCAGATTCGAACGAACGAACGAGGATTGAAACCCCATGAGAGCGTTCTATTGCGCCAAAGAGTGCGAGCTTGCCACGAGTACATGCTCAGATTCGATTCGAACGAACGAGGATTGAAACCCCATGAGAGCGTTCTATTGCGCCCAAAGAGTGCGAGCTTGCCACGAGTACATGCTCAGATTCGAAACGAACGA
Organism: Puya raimondii; assembly: GCA_016920855.1. Lineage (NCBI taxonomy): Eukaryota > Viridiplantae > Streptophyta > Magnoliopsida > Poales > Bromeliaceae > Puya > Puya raimondii. The sequence continues at coordinate 47,009,924 of JABWPP010000049.1, forward strand.
GGATTGAAACCCCATGAGAGCGTTCTATTGCGCCAAAGAGTGCGAGTGCGAGCTTGCCACGAGTACATGCTCAGATTCGAACGAACGAGGATTGAAACCCCATGAGCGCGTTCTATTGCGCCAAAGAGTGCGAGCTTGCCACGAGTACATGCTCAGATTCGAACGAACGAGGATTGAAACCCCATTGAGAGAGCGTTCTATTGCGCCCAAAGAGTGCGAGCTTGCGAGCTTGCCACGAGTACATGCTCAGATTCGAACGAACGAGGATTGAAACCCCATGAGAGCGTTCTATTGCGCCAAAGAGTGCGAGCTTGCCACGAGTACATGCTCAGATTCGAACGAACGAGGATTGAAACCCCATGAGAGCGTTTCTATTGCGCCAAAGAGTGCGAGCTTGCCACGAGTACATGCTCAGATTCGAACGAACGAGGAATGAAACCCCATGAGAGCGTTCTATTGCGCCAAAGAATGCGAGCTTGCCACGAGTACACGCTCAGATTCGAACGAACGAGGAATGAAACCCCATGAGGGCGTTCTATTGCGCCAAAGAGTGCGAGCTTGCCACGAGTACATGCTCAGATTCGAACGAACGAGGATTGAAACCCCATGAGAGTGTTCCATTACGCCCAAAGAGTGCGAGCTTGCCACGAGTACATGCTCAGATCGAACGAACGAACGAGGATTGAAACCCCATGAGAGCTTTCTATTGCGCCAAAGAGTGCGAGCTTGCCACGAGTACATGCTCAGATTTGAACGAACGAGGATTGAAACCCAATGAGAGCGTTCTATTACGCCAAAGAGTGCGAGCTTGCCACGAGTACATGCTCATATTCGAACGAACGAGGATTGAAACCCAATGAGAGCGTTCTATTACGCCCAAAGAGTGCGAGCTTGCCACGAGTACATGCTCAGATTCGAACGAACGAGGATAGAAACCCATGAGAGCTTTATATTGCGCCAAAGAGTGCGAGCTTGCCACGAGTACATGCTCAGATTCGAACGAAAGAGGATTGAATCCCCAAAAGAGCGTTCTATTACGCCCAAAGAGTGCGAGCTTGCCACGAGTACATGCTCAGATTCGAACGAACGAACGAGGATTGAAACCCCATGAGAGCGTTCTATTGCGCCAAAGAGTGCGAGCTTGCCACGAGTACATGCTCAGATTCGAACGAATGAGGATTGAAACACCATGAGAGCGTTCTATTACGCCCAAAGAGTGCGAGCTTGCCACGAGTACATGCTCAGATTCGAACGAACGAGGAATGAAACCCCATGAGAGCTTTCTATTGCGCCAAAGAGTGCGAGCTTGCCACGAGTACACGCTCAGATTCGAACGAACGAGGATTGAAACCCCATGAGAGCGTTCTATTGCGCCAAAGAGTGCGAGCTTGCCACGAGTACATGCTCAGATTCGAACGAACCCCATGAGAGCTTTCTATTGCGCCTAAGAGTGCGAGCTTGCCACGAGTACATGCTCAGATTCGAACGAACGAGGATTGAAACCCCATGAGAGCGTTCTATTACGCCAAAGAGTGCGAGCTTGCCACGAGTACATGCTCAGATTCGAACGAACGAGGATTGAAACCCCATGAGAGCGTTCTATTGCGCCAAAGAATGCGAGCTTGCCACGAGTACACGCTCAGATTCGAACGAACGAGGATTGAAACCCCATGAGAGCTTTCTATTGCGCCAAAGAGTGCGTGCTTGGCACGAGTACATGCTCAGATTCGAACGAACGAGGATTGAAAGCCCATGAGAGCGTTCTATTACGCCCAAAGAGTGCGAGCTTGCCACGAGTACATGCTCAGATTCGAACGAACGAGGATTGAAACCCCATGAGAGCATTCTATTACGCCCAAAGAGTGCGAGCTTACATGCTCAGATTCGAACGAACAGGGATTGAAACCCCCTGAGAGCGTTCTATTACGCCAAAGAGTACGAGCTTGCCACGAGTTAATGCTCAGATTCGAACGAACGAGGATTGAAACCCCATGAGAGCGTTCTATTACGCCAAAGAGTGCGAGCTTGCCACAAGTACATGCTCAGATTCGAACGAACGAGGATTGAAACCCCATGAGAGCGTTCTATTACGCCAAAGAGTGCGAGCTTGCCACGAGTACATGCTCAGATTCGAACGAACGAGGATTGAAACCCCATGAGAGCGTTCTATTACGCCTAAGAGTGCGAGCTTGCCACGAGTACTTGCTCAGATTCGAACGAACGAGGATTGAAACCCCATGAGAGCGTTCTATTTACGCCCAAAGAGTGCGAACTTGCCACGAGTACATGCTCAGATTCGAACGAACGAGGATTGAAACCCCATGAGAGCTTTCTATTGCGCCAAAAGAGTGCGAGCTTGCCACGAGTACATGCTCAGATTCGAACGAACGAGGATTGAAACCCCATGAGAGCGTTCTATTGCGCCAAAAAGAGTGCGAGCTTGCCACGAGTACATGCTCAGATTCGAACGAACGAGGATTGAAACCCCCCATGAGAGCTTTCTATTGCGCCAAAGAGTGCGAGCTTGCCACGAGTACATGCTCAGATTCGAACGAACGAGGATTGAAACCCCATGAGAGCGTTCTATTACGCGCCAAAGAGTGCGAGCTTGCCACGAGTACATGCTCAGATTCGAACGAACGAGGATTGAAACCCCATGAGAGCGTTCTATTGCGCCAAAGAGTGCGAGCTTGCCACGAGTACATGCTCAGATTCGAACGAACGAACGAGGATTGAAACCCCGTGACAGCGTTCTATTACGCCAAAGAGTGCGAGCTTGCCACGAGTACATGCTCAGATTCGAACGAACGAGGATTGAAACCCCATGAGAGCGTTCTATTACGCCAAAGAGTGCGAGCTTGCCACGAGTACATGCTCAGATTCGAACGAACGAGGATTGAAACCCCATGAGAGCGTTCTATTGCGCCCAAAGAGTGCGAGCTTGCCACGAGTACATGCTCAGATTCGAACGAACGAGGATTGAAACCCCATGAGAGCGTTCTATTGCGCCAAAGAGTGCGAGCTTGCCACGAGTACATGCTCAGATTCGAACGAACGAGGATTGGAACCCCATGAGAGCGTTCTATTGCGCCAAAGAGTGCGAGCTTGCCACGAGTACATGCTCAGATTCGAACGAACGAGGATTGAAACCCCATGAGAGCGTTCTATTGTGCCAAAGAGTGCGAGCTTGCCACGAGTACATGCTCAGATTCGAACGAACGAGGATTGAAACCCCATGAGAGCTTTCTATTGCGCCAAAGAGTGCGAGCTTGCCACGAGTACATGCTCAGATTCGAACGAACGAGGATTGAAACCCCATGAGAGCGTTCTATTACGCCCAAAGAGTGCGAGCTTGCCACGAGTACATGCTCAGATTCGAACGAACGAGGATTGAAACCCCATGAGAGCTTTCTATTGCGCCTAAGAGTGCGAGCTAGCCACGAGTACAAGCTCAGATTCGAACGAACGAGGAATGAAACCCCATGAGAGCGTTCTATTGCGCCAAAGAGTGCGAGCTTGCCACGAGTACACGCTCAGATTCGAACGAACGAGGATTGAAACCCCATGTGAGCGTTCTATTACGCCTAAGAGTGCGAGCTTGCCACGAGTACATGCTCAGATTCGAACGAACGAGGATTGAAACCCCATGAGAGTGTTCCATTACGCCCAAAGAGTGCGAGCTTGCCACAAGTACATGCTCAGATTCGAACGAACGAGGATTGGAACCCCATGAGAGCTTTCTATTGCGCCTAAGAGTGCGAGCTAGCCAAGAGTACATGCTCAGATTCGAACGAACGAGGAATGAAACCCCATGAGAGCGTTCTATTGCGCCAAAGAATGCGAGCTTGCCACGAGTACACGCTCAGATTCGAACGAACGAGGAATGAAACCCCATGAGAGCGTTCTATTGCGCCAAAGAATGCGAGCTTGCCACGAGTACACGCTCAGATTCGAACGAACGAGGAATGAAACCCCATGAGAGCGTTCTATTGCGCCAAAGAATTTGAGCTTGCCACGAGTACACGCTCAGATTTGAACGAACGAGGAATGAAACCCCATGAGAGCGTTCTATTGCACCAAAGAATGGGAGCTTGCCACGAGTACACGCTCAGATTCGAACGAACGAGGATTGAAACCCCATGTGAGCGTTCTATTGCGCCAAAGAGTGCGAGCTTGCCATGAGTACACGCTCAGATTCGAACGAACGAGGATTGAAACCCCATGTGAGCGTTCTATTGCGCCTAAGAGTGCGAGCTTGCCACGAGTACTTGCTCAGATTTGAACGAACAAGGATTGAAACCCCATGAGAGCGTTCTATTACGCCCAAAGAGGAACGAGGATTGGAACCCCATGAGAGCTTTCTATTGCGCCTAAGAGTGCGAGCTTGCAACGAGTACACGCTCAGATTCGAACGAACGAGGATTGAAACCCCATGAGAGCGTTCTATTGCGCCAAAGAATGCGAGCTTGCCACGAGTACATGCTCAGATTCGAACGAACGAGGATTGAAACCCCATGGGAGCGTTCTATTGTGCCAAAGAGTGCGAGCTTGCCACGAGTACATGCTCAGATTCGAACGAACGAGGATTGGAACCCCATGAGAGCTTTCTATTACGTCCAAAGAGTGCGAGCTCGCCACTAGTATATGCTCAGATTCGAGCGAATGAGGATTGAAACCCCGTGAGAGCGTTCTATTACGCCAAAGAGTGCGAGCTTGCCCCGAGTACATACTCAGATTCGAATAAACGGGGATTGGAACCCCATGAGAGCTTTCTATTGTGCCTAAGAATGCGAGCTTGCCACGACTACATGCTTAGATTCGAACGAACGAGCATTGAAACCCCATGAGAGCGTTCTATTACGCCTAAAGAGTGCGAGCTTGCCACGAGTACATGCTCATATTCGAACGAACAGGGAATGGAACCCCATGAGAGCTTTCTATTGCGCCTAAGAGTGCGAGCTTGCCACGAGTACATGCTCAGATTCGAAGGAACGAGTATTGAAACCCCATGAGAGCATTCTATTACGCCCAAAGAGTGCGAGCTTGCCACGAGTACATGCTCAGATTCGAACGAACGAGCATTGAAACCCCATGAGAGCGTTCTATTACGCCCAAAGAGTGCGAGCTTGCCACGAGTACATGCTCAGATTCGAACGAACGAGGATTGAAACCCCATGAGAGCGTTCTATTACGCCAAAGAGTGCGAGCTTGCCACGAGTACATGCTCAGATTCGAACGAACGAGGATTGAAACCCCATGAGAGCGTTCTATTACGCCCTAAGAGTGCGAGATTGCCACGAGTACATGCTCAGATTCGAACGAACGAGGATTGAAACCCCATGAGAGCGTTCTATTACGCCCAAAGAGTGCGAGCTTGCCACGAGTACTTGCTCAGATTCGAACGAACGAGGATTAAAACCCCATGAGAGCGTTCTATTATGCCCTAAGAGTGCGAGATTGCCACGAGTACATGCTCAGATTCGAACGAACGAGCATCAAAGCCCCATGAGAGCGTTCTATTACGCCCAAAGAGTGCGAGCTTGCCACGAGTACATGCTCAGATTCGAACGAACGAGGATGGAACCCCATGAGAGCTTTCTATTGCGCCTAAGAGTGCGAGCTTGCCACGAGTACATGCTCAGATTCGAACGAACGAGGATTGAAACCCCATGAGAGCGTTCTATTACGCCCAAAGAGTGCGAGCTTGCCACGAGTACATGCTCAGATTCGAACAAACGAGGATTGAAACCCCATGAGAGCGTTCTATTACGCCCAAAGAGTGCGAGCTTGCCACGAGTACATGCTCAGATTCGAACGAACGAGGATTGAAACCCCATGAGAGCGTTCTATTACGCCCAAAGAGTGCGAGCTTGCCACGAGTACATGCTCAGAATCGAACGAACGAGGATTGGAACCCCATGAGAGCTTTCTATTGCGTCTAAGAGTGCGAGCTTGCCACGAGTACATGCTCAGATTCGAACGAACGAGGATTGAAACCCCATGAGAGCGTTCTATTACGCCAAAGAGTGCGAGCTTGCCACGAGTACATGCTCAGATTCGAACGAACGAGCATTGAAACCCCATGAGAGCGTTCTATTACGCCCAAAGAGTGCGAGCTCGCCACGAGTACATGCTCAGATTCGAACGAACGAGGATTGAAACCCCATGAGAGCTTTTTATTACGCCTAAGAGTGCGAGCTTGCCACGAGTACATGCTCAGATTCGAACGAACGAGGATTGAAACCCCATGAGAGCGTTCTATTACGCCAAAGTGTGCGAGCTTGCCCCGAGTACATACTCAAATTCGAATAAACGAGGATTGAAAACCCATGAGAGCGTTCTATTGCGCCTAAGAGTGCGAGCTTGCCACGAGTACATGCTTAGATTCGAATGAACGAGCATTGAAACCCCATGAGAGCGTTCTATTACGCCCAAAGAGTGCGAGCTTGCCACGAGTACATGCTCAGATTCGAACGAACGAGGATTGAAACCCTATGAGAGCATTCTATTACGCCTAAAGAGTGCGAGCTTGCCACGAGTACATGCTCAGATTCGAACGAACGAGGATTGGAACCCCATGAGAGCTTTCTATTGCGCCTAAGAGTGCGAGCTTGCCACGAGTACATGCTCAGATTCGAACGAACGAGTATTGAAACCCCATGAGAGCGTTCTATTACGCCCAAAGAGTGCGAGATTGCCACGAGTACATGCTCAGATTCGAACGAACGAGCATTGAAACCCCATGAGAGCGTTCTATTACGCCCAAAGAGTGCGAGCTTGCCACGAGTACATGCTCAGATTCGAACGAACGAGCATCGAAGCCCCATGAGAGCTTTCTATTGCGCCTAAAGAGTGCGAGCTTGCCACGAGTACATGCTCAGATTCGAACGAACGAGGATTGAAACTCCATGAGAGCGATCTATTACGCCCTAAGAGTGCGAGATTGCCACGAGTACGTGCTCAGATTCGAACGAAGGAGCATTGAAACCCCATGAGAGCGTTCTATTACGCCCAAAGAGTGCGAGTTTGCCACGAGTACATGCTCAGTTTCGAACGAACGAACGAGGATTGAAACCCCATGAGAGCGTTCTATTACGCCCTAAGAGTGCAAGATTGCCACGAGTACATGCTCAGATTCGAACGAACGAGCATCGAAGCCCCATGAGAGCGTTCTATTACGCCCAAAGAGTGCGAGCTTGCCACGAGTACATGCTCAGATACGAACGAACGAGGAATGGAACCCCATGAGAGCTTTCTATTGCGCCTAAAGAGTGCGAGCTTGCCACGAGTACATGCTCAGATTCGAACGAACGAGGATTGAAACCCCATGAGAGCGTTCTATTATGCCCAAAGAGTGCGAGCTTGCCACGAGTACATGCTCGGATTCGAACGAACGAGGATTGGAACACCATAAGAGCTTTCTATTGCGCCTAAGAGTGCGAACTTGCCACGAGTACATGCTCATATCCGAACGAACGAGGATTGAAAACCCATGAGAGCGTTCTATTACGCCCAAAGAGTGCGAGCTTACCACGAGTACATGCTCAGATTCGAATGAACGTGGATTGAAACCCCGTGAGAGCATTCTATTACGCCAAAGAGTGCGAGCTTGCCACGAGTACATACTCAGATTCGAACAAACGAGGATTGGAACCCCATGAGAGCTTTCTATTGCGCCTAAGAGTGCGAGCTTGCCACGAGTACATGCTCAGAATCGAACGAACGAGGATTGAAACCCCATGAGAGCATTCTATTACGCCCTAAGAGTGCGAGATTGCCACGAGTACATGCTCAGATTCGAACGAACGAGCATTGAAACCCCATGAGAGCGTTCTATTACGCCCAAAGAGTGCGAGCTTGCCACGAGTACATGCTCAGATTCGAACAAACGAGGATTGAAACACCATGAGAGCGTTCTATTACGCTAAAGATTGCGAGCTCATATTCGAACGAACGAGGATTGAAACCCCATGAGAGCGTTCTATTACGCCCTAAGAGTGCGAGATTGCAACGAGTACATGCTCAGATTCGAACGAACGAGCATTGAAACCCCATGAGAGCGTTCTATTACGCCTAAAGAGTGCGAGTTTGCCACGAGTACATGCTCAGATTCGAACGAACGAGGATTGAAACCCCATGAGAGCGTTCTATTACGCCCTAAGAGTGCGAGATTGCCACGAGTACATGCTGAGATTCGTACGAACGAGCATCGAAGCCCCATGAGAGCGTTCTATTACGCCCAAAGAGTGCGAGCTTGCCACGAGTACATGCTCAGATACGAACGAACGGGGAATAGAACCCCATGAGAGCTTTCTATTGCGCCTAAAGAGTGCGAGCTTGCCACGAGTACATGCTCAGATTCGAACGAACGAGGATTGAAACCCCATGAGAGCGTTCTATTACGCCCAAAGAGTCCGAGCTTGCCACGAGTACATGCTCAGATTCGAACGAACGAGCATCGAAGCCCCATGAGAGCTTTCTATTGCGCCTAAAGAGTGCGAGCTTGCCACGAGTACATGCTCAGATTCGAACGAACGAGGATTGAAACCCCATGAGAGCGTTCTATTACGCCCAAAGAGTGCGAGCTTGCCACGAGTACATGCTCAGATTCGAACGAACGAGGATTGAAACCCCATGAGAGCGTTCTATTACGCCCAAAGAGTGCGAGCTTGCCACGAGTACATGCTCAGATTCGAACGAACGAGCATCGAAGCCCTATGAGAGCTTTCTATTGCGCCTAAAGAGTGCGAGCTTGCCACGAGTACATGCTCAGATTCGAACGAACGAGCATCGAAGCCCTATGAGAGCTTTCTATTGCGCCTAAAGAGTGCGAGCTTGCCACGAGTACATGCTCAGATTCGAACGAACGAGGATTGAAACCCCATGAGAGCGTTCTATTACGCCCAAAGAGTGCGAGCTTGCCACGAGTACATGCTCAGATTCGAAGGAACGAGTATTGAAACCCCATGAGAGCATTCTATTACGCCCGAAGAGTGCGAGATTGCCACGAGTACATGCTCAGATTCGAACGAACGAGCATTGAAACCCCACGAGAGCGTTCTATTACGACCAAAGAGTGCGAGCCTGCCACGAGTACATGCTCATATTCGAACGAACGAGGAATGGAACCCCATGAGAGCTTTCTATTGCGCCTAAGAGTGCGAGTTTGCCACGAGTACATGCTCAGAATCGATCGAACGAGGATTGAAACCCCATGAGAGCGATCTATTACGCCCTAAGAGTGCGAGATTGCCACGAGTACGTGCTCAGATTCGAACGAAGGAGCATTGAAACCCCATGAGAGCGTTCTACTACGCCCAAAGAGTGCGAGTTTGCCACGAGTACATGCTCAGATTCGAACGAACAAACGAGGATTGAAACCCCATGAGAGCGTTCTATTACGCCCTAAGAGTGCAAGATTGCCACGAGTACATGCTCAGATTCGAACGAACGAGCATCGAAGCCCCATGAGAGCGTTCTATTACGCCCAAAGAGTGCGAGCTTGCCACGAGTACATGCTCAGATACGAACGAACGAGGAATGGAACCCCATGAGAGCTTTCTATTGCGCCTAAAGAGTGCGAGCTTGCCACGAGTACATGCTCAGATTCGAACGAACGGGGATTGAAACCCCACGAGAGCGTTCTATTATGCCCAAAGAGTGCGAGCTTGCCACGAGTACATGCTCGGATTCGAACGAACGAGGATTGGAACACCATAAGAGCTTTCTATTGCGCCTAAGAGTGCGAACTTGCCACGAGTACATGCTCATATCCGAACGAACGAGGATTGAAAACCCATGAGAGCGTTCTATTACGCCCAAAGAGTGCGAGCTTGCCACGAGTACATGCTCAGATTCGAATGAACGTGGATTGAAACCCCGTGAGAGCATTCTATTACGCCAAAGAGTGCGAGCTTGCCACGAGTACATACTCAGATTCGAACAAACGAGGATTGGTACCCCATGAGAGCTTTCTATTGCGCCTAAGAGTGCGAGCTTGCCACGAGTACATGCTCAGAATCGAACGAACGAGGATTGAAACCCCATGAGAGCGTTCTATTACGCCCTAAGAGTGCGAGATTGCCACGAGTACATGCTCAGATTCGAACGAACGAGCATTGAAACCCCATGAGAGCGTTCTATTACGCCCAAAGAGTGCGAGCTTGCCACGAGTACATGCTCAGATTCGAACAAACGAGGATTGAAACACCATGAGAGCGTTCTATTACGCTAAAGATTGCGAGCTCATATTCGAACGAACGAGGATTGAAACACCATGAGAGCGTTCTATTACACCCTAAGAGTGCGAGATTGCAACGAGTACATGCTCAGATTCGAACGAACGAGCATTGAAACCCCATGAGAGCGTTCTATTACGCCTAAAGAGTGCGAGTTTGCCACGAGTACATGCTCAGATTCGAACGAACGAGGATGGAAACCCCATGAGTGCGTTCTATTACGCCCTAAGAGTGCGAGATTGCCACGAGTACATGCTGAGATTCGTACGAACGAGCATCGAAGCCCCATGAGAGCATTCTATTACGCCCAAAGAGTGCGAGCTTGCCACGAGTACATGCTCAGATACGAACGAACGGGGAATAGAACCCCATGAGAGCTTTCTATTGCGCCTAAAGAGTGCGAGCTTGCCACGAGTACATGCTCAGATTCGAAGGAACGAGTATTGAAACCCCATGAGAGCATTCTATTACGCCCGAAGAGTGCGAGATTGCCACGAGTACATGCTCAGATTCGACTAACGAACGAGCATTGCCCCAGTTGAGAGCGTTCTATTACGCCAAAGAGTGCGAGCCTGCCAGAGTACATGCTCATATTCGAACGAACGAGGATAAATGGAAACCCCCATGAGAGCTTTCTATTGCGCCTAAGAGTGCGAGGGGGTTTGCCACGAGTACATGCTCAGAATCGAATCGAACGAGGATTGAAACCCCATGAGAGCGATCTATTTACGCCCAAGAGAGTGCGAGATTGCCACGAGTACATGCTCAGATTCGAACGTACGAGCATTGAAACCCCATGAGAGCGTTCTATCGAAAAACGCCCAAAGAGTGCGAAGTTTGCCACGAGTACATGCTCAGATTTCGAACGAAGCCTAAAACGAGGATTGAAACCCCATGAGATGCGTTCTATTTACGCCCAGAAAGAGTGCTAAGATTGCCACGAGTACATGCTCAGATCGATCGAACGATACGATGCATTCGAAGCCCCCATGAGAGCGTTCTATTACGCCCAAAGAGAGTGCGAGCTTGCCACGAGTACATGCTCAGAGATACGAAACGGACGAGGATTGAAACCCCATGAGAGCTTTCTATTGCGCCCTAAAGAGTGAGAGCTTGCCACGAGTACATGCTCAGATTCGAACGAACGGAGGATTGAAACCCCACGAGAGCGTTCTATTATGCCCAAAGAGTGCGAGCTTGCCACGAGTACATGCTCGAATGCGACGAACGAACGAGGATTGGAACCCCGATAATGAGCTTATATTGCGCCTAAGAGTGCGAGCTTGCCACGAGTACATGCTCATATCCGAACGAACGAGGATTGAAAAAACCCATGAGAGCGTTCTATTAACGCCCAAAGAGTGCGAGCTTGCCACGAGTACATGCTCAGATTCGAATGAACGAGGATTGAAACTCCCTTATGAGAGCATTCTATTACGCACAAAGAGTGCGAGTCTTGCCACGAGTACATACTCAGATTCGAACAAAACGAGGATTGGTATCCCCATGAGAGCTTTCTATTACGGCCTAAGAGTGCGAGCTTGCCACGAGTACATGCTTCAGATTCGAACGAACGAGGATGAAAACCCCATGAGAGCGTTCTATTATACCCACCCCGCCCTAAGAGTGCGAGGCTTGCCACGAGTACATGCTCAGATTCGAACGAACGAGCATTGAAACCCCAATGAGAGCGTTCTATTACGCCCAAAGAGTGCGAGCTTGCCACGAGTACATGCTCAGATTGAGTCGAACGAACGAGGATTGAAACCCCATGAGAGCGTTTCTATTACACCAAAGTGCGATTGCTAGCTCAGATTTCGAACGAACGAGGATTGAAACCCCATGAGAGCGTTCTATTACGCCCTAAAGTAGTGCGAGATTGCAACGATTACATGCTCAGATTCGAACGAACGAGCATTGAAAACCCCATTGAGAGCGTTCTATTACGCCCAAAAGTGCGAGCTTGCCACGAGTCCACATGCTCAGATTCGAACGATCAACGAGGATTGAAACCCCATGAGTGCGTTTTCTATTACGCCTAAGAGTGCGAGATTGCCACGATTAATGCTCAGATTCGAACGAACGAGCATCGAAGCCCCATGAGAGCGTTCTATTACGCCCAAAGAGTGCGAGCATTGCCCACGAGTACATGCTCAGATAACGACACGAACGAGGAATTGAAACCCCATGAGAGCGTTCTATTATTGCGCCCTAAAGAGTGCGAGCTTGCCACGAGTACATGCTCAGATTCGAACGAACGCAGGATTGAATGCCCATGAGAGCGTTCTATTCGCCCAAAAAGAGTGCGAGCTTGCCACGAGTACATGCTCAGATTCGAACGAACGAGGATCGCGAAGCCCTCATGAGAGCTTTCTATTACGCCCAAGGGAGTGCGAGCTTGCCACGGTACATGCTCAGATTCGATACGAACGAGGATTGAAACCCCATGAGAGCGTTCTATTACGCCAAAAAAAGAGTGCGAGCTTGCCACGAGTACATGCTCAGATTCGAACGAACGAGGATTGAAACCCCATGAGAGCGATCTATTACGCCCTAAGAGTGCGAGATTTGCCACGAATAGTACGTGCTCAGATTCGAACGAACGAGGATTGAAACCCCATGAGAGCGTCGGAGATCTATTACGCCCAAAGAGTGCGAGCTTGCCCACGAGTACATGCTCAGATTCGAACGACGAACGAGGATTGGAAAACCCCATGAGAGCGTTCTTTACGGCCTTAAGGTAGGCAAGATTTGCCACGAGTACATGCTCAGATCGATCGAACGAACGATACGAGGGATTGGAAACCCCATTTGAGAGCGTTCTATTACGCCCAAAGAGTGCGAGCTTGCCATGAGTACATGCTCAGATACGAACGAACGAGGAATGAAACCCCATGAGAGCGTTCTATTACGCCTAAAGAGTGCGAGCTTGCCACGAGTACATGCTCAGATTCGAACGAACGAGGAAATTGAAAACCATTCGTGAGAGCGTTTACTCTATTGCTCATAAAGAGTCGCGAGCTTGCCACACGAGTACATGCTCGAATCGAACGAACGAGGATTGAAACCCCAACGGCATGAGAGCGTTCTATTGCGCCAAAGAGTGCGAGCTTGCCACGAGTACATGCTCAGATTCGAAGGTAACGAACGAGGATTGAAACCCCATGAGAGCGTTCTATTACGCCCAAAGAGTGCGAGCTTGCCACGAGTACATGCTCAGATTCGAACGAACGAGGATTTGAAAACCCCCATATGAGAGCGTTCTATTACGCCCAAAGAGTGCGAGCTTGCCACGAGTACATGCTCAGATTCGAAACGAACGAGGATTGTACCCCATGAGAGCGTTTCTATTTACGCCTAAAGAGTGCGAGCTTGCCACGAGTACATGCTCAGATTCGAACGACGAACGAGGATTGAAACCCCATGAGAGCGTTCTATTACGCCCTAAGAGTGCGAGCTTGCCACGAGTACATGCTCAGATTTGATCGAAACGAACGAGGATTGAAACCCCATGAGAGCGTTCTATTACGCCCAAAGAGTGCGAGCTTGCCACGAGTACATGCTCAGATTCGAAAACAAACGTGGGATTGAAACCCCATGAGAGCGTTTCTATTACGCCCAAAGAGTGCGCTTGCCACGAGTACATGCTCAGATTCGAACGAACTTTTGAGGATTGAAACCCCCATGGAGAGTTTCTATTACGCCTAAAGAGTGCGAGCTTTGCCACGATAGTACATGCTCAGATTCGACTAACGAACGAGGATTGAAACCCATGAGAGCGTTCTATTACGCCCTAAAGAGTGCGAGATTGCCACGAGTACATGCTCAGATTTCGAACGAACGAGGATGGAAACCCCATGAGAGCGTTCTATTACGCCCAAAGAGTGCGAGATTGCCACGAGTACATGCTCAGATCGTCGAACGAACGAGGATTGATAACCCCATGAGAGCGTTCTATTACGCCCAAAGAGTGCGAGCTTGCCACGAGTTACATGCCTCAGATTCGAACGAACGAGGATTGGAAACCCCATGAGAGCGTTCTAATTACGCCCCTAAAGAGTGCGAGCTTGCCACGAGTACATGCTCAGATTCGAAACGAACGAGGATTGAAACCCCATGAGAGCGTTCTATTACGCCCAAAGAGTGCGAGCTTGCCACGATGTACATGCTCAGATTCGAACGAACGATGGATTCGAAACCCCATGAGAGCTTTCTATTACGCCTAAGAGTGCGAGCTTGCCACGAGTACATGCGACTTCAGATTCGAACGAACGAGGATTGAAACCCCCATGAGAGCGTTCTATTAACGCCCAAAGAGTGCGAGCTTGAGAGTACATGCTATATTACGATCCACGTCAAGCGAGGTGAAACCCCCCATGAGAGCTTCTATTACGCCAAGAGTGCGAGCTTGCCACAGATGTTCATGCTCAGAATTCGAACGAACGAGGATTGAAACGCCCTTATGAGAGCGTTCTATTACGCCCAAAGAGTGCGAGCTTGCCACGAGTACATGCTCAGATTCGAAACGAACGAGGATTGAAACCCCATATGTTGAGAGAGCGTTCTATTACGCCTAAGTGAGTGCGAGCTTGCCACGAGTACATCAGATTCGAACGAGGATTGAAAGACCGATGAGAGGTTCTATTACACACAAAAGAGTGCGAGGGCTTGCTCACGAACATGCTCAGATGAACGAACGAGGATTGAAACCCCATAGGAGCTTTCTAGATACGCCCCAAAGAGTGCGAGCTTGCCACGAGGTACATGCTCAAATTCGAGATAACGACACGAGGATGAAACCCCATGAGAGCGTTCTATTACGCCCAAAGAGTGTGAGCTTGCTTGAGAGGTCATGCTCAGATAGATTCGAACGAACGTGAGATTTGAAACCCCATGAGAGCGTTTCTAAATTACGCCACAAAGAGTGCCTGAGCTTCGCCACGAGTACATGCTTCAGATTCGAGGAGGGTGAACGAGGATTGAAAACCCTACTTTCATGAGTAGCGTTCTATTTACGCCCACCAAAGAGTGCGAGAACTTTGACCAACGAGTACATGCTCAGATTCGATACCGTAACGAACGTAGGATTGAAACCCCATGAGAAGCGTTCTATTACGCCCAAAGGTGCGAGCTTGCCACGAGTACATTGCTCTAAGAGTGATTTCGAACGAAACAGGAGGATTGAATCCCCATGAGAGCTTATCTATTACGCCTAGAGTGCGAGCTTGCCACGTAGTACATGTCATCATAGATCGAACAGAACGAGGATTGAAACCCCATTGAGAGTTCTATTATCTGCGCCTAAGAGTGCGAGCTTGCCACGAGTACATGCTCAGATTCGATCCCAACGTAACGAACGAGGATCTATTGAATACCCCATGAGAGCGTTCTATTACGCCCAAAGAGTGCGAGCTGCTTTGCCACGAGTTACGGAGCTCAGACTTCGAACGACGAACGAGGATTTGAAAACCCCATGAGATGCGTTCTATTACGCCTAAGAGTGAGAGCTTGTCTTGCGCAGATTCAATGCTGTCAGATTCGAACGAACGAGGATTGAAAAACCCCATGAGAGCGTTCTATTACGCCCAAAGAGTGCGAGCTTGCCACGAAGTACATGCTCAGATTCGAACGAACGAGGATTGATGAAACCCCATGAGAGCGTTCTATTACGCCCAAAGAGTGCGAGCTTGCCACGAGTACATGCACTCAGATTCGACACGAACGAGGATTGAAAAACCCCATGAGAGCTTTCTATTACGCCAAAGAGTGCGAGCTTGCCACGAGTACATGCTTAGATAATCGAACGAACGAGATTGAAACCCCATTGAGAGCGTTCTATTACGCCCAAAGAGTGCGAGCTTGCACGTGTACATGCTCAGATTCGAACGAACGAGGTGTGAAACCCCATGAGAGCGTTCTTATTAGCCCAAAGAGTGCGAGCTTGCCACGTAGTACATAGCTCAGATATCGAGTACACAAAACGAGGATTTGAAATCCCCATGCCGAGAGCGTTCCACCTTAACGCCCTAAGAGTGCGAGCTATTGGCCACGAGTTAATGTGCTCAGATTCGAACGAACGAGGATTGAAACCACATGAGATGCGTTCTATTACGCCTAAGAGTGCGAGCTTGCCACGAGTACATGCTCAGATTCGAACGAACGAGGGATTGGAAACCCCATGAGAGCGTTCTATTGCACGCCTATCTAGAGTGGCGAGCTTGCCACGAGTACATGCTCAGATTCGAACGAACGATGAGATTTTGAAACCCCATTTGAGCGAGCGTTCTATTACGCCTAAGAGTGCGAGCTTGCCACGAGTACACATGCTCAGATTCGGGAACGAAACGACACGAGGATTGAAACCCCATGAGAGCGTATTCTATTTAAGCCTAAGAGTGCGAGCTTAGCCACGAGTACATGCTCTAGATTTACAGAACGAAAACGAAACGAGGATTGAAACCCCATTGAGAGCTGTTCATATGTTACGCCTAAGAGTGCGAGCTTGCCACGAGTACAGATGCTCAGATATCGAACGAACGAGGATTAGGAAACCCCATGAGAGCGTTCTATTACGCCTAAAGAGTGCGAGCTTGCCCACTGAGTACATGCTAACAAATTCGAACGTACGAGGATTGACAACCGCATGCGAGCGTTCTATTAAGCCTATAAGAGATCTTGTGCGAGCTTTCCTACACGAGTACAGTGCTCAGATTGAACGAACGAAACGAGGATTGAAACCCCATAGAGATTGCTTTCTATTACGCCTGAGAGTGCGAGCTTGCCACGAGTATATGTGCTATTATTGAAACGTAACCGAGGATTTGAAACGAAGTGAGAGCGTTATTATTACGCCCAAACGAGTGCGAGCTTACCTACGAGGACATGCTCAAAGAGATTCGACACGAACGAGGATCTGAAACTGATATGAGGATTCTCATATTACCCCTAAGAGTGCGATGATTGCCACGAGTACTTGTCAATTCGAAGAATGAGCATATGACAGCCCCATTGAGAGCATGTGTTTAGATTACGCCCAAAGATGTGCGAGTGCCACTGATTACATGCTCAGATTACGAACGAACGAACGAGGGATTGAAACCCCATGAGAGCGTTCTATTACGCAAGAGAGTAAACGAGCTTGCCACGCAGTCTCATGCTCAGATTCGAGCAAGAACGAGGATTGAAACCCCCATGAGAGCGTTCTATATAAGCCCCAAAAGAGTGCGAGCTTGCCACGAGTTACATGCACCGTATTCGAACGAACGAACGAGGATTGAAACCCCATGAGAGCGTTCTATTACGGCCTAAGAGTGCGAGCTTGCCACAGAGTACATAGCTTAGATTCGAACGAACACGAGGATTGAAACCCCATGAGAGCGTTCTTATTACGCCCTAAGAGTGCGAGCTTGCCACCGAGTACATGCTCAGATGTCGAAAACGAACGAGGATTGAATCCCCATGTGAGAAATTAAAGCGTACTCGTATTACGCTCCTAAAGAAGTGCGAGGCTTTGCTAACCACGAGTACATGATCTCAGATAGATAAATTGCACAGTATACGAACGAGGTTTATAGTAAAACTCCTTGAGAAGCTTTTCTATTGCGCCTAAGCAGAGTGCGAGCACAGATGTACATGCTCACGATCTCGATACGATGACGAGGATTTGAGTAGAAAACCCACAAGCAGCGTTCTAATTACGAAGGTGCGAGCTTGCCACGAGTACAATGCTCAGATTCCGATTTGTGTAAATGACGAGGACGAGGTATTGAAAAACCCCTATGAGAGCATTCTATTACGCCTAAGAGTGCGAGCTTGCCGCAGCGGGAGTAAAATGCTCAGATTCGATCGAACGAACGACGGATTGGAAAACCTTAGCATCGTTGAGGAGCGCTTCTATTACGCCTTAAGAGTGCGTAAAGCCTTTTGCCTCACGCGAAAGTACATGCTCAGATTAATCGAGATCTTCGAAACGACTATCTGTACGGATTGAAACCCCCTGAAGAGAGCGTTCTAAGTTACACCCTAAGAGTGCGACAGCTTGCCACGCCAAGTTTACATGCCTCAGATCTCCGATCGAGTGTGTCAGAACGAACGATTAGATGTGTAGAACCGCCCATGAGCGAGCGATTCCATAAATTATGCGCCCTAAGAGTGCGAGCTTGCCAACGAGAAGTACATTGCTCATCAGATTCGAAACGAGAGCGACGGATTGAAACCTACATGAGAGCGTTCTAATTATGCCCAAAATAGAGAGTGCGAGCTTGCCACACGATAGTACATGCTCAGATTCCGATTGTACGAAGAGGGATTGAAAACCCACAATGAGAGACGTTCTATTACGCCTAAGAGTGCGAGCGCTTGCCACCGAGTACATGTTCTCTGATTGCGAGCGGGGGCAAGTTGTATTACGAACGAGATTGTTTGAAACCCCATTGAGAGGGCGTGTGCGATTACGCCTTGAGTGCTGAGTCTGCCACGCAGTACATGCTCAGTTTTCGAGAGTCGAACGAGGGGATTGAAACCCCATGAGGAGCGTTCTAATACGCGCCTAAGGTAGCGAGCTTTGTCACGAGAAATTGCTCGGTTCGAATTTTGTACGAGACGAGGATTGAAACCCCGATGAGAGCGTTCCATTAAGCCCAGCAAGACGTGCGAGCTGGGCCACGAGTACATGCTCAGATTCGATGAACGAACGACGCTTAGAAACGCATGAGAGCGTTCTTCTATTACGCCCAAAGAGTGCGATCTTTGCACACGTGATTACATGCCAGATTCATTCGAACGAACGAGGATTTGATAGCACCCAAGAGTAGAGTTTTGTATGTTGCGCCCAAAGAGTGCGAGCTAGCCCGAGTCCATGCTCAGTTTTCGTTTTCGAACGCAGGATTTTGAAAGGCCCCATGCGAGCGTTTCTATTACAGCCCGTAGAAGTGCTGAGCTTGCCACGAGTTTTACTGCACAGTTTCGAAATCGGAAAATGAGGTATTGAGAGCCACAATGAGATGCGTTGCTAGTACGCCCCTATGAGTGCGGAGCTGGTGCCACGAGGTACATTGCCTCATATTTGATTCGAACGAACGAGGTTTGAAAATCCCTTGAGAATCGTTCTATTACGCCTATAAGGGAGTGCGGAGGTTGCCTTCGAGTACTTGCTCATATTCGTCTTGAGGATATCGAACGAGGATAGATGAGCCCAATAACGATCCGTGTTTCTATCTACTACCTAAGTGTGCGGGGCTTGACACGAGTCCATGCTCAGATGCGATGCGAAAGAGGATAGGAAGCCCCAGGTGAGCGTGTTCTTAGGACGCGCTAAGGAGTTGCGAGATTCGTCGACACGGACGTAGTTAGGATGGTCAGATATTGAGAGGTTGACGGGGGTAGATCGTAGGATTGAAACCCTCAGACTTGAGTGCGAGGTTGCGATTCTTAATTTGGGGATATGTAGTTTGCGCGTAGCTCGTGCCATGAGTTAATCATGCTCGGGTCGACGAACGAGGATGGAAACCTCTTTTTGCATTAAGAGCGTTCCCAGTGTGAAGCCCGAGCAGGATGCGAGTATACCCGTCCGCACGGGGTCTGTATTGCTGAGCATTCGAACGAAACGTGTAATTTGCACCCCAACGTGTACGCGTTCTCTTCCCTATAGTTGTGTGTGAAGCTTGGGTGGAGTACATGGCCTCTGTTTCGAACGACCGTAGGACGACTTGAACAGACCCCACGATGACGAGCGATTACTTTTAGTCTACCTACAGTTGCTCGATGTCTTAGCGAGGAGTACATGCTCAGTATTTGATAGAATAATCGTTGTTGCATTGAATAAATCCCATGTTAGCGTTGTGTATTTATGCCTTTTGATTTGTTTGATGGCTGTGTCGTATTGATTTAATTATTTTTTTTTTTGAGGATTTGTGAAACACGAGGGATTGACAACCCATGTTTAGCGAGCGTTGGTCGATTGGAAGCCCCATGAGGGGCGCATAATACGTGGTGTACGAGCCGTGTCTCAGAGATTTGTCGAATTGGTAACCAGGACGAGGTAGTTGAAACCCCATTAGTGCGATACCTGGCCCCCCAACGAGTCCACAAGAACTGTCGCCAAGGAGAACATGCTCAGATTCGTACGAGTACGAGGGCCTGATTGACAATCCGATAAGAGCGATATCTTTTACGCCCAAAGAAGGAGAGGGAGGTTACCACGAGTCCCATTGCTCAGTTCCTGAGACGTACGATTCGAGGATTTTTTTTTGAAAGACCCTATTTGAATGAGCGTTCTATGCTGACGCCCAAAGTGTTGATAGGTTGCCACTTATTGAATTGCTTAGATTTCGAACGATAGAGGATTCATCCCCACACATAGAGTAAATAAGCCGTTTTTTTCTACTAATTAAGCCTCCAAAAGAGTTGCTTAGGCTAGCGTGGCAACGAGAGTGAGATGCTCCGAGATTCGAGGGTCGATGGAATTGCACATCCGATCAGATTAGTTTCGAAATCCCACACATGACAACGTTTTATGACGGAATGGTGTGCTCATCAACGCTTTGCGCTGGAGGAGTACTGCATTAGATTTGAAACGAACGAAGCTCTAGAATACCATAGTAGAGAGCTGTTTCTAATATACGTCCCAAGAGAGTGCGGGGAGGGCTATTGCCAACGAGCCGTAAATTTCTCATTTACTACTCTTCCTAACGAGCATTGCCAACCAACCTATGTAGTAGGTCGTTCTATTACGCCTAAGATTCGATAAGATTGCCACTGAGTAGTCATGCCCAGATGTTCGAAGAACGATCGCAGGGATTGAAATATAAAGACACCATTCAGGAAAGGAGCGTTTGATATACGAACTAATTTTGAAAGCTTATGGCCACGAGTACATCTACTGATCAGATATCGATTGATAACGAGCCCCCCCCCCCCCCTCATGTGATTCTGGAGCCCGTTAGTCTATTACGCAAAACTCCCACAAAAAATGAAAGTACAAATGAAGTGCTGAGCTTGCCTATGAGTAAGTACCATAGAAACTCAGATTGATTCGTAAAAAAAACGCATTCACAGGAAAAATAATCCAAACAAAAAAAAAATATCAAATACGCCTAAGAGTGCGAGCTAACCACGGAAAGTACATGCTCAGATTCGAACCGGACCAGGATTTTGAAACCCCATGAAAAAAAAATAAAAAGCGTAAGAAAAACAAGTCATTGCCACGCAGTTCATGCTCAGATTCGAAGAACCAAGGTATTGATTGATGACCCCATTGAAGGACAAAGCGTCTCGATTAAGTCCCAAACAGTGCGAGATTGCACGAGTCCGAAGCCCAGATTTGAATTTCTACGAGATCTCAGAGGGCCATTTGAAAAACCTATGATAGCGTTTATAGCTTACGCCACAGAAGAGTGACGAGAACTCACCACGAGTTCATGAAAAAAATCGATTTACAACACGTAACGAAAGGATCATTAGAAGCCCCTATGTTTAAAGTCGAGGAAGGTTCTATTTCAGATCCAAAAGAGATGCGGAAAGCTTCGCCCGAAGAGTACATACTCAGTTGTCGAAATAAATAACGAACGAGGATTTGAAACTTTTTGAGAGCGTTCTTAATGACGCCCAAAGAGTGCTGGAGATTTGCATACGAAGACATGTTGAGGATTCGTTTTACGGAACAGAGGACACTGGGACAGACATGAGATGCGAGTTTCTAATTACGCCGGAAGTAATTAGAGGAGCTTGCGACGGTAGTACAATGCTCAGAATAAATCGACTAATCGTATACGAGAACGAGGATTGAAAACCCCATGAGGAGCGTTGAATATTACGCATATTAGTGCCGGAGAGCTATGCCACGAGTACATGTGCTTTAGATTCGCGATCACTACTGATTCAGCGAAGAGTTTGAAACCCCATGGAGTGTACCGTTGTGCGAGTTAGCTGAAGAGGCGAGTTTTGCGCGCACCGGTAGTACTATGCGCAGATTTCGATACGAATACAGTAGGATTGGATTCGTTTTCCATTTACGATTGCGTTTCGATAGGACGCAATAATGAGTCAGAGCGGTTGCACGAGTCTCTTTACGCCTCAGATTTTCGAGAAGACAACTCAGTAGGATTGTGAAACCCCATGAGAGCGTTCTTTTTGCCAAAGGTGCGAGGGAAACTGGCCACGGAGTTGCCTTCCGCAGATTCGATGCCAGACGAAACCAGGGGTTTGCAATCCCCCCTATGACGTGCGGATCTCTATTACGCCCTAAAGAGTGTGCGAGCGGTTGCCACGCAGTTACATGTTCACGGCATTTTCGTGTACGAACGAGGATTGAAACCATGAGAACGTTCAAAATTACAACATCAAGAGTGCGCAACTTTGCACGAGAGTCCTTTGCTCAGATCGAACGAACGACCCTAGACATCCCCAATGAGGAGCGTTCTTATTACGCCCAACCACCAAGAGTCGCGAGCATGCCCACGAAGAGACATGCTCAGATTTCGAACAACAACGCGAGGAGCATGTGAGCCCCCCCCGCCGAATAATGCATATGTGTCTTTATATGCCCAAAAGACGTAGAGGTTCGCTGTCTGCTCGAGTACAAATCCATGACTCAGATTACGAATTTTTTGAATACTGAGACGATTTGAATGAAACCCAAAGAGCGCATTTCATTCGCCCCAAGATGATTTACCCCCCAAAGACGCTGTGGAAGTTTGCCACGAGTAGTACATGCTCAGATTTCCTCGATTATTACGAAACGAGGATTGACAACCCCATGAGTGTGCGTTCTATTACGCCAAGACGCGGCGAGCTTTGCCCCAGAGTACGTGCTCAGATTTCGCGAGTATGGATGTTTACGGGGAATTGTGAAACCCCATGAGAGCGAGTCTTATTACGCCTAAGAGTGCGAGCTTTGCACGAGGAGTACTCTGCTCCAGATTCGACCCGTTTTCTTTCACGAACGAGGATGTTGATAGGAAACCCCAATGAGAGGTTCTATTACGCCTAAGAGTGCGAGGCTTGCACGAGTAGTACATGCTCAGATTCGATACGACCTACGAGGATAGAAACCCCGATTGGAGACGTTCTATTCACGCGAAGAGTGCGAGCTTCTTGCCACGATAGACATGCTCATTGAGAGTGGAACGGAGGAGGTAATTGAAACCCCATGAGGAGCGTTTTCTTATCGACGCTAAGAGTGCGAGCTGTGTCACGGATGTTAATGACTCAGTGGTCTCGAGATTGGCGAGGATTGAAACCCCATGAGAGCGTTCTATTACGCCAAAGAGTGCGAGCTTGCCACGAGTACATGCTCAGATTCGAACGAACGAGGATTGAAACCCCATGAGAGCGTTCTATTACGCCCAAAGAGTGCGAGCTTGCCACGAGTACATGCTCAGATTCGAACGAACGAGGATTGAAACCCCATGAGAGCGTTCGTTCTTTACGCCCAAAGAGTGCGAGCTTGCCACGAGTACATGCTCATGCTCAGATTCGAACGAACGAGGATTGAAACCCCATGAGAGCGTTCTATTACGCCCCTAAGAGTGCGAGCTTGCCACGAGTACATGCTCAGATTCGAACGAACGAGGATTGAAACCCCATGAGAGAGCGTTCTATTACGCCCAAAGAGTGCGAGCTTGCCACGA
This sequence comes from Puya raimondii, assembly GCA_016920855.1. Lineage (NCBI taxonomy): Eukaryota > Viridiplantae > Streptophyta > Magnoliopsida > Poales > Bromeliaceae > Puya > Puya raimondii. The sequence goes on from JABWPP010000049.1 coordinate 47,033,790, forward strand.
GTACATGCTCAGATTCGAACGAACGAGGATTGAAACCCCATGAGAGCGTTCTATTACGCCCTAAGAGTGCGAGCTTGCCACGAGTACATGCTCAGATTCGAACGAACGAGGATTGAAACCCCATGAGAGCGTTCTATTTACGCCAAAGAGTGCGAGCTTGCCACGAGTACATGCTCAGATTCGAACGAACGAGGATTGAAACCCCATGAGAGCGTTCTATTACGCCCTAAGAGTGCGAGCTTGCCACGAGTACATGCTCAGATTCGCTCAGATTCGAACGAACGAAGATTGAAACCCCTTGAGAGCGTTCTATTACGCCTAAGAGTGCGAGCTTGCCACGAGAGTACATGCTCAGATTCGAACGAACGAGGATTGAAAACCCCATGAGAGCGTTCTATTACGCCCAAAGAGTGCGAGCTTGCCACGAGTACATGCTCAGATTCGAACGAACGAACGAGGATTGAAACCCCATGAGAGCGTTTCTATTACGCCCAAAGAGTGCGAGCTTGCCACGAGTACATGCTCAGATTCGAACGAACGAGGATTGAAACCCCATGAGAGCGTTCTATTACGCCCTAAGAGTGCGAGCTTGCCACGAGTACATGCTCAGATTCGAACGAACGAGGATTGAAACCCCATGAGAGCGTTCTATTACGCCCAAAGAGTGCGAGCTTGCCACGAGTACATGCTCAGATTCGAACGAACGAGGATTGAAACCCCATGAGAGCGTTCTATTACGCCCAAAGAGTGCGAGCTTGCCCACGAGTACATGCTCAGATTCGAACGAACGAGGATTGAAACCCCATGAGAGCGTTCTATTACGCCCAAAGAGTGCGAGCTTGCCACGAGTACATGCTCAGATTCGAACGAACGAGGATTGAAACCCCATGAGAGCGTTCTATTACGCCAAAGAGTGCGAGCTTGCCACGAGTACATGCTCAGATTCGAACGAACGAGGATACGAGGATTGAAACCCCATGAGAGCGTTCTATTACGCCTAAGAGTGCGAGCTTGCCACGAGTACATGCTCAGATTCGAACGAACGAGGATTGAAACCCCATGAGAGCGTTCTATTACGCCCAAAGAGTGCGAGCTTGCCACGAGTACATGCTCAGATTCGAACGAACGAGGATTGAAACCCCATGAGAGCGTTCTATTACGCCTAAGAGTGCGAGCTTGCCACGAGTACATGCTCAGATTCGAACGAACGAGGATTGAAACCCCATGAGAGCGTTCTATTACGCCCAAAGAGTGCGAGCTTGCCACGAGTACATGCTCAGATTCGAACGAACGAGGATTGAAACCCCATGAGAGCGTTCTATTACGCCTAAGAGTGCGAGCTTGCCACGAGTACATGCTCAGATTCGAACGAACGAGGATTGAAACCCCATGAGAGCGTTCTATTACGCCCAAAGAGTGCGAGCTTGCCACGAGTACATGCTCAGATTCGAACGAACGAGGATTGAAACCCCATGAGAGCGTTCTATTACGCCCAAAGAGTGCGAGCTTGCCACGAGTACATGCTCAGATTCGAACGAACGAGGATTTCCCCCATGAGAGCGTTCTATTACGCCTAAGAGTGCGAGCTTGCCACGAGTACATGCTCAGATTCGAACGAACGAGGATTGAAACCCCATGAGAGCGTTCTATTACGCCCAAAGAGTGCGAGCTTGCCACGAGTACATGCTCAGATTCGAACGAACGAGGATTGAAACCCCATGAGAGCGTTCTATTACGCCCAAAGAGTGCGAGCTTGCCACGAGTACATGCTCAGATTCGACGAACGAACGAGGATTGAAACCCCATGAGAGCGTTCTATTACGCCCAAAGAGTGCGAGCTTGCCACGAGTACATGCTCAGATTCGATTCGAACGAACGAGGATTGAAAACCCCATGAGAGCGTTCTATTTACGCCTAAGAGTGCGAGCTTGCCACGAGTACATGCTCAGATTCGAACGAACGAGGATTGAAACCCCATGAGAGCGTTCTATTACGCCAAAAGAGTGCGAGCTTGCCACGAGTACATGCTCAGATCGAACGAACGAACGAGGATTGAAACCCCATGAGAGCGTTCTATTACGCCAAAGAGTGCGAGCTTGCCACGAGTACATGCTCAGATTCGAACGAACGAGGATTGAAACCCCATGAGAGCGTTCTATTACGCCTAAGAGTGCGAGCTTGCCACGAGTACATGCTCAGATTCGAACGAACGAGGATTGAAACCCCATGAGAGCGTTCTATTACGCCTAAGAGTGCGAGCTTGCCACGAGTACATGCTCAGATTCGAACGAACGAGGATTGAAACCCCATGAGAGAGCGTTCTATTACGCCTAAGAGTGCGAGCTTGCCACGAGTACATGCTCAGATTCGAACGAACGAGGATTGAAACCCCATGAGAGCGTTCTATTACGCCCAAAGAGAGTGCGAGCTTGCCACGAGTGTACATGCTCAGATTCGAACGAACGACGAGGATTGAAACCCCATGAGAGCGTTCTATTACGCCCAAAGAGTGCGAGCTTGCCACGAGTACATGCTCAGATTCGAACGAACGAGGATTGAAACCCCATGAGAGCGTTCTATTACGCCCAAAGAGTGCGAGCTTGCCACGAGTACATGCTCAGATTCGAACGAACGAGGATTGAAACCCCATGAGAGCGTTCTATTACGCCCAAAGTGTGCGAGCTTGCCACGAGTACATGCTCAGATTCGAACGAACGAGGATAAAAATCCCATGAGAGCGTTCTATTACGCCTAAGAGTGCGAGCTTGCCACGAGTACATGCTCAGATTCGAACGAACGAGGATTGAAACCCCATGAGAGCGTTCTATTACGCCTAAGAGTGCGAGCTTGCCACGAGTGCATGCTCAGATTCGAACGAACGAGGATTGAAACGCATGAGAGCGTTCTATTACGCCTAAGAGTGCGAGCTTGCCACGAGTACATGCTCAGATTTGAATGAACGAGGATTGGAACCCCATGAGAGCGTTCTATTACGCCTAAGAGTGCGAGCTTGCCACGAGTACATGCTCAGATTCGAACGAACGAGGATTGAAACCCCATGAGAGCGTTCTATTACGCCAAAGAGTGCGAGCTTGCCACGAGTACATGCTCAGATTCGAACGAACGAGGATTGAAACCCCATGAGAGCGTTCTATTACGCCAAAGAGTGCGAGCTTGCCACGAGTACATGCTCAGATTCGAACGAACGAGGATAGAAACCCCATGAGAGCGTTCTATTACGCCTAAGAGTGCGAGCTTGCCACGAGTACATGCTCAGATTCAAACGAACGAGGATTGAAACGTTCTATTACGCCTAAGAGTGCGAGCTTGCAACGAGTACATGCTCAGATTCGAACGAACGAGGATTGAAACCCCATGAGAGCGTTCTATTACGCCTAAGAGTGCGAGCTTGCCACGTGTACATGCTCAGATTCGAACGAACGAGGATTGAAACCCCATGAGAGCGTTCTATTACGCCCAAAGAGTGCGAGCTTGCCACGAGTACATGCTCAGATTCGAACGAACGAGGATTGAAACCCCATGAGAGCGTTCTATTACGCCCAAAGAGTGCGAGCTTGCCACGAGTACATGCTCAGATTCGAACGAACGAGGATTGAAACCCCATGAGAGCGTTCTATTACGCCAATGAGTGCGAGCTTGCCACGAGTAAATGCTCAGATTCGAACGAACGAGGATTGAAGCCCCATGAGGGCGTTCCATTACGCCTAAGAGTGCGAGCTTGCCACGAGTACATGCTCAGATTCGAACGAACGAGGATTGAAACCCCATGAGAGCGTTCTATTACGCCTAAGAGTGCGAGCTTGCCACGAGTACATGCTCAGATTCGAACGAACGAGGATTGAAACCCCATGAGAGCGTTCTAACGCCCTAAGAGTGCGAGCTTGCCACGAGTACATGCTCAGATTCGAACGAACGAGGATTGAAACCCCCATGATAGCGTTCTATTACGCCCAAAGTGTGCGAGCTTGCCACGAGTACATGCTCAGATTCGAACGAACGAGGATTGAAACCCCATGAGAGCGTTCTATTACGCCCAAAGAGTGCGAGCTTGCCACGAGTACATGCTCAGATTCGAACGAACGAGGATTGAAACCCCATGAGAGCGTTCTATTACGCCTAAGAGTGCGAGCTTGCCACGAGTACATGCTCAGATTCGAACGAACGAGGATTGAAACCCCATGAGAGCGTTCTATTACGCCAAAGAGTGCGAGTTTGCCACGAGTAAATGCTCAGATTCGAACGAACGAGGATTGAAAACCCCATGAGAGCGTTCTATTACGCCTAAGAGTGCGAGCTTGCCACGAGTACATGCTCAGATTCGAACGAACGAGGATTGAAACCCATGAGAGCGTTCTATTACGCCAAAGAGTGCGAGCTTGCCACGAGTACATGCTCAGATTCGAACGAACGAGGATTGAAACCCCATGAGAGCGTTCTATTACGCCAAAAGAGTGCGAGCTTGCCACGAGTACATGCTCAGATTCGAACGAACGAGGATTGAAACCCCATGAGAGCGTTCTATTACGCCAAAGAGTTCGAGCTTGCCACGAGTACATGCTCAGATTCGAACGAACGAACGAGGATTGAAACCCCATTAGAGCGTTCTATTACGCCCAAAGAGTGCGAGCTTGCCACGAGTCCATGCTCAGATTCGAACGAACGAGGATTGAAACCCCATGAGAGCGTTCTATTACGCCCAAAGAGTGCGAGCTTGCCACGAGTACATGCTCAGATTCGAACGAACGAACGAGGATTGAAACCCCATTAGAGCGTTCGATTACGCCCAAAGAGTGCGAGCTTACCACGAGTCCATGCTCAGATTCGAACGAACGAGGATTGAAACCCCATTAGAGCGTTCTATTACGCCCAAAGAGTGCGAGCTTGCCACGAGAACATGCTCAGATTCGAACGAACGAGGATTGAAACCCCATGAGAGCGTTCTATTACGCCTAAGAGTGCGAGCTTGCCACGAGTACATGCTCAGATTCGAACGAACGAGGATTGAAACCCCATGAGAGCGTTCTATTACGCCCAAAGAGTGCGAGCTTGCCACGAGTACATGCTCAGATTCGAACGAACGAGGGATGAAACCCCGTGAGAGCGTTCTATTACGCCAAAGAGTGCGAGCTTGCCACGAGTACATGCTCAGATTCGAACGAACGAGGATTGAAACCCCATGAGAGCGTTCTATTACGCCTAAGAGTGCGAGCTTGCCACGAGTACATGCTCAGATTCGAACGAACGAGGATTGAAACCCCATGAGAGCGTTCTATTACGCCCAAAGAGTGCGAGCTTGCCACGAGTACATGCTCAGATTCGAACGAACGAGGATTGAAACCCCATGAGAGCGTTCTATTACGCCTAAGAGTGCGAGCTTGCCACGAGTACATGCTCAGATTCGAACGAACGAGGATTGAAACCCCATGAGAGCGTTCTATTACGCCTAAGAGTGCGAGCTTGCCACGAGTACATGCTCAGATTCGAACGAACGAGGATTGAAACCCCATGAGAGCGTTCTATTACGCCTAAGAGTGCGAGCTTGCCACGAGTACATGCTCAGATTCGAACGAACGAGGATTGAAACCCCATGAGAGCGTTCTATTACGCCCAAAAGAGTGCGAGCTTGCCACGAGTACATGCTCAGATTCGAACGAACGAGGATTGAAACCCCATGGGAGCGTTCTATTACGCCAAAGAGTGCGAGCTTGCCACGAGCACATGCTCAGATTCGAACGAACGAGGATTGAAACCCCATGAGAGCGTTCTATTACGCCCAAAGAGTGCGAGCTTGCCACGAGTACATGCTCAGATTCGAACGAACGAGGATTGAAACCTCATGAGAGCGTTCTATTACGCCTAAGAGTGCGAGCTTGCCACGAGTACATGCTCAGATTCGAACGAACGAGGATTGAAACCCCATGAGAGCGTTCTATTACGCCCAAAGAGTGCGAGCTTGCCACGAGTACATGCTCAGATTCGAACGAACGAGGATTGAAACCCCATTAGAGCGTTCTATTACGCCAAAGAGTGCGAGCTTGCCACGAGTACATGCTCAGATTCGAACGAACGAACGAGGATTGAAACCCCATGAGAGCGTTCTATTACGCCAAAAGAGTGCGGGCTTGCCACGAGTACATGCTCAGATTCGAACGAACGAGGTTTGAAACCCCATGAGAGCGTTCTATTACGCCTAAGAGTGCGAGCTTGCCACGAGTACATGCTCAGATTCGAACGAACGAGGATTGAAACCCCATGAGAGCGTTCTATTACGCCCAAAGAGTGCGAGCTTGCCACGAGTACATGCTCAGATTCGAACGAACGAGGATTGAAACCCCATGAGAGCGTTCTATTACGCCTAAGAGTGCGAGCTTGCCACGAGTACATGCTCAGATTCGAACGAACGAGGATTGAAACCCCATGAGAGCGTTCTATTACGCCCAAAGAGTGCGAGCTTGCCACGAGTACATGCTCAGATTCGAACGAACGAGGATTGAAACCCCATGAGAGCGTTCTATTACGCCCAAAAGAGTGCGAGCTGGCCACGAGTACATGCTCAGATTCGAAGGAACGAGGATTGAAACCCCATAAGACCGTTCTATTCCGCCAAAAAGAGTGCGAGCTTGCCACGAGTACATGCTCAGATTCGAACGAACGAGGATTGAAACCCCATGAGATCATTCTATTACGCCCAAAGAGTGCGAGCTTGCCACGAGTACATGCTCAGATTCGAACGAACGAGGATTGAAACCCCATGAGAGCGTTCTATTACGCCCAAAGAGTGCGGGCTTGCCACGAGTACATGCTCAGATTCGAACGAACGAGGATTGAAACCCCATGAGAGCGTTCTATTACGCCTAAAGAGTGCGGGCTTGCCACGAGTACATGCTCAGATTCGAACGAACGAGGATTGAAACCCCATGAGAGCGTTCTATTACGCCCAAAGAGTGCGAGCTTGCCACGAGTAGTACATGCTCAGATTCGAACGAACGAGGATTGAAACCCCATGAGAGCGTTCTATTACGCCCAAAGAGTGCGAGCTTGCCACGAGTACATGCTCAGATTCGAACGAACGAGGATTGAAACCCATGAGAGCGTTCTATTACGCCCAAAGAGTGCGAGCTTGCCACGAGTACATGCTCAGATTCGAACGAACGAACGAGGATTGAAACCCCATGAGAGCGTTCTATTACGCCCCAAAGAGTGCGAGCTTGCCACGAGTACATGCTCAGATTCGAACGAACGAGGATTGAAACCCCATGAGAGCGTTCTATTACGCCAAAGAGTGCGAGCTTGCCACGAGTGCATGCTCAGATTCGAACGAACGAGGATTGAAACGCATGAGAGCGTTCTATTACGCCTAAGAGTGCGAGCTTGCCACGAGTACATGCTCAGATTTGAATGAACGGGGATTGGAACCCCTTGAGAGCGTTCTATTACGCCCTAAGAGTGCGAGCTTGCCACGAGTACATGCTCAGATTCGAACGAACGAGGATTGAAACCCCATGAGAGAGCGTTCTATTACGCCAAAGAGTGCGAGCTTGCCACGAGTACATGCTCAGATTCGAACGAACGAGGAATTAAACCCCATGAGAGCGTTCTATTACGCCCAAAGAGTGCGAGCTTGCCACGAGTACATGCTCAGATTCGAACGAACGAGCATTGAAACCCCATGAGAGCGTTCCATTGCGCCTAAGAGTGCGAGCTTGCCACGAGTACATGCTCAGATTCGAACGAACAAGTATTGAAACCCCATGAGAGCGTTCTATTACGCCAAAGAGTGCGAGGTTGCAACGAGTATATGCTCAGATTCGAACGAACGAGCATTGAAACCCCATGAGAGCGTTCAATTACGCCCAAAGAGTGCGAGCTTGCCAAGAGTACATGCTCAGATTCGAACGAACGAGGATTGAAACCCCATGAGAGCGTTCTATTACGCCCTAAGAGTGCGAGCTTGCCACGAGTACATGCTCAGATTCGAACGAACGAGGATTGAAACCCCATGAGAGCGTTCTATTACGCCAAAGAGTGCGAGCTTGCCACGAGTACATGCTCAGATTCGAACGAACGAGGATTGAAACCCCATGAGAGCGTTCTATTACGCCTAAGAGTGCGAGCTTGCCACGAGTACATGCTCAGATTCGAACGAACGAGGATTGAAACCCCATGAGAGCGTTCTATTACGCCCAAAGAGTGCGAGCTTGCCACGAGTACATGCTCAGATTCGAACGAACGAGGATTGAAACCCCATGAGAGCGTTCTATTACGCCAAAGAGTGCGAGCTTGCCACGAGTACATGCTCAGATTCGAACGAACGAGGATTGAAACCCCATGAGAGCGTTCTATTAGCCCCAAAGAGTGGGAGTTTGCCACGAGTACATGCTCAGATTCGAACGAATGAGGATTGAAACCCCATGAGAGCGTTCTATTACTCCCAAAGAGTGCTAGCTTGCCACGAGTACATGCTCAGATTCGAACGAACGAGGATTGAAACCCCATGAGAGCGTTCTATTACGCCAAAGAGTGCGAGCTTGCCACGAGTACATGCTCAGATTCGAACGAACGAGGATTGAAACCCCATGAGAGCGTTCTATTACGCCCAAAGAGTGCGAGCTTGCCACGAGTACATGCTCAGATTCGAACGAACGAGGATTGAAACCCCATGAGAGCGTTCTATTACGCCTAAAAAGTGCGGGCTTGCCACGAGTACATGCTCAGATTCGAACGAACGAGGATTGAAACCCCATGAGAGCGTTCTATTACGCCCAAAGAGTGCGAGCTTGCCACGAGTACATGCTCAGATTCGAACGAACGAGGATTGAAACCCCATGAGAGCGTTCTATTACGCCCAAAGAGTGCGAGCTTGCCACGAGTACATGCTCAGATTCGAACGAACGAGGATTGAAACCCCATGAGAGCGTTCTATTACGCCTAAGAGTGCGAGCTTGCCACGAGTACATGCTCAGATTCGAACGAACGAGGATTGACCCCATGAGAGCGTTCTATTACGCCTAAGAGTGCGAGCTTGCCACGAGTACATGCTCAGATTCGAACGAACGAGGATTGAAACCCCATGAGAGCGTTCTATTACGCCTAAGAGTGCGAGCTTGCCACGAGTACATGCTCAGATTCGAACGAACGAGGATTGAAACCCCATGAGAGCGTTCTATTACGCCCAAAGAGTGCGAGCTTGCCACGAAAGTACATGCTCAGATTCGAACGAACGAGATTGAAACCCCATGAGAGCGTTCTATTACGCCCAAAGAGTGCGAGCTTGCCACGAGTACATGCTCAGATTCGAACGAACGAGGATTGAAACCCCATGAGAGCGTTCTATTACGCCCAAAGAGTGCGAGCTTGCAACGAGTACATGCTCAGATTCGAACGAACGAGGATTGAAACCCCATGAGAGCGTTCTATTACGCCCAAAGAGTGCGAGCTTGCAACGAGTACATGCTCAGATTCGAACGAACGAGGATTGAAACCCCATGAGAGCGTTCTATTACGCCCAAAGAGTGCGAGCTTGCCACGAGTACATGCTCAGATTCGAACGAACGAACGAGGATTGAAACCCCATGAGAGCGTTCTATTACGCCAAAGAGTGCGAGCTTGCCACGAGTACATGCTCAGATTCGAACGAACGAGGATTGAAACCCCATGAGAGCGTTCTATTACGCCCAAAGAGTGCGAGCTTGCCACGAGTACATGCTCAGATTCGAACGAACGAGGATTGAAACCCCATGAGAGCGTTCTATTACGCCTAAGAGTGCGAGCTTGCCACGAGTACATGCTCAGATTCGAACGAACGAGGATTGAAACCCCATGAGAGCGTTCTATTACGCCTAAGAGTGCGAGCTTGCCACGAGTACATGCTCAGATTCGAACGAACGAGGATTGACCCCATGAGAGCGTTCTATTACGCCTAAGAGTGCGAGCTTGCCACGAGTACATGCTCAGATTCGAACGAACGAGGATTGAAACCCCATGAGAGCGTTCTATTACGCCCAAAGAGTGCGAGCTTGCCACGAGTACATGCTCAGATTCGAACGAACGAGGATTGAAACCCCATGATGAGAGCGTTCTATTACGCCTAAGAGTGCGAGCTTGCCACGAGTACATGCTCAGATTCGAACGAACGAGGATTGAAACCCCATGAGAGCGTTCTATTACGCCCAAAGAGTGCGAGCTTGCCACGAGTACATGCTCAGATTCGAACGAACGAGGATTGAAACCCCATGAGAGCGTTCTATTACGCCCTAAGAGTGCGAGCTTGCCACGAGTACATGCTCAGATTCGAACGAACGAGGATTGAAACCCCATGAGAGCGTTCTATTACGCCTAAGAGTGCGAGCTTGCCACGAGTACATGCTCAGATTCGAACGAACGGGGATTGAAACCCCATGAGAGCGTTCTATTACGCCCAAAGAGTGCGAGCTTGCCACTAGTACATGCTCAGATTCGAACGAACGAGGATTGAAACCCCATGAGAGCATTCTATTATGCCCAAAGAGTGCGAGCTTGCCACAAGAACATGCTCAGATTCGAAAGAACGAGGATTGAAACCCCATGAGAGCGTTCTATTACGCCCAAAGAGTGCGAGCTTGCCACGAGTACATGCTCAGATTCGAACGAACGAGGATTGAAACCCCATGAGAGCGTTCTATTACGCCTAAGAGTGCGAGCTTGCCAAGAGTACAAGCTCAAATTCGAACGAACGAGGATTGAAACCCCATGTGAGCGTTCTATTACGCCCTAAGAGTGCTAGCTTGCCACGAGTACATGCTCAGATTCGAACGAACGAACGAGGATTGAAAACCCCCATGAGAGCGTTCTATTACGCCCAAAGAGTGCGAGCTTGCCACGAGTACATGCTCAGATTCGAACGAACGAGGATTGAAACCCGATGAGAGCGTTCTATTACGCCAAAGAGTGCGAGCTTGCCACGAGTACATGCTCAGATTCGAACGAACGAGGATTGAAACCCCATGAGAGCGTTCTATTACGCCAAAGAGTGCGAGCTTGCCACGAGTACATGCTCAGATTCGAACGAACGAGGATTGAAACCCCATGAGAGCGTTCTATTACGCCTAAGAGTGCGAGCTTGCCACGAGTACATGCTCAGATTCGATTCGAAACGAACGAACGAGGATTGAAACCCCATGAGAGCGTTCTATTACGCCCAAAGAGTGCGAGCTTGCCACGAGTACATGCTCAGATTCGAACGAACGAGGATTGAAACCCCATGAGAGCGTTCTATTACGCCCCAAAGAGTGCGAGCTTGCCACGAGTACATGCTCAGATTCGAACGAACGAGGATTGAAACCCCATGAGAGCGTTTCTATTACGCCAAAGAGTGCGAGCTTGCCACGAGTACATGCTCAGATTCGAACGAACGAGGATTGAAACCCCATGAGAGCGTTCTATTACGCCAAAGAGTGCGAGCTTGCCACGAGTACATGCTCAGATTCGAACGAACGAGGATTGAAACCCCATGAGAGCGTTCTATTACGCCCAAAGAGTGCGAGCTTGCCACGAGTACATGCTCAGATTCGAACGAACGAGGATTGAAACCCAATGAGAGCGTTCTATTGCGCCAAAGAGTGCGAACTTGCCACGAGTACTTGCTCAGATTCGAACGAACGAGGATTGAAACCCATGAGAGCGTTCTATTACGCCTAAGAGTGCGAGCTTGCCACGAGTACATGCTCAGATTCGAACGAACGAACGAGGATTGAAACCCCATGAGAGCGTTCTATTACGCCTAAGAGTGCGAGCTTGCCACGAGTACATGCTCAGATTCGAACGAACGAACGAGGATTGAAACCCCATGAGAGCGTTCTATTACGCCTAAGAGTGCGAGCTTGCCACGAGTACATGCTCAGATTCGAACGAACGAGGATTGAAACCCTATGAGAGCGTTCTATTACGCCCAAAGAGTGCGAGCTTGCCACGAGTACATGCTCAGATTCGAACGAACGAGGATTGAAACCCCATGAGAGCGTTCTATTACGCCAAAGAGTGCGAGCTTGCCACGAGTACATGCTCAGATTCGAAGCAACGAGCATTGAAACCCCCATGAGAGCGTTCTATTACGCCTAAAAGAGTGCGAGCTTGCCACACGAGTACATGCTCAGATTCGAACGAACGAGGATTGAAAACCCCATGAGAGCGTTCTATTACGCCTAAGAGTGCGAGCTTGCCACGAGTACATGCTCAGATTCGAACGAACGAGGATTGAAACCCCATGAGAGCGTTCTATTACGCCCAAAGAGTGCGAGCTTGCCACGAGTACATGCTCAGATTCGAACGAACGAGGATTGAAACCCCCATGAGAGCGTTCTATTACGCCTAAGAGTGCGAGCTTGCCACGAGTACATGCTCAGATTCGAACGAACGAGGATTGAAACCCCATGAGAGCGTTCCATTACGCCTAAGAGTGCGAGCTTGCCACGAGTACATGCTCAGATTCGAACGAACGAGGATTGAAACCCCATGAGAGCGTTCTATTACGCCCAAAGAGTGCGAGCTTGCCACGAGTACATGCTCAGATTCGAACGACGAACGAGGATTGAAACCCCATGAGAGCGTTCTATTACGCCCAAAGAGTGCGAGCTTGCCACGAGTACATGCTCAGATTCGAACGAACGGGGATTGAAACCCCATGAGAGCGTTCTATTACGCCTAAGAGTGCGAGCTTGCCACGAGTACATGCTCAGATTCGAACGAACGAGGATTGAAACCCCATGAGAGCGTTCTATTACGCCCTAAGAGTGCGAGCTTGCCACGAGTACATGCTCATGCTCAGATTCGAACGAACGAGGATTGAAACCCCATGAGAGCGTTCTATTACGCCTAAGAGTGCGAGCTTGCCACGAGTACATGCTCAGATTCGAATTCGAAATTGAAACCCCATGAGAGTTCTTCGAACGAACGAGGATTGAACATGCCAGATTCATGAGAGCGTTCTATTACGCCTAAAAGAGTGCGAGCTTGCCACGAGTACATGCTCAGATTCGAACGAACGAGGATTTGAAACCCCATGAGAGCTTTTCTCTATTACGCGCCAAAGAGTGCGAGCTTGCCACGAGTACATGCTCAGATTCGAACGAACGAGGATTGAAACCCCATGAGAGCGTTCTATTACGCCTAAGAGTGCGAGCTTGCCACGAGTACATGCTCAGATTCGAACGAACGAGGATTGAAACCCATGAGAGCGTTCTATTACGCCCCAAGAGTGCGAATTTTCCACGAGTACATGCTCAGATTCGAACGAAACGAGGATTGAAACCCCATGAGAGCGTTCTATTACGCCCAAAGAGTGCGAGCTTGCCACGAGTACATGCTCAGATTCGAAACGAACGAGGATTGAAACCCCCATGAGAGCGTTCTATTACGCCCAAAGAGTGCGAGCTTGCCACGAGTACATGCTCAGATTCGAACGAACGAGGATTGAAACCCCATGAGAGCGTTCTATTACGCCCAAGAGAGTGCGAGCTTGCCACGAGTACATGCTTTCCCGAACGAACGGGATTGAAACCCCATGAGAGCGTTCTATTACGCCCAAAGAGTGCGAGCTTGCCACGAGTACATGCTCAGATTCGCGAAAACGAAAGAGGATTTTGAAACCCCATGAGCAGCGTGTTCTATTACGCGCCTAAGAGTGCGAGCGGTTTTTTTTGTGCCCTACGAGTACATGCTCAGATTCGAAGAGAACGAGGATTGAAACCCCATGAGAGCGTTTCTATTACGCCAAAGAAGAGTGCGAGCTTGCCACGAGTCGTTACATGCTCAGCTATTCGAACGAAAAAGGAAGTTGACAAACCAGGCGAGCAATCTAATTACGCAACCAAACTGAGTCTATCTGGGGGGGGGGGGGGGTGATAAGGCCGTCGAAAGTAATGCTCAGATTTCGATACGAACGGAGGTATTTAACAACCCATGAGAGTGTTCTATTACGCCCTAAGAGTGCGAGATAACTTGCCGACGAGTACATGCTCAGATTCGAACGAACGCGGAATTAGAAACGCCCCATGAGAGCGTTCTCGGTTACGGCCCAAAGAGTGCGAGCTTAGCCGTACGAGTACATGCTCAGATTCGAGACGAACGAGGATTGGAAACCCCATGAGAGCGTTTCTATTACGCCTAAGAGTGCGAGCTTGCCACGAGTACATCGCTCAGATTCGAACGAACGAGGATTGAAACCCCCATCTGTAGAGCGTTCTATGAGTACGCCCAAAGAGTGCGAGCTTTTGCCACGAGTACATGCTCAGATTCGAAACGAACGAGTGATTGAAACCCCATGAGAAGCGTTCTATTTACGCCCAAAGAGTGCGAGCTTGCCACCAGAAGGAGTACATGCTCAGATTCGAACGAACGAACGAGGATTGAAACCCCATGAGAGCGTTCTATTACGCCTAAGAGTGCGAGCTTTTGCCATAGAGTACATGCTCAGATTTCTGAGAACGAACGAGGATTGAAACCCCATGAGAAGCGTTCTATTAGCGCCTAAAGAGTGCGAGCTTCCACGAGTACATGCTCAGATTCGAACGTGAACGAGGATTGAAACCCCATGAGAGCGTTCTAATACTCCCTAACTTATGAGTGCGAGCTTGCCACGCAGTACATGCTCAGATTCGAACGAACGAGGATTGTAAAACCCCATGAGAGCGTTCTATTACGGCCAAAGAGTGCGAGCATTTGCCACGAGTACATGCTCAGATTCGAACGAACGAGGATTGCAAACCCCATGAGAGCGTTCTATTTACGCCTAAAGAGTGCAGGAGCTTGCCACGAGTACACATGCTCAAGATCGAACAACGAACGAGAGATTGAAAACCCAAACCACCCATGACGAGCGTTCTATTACGCCCTGAAGCAGTGTGCGAGCTTGCCACGAGTACGATGCTCCGATATCGAACGAACGAGGATTGAAACCCCATGGGAGAGCGCTTCTATATACGCGTCCTAAGAGTGCGACTTTGCCGACGGAGGTACAATGTGCAACATAATCGAGGAACACGAACAGAGGATTGGAACACATGGGAGAGCGTTCTAACTTACCACCAAAGATGCGAGCCTTGCCAACCGGACAGTACATATCCGTCAGATTCGAGACGACGAGGATTGAAACCCCATACAGGAGAGCGTTCTGATTACGCCCCTAAGAGTGCGAGCTTGCCACGAGTACATAAGCTCGAGATTCGAGAACGAACGAGGATTGAAACTCCCATTGTAGAGCGTTCTATTTACGCCTCTCCCAAAAGAGCGAGCGGCTGCTTGCCACGAGTACATGCCTCAGATTCGAAGTCGAACGAGGATTGAAACCCCATGACGAGCGTTGCTCTATTACGCCAATAGAGTGCGAGGTGCAATTCCGCCACGAGTACATGCTCAGATTCCCCCGAACCGAACGAGGGATTGAAACCCCTCATGAGAGCGTTCTATTACGCCCAAAGAGAGTCGAGCTTGCCACTAGTACGATGCTCAGATTGCGACTTACTGCACGAGGATTGAAACCCCATGAGAGCCATTCTATTACGCCCGAAGAAGTAACGAGCTTGCCACGAGTACATGCTCAGATTCGAACGAACGAGGATTGAAACCCCATTAATGAGAGCGTTCTATTACGCCTTAAGAGTGCGAGCTTGCCACGAGTACATGCTCAGATTTCGAACGCAAAACGAGGATTGAAAACCCCATGAGAGCGTTCTATTACTGGACTCCCAAAGAGTGCGAGCTTGCCACGAGTACATGCTCATATTCGAACGAACGAGGATTGAAACCCCATGAGAGCGTTCTATTACGCCCATCAAGAGTGCGAGCTTGCACGAAAGTACATGCATATAGATTCGATTATAGAACGTGAGATTGAGAAACCCCATTGAGAGCCGTTCTATTACGCCGATAAAGAGTGCGAGCTTGCCACGAGTAATTGCTCAATTCGAACGAACGAGGATTGAAATCCCCAGGCCATGAGAGCGTTCTATTACCGCCCAAAGAGTGCGAGCTTGCCACGAGTACCTCATGCTCAGATTCGAACGAACGAGGAGTGATTGAAACCCCAAATGAGGAGCGTTCTATTTCACGCCCAAAGAGTGCGAGCTTGCCTATCGAGACCATGCTCGATTCGAACGAACGAGGATTGAAACCCCATGAGAGCGTTTCATTGACGCACCAAAAGAGTGCGAGCTTGCATACGAGTACATTGATCCTAGATTCGATAGAAGTAGAGAGGGATTGAAACCTCATATGAGGGAGCGTTTCTATTACGGCCTAGTAAGAGTGCGAGACTTTGCACGCCTACAGTACTATCCTCATATTCGAACGAAACGAGGATTGAAACCCCAATAGAAGCGTTCTATTTAACGTGCTGAGCTTTCCTACGTGATTTGAACCTATGGATGCCTGTCAGAATTCGAACGAACGAGGTTGATAACCCACCATGTTAGCGTTTTCTCTATTTACGCCTCTTAGAGTGCGAAGCTTTGCCACGAGAACATGCTCAGATTCGAACAATGAACGTAGGATTGAAACCCCTGAGAAGCGTTCTATTACGCCCAACTAGAGTGCGAGCTTGCCACGAGTACATGCTCAGATTCGACTTGCTAACGAACGAGGATTGAAACCCATGAGAGAGCAATTCTATTAACGCCATAAGAGTGCGAGCTTGCCACGTGAGTACATGCTCAGATTCGAACGATACGAGGATTGAAACCCCATGAGAGCGTTCTATTACGCCTTTAAGAGTGCGAGCTTGCCACGAGTACATGCTCAGATTCGAAAACGAACGAGGATTGAAACCCCATGAGAGCGTTCTAGTTACGCCCAAAAGAGTGCGAGCTTGCCACGAGTACATGCTCAGACATTCGAACGAACGATGGATTGAAAAACCCATTAGAGACTTTCTAATTACGCCCTAAAGTGCGAGACTTGCCACGAGTACATGCCTCTTCAGTATCTTCGCAACGATACGAGGATTGAAAACACCCATGAGATAGCATCTCTATTAACGCCCATAAGAGTGCGAGCTTGCCACAGTTCTACGATGCTCATTTCGAACGAACGAAGGGATTAAACCCCGTGAGAGCGTTATATTACGCCATACAGTGTCGAGCTTGCCACGAGTTCCTGCTCAGATTTCGAACTAACGAGGATTGAAACCTCCATGAATAGCATTCTATTACCCCAAGCGCGAGTGCGAGACTTGCCACGAGCACATGCTCAGATTCCAACGAACGAGGATTGAAAACCCCATGAGAGCGTTCTAATTACGCCCAAAGAGTGCGAGGCTTGCCACGATACATGCTCAGATAACGAACGACACGAGGAATTGAAACCCCCACTTAGATGCGTTCTATACGCCCAAGAAGAGTGCGAGCTTGGCCCACGAGTACATGCTCAGATTCGAACGAACGAGGATTGAAACCCCATGATAGCGTTCTAGTAACTGCCCAAAAGAGTGCGAGCATTAGCCACGAGTACAATGCTGAAATAATCGAACGAACGAGGATTGAAACCCCATGAAAGCGTTTCTATTACACCCTAAGAGTGCGAGATTGCCACGAGTACATGCTCAGATTCGAACGAACGAGCATTGAAACCCCATGAGAGCGTTCTATTACGCCCAAAGAGTGCGAGCTTGCCACGAGTACATGCTCAGATTCGAACGAACGAGATTGATTGAAAACCCCATGAGAGCGTTATTTATTACGCCCTAAGAGTGCGTGCTTGCCACGAGTACATGCTCAGAATCGAACGAACGAGGATTGAAACCCCTTGAGACCGTTCTATTACGCCCTAAGAGTGCGAGATTGCCACGAGTACATGCTCATATTCGAACGAACGAGCATTTAAACCCCATGAGAGCGTTCTGTTACGCCCAAAGAGTGCGAGCTTGCAACGAGTACATGCTCAGATTCGAACAAACGAGGATTGAAACCCCATGAGAGCGTTCTCTTACGCCCAAAGAGTGAGAGCTTGCCACGAATACATGCTCATATTCGAACGAACGAGCATTGAAACCCCATGAGAGCGTTCTATTACGTCCAAAGAGTGCGAGCTCGCCACGAGTACATGCTCAGATTCGAACGAACGAGGATTGAAACCCATGAGATCGTTCTATTGCGCCTAAGAGTGCGAGCTTGCCACGAGTACATGCCCAGATTCGAACGAACGAGGATTGAAACCCCGTGAGAGCGTTCTATTACGCCAAAGAGTGCGAGCTTGCCACGAGTACGTACTCAGATTCGAACAAACGAGGATTGGAACCCCATGAGAGCTTTCTAGTGCGCCTAAGAGTGCGGGCTTGCCACGAGTACATGCTTAGATTCGAACGAACGAGCATTGAAACCCCATGAGAGCGTTCTATTACGCCCAAAGAGTGCGAGCTTGTCACGAGTACATGCTCAAATTCGAACGAACGAGGATTGAAACCCCATGAGAGCGTTCTATTACGCCTAAAGAGTGCGAGCTTGCCACGAGTACATGCTCAGATTCGAACGAACAGGAATGGAACCCCATGAGAGCTTTTTATTGCGCCTAAGAGTGCGAGCTTGCCACGAGTACATGCTCAGAATCGAACGAACGAGGATTGAAACCCCTTGAGACCGTTCTATTACGCCCTAAGAGTGCGAGATTGCCACGAGTACATGCTCATATTCGAACGAACGAGCATTTAAACCCCATGAGAGTGTTCTGTTACGCCCAAAGAGTGCGAGCTTGCCACGAGTACATGCTCAGATTCAAACGAACGGGGATTGAAACCCCATGAGAGCGTTCTATTACGCCCAAAGAGTGCGAGCTTACCACGAGTACATGCTCAGATTCGAATGAACGTGGATTGAAACCCCGTGAGAGCATTCTATTACGCCAAAGAGTGCGAGCTTGCCACGAGTACATACTCAGATTCGAACAAACGAGGATTGGAACCCCATGAGAGCTTTCTATTGCGCCTAAGAGTGCGAGCTTGCCACGAGTACATGCTCAGATTCGAACGAACGAGGATTGAAACCCCATGAGAGCGTTCTATTACGCCCTAAGAGTGCGAGCTTGCCACGAGTACATGCTCAGATTCGAACGAACGAGCATTGAAACCCCATGAGAGCGTTCTATTACGCCCAAAGAGTGCGAGCTTGCCACGAGTACATGCTCAGATTCGAACAAACGAGGATTGAAACCCATGAGAGCGTTCTATTACACCAAAGATTGCTAGCTCAGATTCGAACGAACGAGGATTGAAACCCCATGAGAGCGTTCTATTACGCCCTAAGAGTGCGAGATTGCCACGAGTACATGCTCAGATTCGAACGAACGAGCATTGAAACCCCATGAGAGCGTTCTATTACGCCCAAAGAGTGCGAGCTTGCCACGAGTACATGCTCAGATTCGAACGAACGAGGATTGAAACCCATGAGAGCGTTTTATTACGCCCAAAGAGTGCGAGCTTGCCACGAGTACATGCTCAGATTCGAACGAACGAGGATTGAAACCCCATGAGAGTGTTCTATTGCGCCCAAAGAGTGCGAGCTTGCCACGAGTACATGCTCAGATTCGAACGAACGAGGATGAAACCCCATGAGAGCTTTCTATTGCGCCGAGGAGTGCGAGCTTGCCACGAGTACATGCTCAGATTCGAACGAACGAGGATTGAAGCCCCATGAGAGCGTTCTATTACGCCCAAAGAGTGCGAGATTGCCACGAGTACATGCTCACATTCGAACGAACGAGGATTGAAACCCCATGAGAGCGTTCTATTACGCCCAAAGAGTGCGAGCTTGCCACGAGTACATGCTCAGATTCGAACGAACGAGGATTGAAGCCCCATGAGAGCGTTCTATTACGCCCAAAGAGTGCGAGCTTGCCACGAGTACATGCTCAGATTCGAAACGAACGAACGAGGATTGAAACCCCATGAGAGCGTTCTATTACGCCCAAAGAGTGCGAGCTTGCCACGAGTACATGCTCAGATTCGAACGAACGAGGATTGAAACCCATGAGAGAGCTTTCTATTACGCCCAAAGAGTGCGAGCTTGCCACGAGTACATGCTCAGATTCGAACGAACGAACGAGGATTGAAACCCCATGAGAGCGTTCTATTACGCCCAAAGAGTGCGAGCTTGCCACGAGTACATGCTCAGCTCAGATTCGAACGAACGAGGATTGAAACCCCATGAGAGCTTTCTATTACGCCTAAGAGTGCGAGCTTGCCACGAGTACATGCTCAGATTCGAACGAACGAGGATTGAAACCCCATGAGAGCGTTCTATTACGCCCAAAGAGTGCGAGCTTGCCACGAGTACATGCTCAGATTCGAACGAACGAGGATTGAAACCCCATGAGAGCGTTCTATTACGCCCAAAGAGTGCGAGCTTGCCACGAGTACATGCTCAGATTCGAACGAACGAGGATTGAAACCCCATGAGAGCTTTCTATTGCGCCCAAAGAGTGCGAGCTTGCCACGAGTACATGCTCAGATTCGAACGAACGAGGATTGAAACCCCATGAGAGCGTTCTATTACGCCCAAAAAGAGCGCGAGCTTGCCACGAGTAAATGCTCAGATTCGAACGAACGAGGATTGAAACCCCATGAGAGCGTTCCATTACGCCCAAAGAGTGCGAGCTGGCCACGAGTACATGCTCAGATTCGAACGAACGAGGATTGAAACCCCATTAGAGCGTTCCATTACGCCCATAGAGTGCGAGCTTGCCACGAGTAAATGCTCAGATTCGAACGAACGAAGATTGAAACCCCATGAGAGCGTTCTATTACGCCTAAAAGAGTGCGAGCTTTGCCACGAGTACATGCTCAGATTCGAACGAACGACGAGATTGAAAAACCCCATGAGAGCGTTCCATTACGCCCAAAGAGTGCGAGCTTGCCACGAGTACATGCTCAGATTCGAACGAACGAGGATTGAAACCCCATGAGAGCTTTCTATTACGCCCAAAGAGTGCGAGCTTGCCACGAGTACATGCTCAGATTCGAACGAACGAGGATTGAAACCCCATGAGAGCGTTCTATTATTGCCCTAAAGAGTGCGAGCTTGCCACGAGTACATGCTCAGATTCGAACGAACGAGGATTGAAAACGATGAGAGTTTATTGGAACCCAAAGAGTGCGAGCTTGCCATGAGAGCATGCTCAGATTCGAACGAACGAGGATTTGAAACCCCATGAGAGCGTTCTATTACGCCCAAAGAGTGCGAGCTTGCCACGAGTACATGCTCAGATTCGAACGAACGAGGATTGAAACCCCCATGAGAGCGTTCTATTATTACGCCCAAAAAGAGTGCGAGCTTGCCACGAGTACATGCTCAGATTCGAACGAACGAGGATTGAAACCCCATGAGAGCGTTCTATTACGCCCAAAGAGTGCGAGCTTGCCACGAGTACATGCTCAGATTCGAACGAACGAGGATTGAAACCCCATGAGAGCGTTCTATTACGCCCAAAGAGTGCGAACTTGCCACGAGTACATGCTCAGATTCGAACGAACGACGATTGAAACCCCATGAGAGCGTTCTATTACGCCCAAAGAGTGCGAGCTTGCCACGAGTACAATGTCAGATTCGAACGAACGAGGATAGAAACCCCATGTGAGCGTTTCTATTACGCCCTAAGAGTGCTAGCTTGCAACGAGTACATGCTCAGATTCGAACCAACGAGGATTGAAACCCCATGAGAGCGTTCTATTACGCCCAAAGAGTGCGAGCATGCCACGAGTACATGCTCAGATTCGATAACGAACGAGGATTGAAACCCCATGAGAGCGTTTCTATTACGCCCAAAGAGTGCGAGCTTGCCACGAGTACATGCTCAGATTCGAACGAACGAGGATTGAAACCCCATGAGAGCGTTTATTACGCCCAAAGAGTGCGAGCTTGCCACGAGTACATGCTCAGATTCGAACGAACGAGGATTGAAACCCAATGAGACCGTTCTATTACGCCCAAAGAGTGCGAGCTTGCCACGAGTACATGCTCAGGTTCGAACGAACGAGGATTGAAACCCCATGAGAGCATTCTATTACGCCCAAAGAGTGCGAGCTTGCCACGAGTACATGCTCAGGTTCGAACGAACGAGGATTGAAACCCCTTGAGAGCGTTCTATTACGCCCTAAGAGTGCGAGATTGCCACGAGTACATGCTCAGATTCGAACGAACGAGCATTGAAACCCCATGAGAGCGTTCTATTACGCCCAAAGAGTGCGAGCTTGCCACGAGTACATGCTCAGATTCGAACGAACGAGGATTGAAACCCCATGAGAGCGTTCTATTACGCCCAAAGAGTGCGAGCTTGCCACGAGTACATGCTCAGATTCGAACGAACGAGGATTGAAACCCCGTGAGAGCGTTCTATTACGCCAAAGAGTGCGAGCTTGCCACGAGTACATACTCAGATTCGAACGAACGAGGATTGGAACCCCATGAGAGCTTTCTATTGCGCCTAAGAGTGCGAGCTTGCCACGAGTACATGCTCAGATTCGAACGAACGAGGATTGAAACCCCATGAGAGCATTCTATTACGCCCTAAGAGTGCGAGATTGCCACGAGTACATGCTCAGATTCGAACGAACGAGCATTGAAACCCCATGAGAGCGTTCTATTACGCCCAAAGAGTGCGAGCTTGCCACGAGTACATGCTCAGATTCGAACAAACGAGGATTGAAACACCATGAGAGCGTTCTATTACGCTAAAGATTGCGAGCTCATATTCGAACGAACGAGGATTGAAACACCATGAGAGCGTTCTATTACACCCTAAGAGTGCGAGATTGCAACGAGTACATGCTCAGATTCGAACGAACGAGCATTGAAACCCCATGAGAGCGTTCTATTACGCCCAAAGAGTGCGAGCTTGCCACGAGTACATGCTCAGATTCGAACGAACGAGGATTGAAACCGCATGAGAGCGTTTTATTACGCCCAAAGAGTGCGAGCTTGCCACGAGTACATGCTCAGATTCGAACGAACGAGGATTGAAACCCCATGAGAGCATTCTATTACGCCCAAAGAGTGCGAGCTTGCCACGAGTACATGCTCAGATTCGAACGAACAGGGAATGGAACCCCATTAGAGCTTTCTATTGCTCCTAAGAGTGCGAGCTTGCCACGAGTACATGCTCAGAATCGAACGAACGAGGATTGAAACCCCTTGAGACCGTTCTATTACGCCCTAAGAGTGCGAGATTGCCACGAGTACATGCTCATATTCGAACGAACGAGCATTTAAACCCCATGAGAGCGTTCTGTTACGCCCAAAGAGTGCGAGCTTGCAACGAGTACATGCTCAGATTCGAACAAACGAGGATTGAAACCCCATGAGAGCGTTCTCTTACGCCCAAAGAGTGAGAGCTTGCCACGAATACATGCTCATATTCGAACGAACGAGTATTGAAACCCCATGAGAGCGTTCTATTACGTCCAAAGAGTGCGAGCTCGCCACGAGTACATGCTCAGATTCGAACGAACGAGGATTGAAACCCATGAGATCGTTCTATTGCGCCTAAGAGTGCGAGCTTGCCACGAGTACATGCCCAGATTCGAACGAACGAGGATTGAAACCCCGTGAGAGCGTTCTATTACGCCAAAGAGTGCGAGCTTGCCACGAGTACGTACTCAGATTCGAACAAACGAGGATTGGAACCCCATGAGAGCTTTCTAGTGCGCCTAAGAGTGCGGGCTTGCCACGAGTACATGCTTAGATTCGAACGAACGAGCATTGAAACCCCATGAGAGCGTTCTATTACGCCCAAAGAGTGCGAGCTTGTCACGAGTACATGCTCAAATTCGAACGAACGAGGATTGAAACCCCATGAGAGCGTTCTATTACGCCTAAAGAGTGCGAGCTTGCCACGAGTACATGCTCAGATTCGAACGAACAGGAATGGAACCCCATGAGAGCTTTTTATTGCGCCTAAGAGTGCGAGCTTGCCACGAGTACATGCTCAGAATCGAACGAACGAGGATTGAAACCCCTTGAGACCGTTCTATTACGCCCTAAGAGTGCGAGATTGCCACGAGTACATGCTCATATTCGAACGAACGAGCATTTAAACCCCATGAGAGTGTTCTGTTACGCCCAAAGAGTGCGAGCTTGCCACGAGTACATGCTCAGATTCAAACGAACGGGGATTGAAACCCCATGAGAGCGTTCTATTACGCCCAAAGAGTGCGAGCTTACCACGAGTACATGCTCAGATTCGAACGAACGAGGATTGAAACCCCATGAGAGCGTTCTATTACGCCCAAAGAGTGCGAGCTCGCCACGAGTACATGCTCAGATTCGAACGAACGAGGATTGAAACCCCATGAGAGCGTTCTATTGCGCCTAAGAGTGCGAGCTTGCCACGAGTACATGCTCAGATTCGAACGAACGAGGATTGAAACCCCGTGAGAGCGTTCTATTACGCCAAAGAGTGCGAGCTAGCCACGAGTACATACTCAGATTCGAACGAATGAGGATTGGAACCCCATGAGAGCTTTCTATTGCGCCTAAGAGTGCGAGCTTGCCACGAGTACATGCTCAGATTCGAACGAACGAGGATTGAAACCCCATGAGAGCGTTCTATTACGCCCAAAGAGTGCGAGCTTGCCAC
This sequence comes from Puya raimondii, assembly GCA_016920855.1. Classification (NCBI taxonomy): domain Eukaryota; kingdom Viridiplantae; phylum Streptophyta; class Magnoliopsida; order Poales; family Bromeliaceae; genus Puya; species Puya raimondii. Next base: position 47,058,402 of record JABWPP010000049.1, read on the forward strand.
GAGTACATGCTCAAATTCGAACGAACGAGGATTGAAACCCCATGAGAGCGTTCTATTACGCCCAAAGAGTGCGAGCTTGCCACGAGTACATGCTCAGATTCGAACGAACGAGGATTCTATTGCACGAAAGAATGGGAGCTTGCCACGAGTACACGCTCAGATTCGAACGAACGAGGATTGAAACCCCATGAGAGCGTTCTATTACGCCCAAAGAGTGCGAGCTTGCCACGAGTACATGCTCAGATTCGAACGAACGAGGATTGAAACCCCATGAGAGCGTTCTATTACGCCCAAAGAGTGCGAGCTTGCCACGAGTACATGCTCAGATTCGAACGAACGAGGATTGAAACCCCATGAGAGCGTTCTATTACGCCCAAAGAGTGCGAGCTTGCCACGAGTACATGCTCAGATTCGAACGAACGAGGATTGAAGCCCCATGAGAGCGTTCTATTACGCCCAAAGAGTGCGAGCTTGCCACGAGTACATGCTCAGATACGAACGAACGAGGATTGAAACCCCATGAGAGCGTTCTATTACGCCCAAAGAGTGCGAGCTTGCCACGAGTACATGCTCAGATTCGAACGAGCGAGGATTGAAACCCCATGAGGGCGTTCTATTACGCCCAAAGAGTGCGAGCTTGCCACGAGTACATGCTCAGATTCGAACGAGCGAGGATTGAAACCCCATGACAGTGTTCTATTACGCCCAAAGAGTGCTAGCTTGCCACGAGTACATGCTCAGATTCGAATTCAAACGAACGAGGATTGAAGCCCCATGAGAGCGTTCTATTACGCCCAAAGAGTGCGAGCTTGCCACGAGTACATGCTCAGATTCGAACGAACGAGGATTGAAGCCCCATGAGAGCGTTCTATTACGCCCAAAGAGTGCGAGCTTGCCACGAGTACATGCTCAGATTCGAACGAACGAGGATTGAAGCCCCATGAGAGCGTTCTATTACGCCCAAAGAGTGCGAGCTTGCCACGAGTACATGCTCAGATTCGAACGAACGAGGATTGAACCCCATGAGAGCGTTCTATTACGCCCAAAGAGTGCGAGCTTGCCACGAGTACATGCTCAGATTCGAACGAACGAGGATTGAAGCCCCATGAGAGCGTTCTATTACGCCCAAAGAGTGCGAGCTTGCCACGAGAACATGCTCAGATTCGAACGAACGAGGATTGAAGCCCCATGAGAGCGTTCTATTACGCCCAAAGAGTGCGAGCTTGCCACGAGTACATGCTCAGATTCGAACGAACGAGGATTGAAGCCCCATGAGAGCGTTCTATTACGCCCAAAGAGTGCGAGCTTGCCACGAGTACATGCTCAGATTCGAACGAACGAGGATTGAAGCCCCATGAGAGCGTTCTATTACGCCCAAAGAGTGCGAGGTTGCCACGAGTACATGCTCAGATTCGAACGAACGAGGATTGAAGCCCCATGAGAGCGTTCTATTACGCCCAAAGAGTGCGAGCTTGCCACGAGTACATGCTCAGATTCGAACGAACGAGGATTGAAGCCCCATGAGAGCGTTCTATTACGCCCAAAGAGTGCGAGCTTGCCACGAGTACATGCTCAGATTCGAACGAACGAGGATTGAAGCCCCATGAGAGCGTTCTATTACGCCCAAAGAGTGCGAGCTTGCCACGAGTACATGCTCAGATTCGAACGAACGAGGATTGAAGCCCCATGAGAGCGTTCTATTACGCCCAAAGAGTGCGAGCTTGCCACGAGTACATGCTCAGATTCGAACGAACGAGGATTGAAGCCCCATGAGAGCGTTCTATTACGCCCAAAGAGTGCGAGCTTGCCACGAGTACATGCTCAGATTCGAACGAACGAGGATTGAAGCCCCATGAGAGCGTTCTATTACGCCCAAAGAGTGCGAGCTTGCCACGAGTACATGCTCAGATTCGAACGAACGAGGATTGAAGCCACATGAGAACGTTCTATTACGCCCAAAGAGTGCGAGCTTGCCACGAGTACATGCTCAGATTCGAACGATTGCGAGCTTGCCACGAGTACATGCTCAGATTCGAACGAACGAGGATTGAAGCCCCATGAGAGCGTTCTATTACGCCCAAAGAGTGCGAGCTTGCCACGAGTACATGCTCAGATTCGAACGAACGAGGATTGAAGCCCCATGAGAGCGTTCTATTACGCCCAAAGAGTGCGAGCTTGCCACGAGTACATGCTCAGATTCGAACGAACGAGGATTGAAGCCCCATGAGAGCGTTCTATTACGCCCAAAGAGTGCGAGGTTGCCACGAGTACATGCTCAGATTCGAACGAACGAGGATTGAAGCCCCATGAGAGCGTTCTATTACGCCCAAAGAGTGCGAGGTTGCCACGAGTACATGCTCAGATTCGAACGAACGAGGATTGAAGCCCCATGAGAGCGTTATATTACGCCCAAAGAGTGCGAGGTTGCCACGAGTACATGCTCAGATTCGAACGAACGAGGATTGAAGCCCCATGAGAGCGTTCTATTACGCCCAAAGAGTGCGAGCTTGCCACGAGTACATGCTCAGATTCGAACGAACGAGGATTGAAGCCCCATGAGAGCGTTCTATTACGCCCAAAGAGTGCGAGCTTGCCACGAGTACATGCTCAGATTCGAACGAACGAGGATTGAAGCCCCATGAGAGCGTTCTATTACGCCCAAAGAGTGCGAGCTTGCCACGAGTACATGCTCAGATTCGAACGAACGAGGATTGAAGCCCCATGAGAGCGTTCTATTACGCCCAAAGAGTGCGAGCTTGCCACGAGTACATGCTCAGATTCGAACGAACGAGGATTGAAGCCCCATGAGAGCGTTCTATTACGCCCAAAGAGTGCGAGCTTGCCACGAGTACATGCTCAGATTCGAACGAACGAGGATTGAAGCCCCATGAGAGCGTTCTATTACGCCCAAAGAGTGCGAGCTTGCCACGAGTACATGCTCAGATTCGAACGAACGAGGATTGAAGCCCCATGAGAGCGTTCTATTACGCCCAAAGAGTGCGAGCTTGCCACGAGTACATGCTCAGATTCGAACGAACGAGGATTGAAGCCCCATGAGAGCGTTCTATTACGCCCAAAGAGTGCGAGCTTGCCACGAGTACATGCTCAGATTCGAACGAACGAGGATTGAAGCCCCATGAGAGCGTTCTATTACGCCCAAAGAGTGCGAGCTTGCCACGAGTACATGCTCAGATTCGAACGAACGAGGATTGAAGCCCCATGAGAGCGTTCTATTACGCCCAAAGAGTGCGAGGTTGCCACGAGTACATGCTCAGATTCGAACGAACGAGGATTGAAGCCCCATGAGAGCGTTCTATTACGCCCAAAGAGTGCGAGCTTGCCACGAGTACATGCTCAGATTCGAACGAACGAGGATTGAAGCCCCATGAGAGCGTTCTATTACGCCCAAAGAGTGCGAGCTTGCCACGAGTACATGCTCAGATTCGAACGAACGAGGATTGAAGCCCCATGAGAGCGTTCTATTACGCCCAAAGAGTGCGAGCTTGCCACGAGTACATGCTCAGATTCGAACGAACGAGGATTGAAGCCCCATGAGAGCGTTCTATTACGCCCAAAGAGTGCGAGCTTGCCACGAGTACATGCTCAGATTCGAACGAACGAGGATTGAAGCCCCATGAGAGCGTTCTATTACGCCCAAAGAGTGCGAGCTTGCCACGAGTACATGCTCAGATTCGAACGAACGAGGATTGAAGCCCCATGAGAGCGTTCTATTACGCCCAAAGAGTGCGAGCTTGCCACGAGTACATGCTCAGATTCGAACGAACGAGGATTGAAGCCCCATGAGAGCGTTCTATTACGCCCAAAGAGTGCGAGCTTGCCACGAGTACATGCTCAGATTCGAACGAACGAGGATTGAAGCCCCATGAGAGCGTTCTATTACGCCCAAAGAGTGCGAGCTTGCCACGAGTACATGCTCAGATTCGAACGAACGAGGATTGAAGCCCCATGAGAGCGTTCTATTACGCCCAAAGAGTGCGAGCTTGCCACGAGTACATGCTCAGATTCGAACGAACGAGGATTGAAGCCCCATGAGAGCGTTCTATTACGCCCAAAGAGTGCGAGCTTGCCACGAGTACATGCTCAGATTCGAACGAACGAGGATTGAAGCCCCATGAGAGCGTTCTATTACGCCCAAAGAGTGCGAGCTTGCCACGAGTACTTGCTCAGATTCGAACGAACGAGGATTGAAGCCCCATGAGAGCGTTCTATTACGCCCAAAGAGTGCGAGCTTGCCACGAGTACATGCTCAGATTCGAACGAACGAGGATTGAAGCCCCATGAGAGCGTTCTATTACGCCCAAAGAGTGCGAGCTTGCCACGAGTACATGCTCAGATTCGAACGAACGAGGATTGAACACGTGAGAGCGTTCTATTACAGATTGCCACGAGTACTTGCTCGAACGAACGAGGATTGAAGCCCCATGAGAGCGTTCTATTACGCCCAAAGAGTGCGAGCTTGCCACGAGTACATGCTCAGATTCGAACGAACGAGGATTGAAGCCCCATGAGAGCGTTCTATTACGCCCAAAGAGTGCGAGCTTGCCACGAGTACATGCTCAGATTCGAACGAACGAGGATTGAAGCCCCATGAGAGCGTTCTATTACGCCCAAAGAGTGCGAGCTTGCCACGAGTACATGCTCAGATTCGAACGAACGAGGATTGAAGCCCCATGAGAGCGTTCTATTACGCCCAAAGAGTGCGAGCTTGCCACGAGTACATGCTCAGATTCGAACGAACGAGGATTGAAGCCCCATGAGAGCGTTCTATTACGCCCAAAGAGTGCGAGCTTGCCACGAGTACATGCTCAGATTCGAACGAACGAGGATTGAAGCCCCATGAGAGCGTTCTATTACGCCCAAAGAGTGCGAGCTTGCCACGAGTACATGCTCAGATTCGAACGAACGAGGATTGAAGCCCCATGAGAGCGTTCTATTACGCCCAAAGAGTGCGAGCTTGCCACGAGTACATGCTCAGATTCGAACGAACGAGGATTGAAGCCCCATGAGAGCGTTCTATTACGCCCAAAGAGTGCGAGCTTGCCACGAGTACATGCTCAGATTCGAACGAACGAGGATTGAAGCCCCATGAGAGCGTTCTATTACGCCCAAAGAGTGCGAGCTTGCCACGAGTACATGCTCAGATTCGAACGAACGAGGATTGAAGCCCCATGAGAGCGTTCTATTACGCCCAAAGAGTGCGAGCTTGCCACGAGTACATGCTCAGATTCAAAAGAACGAGGATTGAAGCCGCATGAGAGCGTTCTATTACGCCCAAAGAGTGCGAGCTTGCCACGAGTACATGCTCAGATTCGAACGAACGAGGATTGAAGCCCCATGAGAGCGTTCTATTACGCCCAAAGAGTGCGAGCTTGCCACGAGTACATGCTCAGATTCGAACGAACGAGGATTGAAGCCCCATGAGAGCGTTCTATTACGCCCAAAGAGTGCGAGCTTGCCACGAGTACATGCTCAGATTCGAACGAACGAGGATTGAAGCCCCATGAGAGCGTTCTATTACGCCCAAAGAGTGCGAGCTTGCCACGAGTACATGCTCAGATTCGAACGAACGAGGATTGAAGCCCCATGAGAGCGTTCTATTACGCCCAAAGAGTGCGAGGCTTGCCACGAGTACATGCTCAGATTCGAACGAACGAGGATTGAAGCCCCATGAGAGCGTTCTATTACGCCCAAAGAGTGCGAGCTTGCCACGAGTACATGCTCAGATTCGAACGAACGAGGATTGAAGCCCCATGAGAGCGTTCTATTACGCCCAAAGAGTGCGAGGTTGCCACGAGTACATGCTCAGATTCGAACGAACGAGGATTGAAGCCCCATGAGAGCGTTCTATTACGCCCAAAGAGTGCGAGCTTGCCACGAGTACATGCTCAGATTCGAACGAACGAGGATTGAAGCCCCATGAGAGCGTTCTATTACGCCCAAAGAGTGCGAGCTTGCCACGAGTACATGCTCAGATTCGAACGAACGAGGATTGAAGCCCCATGAGAGCGTTCTATTACGCCCAAAGAGTGCGAGTTGCCACGAGTACATGCTCAGATTCGAACGAACGAGGATTGAAGCCCCATGAGAGCGTTCTATTACGCCCAAAGAGTGCGAGCTTGCCACGAGTACATGCTCAGATTCGAACGAACGAGGATTGAAGCCCCATGAGAGCGTTCTATTACGCCCAAAGAGTGCGAGAGCTTGCCACGAGTACATGCTCAGATTCGAACGAACGAGGATTGAAGCCCCATGAGAGCGTTCTATTACGCCCAAAGAGTGCGAGCTTGCCACGAGTACATGCTCAGATTCGAACGAACGAGGATTGAAGCCCCATGAGAGCGTTCTATTACGCCCAAAGAGTGCGAGCTTGCCACGAGTACATGCTCAGATTCGAACGAACGAGGATTGAAGCCCCATGAGAGCGTTCTATTACGCCCAAAGAGTGCGAGCTTGCCACGAGTACATGCTCAGATTCGAACGAACGAGGATTGAAGCCCCATGAGAGCGTTCTATTACGCCCAAAGAGTGCGAGCTTGCCACGAGTACATGCTCAGATTCGAACGAACGAGGATTGAAGCCCCATGAGAGCGTTCTATTACGCCCAAAGAGTGCGAGGTTGCCACGAGTACATCCTCAGATTCGAACGAACGAGGATTGAAGAAGCCCCATGAGAGCGTTCTATTACGCCCAAAGAGTGCGAGCTTGCCACGAGTACATGCTCAGATTCGAACGAACGAGGATTGAAGCCCCATGAGAGCGTTCTATTACGCCCAAAGAGTGCGAGCTTGCCACGAGTACATGCTCAGATTCGAACGAACGAGGATTGAAGCCCCATGAGAGCGTTCTATTACGCCCAAAGAGTGCGGATTGAAGCCCCATGAGAGCGTTCTTTTACGCCCAAAGAGTGCGAGCTTGCCACGAGTACATGCTCAGATTCGAACGAACGAGGATTGAAGCCCCATGAGAGCGTTCTATTACGCCCAAAGAGTGCGAGCTTGCCACGAGTACATGCTCAGATTCGAACGAACGAGGATTGAAGCCCCATGAGAGCGTTCTATTACGCCCAAAGAGTGCGAGGTTGCCACGAGTACATGCTCAGATTCGAACGAACGAGGATTGAAGCCCCATGAGAGCGTTCTATTACGCCCAAAGAGTGCGAGCTTGCCACGAGTACATGCTCAGATTCGAACGAACGAGGATTGAAGCCCCATGAGAGCGTTCTATTACGCCCAAAGAGAGTGCCGAGGTTGCCACGAGTACATGCTCAGATTCGAACGAACGAGGATTGAAGCCCCATGAGAGCGTTCTATTACGCCCAAAGAGTGCAAGAGCTTGCCACGAGTACATGCTCAGATTCGAACGAACGAGGATTGAAGCCCCATGAGAGCGTTCTATTACGCCCAAAGAGTGCGAGCTTGCCACGAGTACATGCTCAGATTCGAACGAACGAGGATTGAAGCCCCATGAGAGCGTTCTATTACGCCCAAAGAGTGCGAGCTTGCCACGAGTACATGCTCAGATTCGAACGAACGAGGATTGAAGCCCCATGAGAGCGTTCTATTACGCCCAAAGAGTGCGAGCTTGCCACGAGTACATGCTCAGATTCGAACGAACGAGGATTGAAGCCCCATGAGAGCGTTCTATTACGCCCAAAGAGTGCGAGCTTGCCACGAGTACATGCTCAGATTCGAACGAACGAACGAGGATTGAAGCCCCATGAGAGCGTTCTATTACGCCCAAAGAGTGCGAGCTTGCCACGAGTACATGCTCAATTTCGAACGAACGAGGATTGAAGCCCCATGAGAGCGTTCTATTACGCCCAAAGAGTGCGAGCTTGCCACGAGTACATGCTCAGATTCGAACGAACGAGGATTGAAGCCCCATGAGAGCGTTCTATTACGCCCAAAGAGTGCGAGCTTGCCACGAGTACATGCTCAGATTCGAACGAACGAGGATTGAAGCCCCATGAGAGCGTTTCTATTACGCCCAAAGAGTGCGAGGTTGCCACGAGTACATGCTCAGATTCGAACGAACGAGGATTGAAGCCCCATGAGAGCGTTCTATTACGCCCAAAGAGTGCGAGCTTGCCACGAGTACATGCTCAGATTCGAACGAACGAGGATTGAAGCCCCATGAGAGCGTTCTATTACGCCCAAAGAGTGCGAGCTTGCCACGAGTACATGCTCAGATTCGAACGAACGAGGATTGAAGCCCCATGAGAGCGTTCTATTACGCCCAAAGAGTGCGAGCTTGCCACGAGTACATGCTCAGATTCGAACGAACGAGGATTGAAGCCCCATGAGAGCGTTCTTACGCCCAAAGAGTGCGAGCTTGCCACGAGTACATGCTCAGATTCGAACGAACGAGGATTGAAGCCCCATGAGAGCGTTCTATTACGCCCAAAGAGTGCGAGCTTGCCACGAGTACATGCTCAGATTCGAACGAACGAGGATTGAAGCCCCATGAGAGCGTTCTATTACGCCCAAAGAGTGCGAGCTTGCCACGAGTACATGCTCAGATTCGAACGAACGAGGATTGAAGCCCCATGAGAGCGTTCTATTACGCCCAAAGAGTGCGAGCTTGCCACGAGTACATGCTCAGATTCGAACGAACGAGGATTGAAGCCCCATGAGAGCGTTCTATTACGCCCAAAGAGTGCGAGCTTGCCACGAGTACATGCTCAGATTCGAACGAACGAGGATTGAAGCCCCATGAGAGTGTTCTATTACGCCCAAAGAGTGCGAGCTTGCCACGAGTACATGCTCAGATTCGAACGGACGAGGATTGAAGCCCCAGATTCGAACGAACGAGGATTGAAGCCCCATGAGAGCGTTCTATTAAGCCCAACGAGTGCGAGCTTGCCACGAGTACATGCTCAGATTCGAACGAACTAGGATTGAAGCCCCATGAGAGCGTTCTATTACGCCCAAAGAGTGCGAGCTTGCCACGAGTACATGCTCAGATTCGAACGAACGAGGATTGAAGCCCCATGAGAGCGTTCTATTACGCCCAAAGAGTGCGAGGTTGCCACGAGTACATGCTCAGATTCGAACGAACGAGGATTGAAGCCCCATGAGAGCGTTTTATTACGCCGAAAGTGTGCGAGGTTGCCACGAGTACATGCTCAGATTCGAACGAACGAGGTTTGAAGCCCCATGAGAGCGTTATATTACGCCCCAAGAGTGCGAGGTTGCCACGAGTACATGCTCAGATTCGAACGAACGAGGTTTGAAGCCCCATGAGAGCGTTCTATTACGCCCAAAGAGTGCGAGGTTGCCACGAGTACATGCTCAGATTCGAACGAACGGGATTGAAGCCCCATGAGAGCGTTCTATTACGCCCAAAGAGTGCGAGCTTGCCACGAGTACATGCTCAGATTCGAACGAACGAGGATTGAAGCCCCATGAGAGCGTTCTATTACGCCCAAAGAGTGCGAGCTTGCCACGAGTACATGCTCAGATTCGAACGAACGAGGATTGAAGCCCCATGAGAGCGTTCTATTACGCCCAAAGAGTGCGAGCTTGCCACGAGTACATGCTCAGATTCGAACGAACGAGGATTGAAGCCCCATGAGAGCGTTCTATTACGCCCAAAGAGTGCGAGCTTGCCACGAGTACATGCTCAGATTCGAACGAACGAGGATTGAAGCCCCATGAGAGCGTTCTATTACGCCCAAAGAGTGCGAGCTTGCCACGAGTACTTGCTCAGATTCGAACGAACGAGGATTGAAGCCCCATGAGAGCGTTCTATTACGCCCAAAGAGTGCGAGCTTGCCACGAGTACTTGCTCAGATTCGAACGAACGAGAATTGAAGCCCCATGAGAGCGTTCTATTACGCCCAAAGAGTGCGAGCTTGCCACGAGTACATGCTCAGATTCGAACGAACGAGGATTGAAGCCCCATGAGAGCGTTCTATTACGCCCAAAGAGTGCGAGCTTGCCACGAGTACATGCTCAGATTCGAACGGACGAGGATTGAAGCCCCAGATTCGAACGAACGAGGATTGAAGCCCCATGAGAGCGTTCTATTACGCCCAAAGAGTGCGAGCTTGCCACGAGTACATGCTCAGATTCGAACGAACGAGGATTGAAGCCCCATGAGAGCGTTCTATTACGCCCAAAGAGTGCGAGCTTGCCACGAGTACATGCTCAGATTCGAACGAACGACGATTGAAGCCCCATGAGAGCGTTCTATTACGCCGAAAGTGTGCGAGGTTGCCACGAGTACATGCTCAGATTCGAACGAACGAGGATTGAAGCCCCATGAGAGCGTTATATTACGCCCAAAGAGTGCGAGGTTGCCACGAGTACATGCTCAGATTCGAACGAACGAGGTTTGAAGCCCCATGAGAGCGTTCTATTACGCCCAAAGAGTGCGAGGTTGCCACGAGTACATGCTCAGATTCGAACGAACGAGGATTGAAGCCCCATGAGAGCGTTCTATTACGCCCAAAGAGTGCGAGCTTGCCACGAGTACTTGCTCAGATTCGAACGAACGAGGATTGAAGCCCCATGAGAGCGTTCTATTACGCCCAAAGAGTGCGAGCTTGCCACGAGTACATGCTCAGATTCGAACGAACGAGGATTGAAGCCCCATGAGAGCGTTCTATTACGCCCAAAGAGTGCGAGCTTGCCACGAGTACATGCTCAGATTCGAACGAACGAGGATTGAAGCCCCATGAGAGCGTTCTATTACGCCCAAAAGAGTGCGAGCTTGCCACGAGTACATGCTCAGATTCGAACGAACGAGGATTGAAGCCCCATGAGAGCGTTCTATTACGCCCAAAGAGTGCGAGCTTGCCACGAGTACATGCTCAGATTCGAACGAACGAGGATTGAAGCCACATGAGAGCGTTCTATTACGCCCAAAGAGTGCGAGCTTGCCACGAGTACAAGCTCAGATTCGAACGAACGAGGATTGAAGCCCCATGAGAGCGTTCTATTACGCCCAAAGAGTGCGAGCTTGCCACGAGTACATGCTCAGATTCGAACGAACGAGGATTGAAGCCCCATGAGAGCGTTCTATTACGCCCAAAGAGTGCGAGCTTGCCACGAGTACATGCTCAGATTCGAACGAACGAGGATTGAAACCCCATGAGAGCGTTCTATATTACGCCCAAAGAGTGCGAGCTTGCCACGAGTACATGCTCAGATTCGAACGAACGAGGATTGAAGCCCCATGAGAGCGTTCTATTACGCCCAAAGAGTGCGAGCTTGCCACGAGTACATGCTCAGATTCGAACGAACGAGGATTGAAGCCCCATGAGAGCGTTCTATTACGCCCAAAGAGTGCGAGCTTGCCACGAGTACATGCTCAGATTCGAACGAACGAGGATTGAAGCCCCATGAGAGCGTTCTATTACGCCCAAAGAGTGCGAGCTTGCCACGAGTACATGCTCAGATTCGATAACGAACGAGGATTGAAGCCCCATGAGAGCGTTCTATTACGCCCAAAGAGTGCGAGATTGCCACGAGTACATGCTCAGATTCGAACGAACGAGGATTGAAGCCCCATGAGAGCGTTCTATAGCCCCATGAGAGCGTTCTATTACGCCCAAAGAGTGCGAGCTTGCCACGAGTACATGCTCAGATTCGAACGAACGAGGATTGAAGCCCCATGAGAGCGTTCTATTACGCCCAAAGAGTGCGAGCTTGCCACGAGTACATGCTCAGATTCGAACGAACGAGGATTGAAGCCCCATGAGAGCGTTCTATTACGCCCAAAGAGTGCGAGCTTGCCACGAGTACATGCTCAGATTCGAACGAACGAGGATTGAAACCCCATGAGAGAGTGCGAGCTTGCCACGAGTTCATGCTCAGATTCGAACGAACGAGGATTGAAGCCCATAAGAGCGTTCTATTACGCCCAAAGAGTGCGAGCTTGCCACGAGTACATGCTCAGATTCGAACGAACGAGGATTGAAGCCCCATGAGAGCGTTCTATTACGCCCAAAGAGTGCGAGCTTGCCACGAGTACATGCTCAGATTCGAACGAACGAGGATTGAAGCCCCATGAGAGCGTTCTATTACGCCCAAAGAGTGCGAGCTTGCCACGAGTACATGCTCAGATTCGAACGAACGAGGATTGAAGCCCCATGAGAGCGTTCTATTACGCCCAAAGAGTGCGAGCTTGCCACGAGTACATGCTCAGATTCGAACGAACGAGGATTGAAGCCCCATGAGAGCGTTCTATTACGCCCAAAGAGTGCGAGCTTGCCACGAGTACATGCTCAGATTCGAACGAACGAACGAGGATTGAAGCCCCATGAGAGCGTTCTATTACGCCCAAAGAGTGCGAGCTTGCCACGAGTACATGCTCAGATTCGAACGAACGAGGATTGAAAGCCCCATGAGAGCGTTCTATTACGCCCAAAGAGTGCGAGCTTGCCACGAGTACATGCTCAGATTCGAACGAACGAGGAATGAAGCCCCATGAGAGCGTTCTATTACGCCCAAAGAGTGCGAGCTTGCCACGAGTACATTCTCAGATTCGAACGAACGAGGATTGAAGCCCCATGAGAGCGTTCTATTACGCCCAAAGAGTGCGAGCTTGCCACGAGTACATGCTCAGATTCGAACGAACGAACGAGGATTGAAGCCCCATGAGAGCGTTCTATTACGCCCAAAGAGTGCGAGCTTGCCACGAGTACATGCTCAGATTCGAACGAACGAGGATTGAAGCCTCATGAGAGCGTTCTTTTTACGCCCAAAGAGTGCGAGCTTGCCACGAGTACATGCTCAGATTCGAACGAACGAGGATTGAAGCCCCATGAGAGCGTTCTATTACGCCCAAAGAGTGCGAGCTTGCCACGAGTACATGCTCAGATTCGAACGAACGAGGATTGAAGCCCCATGAGAGCGTTATATTACGCCCAAAGAGTGCGAGCTTGCCACGAGTACATGCTCAGATTCGAACGAACGAGGATTGAAGCCCCATGAGAGCGTTCTATTACGCCCAAAGAGTGCGAGCTTGCCACGAGTACATGCTCAGATTCGAACGAACGAGGATTGAAGCCCCATGAGAGCGTTCTATTACGCCCAAAGAGTGCGAGCTTGCCACGAGTACATGCTCAGATTCGAACGAACGAACGAGGATTGAAGCCCCATGAGAGCGTTCTATTACGCCCAAAGAGTGCGAGCTTGCCACGAGTACTTGCTCAGATTCGAACGAACGAGGATTGAAGCCCCATGAGAGCGTTCTATTACGCCGAAAGAGTGCGAGCTTGCCACGAGTACATGCTCAGATTCGAACGAACGAGGATTGAAGCCCCATGAGAGCGTTCTATTACGCCCAAAGAGTGCGAGCTTGCCACGAGTACATGCTCAGATTCGAACGAACGAGGATTGAAGCCCCATGAGAGCGTTCTATTACGCCCAAAGAGTGCGAGCTTGCCACGAGTACATGCTCAGATTCGAACGAACGAGGATTGAAGCCCCATGAGAGCGTTCTATTACGCCCAAAGAGTGCGAGCTTGCCACGAGTACATGCTCAGATTCGAGATTCGAACGAACGAGGATTGAAGCCCCATGAGAGCGTTCTATTACGCCCAAAGAGTGCGAGCTTGCCACGAGTACATGCTCAGAGTACATTCGATTCGAACGAACGAGGATTGAAGCCCCATGAGAGAGCGTTCTATTACGCCCAAAGAGTGCGAGCTTGCCACGAGTACATGCTCAGATTCGAACGGGATTGAACGAACGAACGAGGATTGAAGCCCCATGAGAGCGTTCTATTACGCCCAAAGAGTGCGAGCTTGCCACGAGTACATGCTCAGATTCGAACGAACGAGGATTGAAGCCCCATGAGAGCGTTCTATTACGCCCAAAGAGTGCGAGCTTGCCACGAGTACATGCTCAGATTCGAACGAACGAGGATTGAAGCCCCATGAGAGCGTTCTATTACGCCCAAAGTGTGCGAGCTTGCCACGAGTACATGCTCAGATTCGAACGAACGACGCCCGAGGATTGAACCCCAGATTCGAAAAACGAAGAGCGATTGAAGCCCCATGAGAGCGTTCTATTACGCCCAAAGAGTGCGAGCTTGCCACGAGTACATGCTCAATTTCGAACGAACGAGGATTGAAGCCCCATGAGAGCGTTCTATTACGCCCAAAGAGTGCGAGCTTGCCACGAGTACATGCTCAGATTCGAACGAACGAGGATTGAACCCCATGAGAGCGTTCTATTACGCCCAAAGAGTGCGAGCTTGCCACGAGTACATGCTCAGATTCGAACGAACGAGGATTGAAGCCCCATGAGAGCGTTCTATTACGCCCAAAGAGTGCGAGCTTGCCACGAGTACATGCTCAGATTCGAACGAACGAGGATTGAAACCCCATGAGAGCGTTCTATTACGCCCAAAGAGTGCGAGCTTGCCACGAGTACATGCTCAGATTCGAACGAACGAGGATTGAAGCCCCATGAGAGCGTTCTATTACGCCCAAAGAGTGCGAGCTTGCCACGAGTACATGCTCAGATTCGAACGAACGAGGATTGAAACCCCATGAGAGCGTTCTATTACGCCCAAAGAGTGCGAGCTTGCCCCGAAAGTACATGCTCAGATTCGAACGAACGAGGATTGAAACCCCATGAGAGCGTTCTATTACGCCCAAAGAGTGCGAGCTTGCCACGACTACATGCTCAGATTCGAACGAACGAGGATTGAACCCCATGAGAGCGTTCTATTACGCCCAAAGAGTGCGAGCTTGCCACGAGTACATGCTCAGATTCGAACGAATGAGGATTGAAACCCCATGAGAGCGTTCTATTACGCCCAAAAGAGTGCGAGCTTGCCACGAGTACATGCTCAGATTCGAACGAGCGAGGATTGAAACCCCATGAGGGCGTTCTATTACGCCCAAAGAGTGCGAGCTTGCCACGAGTACATGCTCAGATTCGACGAGCGAGGATTGAAACCCCATGACAGCGTTCTATTACGCACGAAGAGTGCGAGCGAGCTTGCCACGAGTACATGCTCAGATTCGAACGAACGAGGATTGAAACCCCATGAGAGCGTTCTATTACGCCCAAAGAGTGCGAGCTTGCCACGAGTACATGCTCAGATTCGAACGAACGAGGATTGAAACCCCATGAGAGCGTTCTATTACGCCAAAGAGTGCGAGCTTGCCACGAGTACATGCTCAGATTCGAACGAACGAGGATTGAAACCCCATGAGAGTGTTCTATTAGGCCCAAAGAGTGCGAGCTTGCCACGAGTACATGCTCAGATTCGAACGAACGAGGATTGAAACCCCATGAGAGCGTTCTATTACGCCAAAGAGTGCGAGCTTGCCACGAGTACATGCTCAGATTCGAACAAACGAGGATTGAAACCCCATGAGAGCGTTCTATTACGCCCAAAGAGTGCGAGCTTGCCACGAGTACATGCTCAGATTCGAACGAACGAGGATTGAAACCCCATGAGAGCGTTCTATTACGCGCCAAAGAGTGCGAGCTTGCCACGAGTACATGCTCAGATTCGAACGAACGACGAGGATTGAAACCCCATGAGAGCGTTCTATTACGCCCAAAGAGTAGCGAGCTTGCCACGAGTACATGCTCAGATTCGAACGAACGAGGATTGCAACCCCATGAGAGCGTTCTATTACGCCCAAAGAGTGCGAGCTTGCCACGAGTACATGCTCAGATTCGAACGAACGAGGATTGAAACCCCATGAGAGCGTTCTATTACGCCGAAAAGAGTGCGAGCTTGTTTATTACGCCCACGAGTGCCAGCTTGCGTGAGTACATGCTCAGATTCGAACGAACGAGGATTGAAACCCCATGAGAGCATTCTATTACGCCCAAAGAGTGCGAGCTTGCCACGAGTACATGCTCAGATTCGAACGAACGAACGAGGATTGAAACCCCATGAGAGCATTCTATTACCCCAAAGAGTGCGAGCTTGCAACGAGTACATGCTCATATTCAAACGAACGAGGATTGAAACCCCATGAGAGCGTTTTATTAGGCCCAAAGAGTGCGAGCTTGCCACGAGTACATGCTCAGATTCGAACGAACGAGGATTGAATCCCCATGAGAGCATTCTATTACGCCCAAAGAGTGCTAGCTTGCCACGAGTACATGCTCAGATTCGAACGAACGAGGATTGAAACCCCATGAGAGCGTTCTATTACGCCCAAAGAGTGCTAACTTGCCACGAGTACATGCTCAGATTCGAAAGAACGAGGATTGAAACCCCATGAGAGCGTTCTATTACGCCAAAGAGTGCGAGCTTGCCACGAGTACATGCTCATATTCGAACGAACGAGGATTGAAACCCCATGAGAGCGTTCTATTAGGCCCAAAGAGTGCGAGCTTGCCACGAGTACATGCTCAGATTCGAACGAACGAGGATTGAAACCCAATGAGTGCGTTCTATTGCGCCTAAAAGTGCGAGCTTGCCACGAGTACATGCTCAGATTCGAACGAACGAGGATTGAAACCCCATGAGAGCGTTCTATAACACTCAAAGAGAGCGTTCTATAACACTCAAAGAGAGCGAGCTTGCCACGAGTACATGCTCAGATTCGAACGAACGAGGATTCAAACCACATGAGAGCGTTCTATTACGCCCTAAGAGTGCGAGCTTGCCACGAGTACATGCTCATATTCGAACGAAGGAGGATTGAAACCCCATGAGAGCGTTCTATTACGCCCAAAGAGTGCGAGATTGCCACGAGTACATGCTCAGATTCGAACGAACGGGGATTGAAACCCCGTGAGAGCGTTCTATTACGCCAAAGAGTGCGAGCTAGCCACGAGTACATGCTCATATTCGAACGAACGAGGATTGAAACCCCATGAGAGCGTTCTTTTACGCCCAAAGAGTACTAGCTTGCCACGAGTACATGCTCAGATTCGAACGAACGAGGATTGAAACCCCATGAGAGCGTTCTATTACGCCCTAAGAGTGCGTGATTGCCACGAGTATATGCTTAGATTCGAACGAACGAGGATTGCAACCCCATGAGAGCGTTCTATTAAGCACAAAGAGTGCGAGCTTGCCACGAGTACATGCTCAGATTCGAACGAACGAGGATTGAAACCCCATGAGAGCATTCTATTACTCCCAAAGATTGCTAGCTTGCCACGAGTACATGCTCAGATTCGAACGAACGAGTATTAAAACGCCATGAGAGCGTTCTATTACGCCAAAGAGTGCGAGCTTGCCACGAGTACATGCTCATATTCGAACGAATGAGGATTGAAATCCCATGAGAGCGTTCTCTTACGCCCTAAGAGTGCGAGCTTGCCATGAGTACATGCTCAGATTCGAACGAACGAGGATTGAAACCCCATGAGAGCGTTCTATTACGCCCAAAGAGTGCGAGCTTGCCACGAGTACATGCTCAGATTCGAACGAACGAGGATTGATACCCCATGAGAGCGTTCTATTGCGCCTAAGAGTGCGAGCTTGCCACGAGTACATGCTCAGATTCGAACGAACGAGGATTGAAACCCCGTGAGAGCGTTCTATTACGCCAAAGAGTGCGAGCTTGCCACGAATACAAGCTCAGATTCGAACGAACGAGGATTGAAACCCCATGAGAGCGTTCTATTACGCCCAAAGAGTGCGAGCTTGCCACGAGTACATGCTCAGATTCGAACGAACGAGGATTGAAACCCCATGAGAGCGTTCTATTACGACCAAAGAGTGCGTGCTTGCCACGAGTACATGCACAGATTCGAAAGAACGGGGATTGAAACCCCATGAGAGCGTTCTTTTACGCCAAAGAGTGCGTGCTTGCCACAAGTACATGGTCATATTCGAACGAACGAGGATTGAAACCCCATGAGAGCGTTCTATTAGGCCCAAAGAGTGCGAGCTTGCCACGAGTACATGCTCAGATTCGAACGAACGAGGATTGAAACCCCATGAGAGCGCTCTATTACGACCAAAGAGTGCTAGCTTGCCACGAGTACATGCTCAGATTCGAAAGAACGAGGATTGAAACCCCATGAGAGCGTTCTTTTACGCCAAAGAGTGCGAGCTTGCCACAAGTACATGGTCATATTCGAACGAACGAGGATTGAAACCCCATGAGAGCGTTCTATTAGGCCCAAAGAGTGCGAGCTTGCCACGAGTACATGCTCAGATTCGAACGAACGAGGATTGAAACCCCATGAGAGCGTTCTATTACGCCTAAGAGTGCGAGCTTGCCACGAGTACATGCTCAGATTCGAACGAACGAGGATTGAAACCCCATGAGAGCGTTCTATAACCCCCAAAGAGAGCGAGCTTGCCACGAGTACATGCTCAGATTCGAACGAACGAGGATTGAAACCCCATGAGAGCGTTCTATTACGCCCTAAGAGTGCGAGCTTGCCACGAGTACATGCTCAGATTCGAACGAACGAGGATTGAAACCCCATGAGAGCGTTCTATTACGCCCAAAGAGTGCGAGCTTGCCACGAGTACATGCTCAGATTCGATCGAACGAGGATTGAAACCCCATGAGAGCGTTCTATTACGCCCAAAGAGTGCGAGCTTGCCACGAGTACATGCTCAGATTCGAACGAACGAGGATTGAAACCCCATGAGAGCGTTCTATTACGCCCAAAGAGTGCGAGCTTGCCACGAGTACATGCTCAGATTCGAACGAACGAGGATTGAAACCCCATGAGAGCGTTCTATTACGCCCAAAAGAGTGCGAGCTTGCCACGAGTACATGCTCAGATTCGAACGAACGAGGATTGAAACCCCCATGAGAGCGTTCTATTACGCCCAAAGAGTGCGAGCTTGCCACGAGTACATGCTCAGATTCGAACGAAACGAGGATTGAAACCCCATGAGAGCGTTCTATTACGCCCAAAGAGTGCGAGCTTGCCACGAGTACATGCTCAGATTCGAACGAACGAGGATTGAAACCCCATGAGAGCGTTCTATTACGCCCAAAGAGTGCGAGCTTGCCACGAGTACATGCTCAGATTCGAACGAACGAGGATTGAAACCCCATGAGAGCGTTCTATTACGCCCAAAGAGTGCGAGCTTGCCACGAGTACATGCTCAGATTCGAACGAACGAGGATTGAAACCCCATGAGAGCGTTCTATTACGCCCAAAGAGTGCGAGCTTGCCACGAGTACATGCTCAGATTCGAACGAACGAGGATTGAAACCCCATGAGAGCGTTCTATTACGCCCAAAGAGTGCGAGCTTGCCACGAGTACATGCTCAGATTCGAACGAACGAGGATTGAAACCCCATGAGAGCGTTCTATTACGCCCTAAGAGTGCGAGCTTGCCACGAGTACATGCTCAGATTCGAACGAACGAGGATTGAAACCCCATGAGAGCGTTCTATTACGCCCAAAGAGTGCGAGCTTGCCACGAGTACATGCTCAGATTCGAACGAACGAGGATTGAAACCCCATGAGAGCATTCTATTACGCCCAAAGATTGCTAGCTTGCCACGAGTACATGCTCAGATTCGAACGAACGAGGATTAAAACGCCATGAGAGCGTTCTATTACGCCAAAGAGTGCGAGCTTGCCACGAGTACATGCTCATATTCGAACGAATGAGGATTGAAATCCCATGAGAGCGTTCTCTTACGCCCTAAGAGTGCGAGCTTGCCATGAGTACATGCTCAGATTCGAACGAACGAGGATTGAAACCCCATGAGAGCGTTCTATTACGCCCAAAGAGTGCGAGCTTGCCACGAGTACATGCTCAGATTCGAACGAACGAGGATTGAAACCCCATGAGAGCGTTCTATTACGCCCAAAGAGTGCGAGCTTGCCACGAGTACATGCTCAGATTCGAACGAACGAGGATTAAAACCCCGTGAGAGCGTTCTATTACGCCAAAGAGTGTGAGCTTGCCACGAGTACATGCTCAGATTCGAACGAACTAGTGTTGAAACCCCATGAGAGCGTTCTATTACGCCCAAAGAGTGCGAGCTTGCCACGAGTACATGCTCAGATTCGAACGAACGAGGATTGAAACCCCATGAGAGCGTTCTATTACGACCAAAGAGTGCGAGCTTGCCACGAGTACATGCTCAGATTCGAACGAACGAGGATTGAAACCCCATGAGAGCGTTCTATTACGCCAAAGAGTGCGAGCTTGCCACGAGTACATGCTCAGATTCGAACGAACGAGGATTGAAACCCCATGAGAGCGTTCTATTACGCCCAAAGAGTGCGAGCTTGCCACGAGTACATGCTCAGATTCGAACGAACGAGGAATGAAACCCCATGAGAGCTTTCTATTACGCCCAAAGAGTGCGAGCTTGCCACGAGTACATGCTCAGATTCGAAAGAACGAGGATTGGAACCCCATGAGAGCGTTCTATAACGCCCAAAGAGTGCGAGTTTGCCACGAGTACATGCTCAGATTCGAAGGAACGAGGATTGAAACCCCATGAGAGCGTTCTATTATTACGCCCAAAGAGTGCGAGCTTGCCACGAGTACATGCTCAGATTCGAACGAACGAGGATTGAAAACCCCATGAGAGCGTTCTATTACGCCCAAAGAGTGCGAGCTTGCCACGAGTACATGCTCAGATTCGAAGACGAACGAGGATTGAAACCCCATGAGAGAGCGTTCTATTACGCCCAAAGAGTGCGAGCTTGCCACGAGTACATGCTCAGATTCGAACGAACGAGGATTGAAACCCCATGAGAGCGTTCTATTACGCCCAAAGAGTGCGAGCTTGCCACGAGTACATGCTCAGATTCGAACGAACGAGGATTGAAACCCCATGAGAGCGTTCTATTACGCCCAAAGAGTGCGAGCTTGCCACGAGTACATGCTCATATTCGAACGAACGAGGATTGAAACCCCATGAGAGCGTTCTATTACGCCCAAAGAGTGCGAGCTTGCCACGAGTACATGCTCAGATTCGAACGAACGAGGATTGAAACCCCATGAGAGCGTTCTATTACGCCCAAAGAGTGCGAGCTTGCCACGAGTACATGCTCAGATTCGAACGAACGAGGATTGAAACCCCATGAGAGCGTTCTATTACACTCAAAGAGAGCGAGCTTGCCACGAGTACATGCTCAGATTCGAACGAACGAGGATTGAAACCCCATGAGAGCGTTCTATTACGCCCTAAGAGTGCGAGCTTGCCACGAGTACATGCTCATATTCGAACGAACGAGGATTGAAAACCCCATGAGAGCGTTCTATTACGCCCAAAGAGTTCTATTACGCCCGAGTGCCAGCTTGCCACGAGTACATGCTCAGATTCGAACGAACGAATGAGGATTGAAACCCCATGAGAGCGTTCTATTACGCCTAAGAGTGCGAGCTTGCCACTAGTATATGCTCAGATTCGAACGAACGAGGATTGAAACCCCATGAGAGCGTTCTATTACGCCCAAAGAGTGCGAGCTTGCCACGAGTACATGCTCAGATTCGAACGAACGAGGATTGAAACCCCATGAGAGCGTTCTATTACGCCCAAAGAGTGCGAGCTTGCCACGAGTACATGCTCAGATTCGAACGAACGAGGATTGAAACCCCATGAGAGCGTTCTATTACGCCCAAAGAGTGCGAGCTTGCCACGTGTACATGCTCAGATTCGAACGAACGAGGATTGAAACCCCATGAGAGCGTTCTATTACGCCCAAAGAGAGCGAGCTTGCCACGAGTACATGCTCAGATTAGAACGAACGAGGATTGAAACCCCATGAGAGCGTTCTATTACGCCCAAAGAGTGCGAGCTTGCCACGAGTACATGCTCAGATTCGAACGAACGAGGATTGAAACCCCATGAGAGCGTTCTATTACGCCAATGAGTGCGAGCTTGCCACGAGTAAATGCTCAGATTCAAACGAACGAGGATTGAAACCCCATGAGAGCATTCTATTACGCCCAAAGAGTGCGAGCTTGCCACGAGTACATGCTCAGATTCGAACGAACGAGGATTGAAACCCCGTGAGAGCGTTCTATTACGCCAAAGAGTGCGAGCTTGCCACGAGTACAAGCTCAGATTCGAACGAACGAGGATTGAAACCCCATGAGAGCGTTCTATTACGCCCAAAGAGTGCGAGCTTGCCACGAGTACATGCTCAGATTCGAACGAACGAGGATTGAAACCCCATGAGAGCGTTCTATTACGACCAAAGAGTGCTAGCTTGCCACGAGTACATGCTCAGATTCGAAAGAACGAGGATTGCAACCCCATGAGAGCGTTCTTTTACGCCAAAGAGTGCGTGCTTGCCACAAGTACATGGTCATATTCGAACGAACGAGGATTGAAACCCCATGAGAGCGTTCTATTAGGCCCAAAGAGTGCGAGCTTGCCACGAGTACATGCTCAGATTCAATCGAACAAGTATTGAAACCCAATGAGAGCGTTCTATTGCGCCTAAAAGTGCGAGCTTGCCACGAGTACATGCTCAGATTCGAACGAACGAGGATTGAAACCCCATGAGAGCGTTCTATAACACTCAAAGAGAGCGAGCTTGCCACGAGTACATACTCATATTCGAACGAACGAGGATTCAAACCACATGAGAGCGTTCTATTACGCCCTAAGAGTGCGAGCTTGCCACGAGTACATGCTCATATTCGAACGAACGAGGATTGAAACCCCATGAGAGCGTTCTATTACGCCCTAAAAGAGTGCGAGCTTGTTCTAGTTACGCTCAATTCGAATGAAACGGGCTTCAATCCTCGTTAGTTCGAATCTGAGCATGTACTCGTGGCAAGCTCTTGCACTCTTGGCAAGCTCGCACACTTTCGGCGTAATAGAACGCTCTCATGGGGCTTCAATCCTCGTTCGTTCGAATCTGAGCATGTACTCGTGGCAATCTCGCACTCTTTGGGCGTAATAGAACGCTCTTATGGGGCTTCAATCCTCGTTCGTTCGAATCTGAGCATGTACTCGTGGCAAGCTCGCACTCTTTGGGCGTAATAGAACGCTCTCATGAGGCTTCAATCCTCGTTCGTTCGAATCTGAGCATGTTCTCGTGGCAAGCTCGCACTTTTTCGGCGTAATAGAACGCTCTCATGAGGCTTCAATCCTCGTTCGTTCGAATCTGAGCATGTACTCGTGGCAAGCTCGCACTTTTTCGGCGTAATAGAACGCTCTCATCGGGCTTCAATCCTCGTTCGTTCGAATCTGAGCATGTACTCGTGGCAAGCTCGTACTCTTTGGGCGTAATAGAACGCTCTCATGGGGCTTCAATCCTCGTTCGTTCGAATCTGAGCATGTACTCGTGGCAAGCTCGTACTCTTTGGGCGTAATAGAACGCTCTCATGGGGCTTCAATCCTCGTTCGTTCGAATCTGAGCATGTACTCGTGGCAACCTCGCACTCTTTGGGCGTAATAGAACGCTCTCATGGGGCTTCAATCCTCGTTCGTTCGAATCTGAGCATGTACTCGTGGCAAGCTCGCACTCTTTGGGCGTAATAGAACGCTCTCATGGGGCTTCAATCCTCGTTCGTTCGAATCTGAGCATGTACTCGTGGCAAGCTCGCACTCTTTCGGCTTAATAGAACGCTCTCATGGGGCTTCAATCCTCGTTCGTTCGAATCTGAGCATGTACTCGTGGCAAGCTCGCACTCTTTGGGCGTAATAGAACGCTCTCATGGGGCTTCAATCCTCGTTCGTTCGAATCTGAGCATGTACTCGTGGCAACCTCGCACTCTTTGGGCGTAATAGAACGCTCTCATGGGGCTTCAAACCTCGTTCGTTCGAATCTGAGCATGTACTCGTGGCAAGCTCGCACTCTTTGGGCGTAATATAACGCTCTCATGGCGCTTCAATCCTCATTCGTTCGAATCTGAGAATGTACTCGTGGCAAGCTCGCACTCTTTGGGCGTAATAGAACGCTCTCATGGGGCTTCAATCCTCGTTCGTTCGAATCTGAGCATGTACTCGTGGCAAGCTCGCACTCTTTGGGCGTAATAGAACGCTCTCATGAGGCTTCAATCCTCGTTCGTTCGAATCTGAGCATGTACTCGTGGCAAGCTCGCACTCTTTGGGCGTAATAGAACGCTCTCATGGGGCTTCAATCCTCGTTCGTTCGAATCTGAGCATGTACTCGTGGCAACCTCGCACTATTTGGGCGTAATATAACGCTCTCATGGGGCTTCAATCCTCGTTCGTTCGAATCTGAGCATGTACTCGTGGCAATCTCGCACTCTTTGGGCGTAATAGAACGCTCTTATGGGGCTTCAATCCTCGTTCGTTCGAATCTGAGCATGTACTCGTGGCAAGCTCGCACTCTTTGGGCGTAATAGAACGCTCTCATGAGGCTTCAATCCTCGTTCGTTCGAATCTGAGCATGTTCTCGTGGCAAGCTCGCACTTTTTCGGCGTAATAGAACGCTCTCATGAGGCTTCAATCCTCGTTCGTTCGAATCTGAGCATGTACTCGTGGCAAGCTCGCACTTTTTCGGCGTAATAGAACGCTCTCATCGGGCTTCAATCCTCGTTCGTTCGAATCTGAGCATGTACTCGTGGCAAGCTCGTACTCTTTGGGCGTAATAGAACGCTCTCATGGGGCTTCAATCCTCGTTCGTTCGAATCTGAGCATGTACTCGTGGCAACCTCGCACTCTTTGGGCGTAATAGAACGCTCTCATGGGGCTTCAAACCTCGTTCGTTCGAATCTGAGCATGTACTCGTGGCAACCTCGCACTCTTTGGGCGTAATATAACGCTCTCATGGCGCTTCAATCCTCCTTCGTTCGAATCTGAGCATGTACTCGTGGCAAGCTCGCACTATTTGGGCGTAATAGAACGCTCTCATGGGGCTTCAATCCTCGTTCGTTCGAATATGAGCATGTACTCGTGTCACGCCCCGGGCCCTCGTGGGAGCCTACCAGGCACGTGCACAGACCCGCCGTGTACCTCAAACAACACAATGTACACAAGGCGTCTATACTAACAACCATCAAGAAGGATAAAGAATACATCCTAACAAGGTAATCAGAGCGAGAACATAGTTCTACATCTAAAACAAAATCCACATAACTAAAATCTCAAGATATACAAGAATTTATACATCTTAACAACAATAGATCAACCAAACATCTATACACCTTTCATATAAAATACAATGAAAGGACAACATGGTATGCCTACAACGACAACACCGCAGAGGCTCTAGCTAGCTGCTAACCCCTCGCCGCGATCCCAAGCCTCTCCTGCTGCGGAAGGCTCTGAAAAACCCAACAACAATGGGGGTGAGAACTATTATCAATAGTTCCCAGTGGGTAAGCCGCCGAGAGTGGCGAATTACACCGCTAGGTCAACTGAGGCAAGATAGTATACTGAAACATAAAGCATAAAACATAAAATGCTAAACAGATAGTTCTACAACTATCTTGCCTCCAATAAAATAAATCATCTACATGAACATGAACATGCTCTAATGTCATAAGTTCAACATTTAATCACATCATTTTACATGCATGTCAAATTTATGCTATGTTAAAGGTTAAAAGAATCTTTCTATTCTTATCATCACAATATCATGCCTCTATACTAATCATCATGAGTATAGGTCTAATGCTATTATGGATGCCAATATATGTAGTGACTAACTAATATGTCCAACTACAATGAATGCATCCCAACAGTGTCAAGCTAAGTAATGCCACAATGTGCTACTCACTACTATGTCCATACACTACAACTATATGCATCAAGCAACCAATATACTATGTCCAGTTTACTTAGCTTTTACCCAATCCACAAGGGACTTACACAAGGTAACGTCCCGGCTTGTGCCGTGCCTAATGGCCCCGTGGTAGTCAACATTCTCGCTAGAATGAGACACTCCCCCAACGGCGATCCACTTCGGCGCCCAAACCTGCACGGGCGACCAAGGTCGCAAGGCTAACTCCGGAGTGCCGGCTTGTAGGGAGCGACCCTCACAAGCATGTGCGAATGAGCACAAATGGCCAACAAGCATAATCAACTGCATAAGTGTCACATTCATCATGTCTAAAAACATGGAATAGCCAACCAATGTTCAAGGATCTAACATTATGTCAAAATGTCAACCTAATTATTCACCTAAGTGAAATACAAGTGTTTACCCTCACACTATGTCAAAAACACGTCATGTCATGTTTACTACATTCAATAGCCAAGACGCTAAAAGTCAACAATATCATATTGTTCTCAAAGTCCGATGTATGTCCCTACCAATATGTCCATGTCTCTAACATGTAACCGTTCATCTCATTGTTTACTAAGTTCATAAACCATGCATTATTCTAATGTCATGTACTATGCATTCCACTAATGCCAAAACAATGCATTCTACAAATGCCCCAAATCATGCATTCTACGATGCCATATGTCATGCATTCTCTAATGCTATAATCCATGCATTCTACAATACTATCACAATGCATTCTACGATGCCAACGAGTCCATATTCATGCCATGCATAAGCTACGACGACCTCTACTACATAGAGTATAGAGCTATCATGCAAGAAATCCATTAACCGATTATATTTATCAAATGCAAATAGTATCCCTTTCCTCATGTCTTAAACATGGAATCAATCCACGACCAAAAGGTCGAGCCAAAGCCAATGATGCCCGTCAAAGTTGCCCACCTAAATGAGGTGCAACAACTTATCCTGCATATATCCAATCCTCTCTTTTCCCTATACAAACATACATATATTGCATTTGCCATAATTCCTCTTTTCTCTATACAAGCATACTTTGGTATGCAAGAGAGTTCACTAGTCCACCACTCAAGTGGTGTCTCAAATGATGCTCATCTCTAGCATGCATAACATACTTAGCATTTCCTAATGCATCATTACACTAATAGTGCGAATACCCTAGCATGCATAATATCCTCATAATGCCATACTATATGAAATATGCATTTTTAATAAACAACTTGCATGTCTCATAAAATCACAATTATCATCATGCCATAATTATTATAATTATGCATCTAATCAATCCTATAACAAGATAGGAGACATAGGGGGAGTTCACCCATTTCGGTGAGGTCAGACCCACCGGATACCCGACGAAACCTCGCAGTACATCGAAACGAAGTTGTCCCCCGAGCTTCTCATACCCTAAGATAATTTTCCAAGGGGTTAAAAGCTTCGAACGAACAATTTCGAAAACCACAAAAATCTATGAGGTAAAAGGGTGAAAAAATACCTTGAGCAAGTAAAACTTGTTCTAAGTCCAAATTGAGGTTAGAGATCATCAAATCCAACCTACAACAACGTTCTACACCCATCAATTCCACCTCAAGGGCTCTCATTCAAGAAACCCCAACTAAAACCCTAATTCTCATGAAACTAGGTTTACATGCTAAATCCAAGCAAAAATCACAATTAGAGGTTGTAAGAGAGTTTACTAACCTCAAATCAAGCTTCCAACCAAGCTCAAACATGCTAGGTTGAAGTTAAGCCCACAAACAAGTTCCTCTCCTCCATCCCGAGCTCCCCACAAGGGCTAGGAGCACTCCTCCATGAAGAAAATGGAGAGAAAAGAGATCAAAACCATGATCTAAGGGGTTGGGAGCAAGAAAACCTAGAGAGAGAGAGAGGGAAACCTACCTCAACTCCTTCTCCTCCATCCTCAGCCAAAACAGCAAAGAGGGGTGAAGGGGTAAGTTATAAAAGATGTAACAATATCCCCAAAAGCCCCTCACAAAGCCAAAATTGCAAAACTGCAGAAAAATGCATTCTGCAGCACTGTATACCGGTATGCGCATGTGTATACCGGTATACTGTGCAAAATTTGCAAAATCCGAGCCTCGGCCAGCAAACTGCGCAATCACATTTCGGTATGCCAATTCCAGTACCGGTATGCAGTGCATTCCGGTATGCCAATTCCAGTACCCGAATGCAGTGCATTCCGGTATGCCAATTCCAGTACCCGAATGCAGTGCAAATTCTGCACTTTATGCAGAATTTGCTCTCCGGAGTCCGTTTTCGCCCTTTTTAAGCCACGAAAACACCTCAAAGCTCACCAAACTCAACCCAAAACTCCAAAATAGTACAAGCCACTATTCTCACACTAGAACTCCGCAATTTGCAAAAGTTCGGTGTACTACAGTCGTTTAGCCTCGTTGGCTGTTCTTCATCGCTGTCCCGAAGTTTCGAGGGCAGCGGATGAGTCACGGAGGGTTCCGGTGCCAAATCGGCATTTTTCGGGAACCCGGAAAGCCGTTTTGGGATGCGTTGGTGTTCGTGGCATCCCGGCCTTGTGCCCGCTGTCCAACCACCTTGTTTGGTGTGGTTGTGGACTGCGGAACACTCGCGTTGTTTGTTGGTACCCCTCTGGGGCTTGGTTTGAGTTCGGGATCGTTCCGGCGGGTTTTCCGGACGATCCGACGGTTTCGAGTTGTGTGCTTTCGTTTGTTGTGTCGACTCAGTGGGTCTTGACCCTGTTGGTACCTCGTAGGTCCTGTCGACGTTCCCGTGAGCCGTTGGTGTTAGGCTCTATCATTTCTGCAGGTGGGTACTTCGATCCGGAGTCGGTTCAGTGGACTAGCGGTGATACCTTTCTATCCCTTTCTCTTGCATGCTTGGTTATTAGTTCACTAGACTCCTGTTTTCTCTCTACTTATGTGAGCTTGCCATTAGTAGAGTAGTGTGGATGTTGCATGACTTACTGATATGCTTTGAGAGCCGATTGGGTGATGGATGTGATGCACGACCCCGGGTGATGGATGCATAGCACGACCTAAGGGGGTGATGGATGTTGGACACGACCCATGAGGCACGGTGCAGGCTGGGCCCATACACCTTATGGGTCCCTGTGAGATTGGGTAAATAGTTACACTCGTATAACATAAACCGAATTGATGCATGGTGTATCTTGCTTGATTATTGATGTGACCTGGTTGGTCAGTGGTGATCGCTTCCGAGCGATCCTTGGACTTGGTCCCGTTGCTATTCTCGGCTAGTTGCCATTCTGTGGTTTGAGCATATTGCATCGATCTTCACAGCCCTTCTAGCACTTCACGTACGCCAGCGGTCTGATCCACCGCTTAGGGTGTTCTTTTCCGAAAAATGGTTGTGTGTTTCCAACCCGTGAGCCTCTCGACATGTGCATCTGCGGAGGTTATGTGCCTATGAGTGAGCAGTTGTGACAGTGCCAGGGATCCGTCCCTGTGGCCTGGTGGTGATTGGGTTTCATTATCTATCTACAGTTGATGCATATACTATTTTCTTACAGTAGCGTAGTCGTTCATGTATGGTTCATTCTCATGCTTACTTATGCTACTGTTTTACCTATCTATCTATCTGTTGACCCTCGTGCCGGTGTGTACACCTCACCTTCGTCGGCTTGCGGTACCCACTGGGAGGGGAGACATGTTTATCATGTTCTCACCCTCCGCCATCGTTGTTTTTTTCAGGTGAGCCGGGTGGTGGGAGTCGGGACGTTGTGAGACGCGACTAGATAGCTGCATTAGAGGTCCCGACATGTGTTACCACCGTTTTGGTTGCTACCCTGACACTCTCCCTTTACCTAGTAGACTTATGGATATGGTTCAGTATTTTGTGCTGATTGCATGCGTAGATATTGTGGATGACTATGCTTAGTATATCGTTCTTATGGTTTAGTTATTGCCGAGTTATGTGATCTTCTGTGAATCGTGGATTTCTATCCTTCGTGGTAGCGGTTTTCAAAGTGAAGGTTTCCGTGTGGGAAACAGTTTTCAAACAGATTTTAATCGATCGGCTTTTGGGATTTCAAAAGAGAGTTCTCGTGTGGAGAACGGTTTTCAAATGATCTTTAAATGGTTGAGATTAGGGTTTCAAATAAAGCTTCTGGGTGAGAAGCATTTTTATAGAATGATCTGTTGTTTGTGCATTGCATCATCCTTCGCCTAAGAACTTGTTTAGATACATGCAATTGTTAAGGACGGTTAGCTGTATGCTTTGGTCTTTGTGATTGTTGTTTGTGTGATGAATGAATGGTGGTTGTGATCCTGTTTGTATCGTGTGTACGCCGTGTAAATACAGGGGAGACTCTGTCCGTGTAGACAGTGGGACCTGTATTTGTGTTGGGTCTGTACGTGGCGCGTGCTAGGCTTTCAAAAAACAATATGGCACGTATTTCCGCTTCTAAAACTAGCCCGGGGCGTGACATAACAAATGTTACTTTTTTATGCTAGCTTCATGTTCCAATAGAAAAAGAATGCGTGGACAAACGATGGGTATAAAGTGGGCCAAGAAAAGGAAAAGTGAAAAGGTCAAACCATCGCTAGAGATTCCAAAGGACTTACGACGAGTGGTTGGTGACAACGCCCAACAATTCATCACAGAGACATCTCAAATAGTGAAACAACATGCTCCCTTGAATGTTGAGAAGTGGAGTAAAATTCCTACTTATATCATTGATAAGATGATTCAAATTGTTAATGTAATTAGTAATTTTAGAATTTTATTTTATCATTTTGTATCGATCATCAATCTTTTACAATTACTATTTATCTATTTTGTCGTTTATTTCTTTGTAATTCTTTTCATATTTTGTTATTTTTAAAGGAGAAATTTAACCTCCCGAATGAACTTCACACCCTTGGTGTCATCATACAACAGCTTCGTGATCATTACAATGCATGGCGTTATCGCTTGTTTAGATTTCACTATAAGAAGTATAAGACTGATGAGCAAAGGCGTGCACATTGCCCAAATGACATTGATCAAGACGATTGGAATTGGCTCATTAATTATTGGAGTGATCCAAAGTTCAAGGTAATAAAAAGTTTTATAGTTTCGAAGTATTTTTCAATTTTTTTTATTTACATTCACTAACTAATTTTTTAATTAATAGCGTGTTAGTGAGGCAAACAAAGCAAATAGAGCCAAACAAACTATGATTGCTCGTGTGGGTACAATGTCGATTGCTAGGAATATACATAAAATGGTAATTCCTTGTGCCTGTGTGAGAATTCGAATTTTTAAAATTTTATTTTGAATTTGAATTCTGTATTTCCCTCCCTTTACTGGGTTTTTGTATCTGTATACGTATATATATATATGTGTAAGTGTATATATATATATATATATATATATATATATATATATATATATATATATATATATATATATATATATATATATATGTATAGTATTTTAGTGTATTTTATAGTTTTTATGTTTTGTTGGCGGAGAGAGGATGGATTGTGACACTATTCGGAGTCCGTTTCTGACGATCCAAAATGGTAGATTCGATGTCTCGGCAGTGCTGAACGCGATGGCGTGATCCGTTCCAACATGCAACGGACGAATCGAGAGATATTACGTGTTCTTCACTGAGAGGTCGTAATGTACATTTTATTGTTTCGCGATCTGGACCCTGTTTCACGCACCGTTTTGCGTGAGTTCGAATGTGGAGGGGTGTCTGGGCATTTTGTGCATGCTGTGAGGGACTCGGGGGTTATTTGCTTTATTTCGAGGGCCTTTTTGCATTTGTGCATGAGTGTATTTGTGTTGTGTGTGTGTGAGTGGAGAGAGAGAGAGAACCATTATTTCCTTCTCTTCTCCCTCAGCTCCCAGCAGTGTGCCCCCATTCCTCAGCTCCTCTGCCCTCTCCCCGAGCGTCGCCGACCTCCCCTGGCCGGCGGGAACTCCAGCAACTCCCTCTCTCTCCCTTTTCTCTTCTTTTCCTTCTTCTTCTTCTTCTTCTTCTCCTTCCCTGCAGTGTGCACCCAAGGTGAACCCACGCCTCGGGTCCCCCTGAGGTGGCA
The DNA here is from genome assembly GCA_016920855.1 of Puya raimondii. NCBI lineage: Eukaryota > Viridiplantae > Streptophyta > Magnoliopsida > Poales > Bromeliaceae > Puya > Puya raimondii. The sequence continues at coordinate 47,090,077 of JABWPP010000049.1, forward strand.
CGACTGTCGGTGACCAGCCCCGCCGCCGGGAGCCGCCGCCGAGCTGCTGCATCTGCTGCTAGGGCAGCTGCGGGCAGTGGGTTGGTTACCCGAGCCGCCGCCGCCTCCCGCCGCCTCGGGGGGTGCGCGCCACCACCCTCTGGACCGCCGCCGCCGGTCCACCTCTTCCCGGCCACCGCCGTGCTGCCGGAGCGCCGCCGCAGCTGCTGCTGTCGCCGCTTGTGCTCCTAGGGCACCCGCGGCCGAGAGCTTTCGGCCGCCGCCGCCGTTGCCCGGAGTTGTCGCGGTCACCTCCCACCCGACGTCCGGCGACCTCCTCTTGCCGGTGCTCGCGTCGCCGCCGGCCGCCGTCGCCGTTTGTTGCCGGCGCCGCCGTGCCCTAGCCACCCAAGAGCAGGAGCTCTCCCCGTGCCACCGCCGCCGCTTCCTACCGCCGGTTGAGGCGAGCTTCCCCTTCCTCACCTCCCCCGCATCCAACCCTGGCCGCCGCGCGCCGTGCATGTCGGTCGGCAACCGGCCGGAGCTAGTTGCTCCGGCCAGGGTGAAGTCTTGGCTGATTTGGGCCGCTTGCATGTTTTCTAGCTCTCTGTGGCCTCCTGAAGCTCGGGAAGGTGAGCACGATGATCGCGGCGACGCGCTGATCACCATGCTTACCTTATTTGGCTGTTTTGGTGAGCCGTTTCGCTGTTCGGCCTTTGTCGAGCAATGTTATCGCATGTAGAGCTATTTTTATGGTTTGTTTGTGCTTGCGACTGGTCCTGTCGTAGTGGTGCTGTGAGCACGGCCTCCGTTACGTCGTTACCTATCCGCTGGTGCTTGCGGAAGGTCGTGCGGACGAACGGATGCTCGAACGGCCTTAATTATGCTTACTTTATGTGTAAATGTTGCTTGTTTAGGGTTCTTTGTGATTGTGGCAGTGTTGCGACACTGCGGGCAGCAAGGGCATGATCCTTGAGGCCCTGTGGACTGGTTGTCCAATCTCTTCGCCCTTCGCGGAGATCCGGATTTACTTCCGATGCGTTTTCCGATGAAATAGTCGGCGAAACGCGTGTTTTTAGTCGTGTGACTCACTTGCTGGTTTCGCGAGTGACTTGGCTTCGTCGTATAGCCTCGTTGGCTGTTCCTCATCGCTGTCCCGAAGTCTCGAGGACAGCGGATGAGTGACGAAGGGTTCCGGTGCCAAATCGGCATTTTCGGGAACCCGAAAAGCCGTTTCGGGTGCGTTTGTGTTCGTGGCACCCCGAGCTTGTGCTCGCTGTCCCGTCACCTTGTTTTGTGTGTTTGGGGACAGCGGAGGACTTGGTTTGGCTGTTGATACCACGTTGGGGCTTAGTGTGGTTTCGGGATCGTCCCGGTGGGTTTTTCGGACGATCTGTCGGTTTCGGGATGTGAGCGCTATGTGTTTAGTGTCGACTTGGTGGACCTTGACCCTGTGAGTCTTTCGTAGGTCCTGTCGCGGTTCCCGAGAGCCGTCGGTGTTAGGCTCTTCGTTTCTACAGGTGGGTACTTCGATCCGGAGTCGGTTCAGTGGACTACGATGATACCTTTCTATCCCTTCTCTTGCATTTCGTTATTAGTTCACTTGACTCCTGTTGACTCTACATATGTGTGCTTGCCTTAGTAGAGTAGTTGTTGGTTGCATGATTATTGAGACGACCTCGTTGGTCGGTGGTGATCGCCTGTTGTTCTGAGCGATCCTCGTGTATTGGCTTATCAGTTGCTTCACGGCTCGTTGCCGTTCTGTGGATTGAGCATTCGCATCGATCGTCACAGCTCTTCTAGCACTTCACGTACAACAGCGGTCTGATCCACCGCCTGGGGGTGTTCTTTTTCGGAAAAGGGTCGTGTGTGTGACCGACCCGTGAGCCTCGAAGCAGTGCGTCTGATAGGTTTTTGTGCCGAGAGATGAGCAGGTTGTGACAGTGCTAGGGATCCGCCCCGGTGGCTATGGATTGGGTATACTTTGTGGCTATCTCCGTTGATGCATATACTATTTGCTTACAGTGGCATAGTTGTTCAGTTGTATGTCAGCCTCATACTTATTTGTGCTACTGTTTACCTTATCTATCTATTTGTTGACCCTCGTGCCGGTGTGTACACCTCGCCTTCGTCGGCTTGCGGTACCCACTGGGAGGGGAGACATGTTTACATGTTCTCACCCCCCGCCATCATTGTTGTTTTCAGGTGAGTAGGGTGGTGGGAGTCGGGACGCAGCGAGGCACGCCTAGATAGTGGTACTAGAGGTCCTGACTTGTGAGGCTCCTCCCTCCAGATTTTTGGTTATCACCCTTATCCTATTATCAGTTAGTTGTGGATGTGGTTCAGTTACACTTTGCTTGTTTTGTCTAGCATGTTTTGGATTTGGTACAGTTTTTATGTGTTGATTGCATGCTTAGACATTATGGATGACTTTGCCTACTAGATCTCTATTCTGGATTATTTATGGCTTTCTATTGTGTATCTTGGATTTCTACCCCTCGTGGTAGCAGTTTTCAAATAAAGGTTTCCGTGTGGAAAACAGTTTTCAAATGGATTTCCGATCGATCGACTTTTGGGATTTCAAAAGAGAGTTCTCGTGTGGAGAACGGTTTTCAAATGATTCTTGAATGATTGAGATTGGGTTTTCAAATAAAGCTTCTGGGTAGGGAGTAGTTTTCTAGAATGATCTGTTGTTTGTGCATCGCATCATCCTTCGCCTAAGGACTTGCTTAGATTCATACAGATTTAAGGACTGTTAGCTGTATGAATCTTATTGTGTTGTTGTGGTTTGTGTGATGAGTGAATGGTGGTTGTGATCCTGTTGTATGATGTGTACGCCGTGCAAATACAGGGGAGGCTCTGTCCGTGTGTACAATGGACCCTGTATTTGTGGCGGGTCTGTACGTGGCGCGGGCTAGGCTTTCAAATTAAAAAAAAAAAAATTTGACACATATTTTCGCTTCTAAAACTAGCCCGGGGCGTGACAGCCTGTTTAACATCTATTAATTTTATGTTAAAGATAATATCTCATTTTTATTTTTAGTGTATTATTATTATCTAAAAATTTTATGTGAGTTTACAGAGGGAACCCATAGAAAACTTAACACCAGAGCAAATATAAGAGCGAGAGCAAAAGCCTGAATATATGAGACTATGGGAAAAGGTGAGAAGGAAAAGAGATGGTAGTTGGGTTGATAAAGATGCTGAAGATGCATATAAGCGAATAGAAGAACTTCATGGCGACCAATTAAGACAGTACGGAAAGAACACACTCTCTACGGAACGAGCATACACATTAGTACTTGGCCATCGATCTAGCTACATCCGTGGTATGGGCTCAGGTCCTATTCCTTTGGAAAGTGGCGGTACTAGGGGACAAAGGATTCGTGCGCAAATACAAGCAGAAATAGAACAAGAAATGGCTGCACGAATTCAAACCGAAGTGGAGGAACGAATGAGCCAAAGGGAAAGAGAAGCTGAGGCACGAATTGCTGAAATACAAGCTCAGATGCGAGCTGAGATGCAATCTCAGATGTGTAGCATGATGGAGCAGCTTTCACAAATGGGATTGCCCGTTCCTACTCAACAAGCATCAACAGAGAATGTAAGTTAGTTTGTTTCAATTATATGAGTTGAATAATTTCAAGTTAAATTAAGTTGTATTCTATTCAAATTGTCAAATTAGAAATAGCTAATTGCGTTTGTTATGTTAAAATTTAAAATACATACTTAAAACACCCATCTAATCTTATAGCATTTTTGACTTGATATGTTTCAAATATTAGTTAATAGTATCTTTTATTATTTTGACAAAGTAAGTAGATTATATTCACAATTCTAATCATTTTTCTTTCTCGTTTTACAGGATTAAACTTAACGGCTCAACATATTGGAGTTGGATTGTCTCAAGAACTTTATTTCACCTTTTTTTCTAGAGTTTGTTCTACCTTGGTTCTAAAAAGTTACTAGTATTAGATTTAATTTGGATGGAATTAAAACTTGTAGTTTGATGCATACAATACTTGATGTGAACAAGTAATTGTTGGTTTATTTTGGTTGTGCTAATTGAACTACTTTCTACTTTTTAATGAATATATCTTAATTGTTGTGATTAATATTTTGTGCAAATATTGATTGAGGAGTATTGAATAGTTATGGCATGGTGATTACGTGTAAAAATTTACTTTTTTCGATCAGAAATGTAAAACATTAAATAGTATAGCAAAAGTTTTGTGGCCAAATAATAAATAGTCATAATTTGTTATACAAATATTAATAAAATTTGAATACATTAAAGCGACCAAAATAAAATTTGGTCACAAATTACACATAACTATTTATGCCCAAAAATAAAGTTTGCCATAAAATATATAATATTATTTGTAGCCATATAGAATTTTGCCACAATATGCATTAAAACTTGTATGGCCAAATGCCAAATTTCGCCATAAAAATAACAATACTATGTGTGGCTGATATTAATATTTGCCACAACATGTAAAGGATTAGTTGTGGCCAAACATAATGTTCGCCGCTATATGATCAATATTAGTTGTGGCCATTTTTAAATTTGCCATAAATTATATGTTACAATTTGTGGCCATTTTAAAATTTGCCATAAATTATATGTTACTATTTGTAGCCAAAAATAATTTTGCTCACAAATTATCATATATTTCATTATTATTACTATGCATATTTATGGACATCTGGTACCTTTTTGTGGCAAATTAGGAAACATTTGTGTGTAATAAGATCGCTACAAAAAGTATGTGTTTTTGTGGCGAAATTGTTTTGGCCACCGTAACCTTTTGTGACGGTCCTACTATGGCGGCCCTATGGCAAAATTATTTTCGCCACAAAAGTAGTTTTGTGGCCAATTATTATGTTTTTGTGGCGATTTTGTTCTCCATAAAAAATAAATTTTGTTGTAGAATCACTTCGATGAAGTACAATCCATCTCAATATGCTCCTAATTACTTGTCAAACACCTGCAATTAGGCTTCCGTAGCTATTTGCTCTCCTCCAAGTACTTTGCCCCAAAAATACCCGAAAGCGGTTCGTTACTAGAAATTGACCTCCGAGACCTCGTCGTTTCTCGAAACGAAGTTGTACCCCGCGTTTCTCTAACCTTCAAGTAGAGTTCCAGAAGGTCAAGATATTTTTAAACCCTCAAAAATCAAAACCATCTTTTAACCTATGATTTTCTAAAATCTATAGCAAAGTCTAATTCCAATAGCTAATCTCTACTATTTGTAGTCTATATTAGCTTAGGATTCAATAAAATTCTATTTATAAGTGTTAAATTCAAAACTCTAACTCAAAACCTCAAAAGATTCACCTTATCTCAAGGTCCTCTAGCTTACTCTTGCTCCAAGAAGATGATTCTTCACCTCCAAGCTTGTCCCAGGCTTGATCTTCTCAAACTCCAAGAGTTGGAAAGGTCTCTACTACAGTGAGAGAGGAGTGTGTGTATGTGTATACACTATGAGAGGAGAAGGGCTAGGTCCCCTTATAAAAAGGGTTGCAACAATTGCCCTTAAGTCCCCCAAATTCTATTAATTGCAACCAACCAAAACTGGCACTTCCTAGTATTGAGTATCAGTACTCGAACTTGAATACCGGTACACGGACTTTAGTTCCGGTACAACCAGCCTAGTTTCGCAAAAATCGAACATTGGTTTTCTAGATTTTCTACTGCGATCCGATACTCACCCGTATCAGTACCGGTACTCAACGAATCAATACAGATACTCGGGAAGAGTTCCTCAAAATCCTAACATGGGTTCCTTCTCTACACAACTGAGTTCCCGTACTCCATTTTAATACCGATACTCAATACAAAATATGTAGTTTCAGTAGATTTGACCTTTCGAAATTCATTTTCGCACCAAATTTGCGTCGAAAATACTCGAATAGTCCCCAAACCTTGCTGAAACTATTCAAATAGCTCTCTAAGCTATTCTCCACTAGAACTCTATAGTTTGCTTATGTTCAGTGCACTAAATAGATGCTATTTTGTAAGGTGCCGAGCTCGCCGCAACCCGTCAGTGATGTGATTGCTCTGAGATATGGATGGCGGTGGGGGTGATGATGAGGCTCGGATTGGGGGATTTGAGGTAATTGAGTGAGAGAATAAGAGAATGAGAGGATTGAGAGTAGAGTAGAGAGAGAGATAGAGAGATCAGATTGGGAGATTGGAGAGATGAGAAGGAGATAGAGAATAGAGGAAAGAGGAAAGAGAAGAAGATGAGAAGTTAGGAAAAAAGATAACAGTTTAATTCATTTCTTGTTACCTTCATTAGTTACACTCTGCTGCATATATTCTTTTTTACATTGTACTAAAATACAAATTATAATAGTAGAGTAAAGTGTTAAAAATAATAAATAGTATGTAGGCCAAGTGAGCCTTAATTTGTTGTGTCTGGGCTCATGGACTGGACTCTGAGGCATCTTTTGGTTGCTTTGATGCCTAGCGGAGCGGGTCTGTTTCTCCCGACAACCAGATCCGCATTATTGGGAGTTTAAATACTTTGCATTTTTCCCAACATTTGCCTTAGATCTTGTCGGGGACTTACTTTTCTTCCCTATTCTGTCGCTGCCCTAGCTCGTCACCATCTTCTCCTCTGTTTCTCCAACCTCGATCTCTATGGCTTCCTCCTCCACCAGAGACTTCTCCTGGACCTCCATGAGCTATACTCAACTCAGGCCTTGTTATTTCCTTTACTTTTGCTATTTGTTATCATGCTACTTAGCTATACTGCTACTATTGTTACTTATTATTCTTCGGGTTGTTACACATTTCATCAAAAATAAAATGGATGGTACAAAAAATATTGTGCTCTCAGTAGCCAAATGCTCTTTTTCCTCCATACTGTTCAAAAAAAAAAATTCTAGAATGCAACAATCACATTGCTGAAGTAATATTCCTAATCAATCAAATTGCTCCCCTGAAATCACCCATCCCATCATGATTTTTAGAAAAATATTTTTTATGCTTTTCTCTCGTATGAAAAAATATGATTGGCTAAACATAGGTGATGTGATATAGCTGCTACATAGTAGAGTCCTCATAGTTAAAATATTCTTGATCTCAGCATACCGACAACACATCAGGATCCCAATAACAAATAACTACAAAAGATTTTTAAAAAAATTTAAAATAAGGTTCAAGTTCTCTCATATTTGGCGATATAATCTCTTCATTTAATACAAAAATTATGTTATTTACACAACTAGAGGTAGTACAAAATTTTGCACAAGATACCACCTGCTAAAATCTATCAAGTAGCCTTTAGCAGCAGATTGACGAATCTACAAATTTTTGCAGCCACAGCTGGAAACTAAGCTGCAAGAAAAAAATAAGATACAGAGATATTACTGTACAGATAATTGTATTTCTACTCAACCCAGTTAATGTCCAAATCCTTCAGCTTCATTAGCCATTTCTGTGTATCTTGAGAGATGAAGGGCTTGTTTGTGATCTTTTCTTGGTTGTTTATATCCGTTGAAGTTACATCAAGGGGCCCCTCTTGCTCAGGTTCCGACTGCTGCCTAGACCGTCTTAGCTGAAGAGATAAGAGGCGAGAAACCTCCTGTAAACCGCCCCATTTTTCTAATGCCCGAGCAATATCGTACCGACCTAAGAAAAAGGGTATATAAGGTGAAGAACTATTTAGAGGAAAATTTTGATGAATATAATGTAAAGTTACTATGAATATATTGTAGAAATTCTAATTAACTAGGATCTGAGTATGTAATTCAAGAATAAAAATACCAAAAACTAATGGCAAAAAGATAGAGAGTTGATTTATACACCTCACATTTCATTCTTCTATAAAAGATTTAACACTTAGGGACAGTTTGGAAGTCCCAAGGCAGGAGCGCGCCAAGTTCAAGAGTTACATGAACTCAACTTCGTACCCCATCACGCCAAAGTTTAGAGACTGTAAGTCCATATGCTTGTGAGAGTGACATCGGTGGATTTGGTGAATTCGGCGGCATTATGAACATGCGCACCGGCGACTTCATTGAACTAACAGACTGCCTTTATACAAATAAGGATTTAACAAGGTTTTTGGGTGGTCCAGTGATGGTTAAGGACTGTCCGACACATGTTCAATTGAAGCTACTTTGAGTGAAAAACAATTTTGTATACCTGCCCGCTCAAAAGACTTTCTACTTGGCATATAAGCAGGATCCATTCCCCAGCTCCGCTGAAATCTCCTAATCTGCATATTATAACATGAGTTATTTCATAATAGGAATGGCGTAATCTACAAGAACAAATGAAAACGCTTAGTAACTTTTACACATATCTGAGCAAAATTACTATTCACATGAAAATTTACCCTTAAGACTGGGCGTCAACAGGGAGAATTTGGTTGTATTAAAGAAGATTTTATATACATGCATATATAGAGTAGCACTTGTGTGCTATTAGGAGCACGGAGGCCTCCGTGCTCCTAAGCCGTTTTCGATGATTAAACTTCCGAATCGACGATCAGCTCCGTTAGACTTGATCTAGCGTATTTGATGTATTTAGAAAATAAATTTTGCAGCTTTCAATATCATTTATCTAATGATCGAAAGATTTCAAAATCAACTATATTTAATGGTTGATGTGTGCCGTTTGCAAGTTTAATGGTGTAGAAGTATTCAAATCATATGAAATTTTGATAGTAAATTTTTTATACTATCTACTGGAAGATTAATATCTCTGATCGAAAATTTTAGTGCTATATCATAACTTTTTTGAGATTTTTATTTTCAACCGCTGATTTTAAGTCATTCCGATCACTAGGTAAATGATATAGAAAAATCACAATTTATTTTCTAGATACTTCAAATACGCTAGATCAAGTCTAACTGAGTCGATCGTCAATTCGGAAGTTCCATTATCGAAAATAGCTTAGGAGCACGGAGACCTCCATGCTCCTAATAACACACAAGTCCTACTCTGCATATATATACATACATGCATACATAAATATATATACAAATACACACATACATATTTAATATGTATATTTTATGTATATACTACCTGTACACTCTATTGTAGGGTGTTATTATAGGGTGTATATCTTACATTCCATCATCCAACGGTTTAGAAACCCTTTTTGGTATTTTAGTTTAAAAAAAAGGCTGACAAGACAAGTGAATAAATCTGAACTTTTGAGAGGCTACAGTATAAGATATACACCTACTAGGTATACAGGTAGCATTGCTATAGGATATAAATATGTAAAGATAATCATCGCATCAATCAATCGTATCAATATATAGCATGCCATCATTTCCAAGATTTCCAAGATTTCCAAGGACGCAATAAATTGCATAGATTTCGAGGGGCTTAAGATATTGCCTCACTAAAGCATCTAATTACCTCTTCTTGCAAGTTCTCTAGGTTGTCCCAGTATCCCTTTGGTTTCCGATTTTTATACGCGAGTGAAAGGTTCATCATATTTGCAATTTTGCGGAAACCACCCATGCGTGTTATTGCCTTTTCAATGTCCACCCTACCATGTAATCTAAGTTGCTTCCTCATCGGCATAAATCCATCCTGACCATAATTGGATATAAACATCATGAGTTCAGCTTTTAGAACCTCCACATCTCTTTGTAAGCCTGGAACCTTAGGTCTTTGTCTCAAAGAATTCGAGGTACTAGAAAAGGAGAAATTTTCCTCTAGCCTGCTTTTAGAAAGTTGAACAAATTCAGTATCTGAATCAATTGACCTGCCAGGGTATTCTATGATTTCATTCCTGATAGCTTCAGCTTTTTCCACAAAATCACGGATTGCGCACAGGTTTGATGGTAGATCTTCATATATAACCTGAGATATTTAGAAGTGTTGATATCCAAGAGGAGGGGGAGGATTAACAAAGTCTCACCATTGAATAAAGAAGGAGCTTCCACATGTATATCTCACAAAATCATCTATTTACCACACTGAAATGTGAATTTTCATATATACCCCTCAAAAGCAAAGTTTCTTTTGTTTCTTTCTTAAAAAACAAGAAGAAGAAGAAGTTAAGTCACCCAATTCATGGAGAAAAGTTGGTTTGTATTAGGAAAGGCCTGTTGAAGGCGGGCATCTTTCCTGACTGCAAAAATATATGATTGTAAGAAATCAACGATTTTGAAGCACATATTATGAAAATTCAGATTTTGAAGAGATATATATGTAAATATCTCAATAAAGAGATATTTTCAGTAGCGCATTTTTTTGGAGCATATAATCAGCCATGGTGTTTTCCTTTTCTGCCCCTTCATTTTTGACACTTATTTCTTCTATAAACTCCTCCAAAGAAAAATATTATATTGTAGAAACATGGCAATACCTCTTCTACAATAGCCTCCGAGAGGAACGTATCCTTGTGTATCTTTGTCTCGACCATGTATTTCAATAGCGTGTGGTGGGTCCCGAGCTGTTCTAGAAGCCATTTCCCTTGAAATGAGTCAAAGTCACCTTCTGCTTGCTCAAAGCTTATTTCTCTTTCAAGTTCCTCATGCAAATCCAAAACTACACGAGCATGAAGCACCATGTACAATAGGCCTTTGCAGCCCTCCTATAAAATATCAACACATATTTACATGAATTCCAATACAGCCCTTCGGGTTTGCAAGCTGTATTCATGATTGGCAATCTTGTTACTCATGTCAATTTAAAGATTGCATAAGTATCTATTATAGGACCACCAAATGCTAAAAATAATTAACTTATTATTTATTTGTGTCCTATTGTGTTCTGTCGCATCATTTTAGGTTAAATAGGATTGTACTGTCTAGGGGTGAAAATCGAGCGGGTAATATCCGGCCGTAGTCTGATCTGCATCCGCTCGGGACCAAATTTGGATGACCAAGCATCCATCCGATCCGAATACAAATTCGAACTCGGTTTTAAATTTTCAACTTTTTTCGAATTCTAATACAAATCCAAAACTCCAGAAGTTATTTCGGATTCGGATTCAAATAATGATTTTATCTCCAACTTTCAACATTGAAGAGCGAAGACCTATGTAGAGGTACAAGCGTCACACAACTCTACCTTCAGCTGATGTGAGACTAAACCATCTATCTATTCCATGATTTTTTTTTTTTTAAGAAAAAGGGTTTGGCAACCTTTTTTCGCAAAGAATGAGATTCGAACCTCAAACCATCAGTAAAATTAAGGGATAACTTCAAATACCACCCCTGTGGTTTCGTGCTTTCTCACTTTAGTACCCTGTGGTTTAAAACGTATCACTTTAGTACCCTGTGGTTTGGTTATTCTCTTTTTGTTATCTTTTTGTTAATTTTTTTGTTAAATTAATGAGAAAGTTAAAACTACAGGATAGTAAAGTGAATATTCGATAAACCATAGGTGAGATATTTGAAGTTTTTCTGTATAATTTAACGAAAAAATTAACGAAAAGATAACAAAAAAAGAGAATAACCAAACCACAGGGTACTAAGGTGATACGTTTTAAACCACAGGGCACTAAAGTGAGAAAGCACGAAACCACAGGGGTGGTATTTGAAGTTATCCCTAAAATTAATAACCACTTTGCCAACAAGACAAACAGTTTTCCATAAAAATAGCTATGAACTGCATACAATATTAGGCTCAATTACATTTTTGGTCTTCAAATTATAAGACGAATGAAACTTTGATCCTCAAACTTTAATTTGTTACAATTTCTGTCTTAAAACTTTTTAAATTGTTCCAGTCAAGCCCAACAGTCCAATTTAATTAATTGAATATGATATATCACTAATGTGGTAGTCATGCGGCATCTTAATTATTGCCACGTCATCAACTAAAACAGTACCACCTCACTGTCACATCAGCAACACATCATCATTCAGTTAATTAAATTACACTGTGGGACTTGATTGCAACAACATAGAAAGTTCGAGCCAAAAACTGCAACAATCAAAACGTCACACGCTACATAGTGTGAGGACCAAAAGTGTAATTTAGCCAATATATTAAAAAAAAAAACTTTGCGATCTTCCTAATCTATCTATTCAAAATCCGATCCAAATCTGCATTTGACCTCAATCCAAGTTATATTCATATTCATTTTCAGCAAATATGAAAACTAAGTTTAGTATCAGTTTAGTATTTGTATCCAAATTTTTATTCAAAAAAAAGAATATAGATACATATGTAGTTTTTTCTATTATCCACCATATTCGACTATTTTCACCCTTAGTATCATGTCAATTTCGGATTTCTCTAAGTAACTTCATATCATGTTTTATCGCACTAGGGTCGTGTTATTATGCTGTGCCCAAATTGCCACTCTTGTATATACACAAAGAAATAGAGGAGCATTTAAATCTTCTAAGTATGAGAAGCTAAAAAGCGAAGAATTCAGTTGAAGTTGCTAATTTATAACACATACAGCAAAGGAAAAAAGAAGAGTTTTTCATAAAAGTACAAGTAATTGTAATGCTACACAAAGTTCAGTTTCACCTGTAATATGCGGACTCTGTTATTATCCCTAAATATAACCTTACTGATAGCCAAATTTGGTACAATCCTGTTGAAAAGAAATTTGTTAATATCTGACTTACACAACAAAAGAGAAGCATACAACTAGCACACTATAAAGCATGATGAACTTTATAAATTTTTCGTCCAGATTCGAAATGGAAAAAAAGAATAATAATTTGGGAATTAACAAACTAAGAAAAGGTTTAAATGGATAAATCTTGCAGTAAATATTCTCTCAATAAGTTTTAAGAAATCACCAGAAGTAACAGTAACTATATTACTGATAACATAGCCCTCAATCTTGACTCTAGATCATAGAGAAGCTATAACTGCTCAAAGAAAATAAATAGGTAGAAACAAGAAGCACTTCCCTATTAATCGTTATAGAAGTAAAGCTTCTCTAATAGCTAAATATATAGAAAAACAAAAAGGAACACATACTCGGGTAATGACTCGTAAGCGGTCAACACATTCCATACTTCCCGAACCGGCGCCTTCACAGTGATGCTTGCAAAGACACATCGATGGGCCCCTCCGTTTTCCTTCATTTAGACCACTTCCATCAGAAAAAGTCAAGCAGTGCCTTTCACAGGGGAGAAGAATAGCAGTGGAATGAATTTCAGAGCATAGTACGCATATGTAGTAGTTACCAGAAGGCCATCGAATCTTCTAAGATGCACTTCATCGACCATGCATGGCCTATCAAGTTGGCATACATTTCCATATACACCCCATTTGCCATTCAACTTTGTTGATGGTGAGGCAAACATGGTGCCAGAAGAAGCATCAGTAGATTCTTCTTTCAAAATAGTAGAGGTATTGGTGTCTATCCCATATTTAACACCGGTGAAGTTCAAGGGAGAGGAAATAGAGAGTTGTTGAGGATCCACAGCATCAGCATTCTTAGAGATGAATTTCTTTTGATCTTCAGCAAAATTTCTCTCAGCTCTGAAAGCCAAGGCTTGAAGGTTCACAGGGAGATCGGATCTGATAATTCTCTCAAGAAAGATGGCTGGGAAGTTAAATCTTGGTATTACACTGACTTCGTAAGACAAAACTGCCTTTGAAGACCTGTCATCACATAAAATCGAATCAAAGAAAGAGCCAGAGCATAAAAAGCTAAGACAGCCAATTGTAGCTCCTCTCTCTCTCTCTCTCTCTCTCTCTCTCTCTCTCTCTCTCTCTCTCTCCCCGTTAAAGTAGGAACATATACATGGGAATAATTTCATACTTACCCTTACTCATCCCTTAATTAGATGGAAACCCCTCTAAAAGTGTCAATATATAAAAAATACCGCTCTAATTTAGAGAAACTATCATAAGTACCCATGTTGATAACAATCCATATAAAAACTAAATGAAATTCCCAATTTGCCCCATCATCTATTATCTATGCCTTTTTAATTAACATAAAGATCTTTTGCTTGAAAACATTATAAATACATAAATTGAAACTAATTAATTGGAACAAACTAAACTACACAAATAGTAAACAAAAAAAATCATCCTAATTTAGATGAAGTAGAAAATAGATTCACAAAAAAATGTAATACATCTTTAATTTTAATTAATTGTTTATTATGATCATGAGACCAATATGATATTGAATTAGAAAAGAAAAAAACTTGAGTAGACAAAAAAAACATTCATAAACTAAATCATAAACAAAAACCGAGACATTTTTGGATGAGAAATAAATTTATTAGCCCCACATAATACCATACAACTCTTTATAATTATGTATAACTAGGGGCAAATTAGTCCAAAAGTCAACGTGATGTGTTCCTTTTTCGCGCGAGGGGGGGGGGGGGGGGATTTTGATAAAATTCATTATTTTTCAGTGGAAAAAATGATATTAATGATTTTGAAGGAGTATCCATGATATTTTATAACTTTTGAGGGGCACGTTTGAAATTGCTCCTATATATAGGGATAATTATAGTTGGAATGGAGATGTTTAGTTTAGAAATTAATTCAAGACCTATTATGGGCCCTCACAAAAACAAATTGTTGCTTAACTCCTGGAAGTCATGTAGGTGAACGAAGGAAGGAAAATATTCTTTCTTCATAGTAAAATGATCAACAAATACAGCATAAAGTTTAATATAATAAAGCAGGTAGAAGTAAACAAGTGCAGCAATTGCAACGAACAAAATTTAGCATTGCACTAGGAAGCATCATCTATACAACAGCTGGTCTATGGATCAAAGAATATCTCAGTGAACAATATAAAACATTAGTATAGACCTAAACTTCATTCTACAAGTTTAGGTAGAAGTAAACAAATGCAACAATCGCAAAAACAAACTTTAGCATTTCATTTGGAAGCATCATGTATACAAAAGCCGGTCTATGGATCAAAGAATATCTCAACTGAACAATGTAAAACATTAATATAGACCTAAACTTGATTCTACCTCTTTGAAGCTCACTGCTAGATTACTTGGCAAGGTTACATAAAACAAGTAGTTGTCCCAGTCATCTTACCATGAAGAATTACACGGATTTGTTTATACTAAGAAAGTATCTATAATCTACAAAAAGGAGCATGATCCGCCTAACAGAAAAGAACTACAATATGTAGTTTTATACAAAAATAAGAGAATATCTCAATTAAACTATAAGGTGGTATAGTTCAAGAAACCTTTCTATTCATATGATCACAAGATTGCACAAGTAGTTGACTACTATTTACTAAAATTTAACATAGGAGATATTACCGTCATAGCTAGTGACACAGGAATCTACCAAAAATATACAATAATATTATAGGTCCAAACAGTTAATTGCATGACAGTAAATTAACAAGGTCGCGATAAACATACCTAGGACCAGCTTTGACAGACCATTTGCCTTCAAATTTCTTAAAATCTCCATCAACCATCGAAAAATGAAGCTCACGCCCATTAGCCTACAAAGAGAAAACCATTATTTTCTTATACTTCAGGCCAATGATATATAAGAGTAATAAATAAGGTTGACGTAATTAGAAAGAAAAATCTACGTTCAGAGGAACCTTCAAAAATACAACTGCAGTTCTAGAAACACAAAATTGATATAATGCAGAAGCACTTTTGAGCACACCAGTTATTCTGTAGTAGCACTCTCGCTACAAGTCAAATGCCTTCCATGTGGGAAGCAACATTATCTGATTACATTAAAATTTACCAAGTACATACCGAATCAGGGAGCTCCTGAAGATCCAACACGACCCGAGCCTCGATTTGCCAATAGAGCGCGCGCTGCAAGCCTCTCTGCTCTAACCATATCCTCCCCTCGTGCGGGCACGGAATCCTCCCACTGCACACAAAAACATTCCCCCCCATAAATTCCCCAAATTAAACCAAATCAAACAGCCTCTCCTATTCCACTGCACCACCTGTACTATATAGCTCGCCTCTCAATTGTCCCCTTGTATAAAAAACTGCATCAATTTCAACCCTGTAATTTACAGCCGTCTCAGAAAAGCCCAAAGATTTTGGGAGGAGAGTTGAATTAGGATGCAAAGCATCAATTTGAATGAATTAGCATATTACATCAGTTAACATCTTTGTAAGTTACAATTTCGATAATACATCTAAAACCAGAGAAAAAGGATCTTCTTTATTGGAGCTACCAAAATTGTTGAACCGTGCGATTATAGTCCATCAAGTACAACCAAAGTCGACAGCGACCTTGTCCGATGTTTTGCTTCTGAATTCTACGATCAACCCATAATCTTTGGTCTATTTAAGACAGTAGTGAAGTGCAGAATTGAAATTGATGCAATTTTCTATGCAGGGAATAATTGAAAGACAGGATAAAGTGCAAGTGCAAGGGATTTTGTTGGGCGAAAGAGAAAACCTGTAGACAAGATTGGGGATGAAATCGGCGAGCCTCTCGTAGTCGGTGAGGACACTCCACACGGCGTCGGCGTCGGCGTCGGCGTCGATGGAAGCCCGGATCCTCCGCTCGCGCCACGACACCACGTCCACCTCGCATCGCATGCGCCCATCTTCTCCATCTTCTTCTTCGTCGCCGCCGCCTCCTCCTCCTCCTCCTCGCCTTTGCTGGTTTCGACTCCTCGCTTGTTCCGACCTCCCCTTTCGGGTATGGATCTCGGAATGCGGGCCCTGGGGGAGCGACCGGGACAAAAAAACCCTAGAATTGGAGGTCGAAGAGGGGAGGGCGAGGAGGAGGCGGTGGCGGTGGCGGTGGCGGTGGCGGTGGCGAGGGCTAGGGTTTTTGGCGGCGAGGGGGAGGAGAAAGGAGGGGTCGGGAGAGCTCAGGGCTCTCATGGAGGGGAGGAGGAAGGGAGGGTGGTGGAGAAGTGGAGCGGAGAGAGAGAGAGAGTGTGGTCGAGCGAGTCGGCGGAGAGAGCGCAGCGCCGCTATAGAAGTCGAACTTCTTTATAAAATTTAAAAAAAAAAATTATATTTTCATTAAAATTTTTGGTGTGGGTAATTTTGTGCGGCGGCAAGGAAGGGAGAATTTGCGGCCACTCATGACGCGTGGATGTCAGAGGTTTCGGAGGTGACGCGGCGCGCGCTGAGCCTGTAAGGAGTTTCCTAACGATAAATAATTGCATGCACCGGGTGGCGCTGCGCACTTTTTTCTTTTCTTTCTTTTTTTCTTTTTTTTTTTTTTTTTTTTTTTTTTTGAGTATGCCTGTGAATTGCTTTTTTTAAAGAAATTTAATTATGAATTACTTTAAAAAAATTAATGAAAACAACATGTATCTATGTATCAAATATTTTTTTGTATAAAATATTTAGAGATAATTTCATAACACTCTCTGTAATTATATTGAATAACTAATATATTTCTACAAAGTTCAAGTTTTAATATTTATCCTTTAATAGCTTCAACCACCGTGCCCTGGACCATTGCCCTGGTCAAGGCAGGCTCGGGAACCGAGCAGCTGCTCCTTCTGTCATCTCCTACTTCTTCTTGGGTTCATTGCGCTACCGCCGCCGCCACCAGCTCCGCTGCCGGCCGGTGACCTCCCCGATGACCCCTGACCTCTCCTTTGGCCGAATACAACTCCCTTATTGCTGTTGCTCCTACAACTATTCTTGAGGCATCTTGGTGGCCGAGGCGGTTCCTCGGGCCACCGCTGCCACCGTCAGCGCCGGCCAATGCGTGCCCTGGTACCTCTCCTCCCCGGCCAACCTCACTAGCTCTATTGATAGGCCAGCAAAACCCCCTAGTTGTAGATACTATTGTAGTGTACCGAACTTCTACAATTGTGGGGTTCTAGTGGAACGTAGCTTAAAAGCTATTTAAATAGTTTCGGCGAGGTTTGGTGAGTATTCAAATGTTTTCGACGCAAACCGGACGCGAAAACGGACTCCGAAATGTCAAATCTGTCAGAAATGCAGATTTTGTATTGAATACCGGTACTGGAATCTGGGTACAGGTACGTAATACAAAATGGAGAGGAACTAGCTCTCGGGTTCTGAGGAACTGAACCTGAGTACCGGTACTGAAAAACGGTGTACCGGTACTGAAATCTGAGTACCGGTACGCAATAAAAAAGCTGAGAATCCAACTTTCAGGTTCTGAGGAACTAGATTTCGGGTACCGATACTAAATGCCCGTGTACCGGTACGCGAATTTGGGTACCGATACGCAGTTCTGCAGAATGCAATTTTGCAGGGTATTTTGGTAATTTCAAGGTGGGGGCCTATATAAAGGGGAGCCCTCTCCCCTTTTCTCTGTTACCCCACACACGCACACACAAGAAAAGAAAGGGAGAGAGAGAATGTAGCACTCTGAATTTCGGTGCGTTGTATCGAACTTTACTAAATTTGATAAAGTTCGATGGAAGACGATAATGGCTGGTGTGGAATTGGGTTCCGAAGGTTTCGGAACATTATAGGTACAAGTGGAAACCCGGAAATCGAAAAAATTATAAAAAATGGACCAAGTGGAGCAAAACTGCTCACGGGGTCCGGACCCTAGAAGCTGGGGTCCGGACAATGAAGTCCGCGGGCAGCCACGGTCCGGACCCGGATGTCACGGTCCGGACCCGAGCTGGTCTCCGAGTTGGGGTGCGTACGGGTTTCGGACCCGGACACCAAGGTCCGGACCCGGCCTGCGCGCTGGTCAGTTATCAGTGCGGGGTCCGGACCCCACTTGCAAGGTCCGGACCCGGCTGAGGCAGAATGCCCAATGAGGGGTATTTTGGTAATTTTGCGGTGAATAGGTTATGTAGGGGGGGCTGAGGTCTCTCCCCTCATTCCTCTTCACTTTCCTCTCATTCCCTCTCCCTTTCCCTCACTTTCTATCTCTAGAGATTTCTCCAAAGCTTGGAGAAGTGGTGGATTGGAGCTTGGAAAAGGACTTCCAAGGTGCAAAGAAGCTTCTTGGTGCAAGAAGAAGCTTGGGAGCTAGGGCTTCGAGGTGAGTTCTTGTGATTTAGGGTTTAAACCTTGGATTTAATCCTTCAAGATGAGGTTTTTGGAAACTCTAGGCAATCTTAACCACAAAAGGTGGAAGATTGGCCATGAAATCTAGAGTTTTGGCTTGCATGCATGCAAACCCTAGGTAGATTTGGGGCTTTTGTCATGGGAGGTTCTAAAAATATTTGGACCTTCGGGAATTGCAATTGAGGCATAGGAAATCATGTAAGAACACTTGATTTCAACTATTGAGTTGATTTAAGGGTTCGTAATGAGTAACGAACCATTTTCTTGTAGAAGCTTGGGTTGAAGCAAGAACTCAAGGCTTGGACGCTTAGGGGCTTGAAGAATACAAGAATTTGGAAGCTCTTAAGGTGGATTTGTGTTTACCGAAGTGATTAGGTCACTTCTATGTCTAGGGTAAATATCCATTTAAAGATAAAATAGTATGTGTTGTGAACACTAGAACTTGCATGTTGGCAAAGGTAAAATCATGATAGGTAGAGCAATGAGCTCCTATTGCATGATATAGAATTCAAGTATAATTCAATTATCTATACTTGTTGCATGGTTGCATGTATGATTGGAACCTAATGTTATTGAACATAGGTTGGAACATGTGAGAATAGAACCTAGTGTTATTGAACATAGGTTGGAACATGTGAGAATGGAACCTAGTGTCATTGAACATAGGTTGGACATGAGATTGGAACCTAGAGTCATGGAACCTAGGTTGAGAATGAGAAAGTAAACCTAGTGTCATTGAACATAGGTGAGACTTAGTGACTTGAACCTAAGGTCATGAGACTTAGGTTGGCAAGTGAAAAATGTGAACAACGGGATGTGCGACGATTTTGCTATCCCGGGTAGACGACGATTTCGCTACCATGCCATGAGTTGGCGGTGTTGAAACGGGATGTGCGACGATTTTGCTATCCCGGGTAGGCGACGATTTCGCTACCATGCCATGAGTTGGCGGTGTTGACACGGGATGTGCGACGATTTTGCTATCCCGGGTATGCGACGATTTCGCTACCACGCCATGAGTTGGCGGTGTCGAGATGGGATGCGCGACGAGGTTGCTATCCCGGGTATGCGACGAGTTCGCTACCCATGCCATGTGATGGCGGTGTTGAGATGGGGTATGCGACGATTTTGCTATTTTAAGTATGCGACGAGTTCGCTACTCGAACTAGGAGGTGACGAGTTCACTCCTTGAATGTTGGAACCCTTATGGTAAGACGACAATTCCGAAACCATAAGTAAATGACAAGTAATTGAACTTAGTCAATGTGAAATATAGGATGAACCTAGGAGAGAATGATAATTTATATTTTATTTGGTTGCATCCTTTATGTTTATTTACAAGCATGTAAATAATTATTGCATAGTTATTTGTGATCTAACTTATGCATATGGTGTTTCTTTGGACCTGGTGGGTCGAGCTTCTCTCTTGGGTGGCCTTACCCACTGGGAACTATGTTTATAGTTCCCACCCCACGTTTTCCAGGTCCTTCCGCGAGTGAGGCGGCGGAGCGAGGCAAGGGTTTGGCTCTCTAGATAGCGGCCCTTCTATTTTGGTGATACATAGAGTTGTACCCCTAGTCTTGGACTTTGATAGTATAGGGGATTTCCATTACATGTATGAAACTTATGTATTCCATAGTTTTGGAACATGGTGTATGGAATGAAAAGAAAGAAAAGAAAATTTTGGGCATGTATAAATGTGCAATGTGATGTAATAGAAGTAGAACTTCTTTATGTTGATGCTTTTCTTGTGCAACTCTTGTACTCCGTTCCTAGTTGGAACCTCATGGATAAGCTTGTGTTGTGACGCCTTGGGCGGGTAGAAGAGGCTCTATCCGTTCGGCGGGTCTGGGGCATGCGCCCGTGCGGTTATCCTTTCCACCTAGTTGGTGTTAAAGGCCCGGCGGGGCGTGACAGACTGAGGTGGTATCAGAGAGTAGAAACGGTCTAGATGTATCTAAGAAAATCCTAGGATGGAAAAGACCCTAGGAGTGTAGGCTCGTGAGTGACGAGATCTTTGATGTGGCGAAAGATAAGTGATTGGGTTATGTCCTTATGCCTCTAGTTGGAAATAGAGGTAGATTCGAGGTGTGTCTTATTCTTCGCCAAGTGTGTTCGTGTTGGCGGCCGACAACATGAAACCAAGTGAGGGGAATAAGGACCCTTGTGTGACTTTCGCCTAGATTGGGTTCACGTTTATTTTCGTGAAGTTTAGAGTTGCGAATGACTTTGAAGGTCATGAAATGACCAAAGTCGTTGTGTTTTCAGGAGATAATGGTACGTGGACGGCCTCCTACGAGGGCTGGGCTCGGAGAATCGAGCGCGGCTCCCGAACAACTCGGGGAGGGCGAGAACTCGGGTCTTCGTAATGAGTTGACCGAGTTGATGGGCGTGGTTCGGCGACAGGCCGAAGCCATGCAGCGACAGGAGGAGCAGATTAAAAAGCTCCAAGACGAGATGGCGCAGCAAGCGGCTGCGATTAGGGAGGAGAGGTTGGGAGTACCTCAGGCCTCTGCTTCGGCACCGGCCGAGGAGGAGGTGACACCGGCGCCGGCTGTGGCGCCACCGGCATCACCGATTGTAGCCGGTGGGCCGGGTACTCCTATGCCCGACTCCGAGATGGAGGATGCGGAGCGAGAGCGCGCACTGGCGGCTCTCATGAGGTTTAAAAAGTTCAACCCGCCTATCTTCAATGGGGAGAACATGGATCCATGGGATGTAGAGACATGGATCGATGCCTTGGAGACACTCTTCGAGGATCTATATACCTTGGAGAGGGACGAAGTGCACCTCGCCGCTTATTGTTTAGAGCGATCGGCGAAGGTATGGTGGAAGGGAGTCCGGCGTGATCGACTTCCTAGCCTTCCGCCACCGACGTGGGAGGAGTTTCGGGGTATGGTATTTGCCGCCTACTTCCCCGATAGCGAGAAAAGAAAACTTCAAGGAAGGTTCCGGAAGTTGAAGCAAGGGAACCGCACCGTGCGCGAGTACGAGAGGGAGTTCTCGTACATTATTAATTGCGTACCGCACGTTGTCCGCGGAGAGTTGGACAAGGTCGATTGTTTCGTGCGCGGACTTCGACCGGAGATCTTTCGGGCGGTTCACGCCCTCAAGCTAAAGACCTTTGCGGAGGTCTTGGACCGTGCTCTTTGGGTAGAGCACGGGAATGCTTGCGCGCGCGAGGAGCGCGAAGCTTGGGAAAGAGAGAAGGAGAAGGATAAGGAAAAAGAAAAGAAGCGACCGGCGGGTGGCTCGGGTGGGCAATCTAGCTCAAAGCGACCCCCGAAGCACTCGCAGTCGCAAAACCAATCGCGAGGGTTCCGACGGAACCGACCCTCAACCCAGTGCCCGATTTGTAGCGGCCCCCACGGCCCTCAGCAATGTGATTATCGTGAGGGCAGGTGCTACAAGTGCGGACAGCCGGGACATATGCGATACAATTGCCCGATGGATGATGGCCGAGCACCGTCATCGGCATCGGCATTTGCATCGCCGAGACAGCTCGCAGGCATCCCACCAGCGGTGATGTCGGCAGGCTGTACTCAGCCGCCGAGACCAGCTGAGGGCCAGCGACCAGCGCCCAGTGGACGGGTATTCGCCTCACAGGTGGAGGAGTCTTCTGCCCAGGATGATGTCGTGGCAGGTATTGTGTTAATTAAAGACATTCGATGTAGAGCTTTGTTTGATACTGGTGCATCGCATTCATTCATTGCTCGATCATTTGCTATTGCACAAGGAATAGAAATTGTAGATGCCACACATGCAAGAACTGTGCAAGTACCTGAACACACCTTTTGTGTACATCACGCGTGTGTAGGTTGTCCAGTGAGGGTTGAAAACTGGATCATGCCAGCTGATTTGCTTGTGTTAAGTCGAATGAATGAGTATGACTTAATCCTAGGAATGGATTGGCTCTCGAAATATCACTCTACTATTGATTGTGAGAGCCGGATAGTGAGGTTTAGAGAACCCGGGCACAAAGAGTTTGTGTACCGTGGTTGCAAGAGTTCGCTCTTTGCGTCAATGGTGTCCACGTCGCAAGCAAGGAAGCTTATTGCTAGTGGTTGCATTGCCTACTTGGCGACGGTAGTGGATGACCGAAAAGAAGTGTTGGGGCTCGAGGACATTTCGATAGTCCAAGAGTTCCCGGATGTATTTCCGACGGAGTTGCCCGGAATGCCACCGGACCGGGAAATAGAATTCGTGATCGATTTGCTCCCGGGTACGGCGCCGATTTCTAAGGCCCCGTACTGGATGGCACCCGCAGAACTGAAGGAATTGAAAGCACAATTGCAAGATTTAATGGACAAGGGTTTCGTAAAGCCAAGTGTGTCACATTGGGGAGCCCCTGTTCTATTTGTGCGGAAAAAGGACGGTTCGCTGTGGTTATGTGTAGATTACCGCGAGTTGAATAAAGTGACCGTCAAGAATAAGTACCCGTTATCCCGAATTGATGACTTGTTCGATCAGTTGCAAGGGTCTCGAGTGTATTCAAAGATTGATTTGCAATCTGGTTATCACCAATTGAAGATCAAACCGGAGGATGTGCATAAGACCGCATTTAGGACGCGGTATGGACATGAATTCACTGTTATGCCTTTCGGGCTTACCAATGCCCCAGCGGCGTTCATGAATTTAATGAACCGTGTGTTCAAATCACTATTGGATCAATTTGTGGTTGTGTTCATAGATGATATTCTTGTCTACTCTCGGAGTGAAGAGGAACATAAAGAGCACCTAAGGATTGTGCTTCAAGTTCTTCGAGAGAACAAGTTGTTCGCCAAGATGAAAAAGTGCGAATTTTGGATTCGTGAGGTCGCTTTCTTGGGTCATGTGATCTCCGCGGAAGGAGTATCGGTGGACTCTATGAAAGTTGAGGCAATCAAGGATTGGCCTCGTCCGACCAATGTCACGGAAATACGAAGCTTTTTGGGTCTTGCGGGGTACTATCGGCGGTTCGTGAGGGATATTCAAAAATCTCCGGTCCACTAACGCGTCTTACCCACAAGGGAGCCAAATATGTTTGGAGCGAGGAATGCGACCAAAGCTTTAAGGAGCTAAAATAAAGGTTGACTTCGGCTCCGGTTCTCGCCTTGCCGATTGCGGAGGAGGGCTTTGTGGTGTATAGTGATGCATCACGGCGTGGTCTTGGGTGTGTGCTTATGCAAAGAGGACAAGTAATAGCATATGCCTCTCGACAGCTAAAGAGCTATGAGCAGAATTATCCCACCCACGACCTAGAGCTTGCAGCGGTGATCTCCGCACTTAAATTATGGAGACACTATTTATACGGGGAACATTGTGAGGTTTACACGGATCATAAAAGCTTAAAGTACTTATTCACTCAAAAGAAGTTGAATTTAAGGCAGCGGAGATGGTTGGAGTTGATAAAGGACTACGACTTAACCATCTTGTACCACCCCGGTAGAGCCAATGTGGTGGCCGATGCGCTCAGTAGAAATCCGTGGAGAACTTCGCAATTGAGATGACGGGACAAATACCGTTAATCAAGGAAATGGGCCGGTTTGACTTGAAAGTCGTGGCCCCGGGCGTCCCCGCTAGACTTAGAATCTCGAGATTTGGCCAACCTTGTTGGAGCAAATAAAAGAAAAGCAATCCGGCGATCCGGAACTCCAAAAGGTGCGGAGTACTATCGAGAGTGGGCGCGCCGGTGATTTTCATGTAGACTCGAAGGGCGCAATTCGATTTCGAAATTGATTGTGCGTGCCAAAAGTCGAGGATATTCGTGGGGAGATCTTGAAAGAAGCTCATACTTCTCCCTATGCGATTCACCCGGGCGGCACCAAAATGTACAAGGATCTTAAATTACATTATTGGTGGCCGGGGATGAAACTTGATGTTGGACGCTTTGTGGCACAATGCTTAGTATGCCAACAGGTGAAGGCCGAGCGTCGCTTTCCGGCGGGAAAATTGCAAGTGTTGCCCATTCCAGTTTGGAAGTGGGAGAACATAGCAATGGACTTCGTTGTGGGCCTACCTCGATCGCAAGGTGGCCACGACGCGATTTGGGTGGTGGTGGATCGTTTGTCAAAGTCGGCACACTTTTTGCCAATCCACACCACTTGGTCGGGAGAAAAGTTGGCACAAGTCTACCTGGACGAGTTTATGTGGTTGCACGGGGTCCCGACCTCGATAGTTTCAGATCAAGATCTCCGGTTCACATTGCATTTTTGGAAAAGCTTGCAAGAAGCTTTGGGTACACGGCTCGATTTCAGTTTAGCATTTCATCCTCAAACTGACGGTCAATCGGAAAGGACAATTCAGATTTTGGAGGATATGCTGCGAGCGTGTGTGACGGACTTCAAGGGTGCATGGCCTACACATTTGCCGATGGCTGAGTTCGCTTATAATAATAGCTATCAATCTAGCATCGGTATGGCACCGTTTGAAGCCTTGTATGGAAGAAAATGCCGCTCTCCTATTCATTAGAGCGAGGTCGGAGAGAGAAGGGTCTTAGGACCTGATGTGTTGCGTGAAGCGGAGGAAAAGGTCCGCTTGGCACGCGAACGCTTATCGACGGCGCAATCTCAACAAAAGAGTTATGCGGATCGAAGTCGACGAGATTTGGAATTCGCGGTAGGAGACCGCGTCTTCTTGAAAGTGTCACCCATGAGAGGGGTTGAACGATTTGGTATTCGGGGTAAGTTAAGTCCCCGTTACATTGGACCTTATGAGGTTTTGTGTGGGATCCGTGGCATATCGGCTAGCTTTGCCGCCGAAACTTGCGGGGATGCACAATGTGTTCCATGTATCGACGCTCCGCAAGTACATGTATAATTCGGCGCACGTCCTCGAGTATGTACCTATGGAGCTTCATGAGGATATGACTTATGAGGAGTTTCCCTTGTGTATCATGGATCGCGAGGTGAAAAATTTGAGGAACCGTAAAATTCCTTATGTAAAAGTACAATGGACAAATCACGGTGAGCGAGAAGCTACGTGGGAATTGGAAAGCTCAATGAAGGAGCGGTTTCCTTACCTCTTCGCTGAGTCCAGCTGAGGTATGATTTAGTTTCGCGGCCGAAACTCTCTTTAAGGGGGGAGGAATGTAGCACTCTGAATTTCGGTGCGTTGTATCGAACTTTACTAAATTTGATAAAGTTCGATGGAAGACGATAATGGCTGGTGTGGAATTGGGTTCCGAAGGTTTCGGAACATTATGGGTACGAGTGGAAACCCGAAAATCGAAGCTGGGGTCCGGACAATGAAGTCCGCGGGCAGCCACGGTCCGGACCCGGATGTCACGGTCCGGACCCGAGCTGGTCTCCGAGTTGGGGTGCGTACGGGTTCCGGACCCGGACACCAAGGTCCGGACCCGGCCTGCGCGCTGGTCAGTTATTAGTGCGGGGTCCGGACCCCACTTGCAAGGTCCGGACCCGGCTGAGGCAGAATGCCTAGTGAGGGGTATTTTGGTAATTTCACGGTGAATATGTTATGTAGGGGGGGCTGAGGTCTCTCCCCTCATTCCTCTTCACTTTCCTCTCATTCCCTCTCCCTCTCCCTCACTTTCTCTCTCTAGAGATTTCTCCAAAGCTTGGAGAAGTGGTGGATTGGAGCTTGGAAAAGGACTACCAAGGTGCAAAGAAGCTTCTTGGTGCAAGAAGAAGCTTGGGAGCTAGGGCTTCGAGGTGAGTTCTTGTGATTTAGGGTTTAAACCTTGGATTTAATCCTTCAAGATGAGGTTTTTGGAAACCCTAGGCAATCTTAACCACAAAAGGTGGAAGATTGGCCATGAAATCTAGAGTTTTGGCTTGCATGCATGCAAACCCTAGGTAGATTTGAGGCTTTTGTCATGGGAGGTTCTAAAAATATTTGGACCTTCGGGAATTGCAATTGAGGCATAGGAAATCATGTAAGAACACTTGATTTCAAGTATTGAGTTGATTTAAGAGTTCGTAATGAGTAACGAACTATTTTCTTGTAGAAGCTTGGGTTGAAGCAAGAACTCAAGGCTTGGACACTTAGGGGCTTGAAGAATACAAGAATTTGGAAGCTCTTAAGGTGGGTTTGTGTTTACCGAAGTGATTAGGTCACTTCCATGTCTAGGGTAAATATCCATTTAAAGATAAAATAGTATGTGTTGTGAACCCTAGAACTTGCATGTTGGCAAAGGTAAAATCATGAAAGGTAGAGCAATGAGCTCCTATTGCATGATATAGAATTCAAGTATAATTCAATTATCTATACTTGTTGCATGGTTGCATGTATGATTGGAACCTAGTGTTATTGAACATAGGTTGGAACATGTGAGAATAGAACCTAGTGTTATTGAACATAGGTTGGAACATGTGAGAATGGAACCTAGTGTCATTGAACATAGGTTGGACATGAGATTGGAACCTAGAGTCATGGAACCTAGGTTGAGAATGAGAAAGTAAACCTAGTGTCATTGAACATAGGTGAGACTTAGTGACTTGAACCTAAGGTCATGAGACTTAGGTTGGCAAGTGAAAAATGTGAACAGCGGGATGTGCGACGATTTTGCTATCCCGGGTAGGCGACGATTTCGCTACCATGCCATGAGTTGGCGGTGTTGAAACGGGATGTGCGACGATTTTGCTATCCCGGGTAGGCGACGATTTCGCTACCATGCCATGAGTTGGCGGTGTTGACACGGGATGTGCGACGATTTTGCTATCCCGGGTATGCGACGATTTCGCTACCACGCCATGAGTTGGCGATGTCGAGATGGGATGCGCGACGAGGTTGCTATCCCGGGTATGCGACGAGTTCGCTACCCATGCCATGTGATGGCGGTGTTGAGATGGGGTATGCGACGATTTTGCTATCCCGAGTATGCGACGAGTTCGCTACTCGAACTAGGAGATGACGAGTTCACTCCTTGAATGTTGGAACCCTTATGGTAAGACGGTGATTCCAAAACCATAAGTAAATGACAAGTAATTGAACTTAGTCAATGTGAAATATAGGATGAACCTAGGAGAGAATGATAATTTACATTTCATTTGGTTGCATCCTTTATGTTTATTTACAAGCATGTAAATAATTGTTGCATAGTTATTTGTGATCTAACTTATGCATATGGTGTTTCTTTGGACCTGGTGGGTCGAGCTCCTCTCTTGGGTGGCCTTACCCACTGGGAACTATGTTTATAGTTCCCACCCCACGTTTTCCAGGTCCTTCCGCGAGTGAGGCGGCGGAGCGAGGCAAGGGTTTGGCTCTCTAGATAGCGGCCCTTCCATTTTGGTGATACATAGAGTTGTACCCCTAGTCTTGGACTTTGATAGTATAGGGGATTTTCATTACATGTATGAAACTTATGTATTCCATAGTTTTGGAACATGGTGTATGGAATGAAAAGAAAGAAAAGAAAATTTTGGGCATGTATAAATGTGCAATGTGATGTTATAGAAGTAGAACTTCTTTATGTTGATGCTTTCCTTGTGCAACTCTTGTACTCCATTCCTAGTTGGAACCTCGTGGATAAGCTTGTGTTGTGACGCCTTGGGCGGGTAGAAGAGGCTCTATCCGTTCGGTGGGTCTGGGGCATGCGCCCGTGCGGTTATCCTTTCCACCTAGTTGGTGTTAAAGGCCCGGCGGGGCGTGACAGAGAACTCTCACTATCTTCTTCTTCTTCTTCTTCTTCTCCAACTTGGAGATTAGGAGGGTTTGATCTTGAAAAAGTCTTTGATGGTGGGGGGCAGGCTTCTTGGAGCAAGAAGGATCTTGGGAAGCTTGGTTTTGAGGTGAGTTTTTTTGGATTCTAAGGTTAGAATTTTTGATAAATCCTATGAAATTAGATTTCTTGAGTTCCCTAGATGATTCTACACTAATTTAATGAAAGGTTCTCTATAGATTTTGGGGTATTTTTGGAGAAATTGGAATCTAGGGTTAGAATTGGAGTTTTGGGGTTTTGGGGTTCTAGAACTAAATTGATCCTCTAATACTCTAATTGAAGGTTAGAGGAGAGCCCCAGACAACTTTAATTTGGAAATCGACGAGCGTTCGGTGATCAATTTCGAGTAACGAACCGAACCGAGCGACGTTGGCCGTACGGGTTCGAAAGAGAGCGATTGGCCGCAGGAGTCCGATTGCAAGTGTCTACAAGCAATCGGAAGCATTGTGAGGTGGGTTGTGTATCACGAAGTGATTATGTCACTTTCATGCCAAAGAGTAAAATTTAATATTATTTTATTGATGCATGTAATGGTAGTTTAATTGGTGAAATGAGTAGGCATAGATTGTATGCTACTTAGAATAAACTAACTACCATTGGACGAGAACACTAGGCAAGTGGAAACATATAGGTTATATATATATGAGTATGCCTAGGTGTGGACATTGAATATAGGTCGATTCACTCTAGAAAAATTAGAGGACTCAACAAGTGATCAAATAAGGACTAGATGTCACATGAATCATAGGTCGTGGACAACTAGGATAAGAAGGACATGATTGGGTACTAAACCTAGTGCCATTGAACATAGGTTGGAAAACACTGGTAGGAAGACCACTTGGATTGGAATGTCATTGAACCTAGTGTCATTAAACATATGTTGGAAAACATAGTGGTAGGATGACCACTTGGATTGGGATGTCATTGAACCTAGAGTCGAGTGAACCTAGGTAGGAAAGACATAGTATCTAGTGTTGTTGAACGTAGGTTGTGAAACATAGTGGTAGGATGACCACTTGGATATGAGAACATGAACCTAGAGAGGTTGATAACATAGGGTAAATGGCGAACCCTTGAGACTTGGGAAGTGGATTCCGGAATTCCCAGACTTATATTTACGGGTATGTTGGTTCTCCTCGCCTGGTTAGTGAATCATACTTGCGGGTATGTTGGTTCTCCTCGCCCGGCAAGTGAAACACGACTGCGGGTATGTTGGTTCTCCTCGCCCGTCAGTAAATTAGGATTATGAGCATGTTGTGGTTCTCCTCGCCCGGTAAGCGATTTATGGTCAAGGGTATGTGCGATATTTTCTCGCCCGACGGATGACCAATAGTTGAGTGGATTTAAGGCTGAGGTGCATGTGGCACGTTCCTCTCCTCAGGCCTGGACAATGAGCGGTAGTCCGCTGATGATTGACTCAAGAGTGAGTCGGGTGGTATAGCTTGGCTAAGGTAAGAGAAAACCTTAGGAGCGGATTGGATAAGAAATGGATAGTGAAATAGAAAGTAGAAGAGGTATATCTACTTGCATTGATTTCATTATCGCATTTACTTGAGGCATAAGCATGGATGTTTTGTTATTTGCATATAGTAGAGTTATATGCTTACATAGTTATATATTTATATATTGGACTAACCTGCTTATATTGCCTCCTTTGGACCTGGTGGGTCGAGCTCTTCCCTTGGGTAGCCGTGCCCACTGGGAACTATGTTTACAGTTTTCACCCCCATATTTTTCAGGTCCACACGTTTATTCTTGCTCTTCGACGGTCGGCAATCGTCAGGGTGACTCCGGTGCTGGTCCGACACAGCCAGAGGAGCGTCCTCAACCCCGTGTATTTTTGGTCAACTCTCGGTTTGCAAATTCGGTGATAACACACAAAACCCCTTTTTATTACCAAAGTGGATGCTATATTTGTATTTATGGCTCAGCTAGGGCTTTTCGACGCTTTTTTGCATCATGGGAGGCATTGAATAGCGGTGTTTAGCTATATGTGATGTTCGAATTTATTGTCAGAGGTTCGAAAATCTTCCATGGTCAATTTGGTGCGAAACGTCACAAATCCAGCTAAAATTGGATAGATCAAGTGAGTTTCTGTTTTGTTTTCACGGAATCAGGTTGTTGATATCTAGAATAACTATCGAACCTCATTGGCTAGCCTAGCCTTTCTACTTGGGTCCCTCATGGCAGCGAGCACGTTGTTGGTAGTTCCGATACCGAAATTGGTAATATGGAACCCGGTTTGAGTTACTTTTGGAGCTGTGGCTCCCGTTATTACGTGTTTTGTTAGTGGCCATTCCAACACCTAAAATATGGTGTTTCGAGATAGCAGGTGTGATTTGGAGATGTGTGTGGTGATTTGGGATTCTTTGTGGGCTAAAGTGACATCCCGGTAGGTTTATGCAGAAATCGTAGATTCCAAAAATCAGAAAGTGCATCCGATGCTCCAATCGAGCCGTTGTGTATTGTGTGTAAGATAGAGGGTGCCCTAGGATCTATCTAGAGTATATCAATCACCTAGAGGGGGGTGAATAGGTGTATAAACAAAAATCACAAATCTCAATGCGATAAAGTAATGCGGAAAATAAAATCAGCACACCGAGATTTACGTGGGAAACTCCACCTTGGAGAAAAACCCACGGGACCAACACGCGAAAAAATAATCCACTAAGAGTAAAGAATTACAAGGTGATTACCGACTCCACGGACTTAACCTCTCCCTTCTCTTCAGCGGATCACGCGCACCAACAGGTTGTCCACGCCCCACGTCCGAATCCACGGACGCCACTCGAATCCTCGAGCACCAACGATCCGAATCCACGAACCGTCTTGATCACGCCGAATCCACGATGCCACTCCGTCCGGAGCAAAACAAATAAGATTGATAATGATTCCTTGCTTAGAAGAACATAAAAAATCTGTGGAAATAATCTCTAAGCAATTCTCAAATTGATTCTAAAAGAATATTAGAAATTAGGGCACCATGAATCAATTTGAGAGAAGCTTGATGTAGAAGATGAGGAAAACGGTTACCTACAAGCTTCTAGGGTTTATAAAAGATAATCTATGCTTAAACACATTTTAGAGACACCCCCACGTCTTATTTATAGGTTTAGAAGTAATCCGAAATAGATTAGGATTAAAAACAGTTTTTTAGAAAGGTTTGGAAGCAAACCGATTTCGACTAGGATTGAAAAACTGATTTTAGAAAGGTTTGGAACCAAATTAGGATTGCTAAGATATTTTAAGGAATCTCCTATCTTATTTACAGGTTTGGGGGACATTAGAATTAGAGTAGGATTGAGAAAATAACTTTCCAAAACTTCGCGACGGGTCGGGGTCCGGACCTTAGATCGCAGGGTCCGGACCCGGAAATAATTCCGCGTTTCATTGTCCGGACCGCAGCAATCAGGGTCCGGACCCTCTCTGCGAAACAGCCTGGGGTCCGGACCTCAGCTCTCAGGGTCCGGACCCTCCCTGCGTGACAGCCAGGGAGGCGTACGGGTTCCGGACCTCACCACAGGGTCCGGATCCTGGAAGTTGGAAAACTCATTTTTTATATTTTAAATCAATTTTTATCCATTCTAATGTCTTCCAAACACTTGTAAATGTTTATAAATCATCATCAAGATTATTTAAACTTACAAAGCATCGTGAATTCAAACGTTGAGTCTTCGAGTCTTCAATCTTCGTCTTTTCTTCTTTGAACCTTCAAGACTCCGACTCACTTCACGAAATATGCCAATATAAAATCCGTAACAATCTCCCCCTTTGGCAATTTCATGACAAAATCTAAAATTACATAAAACACTCACGATGCTCATCTCTCCAAAATTGAAATTCATTGCCATCACCAAAACAATGAACTTCTCGTGTGAAAGATCCAAATAAAATTCAAAATTACAATTTTGTAACTCCTAAAAACTAACTCTATAACCTAGACAAACATGGAGTCTTGAAGTCTTGAAAGACCTGCAAAAAATTTTCATTCTCCACGAACAAAATTAGTAGAATATATATATATATATATATATATATATCTAAATCTCTCCCCCTTTGTTCATGCTTCTAAGTTCATCACATCTCTCTCCCTTTTTGTCAAAAATTGCCAAAAGAAAATACCCAAAAATAGAGAGAGTTGAAAGAAATTAAATAAAACACAAGTTCAAAATATTTTTCAATTTTGAAACCACTTGTGATAAAAACGTCAAACATTGTTAGTGCATGAGGAGTATAAATTCACATTGACTTCTTTTAATTCCTATTAATTTCATAAGAATTAAGAACTTTACTACACAATCACCATAATGTAGATAAAATATTACACGATTTTTTAATTCATATAAACTTCAAAATCAAGTCATCAAAAATAATCTAAAGGCTCAAAAGCTATCAAGATGTAAACGGATTATGAAGATGACTTAAGGGATTCATCAAAGAGACAGAAATTGTCGCATAAACGTTCAAAATTGAGATAAAACAAACATCTCACAGGGGGTGGCTCTTTGAGCATCTTTCATGTATGTGGACCACCTTATAACTCCGAAAAATAAAATTTGTGACATTTTTTCTTTTGCATGCTTTTGCACTTATATATATATATTTTTTTCGGATATGCAATTCAATTCTCATGTGGTAGCTGCACACACTAACCGGACGACCGGGGTGGTAGCTCTTTCCTCCATGTGGTGGTAGTTTTCACACTCCTTTCAAGGATGCAACTCTTTCCACATCTTTCAAATCATATAATAACTCCCCCTCGCTTAAGCAATCTCTTAGTTGAAAGAACATGTGATAAATTTTAGTCCATAAGAGAATGACTATTCATCAAATTCAACACACACAACCGAGATACGTTAAGCTCCTAGAGATTACACAAGATTACCTAAATTTGATGAATATAAGTATTAAGAATTCTCATAATAAATTATCTTCAAATATAATGAAAATAAAGTAAAACCGATAATTAATATGAGATTAATTAGGAGTGAAAGAAAGTGAACCTATTGATGTTCAAGGCACTATTTAATGTTCTAATCATTCAAAGAATCTAAAAATCGTAACAATGAAAGCACCAAAACGTGTAATGCAATAAACAAAAGATATGCAATAGAAACCGATCAAAGCACTACACTAAGTCAAAACAAATTAAGACTTTAGAGAAAGAAAGATATCACCTTTCCGAATCCAAACTTGTCGGATTGTTGGTTGTCTTGGTTTGTTGACGTTAGGCACGGTTTGTTTTGACTTTTGATCAACCTTTGGTCTCACCATCGCATTCCGCTTTGGAGTAGTTGGTTGTTGTGGCTTTGACTTTTGGTTGACCTTGGGTACTCGACCTTTTTGATGTTGCTTTTGAATCCGTGAAGGTTGTCGAGTGATGAAAGATGCCGATAGATGTTTAGAAGATGCCACTTGAGTTTTCTTTTTAAGGCATGTCTTCTTGATATGTCCTTTCTTTCCGCATCTATGGCATACTTTCTCTTTTACACTTGTTGAGACTTTGGAAATATAATTTTTTACCTTCTCAACAAATGTCCGCTCATATCCAAGTCCAAGTTTGCTTGTTTGACCCATTCGAGCATATCATCAAGTTTCTTTGAACCGGAGGAGAATTTTTGTACGTCGGACTTGAGTTGATGGACTTGTTTGGTCAAAACTTGGTTAGAAACATGAATTTCCTTGTATTGTAGTTCTAGAAAGCCAACCTTTTCTTGATGCGATTTGATCGTTATCTCCGATTGGTCTAGCTTCTCTTGGAGGATCTTATTGTTCTTCAATGATGTGTCATGTTCATCCTCAAGAGCTTTAGTCGTTGCTTTCAAGCTTTTGTTTTCGTCTTCAATTTCTAGTAAGCGCGTCCTCAACTTTTTGTTATGCTTAGCCATTTTCCTTGATTCATCAAGAAGTTGTTGGTATGCCTCGGCTAAGCCCTCATCATCCGACTCTTCCTCACTCGAGCCATCGTCGCTCGACGTTTCATACACAGAGGAAGAAGCAAAAGGGTTAGCAATAGTAGATGATAAACAAAAAGCAAAAGGAGAAGAAGAAACATGTGAAGATAAGGCAATAGCATCATTGGTTTCTTCTTCACTAGAACTCGAATCATTGGAAGTAGAGTCATCCCAAGTTCTAGCTTGTAGCGCCTTCTTTTTATAGGATTTTTTAGTGGGACAATCCGTGGAGATATGGCCATAGCCTCGGCATTTGTAACACTGGATTTCTCCCCCAAACTCATCCTTTTCTTTAGAAGACTTTGCAATCTTCTTCTCTTTAGAGGATTTAGAATGTGAAGATCCGTTAGAAGAAGGCTTTCGATTGGAGGATGAAGCTTGAATGCCTTGGTTCTTCCTAAACTTCCGATGAAACTTCTTGGTAAGAAGTGCCATTTGATGTTCGAAATTTGCGAGAGAAACTTCATCGTCGGATTCGGTATCCTCGTCTTCCTCCTTTGTTGTATTAAGTGCAACACCTGTACTTTTAGAGAAAGACTTGGAAGAAGATTGATTAGTAGGAAAAGTCATTTCGTAAGTTTGAAGAGCACCTACTAGTTCTTCAACTTTCATCTCATCCGGATGATTGATCGTTTCAATAGCCGCTACTTTAGCCCTAAAACGCTCCGGAAGTGTTCGAAGGATTTTTCTAACGACCTTAGATTCTGGGATCTTCTCTCCCAAGTTAGCACATGTATTGATTATATCTTGAAGTCTAGTAAAATAATCAATAAACGATTCATGCTCCTCCATTCGAATAGAATCAAATTGACTCGTAAGCATTTGAAGCTTTTGCATTTTAACTAGACTTGTACCCTCATGTGTAACTTGTAAGGTATCCCAAATATCTTTAGCCATTTCACACGCCGAGACACGTGTAAACTCGGTTTGAGATAAAGCATTAAATAACGCATTAATACCCTTACCATTAAAAGAAGATAGATCGATTTCATCCTTCGACCACTTAGTCCGAGATTTAGGAACGGTCAAATCATTAACCACTTCGGTTGGATGTTTCCATCCAAGTTCAATGGTTTGCCATACTCGCTCATCAATTGCGATAAGGAAAGCTCTCATCCGGACTTTCCAGTAGGTGTAATTGGTTCCATCAAATAACGGTGGCCTAAATATGTTACCTCCTTCACCCATTATGAAAGATAAAGCCTAGATCCCGCTCTGATACCAATTGTAAGATAGGGGGTGCCCTAGGATCTATCTAGAGTATATCAATCACCTAGATGGGGGGTGAATAGGTGTATAAACAAAAATCACAAATTTCAATGCGATAAAGTAATGCGGAAAATAAAATCAGCACACCGAGATTTACGTGGGAAACTCCACCTTGGAGAAAAACCCACGGGACCAACACGCGAAAAAATAATCCACTAAGAGTAAAAAATTACAAGGTGATTACCGACTCCACGGACTTAACCTCTCCCTTCTCTTCAGCGGATCACGCGCACCAACAGGTTGTCCACGCCCCACGTCCGAATCCACGGACGCCACTCGAATCCTCGAGCACCAACGATCCGAATCCACGAACCGTCTTGATCACGCCGAATCCACGATGCCACTCCGTCCGGAGCAAAACAAATAAGATTGATAATGATTCCTTGCTTAGAAGAACATAAAAAATCTGTGGAAATAATCTCTAAGCAATTCTCAAATTGATTCTAAAAGAATATTAGAAATTAGGGCACCATGAATCAATTTGAGAGAAGCTTGATGTAGAAGATGAGGAAAACGGTTACCTACAAGCTTCTAGG
Organism: Puya raimondii; assembly: GCA_016920855.1. Lineage (NCBI taxonomy): Eukaryota > Viridiplantae > Streptophyta > Magnoliopsida > Poales > Bromeliaceae > Puya > Puya raimondii. The sequence continues at coordinate 47,126,370 of JABWPP010000049.1, forward strand.
CTTCGTTTGGTTCGGGGTTAAGTAAGAATTGGTTATTCCAGGGATAGGGTTAAGTTCAGGGTTAAGCCTGGAATAGACCAATTTTGCGTTTGGATGAAAATTGAGTTGTTCCCAGGATTAAGAAAAATAGCGTTTGGATAGATTAGATGGAATAAGAAGAATAGTGGGTAATTATAAATAGAAAATAATGATTTGACCCTAATTATTATATTTGAATTTAAAATTTTTTATTTTATATTTAATGGTTTGGATAGATTATTTTTTAAAGAAAAATAATAAAAAATTTAAAATTTAAAATTTAAAATTTAAAATTTAAAATTTAAAAATTAAAATTTAAAATTTAAAATTTAAAATTTAAAATTTAAAATTTAAAATTCAAAATTCAAAATTCAAAATTCAAAATTCAAAATTCAAAATTCAAAATTCAAAATTCAAAATTCAAAATTCAAAATTCAAAATTCAAAATTCAAAATTCAAAATTCAAAATTCAAAATTCAAAATTCAAAATTCAAAATTCAAAATTCAAAATTCAAAATTCAAAATTCAAAATTCAAAATTCAAAATTCAAAAAATTCAAAATTCAAAATTCAAAATTCAAAATTCAAAATTCAAAATTCAAAATTCAAAATTCAAAATTCAAAATTCAAAATTCAAAATTCAAAATTCAAAATTCAAAATTCAAAATTCAAAATTCAAAATTCAAAATTCAAAATTCAAAATTCAAAATTCAAAATTCAAAATTCAAAATTCAAAATTCAAAATTCAAAATTCAAAATTCAAAATTCAAAATTCAAAATTCAAAATTCAAAATTCAAAATTCAAAATTCAAAATTCAAAATTCAAAATTCAAAATTCAAAATTCAAAATTCAAAATTCAAAATTCAAAATTCAAAATTCAAAATTCAAAATTCAAAATTCAAAATTCAAAATTCAAAATTCAAAATTTTGAAATTAAAATTAAAAATTTTTAAAATTTAAAATTTATATTTTAATATAAATTTTAAAAAAAAGGGGTGGGAGTTATCCTACCCTAATCCCGGGGGAGGGCGGGGTTAGTTAACCCCGCCCTTACCGGGTTATCCTGGGATAACCCGGTAAGGGCGGGGTTAACTAACCCCGCCCTCCCCAATTCATGTTTGGGGCTAAAGGGGGGGTTAACCCCCTTAACCCCCCCTTTAGCCCCGAACCAAACAGGGGCTTAGGGTTTATAAAAGATAATCTATGCTTAACCACGTTTTAGAGACACCCCCACGTCTTATTTATAGGTTTAGAAGCAATCCGAAATAGATTAGGATTAAAAACAGTTTTTTAGAAAGATTTGGAAGCAAACCGATTTCGACTAGGATTGAAAAACTAATTTTAGAAAGGTTTGGAACCAAATTAGGATTGCTAAGATATTTTAAGGAATCTCCTATCTTATTTACAGGTTTGGGGGACATTAGAATTAGAGTAGGATTGAGAAAATAACTTTCCAAAACTTCGCGACGGGTCGGGGTCCGGACCTTGGATCGCAGGGTCCGGACCCGGAAACAATTCCGCGTTTCATTGTGGGTGACTCTATTTCACAAATTAGTGATCGTGTGGTATTAAAAGGGGTCTTAGCACTAAACACTTATTGTGTGCATGATCTGATACCGAAGTGGTGATCAGATTACCAAAACAGTGCCTTTTGGTCCCGCCGTGGCTTTATTCGGCGGTTGTCATCTAATTTGTCAAGCACTTGGCATGCGGTCGTCTCAACACCTAAGGTAGTGCGTCTTTAGATGTTGGACGAGTTGTGCCCTATAGAGTCGGCTAGCCGTTAGGCTTAGTTGCATTAGCCGGTTTGTGTAATTGATGTTCCGCTCGCGTCGTAGTGCACATTAGTGTGGTTTGTCGTATTGGTTGGTATAGATGACACGTAAGGTACTGATTGTGGCTTTTGGTGGTATTTTATAGATACCAGTGATGTCTAAACACATTAATCAAGTCGAGAACTCAGGTACTTAGTGAGGTGGGTGCTTCATTCCGAAGTCGGTAAAGTTGTATCTTACTCGGTTTCCCCTCTACTTGATCTATTATATATAGTTGTTGAGTAGTACAACTTATCGTGATTCTATATTTGTCTGTGCTTTCACTCTACATGTTTTATTGCCCATTATGTTGTTATCATGTTGACTATTAGTTTCATGATTGATTCCTCCTCTATGAATATTATATGACATGTAGAGTAGGTTGTGATCTAGTGAATTATCCACCTGTCTATGATCGGACCTGATAGGTCGGTATTCATTTCTTGTTGAGTATTGACCATGTTGGTCGGTTGATTTATCTTTTATGTGATTAGACCCATCGATCGCTATTCTACTATGTATAATTTAACCTTGCACGTCAGTACTTCCTTTATAAGGTTGACTGTAGAGGTTGATAGATTTATTGTGTTCATGATTGAGACCTCAGCATGTTAGACCTCCGTTCCTTGCTTTCATTATTATTTTCCTTGATAATCGTGTTGTGTAGTATGCTAGTTGACTTGAGATTACTTCTTGGTTCCTCCTATTGCCTAAGCGCAGTGATTTGAGTATTGTGTTTAGATTGTTAGAGCTTTGAGTATACACATGTGACTACAGCTTAAGACGATACTGTAGCTCTTAGACAGGGTTCACAACTCTGGGTTCTTCAGTTGCCAGCCAAGTGGCAGGTGTTGTTTATAGACAGGGTTCGTCACCCTAAGTACTTCACTCCCGGGTTTGTTGTACATCGTGCTTAGATAGAGTTAACAACTTTGGGTACTGGTTGTTGTGTCCCTCTGGAGTGGAATATGTTTATTTGTCCTCGTGACCTAGTGGGCGAGCTTCGGCCAGCATCTATGGCATTCATATAGTTATTTAGATTACAATAGTGGCATCCCAGTGATTCTCGGTTCGTAGTCCCGGATTTAATTATATACATTATGTTGATATCAAGTTGAGATTATTTAGTTTTGAGTTTAGTTATTATTTTTGGTTTTCCTATTGTAATGATTTATGAATTCCTGGTTATGGTTGGATTATTAGTAGTTATTGTAGCTATTATGTATACTTACTCCCTGTTCAGGTTGCTTGTGGTTGTTTATCTGTGCTCCTACGCCGTGCATGTATAGGGAAGACTTTAGTGGACAGAAGAAACCCTGTGCTTGTAGCAAGTCTGTGCGTGTCTCAGGTAAGGTTTAAAAAAAAATTATACACTTTTCTACAAGACTCTATTTTTAAACAGAAAGATTTTCAAAAATGCTTTCCAAAAAGCGCTCGGGGCGTAACATTTGCGCCAAAACAGCTCCAATTAGGTCCAATACTCTCCAAACATTCTAACCAATAACTCACATTGCAACCTTGCCTATTTGCTAAGATCAAGTACACTACACAAAGCTCCACTAAGAAAAACACCTTTATTTGGCCTCTCTTAATTATAGTGGAATATAGAAATAGAAAAAATAGTATGCGAATTATTTTTTAGTGCGTTGTGAAGATTAATTTTTAATATAAATTTAAAATTTTAATTTTAATTTTTTAATTTTTAAAATTTATAATTTGTAATCTTAAAATTAATATTTTAAAATTAATATTTTAGATTTTAAATTTTAATTTTAATTTTAAATTTTAAATTTTAAATTTTAAATTTTAAATTTTGAAATTGTTATTTTTAATTATTTAAATTTTAAATTTAACATTTAATATTTGAAATTTCAAAAATTTATAATTTGTAATCTTAAAATATATATTTATATTTTTAAATTTTAAATTTTAAATGTTAAATTTTAAATTTTAAATTATTATTTTTAATTATTTAAATTTTAATTTTGAAATTTTATATTTAAAATTTTATACTTGAATTTTTTAATTTTATAAAAGTTATCTATTTAAATTTGAAATTTTAAATATAAAATAAAAAATTCAAATTCAAATATAATAATTAGGTGTCACGCCGCGGGCTAGTTTTAGAAGCGGAAATACGTGTCAAATTTTTTTTTGAAAGCCTAGCCCGCACCACGTACAGACCCGCCACAAATACAGGGCCCACTGTCCACACGGACAGAGCCTCCCCTGTATTTGCACGGCGTACACAACACACAAACAGGATCACAACCACCATTCATTCATCACACAAACCACAACAGCACAATAAAGTTCATACAGCTACCAGTCCTTAAACCTGTATGAATCTAAGCAAGTTCTTAGGCGAAGGATGATGCGATGCACAAACAACAGATCATTCTATAAAACTACTCCTTACCCAGAAGCTTTATTTGAAACCCTAATCTCAAACATTTAAGGATCATTTGAAAACCGTTCTCCACACGAGAACTCTCATTTGAAATTCCAAAAGCCGATCAATCGAAAACGATTTGAAAACTGTTTCCCACACGGAAACCTTTATTTGAAAACCGCTACCACGAGGGGTAGAAATCCAACATACACTATAATGAGCCATAAATAAACCGGAATAGGGATCTAGTAGGCAAAGTCATCCATAATGTCTAAGCATGCAATCAACACATAAAAATTGTACCAAATCCAAAACATGCTAGACAAAACAACCAAAGTGTAACTAAACCACATCCACAACTAACTGGTAAAGAGATAAAGGCGATAACCAATCTGAAGGGAGGAACCTCACAAGTCGGGACCTCTAGTACCACTATCTAGGCGTGCCTCGCTGCGTCCCGACTCCCACCACCCTGCTCACCTGAAAACAACAATGATGGCGGGGGGTGAGAACATGTAAACATATCTCCCCTCCCAGTGGGTACCGCAAGCCGACGAAGGCGAGGTGTACACACCGGCACGAGGGTCAACAAATAGATAGATAAGGTAAAAAGTAGCACAAATAAGTATGAGGCTGACATACAACTGAACAACTATGCCACTGTAAACAAATAGTATATGCATCAACGGAGATAGCCACAAAGTATACCCAATCCATAGCCACCGGGACGGATCCCTAGCACTGTCACAACCTGCTCATCTCTCGGCACAAAAACCTATCAGACGCACTGCGTCGAGGCTCACGGGTCGGTCACACACACGACCCTTTTCCGGAAAAGAACACCCCCAGGCGATGGATCAAACCGCTGGCGTACGTGAAGTGCTAGAAGAGCTGTGACGATCAATGCGAATGCTCAATCCACAGAACGGCAACGAACCGTGAAGCAACTGATAAGCCAATACACGAGGATCGCTCAGAACAACAGGCGATCACCACCGACCAACGAGGTCGTCTCAATAATCATGCAACCAACAACTACTCTACTAAGGCAAGCACACATATGTAGAGTCAACAGGAGTCAAGTGAACTAATAACGAAATGCAAGAGAAGGGATAGAAAGGTATCACCGTAGTCCACTGAACCGACTCCGGATCGAAGTACCTGTTACGGCATTTTTTGTTGGCGAATTTCGTGGAGACGTATGGAGTCTTGAAGGGTCGAAGAAGACGACGTCAGGATCGAAGGCTTGAAGACTCATCTGTGAAGCTCATTGCCCCCAAGGTATGTTTAATATAGTTAATGGTGATTTACATACTTATTTAAGTGTATGGAGACATTAGAATAGGTTTTTAATGATTTTTATAAAGTTTCGAAAAAATTTGTGCTACGGGGTCCGGACCCTGTGAGCTGCGGTCCGGAACCCGTACGCTTGTAATTGTGTTTCGCTGGTCGGGTCCGGACCGTAGGAGCTGCGGTCCGGACAATAAAAAGCTGAAACTTCCGGGTCCGGACCCGGTTATCCACGGTCCGGACCCCGACCCGTCGTAATTTTTTGAAAAACTGTTTTTTCAATTCTACTCAGATTCTATGTCTCCTAAACCTATAAATATGATATGGGGGCTTCTCTAATACGTGCCTAAGAGAGATTTATCTTTTGAAACCCTAGAAACTTGTCTCGGTGCCGTTCGTTCATCTTTCGATGACAAGTTTTCTTCTCTCTTGTGTCGACTTGGTTCTTAAGACTTAAATTCTGATTTTCATCTGAGAAACAAGTCGATGGTCGCTTAGAAAGTTCTCCTCTCATATTCTTTGCTACTCTAAGCTTTGAAATCACCATCAACAATTGTTTTTGGGGCTCCGGACGGAGCGATTGCGCGAGGGCTTCGCGTGTAGCCGTGGATTCGGTGGACGCTCGTGGAAGACGAAACGTTGTTGCTGCGAGGATTGGTAGTGGGATCGATCGGAGGAGTTCGGTTGATCGAGGACCAACGAAGGGGATCTACTTCGATTATTAGGGTAAAGGTTGAGTCGTGGATTCGGTAAATCACCTTGTACTCTATTTTACTTAGTGGATTTTTCGTGTGATCGGTCCCGTGGGTTTTTTTCTCCTCTTGGAGTTTTCCCACGTAAATTTCTCGGTGTGTTGATTTAATTTTCCGCACTTATATTTTATTGCATCGAGTTGGTTGTTTTATTGTATACACTTATTCACCCCCCCCTCTAGGTGTGTGTTTACCTATTAGGTCCTTGGGATTTCATATCTTTCAAGTGGTATCAGAGCGGGAATAGGTAGTATCTCATGGCCGAGGGCGGTAACATTAATCGACCTCCACTTTTTGATGGCACTAATTATGCTTATTGGAAGGTTCGTATGAGAGCTTTTCTAATAGCCATCGATGAGCGTGTATGGCAATCTATTGAATTTGGATGGACACACCCAATTCATGTTGTCGAGAATGTTAGCGTTCCGAAACCTAGAAATAAATGGACGAAAGACGAAATTGATCTATCGTCATTTAACGAAAAGGGTATTAATGCTTTGTTTAATGCGTTAACGCAAACCGAGTTCTCACGCGTTTCAGCGTGTGAAACGGCGAAGGAAATTTGGGATACTCTCCAAGTAACGCATGAGGGTACTAGTTTAGTAAAGGTTCAAAAACTCCAAATGTTAACGAGCAAATTCGACTCTATTCATATGGAGGAACATGAAACCTTTACGCAATACTATACTCGTTTACAAGATATTGTTAATACTTGTGCTAACTTGGGAGAGAAAATTGTCGAATCCAAAGTTGTTTGCAAAATATTAAGAACCCTTCCGGAGAGGTTTCGTCCAAAAGTGGCGGCCATTGAAACAAGGAAACATCCTGATGAATTAAAAGTAGAAGAATTAGTTGGTGCATTACAAACTTATGAGATGACTTTTCCTACTAACTCATCTTCTACCAAGTCTTCTTCCAAGGGTACAGGGATGGCTCTTAGATCCACAAGGGAAGAAGACTCAAACACGTCTTCCTCAGATTCAGATTCGGACACTACTTTGGAGCACTTTGAAAAACAATTGGCGCTCCTAACGAAGAAGTTCCGACGAAACTTTCGAAAGAAACAAGCAAACAAAATGACTTCTTCAAAGCAATCAAAAAATAAAAGGAGTAATTTTTCCAAATCTAGGAAAATCGAGAGTTCTTCCAAGGAGAAGAAGAGCTCCGAAGGTCAAATCCAATGCTACAAGTGCAGGGGTTTTGGCCACATCGCCTCGGATTGTCCAAATAAAAAGTCTTCTAAAAAGAAGGCTATGCAAGCTATTACATAGGATGATTCATCATCGGATGAATCCACTTCTACTGATGAGGACGTTAATGCTACTGCTTTACTTGCAACTAACTCTCCCTTTATGTGTTTAGCGTCTACTTCTACTGACTTGTCCTCTTTATCTCCTTTGCATGAAAAATCTGCGTCGGAGATCGACTCAAGCGACGAGGAGTCTAGAGAAGACGACATTGCAGCTGCCTATCATCAACTATTGATTGAATCTAAGAAGTTGGCGAAACACAACAAGAAATTGAGGAGAATACTGCTTGAACTTGAGGAAGAAAACAAGAATTTCGTTACTGTTTCTAAGTCTCTTGATGAAGAGTGAGAAAGTTTGATCAAGTCAAACAATTCCTTTGTAGATAAGTGTAAACTACTTGAAAAGGAAAATGAATCTCATTTAGATAAAATAAATTTCCTTTCCAAGCAGTACACTGAGTCTAGAGTATCAAATTTGGAATTGACTAAAACGATTTTTCAACTCAAAAATGATCTCAATATGTTTTCATCTAGCACTTATAAACTTGATAAAATGTTGGAACCTGGTCAAACTAACAGATTTGGACATGGATATGAACGGATTTACGTTGATCAAGTCACAAAATCAGCTTCAAAGGACTTAACAAAATCGTCTGCAACAAACCAAGGTGTGTTTTCTACACAAAAGAATAAATTTGTTAACAAAGCTTGTCATCGGTGTGGTGTTGCAGGGCATAATCAAAAGAAATTGCAAACAGGGAATGAAGCAAGCCGCAACACCGAATCGACAACCTCAAAGACTGAAGAAAAATTTTCCTCAATCAAACCCATGGCAACGACGCGTGAACTCGCAACAAATATCAAGGGTTGAACCGAGGAAGCAAGCATGGACACCGAAAGAGCACGTTCCGAAGAAGCGAAATCTTATGAAGGCCTTAATTCAACAATTATCGAGTTCCATTAGGCCGACGCAACCTAAAACACATAAGGTTTGGGTGCGCACAGGTGAACTCTTTCCTTGCCTTGTTATACACACTTCACTGCATGCTTATGATAATTCGTCTTGGTATCTAGATAGTGGATGTTCCCGACACATGACCGGAGATAAAAATTATTTTACTTCTTTAAACAAGATCTCCGGAGGTCTTGTTGTTTTCGGAGATGGACGGTCATCTAAAGTTGTTGGAAAGGGAACAATCACAATTCCGGACGGTCTGTCACGCCCCGGATTACTCGTTTCCCCGGGCTCGCCAACAGATCCGCCGTATACATAGATTTTTCTATGTATACGAAGCGATAGCTAACCTGTAAACAAACATACAAGCCACTACAAGAGATATATAGAGCTGAAATAAAACAGACTAATAACAAAAGCCACCTGTACATATAGAGTCCAAAATACAACAGGTCCACCACAACCAAAATAGGTACAAATCCACAGTATATGTACATGGCACAACTCAAAATACTATCTCCAGTAGGGTCCTCCTCTAGGGACAACAGGGACAGGTAGGGATCTAGCTCGCGACTCCCTTACCTCGATCCGCAGAAACAGGCGCAGCAGCCGCAACAGAAGAAGGCTCTGCAAAAAAGGTGGCAACAAAGGGTGTGAGAACTACTATCAAAAGAAGTAGTCCTCAGTGGGTACCGATACCGACCTCTACGGTCCACCCACTAAGTCTACGAGACTAACAGTATAGCTGGTAGGTAAAGAACAACAAAGTAAGCTGGAATAAACTCAACAGCTATCATGCCACTACCCTACCACTATCCAAGTCAACTCTCAAGTAAGCACCACCAAAGTGAGAAATCATCCCTGACCCAATCTATCGGAACCGCCCAAACGGGCTCGTCCAGCCAACTGACTAGCCACACCGCACACTACCAAATAGGGTAGCCGGTCCAAAACAGATCCACAATCTGTAGCGACAACAACGCAAAAGAGGCCTCACTCCGGAGCGGCACTCGGGGGAGCTACCCAGCCGAGTTAGTACGCGTATCTCTGTCGAGCACAAACAGGCTCCGGCAGGCTATAGTCAAAGAACAAAGGGTCAAAAGGGGTCAAAGACTCTCAGCTCACGTGCCCTCAGCACAACCAGAAGCTAAAACAAGAGTCTGGGTCCACCGTCAATCCCGACGGCATCCGGTAATACAGAACAGTCTAACCCTGCTGTAAATACAAGCTCGGCATCCCAGCACGAGCGTAAACTCGTCCTATAACGAACTAAGTATCCACCTCGCACTAACAGCGGTGATACAGGAACAGAAACGGCTCCTAGAGCTAAATCTGATAACAGTTCGAAAAGTGACGGTTGTATGTTCGCAAGTTTTCTCCTAAGTCAATTCCCAGTTCAGCATGTAAAGTCATGTCGATAAATTATCAATTTATGCTCCAAATTCAGATTTCATATAAACACATGCAAATTCACGAATTCGAGCTACTAACATGATTTAACAGATAATAAAACAGCATGCTGCACTCTCTATACTTAGGAGGAAATCCGGCGATTTCGGTAACATCAACCCACCTCGAAAGCTATCCAACAGCGGCTAGGAGTCGAGTGGAAGGCCTCCAAACACGCGCCGCGGCCGAAATCGAGCTCAAATCTGCAACCTCGAGATTCGGACCCATCTGCGCACTGTTCTGGGCGCCCAGATCATCAGCCCAGAACTGCAGCCTGGCAGCACAACCCACATGTGATCAACATGCGATAAAATCCAAATCCTAAGTCCAAATGCAGTGAAATTTGGCTCAACTCACCAGCAGAGGTTCAAGAACAAACCCTCCAAATTTCAGCCAAATCGGAGTTCGACTCGATGTCCAAAAGGTCCACACACTGAACCGGATTCACTTCTGGACCCTCCTGCACATGGATCCAGAAGTTCCAGCACTTAAGCAAAACACAAACACAGCAAGAATTCAGGGATTCCAACGAATCTAGCTCATAGAAAGGGGTCACAAACCTCTCAAAAACAGTGATGGAACAAACCAAAACCTCTCCAAAGATCCTCACAAAGATATGGATCTAAAAATCCAAGAAATTCCATCAATGACCCAAAAATTCAGCACTTAAGCAATTACTCAAAATCTGAGCTAGAACTCACCTTTGAATCCTCAATTCCAGTGGGAAGAACCTCCAAACCAGCAAGGAAAATGGAAGGATCAATCTTCACTTCGTAATTCCAGCTCCCAAGAGATTGGATCCCAAGAACAAAGGAAAAACCCAAGTTTCAGCTCAAGAACACCAGGGGTCCAGTAAAACATCAACTGTAGCTTACATACCTGTCCAAATCACAATTGGAAAGATTCCACTTCTTCCTCTGCGTGTCCTCTATCCAACAAACCAAGTTTCGTTGGATTTGGATACTCCTACACTGCACACGAGCACGAACACTCCAGGTCGACGTTGCAGTTTCAGCAGGAAACCAAGTTCATCAATGGAGGAAGATGAAATTGGGAGAGAAGAGAGGGTTTCCTTGCAAGATCCGAGTTCACCTTGAAGAGGGGAGAAAAGAGCCTCAGGGGAGGTCGTCCACATCTTTTATAGACCACTAGTTTCGGTGCAATGAGCCTCAAGAACAGAATTACAACTAACCTGTCCTCAGCAGAAAACCACACTTCCGGGCGCCCGAAACTCATGAAGTGGGCGCCCGGTTCTTCAGCCTGCACCAACTCGACCATCGGACTCTCCGCCGCGGTCCGGTGCGCCCAAACCTGGTCCGGCGGATCTCACCAACCGATCAACACGTGTCGAGCCGTTCGATACTCACGAGGCAGGATTTTCGGACTCACTTTCCGGGCGCCCGAAACATGGATCCGAAATGACTTAGTAATTTTCAGAAAAGGGGCACTGAACAACTGGGCGCCCAAAACAGAGCATCCGGGCGCCCGAAACTCCAAAAGCCCAAAACTTCAGTTTTGGCTTGCTTCGGTGCTCCGAGTCCGTTTTCGCGTCTATTTGACGCCGAAACGACTCCGACTTGTCTCGACTTTCTCCAGAAGTGTCGGACAGTCTAAAATACTACAGTCATTCCGTCAGTTAGGCCCCAGGGGTACTACATCCTTCCCCCCTACGAAAAGTTTCGTCCTCGAAACTCAAACTCAAACTCATACCTCAAGAAGACAGCTCGAAAAGGTAGGGATAGGATTCCCGCATCACCGTCTCCGGCTCCCAAGTCGCCTCACGCTCCTCGTGATTACTCCACTGCACTTTCACGTACGGTATGACTCGGTTGCGCAATTCTTTCGTCTCGCGAGCAAGAATCCGCACCGGTCGCTCCTCGTACTGCAGGTCCTCAGCCAACTCAAGTGGGGTGAAGTCAATCACGTGGGAGGGGTCGAACACATATCTCCTCAGAGCCGAGACATGAAACACATCATGGACTCCAGAGAGTCGCGGTGGTAGGGCAATCCTGTACGCTACCGGCCCCACTCGCTCTAACACCTCGAACGGGCCAACAAACCGTGGACTGAGCTTTCCACGAACTCCAAAACGGCGAATTCCTCTGGACGGCGAGACTTTCAGAAACACATGATCTCCAATCTGGAACTCCAAGTCTCGTCTCCTAGTATCCGCATAGCTCCTCTGTCGACTCTGGGCGGTCTCAAGACGTCGTCGAACCATCTTGACCTTCTCTTCCGCTTCCAATAGGATATCGGGACCCAAAGTCTTCCTCTCACCCACATCGCTCCAATGCAAGGGCGAACGACACCTGCGTCCATACAATGCCTCAAACGGAGCCATCTGGATGCTCGCTTGATAGCTATTGTTGTACGCAAACTCAACCAGTCCTAAGTGTCGATGCCACCCTCCACCAAAGTCTAGGACACATGCCCTCAACATGTCCTCCAGGGTCTGAATGGTCCGCTCAGACTGACCATCTGTCTGTGGATGAAAAGCCGTGCTGAACCGCAGCTGAGTACCCAGTGCTGTCTGTAGACTCCTCCAAAACTGTGAGACGAATCGTGTGTCTCGATCAGACACAATCGAGGTAGGCACTCCATGCAGTCTCACTATCTCGTCCAAGTATAACTGAGCGAGTCTGTCCCTGGACCAAATAGTCTGCACTGGTAAGAAGTGGGCAGACTTGGTCAGTCTGTCCACTATCACCCAAATAGCGTCAAAACCAGCCTGCGCCCTCGGTAATCCCACGACAAAGTCCATAGCGATCTGGTCCCACTTCCACTCGGGTATTGGGAGACTCTGAAGCTTGCCAGCAGGTACTCGGTGCTCCGCCTTTACCTGTTGACAAGTCAAACACTGAGCCACAAATCTCCCAATATGGCGCTTCATTCCATTCCACCAGAAGTGTGCCTTCAAGTCCTTATACATCTTGGTTCCACCGGGGTGAACCGTATAAGGTGAGTAATGAGCCTCTCTCAAAATCTCCTCTCGGATCTCAGAATCCATAGGCACACACAGTCGGTCCCTGTAACGCAGTACTCCCGAACTGTCAACACTAAAATCCTCTGTCTGCCCGCTGGAAATCTGATCTCGAATCCTCATCAAGTAGGGGTCCACACTCTGTTTCTCTCGGATCCTATCCAACAGAGTGGGTTGCAAAACCAAAGACATAAGTTTTGCAGTAACCCCAGGGGATACCACCTCAAGCTCAAGCCGCCTCAACTCCTCAAGTAACGGCGCCTGCTGAGTGATCATCATACTAAGGCTCTGCACTGATCTCCTGCTCAACGCATCTGCCACTACATTCGCCTTGCCGGGATGATACTGGATGGTAATATCATAATCCTTCAACAGTTCCAACCACCGGCGTTGCCTCAGATTCAATTCCTTCTGAGTGAACAGATACTTGAGACTTTTGTGATCTGTGAAAATCTCACAGTGCTCACCATACAGATAGTGCCGCCACAGCTTCAGTGCAAACACTACAGCTGCCAGCTCCAAATCATGCGTAGGATAATTCTTCTCATAATCCTTCAATTGCCGGGAGGCATAGGCAATTACCCTACCATGCTGCATCAACACACATCCCAAGCCACTGTGTGATGCATCACTATAAATCACAAATCCTTCCCCCATCGCAGGAAGGGTAAGGATGGGAGCAGACATCAGTCTCTCCTTCAGCTCCTCAAAGCTACGCTGGCACTCAGCACTCCAAACAAATCTAATCCCTTTCCTCGTCAGACGAGTGAGGGGTGTGGAGAGCTTCGCAAAGCCTTCCACAAATCAACGGTAATATCCAGCTAACCCGAGAAAACTCCTCACCTCGGTAACCGTCGTCGGTCTGGGCCAATCCCGCACAGTCTCAACCTTCTGCGGGTCCACCGCTACTCCAGTGGCCGAAATCACATGGCCCAAGAAAGCTACCTCTCGAAGCCAGAACTCGCACTTCTTCAGCTTAGCATACAACTTCTTCTCTCTCAGAAGTTGCAGCACAAGCCTCAAGTGCTCCTCATGCTCAGCATCGCTCCGAGAGTAGATCAAGATGTCATCAATAAACACCACCACAAACCGGTCCAAGAACGGCTTAAACACTCGATTCATCAAATCCATAAACGCGGCAGGGGCATTAGTCAATCCAAACGGCATCACCGTAAACTCATAATGCCCGTACCGGGTCCTAAAAGCCGTCTTGGGAATATCCTCGGCCTTCACCTTCAATTGGTGGTAACCAGACTGCAAGTCAATCTTCGAGAAGACACAAGATCCTTGCAGCTGATCAAACAGATCATCAATGCGCGGCAAAGGATACCTGTTCTTGATGGTCACTTTATTCAACTCTCGATAATCCACACAAAGTCTAAGTGAACCATCCTTCTTCTTCACGAATAACACCGGCGCTCCCCAAGGTGATACACTGGGTCTCACAAACCCTTTATCCATCAAATCCTGAAGCTGCGCCTTAAGCTCTCTCAGCTCAGCCGGTGCCATTCGGTAGGGTGTCTTTGAGATTGGCGCAGTTCCTAGGACTACGTCAATCACAAACTCGACCTCCCTGTCAGGTGGCATCTCAGTCAACACCGGGGGAAACACGTCCGGGAACTCGCGGACTACGGAGATGTCCTCGAGCTCCGGTGCCCCTGCAGATACCTCCACAACAGTCGCCAGAAATGCGATACATCCTCGACTCATCATCTGTCTCGCTCGTGCCGACGAAATCCACGTCGCAAACAACATGCTCCTGCAGCCTCGATACACGTACTCCTCCTGGCCTGGCTCGCGAAACGTCACGGTCCTCTCGCCACAGTCGATCATCGCGAAGTAGCGCGTCAGCCAATCCATGCCGAGCACTACATCAAAATCCTGCAATCGCCCCAAGACCAACAGGTCTGCGGGCATCACCCAAGGTCCAAGCTGCACAGGGCAAGCTCGACAACAATCCTCCACACGCAAAACGTGCTCGGGAATCTGCACCTCTCGTGCACAAGGTAACGGCCCTATCACTAGCCCATGCAAGGATGCAAATGCTCGACTAACAAAAGAATGTGATGCACCGGTATCAAATAATGCACGAGCTCTAATGCCAGAAATTAAAATGATACCTGCCACCACATGATCCGCCGCCGTGGAGTCCTCCAGTTGAGCCGCAAAGACTCTGCCGCTCAACGCCTGCTGCCGTCGCTCGCCCAGGCGTGGTACAGAAGCCCGATCCATCTGGCTGTGACTCGGTGGAGCTCCATAGGCCTACTGATGAACAGGGGGTGCCGATGCGATCGATGGTACAGGCGACGCTGCTCGGGGACAAGCTGCCCGCAGATGTCCGGACTGACCACACCCAAAACACCGGCCCTCTCGCTGCTCGCACTGCCTAGGCCAATGTGGTCCTCCGCAGATGACACATCTCGGTGCTGCCCTCTGCTGACGTCCCTGCTGACGGGATCCACCAGACCTCTGTCGCCCCGAAAACCCACGACCCTGAGAACGTGATCGTGGAGGTCTCGGCGGGCGTCTGCCGCTGGTCTGTCCCCCGTCCTCCGGAGTCGGGCGCTTCCTATCCAAACCCTGACTCAGAGTGGCCGTCCGCTCACTCGCCGTCAAGGCTCCTCGCTCCACCCATAGCGCCTGCTCGATCGACGCGTCCAAGGTCTGCAACCTCTGCGCCTGAACTAAGACAAATATCTCATGTCTGAATCCTCGCTCAAACAAATAAACTCCGTGAGCCTCATCTCTCGCAGCAAAAGGAACACAGTTCAGGAGTCTGGTAAACTCCCGGGTATACTCCTGCACTGTGCGATCTCCCTGGAGTAGACTCTTCAAATCCTCCTCGAGTTTCTGCTTCACGCTGTTAGGGAAATAGGACCCATACAGCATCCCGCAGAACTCGGTCCAACTCAAATGCAGCGCATCCAGCGACCTGCTCGATCTCGTCCTCGTCCACCAGATGCGTGCATCACCTGTCAGACAGTGAACTGCCAAGTGAACCCGCTCCCGCTCTGGCACGAAGAGATCCTCGAATAACTTCTCCATCTCGCCTACCCAGGCCTCCACCACCCAAGGCTCGATGTGGCTACCATCAAAACGGGGTGGATCAAACCGACAAAAACGAGCCAGTCTCTCGGTCATCCGCTCCTGCTCAGCCTCCGACATCTGTCCACCAAACCGGGAAGTGTCGCCAACCGGTACGGCCGGAACTGCCGCTGCTGGGGGTACGGCTGTAGCTGGAACGTCCACTGGAACAGCAGGAGGTGGCTCCTGCGACTCCGTCGCTCTAGGTGCTGCACTCTACGTGTGAGTAATGGTATCACACATCCTCCGCAAAAGTGCACTATGCTGCCTAGCTGACTCGGCTAGTGCATTCAACTGCTCACACACATCAGAGGGTGCACTAGGTCCCGCCTGCTCAGGCACCACAGAAGGCGCGGGGGTAGCCCGTGTCGGGGGTCGACCTCGGTGTCGGGGAGGTGCCATGCTCACCTGCGCAACACACAGATCAGTCAACAACCACAAAACAACTCAAGACCCAATCAAGCGAAAGTCCAGAAGGTCGTCTCTTTTCCCTCGCTGCTTGACGTCGTCTGCAGCCAACGCAAGTTCGCGACAGGAAAGGACACACGCCTTCGATCACTCCCTCCACTTAAGGATGAGTTCAACAATCAAATCGATGACTTTCGCGGCAAGTCACGTCTCTCACGTCTTGCATTCCTAAGGTCTGCCATAGCCTAGGGTTTACTAAGTCCCAACGACCTATTCCTAAGCTCTGATACCACTGAATCTGTCACGCCCCGGATTACTCGTTTCCCCGGGCTCGCCAATAGATCCGCCGTATACATAGATTTTTCTATGTATACGAAGCGATAGCTAACCTGTAAACAAACATACAAGCCACTACAAAAGATATATAGAGCTGAAATAAAACAGACTAATAACAAAAGCCACCTGTACATATAGAGTCCAAAATACAACAGGTCCACCACAACCAAAATAGGTACAAATCCACAGTATATGTACATGGCACAACTCAAAATAAACTATCTCCAGTAGGGTCCTCCTCTAGGGACAACAGGGACAGGTAGGGATCTAGCTCGCGACTCCCTTACCTCGATCCGCGGAAACAGGCGCAGCAGCCGCAACAGAAGAAGGCTCTGCAAAAAGGTGGCAACAAAGGGTGTGAGAACTACTATCAAAAGAAGTAGTCCTCAGTGGGTACCGATACCGACCTCTACGGTCCACCCACTAAGTCTACGAGACTAACAGTATAGCTGGTAGGTAAAGAACAACAAAGTAAGCTGGAATAAACTCAACAGCTATCATGCCACTACCCTACCACTATCCAAGTCAACTCTCAAGTAAGCATCACCCAAGTGAGAAATCATCCCTGACCCAATCTATCGGAACCGCCCAAACGGGCTCGTCCAGCCAACTGCCTAGCCACACCGCACACTACCAAATAGGGTAGCCGGTCCAAAACAGATCCACAATCTGTAGCGACAACAACGCAAAAGAGGCCTCACTCCGGAGCGGCACTCGGGGGAGCTACCCAGCCGAGTTAGTACGCGTATCTCTGTCGAGCACAAACAGGCTCCGGCAGGCTATAGTCAAAGAACAAAGGGTCAAAAGGGGTCAAAGACTCTCAGCTCACGTGCCCTCAGCACAACCAGAAGCTAAAACAAGAGTCTGGGTCCACCGTCAATCCCGACGGCATCCGGTAATACAGAACAGTCTAACCCTGCTGTAAATACAAGCTCGGCATCCCAGCACGAGCGTAAACTCGTCCTATAACGAACTAAGTATCCACCTCGCACTAACAGCGGTGATACAGGAACAGAAACGGCTCCTAGAGCTAAATCTGATAACAGTTCGAAAAGTGACGGTTGTATGTTCGCAAGTTTTCTCCTAAGTCAATTCCCAGTTCAGCATGTAAAGTCATGTCGATAAATTATCAATTTATGCTCCAAATTCAGATTTCATATAAACACATGCAAATTCACGAATTCGAGCTACTAACATGATTTAACAGATATTAAAACAGCATGCTGCACTCTCTATACTTAGGAGGAAATCCGGCGATTTCGGTAACATCAACCCACCTCGAAAGCTATCCAACAGCGGCTAGGAGTCGAGTGGAAGGCCTCCAAACAACGCCGGCCGAAATCGAGCTCAAATCTGCAACCTCGAGATTCGGACCCACCTGCGCACTATTCTGGGCGCCCAGATCATCAGCCTAGAACTGCAGCCTGGCAGCACAACCCACATGTGATCAACATGCGATAAAATCCAAATCCTAAGTCCAAATGCAGTGATATTTGGCTCAACTCAACAGCAGAGGTTCAAGAACAAACCCTCCAAATTTCAGCCAAATCGGAGTTCGACTCGATGTCCAAAAGGTCCACACACTGAACCGGATTCACTTCTGGACCCTCCTGCACATGGATCCAGAAGTTCCAGCACTTAAGCAAAACACAAACACAGCAAGAATTCAGGGATTCCAACGAATCTAGCTCATAGAAAGGGGTCACAAACCTCTCAAAAACAGTGATGGAACAAACCAAAATCTCTCCAAAGATCCTCACAAAGATCTGGATCTAAAAATCCAAGAAATTCCATCAATGACCCAAAAATTCAGCACTTAAGCAATTACTCAAAATCTGAGCTAGAACTCACCTTTGAATCCTCAATTCCAGTGGGAAGAACCTCCAAACCAGCAAGGAAAATGGAAGGATCAATCTTCACTTCGTAATTCCAGCTCCCAAGAGATTGGATCCCAAGAACAAAGGAAAAACCCAAGTTTCAGCTCAAGAACACCAGGGGTCCAGTAAAACATCAACTTTAGCTTACATACCTGTCCAAATCGCGATTGGAAAGATTCCACTTCTTCCTCTGCAAGTCCTCTATCCAACAAACCAAGTTTCGTTGGATTTGGATACTCCTACACTGCACACGAGCACGAACACTCCAGGTCGACGTTGCAGTTTCAGCAGGAAACCAAGTTCATCAATGGAGGAAGATGAAATTGGGAGAGAAGAGAGGGTTTCCTTGCAAGATCCGAGTTCACCTTGAAGAGGGGAGAAAAGAGCCTCAGGGGAGGTCGTCCACATCTTTTATAGACCACTAGTTTCGGTGCAATGAGCCTCAAGAACAGAATTACAACTAACCTGTCCTCAGCAGAAAACCACACTTCCGGGCGCCCGAAACTCATGAAGTGGGCGCCCGGTTCTTCAGCCTGCACCAACTCGACCATCGGACTCTCCGCCGCGGTCCGGTGCGCCCAAACCTGGTCCGGCGGATCTCACCAACCGATCAACACGTGTCGAGCCGTTCGATACTCACGAGGCAGGATTTCCGGACTCACTTTCCGGGCGCCCGAAACATGGATCCGAAATGACTTAGTAATTTTCAGAAAAGGGGCTCTGAACAACTGGGCGCCCAAAACAGAGCATTCGGGCGCCCAAAACTCCAAAAGCCCAAAACTTCAGTTTTGGCTCGCTTCGGTGCTCCGAGTCCGTTTTCGCGTCTATTTGACGCCGAAACGACTCCGACTTGTCTCGACCTTCTCCAGAAGTGTCGGACAGTCTAAAATACTACAGTCATTCCGTCAGTTAGGCCCCAGGGGTACTACACGGTCCTACTTTGAATGATGTTTTTTATGTTGAAGGGTTAAAGACGAATCTCATAAGTATTAGTCAACTGTGTGACAATGGATACTCTGTGCAATTCTCTGCTAAAGAGTGCACTGTGACTGTGTAGTACCCCTGGGGCCTAACTGACGGAATGACTGTAGTATTCTAGACTGTCCGACGCTTCTGGAGAAGGTCGAGACAAGTCGGAGTCGTTTCGGCGTCAAATAGACGCGAAAACGGACTCGGAGCACCGAAGCGAGCCAAAACTGAAGTTTTGGGCTTTTGGAGTTTCGGGCGCCCAGATGCTCTGTTTTGGGCGCCCAGTTGTTCAGTGCCCCTTTTCTGAAAATTACTAAGTCATTTCGGATCCATGTTTCGGGCGCCCGGAAAGTGAGTCCGGAAATCCTGCCTCGTGAGTATCGAACGGCTCGACACGTGTTGATCGGTTGGTGAGATCCGCCGGACCAGGTTTGGGTGCACCGAACCGCGGCGGAGAGTCCGATGGTCGAGTTGGTGCAGACTGAAGAACCGGGGGCCCACTTCATGAGTTTCGGGCGCCCGGAAGTGTGGTTTTCTGCTGAGGACAGGTTAGTTGTAATTCTGTTCTTGAGGCTCATTGCACCGAAACTAGTGGTCTATAAAAGATGTGGACGACCTCCCCTGAGGCTCTTTTCTCCCCTCTTCAAGGTGAACTCAGAGCTTGCAAGGGAAACCCTCTCTTCTCTCCCATCTTCCTCCATTGATGATCATGGTTTCCTGCTGAAACTGCAACGTCGACCTGGAGTGTTCGTGCTCGTGTGCAGTGTAGGAGTATCCAAATCTAACAAAACTTGGTTTGTTGGATAGAGGACTCGCCGAGGAAGAAGTGGAATCTTTCCAATCACGATTTGGACAGGTATGTAAGCTACAATTGGTATTTTACTGGACCCCTGGTGTTCTTGAGCTGAAACTTGGGTTTTTCCTTTGTTCTTTGGATCCAATCTCTTGGGAGCTGGAATTACGAAGTGAAGATTGATCCTTCCACTTTCCTTGCTGGTTTGGAGGTCCTTCCCACTTGAATTGAGGATTCAAAGGTGAGTTCTAGCTCAGATTTTGAGTAATTGCTTAAGTGCTGAATTTTTTGGTCATTGATGGAAATTTTTAGATTTTTAGATCCAGATCTTTGTGAGGATCTTTGGAGAGGTTTTGGATTGTTCCATCACTGTTTTTGTGAGGTTTGTGACCCCTTTCTATGAGCTAGAATCGTTGGAATCCTTGAACTCTTGCTGTTTTTGGGTTTTGCTTAAGTGCTGGAACTTCTGGATCCATGTGCAGGAGGGTCCAGAAGTGAATCCGGTTCAGTGTGTGGACCTTTTGGACATCGAGTCGAACTCCGATTTGGCTGAAATTTGGAGGGTTTGTTCTTGAACCTCTGCTGGTGAGTTGAGCCAAATTTCACTGCATTTGGACTTAGGATTTGGATTTTATCACATGTTGATCACATGTGGGTTGTGCTGCCAGGCTGCAGTTCTGGGCTGATGATCTGGGCGCCCAGAACAGTGCGCAGGTGGGTCCGAATCTCGAGGTTGCAGATTTGAGCTCGATTCAGCCGGCGTTGTTTGGAGGCCTTCCACTCGACTCCTAGCCGCTGTTGGATAGCTTTCGAGGTGGGTTGATGTTACCGAAATCGCCGGATTTCCTCCTAAGTATAGAGAGTGCAGCATGCTGTTTTATTATCTGTTAAATCATGTTAGTAGCTCGAATTCGTGAATTTGCATGTGTTTATATGAAATCTGAATTTGGAGCATAAATTGATAATTTATCGACATGACTTTACATGCTGAACTGGGAATTGACTTAGGAGAAAACTTGCGAACATACAACCGTCACTTTTCGAACTGTTATCAGATTTAGCTCTAGGAGCCGTTTCTGTTCCTGTATCACCGCTGTTAGTGCGAGGTGGATACTTAGTTCGTTATAGGACGAGTTTACGCTCGTGCTGGGATGCCGAGCTTGTATTTACAGCAGGGTTAGATTGTTCTGTATTACCGGATGCCGTCGGGATTGACGGTGGACCCAGACTCTTGTTTTAGCTTCTGGTTGTGCTGAGGGCACGTGAGCTGAGAGTCTTTGACCCCTTTTGACCCTTTGTTCTTTGACTATAGCCTGCCGGAGCCTGTTTGTGCTCGACAGAGATACGCGTACTAACTCGGCTGGGTAGCTCCCCCCCGAGTGCCGCTCCGGAGTGAGGCCTCTTTTGCGTTGTTGTCGCTACAGATTGTGGATCTGTTTTGGACCGGCTACCCTATTTGGTAGTGTGCGGTGTGGCTAGGCAGTTGGCTGGACGAGCCCGTTTGGGCGGTTCCGATAGATTGGGTCAGGGATGATTTCTCACTTGGGTGATGCTTACTTGAGAGTTGACTTGGATAGTGGTAGGGTAGTGGCATGATAGCTGTTGAGTTTATTCCAGCTTACTTTGTTGTTCTTTACCTACCAGCTATACTGTTAGTCTCGTAGACTTAGTGGGTGGACCGTAGAGGTCGGTATCGGTACCCACTGAGGACTACTTCTTTTGATAGTAGTTCTCACACCCTTTGTTGCCACCTTTTTGCATAGCCTTCTTCTGTTGCGGCTGCTGCGCCTGTTTCCGCGGATCGAGGTAAGGGAGTCGCGAGCTAGATCCCTACCTGTCCCTGTTGTCCCTAGAGGAGGACCCTACTGGAGATAGTTTATTTTGAGTTGTGCCATGTACATATACTGTGGATTTGTACCTATTTTGGTTGTGGTGGACCTGTTGTATTTTGGACTCTATATGTACAGGTGGCTTTTGTTATTAGTCTGTTTTATTTCAGCTCTATATTTCTCTTGTAGTGGCTTGTATGTTTGTTTACAGGTTAGCTATCGCTTCGTATACATAGAAAGATCTATGTATACGGCGGATCTATTGGCGAGCCCAGGGAAACGAGTAATCCGGGGCGTGACAGACTGGTTGTGATAATGTTTTCTTTTTAAAAGGTATTAGGTCACAGAATAATTGCTACATAGTTCTGTGTACTTCAAATGAGCATTGTAATCTAGCGGCATTAGACACTGAAACCCTGTGGCATGAAAGGCTAGGTCACATTAATTTTAAGGAGCTATCTAGAATAACACAGAAGGAAGTAATTAGAGGAGTTCCTAAGATTAGTTATAAAGAGAACACTGCGTGTGGGGGTTGTCAATTGGGAAAACAAATTAGAACTGCACATAAGAATTTGAATCATTTAGGGACAACAAAACCTCTAGAATTACTTCACATGGACTTGATGGGGCCAACTAGAGTACAAAGCTTGGGTGGAAAACGATACATCTTTCTTATGGTTGATGATTTTACTCGCTTTGTTTGGACTGCGTTTTTACGTGAGAAAGCCGATACTTTTGATTCTTTTTCTGAAATTTGTCATCGTCTTTTGACTGAACGTAATGAGAAAATTGTACGCATTCGAAGTGATCAAGGGGGAGAATTCATAAATTCTAAATTTATTGACTTTTGTGTTTCTAAAGGTATAAAACATGAATTCTCTGCTCCTTATACACCACAACAAAATGGAGTGGTTGAACGTAAGAACCGGGTTGTACAAGAGATGGCTCGTGTTATGCTTCATAGCAAGAAAGTTGCATTACATTTCTGGGCTGAAGCAGTCAACACGGCTGTCTATATAATTAATAGAATCTACTTACGCCCGTGTACTTTGAACACTTTATATGAACTGTGGTATAGTAGAAAGCCAAATATCAAATATTTTCGTGTCTTCGGGAGTCGGTGTTATATTCTTAGAGAACGTGAAAATCTTGGTAAGTTCGACTCTCGAAGTGACGAAGGAATTTTTCTAGGCTATTCTACTACTAGTCGAGCCTATCGTGTGTACAATTTGCACTCTAAGACAGTGATAGAGTCGATTAATGTAAAAGTGGATGAGGCTTTCTCCGTTGCTACTTCTTTCAATGAATCTATGTCTAAATTACGTTTGAATGATGATGTTGATTCTACTTTTACAACAAATACTCATGATGATGATTCTATTGATCAAACTGTTGCATCGCATGATTCTACTGCATCTCATGAATCTATTGCATCCCATGACACATCTTTACCGCACGAAGTTCCAAGCACATCTATTAATCCTCAAACGTCATGTATCTCTGCATCCATTGATAAATGTGATTGGTGATCCCCATCAAGGTGTGCGGACAAGGAGACAGCTTGAGTGTGAATTTGCATGTTATGTAGCCTTAGTTGAACCAAAGAATATTGATGAAGCTCTTCTCGATGAATATTGGATAGACGCTATGCAAGAAGAACTTGGTCAATTTTTACGAAATGATGTCTGGGAATTAGTGCCACGCCCTAAGCAACAAAATGTTATTGGTACCAAATGGATTTTTAAAAATAAGAAAAATGAGGAAGGTACTATAATAAGAAACAAGGCACGACTTGTTGCACAGGGCTATTCACAAATAGAGGGGGTTGATTTTGATGAAACCTTTGCCCCGGTTGCCCGTCTTGAATCTATTCGTATTTTGTTCGCGATAGCTTGTCATTACAAAATCAAATTATTTCAAATGGATGTGAAAAGTGCATTTTTAAATGGTTTTTTAAATGAAGAAGTTTATGTTGAACAACCAAAAGGTTTTATTGATTCAAATCATCCAAATCATGTTTTTCGATTGAAAAAGGCACTTTATGGACTAAAACAAGCTCCGCGAGCATGGTACGAACGCTTGACTAAACATTTGCTTGACAAGGGCTATAACCGAGGGGGAGCAGATCGAACTCTATTTGTGAAACATTTTAATGACGAATTTATTGTGGCACAAATCTACGTTGATGATATTATTTTTGGTGCAACTAAAGATAAGAATGCCACAAAGTTTGCCGAAGTCATGACAAGTGAGTTTGAGATGTCCATGATGGGTGAACTTACATATTTTCTTGGATTACAAGTGAAACAAACTGGTGAAGGGATTCATCTCTGTCAATCCAAGTATGCAAAGGAATTAGTGAAGAAATTTGGTTTGGAGAATGCAAAGAACTTTCCTACTCCGATGGGCACGAGTAACAAGGGTCTTGGATTGGATGCCCATGGGAAAAGTGTTGATGAGAAGCTTTATAGGAGTATGATTGGGAGTTTGCTCTACTTGACTGCTAGTCGTCCGGATATTACTTTTAGTGTGGGAGTTTGTGCTCGCTATCAAGCAAATCCCAAAGAGATTCATCTAAAAGCTGTCAAGCGCATTATCCGGTATGTGAAGGGTTCGGTGAATCACGGTCTCTGGTATCCGATGGGATTATCTCTTGATTTGATTGGGTTTTCAGATGCTGATTGGGCTGGTTCTGTGGATGACCGGAAGAGTACAAGTGGCGGCTGTTTCTACCTAGGTCATTGTCTTGTTGCGTGGCACAGTAAGAAACAGAATTGTATTGCCTTGTCCACTGCTGAAGCGGAATACATTGCTGCCGGAAGTTGCTCAACTCAATTACTTTGGATGAAAAGCGTGTTGAGCGACTACCGGATCCCCTCTAGTACTGTCACCATTCTTTGTGATACCAGTGCCATAAATATTTCAAAAAACCCTGTTCTACATTCTCGAACAAAACATATTGAACTTCGATATCATTTTCTGCGTGAACTAGTTGAATCAAATACTCTTCAACTCACTTACATTTCCACCGAAGATCAACTAGCTGATATTTTGACTAAACCTTTGGATCAAAAACGTTTTCTACATTTACGAAAAGCAATTGGAATGAATCTCTCTATCTAGATAAGTTCTTCGGGCCATTGTCATGCATGTTTTTGGTTACTCATTGCACATCTTTTCGTTTTCCTTTTTGCATGACTTATATATTTCTTTTAAATGCTGTTTTCTATTTTTCCCATACAACTTTGCAATATCAGCAAATCACTTGACATATTTTTAATAACTTCATGATATGCTTAGTTTATTTGATTACTATTTGTCTATCATTATATGTTCTGTTCTTTTGAGATAACACTCTTTTCAAATTCTGTCTACTTATTTTAGTTATTTTGGACCTATCTCATTTGATCTTTAGATACCATTACTATCTTACTAGGATGTTGAAGAAAATGTGAATAGCAATTTCATTATTGATTGGTTACTCGATAATCTTTCGAATTGAAGGTTGCACATTCTTAGGGGGAGTTTTTCATATTATTTTCCTGCTATTTAAGATGTGGAAAGAGTTACATCCCAATGAGGGAGTGTGAAAACTACCACCACATGGAGGAAAGAGCTACCACCTCGGTCGTCCGGGAAGTGTGTGCAGCTACCACATGTTTATGTGATTATTGCGTATCATAAAAAAAAAAAGGGAGAGTTTTTCTTTTGTTTGATACATCTATTACCATATATAATGAGAGTACTTATAGATGAAAGATGCTCAAAGAGCCACTCTCCAGAAGAAATAAGGTGCTTAGATAAAAAGATGCTCAAAGAGCCACTCCTCGGATTTTATCGGTGCATAATTCTTTTTGGATGTATTATCTTGAGTCTTCTCGTCTTTATGACTTTTCTATTCAATACTCCTCTGAAACATGCTGTTTTGATAGTTCTCGTATGCTTTTGATCTTGTTTGATGTGTTACAAATAACGGTTCTAAGTTTCTAGAATTTGCTTTGATTTTTACTCTCAAAAAGGTGATATAACAATTTTTGATATATCAATAGAAATTCTATAAAATTTGGATATCATGAAATATTTCTTTGTTGTTATGGTGTTTCTTTGCTGGATATTTGCTTATTTTTGGAAAAAAAATTATTTTGGAATTGCAATTGTGTACGGGGTCCGGACCGTGCTAGCCAGGGTCCGGACCCCGCGCTCGACCTGGACATAAGGGCATCGAAATTCATTTTTGTTACTATGTTTTTTGGATTTCTCTCTTCTCTCCTGAGCTTCTCTCTCTAGAAAGAAGGTTTCCCATCATCTTTTGCACGGATTCGTCCTACTTCGTGTGAGTATTTTGGATTTCTGTCATGTTCTTAATGTGAAACCCTGCACTTTCTGGTTTTTGATTGCTGTTTTTGGGATTTCTCCGAAATAACTCGTTTTCTCATGCGATTTCTGGTTCATGTTTGGTTCTACTTGTTGTCCTTAACCTTTTATTGACATTTTGCATGATTAAAAAACGTCCCATTTGCTCAGTTTTGCGTCGACTGTGATTTTCGAACTGTTTTTGGTGTTTTTCTGAAACTTCATATTTAAGCATTTTGATTCACAGTGGTTGTTGCAAATGGATGTCTCATGAATTCTTATGGCCCTAGGAACCTCTAGATGTGATTTTTCTAATTTTCTAACTTTATGATTTTTATCTACCATTTTGATAAATAATTAACAGGGAGTTTTTATGATGGCCTTTTCTTTGCTCTTGGTACTGGCTGTGCTTATGAGTGGTGTTGGTCGGGGCGGACGGCGTAGGAAGACTATGGCGCATAAACGCAGTCGTTCCCCAGATGATGAGGGCAGCGAGTATCACGCCTCCGAAGGGTCTGAAACTGAGTCTGATCCTTGTTCCCCGGAGGTTATCACTAGGAGGAAAGGCAAGGAGCCAGCAGTTTATTCTTCTAAAGTTTGTATAGGGGAGCGCGATGTCGTTGTTCGGAAGCTTATCGAGGAAGCTCCTTCTTTTGCTCAGTTGTATGAACATGGCCACCTTGCCGCTATTTGTTCTTTTCCAGAGCAGAAGGGTTATTGTTTAGAGCTGATACGGGATTTCTATATGCGCGCCGGCCATCTTCGAGACACTGCAGGTGGTCCTTATGTGTTCCTGACTACAGTGCGAGGAGTCACTTTGGATGTCACTCCAGAGACGATCGCTAGGGCTCTTAATTTGGAGGCTCACACTGACGGTGTTGACTATCTGCAGGGCGGTATTGAGTCCCTTCGCGACTGGCGAAAGGTCGTTAATGGTGTGTGCTTTCCTGACACGCAGTCTGCAGGGAATTCGGTTATGTCCAAGGAACTGCGCCCCGAGTATCGGTTTTTGAACTTCATAGTTGTCTACAACATTCTTCCAACTATGAACACCAAGGTGGTCCGTTGGGAACGGTTACTATACATGTATTTTGTTGGACATCCCTGTGAGAATTCGAATTTTGGAAATTTGGATTATGTGTTCCTCTCCCCCGTTACTGTGTTTTTGATCAGTATATGTATATATATACAGGTATTTATATATATATATGTATATAAGTGAGTTTTAGTGGATTTTATAGTTTTTAGATTTTTGTCGCGGAGAGAGAACGGCTTAGCGGTGCGATCCGGAGTCCGAATCTGACGATCCAAAATGGTAAGTTCGATGTCTCGGCAGTGCTGAACGCGATGGCGTGATTCGCGTCGTCATGCGACGAACGGTTTGAGAGTTATTCCATCTTCTTCGCCGAGAGGTCGAAAGTCACATTTTGTAATTTTGCGATTTGGACCCTGTTCTCGCACCGTTTCGCGCGAGATTGCTTGTGGGGGGGTGCTTTAGCATTTTATGCCTGCTGTGAGGGGCTTATGTGTAATTGAGTGGAGTGGGTGGTGGAGTGTGTGTGTGGGTGTAGTAGGTGGGGGTAGTTGAGCTATCCCCTCACACTCTCTCTCTCCCTCTCTCTCCCTCTCTCACTTCCTCTCTTCCCCCCCCTGCTCCCAGAGGTGAGCCCGAGCTCCCCCTGCCCCTCAACCTCCTCCCCGAGCTCGGCCGACCGTCGCCGGCCATCCCCTGGCCGGAGCAACTCCGGCCAAGTCTCTCCCCCCTTTTCTTCTTCTTCTTCTTCTTCCTCTGTTTCTTCTCCTTCCCTGAGGTGGCTGTGCGAGCCGCCGGAGTGCCGTCGGAGCCGCCGCCAGGCTGCTGTGGCCACTGCTTAGGCAGCAGCTGGCCGAGCTGTGTGAGCTCAGGCCGCCGCCGCCTCCCGCTGCTCAGAGGGGTGAGCATCGTCACCCCGGGGACCTCCGCCGCCGATCCCTGCTGTTCCGGCCGTCGCCCTGCCGCCGGAGCGCCGCCGAAGCCGCCGCTAGCTCGGAGGAGGCAGCTAGGGCAGAAGCTGCTCACCTTGCTCCGCCGTCGCCGTCGCCGGGGCATTTTTGTCGCGGTCACCGGCAGGACGACGTCCGGCGGGCCTCTCTTGCCGGCGCTTGCGTCGCCGCCGGCCGCCGCCGCCGTTCCTTGCCGGAGTAGGGGTGGCTGAGCCTTCCCGGAGCTAGGGCTTTCCCCTTTTGCCGCCGCCGCCGTACCCCGTCACCGTTTGAGGTGAGCGTTGTCGCCCATGGGTCCTCCGGCACCGCCTCCTACCTCCTCGGCCGTCGCCGTGCCGCCGGAGCGCCGCCGTGGCCGCCGCGGTTTGAGGCTGGGCACCTAGGGCAGCGCAGCTTTGATCCCTCCGCCGCCGCCGCCCACCGGTCCCTTTTTGTCGCGGTCACCGGCAGAACGATGTCCCGCGACCCCCTCTTGCCGGTGCTCGCGTCGCCGCCGGCCGCCGTCGCCGTTCGTTGCCGGCGCCGCCGTGCCCTAGCCGCCCGAGAGCTCCTCTCCTTCCCGCGCCGCCACCGCCGCTTCCCGCCGCCGGTTGAGGTGAGCCTCCTCCTCCTTGCCACCTCCTCTGCCGATGCTGGCCGCAGCTGGCCTTGTGAGCCGGCCGGCAGCCGGCCGGAGCTGGTTGCTCCGGCCGGGGTCTCTTTTCGGGCTGTTTTGGCCGCGTTGAGTTGTTTGAGCTCCCTGTTGCTTCCCGAAGCTCGAGAAGGTGAGCACGATGATCGCGGCGATGCGCTGATCATCATGCTCACCCCAGTTTTTGTTTTGGGGAACCTTTTTGCTGTGCGGCCTTCGTCGAGTGTTTTCTTCAATGTTAGCCCTGTTTTTATGCAATTGCTGGGCCAGCGACTGTTCCTGTCGCAGCGAGGCTGTGAGCACGGCCTCCGTTACGTCGTTGCCGATCCGCTGGTGCTTGCGGAAGGTCGTGCGGATGTACGGATTGCTAACACGGCCTTAGTTACGCTTGCTTTTGTGCTTGAGCTCACTGTTTTTATGGGATTTCCCGGCTTGCGACTAGTCCTGTCATAGTGGGGTTGTGAGCACGGTTTCCGTGACGTCGTTACCTATCCGCTGGTGCTTGCGGAAGGTCGTGCGGACGTACGGTTTGCTCTAGCGGCTTCGTTTATTGCTTGTATGTTATATAAGTTGCTTGATTGTGGACTTTGGCGTTTGTGGCAGTGTTGTGACGCTGTGGGCAGCAAGGGCTTGGTTCTTAGGGCCCTGTGGACTGGTTGTCCAACCCCTTCACCTTTCGTGGAGATTCGGATTCGTTTCCGACGCGTTTTTCGATGAATTAATCGGCGAAACGTGTGTTTCTAGTCGTGCGACTCACTCGCTGTTTTCGCGAGCGACTTGGCTTCGTCGTGTAGCCTCGTTGGCTGTTCCTCATCGCTGTCCCGAAGTTACGAGGACAGCGGATGAGTGATGTGGGGTTCCGATGCCAATTCGGCATTTTTCGGGAACCCGGGAAGCCTTTTCGGGTGCGTTTGTGGTCGTGGCACCCCGAGCTTGTGCTCGCTGTCCCGTCATTTGGTTTTGTGTGTTCGGGGACAGCGAGGGACTTGGTTGGCTGTTTGGTACCCCTGTAGGGCTTTGTGTGGTTTCGGGATCGTCCCGGTGGGTTTTCCGGGCGATCCGTCGATTCGGGATTGTGTGAGCTTGGTGTATAGCGTCGACTTGGTGGACCTTAACCCTGTGAGTCTTTCGTAGGTCCTGTCGCGGTTCCCGAGAGCCGTCAGGTTAGACTTGATCTTTCGACAGGTGGGTACTTCGATCCGGAGTCGGTTCAGTGGACTACGGTGATACATTTCTATCCCTTCTCTTGCATTTCAGTTATTAGTTCACTTGACTCCCGTTGACTCTACTTATATGCGTGCTTGGATAGTAGAGTAGTTGTGGTTTGCATGGTTCTTGAGACGACCCAGTTGGTCGGTAGTGATCGCCTGTTGTTCCGAGCGATCCTAGTTGTGGTTTGCATGGTTCTTGAGACGACCCAGTTGGTCGGTAGTGATCGCCTGTTGTTCCGAGCGATCCTAGTTGTGGTTTGCATGGTTCTTGAGACGACCCAGTTGGTCGGTGGTGATCGCCTGTTGTTCCGAGCGATCCTAGTTGAGGTTTATTGGTTGCTTCTCGGCTTATTGCCGTACTGTGGATTGAGCATACGCATCGATCGTCACAGCTCCCTAGCACCTCACGTATGCCTACGGTCTGATCCACCGTTTGAGCTTCTTTTTCGGAAAAGGGTTGTGGAGAGCGGTCCCGACCCGTGAGCCTTACTGCGTTGCGTGCAGATGGTTTGTGCCAGTTGGTTGAGCAGGTTGTGACAGTGCCCGGGGTGCGTCCCGGTGGTTACAGATTGGGTTTACTTTGTGGTTATCTCCTTTGATGCATATACTAGTTGCTTACAGTAGCATAGTTGTTTCAGTTGTATGTTGGCCTCATACTTGTGCTACTGTATACCATATCTAGCTTTTGTTGACCCTCATGCCGGTGTGTACACCTCGCCTTCGTCGGCTTGCGGTACCCACTGGGAGGGGAGACATGTTTACATGTTCTCACCCCCCACCCTCGTTGTTGTTTTCAGGTGAGCAGGGTGGTGAGTGTCGGGACGCTGCGAGGCACGCCTAGATAGTAGCTCTAGAGGTTCCGACTCGTGAGGCTACTTTCCCAGATTTGGTTATCACCCTACCTTCGCCTATTAGATGTGATTTGTGGTTCAGTTATCCTTTGGGCTTACTCTAGCATGCTTATGTGTTGTTGATCATTCATTATCATTATGTGATGATTGCATGCTTGGACTAGTTGGTTGTATCCATGTTTTTCGATCGTTTCATTTATCGAGTATTTTGACTTTCTACCCCTCGTGGTAGCGTCGTGAAATAAAGGTTTTCGTGTGGGAAACAGTTTTCAAATGGATTTCTGATTGTTCGGTTTTTGTGATTTCAAAAGAGAGTTCTCGTGTGGAGGACAGTTTTCAAATGATTCTTGGATGATTGAAATTAGGGTTTCAAATAAAGCTTCTGGGTAAGGAGCAGCTTTCTAGAATGTTTGTTGCTTGTGCATCGCATCATCCTTCGCTTAAGGATCTGCTTAGATTCATACAAGTTTAAGGACTGCTAGCTGTATGAATCTCTTGTGTTGTTATGCTGTTGTGATGAATGAATGGTGGTTGTGATCCTGTTGTATGTTGTGGACGCCGTGCAAATACAGGGGAGGCTCTGTCCGTGTGTACAGTGGACCCTGTATTTGTGGCGGGTCTGTACGTGGCTCGGGCTAGGCTTTCAAAAAAAAAAAAAAATTGGCTCGTTTTTCCGCATCTTGAACTAGCCCGGGGCGTGACAATCCCACCGAGGTTGCACCAAGGGGAATTAATCTGAACATACCGTTTCTAATCTGGCATCATATGGCCAAGGAGATCAAGACTTCAAATCAGGTCGATCGTCTTTCTTATCCACTGATCATTATGCGGATTTTACAACAAAAGGGGGTCGATGTTCATTGTGCTACATATGAACATAGTCTTGGTCAAATCAATGAAATGACACTCAATAAATCACGGCTTGTTGGACGTCCTTCTCCACCTGTCGGACCTCCCAGTTTTTCTCGTCAGCCTCCGAGTTCTTCACAGCCACCTGAGCATGTCTCTGAGGAGGATGTCTCGGTGACATCTATTTACCGGGAGCAACAGCGTCTTTCTTCGGAGCAAGAACGCATATCTACCGAGCTTCATCGTCTTTCCTCTGAGCAGGAGCGTCTTGGTTCTGAGCAAATCAAGATCACGAAGAAACTTAGTAAGCTTCAGAGGATTATGCAAGCAATCTTCGATAAGCTTGGATGTTGCAGTGCCGATATCCCTCCGCACGATGATGACTCCGATTAGCTGATCGTGGCTGAGAACTTCGTGCATTTTCCTTTGATCATCTTTATGTTTGATATCGCTTTGTTATTATCTCTTTTTGTTTACCTCTCTTTTTGTGTTTTGGCATTTTGTGACAAAAAGGGGGAGATCTGACTTAGGCTTAGGAAGGTTTAGGATGTAATTTTACTTAATCTCTGCTTGCTGATGGCGACTTTGACTTAGGATGTATCTTGCTTATGCTTTCTTTGCTTATGTTTATGCTGGTGCATTCATGGTTTTAATGCTATATTTTGTCGAGTACTTGCTTGTTGCAGGAAGCAGAAGCCTTCAAGACTTCTGGTCGTGTCTAAGTCATAGAGTTTGTATTAGGAGTTGACTGAGTGTATTTTTGAACTTCTTGGATCGGTCATGCGAGGAGTTTGTTGTTTGGTGATTGCGACAAACTCTGTTTTTGTTTTTTGTTTTGTAGCATAATGAGCTTCGAGTATGTAATTTTTGTTTTGTCACGAAATCGCCAAAGGGGGAGATTGTTACGGCATTTTTTGTTGGCGGATTTCGTGGAGACGTATGGAGTCTTGAAGGGTCAAAGAAGACGACGTCAGGATCAAAGGCTTGAAGACTCATCTATGAAGCTCATTGCCCCCAAGGTATGTTTAATATAGTTAATGGTGATTTACATACTTATTTAAGTGTATGGAGACATTAGAATAGGTTTTTAATGATTTTTATAAAGTTTCGAAAAAAATTGTGCTACGGGGTCCGGACCCTGTGAGCTGTGGTCCGGAACCTGTACGCTTGTAATTGTGTTTCGTTGGTCGGGTCCGAACCGTAGGAGCTGCGGTCCGGACAATGAAAAGCTGAAACTTCCGGGTCCGGACCCGGTTATCCACGGTCCGGACCCCGACCCGTCGCAATTTTTCGAAAAACTATTTTTTCAATTCTACTCAGATTCTATGTCTCCTAAACCCATAAATATGATATGGGGGCTTCTCTAATACGTGCCTAAGAGAGATTTATCTTTTGAAACCCTAGAAACTTGTCTTGGTGCCGTTCGTTCATCTTTCGATGACGAGTTTTCTTCTCTCTTGTGTCGACTTGGTTTTTAAGACTTAAATTCTGATTTTCATCTGAGAAACAAGTCGATGGTCGCTTAGGAAGTTCTCCTCTCATATTCTTTGCTACTCTAAGCGTTGAAATCACCATCAACAATTGTTTTTGGGGCTCCGGACGGAGCGATTGCGCGAGGGCTTCGCGTGTAGCCGTGGATTCGATGGATGCTCGTGGAAGACGAAGCGTTGTTGCTGCGAGGATTCGCAGTGGGATCGATCGGAGGAGTTCGGTTGATCGAGGACCAACGAAGGGGATCTACTTCGATTATTAGGGTAAAGGTTGAGTCGTGGATTCGGTAAATCACCTTATACTCTATTTTACTTAGTGGATTTTTCATGTGATCGGTCCCGTGGGTTTTTTTCTCCTCTTGGAGTTTTCCCATGTAAATTTCTCGGTGTGTTGATTTAATTTTCCGCACTTATATTTTATTGCATCGAGTTGGTTGTTTTATTATATACACCTATTCACCCCCCCCTCTAGGTGTGTGTTTACCTATTAGGTCCTTGGGATTTCATATCTTTCAGTACCCACCTGCAAAAACGATATAGCCTAACACCGACGGCTCTCGGAAACCACGACAGGACCTATGAAAGACTCACAGGGTCAAGGTCCACCAAGTCGACACTAAACACATAGCGCTCACAACCCGAAACTGACAGATCGTCCGGAAAACCCACCGGGACGATCCCGAAACCACACCAAGCCCCACAGGGGTACCAACAACCAAACCAGGTCCTCCGCTGTCCCCAAACACACAAAACAAGGTGACAGTCTAGCGAGCACAAGCTCGGGGTGCCACGAACACAAACGCACCCGAAACGGCTTTCCGGGTTCCCGAAAAAATGCCGATTTGGCACCGGAACCCTTCGTCACTCATCCGCTGTCCTCAAAACTTCGGGACAGCGATGAGGAACAGTCAACGAGGCTATACGACGAAGCCAAGTCACTCACGAAACCAGCAAGTGAGTCGCACAACTAAAACACGCGTTCCGTCGACTATTTCATCGGAAAACATACCGAAAATCAATCCGGATCTCCGTGAAGGCGAAGGGGTTGGACAATCAGTCCACAGGACCTCAAGGGTCATGCCCTTGCTGCCCGCAGCATCACAACGCTGCCACAATCACAAAAACCCTAAAACGAGCAACATACACACATAATTAAGCATAAAGAAGGCCGTTTGAGCACTCCGTTCGTCCGCACGACCTTCCGCAAGCACCAGCGGATAGGTAACAACGTAAGGAGGCTGTGCTCACAGCCCCACTGTGACAGGGACAGTCGTAGGCACAGATAACCTATAAAAATAGCGCCCAAATACATTAAAAGGACTCGACAAGTAAAAATAGCGAAGCGGCGCGCCAAAATAGAAAACTAAGGTGAGCATGGTGATCAGCGTGTCGCCGTGATCATTTGTGCTCACCTTCCCGAGCTTCGGGAGGCAACAAGGAGGCCAACACCATGCATGCGGCCAAAATAATGCCAAAAAGCACCCTGGCCGGAGCAGCTTGCTCCGGCCGGCTGCCGGCCGGCATGCAGCGCGCGCGGCGGCCAGGGTTGGACGCGGGGGAGGTGAGGAAGGGGAAGCTCACCTCAACCGACGGCAGGAAGTGGCGGCGGCGGCGCGGGGAGAACACCTACTCTCGGGTGGCTAGGGCACGACGGCGCCGACAACAAACGGCGACGGCGGCCGGCGGCGATGCGAGCACCGGCAAGAGGAGGTCGCCGGACGTCGGGTGGGAGGTGACTGCGACAAGAAAGGCTGATGGCGGTGGCGGCGCAAGGCGCTCGGCCGCGGCTGCCCTAGCAGCCCAAGCTGAAACCGCGGCGGCTGAGGCGGCGCACCGGCGACACGGGGGCGGCCGGGGAGGAAGGCGACGGCGCCGGAGGTCCTCCCGAAGCTGGCCGGAGGGTGCTGCGCCGGCTGGAGGCGGCGGCGGCTCGGGTCCAACACCCTCGGCCCGCAGCAGCACTAGCAGCAGCTAGCTGCGGCTCGGCGGCGCTCGGCGGCGGCTCCCGGCGGTGGGGCAGGTCGCCGGCAGCTGTGCCACCTCAGGGGAACCTAGGGCGTGGGTTTACCCTGGGTGCACACTGCAGGGAAGAAGAAGAAGGAAGAAGAAGGAGAAAAGGAGGGAAAAAGAGAGAGAGCAGCTGGCCGCAGCTCCCCGCCGGCTAGGGGAGGTCAGCGGCAGTCGGCGGCGCTCAGGGGGATGGCAGAGGAGCTGAGGAGGGGATGGCACTCTGCTGGGGGAGAGCTAAGGGAGAGAGAAGCAACAAATCTCACTCTCTCACCATTCACACACACACAAACACATATACACTTGCACAATTGCAAAAAGCCCCTCGAAACAAAGAAAATTAGCCCCGAGTCCCTCACAGCATGCACAAAATGCACAGACACCCCTCCACACTCGATCTCACGCAAAACGGTGCGTGAAACAGGGTCCAGTTTGCGAAATGATCAAACGTACACTACGACCTCTCAGCGAAGAACTCGCGATATCTCACGATCCGACCGTAGCATGTGCGAACGGATTGTGCCATCGCGTTCAGCACTGCCGAGACATCGAATCTACCATTTTGGATTGTCAGAAACAGACTCCGGATTACGACACAATTCATCCTCTCTCCTCCAACAAAACTCAAAATCATATAAAATACATAAAATACAATATATATACATATATATATACTCCTATACATATATTTATATACATATACAAATACGTAGCATACTAGTACAAGGTAGAGGGGGAGAAAATACTGAATTCAAATTCAAAAAAAATATTCGAATTCTCACATTAGGGCAAAATCATTATTTTCTATTTATAACTATCCATTATTCTTCTTATTCCACCTTAACTAACCAAACGCTATTTTTCTTATTCCCGGGAATAATCCAATTTTCATCCAAATGCAAAATTCGTCTAACCCCGGCTTATTCCTGCACTTAACCCTATCCCTGGAATAGACAATTCTTACTTAACCCCGAACCAAACGAAGCCTAGGAGTTATAGGAATAAAGAGATAAGTGAATATTCATACGTTAGATCTTCTTAGTTGTATGTACAAAAGACACAAATTGAAATGCATAGGTTGTAGGAACTTTACTATGAATGCAAGAATAAATTAGTAACTCCATGTAGTAGGGCATAAAGGAAACTTATATTTTAATAAAAAAAAGTTACAACCACTACAACAAAATATTTTAATACCGACGCTTTTTAGACGACACTTTATTCTAGTGTCTTCAATATTTAGCATGTGCCGACGCTATGATTAAGCGTCGCTAATAAACAATTACCTTGACGACGCTTCCAAAGCCGTCGTAATTAACTAAATTATATTAAATTAATTTTTAATTATCTTAATTAGGATCCCAATTAGTATACTTCCAAATCCACCCGTGTGAACTTCATTGCAAGCTGTCAACAATGTAATAATGTTTTAAAATTATTAATTAGTGCTTAGCTATTAATTATTTTAATTTTTAAAAAAATTAATTAAATTTAACTTAACTAAATTAATTTATTAATTAATTACTAATAATGAATGTGTGCTCTGTATTGAACCTTCACTTAGTGCAATAATTACCTCTACTCCAAAGCCACAGTAGTCTTAGACTTGAACTTTTGCTGTTTAAGGGAAATAGAGTGGCGTTGCTTACATATAGCAATCTAGGTGTTGATATGAGCTTTACTAGCTAGCACATTACGACCTTATACTGATTCTAATTTTCATAAGCATCTTTGAGAAAAAACCCATTCTCATAGGAAGCTGCCCCACTTCTAATCTCGGATAGGTAAAATCCGTCAAGAGTGTTCCTTTAATTTTGATAACCTTCTCATAAGAGTCACATATTTCATTAAAAATATAATAACTCAACTATCTTTCGATTATAGGATGAATGCACTTACACTCTAGGGAATAGATCTATATATTGTGCATTCTTTACGATCACCATATGATTCGTTTTTTTCATTGAGCTCGATTTTTAGGATTTTTGATCATCAAGTTGGGTATTCTCATATGTGGTTAATAATGTTATGAGCTTTAACCCTCCCTCCCTCGATGTGCTCTAGATTCTTTCTCTTTTCCAAAGCCTTGGTTAATAAATCTACAAAATTATCAGTAAATTTAATATAATCTATATTAATAATACCATTGTTCATTTATGATCTCACAATCTGTGTTTTCTTCTTATAGATCTAAATTTACCATAATATAACAGTTTCTTATTCTACCAATAACATCAGTGCTATCAAAGTGTAGTAATAGACGGTACTGGTTTTTCTAGAAATGGAATCTCAAACGACGAGTCCCTCAACAAACTGGCTTTTTCACAAGCTAAAACTAAAGCAATAAGCTCACTTCCATAGTTGAATAAGTAATGCTAATTTACTTTTTAGTTCCAACATATTGCCCCACTTGCTAAAGTAAAAATATAAGTAGTGGTAGAGAGAGAATCACATGATAAGATATTCCAATCAACATTACTGTAACCCTCAATTAAAGCAAGATATCTCCCATAAAATAAGCCATAAGTTTTGGTACCAATGAAATATCTCATTGTACGTTCCATGAAATACCAATAATCTTTACTGACTTGCTTGTAAATCTACTAAGTATTCTTATTGCATATGCAATATTAGGTCTTATGCAATCAGTTGCAAAACACAAGCTTTCAATCATACTAGCATATTCTTTTGATTCAAAATTTTACTTTCGCTTTTAACAGGAAACAAGTGAATACTCGAATCAAAAAGGGTAATCACATACTTGCAATCAAGAAAATTTTATTTTTTCAAAATTTTCTCTATATAATGCGATTGATCAAAAAATATTATCTGATATTTTGGTAACTTTCTTACCTAAAATAAAGTTAGCCTCATCAAGATATTTCATTTCAAAATAATGATTTAGCATTATTTTTATCTCATTGCTAACATTTAAGTTAGAGCCAAAAATTAGCAAATCATCTACGTAAAAGCTAACAATAATATGCAACTTTTCAAAAGAATTGTAGTAAATATACTTCATGCTCGTTTGATTTAAAGCAGCTTTCAATCATACAAAAATTACATTTTTCATACCACTGTTTGGATTCCTACCTTAAGCCATAAAGGGGATTTATTTCGCTTGCGCACTTTATTTTCTTGCCCAGGCTAAAGGAACCTATCAGGTTGGTCTATATAAATTCTTCATCGAGGTTCTCATTGAGAAATGCTGATTTTACATCTATTTGATGGATTTGTAAATAATGAATTGTAGCGATATCAATAAAAACTCTAATTGATGTCACTCTAATAACTAGAGAAAAGGTATCAAAGAAGTTTAGATCTTCTTTTTGTTTATTTATAACCTTTTGCTACAAATCTTGGTTAATACTTGTTTACACTCCCATCCAGTTTAATTTTTTTTTTAGGACCCATTTACAACCAATTGATATATACC
This sequence comes from Puya raimondii, assembly GCA_016920855.1. NCBI lineage: Eukaryota > Viridiplantae > Streptophyta > Magnoliopsida > Poales > Bromeliaceae > Puya > Puya raimondii. The sequence goes on from JABWPP010000049.1 coordinate 47,165,376, forward strand.
CTCGAGGTAAGTCTACTAATTTTCAAATTTTATTAAAAATTAGGGATTTCATCTCATCAATCATAGCCTCTTTCCAAAACAGGCATTATTTGAAAATAAACCTTTTTATTAAGTAAAAAGGTTTTCTTCCATATTAAAAACAACGTAATCAGGGCCAAATTTTTTTTCTATTCTATTTTCTTTACTCCTTCGAGGTTCAAAAATATATTATTCTTGATTTTGAAAAAAGGAGTTTGAAGAACTCTATTTATTTAAAACACTTTTAAATTCGTGGTCCCCACTACTTTTTTATTTAAAAAGAAACTTTTCTTCATAAAAGATAATATCTCTTGAATCAAAAATCACATTATTTTCAATGTCCAAAAATCTATATATTGTATTATTCAAAGCATATCTAAGAAATACATAAGTGGTAGCTCTAACACCCAATTTGGATCTTTTAGGTTCTAATTAGGGCTGGCAAATGAGCGAGCCGGCTCGTGTTCGACTCGCGTTCGGCTCGATATTCGGCTCGCTCGAGCTCGACTCGAAATTAAATGAGCCGAGCTTGAACAGAAAAAAAAAGGTCGAAATTTATTTCAAGCCGAGCTTGAGAATTACTGGGCTCGCTCGAATTAGGCTCGAAAAGCTCGAATATATATATAGTCCGGCCACTATATTATTGATAGTATCAAACGTTTGGTGTTATCGAGTTTTTCGCAGTTAGATCTACCCCTTTGACCATTTTCACCCGTTAGATCATACTATTCAACCAATCACTCACTCAACCCTAGAAAATCACTATCATCCTAACCGGATACCACTACCATCCTAACCGCACATCACCTCATCCAAGGGCCGAAAATCTAATAGCACCAAGTACTTGGTACTATTATCTAATAGCCTAATTAGGCTACTAATTATATATTAGCCTAATTAGGCTATTAGATAATAGTACCAAGCACTTGGTGCTATTAGATTTTCGGTCCTTGGATGAAAAGATGTGCCGTTAGGATGATAGTGCGTAGCCTAATTAGGCTATTAGATAATAGTACCAAGCACTTGGTGCTATTAGATTTTCGGCCCTTGGATGAAAAGATGTGCCGTTAGGATGATAGTGGTCTCCTAGGGTTGAGTAGGTGGTTGGTTGAATAGTATGATTTAACGGGTGAAAATGATCAAAAGGGTAGATCTAACGGCGGAAAATTCGATAGCACAAAGCGCTAGGTACTATCGATAGCATAGTGGCTGGACTCTATATTAATTATATATAATAATATACATTATATATTTAATCATATGTGTATAGAGTTTAGGTTATTCGGTATATTTGCTGGCCCACAAAACCAAACCAATAAAATTCTACTCTAATTGCTCTCTTCCTCTCTCTTTCACTTGCTCGCAGAGTCGCTTCCCCTAATTTTTTTTAATATTATAATACCACATTTCATGCATTCATTTTGTATGTTGAACTATTAGACATTTTTTGTATCAAATTTTAGATAATATTTTATAAAAATTAAACTATAGATTGCATGATGTTAAAATTTAAGAGAAGAGGAAAAAAAGAAGAAGAAAGAAAAAGAAAGAAGAGAAGAAAAGAGAAGAAAAGAGAGAAAAGAGAGAAGAGAGAAGAAAGAAAAAGAAAAGAGAAAAAGAAGAGAAAGAGAAGAAAAGAGAGAAAGAGAGAAAAGAGAGGAAGAAGAAGAGAAGAAAAGAGAGAAAAAGAAAAGAGAGAAAAAAAAGAGAGAGAAAAAAGAAGAGAGAGAGAAGAGAGGAGAAGAGAAGAAGAGAGAGAAGAAGAGAGAAGAAAGAGAGAGAAGAAAAAAAGAAGGAGAGAGAGAGAAAGAGAAGAAAAGGAGAAAAAGAGAAGAGAAGAGAGAGAAAAAGAGAAAGAAGAGAGGAGAGAAGGAGAGAGAGAGAGAGAAAGAAGAGAAGAGAAAAGAAAAGAAGAGAAAAAAAAAGAGAGAAAAGAGAGAGAGAAAGAAAAGAAAAAAAAAGAGAAGAGAGAGAGAAAGAAGAGAGAGAAAGAGAAAAGAAGAAAAGAAAAAAAAAAAGAAAAAAGAGAGAAGAAGAAGAGAAAAAAAAAAAGAAAGAAGAGAGAAGAAGAAAGAGAGAGAAAAAAAAGAAGAAAGAGAAAAAAAAAAGAGAGAAAGAGAGAAAAAGAGAGAGAGAAAGAAGAGAGAGAAAAAGAAAAGAGAAAGAAAGAAAAGAAAAGAAGAAAAAAAAAAAAAGAAAAAAGAAAGAAAGAGAGAGAAAAAAAAAAAAAAAAGAGAAAGAAGAAGAAAGAAAAAAGAAGAAGAGAGAGAGGGAAAAAAGAAGAAGAAGAAAGAAAAAGAAAGAAGAAGAGAGAAAAGAAAAAGAAGAGGGAGAAAAAAAGAGAGAAAAGAAAGAAAAGAGAGAGAGAGAGAGAAGAGAAGAGAAGAAGAAAAAAAAAAAAGAGAAGAGAAGAAGAGAAAGAGAGAAAAAAGAAAAGAGAGAAGAAAGAAAAAAAAAGAAGAAGAAGAAAAAAGAAAAAAAAGAGAGAGAGAAAAAAAGAGAGAGAGAGAAAGAGAGAGAAAAAGAGAGAAGAGAAGAGAGAAAAAAGAAAGAGAAAGAGAGAAGAGAGAGAAAAAAGAAAGAAGAAAGAAGAAGAAGAAAGAGAAAAAAAAAGAAAGAAAAAAGAAAAGAGAGAGAAGAAAAAAAAAGAAGAGAAAAAAAAGAAAAAAAGAAGAAGAAAGAAAAAAGAGAAAAAAAAAAAAGAAGAAAGAGAAAAAGAAAGAAGAAAGAAGAGAAGAGAAAGAGAAGAGAGAGAAGAAAAGAGAGAAGAAAAGAAAAAAAAAAAAAGAAAAAGAAAGAAAGAAGAAAAAAGGAGAGAAAAGAGAGAGAGGAGAAAAAAAAGAAAAAGAAAGAAGAAGAGAAAAGAAGAAAGAGAGAGAAAGAAAGAAAAAGAGAGAAAAGAAGAAGAAGAAGAAAAAGAAGAAAGAAGAGGGAAAGAAGAGAGAGAGAAGAAAGAAGAAGAGAAGAAAGAAGAAAAGAAAAGAAAAAAAGAAAGAAGAGAGAAAAGAAAAAGAGGAAAGAGAGAAAGAAGAGAGAAGAGAGAAGAAAAGAAAAAGAGAGAAAAAGAAAAAAAGAAAAGAGAGAGAAAAGAGAAAAAGAAGAGAGAAAAAAAAGAAAGAAAAAAAGAAGAGAAGAAAAAAAAAGAGAAGAGAAAGAGAGAAAGAGAAAGAAAAGAAAAAAAAAGAAGAAGAAGAGAAAAGAAGAGAGAAAGAAAAAAGAGAAGAAAAAAAGAAAAAAAAAGAGAGAAAGAAAAAAGAAGAAAAAAAAAAGAAGAGAAGAAAAAAAAAAAAAAAAGAAGAGAGAAAAAAGAGAAGGAAGAAAGAGAGGAGAGAGAGAAGAGAGAGAGAGAGAGAGAGGAGAGAGAAAAAAAGAAGAAAAGAAAGAGAGAGAAAGAAGAAAGAGAGAGGAGAGAAGAAAGAGAGAAAGAAGAAAGAGAGAGAAAGAAGAGAGAGAAAGAAGAGGAGAAAGAAAGAAAAAGGAGAGAAAAGAAGAAAGAGAGAAAAAAAAGAAGAGAAAAGAAGAGAAAGAAAAGAAGAGAAGAGAGAAAAGAGAGAGAGAGAGAGAAGAGAAGAGAGAAAGAGAGAAGGAAAAGAAAAAAAGAAAAGAGAGAAGAGAGGGAAAGAAAGAGAAGAGAGAAAGAGAAGAAGAAGAGAAAAAAAAAAGGAGAAGAAAAAAAAAAAGAAGAGAGAGAAAGAAGAAAAAAAAAGAGAGAGAGAGAGAGAAAAGAAAAGAAGAGAAGAGAAAAGAAGAGAGAGAGAGAAAAAAGAGAGAGAGAGAGAAGAAGAGAGAGAGAAAGAGAGAGAAAAAGGAAGAAGAGAGAAGAGAGAAAAGAGAAGAAGAAGGAGAAGAAAAGAAGAGAAAAAGGAGAGAGAAAGAAGAAGAAAGAGAAAGAAGAAGAGAAGAAGAGAAGAAGAGAAGAAGAGAAAAAAGAAAAGAGAAGGAAAAGAAGAGAAAGAAGAAGAGAGAAAGAGAGAAGAGAGAGGAAAAAGAAAGAGAGAAAGAAAGAGAAGAAAAAGAAGAGAGAGAAAGAGAAGAAGAAAAAAAGAGAAAGAAGAAGAAGAGAAGAAAGAAGAAAGAGAAAGAAAAAGAGAGAAAGAAAGAGAAGAAAAAGAAGAAGAGAGAGGAGAAAGAAGAGAAAGAAGAGAAAAAAGAGAGAGAGAAAAGAGAGAGAAGAAAGAAAAGAAGAGGAGAAAAAAGAGAAGAGAAAAAGAAGAAGAAGAAAAGAAAAAGAAAAAAAAAAAGAAGAAAAGAAGAAGAGAAGAAAAAAAAAAAGAAAGAAGAAAAAAAAGAGAGAGAAAGAGAAAGAGAGAAGAAGAGAGAGAAAGAAGAGAAAGAGAAAGAGAAGAGGAGAAAAGAGAAAGAAAAAAGAAAAAAGAAGAAAAAGAGAGAAGAGAGAGAAAAAGAAAAGAAAAGAGAGAGAGAAGAGAAAAAAGAGAGAGAGAAGAGAAGAAGAGAAGAGAGAAAGAAAAAAAGAAAGAAAGAGAGAGAGAAGAAGAGAGAAAAAAAAGAAAAAGAAGAAAAGAAAGAAGGAAGAAAGAAAGAAGAGAGAAAAAAAAAAAGAAAAAAGAGAGAGAGAAGAAAGAAAAAAAAAAAGAGAAGAAGAAAAAGAGAAGAGAAGAGAAAGAAGAGAGAAAAAGAAGAAGAAAAGAGAAAAAAGAAGAAAGAGAGAGAAGAAAAAAAAAAAAGAAAAGAGAAAAAGAGGAAAAGAAAGAAGAAGGAGAGACTGAAGAAAGAAGAGAGAGAGAAAATGTTTGCTCGCAAACCTAACTACTCTTTTCTCAAAGTTTTTGGTTGTGCATGTTATCCCTGGTTACGCCCTTATTCTCATCACAAGTTAGAACCTCGATCATTGAAATGTGTTTTTATTGGCTATAGTTTGGACCACAAAGGTTATCGATGTCTTGATCCTTTTACAGGTCGTGTATATCTTTCTCGTCAAGTAGTTTTTAACGAATCACATTTTCCCTTTAATAATTTATCTTTAGAACGTCCTTTTACTCGGTCGTTGGATACAGTGGATCTCGAACCAACTGGAGTTCTTCATGCCTGGCTACCCCTTTCATCATCTCATTTCTCGTCACCATCTACACCCCCCCAATTACCCAATTAAGAGATTCCAAGTGCTTAACCCGAAATACCAAACCAACCACCATTACAAAATCAAATTCCTTTAACCTCCCAAACTACACACGACACTTCAATAGACCAGTTGACCACCAATAATACCACTACTAATTCTCATCCTATGCAAACTAGATCTAAATCCGGTATTATCATGAGAAAACAACTGCTCACTTTGCAAGCCACTCGCCACCCTCTACCCAAAGCGCTACTTGCCATTACTACAGACATTGAGCCAACTTGCTATAGTCAAGCTTCTAAAAGTACTGAGTGGAGAGATGCAATGGCTGCCGAATTTAATGCATTGCAAAAGTGCGGTACATGGTCTCTTGTTCCTTATACTCCTGATATGAATGTTGTTGGCTGTCGTTGGGCTTATCGAATAAAACGACGAGCCGACGGTAGCCTTGAAAGATATAAGGCCCGTTTGGTAGCCAAAGGTTATCATCAACAACCTTGGCTTGATTACAGTGAAACTTTTACTCCTGTTGCCAAGCCCTCCACCATTCGAGTGGTGCTGGCTATTGCTGTTCATTTTGGGTGGCCCATACGCCAACTAGATGTCCACAATGCCTTTTTGTGGTATTCTACAAGAAGAAGTATATATGCAACAACCACCCGGCTTTATTAATCCTCTTGCTCCAACTCATGTTTGTAAGCTCCATAAATCAATTTATGGGCTAAAACAAGCACCTCGTGCTTGGTTTGAGCGCTTTACATCATATTTACTTGCGTTGGGATTTCATGGTGCCGATGCTGACACTTCTCTTTTCATCCATACTTCTCCAAATGAAATTCTTATTCTTCTTATATATGTGGATGATATCATTATTACTGGCAGTAATTCAACTTCTATCCATAAACTTATTCATGAAGTTGGCACTCAGTTCGCCAGGAAAGATCTTTGTCCTCTCCATTACTTTCTTGGTATCGAGGTACATCGGGATTCAAATGGCATCTTTTTATCTCAATCGAAATACTCCGTTGATCTTCTTACAAGAGCATATATGGATGGCGCAAAAGCATGCACTTCACTAGTTTCTTCTCATAAGAGGCTCTCTCTTACTGAAGGCGAATCTCTTGATGATGCAACGTTCTATCGAAGTATTGTAGGGGGTCTTCAATATTTATCCATGACGCGACCAGATTTAGCTTTTTCTGTCAATCAGGCTTGTCAATTTATGCATGCACCAACTTCTGAACATTTAATTGCTGTTAAAACAATTCTTCGATTTCTCAAAGGAACAGTGGACCATGGACTCCATATTGGAATTGGCGATCTTGATTTGCGTGCCTATTGCGATGTCGATTGGGCAGGAGATCCCGATGATCGCCGCTCTACCAGCGGGTTCGGTGGTTTCTTGGTCCATGTTTAGTATCTTGGTGTGCAAAGAAACAACTTATAGTATCTCATTCTAGTACGGAGGCTGAATATCGCTCTCTCGCCCACACTACTGCCGAGCTTTCTTGGGTACGATTGCTTCTTAAAGATCTTCACATATTTCTACATTCTAAGCCTATTATTTATTGTAACAACATTAGTGCTATCCGACTTGCCTATAATCCTATCTTTCATGCTCGCACTAAACACATCGAAGTTGATTATCATTTCGTACGAGAAAAGGTTGTTCGACAAGATCTCGATGTTCAATATGTCGCATCACAAGATCAAATCGCTGATATCTTTACTAATGGGCTATCCTCTCATCGGTTCAAGTTTCTCAAGGACAAGCTAATGGTGCGTGCACCTCCCATAAGCTTGAGGGAGCGTAATGGAGGATCAAGTGATGATACAAATAAGGAATTAATTATGGATAAATCAAATTCGCAAAATCAAGGAACTACCAACTATAACAAGCATTCAAATCTTGAGCAATTGAGAAAACTCAAATATGGTGATCTCTCAAGGATGGCAACAACTCCAAATAGAAAACATTTGAATTCAAATATTGTACATTTGTAGAATGTATTTATTATAATCCCAAGAATAGTGGGATCATATTTTGTATTCAACAACCTTATATATGAAGAGTTGGTTTAGTGTGTTCTCCATTGAGAACAACAACCATTTTTCCACCAATCATAGTTTGTTTCAAAATATTCACACTTATTTTCCTCTCTGCCGATCCTTGTACATTCATCCATAATTTGACATATGAAGTTGGAGCGCTTCCGTCCACTAGCCAGTGCGTGAAAAAAATTTAGTTTTGTCTTCTCCTTCTATAAGCCATTATTGTTTGGCTTTGGTCTTCCATATTCTTTAATAACAATATTTCTAGTTCTCTCTTGAGTGATGCTCTTTTATCTCAACAAGGCATGTCGTTCCTCCATTTCGTCACTTTTTGAATTTTCGCAGCAAGCTTCTACTTCTAGTTATGCTGTAAAAACTAGTCTTGCACCATTCTTTGATTATCTTTCTACAGTGCCTCAACTTCTCATAAATAGTAAGTGAAGCCGAGGCATTGGTTGCCACTTCTTCCCACCCCTTTGGCACGTTTTGGAGGTAGTCCTCCTTGGTTAGCCAAACCTCCTCAAATCGAAATATTTGAGATCTATTCTTTTCTCCTATATCGAGGAGAATCGGGGAATGATCTGATGTGACCCTGGGCAATGGTTTTACTTTGCATAAGGGAAAGGTGAGATCCCAATCAGTCGACACAAGAAACCTATCGAGCTTGACCAGGGTTGGCTCCTGTTGCATATTAGAGCAGGTATAAGCTTGGTTCGACATCGGGAGATCAGTATTTAAAAAGCCCAAGGCGCACCAAGGTGCAAAAGGCTGTTAGAGCCTAGGCAGAAGACGCAAGGCGCAGGCGCATGCCTGAGAGAGGTGAGGCGCACACTTCCATAAAATATTAAAATAAACAAATATACTTTTTAACAATTGTTAAAGGACAATAAAGACTCTTTGAAAATCATATTACATAATAGATATTTTATAAATAACCAAATAATCACATCGTCGGGAAAAAAAAAGATGAAGAAAAGAAAAGAAACTAAACAACAAATATATAATTATGATAATGTTGAAAAACATAATAATACATGCAAAAGTACTAAAGTAGAGAACAATATACCTTTTTGTCTCTAAATAAAGGCAAGCATGAAGCTAACTAGTAATGTACAAACTTATAGGATGTCAAAAACAGATCAATTATAAGCATAAGATCATCAAAAAGAAGCATGCGTAAAAACTTAAGTTTCAGCCAAAGAACATCAAAAGGGCATCATAGGAAAACTATGTATTCGAGGTCAAGGCTTCGAGCCAAAATGCGTCATACTAGAAATGTTAATTAGTCCTCATTCATCAATCATCATCTTCATCACTTGATGAAGAATACTCTTCAACTTCGTCAGATTTGTCATTTCCAATGTGTTCCTCTTCTTCTTCATCTTCCATTTCGAGAGCCTCATCAAAATTAGGCTTTTCTATCATCTATGAAGGTACTAATATTCCGAGATTAAGAAGATAAAGCTTTTGCCTTTTCTATACCAATGCACTTGGTGGAAGTGGAACTGTGTGATCTAGTACAGTGGAAAGGCTCATTCTCACCACTGCTGCTTTTGCCACAATACTCCATGTCAAAGTGTCATCTTCCCAAACATGATCTTCATCTTCACTCTCAATTTCACCCATTGAGATAGGGTCGATGGTATCATGCAATTTATACCGCCGCTTCAACGCTATATTATACCTTACATACACCAAATCATTTAAGCATTTTTGTGTGAGCCTATTTCTTTTCTTGCTATGAAGCTGCAAAATAAACAAACAACCTTATTTAAATAAAGAAAATACAAAGTTTTAACTATTAAATTTAGTAAGAAGTTCTATAGTATTATAAGATGATTTGATCTTGCAACTTACATGTTCAAACTCCAATTTCGCTCACAATCGGAAGCACTACAAATGAGGCTAAGAATCCTAATTGCAAATTTCTGCAAGTCCGGCGTTGATGATCCAAATAATTTCCATCACTCCCATGTTCATTCAAATGTTTTATTAATAAAAATGTATAAAAATGACTATATTTTTTTTTCTTATACACTTAAAACTTACAAGAAATAACTACTAAAAGTTTAAAATGTATACGGCATAAATTTTTAATAGTAGTATAGAACTAATATACCTGGTAACTTTGTATTCCTTTGTCGAATTATCATATTAGTTTCTAAAAGTCCATGTGCTTCATGATACATACTTAGTTGATCACATATTTTATCTTATTCTTGAGCACTTGAAATCAAATTTTGTAAAGCTTTATATAAACCCGCCATAATCTCTTCATCTCTATGGATTTTTGAATTAAATAAAAAAGATTTAGGATTCAAGAAATGGTCAGCAGCATGTAAAGGATGATGAAAATGGCATTCTCATCTATTATAAATAATTTTGAACACTTCACTATATTTCTCCTCCCTCTCTTTAAAAGACCTTGCAATTGCTTCCTTTGCTCTATTCATTGCCTCATAAATATAACCCATTGCCAGCCTTTTCTCACCATCAACTACCCAAAGTACACGAACAAGGGGACCAAAAATCTTAAGAATATAAATAATACTAGTCCAAAATGTGGGCATCATTTCAATGCTAGCCGTCCCTTTGCCTGCATGTTCCTTTGCCCATTTACTCTTGGTCCAATCATCTGATGTGAACATTTTTCTCAAGTTGCTCTTTTGCTTGTGTAGCCATTGAAGGGTAAGAAAGGCTGTTGCGAATCTTGTAAGACCAGGCCTAAGCAACTCTCTTTGGCCTGTGAAATGCCTCATCATGTTGACTAGGCCTATGCGGGTATAGATATAACTATTCAATATTGTTGCCCTTTGCAATGCTCTATGCACCTCGTGCATCTTCCCAATGTCCTCAAGCATCAAATCAATGCAATGGGCAGCACAAGGTGACCAATACAAATTTGGTCGCTTTGCTTCCAACAAATTTTCTATTAAAAATTTACATATATTTCAAGTTAAACAAATATTCGACCAAATAATATCAAATTACGTATCAAATAATGTAAAATTAGTAAGATTTTTTTACTGGCCAAGACATTATTTGATGCATTATAGGTCACAATTTGAATGACATTGACCTCCCCGATACGCTTTACCGTACTATCCAATAACTTAAACATCTCTTCTCTAGTTTTTATGTAATTTGAGGCATCAATAGATTCAATGAACACAGTCAGTGCCCATTGGAAAATTTACAAGAAAGTTTATAAGAGTCCTTTCTCTCTTGTCCTTTCATCCATCGCACATTATAGTACATCCAGTCTTTGCCCATTCCTCCATATGGCCTTCCATTGAATTCTTCGTTTCTTGAACCTCTTTTGAAGAAAAAGAACCCATAATTCATACATTGAAGGTGGTTTCATGCCAGAGCCATATTGTCCAATAGATTTGATCGCCACAGCAAAGCTATCATAAGTGCTAGCAGTGAAAGGTACTCCAGCATCATAAAACCATTTTGCTAGATCTTTGCAAGCTTTTTCTCTCAACTCCTTCCTACAAACTTCGTTAATAGTAGTTTGCTTAATTTTTCCATCCTTTCTAGCTTGAACTACCTTCTCAGCATTGGAATTGAAATACAAATCCATTGGTCCCTTTTGCCTTGGTTTTTTTGGCTCAACTACTACCAACGCTACACCCGCTACTTTTGCTTTGCATTCTTTTTTCTCTAGAGTTCAATTTTGTAACATCATTTTCCTCTTCATCGTCACTGAAGTCAGGCATGAACCTATTTTTCTCATTCTCTGACATCTTTTTATCAAGTCTTTGATTTCCTCCCTCATATGCGGTGGACATCTGGAGCACGCTTTTGCATTTCGAAAGCCTCCAACAATATGCTGCTTTGCTCGGTAAATTCCTTCTTTTGTACTTTTTTGCAAGAATTACATGTAAGATCATTTTTATTTCTTTGATCTGCTAAATGTACATACTTCCATGCAGGGTCTCTTTTGGATGCTTCCGAATCCATTCAAGAAATTCAATAGCAAGTTGGGACTCCACAAATATGGAAAAGAAATCTGAAAAATAAGCAAGGTTTCAGTAACAAATTCCAATTCGGCAAAAATGTAATTTTTAAGAGTTCTTTTCCAAGTTGAAATAGTGAAATATGGCCCTGTTTTACAAAAAAAAAAATTATCACTTATCAGAGTAAAATGCTGTTAAAAAAAGAAATAAAAGAAATAAAAGAAAAAATAGAAATAAAATAAATAAGAAAAAATAGAGAGACCTCGTCACAAGAAAAAAGAAAAAAGAAAAAATAGAGCCCTCGAAGAGAGTGAGAGAGAGAAATAAAAAAATAGAGCTCTAAGCAAGAAATGAAAAAGAGAGAGAGAGAGTCGCACACATGAGCGAAGAGCCCCGACGGATGGTAGCCGATGGAGGTGCGGAGCAATGGGTCTTGATTGAGCGGAGCCTCAGAGAGTCCAGGTGAGCATGAAAGAGAGAGGGTTGCTTTGCGACCAATATTTAGGGCTTCTCAACCCATTAATTTGATTTTTTTACGTCCTTTAACCGATTAGTTGGATCCAAACCCATCAACTTTAGAGTGCGCCTTGTTTGCGCCTGGCGCCTCGGTCTAGGCGTGCGCCCAGTCGACCTTGCCCACCTAGGGGCTGGCGAAATGCGGGCGACCTCACCTCGCGCTTTGTAAATCACTGCGGGAGATCAATCGGCTCCAGTTCATTTATACGATCCACGAATAATTGCGAAGTCTTCTTTCTACAGATTTTGTCTTTTCTTTCATTTTGAGAATGGGTAAAATTGAAATCACCACATGTTGCCCAATTCTCGTTATAGCTCTTCTTAAAGGAGGTGAGTTCGCTATAAAGTTTTTCTTTACCTTCCCAAGAAGGTTCGCTGTATACGTTCGTTACAAGAAGGTGCCTCCACTTGGCAAGTGTGTAAGAGAGAGCATGAGTGAAAAATTCCTTGCAATCACCTCACAACAAGAGAAGAAGGCGAAACTCCAACAAGTGATGACCCCTCCAGAGGGTAGAGGCCCCCAAGGCCGGAAGAACCTGGCATTTGTCGAAATTAGAACCAGCAAAAGAGCGGAGGAAGGAATGAAAACCAGACTTGACTTAGATTTTTGAAGGCAAAAAATAATAGGCCGAGAGATGGACACAATCGACTTAACAAGACATTTACATTCCGACTACCGATGTGAAACATAGCAAAAGAGAAACACCCAAAAAAAAGGACAAAAAGAGAAGACAATGGAGCTCAGGCACTAGAGCCTAGGAACTGGCAGAGGCTCTTTATTTCCTCGTAATTCAGAGTGATCCCACAATGGACATTTTTAGCTCTAAGTTTTCTAACGGAGGAACGCTTGGACGAAGAGTCCGAGATGCTACCACCTTTGTGGATTCGAGCTTTCCTATTCATCGCCTTTTCCAAGACCCTGGCACAAGGCCGGTTGGCCAACGGCTCGGGAATGAACCGTATGCATGCGAGACCCTACACCGATTACTGCACAAGGCCGGTTGGCCAACGGCTCGGGAATGAACCGTATGCATGCGAGACCCTACACCGATTACTGGCATTCTTAGTCAAACCAGACTTGTCAACCTCAGTTGAAGGCCCATCTAATGCTTGGGTCTGGCATGGAGTGTGGGTAAAATCAAGAGTAGAAGGTCAATGGGGCCATTAAGAAGGACAAACACCTCTGCATACAAGGGGCGGCTTGTTCCAGAGTGGTTCAAATTGTTTGGGTTCCCCGATCCAGAGTACAACGCAAGGCCTTGGAGGCCTCGCCAATCCACATTGCGTAGCTTGCAGCCCTGGTAACTCCCTAGAACGAAGCCCACTAAAAGTGGGAAGCAGCCCACCCAAGGAGAGCACAGAAAAAATAAGAGTCAGGCTTCGAGCTCCGTGCATTAAGGGTAGAGGAATATCTATTAAATGCCTAGGGCCTACCAGTCATGCCCCTTAGGTCAACGGATAGCATGGCATTTGAAGGAGGTGAAAAGTGAAGATAAAGAATCATTTGCCCTAATTCCTTGAGCTTTTCCTTTTTACCAATATCATTAAAAGAAAAAAAAGGTTTGCACTCCGAGCATGCAAATAGAAATCTCTTTCCCTTGTTCCGCTTCTAAGTAATCTCGTAGGTGGGACAAAGCATTTTATGCCATTAATGTTGCCCAAAAATGTCATAGTAGTCGAGCTATTTTTCAAATCCACTTCAAGCTTTCCCTATTTCAAAGAGTGTCCAGAAAGGGTATGTCGAAAAAAGAAAGGGAGAAAATTTGAATTATTGACAGGAGCTATTGACTAGTCAACATCGTCTCTGGTAGTGGTGGAGTCAGGGGCCGCTGGCTCTGTCATAGGTATCTAACTCACTTCCATCGGGGCGTTGAGGCTGGGGCATGCACTGCGGCGACTTGGTTGGACTTCCGCCGAAGTTTCACGCCTTCTATCGCGGATTTTCGACGAGCACCAGGTTTTATCATCTCCATGTTTGGACACTTCTTCGTCCATCGTTAGCCTTCTGATTTGGTGACGCCCACGCCTGTCATCCTTACCTTTGGTGGTGTCGCCGCTCTCGCCTTTATGTGGTGGGGGTTTACCACGTCCGCCAATAGCAATCATCTCCCACCTAAGAAGTTTAATCAAGACAGAGATTGAAATGTCACCTAAGGTGTTCTCCATGTTTTTCGATATTTCTACTAGTTCATTGACAGTAATGAGACAATTGTAGCCAGAAAGGTCTGTCATGCGGTTGCGTAATGAATCCGCATGAATAAATCTTCCAAAGCCACCTACGAAGGCCGCAACTCTCTACAAGACTAGCACTCAAATGGAAGGCTTACAAGACATATCCAAGCTCTGTGGGAAATCCACAAGCAATGCGTCTTTGTAAGGTTCTACGCATAACAACGGAGCCTGCAGCACTTCAGACCGATTGTCTCCTCCCTTGTCAAGGAATCAGCTTCGACCCATTCCGAGAGGAAGCCACAAAGTCCCTCTCGCTATAACTAGTGACTAAGAAATCATTGGGGTAGCAAAACCATTAACAATCGTGTCCTCAGGATAATGCTGAGATTGGCTGGTGGCAAGACGTCGACTAAGATAGCCTTGCGCCGAAGGTTCTGCCTGGTGTAGAAGTCTTCAAAGAGAGGTTCAAAGGCTTTAAAATAATGAGGATGAGCACGCAGGGCCTGTACATCGCCATTGGAGGGTGGTTCATATGTTTCCTATAGGACCGTGCTTTGTGGCCGACCCTACAAACACACTGCATATCAGATAGGATCTCTGCAAAGAAGAGCTCAATGACCCCACCCGAGACACCTGTAGCACCATCCTTCAAAAATCACAAAGAACCCTTGACTTTGGCAGTGTTAGGTATGATGTTCAAGGAGGGAGGAGTGGTGTGAGGAACAGAGGTGAGTAAAACTTCCTTGTAAGTCTTCTTAAAGGCAAGAGCACTGCACCTCCTTTTGTGTTGCACAACGGTCTTGTGGACCGGCCTAATACTGTGAGGACAATGGTCCAATGGCCTCAAATACATATAAATACAATTGAAATACATATTATCTATAGTTATATATATAATTAAAATATTATATATGTATATACACACACACACTTATAAAAGTCTGAGTTTTGCTTTCTTTCTCTCTCCGAAAATGTTACTATCTTTTTTAGTAATATTTTCAAGTTCATTTTGAACCATTCATTTCAATTGATCCACTAGATAATCATTTATTCTTAAATATAGATCTTATTTTTTTGCCATTGGATCTCATCCAACGGTTGAAAATGCAAGTATCTGTCATTTTTGTGACAATACCATCGCATGTAATATCCTATAATACCCTCGCATATCATAATACCCTATCCCTTCACGCGTTTCCTAAATATAGAGCTTAATTTTTTGCCATTAGATCTCATCTAACGATTGATAATATCCTATATATAATATTTTCGCTGCCTATCATCTCATCGTAATACCCAATCCATCAGATGATCATTTATTCTCTTTATCCTTTCTCACGTGTAATACTCACCACCGATCATCTCATCATAATACCCCATCCCTCACACGTTTCTCATGTCATGCCCAGGGTTGCAGCCGAACGTGGGCCCACCAACAGACCCGCCGCATACACAGGAAGCCTTATGTACACGAAGCAAAAAAGTACCTGTAAACAAAAAAAAAAAAAATCCACAAGCAAGTATCAGAGCTGAACAAAAACTGCCAACAACAAAAAATAATCCACTATACATACTTAAGGCCAAAATAGTACATCTGATAACTATCCATCAAGTACAAAACCACCCCTCAAAGCTGAAAATAAATACATAACATCAGTCCACAAGTCGATCTGGTATGTACAATAAACTATTCTCCCAAAAACTAGCTAATATGGGTACTCCTCTAGCTCTGCCAGCACAAACCGGTAGGGATATAATTCGCAACTCCCTTACCTCGATCAGTAGCAGCGACAGAGGTGGAAGGCTCTACAAGAAAAGATAGCAACAAAGGGCGTGAGAACTACTAAAACTAGTTCTCAGTGGGTACCGTCACTGACGCTAACGGCCTACCCACTAGGTCTACGAAAGTGGAAAGTAAAGAACTGGGTAAGTAAAAGAGTAAAAAGTAAAAAGCTGGAAAAGAATCTACAACTACTATACTTCTATACTACCAGTGCTCAAAATGAAACCACAAGGTGTTTATGAATGCATGAACTAACTATAGGGTGTCACTATCCAAACACAATCCAAGTGACCGCCTCAAGATATGGTTAAGCCTGCGCCTACCTACTATCACGACACCACCCTCAAGGATGGCCGGCTAAATGTAGGTCGCCCCAGGAATCTCTTGCCACACCTGCAGGTGGACTATTCACTAATCAAGGCTGCTGCCACATCTATGCACTAAAAGCCAAGCTCCAAAGCGGCACCCGAGGGGAGTGACCCCACCGTGTATAAAAGCATAGTCTCTATCAAGCTCAAATCTTGCTCATGCAGTTGTAGTCGATGCGAATGATCAATCAAATCATGAAACTGTAACTCATGTGCCCCAAGCACAATCTGATGCAGAGCTTGAAAATCTGGGACCACCGCGGACCCCGACAGCACCCTACTGTACAACTCAGTCTATCAACTGCTATAAAATCCACTCGGCTCCTCAGCATGAGCATAAAGTCATCCTACATTAATCCGAATACTCTCAAGTCTCAACCCTCTAACTAGAGTAAAAAACAGGTAAAAATAGCTAACGAAGCTAAATACCACCGACGGAGCATAAAAACGACATAGTGCACGTTTATCCGAGTTTAAGGTCTAATTTCAACATTTAACACCTTCTACATGTAGATTCAACATGTTCTAAACTAGGAATTTAATTTCATACATGTAATTCTCAAGGTTCTAAGCTAAAACATTTCAATTTAATAGATAAATAGCATGCATGCAGGAATTTACAAGACATAGTGAGAATTCTGACGTTTTTGGTAAAATTAAACCCATCTCAAGTGCTAACCCAACTACAGAAATGAAATGCTTCAGCTTCAATTTCAGTTGCCAATGAAATGGAGTATGGGGAACTCTCCGTCTAAGTGGTTAATCCGACGAGTCAATTCTCAGTTCTGGAAATGGCTCCTTTGAAGGGGTAAGGAGGGGCAAAGCAGGTTATGAAATAGCTCAAGAGCTTCCCTTCCTACCCTGGGATCAAGAGAAACTCCACCAAAGTCCAAAAATGCTGGTAGGAATGCAACTAGAGTAATCGAATAAACAACAGAGTCATATACAAGCATTTCGGCTACAATGAGTGGAATTAAATCAAGATTAATCCAAAGTACCTCAACAACCAGCTGTGGACAGCTCTAACACTCCAGTATTTATAAGAAATGGTTAATTTCATACAGGTCCCTGCAAACATAGTGAATTGCAAATATATCCCTACAAAGTTCAACTTTCATATTTGTCCCTGCAAAAGTCCTGATGTTTTCAAATATGTCCCTCTGATTTGTCACCGTTAAAGCACTGTTTATTTTTTAACAAAAAATAAGTAAAATGACCTTTTTGCCATCACAAATATGTCCCTCCAAAAGCCACAACAGCTAATATAAGAGGGGTAAAAATGTCAAATTATTTCATTGACTAACCATGGTTAAGTATTTAACCTATGATTAACTAAATTTTTCTCACGGATTCTAATGGCAGGGACATATTTGAAAATATTAGGACTTTGTAGGGACAACATATGAAAGTTGAACTTTGTAAGGATATATTTGTAATTCACTATGTTTGCAGGGACCAGTATGAAATTAACCCTATAAGAAAAGTTGAGCAAAGTCTCCCCACAACTTAGCTACACCATTCAGATGAAGAAAGGGAGGCTCAAAACATCAACAATGCTGAAATTAAAGAAGAATCTGAATTTGACAAAATATGGATCATTCTACCTTGCCACCGGATAGAAACTAAATCCCCCAATTTCCTCAGCTCTAAATCAGGTGGAAAAGTCCAAGAAATCACAGCTCCAAACAGAAATGTGAGAATTCGAATTTTTGAAAATTTAGATTCTGTGTTCCTCTCCCCTGTTACTGTGTTTTTGATCTGTATACGTATATATATACGGGTATTTATATATATATATATATGTATATAAGTGGTTTTTATTTGTGTTT
The DNA here is from genome assembly GCA_016920855.1 of Puya raimondii. Taxonomy (NCBI): domain Eukaryota; kingdom Viridiplantae; phylum Streptophyta; class Magnoliopsida; order Poales; family Bromeliaceae; genus Puya; species Puya raimondii. Next base: position 47,183,156 of record JABWPP010000049.1, read on the forward strand.
TAGTATTTTTGAGTTTTGTCGCGGAGAGAGAACGGCTTAACGGCGCGATCCGGGGTCCGATTCTGACGATCCAAAATGGTAGATTCGATGTCTCGGCAGTGCTGAACGCGATGGCGCGATCCGTGTCGACACTACAAGAAAAGATAGTATTGGTGGCCAAAATAAAATGACGACAAAATTTATCGCCACTATATAGTCACCTATGATGGCGATAAAAAAAGTCGCCACGGATTAATTAACGTAAAGTGGCGATACAAATTTCACCACTGAATGACTATTTTATCGCCACTATATAGTCAACTATGATGGCGATAAAAAAAGTCGCCACAGATTAATTCACTTAAAGTGGCGATACAAATTTCACCACTAAATTATTATTTTGTTGCCACTATTAGGGTATCTATGATGGCGATAAAAAAATTTATCACCACTTAATTAACTTAAAATGGTTACCTATGGCGGCGATAAAAAAAGTCGTCACCAATTAATTAACTTAACGTGGCGATATTATTTTCACCACTAAATGACTATTTTGTCGCCACTATTTGGCTACCTATGATGGCGATAAAAAAAATTACCGCTAATTAATTAACTTAAAGTGGCGATATAAAAAAATTACCACTAATTAATTATCTATGGTGGCGATAAAAAAAGTTGCCACCGATTAATTAACTTAAAATACTATTTAGTTATCTTTGGTGGCCACAAAATAAAAGGCCACCGGTTAATTTGGCGATACTATTTTCGCCGCGTAAGAGCTTAGTTAATTAGTGAATAGCTATTAATTATTTTAATTTGATTTTTAAAATTACTTAAATTTAATTGGATTAAATCAATTTATTAATTAATTATTAATTATTAACTAAATTAAATTATTAATTATAACTTTTTAAAAATTATTAAATTGTTAATTTGTAATTTTAATTTAAATTAAAAATTTAATTAAAATATAAATTTAATTTAATTTTAAATTAAACTAAATTAATATTCTAATTTAATATTAGTAATTAATTTTTTTAAAAATCGAAAAAAACCCTCAGTTTCTCAACTCACCCTCTCCCCCCCTCTAGTTCCTCTTAGCTACAGTAAAGCAAAAAACCCTCTCCCCCTCGAAACCCATTTTCCTAATCTGCTCCCACTCTCTCCCTCTCCTCCTCGACGATCTCTCGCCGGCGAGCTCGTCACCGGCAAACTCCTCGCCGGCGAGCTCCTCACCTGCGAGCTCCTCGTCGGCGACATAGGCGACAAGCTCCTCGGCGGTGAACTATGCAGCGAGCTCCTCGTTGCTAATTTCCTCTCCGACGACCCCTTCGAAACGGAGCTTCTCACCGCCGATCTCCTCGCCAGTGAGCCCCTCACCGCAGATCTGACTAAGAGGAGGATCCACAAAAACTCAGCTAGGGTTTCTCAGGTATTCGAATCGCACGACATTGTAAGGTATGAGTTGAGTTCGATGGGCCGTGATTATGGATTCGATTGCATTTGCTTCTTATTTCCCTATAAATTCCCGATTCTAGTGGTTTAACATTTAATTACTTGGTTCTCAGTGTATTTTCGATACAGCTCTATAAAATTATGTATTCTCCAGCCGTTAATTTTGATCAGAAACACTGGATTAAGTCTCTGATTTGTTCGTCTGTTTCTTATTCTTCATTAGTTTTAATGTTTCTTTAACTTCGACTTAGAAAATGTAGCTCGGTTACTTTACCGAATTTTAAATATCCTACCAAAACTCATTCTGCTTTCCAATTTTAAATTGCGATGGATAGGATAGTGTTGAATGTGTGCATAAGAATATAATCCCCCAAAAAGATGCATGTATGCTACATGTGCTGCGAAGCGCATGTCACCGTGTTGTAGGGTGACTTCTAATAAGATTCTTAAGGAGCATTGTGATTCTTAAGGAGCATTGTGATCAGTGCAGAGGTTTATGTTTTTTATTACAGCAAGCATCCATCAAAGCCGCCTCTAGATGGTGCGTGCAATCCTGATTTAAGGTTGAGGGGCCACAACTCCGAAGGTTATGGTTTGTCCTGGAGCGTCTTCAAGGAAGGTCATTTATTGAGTGGTTATGATGATGCTCAAATATGCTTGTGGGATATCAAAGCAAATAGTAAAGGCAAAGTCCTTGATGCTCTTCAGACTTTCAAGGTAGCTTTACAATGAATTAATGCTTGCTTATCATCAACGAATTGGATGTTTTCTATCTTTTTTTCTGTATCCTTTAGCCTGGCTTCAAAATATATTTGCTATATGTGACATTTTGAAGCGGCCTCGAACATGCAACTTCTTGAGAAGATTTATCACATATATGTTGAATAGCAAATATCACCCCTCTATTTGTCAAGACCTCCTAAATTAGAGTCACACCTAAAATTCCACCATCAGTAAGTATTATATTTTTGAGTTTGATGTGTTTCAAAAACAATTCGGTTTGTAGCTGTGGAATTTTGTGTTAGTTATCTCGATTTTCTAATTCAGCATACATCATTTGCTGCTGGGGAAAGAATTAGGTTTTGTATTTCTCCATAGTTCATAATAATTAATTTTAATTATTCATCCCTCTTTTTTGGTCTCCTCAGAATCACCTTCTCTAAGTTCTTCTGTTTCCTTTCCTTTTAGTTTGTTTGTAGTTTGTTGATGACATTGTTATTTTTAATCTTGTACTAGCACATGACATGAAAAAGCATCCAATAGTAGACTGACAAAGAAAGGATGAGAGGACTAAGTGAACATGTTTGTTTGTTTGTTTCCAAGGAACTTGACCGGTTCTTTTATTTATGCATAATATAATTGTGCTTTTGAGTCTTCTTTGTTATCGCTTCTTTACAAAAGAACATTTGTTGGCTGCAAGGATACCTAAATTAGCAAATGTTAAAACGATGTCTCTATTGAGTAGGTTCATGATGGTGTTGTTGAGGATGTTGCATGGCATTTAAGGCATGAATACTTGTTTGGCTCAGTTGGTGTGATGACCATTATTTGCTAAAGTATTCAACATGATTCCTATCTTCTGTACGATGCCGTGAATTGATAATTAAATCTGTTAGCCAGCTTGAAGCTACATTGACTCTTCATTTGATATTCTCTCTTTCTTCATGTTAATTATATCAACAAAGGTTATGTGTACTTTTTGGATATACTTTGTTAATTTGGTCCACTTGTAGTGAGAACTAACTTTGTAGTATAAAAAACCATTTTCAGTGTAATGTCATGTAGTTCATCCCATGTGACTGGTTCAAACCCCCCAAAAAAATGTCGGTTCAAAACAGTCTTTTTACATTATTCTCCTGTTAGATGTCACAGGACCACAAAAATACTTGATTTTTGTGGGATCCAACTTTGTTTTCAAAATATTATCTCTGTCATTTCATGCACTATAATTTTGTTATTAACAATTACACTCCTGTCGTCAAGCGTGGTTAATTTTTATTCTTAGCACAATCTTTTGGTTCGTGGTTCAGTTTTGTGGTTGTTCAAGAAAAAAACATCTTTATTGAGTCAATTTGGTATAATCTAGTGCAAGAAGCACAAGTTTCATCTTTCTTATACCAAAAAAAGAGGTTTCTTTTATTTTCAATTTGAAAATAAAAGATAATGAGGAACTTGATTATAGATCCATTCGTTGAAACGATTCACAGCTTCCTCAAATCTTGAGGTATGAAAGTAAGTGCAAAATATGGTAAATCATTTGCACCAACTCTGAAGTGCAAAAGGAGTAGAGGGAATGTGTCAACTTCATCATATAAGTAGTTAATGTTAGCTTTAAAGATATTATAATTTAACAAGTTTTTCCTTACATGTGGTTATTTTTGATGTCTTGTCAAAATCATGCAGTTGAGGTAGAAAACTATACACATAATTTAGCAGAAGGAGAGAGTAAATTGACTTTTAACCTTGCCAAGGAGGTTAACAACCAACTAATAAATAGAAGACGAAAAGATAGGTAAATAGAAGATGAAAAGATAATTAGTAAATATTGATGTTTCGGTGAGAAAGTACTTCAACTTTTGTTATAGATTTTTAATTGATGTAATTTATTTTTCTCCTTCTTTTTTGCTTGCAGGAAATGAATGGCCGCAGAAATAGGAGACCGAAGCATTTTTTTTTCATCTATTTCTAAAGTGTAGGTAGTCATGAATGATATGAAATTGTACTTTTGCCTTTAAATTGATATTGCTATTATTTTGTTTTTATGCTGTTGTGGATAAGAAATTACTTAGCTTTTTAAATTATTGTTAAAAGGATAATTTTGTTTACTTGAATATTTTGCTCGTTATTTTGTCTGTGTTGATTATAAAATATAATTAGTGTATTTTTATATTTTATTTTATTACCTTTTTACTATTGATGATTATTTTATTCACAAAGTGGTGGCGATAAAAAGTTGCCTCATTATATTTAACTAAGGTGGCGACTATGGTTATTGCCGCCTAAATTGTACATTTTGTGGCAAAAATTTATTGCCATCTTATCTCCACGAAAGGTGGCGACCAAGAAGTGCCACTAAAGAGTCATATTTGGTGGCGACATTTTGTCGCCACGCTATTTTTAGTAAGGTGGCGACTAATAGTGGCCACTAAAAATAATATTTGGTGGCGACAAAATATCGCCACGCTATTTTCAATAAGGTGGCGACTAATAGTGGTCACTAAAAGTTATATTTGGTGGCGACAAAATGTCGCCACTTTATTTGTAGTAAGGTGGCGACTCCTCATGCTTGGCCACAATTTCATTTAGTGGCAAGACTTTTGGTGGCAACTTGTGGCGACTTTAAAAGTCGCCACCTTTTAGAAAGGTGGCAATTTTTTATACATATGGTGGCGACATTACTCGCCACCAATATATAATATTCTTGTAGTGCGACATGCGACGAACGGATTGAGAGATCTTCCATCTTCTTCGCCGAGAGGTCGAATGGTACATTTTGCAGTTTCGCGATTTGGACCCTGTTCTCGCACCGTTTCGCGTGAGGTTGCTTGTGGATGGGTGTCTGGGCATTTTGTTCCTGCTGTGAAGGGCCCAGGAGCAATTTGCAAGGTTTGAGGGGTGTAATTGCATTTGTGCAATTGTGTTAAGTGGGTTTGTGTGTGTGTGAGAGAGAGAGAGCTCCCCTCTCTTCCTCTCTCCCCCTCAGCCCCCCCCGAGGTGAGCCTCAGCCTCCCCAGCTCCTCGGCCACCTCCCCAAGCTCGGCCGGCCGCCGCCGGCCATCCCCTGGCCGGCGCCACCCCGGCCAAGCCACTCTCCTCCTTTTCTTCTTCTTCTCATTCTTCTTCTTCTCCTCCTCCTTCCCTGCGGTGTGCACCCAGGGGGAACCCATGCATGGGCTTCCCCTGAGGTGGCACGACCGCTGGTGACCCGCCGTGCCGCCGGGAGCCGCCGTCGTGCGCCGCCAGCCTGCTGCCAGCTGCGGCTAGGGCAGCAGCTGGCCGAGGCCTGTGGGCCCGTGCCGCTGCCGCCTCCTGACCACTGGGAGGGTGAGCGCCGCCACCCCCGTGACCTCCGGCGCCGCCCCCTGCCTCCCTGGCCGTCGCCGTGCCACCGGAGCGCCGCCGCAAGCTTCGGCTTGGTAGCTAGGGCAGCTACGGCCGAGCTTGCTCCGCCGCCGCCGCCCGCCGTTGTTTTTGTCGTGGTCACCGGCAGGACGACGTCCGGCGACCCCCTCTTGCCGGTGCTCGCGTCGCCGTCCGTTGCCGTGCCGCCGTGCCCTAGCCAACCCGAGGGCTACCGGTTTCCCCGCGCCGCCGCCGCCGCTTCCCGCCGCCGGCTGAGGTGAGCCCCCTCTTCCTTGCCACCTCCTCTGCCGATCCTGGCCGCCGCTGGTCGTGCATGCCGGCTGGCAGCCGGCCGGAGCTGGTTACTCCGGCCGGGGTCTTGTTTTGATGGATTTTGGCCGCGTTGAGTTGTTTGAGCTCCCTGTTGCTTCCCGAAGTTCGGGAAGGTGAGCACAATGATCGCGGCGACGCGCTGATCATCATGCTCACCTTAGAATTGGCTTTGGTTGAGCCGTTTCGATGTTCGGTCGATGTTGAGCATGTTATTGTATGTTTTGCTGTTTTTATGGCTTGTCTGAGCCAGCGACTGTTCCTGTCGCAGTGGGGCTGTGAGCACGGCCTCCGTTATGTCGTTACCTATCCGCTGGTGCTTGCGGAAGGTCGTGCGGACGAACGGAGCGCTCGAACGGCCTTAATTATGCTTGCTTATTGCATGTGTTCACTGTTTTTATGGGTTTACTGTGCTTGCGACTGGTCCTATCGCAGTGGGGCTGTGAGCACGGCCTCCGTTACGTCGATACCTATCCGCTGGTGCTTGCGAAAGGTCGTGCGGACGTACGGATTGCTCTAGCGGCCTAGTTTATTGCTTGTATGTATGTATGTATGTGTTGCTTGTTTAGGGTTCTTTGTGATTGTGGCAGCGTTGCAACGCTGCGGGCAGCAAGGGCTTGGTCCTTAGGGCCCTGTGGACTGGTTGTCCAACCCCTTCGCCTTTCGCGGAGATCCGGATTCATTTCCGACGCATTTTTCGATGGATTAATAGGTGAAACGCGTGTTTTTATTCGTGCGACTCACTCGCTGTCTTCGTGAGTGACTTGATTTCGTCGTTTAGCCTCGTTGGCTGTTCCTCATCGCTGTCCCGAAGTTTCGAGGACAGCGGATGAGTGACGAGGGGTTCCGGTGCCAAATCGGCATTTTTCGGGAACCCGGGTAGCCTTTTCGGGTGCGTTTGTGTTCGTGGCACCCCGAGCTTGTGCTCGCTGTCCCATCACTTGGTTTTGTGTGTTCGGGGACAGCGAGGGACTTGGTTGGCTGTTCGGTACCCCTCTGGGGCTTAGTGTGGTTTCGGGATCGTCCCGGTGGGTTTCCGGGCGATCCGTCGGTTTCGGGATGTGAGAGTGTTGTGTTTAGTGTCAACTTGGTGGACATTGACCCTGTGAGTCTCTCGTAGGTCCTGTCGCGGTTCTCGAGAGCCGTCGGTGTTAGACTTGATCTTACCTACAGGTGGGTACTTCGATCCGGAGTTGGTTCAGTGGACTACGGTGATACCTTTCTATCCCTTCTCTGGCATTTCAGTTATTAGTTCACTTGACTTCCGTTGACTCTACTTATATGCGTGCTTGGATAGTAGAGTAGTTGTGGTTTGCATGATTCTTGAGACGACCCAGTTGGTCGGTGGTGATCGCCTGTTGTTCCGAGCGATCCTAGTTGTGGTTTATCAGTTGCTTCACGGCTCGTTGCCGTTCTGTGGATTGAGCATTCGCATCGATCGTCACGCTCCCTAGCACCTCACGTATGCCAACGGTCTGATCCACCATTTGGGCTTCTTTTCCGAAAAAGGGTCATTGAGTTGTTCCGACCCGTGAGCCTCGACGCTGTGCGTCTGGTAGGTTTTGTGCCAGTTGGTTGAGCAGGTTGTGACAGTGCCAGGGATACGTCCCTGTGGTTATGGATTGGGTTTACTTTGTGGTTATCTCCTTTGATGCATATACTAGTTGCTTACAGTAGTATAGTTGTTTCAATTGTATGTCAGCCTTATACTTACTTGTGCTACTGTATACCTTACCTATCTTTTGTTGACCCTCGTGCCGGTGTGTACACCTCGCCTTCGTCGGCTTGCGGTACCCACTGGGAGGGGAGACATGTTTACATGTTCTCACCCCCCGCCCTCGTTGTTATTTTCAGGTGAGCAGGGTGGTAAGAGTCGGGACGCAGCGAGGCACGCCTAGTTAGTGGTACTAGAGGTCCCGACCTGTGAGGCTTTCTTCTCCAGATTTGGTTATTATCCTTATCATCTACCAGTTAGTTATGGATATGGTTCAGTTACACTGTGGTTGTTTTATCTAGCATGTTATATTTTGGATGATTGTTTTGCATGCTTAGATCTCGTGATTTTGGTTTAGTTTCCATTTGAGGATGTCGATGCTTTTAGATCTCTAATTGTGGCTTCATATTGTGCATCTTGGTTTTCTCGTGGTAGCGTTTTCAAATAAAGGTTTCCGTGTGGGAAACAGTTTTCAAATGAATTTCTGATCGATCGACCTTTGAGATTTCAAAAGAGAGTTCTCATGTGGAGAACGATTTTCAAATGATTCTTGAATGTTTGATATTAGGGTTTCAAAAATAAAGCTTCTGGGTAAGGAGTAATTTTCTAGAATGATCTGTTGTTTGTGCATTGCATCATCCTTCGCCTAAGGACTTGCTTAGATTCATACAGGTTTAAGGACTGTTAGCTGTATGAATCTCTTGAGCTGTTGTGTTGTTGTGAATGAATGAATGGTGGTTGTGATCCTGTTGTATGTTGTGTACGCGTGCAAATACAGGAGAGGCTATGTCCGTGTATACAGTGGACCCTGTATTTGTGGCGGGTCTGTACGTGGCGCGGGCTAGGCTTTCAAAAAAAAAAAAAATTTGACACGTATTTCCGCATCTAAAACTAGCCCGGGGCGTGACAAGAAATTTGCTGGAAAAGAAATTAGATTAAAAAATCCATCGAAAACTCAATTCGGTTTCAAAAATTTATATTAAGCTTCAATCTTAGCACACTCACATGTAATCCAGCTAGACCCAGCTCCAACTCTATAAGAAGTGCAAAAAAAACCAACTAAAATCTAGTAATGATCCAGCTTCAAGAATCGGATAAGCAAAATCCATAAAAATCCAACCAAATCTCTAATTTCAGCTCAATCCTTAATTTCTCGCCAATTGAAAGCTACTAACCTGGAATTAAGGTGCAAGGATCTACTTCACAACATCTCCTCTACCACTCCTACCACGAATCAAGACCCCAGTAGCAAAAACAAGTCCCGACAATCAACTAGAACCCAAGTTGTTGTTGCTGCTGGTATTCTAGCTGCTGTTGCTGCCCACAGGGAAGAGGAGGAAGGAATGGAGGGATTTGCAGGAGAAATTGCTGTGGAATTGAAGTTTACAATGAAGAAAAAGAGAAAGGGGTCGATGAAGAACGTCCACATTCTTTTATAGAGGCATATGTGAGGTACAATGAGCCCAAGGAAAAAATAGAACCTAAACCTGTCACTACAGAAATTCTGAGTTTTGGGCGCCCTAAACACACATCTGGGCGCCCGAAACTGCCCAAAATGCAATCCGGATCGAGAATTGGGCTCTCTACAAGAGGGTCCAAAACCTTATCTTGCGCCTATATCCAAACCAACCATCCCTCATGTGTTGGCAACTGTCGATACTCACGAAGTAGTCCGCCCAGCGGATTCGGGCTTACAACTGGGCACCGAATGTGGGCCCGAAATGACTCCAATGGCTAATGCAATTTTGCACTGAGATTCTGGGTGCTCGGTTCCATCTTCTGGGCCCCTTAAACTGGCCAAAACTTTAGTTTTGGCTAGTTTCAGTGCTCCGAGTCCGTTTTTGCATTTATTTTATGCCAAAATGACTCTGACTCATCCCGACACTCTACAAATGTGTCGACCAGCTAATGCTACTATAGTCATTCCAACCGATAACCTTCCGAGACACTACATCTCAAATATAGAGGTTAATTTTTTGATATTGGATCTTATCCAACGGTTGAAAATACAAAACCTGTCACTTTTTGTGACAATAATACCCTCGTATATAATATCCCCTAATACCCTTGCATATCATAATACCCCATCCCTCACGCGTTTCTCAAATATAAAGCTCAACTTTTTACCATTGGATCTCATCCAACGATTGATAACATCTCACATATGATATTTTTGCTGCCTATCATCTCATCGTAATATCCAATCCATCAAATGATCATTTATTCTCAAATATTAGCTTTATTTATTAAGCTAATTTTTTCATCAGGCCTCTCAATATCTTTTTTCATGCTTTTTTTCTCTTTATTCCTTCCACACCTCCTCTGCCACGGTCTACATGTAAGTTGTCGTCCTAACCAACACATCATCGCCGTCCTCCTCGCCGGCACATGGTCGTTGTCGCCTTCGCTAGCACATCGTCGTCGTCCTCCTCATAGGAATATTGCCGGTTGTCTGGACGTCTTTACCTTGTGCATCATTGATACACATCATTGTCGGCGCAACATCAACACTTCAGGCGCAGGCAAATCGTCGACATTCTACGCATTGGCACATCATTGACACTCTGCGCATTGACGTGTTGTCTACATTGGTGCGTCGTCTAATCTAGGTGCTCTTTCCTTTCACACGTCTAATTTAGATTATATCTTAAGCTTCCATTGCTCCTTGTTTACAGCGAACGAACCAGCCCCGCCGCAAGTATTTCTTCGGCGAGTGGTCATTCATGGTACAATTAGATTTGCTTAAATCTTAATTTGAGATCAGGATTATAGGTTCATGGCTTCCAACAGACTCAAGAATCTGTCGTTAATTACCCCACACTTTCATTGTTCAGGAACCCTCGATTAAGAGACCGAACATAGATGTTGATAATGAAAGAGAACAAGCATGAGGATGAAATTTCATTAATATGATTTGCTGTGTACATGGCTTAAGCAGGGGCATACCCCCACTGTACATGGATTTTGTAAAACTAAAATGCTCAGTTTATGGACTTGGCGGCCAAGTTGAGTTGAAATTAAACTTAATTTGCTCAGTTTAACGACCTGGTGGTCAAATTGGGTTGAATTTAAATTTGGATTTGCGCATAACCGACCCCAAAAATCGGCCATTGATCGGCGGCATGGGGCTTTCTCCTTTTGAATTGTACTTTGTCTTTCTGATAATACCCTTCCAGATCTTAATTTTATTCGTAGGGCATCTCCTTTATCTTCTGAGTTAGCCAATATCAACTGCCCCACAAATTTCTTTTCGAGCTTTCTTTGAGCTCTCGCTTTCTTGAGAGCGAAGTGTATCTATTATCATTCTTATTTCGGAGCTCGTGTTCTTTACTGCAGTCGCTACGCAGTCTAGATTTAGCCTTAAAGACTGGATGTCGAGCTGCAATCATTTTCCACTTCCAGGACGCGAGTTTCTATTCTCTTTAACTCTTGATTTCGAGAGGGAGGCTCATATGCTAGCCACTGTCATCTTCTTCATTCACCATGACTGGTTGTTTATCTTTTCGTCTCTGTTTGTTGACAGATTCCTCAAAGTGATCTTCAGAAATAATGATCACTCTACAAGATTCTCTGCTGAGAGTTTTCTCCTCTAGCTCTTTTAAACGTTGACAGCTTCTATAAGAGTGGCCACTGACTCCACAGAAGCTACAGAAGAAAGTTTCATCCTTATCATATGGCAGATACGTTCTTATGGATTTTACATTTCTTGAGGCTTGATTTTTCTTAGAGCCTTTACTGGTTGAGGGTCGCATTTAATCGATTTTCGTAGACTCTTCCAAATTATTCCCCCTGCTTGATGATAAGGATGAGATCGGGATAGTATGTCTCTTTGCTCCCGATTCTATTTCTTTTTTGTACTTTCTTCTTCGATGACCGAAGCTTTTCCTTTTTCTTTGTAAGTTTGTACGTCTTGGTGTTGTAGCTTTTCTATCACTTTCTCATCATTGATTGTAATGCCGGTTGTTTTTTTCTTTTCTTTTTTGTAGGAGGGCCTTTCCCTTGATCGTCAGTTGACTGTTGCCGATTGGGGATCAAAACTTGATTGTCTCTATTATTTTGAGACGATTGTTGTTCCTCTTCTTGAGTTGATGGACACTGATTTTCGATATTTCTTTCAGTATAAGGTCGTCGAGTATCGAGAGCCATTATTCTCTCAATGCGTTCCATAGTTTCTTGGAGAGGGTTGTTTCTTGATAGTCGAGCCCGTCGAGGGGCTGGGGCCATCAACCACAACACTTGCTCAATTCTTACTTCAAGCCCAATCACCATTTTGGCTATTCCTTTTTGTTCGACCCTTATATTAAAGAGCTCTTCATTGACCAGATCTAATTTATAATTCATAGACCTTTGTGCATATGCGATCGAATCTTGCTCTCTTTTTTTTCTTTTTTTCTAATTTTTGTAAAAATTCTTCCTGGCTATCATTATTGAGCCCCGTTTCAATGTCGTCATCAGTATTGTCTTTCAATGCAGAGGCGAATTCGTCTTCACTGTCAACATCACGGACTAAGGTGACTCTGCATACCTCTTGCCAGAGGTTTTCTGCCTCCTCATAAATCTCTTTTTCTAACTCTTCGAATTCGATTACCGAATTTATATAGATATTTTTATGAGGCGGAAGAGGAGGCTCAACATGTTTTCTAAATTTTGTATTTTCATCAACCTTTCGTATCGGGACGGTCATGCCCTCTATCGCTCCGATTACGAAATCATTGATTAAAACCGCCTCCCTCTCTTTCTGTACATACTCTTTTAGGAAGTCAATATACTTTTCGAGCTCTGTCTTCTTAGACTCGTACAGTTTCGGATCTAGGGGCTTCTTGTTTTTCTTTTTCTTTGTTACTTTTCAATTAGATATAGTCGGAGGATTATATGGTTTGGAAGATGATGAAAATTGATCCTCAAGAGGCATCGGTTGCACTTCTGGATTCAAGGGGCCTCGCCATATAATTTTTGACGTTTCTTTTAGTCGTTTGAGCATTTTCTAAGTCTTCTTAGTTAGAAAGGTGTTCCAAAACTCTAGAGGAAAAGGGTTATCGAACCCTACTGATTCTTTGGTTCCTGCACTAATTGAATTAGTTTCTTCCACCTGTGAATCTGTCAGGGCCAAACGAGAGAGGGTAATGGCACCAGCTTTATATTGTTGTTCAACCCAGTCTTTAAACACCCAACAATCTTCAATAGGGTGACTGACTATCCTATGATAAAGACAATAATTTGAGTCGTCAGCTTTACCGACATCTTCTGGTCTCTTCGACTTCGGTAGTTGTAAGCTGCTTTTGATGGCATTATTGAATATTTTCTTTACTTTGTCTCTTTTAAAGGAGTAGACTTTATTCTCTCTCCTCCATAGTCATTCTATAATTACCGCCGCCCAACATTGGCTTAGATGTCGGCCCGCCTGGAGTATAGGCTTCTTCCCTTTCTCTGTATTATTGGCGTAAGCGGTCCTCGACTGAGTGGTTTTGACTTCGCCTTTATTTCCATCTTCCCTCCGAGGTCTAGAAGGGTAAAACCCTGCCAAAATTTGTGGATCAATTTTCTCGAGCTTCGAGACATTCAGTATAAGGTCCTGAAACGTAGTGCAACTTGTAGTACAGAGAAACGGGGCCATCCAGTTGTCTATATTTCCTTTAAGTAGCACTACTGCTTGAGACTGCTCTAGGGCCGTTTCACACTTTATACTTAAATTCCGCCATCGAGTTATATAATCTAGCATTGAATCGTGTTTCTTTCTTTTAGCAGCTGCTAGATCAGCTATTGAAATTTTATCGCTAACCGTAGCGAACTTTTCTCGAAAAGCATTCTCCATTTCACTCCAAGTTTTAATTGAGCTATCTTCAAGAGAATAATACCAGTCAAAAGCTATTCCGGTCAAACTTTGAGGCAACTGGCGCAACAATAATGCACTATTTCCTCCGATGTTACCGCATGTGGCTTTGAAGTGCGCCAAATGTTGGTCTGGGTTGCCCACCCCGTTGAACTGTTTGAACTTAGGAATGACATACCCCTCAGGAAAGAGTACATCATCATACTCCATGGGATATGGGTGCTCTCTTTCTTTTTCTTTAGGTATCGACCCAGCCATAGACTCCTTAAGTTGAGAGGCAATGAGTTCTAATATTTCTTCTCTAGATATAATATGAATGTCTTTTTGAGTCGTTGTGGCCAAGTGACTTGTTTGGTTCTCTTGAGTTGATGGTGTGGATAAGTTCAAAGTTGGCGGTATAACTTGAACTTCGGGATTGCATTGCGGCACTCCCATGTGTGTTTGCATACTGACGACTATTTCTAAGACCTCGTCTAACTTTCTATTGAGGTTTAATATATCCTTGTCCTTTTCTTCCAACTTCTTTTTCCTTGAAGCGATTAGGAGATCTTTAGGATCCCGAGGCAAAAAGGCGGGTTCCGCTTCATTCTCCTCTACGTGAAACGGGTCAAGGGGTAAGTCAGTGTTGGGGTGTTGGGGTAAGTCAGTGTCGGGGTGTTCTCCTATCACTACCTTCATAGAGCTAAAAGGGGGGGAGATTGTGAGACCCCAGATAGTCCTATATATAAGATATAATAGGGCTAAAACTCTTAACCCGGCTTGAGCATTTTGGATGGTGGCAAGACCCAAGAGGTTAAGAGAGTTAAATGTGCTAGGACGGGAGTAGTCCTAGGATGGGTGACCTCTGGGAAGTTGGGGTGTCATAGTTGGAATCATAGCCAATTGCCAGCCGAAAGTGTGAGATGAGTCTTGGCTGAGCGAGGGTCGGAATGACAAGGCTAGCGAGACGTCTCACATCGCCTGGTACTTGTGAGTCTGAGACTGACGAGGACGTCAGGACTTAAAAGGGGGGAGATTGTGAGACCCCAGGAAGTCCTATATATAAGATATAATATGGCTAAAACTCTTAACCCGGCTTAAGCATTTTGGGTGGTGGCAAGACCCAAGAGGTTGAGAGAGTTAAGCGTGCTAGGACGGGAGGTCACCCATCCTAGGACAACTCCCGTCCTAGCACGCTTAACTCTCTCAACCTCTTGGGTCTTGCCACCACCCAAAATGCTTAAGCCGGGTTAAGAGTTTTAGTCATATTATATCTTATATATAGGACTTCCTGGGGTCTCACAATCTCCCTCATTTTAAGTCCTGACGTCCTCGTCAGTCTCAGACTCACAAATACCAGGCGATCTGAGACTCGTCTCGCTAGCCTAAACTGACCTTGTGGTGAGCCGCCCACCCACAACAGTCCTGGCTCAGCTGAGACTCATCTCATACTTCCGGCTGGTAATTGGCTCTGATACCAACTGTGACGCCCCAACTTCCCAGGGGGTCACCCATCCTAGGACTACTCCCGTCCTAGCATGCTTAACTCTCTCAACATCTTCGGCCTATCCACCACCAAAAATGCTTAAGCCGGGTTAAGAGTTTAACCCTATTATATCTTATATATAGGACTCCCTGGGGTCTCACACCTTGAGAGGAACCTCATCTTCTTGTTTTAGGGATCTTCTTCCCTTTGCGTAGGAGAGCAGCTTTGGTAGCTATCTCTCTGAGCGTCGGGTTGTCTTCGTCATTGCCTTCTTCCGTATGATTGACCATCCTTACCGTGTGAATAGTCAACCTTTTGAAGTTTTTTATTTGTTTCTCTTGATCATTGGATGATCTAACGGGATTCTTCACCCTCCACTGCTTAGTAATTTTTTTATTCGGCTGTAATGGTTGCTTCTGCCCCCTAATTGCAGGTGTGTCCTCACCCTTACGACGCCTTTTAACCTCTTTCAAGACCTCATAAATGTGTTGGGATACAGTTATTTCTTTGCGTCTTGGTGAGATCTCGTTGACAGGTCATAGGTGGCCCATTTTCACCTCTGGACGGAGAACAGCAGTGGGTGAATTCTTTTTGACGAACCTGAGCGGGGAGAACTTGTTCTGCACGAGATCCGCTGGTTCGACCACAACCTTGATCGGTGGTGGTGCCTTTGTTCCCTGATTTTCCTTCACTTGTTTTCTCTTCAAGGAACGTTGAGCATTTCTTTTAAAAGACTTGGACTTTGGATGAAGTGCCATTTCAGCAGATTCGCCCACAGAGGTCGCCAATCTGTCGAAAACTAATTTTCTTGGTGCCTCCAGATCAGTGGCTTTAGGGTTGATAGGGGACAGCCTTTTAAAGACAAATGTCCTTGTAAGTTGGCTGTCAGAAAATTTGAGTCGACCCTCCATCACCATTCTTGTTGCAGCAGAGGGAACGATCAGTCACTCCTTAGCAGGCTTGCGAAGGGGATTCGGGATGATGACGTTCGGGCGCCTCCCACGTGATGGAAGGCGAGGAATCACACAGCTGTTAGGAGCCGGAATAGTTTTGTCCTGGGAGTCCGTCGAAGTCCTGCCCCCACCGGTTTGGGTGGCCAACTGAGGCATGACAGTAGCCAGGATGTCCTGAGTGACGGTGTCGAATTGGATAGTGACACCAGCTGCTTTTATCTTCAAGATGGAAGCGGGGAGGCAGACTTCTCCAGCATTGATCATAGTGTTGTTTGATGTCATTGCTCTGCACATATAAGATAGCAGACGTCAGTCACACACATACATATAAATTTTTGGTCTATTATCAGTATTTATTAATTAGGTCTCAAAGATGGAGGGTGAAGCCATGTCCCACCGGGCGTGCCATTTTGTCTGCCGCGAATGAACCGGCCCCGCCGCAGGTATTTCTTCGGCGAGTGGTCATTTATGGTACAGATTAGATTTGCTTAAATTTTAATTTGAGATCAAGATTATAGGTTCATGACTTCCAACAGACTCAAGAATCTGCTGTTAATTACCCCACACTTTCAGTGTTCAGGAACCCTCGATTAAGAGACCGAATATAGATGCTGATAATGAAAGATAACGAGGCATGAGGATGAAATTTTATTAATATGATTTGCTGTGTACATGGCTTAAGCAGGGGCATACCCCCACTATACATGGATTGCATAAAACTAAAATGCTCAGTTTATGGACTTGGCGGTCAAGTTGAGTTGAAATTAAAAACTTAATTTGCTCAGTTTAACGACCTGGCGGTCAAATTGAGTTGAATTTAAATTTGGATTTCTCAGCTTAACGACTTGACGGTCAATTTGAGTAGAGTATGATTTGATATGCTCAGTTTAACGACTTGGCGGTCAAATTGATTTTGAATATGGTTTGCTCAGTTTAACGACTTAGCGGTCAATTTGAGTTGCTCAGTTTAACGACTTGGCGGTCAAATTGAGTTTGAAATTGGCTTGCGCAGTTCAACAACTTGGCGGTCAGTTTGAGTTTGAAATTGGTTTGCTCAGTTTAACGACTTGGCGGTCAGATATTCAATTTAACGACGTGACGGTCAATTTTCAGTTTAACGACTTGACGGTCAGTTGGAATTCGAATTTGGTTTACTCAGTTTAACGACTTGGTGGTCAAATGTTCAGTTTAACGACTTGACGGTCAATTGTTCAGTTTAACGACTTGACGGTCAATTGGAATTCGAATTTGGTTTGCTCAATTTAACGACTTGGCGGTCAAATGTTCAGTTTAACGACTTGACGGTCAATTGTTCAGTTTAACGACTTGACGGTCAATTGGAATTCAAATTTGGTTTGCTCAGTTTAACGACTTGGTGGTCAATTGAGTTTGAATTTTGTTTTGTTCAGTTTAACGACTTGACGATCAAATTGAGTTTGAAGCCCGTGAAATTGGTTCATGAAATTAATTCATGATAGAGGTCAACCTTTGTGGTTCATGAAATTAATTCATGGATAGAGGCCCATTTGGAGAGACCCCATTTTTGGTTCATGAAATTAATTTATGATAAATGTCCATCTTTGTGGTTCATAAAATTAATTCATGAATAGAGGCTCATTTGGAGAGCCCATTTTTGCTTCACGAATTGGTTCATGAGAGATCCATGAAATCATTCGGCTAACTTTGGTTTGGGTTGGAGGCATTTGTATGATATAGGTTTGGTAGTTTTGGGCTTTATGATCTTGGGCTTTGGTGGGTTTATTTATGAAATAGATTGAGTTGGATTTTATTTGTGGACTTTAGGTTTTTGGTTTCATTTATGGAGTTTGGGTTTCATGGATTTTATTTGTGGACTTTGTGTCTTGGGTTTCATTTATGGACTTTGAATTTTTTGGTTTCATTTGTGGACTTCGGGTTTTGGGTTATATTTGTGGACTTTAGATTTTGAGTTTTATTTGTGGACTAAAATGGATTTCGGTCTTATGGGTTTTGGACCCGAATCTGCATGTGGGCTAAAATTGAAGCCCGTATGTAGACTGGATTTTATTTTCATACAGATTAGATTATGGGCCCATATGAAGACTGGGCCTGCATTTGCATGTGGGCTAGATTGGAGCCCATATCTAGACTGGGCTTGTATTGGCAGATGGGCTGAGTTCAGGGCCCGTATATAAAATGGGTCTGCACTCGCATATGTGCTGGACTCAGATTTCGGGCTGGATTGAATTTAATCTCATCGGTGGACTGCATGTGGGATTTAGTTCATTGAGCCTTTAAGTAAGTTGTAGATTGGGCACCTTTAAATTAATTAAATCCAAACCATTCTCCCTTTTTTTATGGAATTTGATTTGAATTAATTTGGTCCGATTTAAAAGTCAATACCAAATTCATGAATCATCAATTATTTCTTTTTTGGCACTCATGAGGTGTTGTTACGACAACTCGTTTCAAACACGAAGTTCGATTAAGTCAAGTTACGCCTATCACGAAGATGACGACTTGATCAAATATGTGTCTATCATGAAGATGGCGATATGATCAAATTGAACCGTGCCTATCACGAAGATGGAATATGGTTCGAATATTGCCTATCACGAAGATGGCGTGTTGATCAAGTCGAATCGTGTCTATCACGAAGATGGCGAATAATTCGAGCAATGCCTATAACGAAGATGGCAAATCAAAACAATACTCATTCATTTATTATTATTATTTTTTTTTTTCATCATATTTTGTCCAAGTACGCGGGTTTGATCGTGTCGAGCCTATCGTGAAGATGACAGCTCGATCAACCCTTTGACCGTGTCGAGCCTATCGCGAAGATGGCCGCTCGGTACAGAAAATAGTGAAATAAGCGGGGTTGATCGTATCGAGCTTATCACGAAGATGACCGCTCAATCAACCCTTCGACCGTGTCGAGTCTATCACAAAGATGGCCGCTCGGTATAGGGATTAGCGATACATACGCACGGCGAAAGTGATGATTTGATATCAAGTTTGATCGTTTCGAGCCTATCACGAAGTTGGTCGGGTTGATCAAACTAACAAAATAATCGGACTACACCGTTTGTATGCACGTGTTACCCTTCAATACTGTGGAAGTCGCCGCGACCGTCGTCGTTGCCGTCGCTGTCAAAGAACAAGAGCCCTTTCTTTTTTTTTCTTTTTTTTTTTTTGGTACGGAGTGAGGGGAGGGGGAGGTGCGCATGGCACCTCCCTCTGCCAGCGCGCCAGGGAAGAAAAGAGGGGGGGCCATCCCCCCTCGTACATGCACTACAAAGAGAGAGAAAGAAAGTGGAAATAAAAAAACTTCTCTCCTTTTTTTTTCACCTTTTCTTTTCTTTTCTTTTTTTTTTTGTTCTTCTTCTCCCTCTTTTTTTTTTTTTTCTTCTCTCTTTTCTTTCTTCTACCCTTTCAGTTTTTTTTTTTTGGTAACCTCTTTTCTTTTACAAGAATCCTACTTATAAAAGCCCCCGAAGCTTTCATTTTTTTTTAAAAAAAATTATTCAAAGAATTTGAAAAATATGGTAACTTGATCTTTAATAAGACATGTAATAATTTTTTTTCTTTTTTTATTTAATCTTTCTTCTTCGTTTTTTTTATTTCCTTCCTTTTTTTTGTTTCCTCTCTTTCCCCCTTTTTTTTTTGAATATTTTATTTCTCTTTTCTTTTTTTCTTTTTTTTGGGAAATTAGAGGTGGGCCCACCTCCTTGATCAGAGGAGGTGAGGCCACGTTCTCTCTCTTTTTTTTTTCTTTTTTTTTTTTCCTTTCACTCTTTTCTTAATTCTTTTCCCTTTTTTTTCTTCTTTCTTTCCTTTTTTTTTTCATATTAGTTTTATTTATTAATTATAATATTTTTTTTGAATTTTTCCATACATTTTAGGTTTTCGTTGAATAATCCGAATGTAATCTTGAATATTAGTTGGGTATTGTATCGTTTAAATCATTATTATTAATTTTTTTATTAGAATAAATTATATAAATTGACAAAAATATAATATGTCACACAATGCAAATGTTCTTTGTATCATACCATTTATTACTATGATTTCAATCTTATTCAAATTAAAAAAGTGTGGGAATTTTAAAACGTACTCATGATAATCGCAAAGAACCTAACAATGTGAAACTGAACAATTTTTTTTTTAAAACAACCAAAAACTTAACTAAACTTTTTAAAAATCTAAAAATATTAATTAAATTACTTTTTTTAACTTTGTCTTTTTTGTGCAACGTGCATTGCACACTAGGCTAGTGTCTATGACTATATATATATATATATATATATATAGTTTTTTTAGCTTAATTCGAGCATGTCCAGTAAAATTCAAGCTCGGTTTAAAATTAATTTTTACTTTTTTCCTCTGAACTCAACTCATTATAATTAATTACGAGCCGAGTTCGAGCAAACAGAATATGGAGACGAACGCCAGCCGAACGTGAGCCGGTTTGCGCGTTTGCCCTAGTTGGAAGAAGGAAAATTAGAAGTGCTTTTATTTTTTTAATTTTTTTTTAAAATATAAAAGTAATGTTTTTACTCACCACACATATTACCAAACAAATCCTGAAAAGTCAATGCCAGTTTTCTTTGTTGGCTCAGAGAGGGTATAAGCAGCAATCTAATATGAAATTTGGAGCATTGAAGAAAGCTGATTATACTGACCCAAACATTTTTGGGGATTCACTGAATTTGCAAATAAATTTCGAGTCCCCAGTTTTCCTCTGATATATATAGTTACAATGGAAAAAAAAAAAAAGAGGGAGGAAAACCTAAAGATATGGTCGTGTATTGTAGTAAATCTGGTAGCAAAGGAATAGTAGTAGTTTTGCACCCAAAAAAAAAAAGAAAAGAATGTTCATGCATGGTACTATATAAACTTTGTAAAAATGTTATCTATACATGCATTATATATATAGGTGCACATTTTTTATCACACTCATGCTAAGATTTAAGAACTCTTTTTAGGTTTTTAGTATTATCAAAAAGTGTTTTTTTTTTTTATGAGAGAGAAAGGTAACATGCTATCTGCATCACTGATTTTTTAGAAACGAACTCAGCTAGATATATATAAAGCAATTAGGCCTCGAGTACTAACTATCAAGCCTTTAGTCTATTGCACTAGGTACGATCGATATGTATTATCAAAAAAATTGATAAGACTGGTGGTATGATAGTAGCCTTTGAATGAGTATATGCATGATTTACGATCTGTATAAATACGTTTAAAGATAGCATTGCTCTGCACTATATAATAGTGATAAAATCACATGAAATAATTTGAAGTAAGCAATTACCAACAAGCTGAAAACTTTGCACTCATTTAGGTTATATATGTCGTGTGTCAGTGGAATGATATTTGAATAAAAAGCTGTACTAAAAACTTTATGAATTTTCATGTGTAAGTAATCCCACAAAAAATAGCAATGGGAGAGTAAGTGCTTGGTATGTTGTTTTAAGCTTTTCGGTTGCGTAAATCTCATTAGATTTATAGCATTCTTGGACTTGTATGAGCTTGAGGTAGGCCAGAATAACACAACAGATTATTCCAGGAGCGAAGACTATGCTCGAGCTCAAATTGTTCTTGAACTCTTGAGTTGCTGACACTATATTCATTTTTAAGACATTGCCGTGGAAACTCTTTGCTCCCTCAAACTTTCCTTCTCTCTCTACTCTTTCCTTCTCTCCAAAACCCTCCCATCAAAACTAGATCTAGCAATATCTATCCGTATCCGCGGATATGGGTAGGTTTTTTCAACCCAAAAAATTATAAGTAAAACAGGTGGGTACCCGTTAAGGTGTGGGCATTTTGAACAACCTGCAGGTGCCCTCGGATACCCAATATATTTTTTTAATTAAAAAATATATAATCTTTATGATATTAACTCTATAATTACTAAAATTTTATTAATTTTATATCACGAAAATTTGGAATGATAAAATACTTTTATATAATATAATTTATGTGCTTTAAAATTTTATATTTTTATTGTATGTTGTGATATTTCAAACAACAAATTATATTATGCTCTTAAAATATATATATATATGTGTTTTGCATTTAGAAAGTATAGGAATAAAAAAATAAATATAAATCTTGCGAGTAACCCTCATACCCGCCCGCCTGCCCGCGGACAGATATGGATAAAAATATTGACTATCCAAAAATTTATTGATAAACTTTATCTATGCCTATATAACCCATAGGTATAATGATCCTCCCGCGAACCCAACCTGCTCGTTTGCCAAGTATAATCAAAACCTATTTTCTTTAGCCATTCGTCGGACCTTCGGCCAGAATTTGTCAGATGGGTCTGGATCTTCCTCTCTTTTTCTTTTTCTTTTGTATAGTTTCTTCTAAGGATGCAAATGGATACGGATTGGTGGAGCTCCCACCCCGATCGGCCCCGAATGGAATAGTAAATGAAAATAAAAAATATAGAAAAATATAATACATCCCAAATCCACTCCGATCCGTCAAGTAACTGGAACAGAAGATGGGAAACCCCTTTCTTTCTTTGATCCGTTCCGATCCGCCAAAAAATTGAGTAAAACTCCACTACCATCCCGATCCGTTCCGAATAAAATGGTAAATGGGGATCTAAAAAAAGATTAAAATTAATCCGCCTCGAATCTGCCCGGACCCGACAAAAAATCGCACGCGTGGGGGACACCTCCCGCCCCCGAATCTACCCCGTTTGTATCCCTAGTTTCTCCATATTTTTTTGCCACCGTTTGGTTCGGGGATAAGGAGGGGATAACCCCTTATCCCCCTTTTACATCCAAACGTAAATTTTTTACCCGAAAATAGTAGTTCTCGGCTATCTGAAATAAGCTGGTATAACTATCTCCACTTATACCTCCATTTTTTATATATAACTATCAACTATTCTTCTTATTCCATATTATCTATCTAAACGTTATTTTTCTTATCCTCGGAAACAATTCAATTTTCATCCAAACGCTATTTTTCTTATACCCACACTTGTACTTATCCCTGGAATAGCTAATTCTTGCTTATACCCGAACATGGCATTAGTTGTTATTGTAATATGGTGTTTTGTGTTAATAATTTGGTATCTTATACTCTGAATTCTTCGTTTGGGTATACTTCTTCACAATTAGTTACGTTTTAACCTCCTCCTTGCTCATATCTCCCTACACCTAAATTATCGTGTCTAAGGGCTCGTTAATAAATATTCATTTGAAGGCCCAATCAAAATAAGCCACATTGCTAACAAAGGTTTCTAATCTAACAAAAACGGAATTAGCAAGCCAGATAATTAATAGGGGAGAGATGTCACACCTTACAAGTGTAAGGTGTCACAAAATTTTCTTTCCTCTTGTTGAGCAGTGAGCATGAACAGAACAACAAAATCTTCCGCAAGTGGCAAAGGGCTTGGTGGTTGGTACCCGAGGTCCCAAGTTCGAATTCTAGTTGATTCACATTTTCAGCTAAGTTTATTTCTAAACGAAATAAAACGAAGCGGGTAGCGTGCTACCTTTCTCACAAACAAAAAAAAAAATCTTCCGCACTCCATTCTCTGTATGCTTCACGCAGCATTCCTTCTCTCTTCACTATATGGGTGTTTGGCCTAACTTTTGAAAAGTGATTTTGAACTCAGAAATGATTTTCGGTTCAATAAAACATTTGACAACCTCTTTTTCAAGATCTGATTCTGATTTTTGCAATCAATTTTCTAATTTTCAAAGCCTAAAATAAAAAACAGCTAAAACCTACTTTTTGAAATCTGATTCTGATTTTGAACTCAAATTTGAAATTTTATTTTTTTTTAGATTCAAACTTTACATTTAAATTCAAATTTTCATTTTAAATTTTTATTTAAATTTTAACTTTTATTTAAATTTTAACTTTTAAATTTTTAAAATTCAAAATTCAAATTTTAAAATTTAGATATAAATTTTAAATTTTAAATTTCAAATTTCAAATTTAAATCTCAAATTTTAAATTTCAAAATTTTAATTTTAAATTTAAATTTTAATATAAAATTTAAATCTTAAATTATAGAATTTAAAATTGAAAAAATTAAAATTTAAAATTATATGTTTTAATTTTCAAATTAAAAATTCAAAATTTTAAAATACAAATTTTAAATTTTAAATTTTTCAAATTTTAAGTTTTGAATTTTAAACATTCAAATAAATTTCAAATTTTCAAAGTTTAAATTTTGAATTTTAAATTTCAAATTTAGATTTTTATATTTGAAATTAAAAAAATTTAATTTAGATTTAAAAATTCAAATTTTAAAGTTTATATTTTCAAATTTTAAATTTTAAATATCAAATTTCAAATTCTGTGCAAATTTAAAATTTAAAATTTAAAATTTAAAATTTTAACTAAATTCAAAATTTAAATTTAAATTTAAATTTTAAATTATTTTAAAATAAAATTTAGTAGAAATGCAATAGTTGTCTTTTCGTTTCTTTTTCTTTTCCTTTAATTTGAGGGTGGGGTCAACGTAATTGCAGAAATTTTAAGAAGGTAAAAATATATGTCTCAAGTTTCTTTTTCACGCATTTTTAAGTTGTATTTGTTTTGATTTTACTTTAGGTAATAGAATGAGAATTTCGTTGAATTTAGATGATCTATGAGTTATTTATTATTAATTTATTAATAAAATTTAAATTTTTAACGAAAAGTAGTCATACTAATCAACTTTGGCAGAATAACGTAAAATATTAACAAAATTTTTAATTTAATGGACTAAATACCTCAATACCGGTGTAGCTAAAAATGGAAGGGTGTAAAAAAAAAAAAAAAAAAAAATAGAGACCTGTTTATAAAAAAACCAATAGTTGAGGGGTCTCAGAAGAAAATAAGATAGCCTCCGTGGCCTCTTTGGCCTCCGTGACCTCTTTGGGTTAATTTGATTGGGCATTCAAGCAAATATTTATTAGTGAGACTAAAGCATTTCCTTTTTTCCTTTTTTTTTGGGTAAATTGCACTTTTTGTCTTCAAATTATGTGGCCATCATTTGGTTTTAAAACTTTAATTTATTTTTATTTTCGACTAAAATTTTATAAATTATTATAACTAAATTGCAATGCATTGAACTTTCACAAATTGTAAAATTCCAGTGAGAAATAGTAAACTACCTTCATGGTATTTGGGAAGTAATTGAGTATTTTTTATATGAAAACGAATTTCAATGAGCTAAATCTGCAAAACTGTATGTTTACATGGAGTGCCAATACTGGGCCTGTTACTGATACTTAGCTGCGTAGAGGCTGGAGAGAGCCTTTGAGTTCTTTTTTAGGAACTTGCCCGAGTACCGGTACTAATTCGAGCGAATACCGGTACTAATTTGGGTGGATACTGGTATATAATAAAAACTGCAGAAGACAACGTTCGAATTTTGCAGAACTAGCTTGGAGTACCGGTACATTTGAGTCGCGTGCAAATACTGGAACCCGACTACCGGTACTCAATGCTACGAACAACAAATTTTGAGGGGTTATAAATATGATTGATTAGGAAGTTCAAGTGCAATTGTAGCACCTCCATATAAATCTAGACAACATTCAAAAATTGTAAAATCCACCAACCGTCCCTAGTGCAAGTGGCAAACGGTTTGGTGGTTGGTACCCAAGGTCCCTAGTTCGTCTAGTTGCTTCACATTTACAGCTAAGTTTATTTCTAAAGAGAAAAAAATGAAGTGGGTAGCATGCTACATTTCTCTCAAAAAAAAAAATCCTATAACCCCTATTCCTCCTCTCTCTCTCACTCTCCCTCTTCTCTTTCTCTCTCTAGGAGAAGAGTAAACCCTAGTTTTCTATTGAAGGGATCTCTTGAATTCATCTCTATGGGGTTCGGAAGAGATCAAGGGTGCTAAGAGGATGCTCTAGAAGGAAGAAAACAACTCTCTCCACCAGTATTTCTTTTGCTAGGAGAATAAGAGGTGAGACTCTTCTACCACAAAATCGAGTTTCATACAACAGTGCATCATCCTCTACTTACACAATTTTTTGATGCAATGTAACAAATTTGCCAATCCTTTCTACTATGTTTCCACAAAAGATACCTATGCATTCAAAATTTCAGGCGTTTGATCATACTTCTCACTCTGCAACAATTGAGATGTAATTAACGTATATATTTCAATATGTCGGAGTTCTACTACATCATTATATTATGCCAAACATTCAATCTTGAATTTTTTTGTTGCTGATCTTATTGATCTTAAGAACGAGATTCTACACAGTGGAAGTAAATGATGCAGCCAAGAGATAGACTATGATTTAAAATTTTATTTTTTAGAAATTATTATTTCGTTAATTTATTTAGAGGACTTTTCTTAGATTTTTTAAAGATTTTTGTGGAATAAATCTCTAAAAATTAGGAATATAATTTGGAAGTTTTAATTTAAAATTAGATATAATTCTATTAGGAAAAATCCTCTTCTTTGTTCTTTTTCTTCTTCTCTCTATTCTTCTGTTTTCCCCTCTTCCACCTGCCACTATGGTACTCGTTACTACAGTATTTTCAAACTGCATCACGTTGCTTCCCCAGCAATCTTTGATGTATAAGTCTTTATGTAGAACCTTGGAGACTATGATTGGGAGAGCAGATTGTAATGATGTTTATCTGGTCCAGTTATTTGTCCAAAGTGAAAGGTTCTTACCACACCCAGCTCGAAGGTAGAACCACACTCAAAAATGGCTTTGCAGTCTAGAATATCCCTCCACCATTGAGAATACGGTTTAAAAGATGCCCCTTCTTTTCGCAGCTTTCATCTGCTATAGTAGAGTGATCTGATGATTTTATTCCATGGGATATCTGGTTCATTGAAGAATCTCCACCAGCACTTTGTAAAGAGAGCTAGATTCATCAGTTTCAGATCCTTTATTCCAATCCCGCCTTTCTTTTGTCTTTACCGATATTTTTCCAACTGACATGACATACTCTGCCTCCGATTTTTTAGCCTCTTTTCTAAAAGAAAGATAGTTTGAGCATTTCCAAATAGTGGAGGATCCATTTTGGTGCTTTAAAAGTGGAGAAGAAGAGCAGTAAATTTGAGAGAACTGAATTGACAATGATCAGCTTTCCCCCTTGAGAAGAAGTTTTGCCTCCCAGCCACCCCTCAATATTTTTTTTTTTCTATTTTTTCAATTATCTTCATCTAGTCCTCTCTTTTAGGCCATGACTGGAGAGCGGCAAATCCAAATAGCGGAGTGGTGGTTGTCCGACTTTGTATGACACGATTAAGGCTAGTTTTTCACCCGTGTTCTCTTCTTTCCATATAGAATACCTCAGACTTTTCGCTATCGACCTTCAGATCCAAAGCCCATTCAAAGATGTTACAGATGAATCATAGGTTTCACAAGTATCATTTCTCAGCTTCTATAAGAATATTGTGTCATCAACATATTGCACAAGAATAATTTGACTCTGTTGGGACAAACCAAACCCTCTTAGGAGGTTGTACGAGGGTAATTTGACTATCATGTCGTCACGCTAGAGAGGCTTCCGACCACGAGCAGGAAAAGGTAGGGAGATAGAGGGTCACCTAGTCCTAACCCTCTTCTTAGTTTGATCCACCTTGTTGGCATCCCGTTGACCAAAATTGAAACTTTGGCGTTGGAGATGCACTGCTTCAATCCACGACCCCCATTTTCCGCCTAATCCTATCCTTTGTGTTATCTTCTTCAGCAGGGCATAATTTACTTTATCCACAACTTCCACAAAATCAGCCTTGATGCCAACCCGTTTTGTTCCCTTCTTGGTGCACCAGGCAACAAGCTCACTGATTGTTACAAAGGAGTCGGAGAGGAGACCTTTAGAATTACTTTCAATGTTGGTTGGTACTCTCAATTTACCATTTAGAATTACACTATTGTAACTCCTCAAAGTACATCATATGAACACCAATACATGGGACATATATTACTATAATCATTATATCTTTGTTTGAGTAAAAAAAATAGGAGAAAGGAGTTTATATAAAAAATAATAAATATATAATCAGAGTAGAATTTCTAATTCAATCGGATGTAAAAAAAAAAAAAAAAAAAAAAAGGGGAAGATCCCAAAAAGGAAAGCAATTGGGGGTGACTCACCTCCCCTGTGCCGTACCAGGGGAGGTGAGTCCCCCTCCCTCTTTTTTTTTCTTTCTTTCAAATTATAAAAAAGGAAGGAAAACATGCCAAAAAAAAAAAAAAGGAGGAAACTGTAAAGAAACACGGAATAAATTATGTGATTGATATGTGATTGAAGTTCTCTTCCTCAATAGGCCAATGTTTCTATTTTTTTTATATGATTTGAATCATTTCTAAAAAAAAGTAATGAATGACCTCATTATAAGAGGCAATCAAAAAAAGAGAGAAGAAAACTTTTGGCAAAAAAATCTGTAAGAGAAGAAAAGAAGAGAGAAGAGAAAAAGGGAAAAGAAAAGAAAAGAAAAAAGAAGGTTAAAAAAAAAAAGAAGAATAAAAAGAGTATTTTATTTTTCTTTATTTTCTATTCTTCCCCCTTCTCTTCTCGGGCATGCAAGCAGAGGAGGTGCTATAGGCACCTCCCCCATTCTCCCCAATCCGTACAGGCAAAGAAAAGAGAAAAAAAAAACTAAAGCTCTTTCACCTCACGACGACAACCACGATCACGACGACTCCCACGATGATAAAGGGTTCGCATGCATACGAACAATGAGAGTACGATTTATTTTGTCGGTTCGATCAACCCGACCATCTACGTGATAGGTTCGAACCGATCGAATTTGACAATAAATCGTTACTTCCGTCGTTCGTATGTGTTGCTAATCTCTATACCGAGCGGCCATCTTCGTGATAGGCTCGACACGGTCGAAGGGTTGATCGAGCGGTTATGCGATAGGCTCGACACGATCAAATCCGCTTATTTTACGATCTTCTATACCGAGCGGCCATCTTCGCGATAGGCTCGACACGATCGAATCCGCATACTTGGACAAAATATGATAACAAAAAAATACAAAAATAAATAAGTAAATAAATAAAATGACGAACATGTTTCGACTCGCCATCTTCGTGATAGACAATATTTGAACCATATGCCATTTTCGCAATAGGCACGATTCGATTCGATCGCGTTGCCATTTTTGTGATAGGCATATATTTAATTAAATCGCCATCTTTGTAATAGGCGTAATGTGGCTTAATCGAACTTCATGATTGGAGTGGGTTGCAAAGCCTTATGAGCGCACAAAGAAAAAAGGATTTTGATATTAGCTCAAATTAATTCAAATCATTTCTTAAAAAAAAAAAAAAGAAAGAGAGAGAAGGAAGAAAGAATGGTTTAGAGTTAATAAAGGCCTAATCTACAATTTATTCATAAGCTTAATGAATAAAACCTCGTATGCAGCCCACAAAATAAATTAAATACAGTCCGGTCCAAAGTCTGAATGTAGCCCATATTTAAATATAGGTCCAGTTTACATACGGGCCTGAATCCAGCCTATGTACAAATAAAGACCCAGTCGACATACGGGCTCCAATTCAGCCCACATACAAATGCAGGCCCAATCCACATACAGGCTACAATTCAGCCCACATACAAATGCTGGCCCAGTCTTCATATAAGTCAAAATTCAGTTTGTATGAAAATAAAGCCCGAACTGCGCACGGGTTTCAATTTCAACCCGCATACAGATTTAAGCCCGGAATCAAATTCAGAATTCAGCCCATATATAAATAAATCTTCTCTGGATCCAACCCATATGTAGATTCGGGCCCAAAACAAATAAAACCCAAAATCCAAAGTGTACAAAATAAAATCCAAAGCCCAAAGTCCATAAGTAAACCCAAAACCCAAAGTCCACAAATAAACCCAAAATCCAAAGTCCACAAATAAAATCCAAAATCCAAAATCCACAAATAAACCCAAAATTCAGAGTCCACGAATAAAACCCAATTCAATTTATAAACCCACCAAAGCCCAAAAGCATGAAACCCATACTACCAAATCCATATCATTTTGGTACCTCCAACCCAAATGCAATTTAGCCCAAATAGAAAACGGGCTTTTCATGAATTATTTTCATGAACCAAAATGGGCTCTCCAAATAGGCCTCTACTCATGAATTGTTTTTATGAGTCAAAATGGGCTCTCCAAATAGGCCTCTACTCGTGAATTATTTTCATAAATCAAAATGGGATTCCATCATGGGCCTTTCTTATGAATTAATTTCATACGCTCCTATTTATAAATTAATTTTATGAATCACATGAATTAATTTCATGAATCAAATCGAAATTCAAATTGACCGTCAGGTCGTTAAACTGAGCAAACCAAACCCAAATTAAATTTACCGCCAAGTCGTTAAACTGAGCAAACCAAATCCAAATCAAATTGACCGCCAAGTCGTTAAACTGCGCAAACCAAATTGACCGTCAAGTCGTTAAACTGAACATTTTGACCGTTAAGTCGTTAAACTGAATATTTGACCGTCAAGTCGTTAAACTGAACAAAACAAATTCGAATTCAAATTGACCGTCAAGTTATTAAACTGAACATTTGACCGTCAAGTCGTTAAACTGCGCAAACCAAATTGACCGCCAAGTCGTTAAACTGAGTAAATTAAATTTCATCCAAATCGACCGCCATGTCATTAAACTGAACATCTCAAAATCAACCGACCGCCATGTCGCTAAACTGAGCACGTCAACCTCAAATTGACCGCCACGTCGCTAAACTGAGCATACCAACTTCAAATCGACCGCCATGTCAATAAACTGAGCATCTCAAAATCAAATCGACCGCCATGTCACTAAACTGAGCAACACAACTCAAATCTGACTACCAAGTCGTTAAACTGAGCAACACAGTTTTGAACGACCGCCAAGTCTATAAACTGAGCGTTTCACTAATGTACAGTGGGGATATGCCACTACTTAAGCCATGTACTTGAAAATTATATGAATCAAAGTTCATATTTATACTATGATCTCTTTTTATTATCAGCATTAAATTTAGTCTCTTAATCAAGGGTTCCTTAACACCATTAGTGGGGGGTAATTAACAGTAGATGCTTGCGTCTATTGAAAGCCATGAACCTATAAATCTTATCCCAAATCAAAACTAAAATAAATTTAATTTTTACCATGAATGACCACTCGCCTGCGGCGGGGCCGGTTCGTTCGCGCAGACAATCTTCTACATATATTTGTCTATTTTCTTTATTTTCAATTTCCATACTTAAGCCATCCTAAGTAAGCTTGATCTCAACCAACCAATTGAGCCAGCCATTATTTTCAAGTGGTAAGCTGACACGAGCTGTTCATGAGCCACAAGCTCATTTGACTTAATCTAAAATGGAGACATGTTAAGCCCTAAAAATAGATAAATAACATTCTTTAAAAGTAATCAGGTAACTGTAAGAGATTATGCAATAATAAACAGGAATGGTAGCCATCAAATGGCGTATATAGAAATCGAACTCAGAATCTTGCAATAGAGAAGGCTTAGGACCGACTGTGATATCATTTTAACCAAAAGATTGATCTAATAAAAAATGGATTGGAAACGGTTTAAAATTAGTCTTAATGTGTATTAGCATACTTAATTACTCAACAAAACTAAGTAATGAATCCTCAACAGAAACAGCAATTAGCTACAAAAGTCCAACGGCATAGAATTTTCTATGCAAGGTTCTGTTTCTCAGCCGAATGAAGTAATGCATTCTTTTTTTCTTTTTTTTTTTTCAGCAAGATAGACAAGATAATTTTTAGTAATATGGTGAGGCAAAAACAGATACAGAATTTATCGACAAGGTCAGCTAGATCAATGTGCTTTCCGATGGTACCTTTTCGTTCAAAA
This sequence comes from Puya raimondii, assembly GCA_016920855.1. NCBI lineage: Eukaryota > Viridiplantae > Streptophyta > Magnoliopsida > Poales > Bromeliaceae > Puya > Puya raimondii. The sequence goes on from JABWPP010000049.1 coordinate 47,214,754, forward strand.
TTCGCTCTCTTGCAATGTTCGCCTGCAAGATTTTACAATCCAAATGAGGTTAGTCCCAAATGCTGGTTAGATTACTCTTAAGTATTCCCAACCTACTGCTCGAGTGTCACTTAGGTCATTAGACTTTGATGTTGCATTAGGAAGCTCACACTTCAAACACATTCCACTCTTAGTCATGTTGTCAGCTTTCATCATCTAGAGGCGTATCTAATGTGGCATGCCAAGTCATTATTCCTAAGCCTGTTAATTATGATCAGTTTTACGCACACATGACTAAGTGGCTTAGAAATATTAATTCAGCATGCCGCGCCAGATTTCAATCTTTCTAGGTGATATAAGCTGACGGTAGGACTAAGTTTAGAACATTGTAAAAGTCAAGTTGCCTGATTTTGAGACCAAAGTGAAACTCGGCCAATAGTTTAGGGCCCATAGTTTAATTTAACACTCAACTACTCAAATAGTAGATAAAAAAAACTAGGCAAACACCATGTATTTATACAATATGAGCATTGGAAACTAGTCTTTGTATCTGTAAGAGGGAAAGGAACAAACCATTTGTTGCCAGTTAGTGAACCATGTTATCAGCGAGAGAAGAATGGACTGTGTTGTGGAACCACACACTATACCAATCCAAAGGCCTCTTCCACCAATATGCAGCAGAAATCCTAAAGTTACAGCCAGTGGGATCCCAACTAGATAAAAAGATCCCAAATTAACATAGGCACCCAAGTGTTGCCACCCACATCCTCTTGCAATACCTGTTGATTAAAGGAAACAAAGGGTATCACATCTTGCAAAACAATTGGAAGCACCAAAACCTTCCGACAATATACAGGCCGAATTGTTTTTTTTTTAAAAAAAAAACCCTTTCCCTTTAGCCCATGCTTACCCCTGCATGAAAGATCGCATCTCATCTTAGCAGTATTATGTAGGCTCAAACATTTGAGATGATTGTTGAATTCGTACACAAAACCACATAAAAACAAGTGGCAAACAACAGCGGTTATACTTAATGGGGTAAAATGATACAAACTGAACAAAGTCTTCCAAACTGCCAATTTTGTTGCTCACGTAAATGAAATCCAACTTTTTTACTTCTAGGTCCATTATACAAGTTGCAACTTAATTAGAAGTATAGATATAAAACTAACTTTATATTACAAACAATTTCTGTGAAATTCCTTCATCGCATAGTTTTTGGGGCCTATTTAAGATAGTGGTTTAACATAGTGGTAAATATGTAGGGTTGAAATTGTTGCGTGTGTAGATGGCCTTTTTGTCCTCACTTCACATGATGGCGTTGCTACATGGAAATGTTCACAGCAAATTTGTATGCTGTGATTCGACATATCACTTAGTTAGCTATGGCATAGGGCGGCTGGGTTTAGTTAAGGACCGTTTAGTTCAACTGATCACTCCACCATACATATGAAGCCGCAGTGACAGTTTTGTATAGTGGGAGAAAAGTTAGAAGTTCCATCTCTCTTTGGCATATTCTTTTTCTCTTCTAGTTTTCATGTTTTTAGCAATTAGAGTTGAGCGAATGATATTTTCTCTGGAGTAGTTGTGCCCATCAACGGAGACGCCAGATCGAACCAGGGTCGGGTGTACCTTGAAGTACTCTTACCACACCATCTACATGAGAGGGGCAAACTGCTCTTGGGGCAGCATCTAATGCACCTCTAAACTAAGCCAGGGTACCAATCTCAATTTTCTCGTACTAGTATTTTGTTTATTATGAAAGTTTATGAAGTGCATTTTCATGTATTTATTTTTGCTAATTAAAAATACTCCCTTTTCTAACCTAATAATATAAACGGGAAACAATGCACTTCTTTTACGCATGAGGGTAATTGAGAAATGGGCCAAAAAGCAAGTAATGGGTTTTCACAATTTGAATAAGTGAACCATTTCACGAAAACACTAGAGGGGGAAGGATAGTAAATAATAGAAAACCTGATAGGACCCCTTGCAGACTATCAGTGACCACAGAGAAGCACACCAGGGGAACCATCTTTGTCACATAAGCTATCACCTCCTCCTCATTGCTGTAGGCATAACCCAGGATTTTACGCGAGGCCAAAAGCGTGCTGCTCACGATAACAGCCTCCATGACGGCGAGAAACATCACGACACGGACTGCCGACCGAGCTCCTTCAGGGTTCCCGGCACCTAATTCGTTTGATACTCGTGTACTAATCATTAGGAAATAACACTCATACAGATGGTATCTTGACAATGAATGAATATGTATAATAAAATTACTTCCTGAGGATTTGGATTTAGCTCGTACCTTGCGGCAGCACCAAGACCATATGGTATGGTATATAGCAATGTGATGCTAGTTAGGCTGTTCATGAAGATAAAAAGCAATTAAAAGCAATAAAATGTAATAAACACATGTGATTTATATAATTTTGGGTGTTGTCGTACCAAATCGAAAGCACCGAGGTTTCAAGTTCTGGATTAGGCAAGATCCCAGACAGCAGGATAAGCAGCTCAAAGGACCACCATTCAAGACTGTGCTCAATGTCATCAAAAGTCAAATTACACACAAGCATAGGAGGAAAAGTACAAATTAAGTATATAGCATTTATGGACTAAACTACTATGAATTACACAAATACAACTTACCATATCATTATTGCCGATGGTAGGGCAAAACGCAGGAACTCACTGATCCCTCTGAAGGCCTCCATTGAGAAAGGCGTTCGAGTCGCCTTACAAGAATTCGAGAAATTGATATAAATTCCGAGCAGCAGGACATTCAACCAGTATGAAATGCTTATAGAAAGAGCAGCGCCAACGTTGCCCAATCGCGTCTTGAATACCAAAACCCAACACAGAGGAATGTGAAAGCATAGTGTCGCAATCGAGCTTAGCAGCATAGGAATGATCAGGCTCTGAGACTGAAGAAACTTCATCAGGGGTTGAACAGTCGCATAGGCGAATAAGCTGGGGATCATCCAGATTGCGTACTTCCCCGCCTCGCGTGTGTCAAGGGCGTCGAACCCTCGACTGGCCGGTCCGCGGCTACGTAGCTCGTAGCCGTCGGCCGTCTTCTTCGGTGAGGTTATTCCCCTCGACCGGAGGCTTAACAGAAAGAGAGATAGATTAGAGATATAATTCTTGCTTAATTCATTGTTCAGCGATTACAAGTATATATGGCCAATGGCCCAACCTAAATGGAGAAGGTTCTCCTTGATTCTAGGGATTTCCAAAACAACCTACCTAAATGGAGAAGGCTCTCCTTGATTCTAGGAATTTCCAAAACAACTAACTAATTTCCAAAACAACTAACTAATTTCCAAAACAACTAACTAATTTCCAAAACAACTAACTAATCTAAGTTTACTAATCTAAGTTAGGCTAACCCATGCAGCGCCTGGCATATGTGCGTCCGCACATGACATCTCTCCCCGCCTCGAAGGCCAGCTCGTCCTCGAGCTGAAAGGAGGGGAACCGACCTCTGTTGTTGCGCCCAGGGCCGGCACGGAGGGGCTGGCCACGCCGGTCCAGGAGACGGAGCGCCCCCGGCGCTGGAAGGACATGCGCCGGCGGCCGGGGTCCCAAACAATGAGCCCCAACTCGCCGAGCCACCGGGTGCCGAGGACGACGTCGTACCCGGCCAGTGGCATGACGTAGAGGTCGGCCGGGAACGAATCGCCGTCGATGAGCAGGGGCGCGTCGCGGATGACGCCGGCGCAGGTGACCCGCTCGCCATTGGCGAGCAAGGCTGTGAGGCGGGGGCATTTGCGGAGGGGCAGACCGGAGCGCCGCGCCGCCTCCGCCGAGATGAAGCTGTGCGTGCTGCCGGAGTCGAGGAGGGCGACGAGGGACGCGGAGCCGAGTGCCACGGCGATCTGCATGGTGCCCGCCATGGGAACCCCAGCCACGGCCTGCAGGGAAAAACAGGGCGCCTCGGCGTCGTGCTCCGCGTCGCCCGCGGCGTCCGTGGCGTCCCCGATCTCCACGCCTTCAAGGAAGAAGATGCGCCGGCAAAATCTGTTATGGCCACGGGTATATTTTTCATTGCAATTAAAACAGAGGCCCAGACGGCGCCGTTCCGCCATCTCGTCCGGGGTGAGGTGCCTCTGGTTGCCCTCGTCGCGACCCTGCTGGGCGGCCACCGGAGGAGCAGGGAGCGCCAGCGGCTGCTGTGGCACCGGAAGCGCTGGCCGGGGCGCGGGGGCGGAAAGGAGGCCCGCGCGGGGGCGCCCGAGGGGGAGGCTGCACCGGGCGGTCGATCGCCATCAACTCCACTTGTCGCGCCAGGCTCATGGCGGCTGCGAGTGTCTCCGGGTTGTGGATGCGGACGGCGTGGCTGAGCGGCGGCAGGAGTCCGCCGGTGAAGAGCTGGACGCGCTGAGCCTCATCAAGGCGGCCCGCGCGAGGCAGGAGGGCCTGGAAGCGATCGGAGTACTCCTCCACGGTCCCTGTACGCCGGCACTCGGCGAGCTCGAACAGCGGAGCCGAGCGGAGGGGAGGCCCAAACCGCAAGGTCAGGAGCTCCGTGAATCGCCCCCACGATGGCGTGCCCTCGTCCTCCTGGAGTTGGATGTACCAGAGTTGCGCGACGTCCTCCAAATTGAACGAGGCCATCCACACGCGCTCCTCCGCCATGGTGCGCTGTTGGCGAAAATAGGATGCGCACTTGTTGATGAAGAGCATCGGATCGGTCTTGCCGTCGTAGCGGGGAAAATCCAGTTTGTGGAATTTTGGGGGGCGATCAAGATCGCGCGGCCCCTCCGAGCGGCCGCCGGCGCCGCTGTCCGACGACGAGGCCGACTTCTCCTTCATAGCCGTCATGTCGGCCTTCATGGATGTCATCTCCGTGGTGAGGGATTTCAACATCTCCATCACATCGGCGATGGTGGGATTGCTCATGGCTGGTGGCTGCGGAGCGGCAGTGGTGGAGGACTGCGGTGATGGTGGAGGGCTAGGCTGGTGGGCGGCGGATGTGGAAGAATGGGTGGAGCGGGTGGTAGAGGATCGACGTGGCTCTGATACCAGGTTGTCAAGGGCGTCGAACCCTCGACTGGCCGGTCCGCGGCTACGTAGCTCGTAGCCGTCGGCCGTCTTCTTCGGTGAGGTTATTCCCCTCGACCGGAGGCTTAACAGAAAGAGAGATAGATTAGAGATATAATTCTTGCTTAATTCATTGTTCAGCGATTACAAGTATATATGGCCAATGGCCCAACCTAAATGGAGAAGGTTCTCCTTGATTCTAGGGATTTCCAAAACAACCTACCTAAATGGAGAAGGCTCTCCTTGATTCTAGGAATTTCCAAAACAACTAACTAATTTCCAAAACAACTAACTAATTTCCAAAACAACTAACTAATTTCCAAAACAACTAACTAATCTAAGTTTACTAATCTAAGTTAGGCTAACCCATGCAGCGCCTGGCATATGTGCGTCCGCACATGACAGCGTGAGATCATGGGATCTTGGCCAATGAAGGAGAGGATTTTGCCCATTGAGACCCATAAAACAGAGATGGGGAGGCTCACTGCTAGGAGAGTTACTATAGCCCTGTAGGTGTGGATTCCCAGAATCTGATATTGTTGCGCCCCGTATGCTTGCCCACATAGAGTCTCCAATCCACTTGCCATTCCTAGCTGTTTGTATTTCACGGTATGTTAATTAGTTAGAAAATTGGTAGAACGGAAAAAAACAGAGACATTTTACGACTTCAGAGAAAATGCAACTCTAATGATCCATAAATGCTCCATTCTTTCTTTTCACTCTTCTTATTACTACAATGAGAAAAAAGATCAATTAAGAAAAAGATTTAATTCGAAGTAACCGGTAAAGTGGTATATTAGGTGGCTATCAAGTTGTACGAATAATGGAGGCCTAAATGTATCATAAAAGCTTCTACAAAATAATGTAATTTCCCGAGTACCAAAGAAAGAGAATGGCGTGAAAAATCATTTAGATGACTGTGTTGGAGATGTTGAAGGAGGGAAAATCAAATTTTTGTTTTCCCTTTTCCTAGTGCTTATCTGTAAAATTTAGTTTTAATTAACTTTATCACTAAAATTTTGTAAAATTTATTAATCACAATTGGCTCATAGTACTACTGTTCTAACAGATCAAATTATTGAACACAATGACAACAGAAAATAGAGAAAAGATAGTTGAGCAATAAAATTCTAAAGATTTAAAAGGCGGCATGCTGATATTAAGAAGCGAATTAGAATTCAGAGATTGTTTCTCACATTAGGGAGTTTTCGGCCCAGCTCAGGCTCACGTGAGTCCAAGGATGTAGCATATCTAACGGAATCCACTCAATCTAAAAACTTAAGCATATTAGGTCCGGCCCATGAGTATATATCAACTTTTTTACTTTCTTAATAACTATCAGATGTAGAACTATTCACATGTGAACTCTTAACATTCTCCTTCTTTCACATGTGAATCAACCAACTCCACCTTACTCTCTGAGCACTGCACCGAGTCACCTTTTGGCTCTTCTCCAAAACATGTCCTTCAAGAGTCACTTTTTGGCTCTTCTCCAAGACATATCCTTTAATTTCCTTTATAAGTCACCTTAGGCTCAATTGTTTTGAATGCAATAACCATTTGAACCTATGAGCCTAATCTGCGCCTCAGATCCAATTCTTTTGAGTACACCAAACCGTCATATTGCGTTACGATGACTTCTCTCCGCGAACCCGTCATGTTCGTAAGGCCACTAACTCGATCATACCACACCACTTAGAGGAGTAGCTCAGGATTTTTAAACCATCGGCTCTGATACAACTTGTTAGGGAGTTATGGGTCAGGCCCACATGAGCCTAAGGATGTGGCATATCTAATGGAACCCATTTAACCTAAAAGCTTAAGTCTATTACGTCTGGACCCACCAGCATATATCAACCTTGTACTCTCAAAGTAATTATTTGATTTGAGACTATTCACATGAGAACTCTTAGCATCTCATACATATTTTGTTGGTCTAAAAGAGTTTCAGTAGTGAATCGACGGAAGAAAATTAGCGGTGGAAGTTCCAGCAAACTCAAAACAATATTGGTTCTCATTCTAAAACTTTAATACTCTTTAGTGTTCTCCAATGCATGGCTATTGTCTAAGTAATCTTGAAGAATGAATAAGAAAGATAATACTCCAACAGGCTAATAGGATATGGAACTATGGAAGTGCCAAAATTCAGTCCGTTCCAACGCCTAATCACCCAAAGTAACTGCTTATTTTTGTAAAGGATATGTACTAATTTGAAGATCGGATCACCTGTAAATTTAAAAGCTGGCAAGACAACAAAGATGACAGGGTTCGAAGATGCTTTTCTCTGCAATTGCAACACTACATACGAAGGTTATTATTGGAGATGGTGACACTCCGCAGTGCTCCTGGGAATCCTCTCCCTTGCCGAGGAGCAGCAAATGGTTTGGAAAAACAAAGCAAGTGCTAAGAAAGAGAGCACCTTCCCAAGGGCTCTGCTATTATGTAAATCGGATGGCAGAACATCCTAGGCAAATGATTTCCTAGTACTAGGAGACCATCTTTAACAGTATACTGATACATTAATTTACAGGATGTGAACCATTCAATAAGGCACAAATGTATGTATATCTACATGTGTTAACAAATGGAGCCATGCTATCTCACACCGAATGGCAATTATGAAGGACAGATCTTCGAGGGCAAGAATTATAGTTGATAAAATTCAGAAGACTTTGTTTTGGGATCCTATGCGCGAGCACGAAGTTAAATATAACTCATATGAGGTTTCATCATAGAATTAAACTCCTCTAAACGGTCAATACTTTGGATTTATGGTGGGCTTGTCTCATCCAACGGACGTTAGAGGCATGCGCAGCTCAAGTTGGGCACCTACTTGAGGAAGTTACATTTCACAGCACAGCTCACCTGATTCATCCTTTAAGGAGTTTGTTATCATTCGAAACTGTTTATCAAGTTGGGCATCTTCATGAAGATCACTTGAAAGTTCAAGCATAACAAATCAGCCAAGTACCTAATTTGTTGTAGCACAATGTTAGCCACCCACTATTTGGTCTTCAACCTTAGATCCAAAGTTTCCATTATGTACCACATGACATTATTGTCTTTACAAGAAAATGAAATTTAATATTTTGTTGAGTCCACGAATCAAGATCATAATATAAAAACCGTGTTCATGATTTCTTTAAGATTGTTATCAACCAATTAAGGTCTCCTCTGCCCGTAATGACATTTCCAATCGCCTTTCACTTCCTCTATCAATATGGGGTACCTTCTCACGAAATCATTAGTGAAAACATAATTTTACCCTACATTGGTTGGTGAATTGACTAACAACATTGTTAAGTTCTTATAAACACTCCACCCGTGTTAAGTTCTTGTTAGATGATTCGTATTCCCATATAACTATATTTTCGATTAGAAAATAATCTGAAACCAAACCTGCTTGGTGGCTTGAATGATAGCTGTTAGGATTTGGTTAGATTTGTAATTATTTCATAGTTGGATAAGAATTAATATTTAAATCTATTGGAGATATATTAAGATTTAAATATTAATTATAGTAGAAATCTAACTAGATTAGGATAAATATTTAGATCTATTGGAGATAATTAAATATAGATTTAAATATTTATTGGAGTAGGAATCCTAATTATACTAGGATTGGGGTACGTTTTGGGTGGAGCTTTATATATAGCTCTTTGGAGTACCCTTTTGTAAAGAGAGTACGGTGAGAGAGAAACCCTCTTGAGTAGAACCGTACCAAGAGAGAGAGAGAGTCATGGTTGTATGCACCTAGTGCATAGGTGCATACACCGAGAGAAGTCTTCTTTTGGGTTTATAGAAAACGAGAGAAGGGTAGGAGAGATTCAGAAAGAGAGCTCGGGTTGAAGCTACTCTGTGTAGAAGAGGAGTCAGGTGTAATCTTCTCTTATTTAATGAATCTTATTTTACCCGCATATTTTCTGTTTGGTTTTTCTCTTTTTTATGATTCTACCAGCTTTTGCTGAGAAGACGGATTTTTGGTAAAAACCCGATTCGACGCTTCCGTTGCGAAATCCCAACAATCGGTACCGGAGCAACAGCAATCGGTATCGGAGAGGGTTGCGGATTCACAAGATCCGGTACCGGGACGAGTACCGGATTCCCAACAAATTGGTATCAGAGCGAAGGTTACCGATCCGCAGGAGAGATCGACAGAGATGGCCACGAAGTTCGCAATCGAGAAGTTCGACGGCAAGAACAATTTCGGCTTGTGGCCAATTAAAGTACGGGCGATCCTCGTAACAAGAGTTAGATGAAACGTTGAACGGGAAGGAGGCGAAACCGGCGGAGGTCACGGATGCGGCATGGACGAAGATAGAGCAGAAGGCGTTGAGCACACTTCATCTATCGTTAGCAGATGAGGTTCTTTACAATGTAGCCGGCGAGACGACCCCGGCGAAGTTGTGGAAGAAGTTAGAAGATCTGTACGTGACCAAATCCCTGACGAACAGGTTGTATCTGAAGCAGCGACTGTTTACGCTGCGGATGTAAGAAGCGGCGAGCCTACACGAGCATCTGAACAACTTCAACAAGGTGGTAGCCAAGTTGACCAGTATCGGAGTCAATCTGGATGACGAGGATAACGCGCTGATTTTATTATCTTCGCTACCGACGGCATATGAGCATCTAGTGACCACGTTGCTTTATGGCAAGGAGACCATAAGCGTGGAGGCGGTCACGGCGGCGCCTCTCTCGAACGAGATGCGGGAGATGACTCAGGAGTTCGACACGTAGAGCCCTGATACTGCTCTGGTGGTGAGAGCGAAGAAGGAGGCAACAACATCGGCAACCAGAGATAGACAGAAAAAGTTGCTATCCGAGGTGGAGTGCTTTTACTGTCACAAGAAAGGACATATAAAGCGCAACTGTCGGGAACTTCAGAATGATCTGAAGGAGTTGAAGCGACAGAAGGAGAAAACTGTCATGAACCAGGACGAGGCAATATCAGCGATGGCGCAGGCGGCAGAGTCGGAGATGATCGATTCTGATGTGCTATATGCGGCGACCGGAGGTGCTAAAATTTCGGATGATGCGTGGGTGCTCGATTCCGCATGTTCCTTCCACGTCTGCCCGGAGAAAGAGTCTTTTGCTACCTATAAGGCGATTAAGGGTGGAAAGGCTCTGATGGGAAACGGGACAGCGTGCAAAGTTTTGGGAGTCGGCACGGTGAAGATCCGGATGCACGATGGGGTCGTGAGGACACTGACAGGTGTGCGGCACGTTCCTGGTTTGAAGCGGAATTTGATCTCGCTAGGCGCGTTGAACTCGAAGGGTTGCGATTTTTCGGCTTTAGGTGGAGCTATGAGGGTCCGAAAGCGAGATCGGGTCGTGTGCGAGGCGAACAAGCGCGGAAACCTATACGTTCTGAACGGGAGTACAGTCAGAGCGGGAGCGAAGGCGGTTTGGGTTCCAAAAGTTCGCGGAGGTGCAATCGCTCGAGGCGGAGAGGCGGATTCGGCGACATCGAGCGGAGGAGACAAGCTCAAGGTGGAGCTTGCATGGTGAACTCGACGCAGCGGTTGAAGATTACAAATCAAACCAAGGTGGAGATTGTTAGGATTTGGTTAGATTTGTAATTATTTCCTAGTTGGATAAGAATTAATATTTAAATCTATTGGAGATATATTAAGATTTAAATATTAATTAGAGTAGAAATATAACTAGATTAGGATAAATATTTAGATCTATTGGAGATAATTAAATATAAATTTAAATATTTATTGGAGTAGGAATCCTAATTATACTAGGATTGGGGTACGTTTTGGGTGGAGCTTTATATATAGCTCTTTAGAGTACCCTTTTGTAAAGAGAGTACGGTGAGAGAGAAACCCTCTTGGGTAGAACCGTATCAGGAGAGAAAGAGAGTCATGGTTGTATGCACCTAAAACATAGGTGCATACACCGAGAGAAGTCTTCTTTTGGATTTATAGAAAACGAGAGAAGGGTAGGGGCTCTACTCCAACTTTTGGGTGCCAAATTTAAGTCCGAGTAAGTTCTGTTTCTATGAGTTTGACTACCCAAGATCGATCATGCATAGGTTGGGATTTTAAGCCGTGCTCTAGCTCAGAACCTATGTGATCCATTGCACAAATCTAAAAACAAAAATTCATGAGATTGGATGTACCACCACTCGCTCTTCTTGCAAAAGTAGTGTTAGTTACAAATTTAGTCCTCAAAGAATCCCCCATAGTTCGAGTACATTCTTTTTTAGAATAGCTGATGTTTGACCTAGTTTCAATTTGAAATTTGGAATTTCTACTAGGTCCTCGAAGTTTGACCTTGATTTTAAGTTCATCCCTACTTGTTGCCTTAAATTTCATCTCCAGCCTCAAATTTTCACTTCTAGCAAAAGAAAATTCTGCCCATGAAGTTCAAGTGGCTCTTGTTCGAAGATAGACAACTAAAAGAAATTCATCGGTATGTAGAGAAAACTTTAGGAACTAAATAGTAAAACTCAAATTACTACGAGGAGATTGAAACTGAGGTCAAGAATTATTATATCATCACCCATTAAAAGTAAGATATAGTTAAAAAAACAAAAAACAAAAAAATGGAGGAAAAGCTACATAGTGACATACAAAGAGAGACACTGCCTGTTTGGAGGTGCATTTTTGGAGTCCCAAAAGTGCTTTTGGAGCCAAAATGATCACCTAATCAATTAATGCCTGGACCCATCCTACTATATAATGGAACCAATTAAATTACACCACATAAGGTTCCTTCCACTTTAACCTCCTTTTCCCAATCAAAGACAAAGGTGCCCATGTTTTACATTAATTGGCTCCATCCAAAAAAAACTTGGTCTGCGCCATTTATTGGAAATATTTGATATTTCTCCAACAGCCCTTCTTAGTTAACTAATTTGATGCTCCATTCATTTAACAGTTCTAAAACCTTTTATTGTATCAAAATACAAAAAATTAAGTCAATAAAGCAAAGGTCAACAACAATATCCTCCCAATTAAATGGCCACCATGAATTGCATTTTCTTTATTCAAAAGAAGATTATATGATGCTTATAGTTATAAACATATTCTCTATAGCCAAATTAAAGTCAAAATAATTTCCAAACTATATATGATCGATCGCGACAGAACAGTTTTTTCATAAATTAGGCCACACCACAGCTAAAAATATATGGAGACACCCCCCCACAGCTATAGGCAATTCTTAAATTAGGCCACCAATTTTTTTTTTTTTTTCAATTAGTTATTTTTCTAAAGAAACTTAACTTATTTCAATCATTCTTTTTAGTTGTTTGAATTAAAAATTTCGTCAAAGTTAATAATTGGTTAATGCGGATTGCAATTTTGTTAGCTAAAAAACTGATAAAACCATTCAATAACAAAATCATTAATTTATTTATCAAATTAGAGAAATTTTCAGCTAATTTAATGCAAATTACTCAAAACAATTGAAATTTGAGAGAGTTCTCAATCCAAGAAAGAAAAAGAAAAACTATAGTCTACGGGTTTATCTCCAAATTGGGTATAGTTGAGGGGGTCTCTTCACATTTAACATTTTCACCCTACTAATAAAATCCTCAACCATTTTGAGAGAGCTATGACGACCGGACCGGCTCCTGCGGGCGCCGGACGCGGACAAACCTCACAAACGGTCCGGTTCGAAGGCGCGGTTCTAATATATTATTATGTTATATAATAACAGTATTCTATCTAAGCCCACGACGAAGACGAACGCCGTACACGTATATTATTATGAACTTTAAAAGTAAATGAAAAATATGTAAATTAGCGTACGAGGAGGCTGAAGCCGGTGACCCCGGTGAGGGAGGTGGCGATGGCGGCGCTGGAGAGGGCGAGGTTGCCGAGGTGGCCGACCATCATGTTGGAGATGACCTGCACCATGTACTGCGACAGCGTCACCGCCACCAGCGGCCCCGCCACGTACCCCACCTTCCCGCCCTCCTCCTTTATCCACCCAACCCACCCCCTAATTATCACTCCTCCTCCTCCTCCGCCTCCGCCCTCTTCTCTATTTACTAGCAGCGCCGTCTCCTCCATTTGCGTCCCACTTTTTGCTTCCCCCCTCTCTCCTCTCGTCCGAACCAAATTAAAGCAAGAGCACTCTCTAGACATATATATAATAATGGAAACAAAATGGACAAAGAGTCCTGAACTTTAGTTCATCGGCAAATTTAGGCTCCTGGAGCGTTTAAGTGCTCAGTGCTGAAGTGGAGGAGAAAGTCTACTGTGTTACACTTACATCACATCCTCAGTAATTTTTTATCGTAAATATTTATTTTATTATTTAATTTATCATAACTTTACCTTCGATCAAAATTTAAATTTTGTAAAATGTTATAATTGATTTCGGCCCAGCCCACGCTAAATTAATTACGGAGAAAGGAAAAGTAATAAAACATTAACTCATCTCTTATACTTTCAATTTTCACGTTATTCACTTTTTGCGAAACAAACAATAAAACTGAATAAACTATCATTCCACAGTTGTACAAACAAATAATAAAAGAAAATTAATTTTTACTTGAACTCTAATTTATCCGACAGTTTATTTCAACCTTAACTTCACATTTAGTAAAAACAAACAGACCTTAAATCTTCTAAATTTTATCAAATATTATATGAGCAATGCCTCTATACCTTTTATATTTGGATGTCGTTCATTTATTCCTATTCAACGGCTCAGATTTAATTTTTATTTAGTTGTGACCTACAATAGTAGATTAGTTTGAGAGAGATACCGGTCAAAAGGTATCCCAAAAAAAGAATATTTTGGTCTTTTGATTCGAAGGTAATTAAGTAATTTTGTCCCCGCTATATTATCTAATATATTCTCTCTTTGTTTCCTTTTTCTATCTCTCTATCTTTTCTCTTCATTCACAGATGGAGAGGAATAATTGTTTCGGCTTCGAATCTTTAGTTTGGGTTTGGGTTTGGGTTTCGAATCTTTGATGAGTTTCGGGTTTGGATATGGATTTTTGAAATCCGTCGGGTTCGTATACAGGTTTTGGGATTGATAATCGAGTTCGGCTCAGGTTTTTGAAAAATCCGACCCAAATCTAACCTATTGACATCACTAACCATTGGTCCCTAACTATTACTTTTTTTTCCCAGTAATATTAAGCTTTTTAATTTTTTACGTTTAAAATTATGTTTAAAATGTTAACTACATCTAACGGTTAAAATGTCATTCTATTTAAAACGTTTATTATCTCGAACAGTTCAAAATTGTTCCTAATCTTGTTCAGTTTAAAATATTGAACCAAGCCGTTTAATAGATTGGGTTACGGTCTAACCGGTAAAACCAGTCAGTTCAATCTGGTTTTAAATCATTGATACTAACTTAACATACTGTATACATCATTGTTGCTAACCCAAAACTTCTATATAATGTTTAAAATCCGTCGAATATGGATGCGAGTTTTGGAATTAATAGTTAGGTTCGGATTCAGATTTTTGAAAACCCGGCCCAAGTTTGAACTGTTGACATCGCTAACCATTGGTTCCTAATTATTACTTTTTTTTTACCACTAATCTTAACCTTTTTAATATTTACATTTAAAATATTTATTATCTCTAACGGTTAAAATGGCATTCTATTTTAAAACGTTTATTATCTCTAATGGTTCAAAACTAATTTTAATCTTATTCATTTCAAAGGATTAAACTGAGCCGTTTGATAAACTGGATTATGGTCTGACCGGTCGAACTAGTCGATTCAATCTGATTTTTAAATTATTAATACTTACTTAATTAGAATGAATAATAATAGTTAGGAAACTAATTGCAAACTAAAAGGAAGGAACTAAAATTTTCAAAATCGACTAAAAATTAAAAAAATTTAAAGGCAAAAATCAAAACCAACTTAATAAATCAAATCAAGATCAAATTAATAAAATATACAAATAGTCTAGATTTGTATCATATAGATTTATTTAATTTATCTACAATCCTAATTTTGTTTACTCTATTAAAACTCTACGGTGGAGATTTATTATAAGTTTAAAATTTAAATTGTATAGTCTAGATTTATTCAGTCGCAAATTTAAATTGTACTATACAGTTTAGACTTGGTGTCTATATACTGTTTAGGACCTAAACTTTAAATTCCTTTTCAATTTATATTTAAATTATAATACATGATCTTGTTATTTTAAAAGATCAATTTTTACTATTAAAATTTGAATTAATTTAGCCCATACAAATCTATTCTGAGAATAAGTTTGAATTATACAGAATCAAATATTTAACCACATTCAAATTTTTAAATATTGATACAAAGTTAATGTCTAAATTAGAGAAATTCTAAAATTTCTTAATCATATTAAAATGTTGAATTTAAATAGTTACCCACTTTCAAATTTTTTTAAATAGTGAAACAAAACTAATGTCTAAATTAGAGGAATTCAAAAAATTTCTAAAAACATTAATTATATTGAATTTAAATATTTACCAGCATTCAATGTTTTTTAATAGTAATACAAAATTAATGTCTAAATTAGAGGAATTCTAAAATTCTGTAAATATATTAAATATATTGATTTTGAATATTTATCCATTTCCAAATTTTTTAAATATTGATATAAAAATAATGTCTAAATTGTAATTCTAAAACTCGTTAAATTAATCCCTAAATTAATGCAAAATTAATGCCTAAATTTGTGAAAGGGGAATCAAAACCTTCTTTAGATTTTGTAATATTTAATTACATAAATACTCTCGACATAAAGTTATCTTTTAACCTACTAAAGAATAAAATGATATTTTTACTCTTTATTGATCAGCGGTTAAGATCTTTTTTTATTATTTACAGCATTAAATATCGAATCATTTCTTATATTATATAGGTCATTCTTCTCAAGAAAAGTTATTAATTAATTAGACATTTCATTCTCAACAAACTTCTTGCATGGAATCTTGTGAAAGCTCTAAAACATATTAAATCCTTTTTTCTTTTCTTTTTTTTCTATTGTAGCATTTGAAAAAGTAATGAAAATTGTTCAACTTAGCTTATCCTTCAATGTTGATACTCTATATTTATCTGTGAAAATAGAAGAGGTAGGATTTTGGTAGTTTGATGCTTTACAAGATTATCTTTAAGACATACAAACAACACGACTATCTAATAAGTAATTTTGCTTTACGGAATGGCCAGTTGAATTATTTGATAATGTTTAAAAAGGTGGGGAATTTCTTATTTTTTATTTTTTTGTCTCTTCAATTTGTTACTATTGGAATATTACAACTATGTATAGAACATGTTTATTTGAGCTTGTACGTTACTAATTAATAACGTTTCCTTACTCCTAATTTGCTCACAAATTATTATTTACGAAACTATACAAATTACGCCTCTTCTGTTTGTGTAAAAAAAATCAAAAGTTAAAGGATCTAGCGTTGGAAAAATAATTTTTAAGTTGAGTGGCCATTTCAGAATGGCCTATAGTGAGGGAGATATTCGCACATTTTATCTACATATAGTTCTATATATATATAAAATAAAAAGTGAAAAAGACATTTTCACGGAACACTCTAGTCGTGTTTGCCGGCGTTTTTGCACTTTTTATAAAAATATTTGACAAACTAAAAAAAATGAAAGTTTATATTATGGAGGAATCTAGAAATGAGATTTAAAATTATTTAGTAATAATATTAAATAGTATTATTTTTAGAAAAAAATTTATTATTGTTTAATAAAAATAAACATTGTGTTATTACCGTAGGATATAATATTATTTAGTAAAAATATTGTGTTGTTATTAGGGGGCGAAAAAAAAAACCATTATGATGTCTATCTTTACAATAAAATTTGAAGTCTCGAATTTTCGAATTGGAGTACTTATTTTCATGTCTTAAAAGTTTTTTTTTTTTTACTTTCATCAGGTTCTAATCCAAAGGTTGGTTTTGATTTGAACGGAGTATGCGGTCGGAAAAAAATTCAGAATGCATCGGATATATTACTGATGTGGTGTCCCCAACTAATAAAATTATTTTTCTTGGATTGATATGTCACATCATAATTAATAAAAAAAATATTTTTATTATATTTTTATTTTAAATAGAGAAATATAATTGACTTGTTACTGATAATATGATACAAGTGTGATACAGTAGACTTTCTCACGGTCGGAACTACCACGGAAATATAGAAAGAATGTGACAGAAAGTACATGGAAGTGGAAGGAGAAGAAGACACGCGGATGTGGACAAGACGCGCCACCAAGTTTCGTGCTTTTGGTTTTCTTCTTTTGTGCTTGTTTTTTCCTGTGCTGTTTTCTGGGGGTGATGGGAAAGAAGACCGTCGACTAGTCGACGAAGTTGAAGCGGTGGGCTCTGTACTAGGTGGCCTTTTTTTTTTTTCTTTTTTACGGGATCTTTGATTTTACATAAAAATGTAAAAAAAAAATTCAGTAAAAAAAATATTTATGAAAATTTCTTTTATATTTTTTAATATTTAGGTTATAGGAAAAGAAAATTAGTTTTCGCTACACTTATTTTGTTGAAAAAAAAATAAAAAATTATTGTATAATTTTTTCTTTTATTATATATATTATATATTATTTGTATATAATAATTATCATATTATATATATTATTACTATTATAACTTACATTTGTATTATAAATATATATCAAAATTTTATAATGATAAGCATATAATATAATATACATAAAAGGTGTAGAGCTATTATGTTTCCGAAAATATAAAAAAGCATAGAAAGTATAAAGGATATGGTTCTTATAACTTTTTGGCCCTTGAATTAAGGATCGTAGGGTTGGGATGATAGTGATCCCCCTAGGATTTAGTAGTCCCTCTAAGAGAATAATATTAATTCAAAGAATATAAATGATCAAAGCAGTGATCCAAGGGTAATAAAATTGGAAGCACCATATAAGTGGTGCTTCCGAAAGCACCATAGTCAGACTCATATAATTGTATATATATATAATATTATATAATAAAAAATATATTTATAAAATATAATATTTAGATAATATATATTTATAAATAAAACTATATAATATATGTAATAGTTTTCACCTCCTTTCCCTATATCCATATCCATATCCATACCACTATTAAAAGATGGAGTTTTTCGCCTTTCTTTTTCAAAAGTGCCATTGGCTTATAATATAATGCGAATCATCTGCTAACAACATCCGACCATTCATTATTTGATAAACATCATAGAATCATTAAATATTTCTACTGTTTGTAAATTTTAGTATTTTATAATAATTTTAAACCGTCGAATCTTATCTAAGGATTAAAAATTAAAGCATCTGTTACATTTTTAGACTAAATTGCCCTTTTCATTAATTACAATAAACAAAATATACCGTATATTATGTGGCACGTTTAATTTTTATTGCAGTTATTCACAATACTTGTTTTTTCAAGAAAAAGCTCTTAATCTTTTCTCTAAGGTACTCTTCGGATTATGAATTATGTGTCACGCCCCGGGCTAGTTTAGATGCGGAAAACGGGTCAATTTTTTTTTATTGAAAGCCTAGCCCGCGCAGTGAACAGACCCGCCACAAATACAGGCACCTCTGTCTATACGGACAGAGTCTCCCCTGTATTTGCACGGCGTACCAACATCATACAACAGGATCACAATCACACTTGCATTCACAATAATCCACAAGATACAACATAAAATATATTTGCATTCCGCCATCCCTACATGCCTCTAAGCACTCCTTAAGCGAAGGATGCAATGCACAGTACAACAAACATCCTATCAAAATTGCTTTCCACTCGAAAGCTTTGTTTTCGAATTCTAATAAGCATTAAATCAAAATCACGAAAAACCTTTTAAAACTGTTCCAACACGGAACTTCATTTTGAAATCCAGCTACCACGATGGGTAGACACCCACACGATAAAACACAAGTCAAATGCTGATAATAGAAACTAAGATCCAATCTCATGCGTAATAAGTCATCATCTTATACGATTCATCATTAATCAGGCATAAATCATGATCATCTAACTGAACCATTTCTTTATCTAACTACTAATGCAGATAAAAGAAACATAACCAGGGTGATGACCGCTAATGCAGTCTAGCTAGATCGTCCTCGCGTCGAACCCACGAACTGAACTCCCCACCAGAGCTACCTGAAAAAAATGGTGGTGGGGGGATGAGAACATGTAAACATGTCTCTCCCTCCCAGTGGGTACCGCAAGCCGACGAAGGCAAGCGTACACACCGATAACCAGGAGATAGATAGATACAACAATACAGTAGCCATGAAAGAAGGGAAACAAGGTACAACTGCACTAGTGCTACTGTAAATGACATGCATCAATAAATGAATACAGCAAATATACCCAATCTAGCCAGTCCGCAGACCTCAGGCTCATGCCACTCCTACTCTGCCAGCATATAAGTGCCCAACTGAGCTCACGGGTCGGACGTACGACCACTTTTCCGGAAAAGAACACCCTCTTGCGGGGATCAACCGCTGGTGTTCGCGAAATGCGCAAGAGTAATGGCGATCAATGCAAGTATGACCAATAAATGTTGGCAAACAGCCAATAATCCACCCCTCCGGGTATACCGACCGTATAGGTCATCAGACAACCGTGTCAAGAAACCGACCAAGAAGGTCACGAGAAAATCATCTCAAATACAGATGTAATCATATCTACTCTACTGCTAGAACAAGTAAAGAATGCAAGTAGAGATCACAAGGTGCTAGCTCACTATCACATGCATATATGTATACGAAGTATAAAAAGGGAGAGTGGAAGGAACGTCACCGAGCATGCACCACTAAACCAACTTCGGATCGAAGTACCCACCTGTGCGAATATCGCGTCTGTCTCCCGACTGTGGAGGATCGTCAACCGGACCTACGGAGGGTCCACCGGGTTAGTATCTAACCCACATATAAGAAATGCTAACTCACAAGCCCACACACGATCCCACGGGAATCGGTTTCCCAAAGCTGATTACCGTAACTCGCCGGAAGTCCCAAAATCATACCGGGACTCCGCCGGGACTCACGGAGTGTCCCGAAACTCACCGACTCATGCCACGAGTCAACCACTGCCCCAAAACACATCCCTTTGGGTGTTTGGGCAGCAAGCACAAGATCGAACATCGAAACGATCATCGTCGGACAATCGTTCCGATCCGGGTTCCCGTAAGTGTCGATTTCGACACCGGGACCCACTGTCTCTCACTGGACGTCTCTGAACATTCGAGACGGTCCCCACGAGCAACCAACAAGGCTCAGTGACCACTCTACGATAATCGATCGGCATCGGATAATTTACGAGCCGAATACCACGCTTCGCCGACGGATTTCGTCAGGAAACGCTCCGAAAATCCACTTTCGGACAAACGAAGGACAGCGGACCTTGGACAATCAGTCCACAGGTCACACGTAGTTCCTACATACTGCCCACAGGAACCACGCCATGTAAAATTACATAAAAGCCCTCAACGTTCCATAAAATCACATTACTTTATGTGATTTAACGAACATTATGGGTCGTTACGACAAACTGAGGGTATTCGGGGTCAGCCGAGACACACACTGATAGGTCTCGACATGCCGGAGGCCGTGCTCACACTTCGGAGCACAACCGGACACTGTGGAGCGTGCGGGTGTGACGCGAACTTCAGCGAACTATGCGCACAGCACGATTATCGCGCTTATTCCGCGGATCCGGGAGGTGCTGACCACAATGGAGGTGAGCATCACGCTCAGTACTGACTGACGATCACCGTGCTCACCTCCGGAGGCATCGGGACAGCCTCGGGATCATCGGAATGTCAACCCAAACCTAAAACAGTGTGCAGTCTGCATTCAACAAGGCTTACCGGGCTGAGGGAGCTAGGGCACGGCCGGCGGCGGCACGGCGGCGGGAGTGCCGGCGGGAGGCAGGTGCGGCCGACCTGTGGAGGTCGCCGCACACAGTAGCCGGCGGCGGGAGGCGGCCAGAGGCGGTGGCGGTGATGCCCTAGCTCGGGCGGAGCCCTAGGCCGAGCCTTCGTCTCCCGGCGGGCGGCGGCTCTGGCGGCGGTCCCGTCGGCAGACGACGGATGCGGGAGGGTCAGGGGGGGGGGCCGATGCTCCGGTTGGTCGACGGTGGAGGGCGGCGGTGGTGATGTTAATCCAACCCGCTCCCGCACAGATTTCGGGCTCGAGCTCGGGTGGTTCCAGCGGCCACGGCCGACGTCGGGGCACCTCGAGGCGGCGGCGGTGGGTCGCCTGAGGTAGGAGGAGGGTGGCCCGACAGGTCCCGAGCGGCGGCGACGCGCGGGAAAGAGGCCGAGCTCCCCACGGCCAGATCTGCACCAAGGTTGGTGCAGATCGGTTCCGGCGGCGGTCGCGGCGGCGTGCAGGGGTGGCGGCGGCGGTTGGCCGGCCGGGGCTCAGTCGCCGGCGGCGGGGAGGCACGCGGCGCACTCACAGGGATGAGGGAGGTCGGCTGGGGTTCTAGGGTGTCGAATGGTGGCTAGGGTTAGGGTTTGTGTAGAGGAAACCCTAAGACCACCAATATATATATAGGTTGGCAAATCGCACTTTAGCCCCCCACCAACACCAACTATTTTTAGTTGAGTCCCTCACAGCGAGTGTATTATGCGCGTAAGTACCTCCAGGTCCAATGTCGTGCAGTTTGGTACATAAAATATAGGGATTCCTCTTGAAATACCAAAAGTGACATTTTAACCCTTCCTCGGAAAATGTGCTATATCTTACGATCCATCCGTCAGATTTCCGAACGGATTGCGCCAGCGCGATGAGCACTGCCGAGGCATCGAACTCACGATTTTGTTTCGTTCGAGTTAATTGCCGATTTGCAGATCAATAGACCCCTTTACCGTTCATATTTTTAATTACAATTTGGTCCCTCAACCACCAAGTAGGCTTTTCTCGAAAACCGTGCGTCAGATCCAAATTCCGTCAGTGCCATCGAGTCCAGAATAATCGGACAGTCGAAAATGAGCTATTGGACCACTATGAACGGAGTCCGATACATTCCGAAAGCCAACTTAAATCATCGGCCTATCCGGAAAACCAGAGTTACTATTCACTTAAGTGAATTTTCAAGATCGCGTAACTCTTTCATTTTAACTCATTTTCTTCCGAAACTTGACGAGTGATTATGTAATTAAAATACACACATAAACATCGTCAACGGAGAGTTAAATTAAATATGAGGAAAATCTCGGTTCTTACATCATTCCCCCCTTAAAAGAAGTTTCGTCCCCGAAACTTGATTATATTTACTCCTCGAATAATTGTGGATAATATTTCCACATAATCGATTCAAGCTCCCGTAATGCTTCGCGTTCTTCATGATTAGCATATTGAACTAGCATACGAAATGCTCCGGTTCCGCAGTTGTTTCTCCTCACGTGCCAATATTCGCGTCGGAGCCTCATCGTAGGTCAGATCCTCCCGAAGCTGAATAGTCGTCAGACTGCTGACATGGGACGGATCAGAACTACGCTTCCGAAGTATGGACACGTGGAAGCCATCATGTACTTGGGCGAGACTCGGAAGTAGAGCCAATTTGTACGCCACCGAACCAACGCGCTCCTAGATTTCAAACGGTCCCACATATCTCGGGCTAAGCTTGCCCCTCAAATCGAACCGTTTGATCCCTCTGGACGGTGAAACCTTGAGCAGAACATGCTCGCCGACCTGAAATTCCAGGTCACAACGTCGATGGTCCGCGTAGCTCTTATGCCGACTCTGTGCAGTCAATAATCACTCTCTAGCAATGCGAATCTTTGTCTCTGCGTCCACCACCAAGTCCGGCCCGATCACGCGGCGTTCTCCGATGTCGTCCTAACTGATAGGGGACCGACATCGACGCCCATATAAAGCCTCATACGGTGCCATCCCAATGCTCGCCTGATGACTGTTGTTATAGGCCAACTCCACAAGTGACTGGTACTTGAACCACCCGTCACCATCATCCAGGACGCATGCACGAAGCATATCCTCTAGAGTCTGAATAACTCGCTCAGACTGTCTGTCGCTCTGGGGATGGAAAGCCGTATTGAAGTTCAGCTTCGTATCCAAAGCTTGCTGTACACTCTTCCAAAACTGGGACAATAATTCTTCACTCAGAAACTCAAGGTCCACCTAAATCTGGTCCACGTAGTAGTAACTAACTCAACTACGTCAAAGGTTCATGCAGGAAAAATTCCGGGGACAATACCATAAGTCTGGAGTATGTTTTCGGAGTCCGAAACGACGCACTCCAACAAACAACGTCAACCTGCTCACAACGAGCGAAACCATATCGTTGTCCTAACTCCTGCATCAATAACATTCACCTCGGAGACCACAGTCTCCCACCAGTTTGTAATACAAACGGATCGAAGTCAAACCTTCAGCATCGATACCCACTTGCGGTATTCGACACTCATATGTCTAAGATCTAACCCGTCCGCCTAGACCAAAAGGTCTAAGGCTACCTCAATCAGTTGAGCTCGACAAGTAAGCCTACATCCAAGTACATGTGATTCGACATAAAGGTCCACGGATGTCCGCAACGGGGTTGCGAATCGCTACTTACTATCACAACCATCAGTGATGCTCAACATCTGTCTCCACGAAACCCGGTCGCTGTAATCCGCATGGGACCAGCGATGGAATGTTCCAGACCACATCCGATGCCTGTCTCAACGAGACCCAAATGCATCAATCGTCAAGTGACCAGAAGAGCAATCCACTCTCATAATTATTCGTGTTTAACCACGTCATGTACCTAGCATCCTAGCAACTGCATCAACTTCTGAGCCGAAGGCTAGGCTCAGTCCATGTGCCCAGCATAGTTCACATCTTCTAGCAATGCAATATATATTGCAACTGGAAGCGCATTACCTAACACATCCCTTAACTATGCGAACCTGGCTACTGGTTCGTATACAACCAGACCATCACTTTACATAACCTTGCCCAGGGCTAACTCAGAATACACTGCGTGGTCGGAGATGACCATGAGTCTAACCTTTGCATGAGATCATCCATAATGGTTATCAACACGGGAAACACAATATCCCAATCCAAATACTCCCAAAAGAGGGGTAGGGCATTTCATCCTGACTTTTGATAATACGTTGTCTGCAGCCAACGCATTTATCAAAAGAAAAGCGGCACACTAGACACTAGCAGCCCACGCAATACAAATGCCTTAGGAAACAATATCCGTACAGCAGTTGCCCAAGCGATTGCATTTCAATCCTCGAGTTGTACTCGCACAGTTCCAGAAACGGTTGCGACGGTAGCCGCACAATGTATCGTCTCCATAGAGATACCCGCAGTGGACCTTGTGCTCTACATGGAAAGTGGGGCCAGGAAATCACGGCTCAACCGTCAGCTAAGGCCCAGCGGATGCCACTGCCTGGAACCTCAATATCAACATCTTTCCCCGAGTGGTTTTACCAGGTGCACCTCACCCTACCACCCGATATCTGTCTGGTAATCCGCCACCACTCCCAGTAGAGACACAAGTCTGCACCGCAACTGCAAAACAATCACGGGGTAACGAAACAACAATAAACCTCGAGTTAATAAAACTCGATCAACTTACCGGGACTCAATCCCACAACCCCGTGCTCTCACGTGCTTATAAATCTTAGGTCTTCCTAGGGTCATCCTAACCAGTGGTTCAGTTAGATAGGTTGTGAATGTAGTTGTGATTGTTCATGCTCTGATACCATCTTAATCTGTCACGCCCCGGGCTAGTTTAGATGCGGAAAACGGGTCAATTTTTTTTTTTTTTGAAAGCCTAGCCCGCGCAGTGAACAGACCCGCCACAAATACAGGCACCTCTGTCTATACGGACAGAGTCTCCCCTGTATTTGCACGGCGTACCAACATCATACAACAGGATCACAATCACACTTGCATTCACAATAATGCACAAGATACAACATAAAATATATTTGCATTCCGCCATCCCTACATGCCTCTAAGCACTCCTTAAGCGAAGGATGCAATGCACAGTACAACAAACATCCTATCAAAATTGCTTTCCACTCGAAAGCTTTGTTTTCGAATTCTAATAAGCATTAAATCAAAATCACGAAAAACCTTTTAAAACTGTTCCAACACGGAACTTCATTTTGAAATCCAGCTACCACGATGGGTAGACACCCACACGATAAAACACAAGTCAAATGCTGATAATAGAAACTAAGATCCAATCTCATGCGTAATAAGTCATCATCTTATACGATTCATCATTAATCAGGCATAAATCATGATCATCTAACTGAACCATTTCTTTATCTAACTACTAATGCAGATAAAAGAAACATAACCAGGGTGATGACCGCTAATGCAGTCTAGCTAGATCGTCCTCGCGTCGAACCCACGAACTGAAACTCCCCACCAGAGCTACCTGAAAAATGGTGGTGGGGGGATGAGAACATGTAAACATGTCTCTCCCTCCCAGTGGGTACCGCAAGCCGACGAAGGCAAGCGTACACACCGATAACCAGGAGATAGATAGATACAACAATACAGTAGCCATGAAAGAAGGGAAACAAGGTACAACTGCACTAGTGCTACTGTAAATGACATGCATCAATAAATGAATACAGCAAATATACCCAATCTAGCCAGTCCGCAGACCTCAGGCTCATGCCACTCCTACTCTGCCAGCATATAAGTGCCCAACTGAGCTCACGGGTCGGACGTACGACCACTTTTTTCCGGAAAAGAACACCCTCTTGCGGGGATCAAACCGCTGGTGTTCGCGAAATGCGCAAGAGTAATGGCGATCAATGCAAGTATGACCAATAAATGTTGGCAAACAGCCAATAATCCACCCCTCCGGGTATACCGACCGTATAGGTCATCAGACAACCGTGTCAAGAAACCGACCAAGAAGGTCACGAGAAAATCATCTCAGATACAGATGTAATCATATCTACTCTACTGCTAGAACAAGTAAAGAATGCAAGTAGAGATCACAAGGTGCTAGCTCACTATCACATGCATATATGTATACGAAGTATAAAAAGGGAGAGTGGAAGGAACGTCACCGAGCATGCACCACTAAACCAACTTCGGATCGAAGTACCCACCTGTGCGAATATCGCGTCTGTCTCCCGACTGTGGAGGATCGTCAACCGGACCTACGGAGGGTCCACCGGGTTAGTATCTAACCCACATATAAGAAATGCTAACTCACAAGCCCACACACGATCCCACGGGAATCGGTTTCCCAAAGCTGATTACCGTAACTCGCCGGAAGTCCCAAAATCATACCGGGACTCCGCCGGGACTCACGGAGTGTCCCGAAACTCACCGACTCATGCCACGAGTCAACCACTGCCCCAAAACACATCCCTTTGGGTGTTTGGGCAGCAAGCACAAGATCGAACATCGAAACGATCATCGTCGGACAATCGTTCCGATCCGGGTTCCCGTAAGTGTCGATTTCGACACACCGGGGACCCACTGTCTCTCACTGGACGTCTCTGAACATTCGAGACGGTCCCCACGAGCAGCCAACAAGGCTCAGCGACCACTCTACGATAATCGATCGGCATCGGATAATTTACGAGCCGAATACCACGCTTCGCCGACGGATTTCGTCAGGAAACGCTCCGAAAATCCACTTTCGGACAAACGAAGGACAGCGGACCTTGGACAATCAGTCCACAGGTCACACGTAGTTCCTACATACTGCCCACAGGAACCACGCCATGTAAAATTACATAAAAGCCCTCAACGTTCCATAAATCACATTACTTTATGTGATTTAACGAACATTATGGGTCGTTACGACAAACTGAGGGTATTCGGGGTCAGCCGAGACACACACTGATAGGTCTCGACATGCCGGAGGCCGTGCTCACACTTCGGAGCACAACCGGACACTGTGGAGCGTGCGGGTGTGACGCAAACTTCAGCGAACTATGCGCACAGCACGATTATCGCGCTTATTCCGCGGATCCGGGAGGTGCTGACCACAATGGAGGTGAGCATCACGCTCAGTACTGACTGACGATCGCCGTGCTCACCTCCGGAGGCATCGGGACAGCCTCGGGATCATCGGAATGTCAACCCAAACCTAAAACAGTGTGCAGTCTGCATTCAACAAGGCTTACCGGGCTGAGGGAGCTAGGGCACGGCCGGCGGCGGCACGGCGGCGGGAGTGCCGGCGGGAGGCAGGTGCGGCCGACCTGTGGAGGTCGCCGCACACAGTAGCCGGCGGCGGGAGGCGGCCAGAGGCGGTGGCGGTGATGCCCTAGCTCGGGCGGAGCCCTAGGCCGAGCCTTCGTCTCCCGACGGGCGGCGGCTCTGGCGGCGGTCCCGTCGGCAGACGACGGATGCGGGAGGGTCAGGGGGGCCGATGCTCCGGTTGGTCGACGGTGGAGGGCGGCGGTGGTGATGTTAATCCAACCCGCTCCCGCACAGATTTCGGGCTCGAGCTCGGGTGGTTCCAGCGGCCACGGCCGACGTCGGGGCACCTCGAGGCGGCGGCGGTGGGTCGCCTGAGGTAGGAGGAGGGTGGCCCGACAGGTCCCGAGCGGCGGCGACGCGCGGGAAAGAGGCCGAGCTCCCCACGGCCAGATCTGCACCAAGGTTGGTGCAGATCGGTTCCGGCGGTCGCGGCGGCGTGCAGGGGTGGCGGCGGCGGTTGGCCGGCCGGGGCTCAGTCGCCGGCGGCGGGGAGGCACGCGGCGCACTCACAGGGATGAGGGAGGTCGGCTGGGGTTCTAGGGTGTCGAATGGTGGCTAGGGTTAGGGTTTGTGTAGAGGAAACCCTAAGACCACCAATATATATATAGGTTGGCAAATCGCACTTTAGCCCACCAACACCAACTATTTTTAGTTGAGTCCCTCACAGCGAGTGTATTATGCGCGTAAGTACCTCCAGGTCCAATGTCGTGCAGTTTGGTACATAAAATATAGGGATTCCTCTTGAAATACCAAAAGTGACATTTTAACCCTTCCTCGGAAAATGTGCTATATCTTACGATCCATCCGTCAGATTTCCGAACGGATTGCGCCAGCGCGATGAGCACTACCGAGGCATCGAACTCACGATTTTGTTTCGTTCGAGTTAATTGCCGATTTGCAGATCAATAGACCCCTTTACCGTTCATATTTTTAATTACAATTTGGTCCCTCAACCACCAAGTAGGCTTTTCTCGAAAACCGTGCGTCAGATCCAAATTCCGTCAGTGCCATCGAGTCCAGAATAATCGGACAGTCGAAAATGAGCTATTGGACCACTATGAACGGAGTCCGATACATTCCGAAAGCCAACTTAAATCATCGGCCTATCCGGAAAACCAGAGTTACTATTCACTTAAGTGAATTTTCAAGATCGCGTAACTCTTTCATTTTAACTCATTTTCTTCCGAAACTTGACGAGTGATTATGTAATTAAAATACACACATAAACATCGTCAACGGAGAGTTAAATTAAATATGAGGAAAATCTCGGTTCTTACATCATTCCTCCCTTAAAAGAAGTTTCGTCCCCGAAACTTGATTATATTTACTCCTCGAATAATTGTGGATAATATTTCCACATAATCGATTCAAGCTCCCGTAATGCTTCGCGTTCTTCATGATTAGCATATTGAACTAGCATACGAAATGCTCCGGTTCCGCAGTTGTTTCTCCTCACGTGCCAATATTCGCGTCGGAGCCTCATCGTAGGTCAGATCCTCCCGAAGCTGAATAGTCGTCAGACTGCTGACATGGGACGGATCAGAACTACGCTTCCGAAGTATGGACACGTGGAAGCCATCATGTACTTGGGCGAGACTCGGAAGTAGAGCCAATTTGTACGCCACCGAACCAACGCGCTCCTAGATTTCAAACGGTCCCACATATCTCGGGCTAAGCTTGCCCCTCAAATCGAACCGTTTGATCCCTCTGGACGGTGAAACCTTGAGCAGAACATGCTCGCCGACCTGAAATTCCAGGTCACAACGTCGATGGTTCGCGTAGCTCTTATGCCGACTCTGTGCAGTCAATAATCACTCTCTAGCAATGCGAATCTTTGTCTCTGCGTCCACCACCAAGTCCGGCCCGATCACGCGGCGTTCTCCGATGTCGTCCTAACTGATAGGGGACCGACATCGACGCCCATATAAAGCCTCATACGGTGCCATCCCAATGCTCGCCTGATGACTGTTGTTATAGGCCAACTCCACAAGTGACTGGTACTTGAACCACCCGTCACCATCATCCAGGACGCATGCACGAAGCATATCCTCTAGAGTCTGAATAACTCGCTCAGACTGTCTGTCGCTCTGGGGATGGAAAGCCGTATTGAAGTTCAGCTTCGTATCCAAAGCTTGCTGTACACTCTTCCAAAACTGGGACAATAATTCTTCACTCAGAAACTCAAGGTCCACCTAAATCTGGTCCACGTAGTAGTAACTAACTCAACTACGTCAAAGGTTCATGCAGGAAAAATTCCGGGACAATACCATAAGTCTGGAGTATGTTTTCGGAGTCCGAAACGACGCACTCCAACAAACAACGTCAACCTGCTCACAACGAGCGAAACCATATCGTTGTCCTAACTCCTGCATCAATAACATTCACCTCGGAGACCACAGTCTCCCACCAGTTTGTAATACAAACGGATCGAAGTCAAACCTTCAGCATCGATACCCACTTGCGGTATTCGACACTCATATGTCTAAGATCTAACCCGTCCGCCTAGACCAAAAGGTCTAAGGCTACCTCAATCAGTTGAGCTCGACAAGTAAGCCTACATCCAAGTACATGTGATTCGACATAAAGGTCCACGGATGTCCGCAACGGGGTTGCGAATCGCTACTTACTATCACAACCATCAGTGATGCTCAACATCTGTCTCCACGAAACCCGGTCGCTGTAATCCGCATGGGACCAGCGATGGAATGTTCCAGACCACATCCGATGCCTGTCTCAACGAGACCCAAATGCATCAATCGTCAAGTGACCAGAAGAGCAATCCACTCTCATAATTATTCGTGTTTAACCACGTCATGTACCTAGCATCCTAGCAACTGCATCAACTTCTGAGCCGAAGGCTAGGCTCAGTCCATGTGCCCAGCATAGTTCACATCTTCTAGCAATGCAATATATATTGCAACTGGAAGCGCATTACCTAACACATCCCTTAACTATGCGAACCTGGCTACTGGTTCGTATACAACCAGACCATCACTTTACATAACCTTGCCCAGGGCTAACTCAGAATACACTGCGTGGTCGGAGATGACCATGAGTCTAACCTTTGCATGAGATCATCCATAATGGTTATCAACACGGGAAACACAATATCCCAATCCAAATACTCCCAAAAGAGGGGTAGGGCATTTCATCCTGACTTTTGATAATACGTTGTCTGCAGCCAACGCATTTATCAAAAGAAAAGCGGCACACTAGACACTAGCAGCCCACGCAATACAAATGCCTTAGGAAACAATATCCGTACAGCAGTTGCCCAAGCGATTGCATTTCAATCCTCGAGTTGTACTCGCACAGTTCCAGAAACGGTTGCGACGGTAGCCGCACAATGTATCGTCTCCATAGAGATACCCGCAGTGGACCTTGTGCTCTACATGGAAAGTGGGGCCAGGAAATCACGGCTCAACCGTCAGCTAAGGCCCAGCGGATGCCACTGCCTGGAACCTCAATATCAACATCTTTCCCCGAGTGGTTTTACCAGGTGCACCTCACCCTACCACCCGATATCTGTCTGGTAATCCGCCATCACTCCCAGTAGAGACACAAGTCTGCACCGCAACTGCAAAACAATCACGGGGTAACGAAACAACAATAAACCTCGAGTTAATAAAACTCGATCAACTTACCGGGACTCAATCCCACAACCCCGTGCTCTCACGTGCTTATAAATCTTAGGTCTTCCTAGGGTCATCCTAACCAGTGGTTCAGTTAGATAGGTTGTGAATGTAGTTGTGATTGTTCATTCTCTGATACCATCTTAATCTGTCACGCCCCGGGCTAGTTTAGATGCGGAAAACGGGTCAATTTTTTTTTTTTTTGAAAGCCTAGCCCGCGCAGTGAACAGACCCGCCACAAATACAGGCACCTCTGTCTATACGGACAGAGTCTCCCCTGTATTTGCACGGCGTACCAACATCATACAACAGGATCACAATCACACTTGCATTCACAATAATGCACAAGATACAACATAAAATATATTTGCATTCCGCCATCCCTACATGCCTCTAAGCACTCCTTAAGCGAAGGATGCAATGCACAGTACAACAAACATCCTATCAAAATTGCTTTCCACTCGAAAGCTTTGTTTTCGAATTCTAATAAGCATTAAATCAAAATCACGAAAAACCTTTTAAAACTGTTCCAACACGGAACTTCATTTTGAAATCCAGCTACCACGATGGGTAGACACCCACACGATAAAACACAAGTCAAATGCTGATAATAGAAACTAAGATCCAATCTCATGCGTAATAAGTCATCATCTTATACGATTCATCATTAATCAGGCATAAATCATGATCATCTAACTGAACCATTTCTTTATCTAACTACTAATGCAGATAAAAGAAACATAACCAGGGTGATGACCGCTAATGCAGTCTAGCTAGATCGTCCTCGCGTCGAACCCACGAACTGAACTCCCCACCAGAGCTACCTGAAAAATGGTGGTGGGGGGATGAGAACATGTAAACATGTCTCTCCCTCCCAGTGGGTACCGCAAGCCGACGAAGGCAAGCGTACACACCGATAACCAGGAGATAGATAGATACAACAATACAGTAGCCATGAAAGAAGGGAAACAAGGTACAACTGCACTAGTGCTACTGTAAATGACATGCATCAATAAATGAATACAGCAAATATACCCAATCTAGCCAGTCCGCAGACCTCAGGCTCATGCCACTCCTACTCTGCCAGCATATAAGTGCCCAACTGAGCTCACGGGTCGGACGTACGACCACTTTTCCGGAAAAGAACACCCTCTTGCGGGGATCAACCGCTGGTGTTCGCGAAATGCGCAAGAGTAATGGCGATCAATGCAAGTATGACCAATAAATGTTGGCAAACAGCCAATAATCCACCCCTCCGGGTATACCGACCGTATAGGTCATCAGACAACCGTGTCAAGAAACCGACCAAGAAGGTCACGAGAAAATCATCTCAGATACAGATGTAATCATATCTACTCTACTGCTAGAACAAGTAAAGAATGCAAGTAGAGATCACAAGGTGCTAGCTCACTATCACATGCATATATGTATACGAAGTATAAAAAGGGAGAGTGGAAGGAACGTCACCGAGCATGCACCACTAAACCAACTTCGGATCGAAGTACCCACCTGTGCGAATATCGCGTCTGTCTCCCGACTGTGGAGGATCGTCAACCGGACCTACGGAGGGTCCACCGGGTTAGTATCTAACCCACATATAAGAAATGCTAACTCACAAGCCCACACACGATCCCACGGGAATCGGTTTCCCAAAGCTGATTACCGTAACTCGCCGGAAGTCCCAAAATCATACCGGGACTCCGCCGGGACTCACGGAGTGTCCCGAAACTCACCGACTCATGCCACGAGTCAACCACTGCCCCAAAACACATCCCTTTGGGTGTTTGGGCAGCAAGCACAAGATCGAACATCGAAACGATCATCGTCGGACAATCGTTCCGATCCGGGTTCCCGTAAGTGTCGATTTCGACACCGGGACCCACTGTCTCTCACTGGACGTCTCTGAACATTCGAGACGGTCCCCACGAGCAGCCAACAAGGCTCAGCGACCACTCTACGATAATCGATCGGCATCGGATAATTTACGAGCCGAATACCACGCTTCGCCGACGGATTTCGTCAGGAAACGCTCCGAAAATCCACTTTCGGACAAACGAAGGACAGCGGACCTTGGACAATCAGTCCACAGGTCACACGTAGTTCCTACATACTGCCCACAGGAACCACGCCATGTAAAATTACATAAAAGCCCTCAACGTTCCATAAAATCACATTACTTTATGTGATTTAACGAACATTATGGGTCGTTACGACAAACTGAGGGTATTCGGGGTCAGCCGAGACACACACTGATAGGTCTCGACATGCCGGAGGCCGTGCTCACACTTCGGAGCACAACCGGACACTGTGGAGCGTGCGGGTGTGACGCGAACTTCAGCGAACTATGCGCACAGCACGATTATCGCGCTTATTCCGCGGATCCGGGAGGTGCTGACCACAATGGAGGTGAGCATCACGCTCAGTACTGACTGACGATCGCCGTGCTCACCTCCGGAGGCATCGGGACAGCCTCGGGATCATCAGAATGTCAACCCAAACCTAAAACAGTGTGCAGTCTGCATTCAACAAGGCTTACCGGGCTGAGGGAGCTAGGGCACGGCCGGCGGCGGCACGGCGGCGGGAGTGCCGGCGGGAGGCAGGTGCGGCCGACCGGTGGAGGTCGCCGCACACAGTAGCCGGCGGCGGGAGGCGGCCAGAGGCGGTGGCGGTGATGCCCTAGCTCGGGCGGAGCCCTAGGCCGAGCCTTCGTCTCCCGGCGGGCGGCGGCTCTGGCGGCGGTCCCGTCGGCAGACGACGGATGCGGGAGGGTCAGGGGGGCCGATGCTCCGGTTGGTCGACGGTGGAGGGGGCGGCGGTGGTGATGTTAATCCAACCCGCTCCCGCACAGATTTCGGGCTCGAGCTCGGGTGGTTCCAGCGGCCACGGCCGACGTCGGGGCACCTCGAGGCGGCGGCGGCGGTGGGTCGCCTGAGGTAGGAGGAGGGTGGCCCGACAGGTCCCGAGCGGCGGCGACGCGCGGGAAAGAGGCCGAGCTCCCCACGGCCAGATCTGCACCAAGGTTGGTGCAGATCGGTTCCGGCGGTCGCGGCGGCGTGCAGGGGTGGCGGCGGCGGTTGGCCGGCCGGGGCTCAGTCGCCGGCGGAGGGGAGGCACGCGGCGCACTCACAGGGATGAGGGAGGTCGGCTGGGGTTCTAGGGTGTCGAATGGTGGCTAGGGTTAGGGTTTGTGTAGAGGAAACCCTAAGACCACCAATATATATATAGGTTGGCAAATCGCACTTTAGCCCCCACCAACACCAACTATTTTTAGTTGAGTCCCTCACAGCGAGTGTATTATGCGCGTAAGTACCTCCAGGTCCAATGTCGTGCAGTTTGGTACATAAAATATAGGGATTCCTCTTGAAATACCAAAAGTGACATTTTAACCCTTCCTCGGAAAACGTGCTATATCTTACGATCCGTCCGTCAGATTTCCGAACGGATTGCGCCAGCGCGATGAGCACTGCCGAGGCATCGAACTCACGATTTTGTTTCGTTCGAGTTAATTGCCGATTTGCAGATCAATAGACCCCTTTACCGTTCATATTTTTAATTACAATTTGGTCCCTCAACCACCAAGTAGGCTTTTCTCGAAAACCGTGCGTCAGATCCAAATTCCGTCAGTGCCATCGAGTCCAGAATAATTGGACAGTCGAAAATGAGCTATTGGACCACTATGAACGGAGTCCGATACATTCCGAAAGCCAACTTAAATCATCGGCCTATCCGGAAAACCAGAGTTACTATTCACTTAAGTGAATTTTCAAGATCGCGTAACTCTTTCATTTTAACTCATTTTCTTCCGAAACTTGACGAGTGATTATGTAATTAAAATACACACATAAACATCGTCAACGGAGAGTTAAATTAAATATGAGGAAAATCTCGGTTCTTACATTATGATTAGCATTTTTCTGTTTTTGAATTTTTTTTATTTATGCAATTTGCAAAGAAATTTTATTTATTTCTAAGAGTTTTTAATATTGCTCGGATATTAACCTATTTCAGTTATTTCGGAAGTATTTTTTAATTATTTTTATTATTGAAGGAACTTATAACATTGTTCGGATTTTAAGTTATGTAAACAGAGTGTAAATATTTTCAAATTTAAATTGTTTAGATATTAAAATGAAAATATTTTCAAAATTTGTTAAATTATTTGGTTATTTTGATTTTAAATTCTACAAACTGAGCATATATCGTTTGTTGAATCTGTACAGCTTTTTCTCAATCTTTGTGTCCCTGCGAAACTGTTTGCTTGATTCGGATTTTTCAGGTTCTTTGGATTTTTCTTCAATTTTAGCCCAATTTGAGAGGTTTTGGAGAGTTACAAGGTTTGATTCTGGCGAGATTTCGTGGTTGTGTTTCGTTTTTTTCCTTATTGATCAATTAATTTTTTTTGCCTTATTAAAACCTTGACAGATTGTTGATAATTTATTTTTTTAGATCTTTTTCATTAAATATTTATTAATTTTAAAAATAAATAAAACATGTTATGCATGCATATGTTTAATCACACATAATGCATGTATGACGTACAGTTCAGACTTTTCTATTGTTCTGATTTTTTTCACTAGAAAGTTTGGCCTACTATGAAATTCAGGGACGAAGCTAGAATTCGATTATGAGGGGGGCCAAAATACATACAAATTAAAATTTAAGCAAATAAATAAGATTTATCTAAATCAATTTTTTGATGAAAAAATATGTTGACTAAATAATTAGTGTAAAAAAGCATTACCTCTTTTTTATTTATATTTACTTAACTTCTAATTATTTTATTTATATTATTTCACTCAAATAACTTTAAAATTTACTAAATCTAATAGTAATTCAGTCAATAATTTAATTTCTTAAATTTTAGTAAATATAATTGTGACAATTGATGACTATTAGTTGACAGAGCTATTAACTTTAATATAATCTTTAATTTAATTAAATAAAAAAATTATCTAAAATAATTAGAAGTTTGAATGTGCTAAATAAAAAAATAAAAATAAATTCAGAATTGAGAGAGCACTATGTTAGTGCCAATTTTTTTTTTAAAAGACAGATCAGTCAATATACTTTTGAGATTAAACAAAAATATATATTTTAAATTTTTTATATGTAAAGGACTAATATGCAAATTATAAAAAGTTTAGGGGGCCATGGCCTCCCTCAGCCTCCACATGGCTCCGCCCCTGCTATGAATGGACTTCTGAATTTATGCATGCATCAAGAAAGAAAATCTACTAGGACGCTATTATATAGTTTAATATGTCGGGAAAAAAATGAATTTTAACAAAGTTTCTTGAAAGCCAGGCATGTAGTTTTAAAAAAAAATTAAATAGTACATTTTGTTTTTAGTATTTTATGCGATATGCATTTCACTTACACTTATTTAGTGTGTATATATATATATATGAGAGAGAGAGAGAGAGAGAGGGAGTGGGTGAGTGGTCCATTGTGGACCACTCAGGTTGTCCACAAGCTCTCACATAAGTTTATAGACCATGATGCAATGAATGCAGTGAATCGTGATTCCTTGTTGTGAATTTTTGTTTTCCGCCCGCAGAAACGAAAAGCTTGCTTTTTCTCCAAATTCATAAAATATTTTTACATGAAAAATAACTTTACGCCAAACCAAATGCTAGGAAAACTACTTTCATGTCCCAAAAAAAAATTCAAGCAACTTTTAATTGAACCAAACACATCGCAAGGATAGCTTGTTATGAGATTAAAAGTTGGGGGTTACACATTTCTTTTGTAACACTTCATAGAGAAATGTTACCTTTGCAACAAAAAAAAAAAAAATTCTTTACGGATGTTTGATTGCATCATAAATAAAAGTAAATAGAGAGAAGAAAAAAAATAAGGAGAGAGAAAGGGATAAGAGAGAAGTAAAAAGAGCAAATACAAAAAAGAAAAAGGAAGGTGTCACGTCCCAAGACCTGCCCAATGAATCTGCAACGTGCAACAGACCCACCGAACGAACAAGATTTTTTTTTCTATCTGCACGAAGCAAAAATATACATAAACCTGTACAACACATACGAAATATGGGTACAATAAAATATAAGAGTAACTAAAATTTTGATTTAAACTATTACATTCCAACATCTATGTGTATACATCACTTACCCAAAATATTACATGTCCTTTGCTTATACGAAAAGGGATATTTTCTCTAGACCAACCCGTAGACAATCTAGCTAACTCGCAATGCCTTTGCCGCGATCACAGGCCTTACCTGCGGAGGATGGCTCTGAAAAACAATAACAACCATGGGGTGAGAACTTGAAATAAATTTTTAGTGGGTGCAACCGTCGAAAGTAGCGCTCTATACTCACTCCGTCCAAAGAGGCATTAGTAGAACAATAGTAATAGATGAACTTACTATTACTATAAAAAATGCAATGAAATACAACTATTATGCCTCAAGTGAAATACTAAGATGCCTCTCCAACCAACTTTTTGGTTTCACTTCTTAGTAAATGTGATATACTGAATGTTAGCAAATTGGCAAGGTTGTAGTATGAATTTTTAGTCAGCATTAGTTTTACAGTACTTGACTGAGTTGGAGATATTTTAGCGTGAAATAGACGCAAAAACGGACTCAGAAACTCAGGATTTAATTTGTGAAGGACTAAAGTCAAAATATTTCATCTTTGAGGGACTTTTGGCATTTTTGCTATGATTATGCATGGAGTCCACGTAAGCAACTGAGGCTCCATGCTTATCCACTTTATTTCTTCACCTTGAAGAATTAGGATAGAGAGATGGAGATTGAGCACGAAGAAAAAGAGAGAGAGAGAGAGAGAGAGAGAGAGCTTAGTTTCGTTCTAGCGAGCGAGCGAGTCGAGCACGCACACATGTATTTTTCGGTGTTTCTAAGTCGGGGTTAGTATCATAATATTATTATTTTTCGTTTAGACTCTTTTGAGAGATCTTTGTAAAAGTTGAGAGTTGAAACTAATTTTTTTAATACATTTTAGGAGCGAATTTCGCGTAATTTTGACGAGGAATTTTTGAGCTATTTTTGAGTGTTGTGACTGCTATCCCGACTGCCGTCTGACTACCGTTTTGTTTCTGAAATTTGCATATAGGTGGATTCTGTGTTGTCAAAATTGGCGGACTAACTTCTATATCCATATTATATTTATTTAGCCTATGATATGAACTGTTGACATAGTTGAGATAATAATAGCAAGACACCTATCAGTAGAGTATAGTGAGACATGTATATTTTTCACTATTAGTATTATTTGATAAGTCACTAGAGAGTGACAGATAGTGTGAGACTATAACTGTATTTGGGACACTATAAAAGTATTATCATGATCTATTTGATCATCGCATTTGACCACAACCTGCATGCTATTTTGAGCTTGACAGTGATACTATACTTGGTTGGGGTAGCGCCCCGCGAGTGCCACTCCGGAGGTTATGTTATGAGATATTATTATGGCATGGGCCAGACAGTAGCCTGCGTGGTAGCGGACCACTATAGGTGGGTGATGCACACAAGGCGGCGTAGGCTAGACCTGACTATTGAGTCGGTCACTATGATTGGGTATTATTGCATTATTTTATTCAGTATTTAATTGATGCATGAAATAAATGATTTACAATTTTCAGTTACCTTGTAGAGGCATGATAGTAGTAGTTATTTTCAGCAGTTATTCATATTATTATATGTTCATTTATATTGCTCAGTCATTTACTATTTCTGCCTCTTATGGACCTAGTGGTGTAGAGCATCGGCATTGTCGACTGTACCCACTGGAAACTATTGATTATAGTTCTCATACCCTCTTTATTATTATTTTATTTCAGAGTTTTCGGCACCAGCGACTGATCGAGGTAAGGGAATCGCTGATAGTTAGCATCTTCTACCCTCTTTGTGTGTGTAGTGGACCACCTATCAGTGTATATAGCAGCATGTACAGTGTTTTGAGGTTTGGAGTGGTCAGAGATATTGTATCATTTTGAGGACTGGTGTGGTGATGATTTTATATTTACAGTGTTGCTATAGTACATAGTTTTGATTTTATTCTGATACTTGTTGTTATTGGATTTAGTTAACTTTTCTTGAACAGATTTTGTTGACGCTTCATATGTATAAGGTGTATCCTTGTGCATGCGGTGGCGGGTCTGTTGACGTAACCCGGACTTCCGCCGTAATTCAGGGCGTGACAGATTAAGTTGGTATCAGAGCCAGGTTGTTTGGCATAGGAAACTTTAGGCTGGACAAACCCCCAGGATATAGGACGAGAAAGACGTGATTTGTAACGAAAGTCAATAGATTAAATTATGCGAACTCTTCAGAGAGAATTAAAGAGTGATTAAAGGAGATGTTTCTTTTTCTTTTGGATGATTATGTTGGCTGCAGACAGCATAATATCACAGAGGAAAATGGATGTTCTTCTAGACTTTCGTTTGATTGGGTCGAGTTGCGAGGCTTAGTGTGACTAATCTGTATTTTAATTTCAGGTGATCAGGATGGAGCAGCAATCACAGTCACCTACAGGATCTGCCCCAGTGCAGCCAGAGAAGCAGGGTCAGAGTGGTTCTAGTGAGATACGGGAGCTTCGAGAGCAGATGGCTGGGATGACAGGGATGATAGGGAGGCTATGTGAGTTGTTAGCACAACAGGTCAATAATTCACAGCAGAGACCAGTACAGGATGCTTCACCACCTAGTGTTCCGGTAGATGTTCCTAGAATAGTGGTACCCCCAGCAGAGATTGTTACTGAGAGACTGAGACTGACTGGTGCGATAACAGAGGGCAGACCGGAGATGTCAGAGGTAGAGCAGGAAAGGGCACTTGCGAGGCTAGCTGAGTTTAGGAGATTCAATCCGCCCAGGTTCAGTGGTCGTAGTATGGAGCCGTGGGAAGTGGAAGTTTGGGTAAGAGCTTTGGAGAAGCTCTTTGAGGATCTATACATTTCAGAGAGGGATAGAGTACACTTGGCAGTACATTGTCTTGAAAGAGATGCTCATTTCTGGTGGTTGAGAGCCCGTAAAGACTGCTCTGAGAGTTCGACTTGGGAAGAGTTTCGAGGGATATTGTATGGGGCCTATTTTCCTGACAGTGTGAAGGAAAAACTTAAAGATGATCTGAAGAGGATGAGACAGGGAGATCGATCTGTACATGAGTATGCTAGAGAGTTTGTTCAGGTTCTAAACTGCGTACCCTTTGCAGCACAGGATGAGCGGCATAAGGCATATTTATTTTAGAGATGACTGCGACCAGAGATTTATCAGTTTGTACAGCCGCAGCATCTTCGGACTTTGGATGAGGTGATTGAGATGGCTTTATGGGTTGAGAGGGGTGCGACAGTAATGAAGGAGTAGACAGAGATGTGGGAAAGGGAGAAGGAGAAGAAGAGAACGGCAGAAAGTAGTGGGGAGCAGTCTACTTCGAGGAGACCGCTAAAGTATTCACGATCTCGCTTTCAAAGTCGTGGGTCCTTTGCGGGATGGAGGTCTGGGGGACAGCAGCAGCAGCAGCAGCGACAAGAGAGATGTGTGATTTGTGGTGGGCCATAGTTACCTCATATGTGTGCCCAGCGAGCTGGCAGATATTTTCTTTGTGGGTAGACAGGGCATGTTTGGGCAGCGTGTCCCCGTGGTATCATTCCAGCCCCATCGATAGCGTCTTCCCCTTCTACCCGAAGACTGACATCAGGAGCCCTATCGGCATATATACCAGCTGATCGAGCTTCAGCCCCACGCTCGACTGAGAGGCAGTCCCAGGCGCCGAGCGGGCGTGTTTACGCTGCACAGGTAGAGGATGCATCAACAGCCGACAGGGTGGTTGCAGGTATTATTTTGATTAGAGGCATTAGAGCTCGCGCATTATTTGATACTGGTGCATCTCATTCTTTTCTTAGTCGAGCATTCACATTACTGCATGGACTAGAGATAGAAATATTACAGCATGTACATGAGATTCATATTCCTGATCATACTTTGCATGTGGGAGAGTGTTGCTTGTCGTGTCCAGTGCAGTTAGGACAGTGGAATATGCCTGTAGACCTATTGGTCTTGAGACAGTTGTAGGACTTTGACGTTGTGTTAGGGATGGATTGGTTGGCTCGCTATTATGCGATGATTAATTATGAAGATAGGACAATGATATTTCGTGAGCCAGGTCGGGAAGAGTATGTGTATAGGGGTTGTCAGAGTATTTTGTTTGCCACGATGATTTCTACATCAAAGGTAAAACAACTGATGAATCGTGGATGTGTAGCCTTTTTGGCAGCAGTAGTGGAAGTCCCCACGACATCACTAAAACTCGAGGACATTCCTGTAGTTCGAGAGTTTCCAGATGTGTTTCCTCCTGAGTTGTCTAGCATGCTGCCGGATAGAGAGATAGAGTTTATGATTGACGTAGTCTCAGGAACTGCGCCAATTTCAAAGGCACCTTATAGGATGGCTCCGGCAGAATTGCGGAAATTGAAAGCACAACTGCAAGATTTATTGGAGAAAGGATTTATTCGACCAGTATGTCACCTTGGGGAGCGCCAGTGTTGTTCGTGAAGAAGAAAGATGGATCACTAAGATTATATGTAGATTATCGAGAATTGAATAAGATGACTGTTAAAAAATAAGTATCCATTGCCGCGCATTGATGATTTGTTTGATCAATTACAAGGATCTTGTGTGTACTGCAAGATGGATTTGCAGTCAGGGTATCATCAATTAAAGATTAAACCTGAGGATGTTTCCAAAACGACATTTAGAATACGGTATGGGCATTATGAATTTACAGTAATACCATTTGGATTAACAAATGATCTAGCCGCGTTTATGGATATGATGAATCGGGTATTTCAGCCGTTTTTGGATAGATTTGTAGTGGTATTAATTAATGATATCTTGATATATTTTCGAAGTA
Source organism: Puya raimondii (assembly GCA_016920855.1). Classification (NCBI taxonomy): domain Eukaryota; kingdom Viridiplantae; phylum Streptophyta; class Magnoliopsida; order Poales; family Bromeliaceae; genus Puya; species Puya raimondii. The sequence goes on from JABWPP010000049.1 coordinate 47,256,461, forward strand.
TAGCTGAACATGAGGATCATTTGAGGACTGTATTACAAACTTTGAGAAAAAAAACTTTATGCTAAACTGAAGAAGTGTGACTTCTAGTTACGGGAGATTGCTTTTCTTGGGCATGTAATTTTAGCTGATGGGATTGCGGTTGATCCAAAAAAATTTGAAGCAATTCGAGATTGGCCTAGACCGACGAGTGTTTCTGAGTTGCGGAGTTTTCTGGGGTTGGCTGGTTATTATCGTCGGTTTGTAGATGGTATTGCAAAACTTTCTATGCCTCTCACTCAACTTACTCGAAAAGGAATTAAGTACATTTGGAGTGAGGATTGCTAAAAGAGTTTTGAAGAATTGAAAAATAGATTGATGTCAGCTCCTATCCTTGCCCTTCCTGTTATGGGTAAGAGATTCGTTATTTATAGTGATGTATCACGGAATGGATTAGGTTGTGTATTAATACAGAATGATAGGATAATTGCCTATGCTTCCAGACAGTTGAAAGAATATGAGAAAAATTACCCTACTCATGATTTGGAGTTAGCTACTGTAATTTTTGCATTAAAGCTTTGGCGCCATTATCTTTATGGATAATATTGTGAAGTCTACACTGATCATAAAAACCTCAAGTATTTGTTTACTCAGAAAGAGTTGAATTTGAGACAGCTCCGATGGTTAGAATTATTGAAGGATTATGATATAACAATACTTTATCATCCTGGTAAAGCTAATGTAGTAGCAGATGCATTAAGCCGTAAATCAGTGCAGAATTTGGGTATGATGATTACTAGTCAGGTGACACTACTAGAGGAGATGAGGCGATTAGAATTGGAGATTGTACTCCCTGAAGTTTTTGCAAGACTGATGGCTATGGTCTTGCAACCCACTATTGTAGAGAAGATTAAAGAGAAACAAGGTATTGACCCATATTTAGCAAAAATTTGGATAGAAACAGAGAGTGGACAATCGAATGAATTTGGTATTGATGCCTCAAGGATATTGAGATTTCAGGATCGCTTATGTCTGCCTATGGATGCTGAGATCCGTGAGGAGATATTGAAGGAAGCACATAGTTCCCCCTATACTATACATCCTGGAGGAACGAAAATATATAAGGATAAAAACACATTATTGGTGGAATGGTATGAAAAGAGATATTGGGAGATTTGTATCTCAGTGTTTGGTCTGTCAGCAAGTAAAAGCAGAACATCGAGTACCTACTGGCAGACTGCAAAATCTTTCAATTCCTAAATGGAAATGGGATAGGATCACTATGAATTTTGTAACTGACTTACCAAGATCACATGGTGGACATGATGAGATTTGGGTGATAGTGGACAGATTGACTAAATCTGCTCATTTCATACCAGTTCAAGTGACGTGGTCTAGAGAGAAACTTGCTCAGATATATCTAGATGAGATCGTAAGCTATATAGAGTTCCTACCTCTATAGTGTCAGATCGAGATCCAAGATTTGTAGCACACTTTTGGAGAGCTTTACAGACAGCTTTAGGGACCCAGTTACAGTTCAATACAGATTTTCACCCGCAGACAGATGGACAGTCCGAGAGGACGATTCAGATATTAGAGGATATGTTGAGAGCATGTGTCCTCGAGTATGGTGGTGGATGGTATCGACATTTGGCAATGGCAGAGTTTGCATATAATAATAGTTATCAAGCAAGTATCAGAATGGCTCCGTTTGAGACATTGTATGGAAGAAAGTGTCGATCACCACTATATGGGAGTGAAGTGGGTGAGAGAAAAACTATGGGTCCAGATATTTTAGTGAAAACAGAAAAAAAAGGTTAGAATTGCCCGACAACATTTGCAGACCGTCCAGAGTCGACAGAAAAGCTATGCTGACACACGGCATCGAGATTTAGAGTTTCAGATTGGAGATCATGTATTTCTCAAAGTCTCGCCATCTAAAGGGATAAAGAGGTTTGGAATGCGTGGAAAGCTTAGTCCACGATTCATTGGGCCTTTTGAGATATTAGAGCGAGTTGGATCTGTTGCATATCGGTTAGCACTGCCACCAAATTTAGCAGGTGTACATGATGTGTTTTATGTCTCAGCCTTGAGAAAATATATTTTTGATCCATCACATGTAATAGATTATGTTCCACTGGAGGTGACCGAGGACATGAGTTATGCTGAGCGACCGATTCGAATCCTTGCGCGAAAAGTAAAAGAATTGCGAAACCGAGTTATTCCTTATGTGAAGATACTATGGAGTCACCAGGAAGAACGAGAGGCAACATGGGAGCCTAACGATGAGATGCGAGAATCTTATCCCTATTTATTTGAGCAGTCGACTTGAGGTATATTTCAAGTTTCGAGGACGAAATTTTTTTAAGGAGGGGAGGATGTGATATACTGAATCTTAGCAAATTGGCAAGGTTGTAGTATGAATTTTTAGTTAGCATTATTTTTACATTGCTTGACTGATTTGGGGATGTTTTAGCGCAAAATAGACACAAAAACGGACTCAGGAACTCAAGATTTAATTTGTGAAGGACTAAAGTCAAAATATTTCATCTTTGAGGGGCCTTTTAGCATTTTTGCTATTATTATGCATGGAGTCCACGTAGGTAACTGAGGCTCCATGCTTATCCACTTTATTCCTTCACCTTGAAGAATTAGGATAGAGAGGTGGAGATTGAGAACAAAGAAAAGAGAGAGAGAGAGAGAGAGAGAGAGAGAGAGCTTAGTTTCGTTCTAGCGAGCGAGCAAGTCGAGCGCGCGCACGTGTATTTTTTGGTGTTTCTACGTCGGGGTTAGTATCATAATATTATTATTTTTCGTTTAGACTGTTTTGAGAGATCTTTGTAAAAGTTGAGAGTTGAAACTGATTTTTTTAATACATTTTAGAAGCGGATTTCGCGTAATTTTGACGAGGGATTTTTGAGCTATTTTAGAGTGTTGTGACGCTATCCCGACTGCCGTCTGACTACCTTTTTGTTCCTGGGATTTGCGATGTAGGTGGGTTCCGTGTTGTCAAAATTGGCGAACTAACTTCTATGTCCATATTATATTTATTTAGCCTATGAGATAAACTGTTGACATAGTTGAGATAATAATGGCAATTTGACACCTATCTGTAGAGTATAGTGAGACATGCATATTTTTCACTATTAGTATTATTTGATAAGTCAATAGAGAGTGACAGATAGTGTAAGACTATAGCTGTATTTGGGACACTATGAAAGTATTATCATGATCTATTTGATCATCGCATTTGACCATAGCCTGCATGCTATTTTGAGCTTGACAGTGATAATATACTCGGTTGGGGTAGCGCCCCGCGAGTGCCACTCCGGAGGTTAGGCTATGAGATATTATTATGGTATGGGCTAGACAGTAGCCTGCGTGGTAGCGGACCACTATAGGTGGGTGCTGGACACGAGGCGGCACAGGCTAGACCTGACTGTTGAGTCGGTCACTATGATTTGGGTATTATTGCATTATTTTATTTAGTATCTAATTGATGCATGAAATAAATAATTTACAGTTTTCAGTTACCTTGTAGAGGCATGATAGTAGTAATTATTTTCAGCAGTTATTCATATTGTTATCTGTTTATTTATATTGCTCGGTTATTTACTATTTATGCCTCTTATGGACCTAGTGGTGTAGACCGTCAGCATTGTCGACCATACCCACTTTGAACTATTGATTATAGTTCTCATACCCTCTTTATTATTATTTTATTTCAGAGTCTTCGGCACCAGCGACTGATCGAGGTAAGGGGATCGCTGATAGTTAGCATCTTCTACCCTCTTTGTGTGTGTAGTGGACCACCTATTAGTGTATATAGCAGCCTGTACAGTGTTTGAGGTTTGGAGTGGTCAGAGATATTATATCATTTTGAGGACTGGTGTGGTGATGATTGTATATTTACAGTGTTGCTATAGTACATAGTTTTGATTTTATTCTGATACCTATTGTTATTGGATTTAGTTACCTTTTCTTGAACAGGTTTTGTTGACGCTTCGTATGTATAAGGTGTATCCTTGTGCATGCGGCGGGTCTGTTGACATAACCCGTACTTCCGCTGTAATCCGGGGCGTGACAGTAGACACCTCATAGAGAGTCAAAGATAATCGGCATCTCTCCAATCGGTAGACACTAGGAATCAAAGGCAATCGGCATCCTCAAGTATGGCATAGGGAGTCGAAAGTAATCGACATCTCCAAATATGGTGTAGAGAGTCGAGGGAAATCGGCATCTCTCGTTATGACATTTTTTGAAGATCGCGACTTGCATCTTAGTTTACACCCTAAGTCCCCATGTCCTCTAGTGTTATCTATTTAGTTCATTAATAAGTTCACTTTTTCTCTAGTTCAAGTTTGCCTAGATGTCCATGTGTCACTATATTCCACACCCTATGTTTCATTGAAGTTTATATATTGTCACTATTACATTTCCTATGTTTCAAGGTTCACATAGCTCTCAACTTGCACATAGAGTATACATTGATTCTAACACGACTAAGGAGTTAAAAACCTTATTTTCTAGGTCAAATATTCTTAAGCCTTTATGTTCGGTGTAAATCTCGTTGTGCTCTCCATACAGATAGTGACACCACAATTTCAGTGCAAATATCAATGTAGCTAGCTCCAAATTATAATAGGGTAATTCTTCTCATATTTTTTAAATTGTCATGAAGTATAAACAATTATTCTACCGTGTTGTATCAGCATGTACCCTAAGCCCCTGCGTGACGCATCACTGTATATCAAAAATCCTTTCCCCACGACTGGAAGGGCAAGGATAGGAGTAGACATCAGTCTGGTCTGTAATTCCTCAAAGTTTCTCTGACAGTCCTCACTCTATGTATACTTAATTTCTTTACGAGTGAGACGAGTGAGGGTGTGGAAAGCTTCGCAAAACTTTCCACGAACCGACAATAGTATCCTGCCAGTCCAAGAAAACTCCTCATCTCAGTGACAGTCATCAGTTTAGGTTAATTCCGAATTGCTACAATTTTCTTTGGACCCTAGCAAGCCCCAAGGCATGCGAACAGATCCGCCACATATACGAGGACGCACCTCGCACATACGGAGCGTCCATGAACAACCTGTGCAATCATAGCATGCGATGGGAGTCTACAACTAATAAGTTTCAGAGTCAATAAAATAACCAACTAAATAGGAATAATAACCATTATACATGTAATATCTACTTAAACTATATATCCATACATCTCTCAAAATATAACCATAAATACATCACAACTCTCACTGGCCTCGCTCGTTCCAATATACAGTCTGCTATACTCCAAAACTAGCTGGGAGTCCTTTTCTATTGCACGCAAACCCGGGTAGGAGATGGTCTCTATCTCGCAATCCCCTCACATCAATTAGAAACAGATGCTGAGGGCTATGAAATACAAAAACAATAAGATGGAAAGCGTGAGAACTATTGAACAATAGTCCCCAGTGGGTATAGTTAACTACAACGATGACCTACACCACTAGGGCTACTAAAGCCAATAATAGTGAATGAACTATAAATCAATATAAAACAACTGAACTGAATAATAAATCTATCATGTCTCTTCAACAGATACTGGAAAGCGATAAACAGTTATCTCATGCATCAATTAAAGCAACCAAATAAAATATATCGTAAAACCTAATCATATACTGACCGACTCAACATTTTAGTCAAGCCTACACCGCCTCGTTTCCAGTACCAAACTATTGTAGTCCGCTACTATAGTACCCCTGGGGCCTAACTGACGAAATGACTGCAGTATCACAGACTGGTCGACACTTCTGGAGAGTGTCGGGACGAGTCGGAGTCGTTTTGGCGCGAAATAGACGCGAAAACGAACTCAGAGCACGAAACTAAGCCAAAATTGAAGTTTTGGATGTTTGACAGTTTAGGGCACCCGAAAGTTGGGTTTAGGGCGCCCAATTGTTGAGTGCCTGTCTTGTGATCTTACTGAGTCATTTTGGATTCAGATTAGGGCGCCCGAAAAGTGAGTCCGGAAGTTCACCTCGTGAGTATCGAACGTGCTGACACGTGTGCTGTGGTAGGTGAGCTCCGTCGGACCACGTTAGGGTGCACCAGACTGCCGAGCGGAGATCCCGAAGTGTTGGGTTTGTGCAGCCTGGAGAAGTGGGAGCCCAGAAGTTAAGTTTTGGGCGCCCGAATCCTGTTTTTCCAGCAAAACTGCAGGTTAGCAGTTATTATTCTTGAGGCTTATTTTATCCCTTCCTTCGGCTATAAATAGAGGAGGACGAACCCCCTGAAGCCCTTTTGCTTCCCTTTCATGGTGAGCTCTGGACAATTGCAGGAAACCCCTCCAACTCCTCCAAATTCCATCTTTTCCATTGAAGACTTTGGATTCCAGCAGAATTCCAGCGTTGATCTGTGGCGTTTCAGCTCGTGTGCAGTGTAGGAGTGTCCAAATTCTGTGAAACTTGATTTGTTGGATTGTGGACTCGTAGAGGAAGGTGTGGGATCCTTCCAATTGCAATTTGGACAGGTATGTATGCTACAGTTGCCGTTCTACTAAACCCCTTGTGTTCTTGAGCTGAAATTTGGGTTTTCCTTTGGTCTTATGGATCCAAATCTCTTTGGAGCTGGATTTTTGAAGTGAGGATTAGTTTTTCCTCATCCCTTGCTGATTTGGAAGCTCTTACCACTTGGATTTGAGATTTCAAAGGTGAGTTTTAGCTCAGATTTAGAGATTTAAACTTAAGTACTGATTTTTAGAAGTATTGATGGATTTTTTTGGGACTTTTGAATCCAGATCTTGAGGAAAGCTTCATTGATGGATTTGGATTGATTCCTCACTTTGTTTGGGAGGTTTGTGACCCTACTCCACTGGTTTTATAAGTTGAAATTCTCAATTTGGGCTAAATTGCTTAAAGGGCTGACGTGCTGAAATTCTGGATGCAGAATCTAGGCATCCAGAAGTGGGTCTGATTTCTGTTAGAGCCCTTTTTGGAGATCGATTCGAACTCGTTTTTGGCTGAGAATTGGTGGGATTGTTCTTGAGCCTCTCCTGGTGAGTTGGGTGAATTTTCACTGCATTTGGACTATGGAATTAAATTTTATTGCAAGTTGAACTTATACTGGTCGTGCTGCCAGGCTGCAGTTCTGGGCTGATGTTCTGGGCGCCCAGAACCTGAGCGTGGAGGATCCAAATCCTATTTCTCAGCTGAATTGAGTTCAGCTTCGGCTGATTTCGTACGAGGGCTTTCTACTCGACTCCTAGCCGTAGTTGGATAGCGTTTGAGGTGGGTTGATGTTGCCGAAAGCTTCGGAATTCTTCCTAAGTTGTAGAGAGTGCAGCATGCTGTTTTATTATCTGTTCTTTTTATGTTAGTAACTCGAATTCATGAATTTGCATGTCCTCACATAAAATCTGAATTTGGAGCATAACTTAATAATTTTAGACATGATTTACATGCTGAACTGAGATTTGACTTAAGAGAAAACTCGGGAACCTACAACCGTTACTTTTCGAAACTGTTAACAGATTTAGCTCTATGAGCCGTTTCTGTTCTTGTATCACCGCTGTTAGTGCGAGGTGGATACTTAGATTGTTGTAGGACGGGCTTACGCTCGTGCTGAGGTGCCGAGCTTATGTATACAGCAGGGTTAGACTGTTTGGTACTTTCGGGTGCCGTCGGGGCCGACGGTGGACTCAGATTTCTTCTGTTGCATCAGATTGTGCCGTAGGCATGTGAGCCTTGGTTGTTAGACCAATTTGACCATTTTATCTTGATTATAGCCTATATTTACCTGATTGAGCTGTTAGATTCACATATACACTCAGCTGGATCGCGCCCACGAGTGCCACTTCGGAGTTGGACTTTTGTGTGTCGCAGTAGTCCCGGTTGGGTGCTGCTTTACACCGGAAACCCTCGTGGGTGAAGTACGGTGCAGCTTAGGGTACAGACGGGACTGGTCTGTTGAGGTCCCGATAGACTCGGGTCAGTTTGGGCAGTTTATTCATAGTGAGAGTTGTTTTTACTCCTGTGATTATTATGCATAGTGGTAGGGTAGTGGCATTACAGTTGTAGAGTTTATTCCAGCCTACTTTATTAGTTCTTTACCTACCAGCTATACTGTTAGTCTCGTAGACTTAGTGGGTGGACCATTGGGGTTGGTAGCGGTACCCACTGAGGACTACTTCTTTTGATAGTAGTTCTCACACTCATTGTTGCCACCTTTTCTTGCAGAGCCTTCGACTGTTGCGGCTGCTGCTTCTGTTCCTGCTGATCGAGGTAAGGGAGTCGCGAGCTAGATCCCTGCCTTTCCCAATTTTTTCTAGAGGAGGACCCTACTGGAGATAGTTTTATTTTGGGTTGTGCCATATACATATATTGTGAACTTGTTGTTCCTGTGAGAGGTGGTTTTGTACCTATTTTGGCTTTAGAGGAACTGTTGTATTTTGGATCCTATATGTACAGGTGGCTTTTGTTTTATTAGTATGATCTTATTTCAGCTCTATATATCTCTTGTAGTTGCTTGCATTTATTTTACAAGTTAGCTATCGCTTCGTATACATGAAAAATTTTATGTATACGGCGGATCTGTTTGCGAGCCCGGGGAAACGAGCAATCCGGGGCGTGACAGCTACCATACATGTTACTGTTTCCATCTCAATCTCATCTAATCTCCGGACTGGCACTCGCGGGGTGCTACCCCAACCGAGTATCATAATACAAATAACTGTCAAGCTCATTTGGTTAGCAGGCTATAATCATAACGTGATAATCAAACAGATCGCTAACATAATGTTCAGGTGCTCTACACACAATCATAATGCATTTCATCATCCACCAATGTGTAATATCCCTCCCAACGTATTTCATAATTTTTACACGTATTAAGATATACTTAATACTCACAAAAATCTCAGATAGTGGAAAGTAGAATGTAAAGCATACTCATCACAAAGACAATATTCGAATCTACCATATCTCCTCACATGATACCATATATGTCCAAACAATACCACCCTCATTGTCATCCTACTACCAATGTCTTAGACATAACAACATGTAAGGAAAAAGTAGACATAGTAAGTAGTCTACCATTTCCGGCGACATGGAACCCACCTGGGAAAAGCTTCGGGGTGGTAGAGAAGACATGCACAACACCCTCCTCCTCTTAGTATGAGAAGTCCAACTAGAAAATCCCCCAAAAACTCACTTCTAAAAATCAAGCATAAATCCACTGCTAAATCCAAATCCATTGAAAATTTCAGAAAAATCCAATTCAACCATAAAATCTATCTCTACTATCTACCTCAAATTCCAGTAATGAAGGACGGACCAGCTCAAGTTCCCCTCCTCCTTGCTCAACAAGAACACCCCTCAGCTTTGAATGACTGCAAACTCCCCAGCACACCAACAAAGAGGAAGACTGTGAGAATCCGAATTTTTGGGAATTTGGAATTCTCAGTGTTCCTCTCCCCCATTACTGTGTTTTTGCTCGGTATACGTATATAATACAGATATATATGTATATATAGGTATATAAGTGAGTTTTGGTGGAGTTTTTAAGTTTTCGGATTTTCGTCGCGGAGAGTGAACGGCTTAACGGCGCGATCCGGAGTTCGATTTTGGCGATCCAAATGGTGAGTTCGATGTCTCGGCAGTGCTGAGCGCGATGGCGCGATCCGCGTCGACGTGCGGCGAGCGGATAAAAAGTTATTTCATCTTGACCGCCGAGAGGTCCTATGTCACGTTTTATGTTTCGCGATCGGGTCCCCGTTTTCGCACCGTTTCGCGCATTTTCGAATCGCGGGGGGCCTGGGGGGGATTTTGTAGCTTGCTGTGGGAGAGGGGGGCTTGGCTGAGAGGGGTTGGTGGGAGCATTTATGAGGCTCACCCACCCCCCTCTCTTTACCACTTGCACACTCCACCTCTCTCACACTCAACCTCTCCTCTCTCTCTCCCTCTCTCCCCCACTACTCCCAGAGATGAGCCCGAGCTCCCACTGCCCCTTGGCCTCCTCTCTATGCAGCGCCGGCCGCCGCCGGCCACTGCCTGGCCGGAGCAACTCCGGCCACCCTCTCTCTCCTTTTTTCTTCTTCTTCTCTGTCTTCTTCTCCCTCTTCTTCTCCCTGCGGTGTGCACCCAGGGGAAACCCATGCTTGGGCTTCCCCTGAGGTGGCACGACCGCCGGAGTGGAGAGCCGCCGCCGTGGGGCCGCCGGAGCCATTGCAAGCTCTGGCCGAGAGCTGTGCTGGCCGAGCTTGGTGGGGCCGCGCCGCCGCCGCCTCCTGACGCCGGAGAGGGTGAGCATGGTCACCCTCGGGACCTCCGCTACCGGACCCTGCCTCCCCGGCCATCGCCGTGCCGCCGGAGCGCCGCCGGAGCCACCGCAAGCCTCGGCGGGGCAGCTAGGGCATCCGCGGCTTGGGGTTGCTCCGCCGCCGCCACCCGCCACCCTTTTTGTCGCGGTCACCGACAGGACGACGGTCGGCGACCTCCTCTTCCCGGTGCTCGCGTCGCCGCCGGCCGCCGTCGCCGCCCGTTGCCGGCGCCGCCGTGCCCTAGCCTCGGGTTTGCTAACCCGAGAGTAGGGCTCTTTCCTGCGCCGCCGCCGCCGCTTCCCGTCGCCGGCCAAGGTGAGCATCACCTTCCCCACCTCCTCCGCATCCACCCCTGGCCGCCGCCGGCCATGCTTGTCGGCCGGCAGCCGGCCGGAGCTAGCTGCTCCGGCCAGGGGTCAGTTCTGTGGTGTTTTCTTATTTTGTTGGGATGTTTGAGCTCCCTGCTGACTCCCGAAGCTCGGGAGGGTGAGCCCGACGATCGCAGCGATGTGCCGAACACCGTGCTCACCCTAGTTCTGGTTTTGGTTGAGCCGTTGCGTCGTTCGGCCTTCGTCGGGCTATTTTTTTGCCTATTGGCCGCTGTTTTTATGCACCTTCCCGGACTGCGACTGGTCCTGTCGCAGTGGGGCTGTGAGCATGGCCTCCGTTACGTCGTTGCCGATCCGCTGGTGCTTGCGGAAGGTCGTGCGGATGTACGGCTTGCTCACACGGCCTTAGTTAAGCTTGCTTTTGCACGAGCGCTCGCTGTTTTTATGGGATTTCCCGGCTTGCAACTGGTCCTGTCGCAGCGGGACAGTGAGCACAGTCTTCGTGACGTCGCTACCTATCCGCTGGTGCTTGCGGAAGGTCGAGCGGACGTACGGTTTGCTCTAGCGGCTTAATTTAGTGATTGTATGTATATGTATGTCGCATGTTTGGGGACTTTGGCGTTTGTGACAGCGTAGCGACGCTGTGGGCTGCAAGGGTAAGGTCTTGGAGACCCTGTGGACTGGTTGTCCAACCCCCTCGCCCTTCGTGGAGTTTCGGATTTGTTTCCGACGCGTTTTTCGATGAAATAATCGGCGAAACGCACGTTTCGAGTTGTGCGACTCACTCGCTGTTTTCGCGAGCGACTTGGCTTCGTTGTTTAGCCTTGTTGGCTGTTCCTCATCGCTGTCCCGAAGTTCCGAGGACAGCGGATGAGTGATGTGGGGTTCGGTGCCCAATCGGCGCTTTTCGGGAACCCGGGAAGCCTTTTCGGGTGCGTTTGGTATTCGTGGCACCCCGTGCTTGTGCTCGCTGTCCCGTCACTTGGTTTGTTGTGTTCGGGGACAGCGAGGGGCCTTGTTGGCTGTTGGGTACCCCTCTGGGGCTTTGTGTGGTTTCGGGATCGTCCCGGTGGGTTTCCCGGGCGATCCGTCGGTTTCGGGATGTGTGAGCTTTGTGTTTAGCATCGACTTGGTGGACCTTGACCCCGTGAGTCTTTCGTAGGTCCTGTCGCGGTTCCCGAGAGCCGTCGGTGTTAGATTGGATCTTACCTACAGGTGGGTGCTTCGATCCGGAGTCGGTTCAGTGGACTACGGTGATACCTTTCTATCCCTTCTTTGGCATTACAGTTTTTAGTTCACTTGACTCCCGTAGACTCTACTTATATGCGTGCTTGGATAGTAGAGTAGTTGTAGTTGCATGGTTCTTGAGACGACCCAGTTGGTCGGTAGTGATCGCATGTTGTTCCGAGCGATCCTAGTTGTAGTTGCATGGTTCTTGAGACGACCCAGTTGGTCGGGTAGTGATCGCATGTTGTTCCGAGCGATCCTAGTTGTAGTTGCATGGTTCTTGAGACGACCCAGTTGGTCGGTAGTGATCGCATGTTGTCCCGAGCGATCCTAGTTGTGGTTTGCATGGTTCTTGAGACGACCCAGTTGGTCGGTGGTGATCGCCTGTTGTTCCGAGCGATCCTAGTTGTGGCTTATTGGTTGCTTCTCGGCTTGTTGCCGTTCTGTGGATTGAGCATTTGCATCGATCGTCACAGCTCTTCTAGCACTTCACGTACACCGCGGTCTGATCCACCGTTTGGAGGTGTTCTTTTCCGGTAAAGGGTCGTTGAGTTTGTGCCGACCCGTGAGCCTTGATGCAGTGCGTCCAGAAGGTTTATGTGCCTATAGATGAGCAGGTGACAGTGCATGGGATACGTCCCGGTGGTTTTAGATTGGGTTTACTTTGTGGTTTTCCCTTTGATGCATACTAGTTGCTTACAGTAGCATAGTTACTTCAGTTGAATGTTAGCCTCATACTTACTTGTGCTACTGTATACCATATCTATCTTTTGTTGACCCTCGTGCCGGTGTGTACACCTCGCCTTCGTCGGCTTGCGGTACCCACTGGGAGGGGAGACATGCGTGCATGTTCTCACCCCCCACCCCCATTGCAGGTTTCAGGTGAGCAGGGTGGTGAGTGTCGGGACGCTGCGAGGCACGTCTAGATAGTAGCTCTAGAGGTTCCGACTCATGAGGCTACATCCCCAGATTTGGTTATCACCCTACTTTCGCCTATTAGATGTCATTTGTGGTTCAGTTATTCTTTGGGCTTACTATAGCATGCTTATGTGTTGTAGATCGTTTCTTTTGTCGAGCAGTTTCGGTTTTCTACCCCTCGTGGTAGCGTCGTAAAGCAAGGTTTCTGTGTGGGAAACGGTTTTCAAATGGATTTCTGATTGCTCGGTTTTGTGATTTCAAAAAGAGAGTTCTCGTGTGGAGAACAGTTTTCAAATGATTCTTGAATGTTTGAAATTAGGGTTTCAAATAAAGCTTCTGGGTAAGGAGCAGCTTTCTAGAATGTTTGTTGCTTGTGCATTGCATCATCCTTCGCTTAAGGACCTGCTTAGATTCATACAGGTTTAAGGACGGCTAGCTGTATGAATCTTTGGTGTCGTTGTACTGTTGGGATGAATGAATAGTGGTTGTGATCTTGTTGTATGCTGTTGACGCCGTGCAAATACAGGGGAGGTTCTGTCCGTGTGTACAGTGGACCCTGTATTTGTGGCGGGTCTGTACGTGGCGCGGGCTAGGCTTTCAAAAAAAAAATTAGCACGTTTTTCCGCATCCTGAACTAGCCCGGGGCGTGACAAAGACAATCACTCCCTGGCTCTTTCTCTCTGCTAGTGCCCCAAGCTACGCCAAAGGAAAGGAAGAAGAAGAAAAAGACGTAGAGGAGAATGCTCAGAGGGTTCTAGGTGTGAAAAAGAAATAAGTGAAATACCTCACTTCTAATTATAGATAGAAGGACATATTGCAGAAAAACCTTCCAACAAACAAAAACGCACTTCTCAGCCAAAAACCTGAGTTTCGGGCATCCAGAATCAACTTTTGGGCGTCTTTGTAGTACCTTGAATTTCGGTGCGTTGTATCGAACTTTACTAAATTTGATAAAGTTCGATAGAAGCCGATAATAGCTGGTGTGAAATCAGGTTCCGAAGGTTTCGGAACATTATGAGTACGAGTGGAAACCCGAAAATCGAAAATTTTTGAAAAAGGGACCAACTGGAGCAAAACTGCTCACGGGGTCCGGACCGTGGAAGCTGGGGTCCGGACAATGAAGTCCGCGGGCAGCCACGGTCCGGACCCAGATGTTACGGTCCGGACCCGAGCTGGTTTCCGAGTTAGGGTGCGTACGGGTTCCGGACCTGGACACCAAGGTCCGGACCCGGCCTGCGCGCTGCTCAGTTATCAGTGCGGGGTCCGGACCCCACTTGCAAGGTCCGGACCCGGCTGAGGCAGAATGCCCAGTGAGGGGTATTTTGGTAATTTCGCAGTGAATGGGTTATGTAGGGGGGGCTGAGGTCTCTCCCCTCATTCCTTCTTCACTTTCCTCTCATTCCCTCTCCTTCTCCCTCACTTTCTCTCTCTAGAGATCTCTCCAAAGCTTGGAGAAGTGGTAGATTGGAGCTTGGAAAAGAACTTCCAAGGTGCAAAGAAGCTTCTTGGTGCAAGAAGAAGCTTGGGAGCTAGGGCTTTGAGGTGAGTTCTTGTGATTTAGGGTTTAAACCTTAAATTTAATCCTTCAAAATGAGATTTTTGGAAACCCTAAGCAATCTTAACCACAAAAGGTGGAAGATTGGCCATGAAATCTAGGGTTTGACTTGCATGCATGCAAACCCTAGGTAGATTTGGGGCTTTTGTCATGGGAGGTTCTAAAAATATTTGGACCTTCGGAAATTACAATTGAGGCATATGAAATCATGTTAGAACACTTGATTTCAAGTATTGAGTTGATTTAAGGGTTCGTAATGAGTAACGAACCATTTTCTTGTAGAAGCTTGGGTTGAAGCAAGAACTCAAGGCTTGGACACTTAGGGGCTTGAAGAATACAAGAATTTGAAAGCTCTTGAGGTGGGTTTGTGTTTACCGAAGTGATTAGGTCACTTCCATGTCTAGGGTAAATATCCATTTAAAAATAAAATGGTATGTGTTGTGAACCCTAGAACTTGCATGTTGGCAAAGGTAAAATCATGATAGGTAGAGCAATGAGCTCCTATTGCATGATATAGAATTCAAGTATAATTCAATTATCTATACTTGTTGCATGGTTGCATGTATGATTGAACCTAGTGTTATTGAACATAGGTTGGAATATGTGAGAATAGAACCTAGTGTCATTGATCATAGGTTGGAACATGTGAGAATAGAACCTAGTGTCATTGAACATAGGTTGGAACATGTGAGAATAGAACCTAGTGTTATTGAACATAGGTTGGAACATGTGAGAATGAAACCTAGTGTCATTGAACCTAGGTTGAGAATGAGAAAGTAAACCTAGTGTTATTGAACATAGGTGAGACTTAGTGACTTGAACCTAAGGTCATGAGACTTAGGTTGGCAAGTGAAAAATGTGAACAACGGGATGTGCGACGATTTTGCTATCCCGGGTAGGCGACGATTTCGCTACCATGCCACGAGTTGGCGGTGTTGAAACGGGATGTGCGACGATTTTGCTATCCCGGGTAGGCGACGATTTCGCTACCATGCCATGAGTTGGCGATGTTGACACGGGATGTGCGACGATTTTGCTATCCCGGGTATGCGACGATTTCGCTACCACGCCATGAGTTGGCGGTGTCGAGATGGGATGTGCGACGAGGTTGCTATCCCGGGTATGCGACGAGTTCGCTACCCATGCCATGTGATGGCGGTGTGGAGATGGGGTATGCGACGATTTTGCTATCCCGAGTATGCGACGAGTTCGCTACTCGAACTAGGAGGTGACGAGTTCACTCCTTGAATGTTGGAACCCTTATGGTAAGACGGCGATTTCGAAACCATAAGTAAATGACAAGTAATTGAACTTAGTCAATGTGAAATATAGGATGAACCTAGAAGAGAATGATAATTTATATTTTATTTGGTTGCATCCTTTTTATTTATTTACAAGCATGTAAATAATTGTTGCATAGTTATTTGTGATCTAACTTATGCATATGGTGTTTCTTTGGACCTGGTGGGTCGAGCTTCTCTCTTGGGTGGCCTTACCCACTGGGAACTATATTTATAGTTCTCACCCCACGTTTTCCAGGTCCTTCCGCGAGTGAGGCGGCGGAGCGAGGCAAGGGTTTGGCTCTCTAGATAGCGGCCCTTCTATTTTGGTGATACATAGAGTTGTACCCCTTGTCTTGGACTTTGATAGTGTAGGGGATTTCCATTACATGTATGAAACTTATGTATTCCATAGTTTTGGAACATGGTGTATGAAATGAAAAGAAAGAAAAAAAATTTTGGGCATGTATAAATGTGCAATGTGATGTAATAGAAGTAGAACTTCTTTATGTTGATGCTTTTCTTGTGCAACTCTTGTACTCCGTTCCTAGTTGGAACCTCGTGGATAAGCTTGTGTTGTGACGCCTTGGGCGGGTAGAAGAGGCTCTATCCGTTCGGCGGGTCTGGGGCATGCGCCCGTGCGGTTATCCTTTCCACCTAGTTGGTGTTAAAGGCCCGGCGGGGCGTGACAGTCTTAATCCTCACGACCGTACGCATTCAGGCCGCCTCAGATTGCAATGGAGCATCCAAACCCATTATACTGTGCCCGCTCCCAATTTGGGCACCCAAACCTCCATCCGAATCTATCGTAGATGCACCAGGTCCACAATCGGGCACCCGAAATCCTACTGAGTCACCCTGCTAGAGTCACGTGCACATCCATCAAGTCAAATCAACTTTCACTACTCTCTGGGTTTCTACAGTAATAGCCAGGCATCCGGTACTGGGATCTGGAGCTCCAGCTCTTCAGCTTGCACTTCCGGGCACCCTAAACCCTATCCGGGAATCCAAAAATGTACCAAAAATATAGGTCCAGCTGATTTAATATCTGAAGTCCTTTTTCGTGCCCATTTCATACTAAAAGAGCTCCAACTCAGTCTAGCACTCCACAGATATACTAACCATCATCTCACACTACAATTTTGCCTATTTGCCGAGATCCAATACACTACAAACTATTAACTGTTTGAGGTTGTATCATGATCATTGGGACTCGTGCCAAGTTTGTTTTGTAAATAGGACTGGATAGCAGACTGAGGGGGGCTACATGATGAGATGACACAGCTCCAGATAGTATGCACCTTAATAGAAGTAATTCATTTCGCACTGTTACCTTTTTTTCCGTTGCATGACTTATAAGACATTCTTTTGCACTGCTCTGAGCTACCCCTCAAGTGTTTAGCAAGCTTTTCCTATTTTCCTACACATTGCATTTTCATAAGATTTGAATTTAAGTCGAATTTAGATCTTATGGAGGCACGGCGGTAGCAATAGAAATAGAGAGGGTTCGGTTGTGACATGAATATAGTTGTTATCTAGCATAGGTGGCTACTTTTGATATTTTGTCTAGAAGTATTGATCATGGAGTTTGGTTGAACTGAATTGCTTTGGCCAATGCCTATAATTAAATAATTAAAACATCCAAAGATTTCGCTCAATAAAAAAATTATAAAAAAGGAATTTAAGTTTCTCCATTTGAATGATATTTGACAAGAATGTTTGGTTGCGGAATTGTGTGAATCTGAATGTGATTTGATGAACAAGAGGTTTTATCGAGTATGACCTCCACATAGATTTAAAATCAAGTTCAAAGAATTCGAAGAGGATATACAACGAGGGTTTTTAGATTGATATGGATATGATTTATCTTAGAAGAAGAAGAATGAGGGCTTTTATTCTTATAACATTATCGGGTTCAAGTCTTACAACCCATGTACAAATTGGACCTTCAATCCATTGACACAAAGCAGCTATTTTTTCCATCACTATATAGTGGCTGCCATGGCGAGCAAAATTTGTATTATCGGCCGCTTTATTCCAAAGGGCCATGGAGAACCACTGCCTAAAAATTATGGTGGTGACTATATATGCAAATCCCCCATGGCGGCCGCAATGATTGCCTTTTGGAACATTGTTCCAGAGTAGTGTCATTAGCATGCAATAGTTGGGTTGATGGAAGTTG
Organism: Puya raimondii; assembly: GCA_016920855.1. NCBI lineage: Eukaryota > Viridiplantae > Streptophyta > Magnoliopsida > Poales > Bromeliaceae > Puya > Puya raimondii. The sequence goes on from JABWPP010000049.1 coordinate 47,274,225, forward strand.
TCAATTATCTAAATCGGTAGGCAGAATATGTTTAATTTCCTGCGGCAGAAACTTTTCAACCCATTGAAAATGACCGAGTGTCTCGAGTTCACCTGCAAAAATCTAAGATGAACTGTGATATGAGTAATCATGATCATTAGGATGGAAAGCCCCATCAGATCATTCCATCTCTAACAACTCATCTAGGGCAATCTGATTCTTTTTTTTCTCACTTTCGTGAAGTACAATTGTGCTAAACACCAAAATTTTACTTCAGAAAAAAAGAACATCACTTTAATAAAACTAACCGAACTAATAATTAATCTGACAAGATAAAGTTTGAAATAAAAAGAAAATTAATATGGCGCAAAGGTAAAAATTATTATTATAGTAAAACTAAGAAAATAGAGAAGTATACCAAAAGTATAATTTTGAAAAAAGGTAAACTTTTTTAAATAAACTAGAATAGAAATATTTCAAATTTCGAAAAGATTTCGTCGTTCTCAAATAGAAGAGCTAGGAAGTAGACATTTTGCCATCCAGCACTTAACTACATCGCTTCCCTGGCAACTGAAGAGCTAATTCACCTGTCTAATTTTTATACTAACTTTGATACTTGAATATAGAACCAACACTAATATTTTGTTTAAGAACAATTTGACACCATTTACAAAAAAGTCTCTTTAGACCTTAGCCATCCAAATGCTGCTTCTTTCTTGTCTCCTACTCTTTCAAAATTTTATTCAAAATAACTTTTCTCTTCCCTACTTAAAGTATGGGGATATGATGTACGTTTTCAATGGAAGCAATAACTATATTAATGCCTCAATGTTTAGTTGTTATAAAGATGAAGTTTTTCAAATCTGATTTGTGGATGCCACTAATTTGTTTGATCAAATATACAATGATATATGACTGCAATAATTCATATTTTGTTGAAGGTGTATTTCACATACGAATTCTTTCTTATTTTATATCCATTGTTAATATTAAAGAGTTATATATTCTATTCTTTTGTTCATTTAGTCACAAATAGGAGATGAGGCATTCATTGAAAATGGCTTGGTCCCTTGAGCAATTCGCCTTCTTAAGAACAAGCTCCCTGACTTGGTGAGTCATATTGTACTTTTTCTGCATGGTTCTCTACTCCAAAATAATTCCTAATAAAATTTTATATTATCCTAGGTTCTTTACATTGAAGTTATATTGGACTCCTATTTTTGTGATGGGCACAATGGTATTGTAAGAGAAGATGCTAAGACATTTTTAAGCTTGAGATTTGAACTTTTTGTTTGAAAAGAGTCTGAAATGTCCATTCTCACACTAATATTAGTCTTCGGAATTTCTCTTATAATTTTTTTTCCTGTGAGTTATGTTACTCTCTTCATTCTTTCTGCACTTATTTTCTCTAAGCGGTGTAATAGTGATTATTAGCTTTAATCAGAGTTGCCAAAAATCATACAACTTGTGAATCGAATGATATGATACGATTTGATTCATATGCAAAGTAATTCGAATCTTATGAGCAAATAGATATTGTTAAAGACAACACCATGCAACTTCTAATTGGGTTTTTTTTTTTAATCTTTTTGTAGGAGTCATCATGAATGACCAAACAGCCATCAACTTTGTTAACTGTTGTAATTTGTCATTATTAGTTATTTTTCACACTTACTTATTAGCAATATTTAAAATATGTCTGTACTACCATATTGGCCCGTGCTAGTGCTGATGTTGTTAGTCCAAGTGACGTGATGCATCGTTGTATAGGCGCGATTCATGCAGCCCTTGATTTTGAAGGTTTCCGTGATGTCTCCTTCATGTCTTATACTGCAAAGTAGGTACGTACCATCTACTTTTCTCATTTTCATATTCTTACAATATGTGTATATCTCTTATAAATAATATTTCTAATTATACCTACATAAAATTCTATTTGGGCAGATATATGAGTGCATTCTGTGGCCTTTGCTGAGAAGCTCTAGACTCAAATCCACGATTTCCGAACAAGAAAATGTATGACAGTTATTATTGATGTTATGAGTTTGATTACACTGAGCAATCTACTTGCACAATACCAAGTGTTTATCTGGTTCCTTAATACTGAAAGTTACTAGATGAAACCAACCAGCTACAGAGAAACCCTTGTAGAAACTAAAGCAGATGAGGCCGAAGATGTAGATATTCTTTTTAGTGATTTTTTTCCCATATAAATAGCTAGTTTCTTTTTTTTTTCTTTTTCAATTTAGAGGCCTCTATCTCATTGCTTTTGGTTTATAAGTAATCTGGTGCTGCGTGATAGGAGAAAACAGCATTGCCATACTTGCACGTTTTTCGTTTCTTTTAGACTATTCTATTTTCCCAATCGTGGCATATCAAGTAAATTTTATTACTTAGAATCTGAACTTTTTTTGTTTGTAGTCATAGAAAATTTTGCATAATATTTAGCCAAAACGACTCACACAATATATTCGAGGTGGCATTCTTTTCTTTTCATTTTTCTTATGTTTGGTTGTATATGATTCATTTTTGTTGTCTCAATTCTTTTGGAAGTCAATTGGTTCTCTCCTGACTTCATTTACAGTGCATATGTCATATGAAATTGACCTAGTTTTTCCAGAAACATTAATTTGAGCAAATTTGACAGCTTGTGGGGTGTCGGCTTTCTTATATTAAGAACTTATCGATGCAACTGAAATCTAAATTCTGAATTCTAAAACAGGATTATACGTGATTAAATTTATTTCTTAGTATTTCAAATTAGACTCAAACCTGTTTATATTTGTATTTAAGTTTGCCGAGAGTACTCTATGATTAAGGTTACGGGGTACGCAACATGATCGACGAGGAGAAGGACATGATGGAATCGCTACTATATATTAGATGAGCTGGCGCAAACATCATCCTGTCTTACTTCGCTCGCCAAGCTGTAGGCGTCTTATGCGGCATGAGATTCAAATAGCTTAGATCTTGTCCAAACATAGAACAAGTAAAGAATATGTATTCTGGCTTGTATGTACATCTTTCCTCTTATTTATTTACATTCTTCTTTTCTTCTTCTCTATTCTTCAATTCCGTCCGAACATAGTAAAGAAAAAACGCACAATTTTTTTAAACAAAATAGTTTCAATCCGAATCCCTCTTCTTGGATCTTGTTACTCATTCTTCTTCTTTACTCTCCCTAAGGGCTTGATTCGTTCACCTATTGTAGACTCTAGAATCAAAATGAGATTCAATGATTAATTCCAATAATTGTTTGTCTTAGAGGAACCGGATTCCGACTCTCATTGCACTCAGAAATGAAAATGACCCAATTCATTTATGTCACGCCCCGTCGGGCCTTTAACACCAGCTAGGTGGAAAGGAAGCCGCACGGGCGCATGCCCGAGACCCGCCGAACGGATAGAGTCTTTTCTACCCGCCCAAGGCGTCACAACACAAGCATATCCACGATGTTCAAACTAGGAACGGAGTACAAAAGTTGCACAAGGAAAGCATCAACATAAAGAAGTTCTACTTCTATTACAACACATTTGCACATTTATATATGCCCAAATTTTTTTTTCTTTCATTTCCATTCCATACATCATGTTCCAAAATTATGGAACATACAAGTTACATACATTTAATAAAAACTCCTATACTATCAATGTCCAAGACTAGGGGTACAACTCTATGTATCACCAAAATGGAAGGGCCGCTATCTAGAGAGTCAAACCCTTGCCTCGCTCCGCCGCCTCACTCGCGGAAGGACCTGAAAATTGTGGGGTAAGAACTATAAACATAGTTCCCAGTGGGTAAGGCCACCCAAGAGAGAAGCTCGACCCATCAGGTCCAAAGAAACACCATATGCATAAGTTAGATCACAAATAACTATGCAATAAATATTTACATGCTTGTAAATAAACATAAAGGATGCAACCAAATAAAATGTCCATTTTCATTTTCTCCTAGGTTCGTCCTATATTTCACATTGACCAAGTTCAACTACTTGTCATAAACTTATGGTTTCAGAATCGCCGCATCACCATAATAGTTCCAACGTCCAAGGAGTGAAATCGTCACCTCCGTGTTTGGGTAGCGAAATCGTCGCATACCCCATTTCAACACCGCCATCACGTGGCACGGGTAGCGAAATCGTCGCATACCCGGAATAGCGAAATGGTCGCATATCCCAATTCATCACCGCCAACTCATGGCACGGGTAGCGAAATCGTCGCATACCCGGGATAGCGAAATCGTCGCACATCCCAATCCGTCAACGCCAACTCATGGCACGGGTAGCGAAATCGTCGCATACCCGGGATAGCGAAATCGTCGCACATCCCAATCCGTCATCGCCAACTCATGGCACGGGTAGCGAAATCGTCGCATACCCGGGATAGCGAAATCGTCGCATATCCCAATATTCACATATTACGCTTGCCAACCCAAGTTTCATGACCCTAGGTTCAAGTCACTAAGTCTCACCTATGTTCAATGACACTAGGTTCACTTTACATTCTCAACCTCGGTTCCATGACACTAGGTTCCAATCATACACGTTCCAACCTATGTACTCAACACTAGATTCCAATCATACATGTAATCACATAACAAGTATAGATAATAGAAACATACTTGAATTCTTTAACATGCAAGAGGAGCTCATGGCTCAATCTATCATGATTCTCATTTTGCCAACATGCAAGTTCTAGGGTTTCACATTACACACCATTTTATCTTTAAATGGTTATTTACCCTAGACATGGAAGTGACCTAATCACTTCGGTAAACACAAACCCACCTCAAGAGCTTCCAATTCCTTGAATTCTTTGAGCTCCTAAGTCTCCAAGCCTTGAGTTCTTGCTTCAACCCAAGCTTCTACAAGAAAATGGTTCGTTACTCGTTACGAACCCTTAAATCAACTCAATACATAAAATTATTTGTTCTAACATGATTTCCTATGCCTCAATAGCAATTCCCGAAGGTCCAAATATTTTTAGAACCTTTCATGGCAAAAGCTCCAAATCTACCTAGGGTTTGCATGCATGCAAGCAAAACCCTAGATTTCTTGACCAATCTTCCACCATTTGTGGTTTAGATTGTCTAGGGTTTCCAAAAACCTCATCTTAAAGGATTAAATCCAAGGTTTAAACCCTATATCACAATAACTCACCTCAAAGCCCTAGCTCCCAAGCTTCTTCTTGCACTAAGAAGCTTCTTTGCACCTTGGAAGTTCTTTTCCAAGCTCCAATCCACCACTTCTCCAAGCTTTGGAGAGATCTCTAGAGAGAGAAAGTGAGGGAGAGGGAGAGGGAATATGAGGAGAATGAAGAAGGAATGAGAGGAGAGACCTCAGCCCCCTCCTACATAACCTATTCACTGCAAATTACCAAAATACCCCTCACTGGGCATTCTGCCTCAGCCGGGTCCGGACCTAGCAAGTAGGATCCGGACCCCGCACAGGTGACAGTCCACCGCGCAGGCCGGGTCCGGACCTTGGTGTCCGGGTCCGGAACCCGTACGCACCCCAACTCGGAAACCAGCTCGGGTCCGGACCGTGACGTCCAGGTCCGGACCTTAGCTGCCCGCGGACTTCATTGTCCGGACCCCAGCTTCCCGGGTCCGGACCCCGTGAGCAGTTTTGCTCCACTTGGTCCCTTTTTCAAAAATTTTCGATTTCCGGGTTTCCACTCGCACCCACAATGTTCCGAAACCTTTGGAACCCAATCCCACACCAGCCATTATCGGCTTCCATCGAACTTTATCAAATTTAGTAAGGTTCGATACAACGCACCGAAATTCAGAGTGCTACATTCCTCCCCCCTTAAAGAGAGTTTCGGCCGCGAAACTAAATCATACCTCAGCTGGTCTCAGCGAAGAGGTAAAGAAACCGCTCCTTCATTGAGCTTTCTAATTCCCACGTACACGCTCACCGTGATTCGTCCATTGTACTTTTACATAAGGAATTTCATGGTTTCTCAAATTTTTCACCTCGCGATCCATAATACACAAGGGAAATTCCTCATAAGTCATATCCTCATGAAGCTCCATAGGCACATACTCGAGGACGTGCGCTGGATCATACACGTACTTACGGAGCATCGATACGTGAAACACATTGTGTATCCCCGCAAGTTTTGGCGGCAAGGCTAGCCGATATGCCAAGGATCCCACACGCTCCAAAACCTCATAAGGTCCAATGTAACGGGGATTCAACTTACCCCGAACACCAAATCGCTTTACCCCTCTCATGGGCGATACTTTCAAGAAGACGCGGTCTCCTATCGCGAATTCCAAATCTCGTCGACGCCTATCCGCATAGCTCTTTTGTCTGGATTGCGCCGTCAATAAGCGTTCACGTGCCAAGCGGACCTTTTCCTCCGCTTCATGCAACACATCCGGTCCTAAGACCCTTCTTTCGCCGACCTCGCTCCAATGGATAGGAGAGCGGCATTTTCTTCCATACAAGGCCTCAAACGGTGCCATACCGATGCTAGATTGATAGCTATTATTATAAGCGAACTCAGCCATCGGCAAATGAGTAGGCCATGCACCCTTGAAGTCCAACACACACGCTCGCATTATATCCTCCAAAATCTGAATTGTCCTCTCCGATTGACCGTCAGTTTGAGGATGAAATGCTGAACTGAAATCGAGCCGTGAACCCAAAGCTTCTTGCAAGCTTTTCCAAAAATACGATGTAAAATGGGGATCTCGATCTGAAACTATCGAGGTCGGGACCCCGTGCAACCGCATAATCTCGTCCAGGTAGACTTGTGCTAATTTGTCTCCCGACCAAGTGGTGTGGATTGGCAAAAAGTGTGCCGATCCACCACCACCCAAATCGCGTCGTGGCCACCTAACGATCGAGGTAGGCCCACAACAAAATCCATTGCGATATTCTCCCACTTCCAAACTGGAATGGGCAGCCCTTGCAATTTTCCTGCTGGAAAGCGACGCTCGGCCTTCACCTGTTGGCATACTAAACATTGTGCCACAAAGCGTCCAACATCAAGTTTCATTCCCGGCCACCAATAATGCAATTTAAGATCCTTATACATTTTGGTGCCGCCCGGGTGGATCGCATAGGGAGAAGTGTGAGCTTCTTTCAAGATCTCCCCACGAATGTCCTCGACTTTAGGCACGCACAATCGATTTCGGAATCGAATGGCGCCCATCGAATCCATATGAAAATCACCGGCGCGCCCACTCTCGATAGCACTCCGCACCTTTTGGAGTTCCGGATCACCGGATTGCTTTTCTTTTATTTGCTCCAACAAGTTCGGCCACACCTCGAGACTCATGAGTTTAGCGGGGACGCCCGGGGCCACGACTTCCAAGTCAAACCGGCCCATTTCCTTGATCAACGGCATTTGTCCCGTCATCTCAATTGCGAAGTTCTCCACGGATTTCCTACTGAGCGCATCGGCCATCACATTGGCTCTACCGGGGTGGTACAAGATGGTTAAGTCGTAATCTTTTATCAACTCCAACCATCTCCGTTGCCTCAAGTTCAACTCCTTTTGAGTGAACAAATACTTTAAGTTTTTATGATCCGTGTACACCTCACAATATTCCCCGTACAAATAGTGTCTCCACAACTTAAGCGCGAAGACCACCGCTGCAAGCTCTAGGCCGTGGGTGGGGTAGTTCTGCTCATAGCACTTCAGCTGACGAGAGGCATATGCTATCAGTTGTCCTCTTTGCATAAGCACACACCCAAGACCACGCCGTGATGCATCACTATACACCACAAAGCCCTCCCCTGCAACCGGCAAGACGAGAACCGGAGCCGAAGTCAACCTTTCCTTTAGCTCCTTAAAGCTTTGGTCGCATTCCTCGCTCCAAACATATTTGGCCCCCTTGCGGGTAAGACGCGTTAGTGGACCAGAGATTTTTGAAAATCCCTCCACAAACCGCTGATAGTACCCCGCAAGACCCAAAAAGTTTTGTACTTCCGTGACATTGGTCGGGCGAGGCCAATCCTTGATTGCCTCAACTTTCATAGGGTCCACCGATACTCCTCCCGCGGAAATCACATGACCCAAGAAAGCGACCTCACGAATCCAAAATTCGCACTTCTTTAACTTGGTGAACAACTTGTTCTCTCGAAGAACTTGAAGCACAATCCTTAGGTGCTCTTTATGTCCCTTTTCACTTCGAGAGTAAACAAGAATATCATCTATGAACACCACCACCAATCGATCTAATAGTGGTTTGAACACACGGTTCATTAAATCCATGAACGCCGCCGGGGCATTGGTAAGCCCGAAAGGCATAACCGTGAATTCATAGTGTCCATACCGCGTCCTAAACGCGGTCTTATGCACATCTTTCGGTTTAATCTTCAATTGGTGATAACCGGATTGCAAATCAATCTTTGAATACACCCGAGACCATTGCAACTGATCGAATAAGTCATCAATTCGGGGTAACGGGTACTTATTCTTGACGGTCACTTTATTCAACTCGCGGTAATCCACACATAACCGCAGCGAACCGTCCATCTTCCGCACAAATAGAACAGGGGCTCCCCAAGGTGACACACTTGGCTTTACGAAACCCTTGTCCATCAAATCTTGTAGTTGTGCTTTCAATTCTTTTAGCTTCGCGGGTGCCATCCTGTACGGGGCCTTAGAAATCGGCGCCGTACCCGGGAGCAAATCGATCACGAATTCTATTTCCCGATCCGGTGGCATTCCGGGTAACTCCGCCGGAAATACATCCGGGAACTCTCGGACCACAAGAATGTCCTCGAGTCCCAACACTTTCTTTCGGTCATCCACCACCGTCGCTAAGTAAGCGATGCAACCACTAGCAATCAGCTTTCTTGCTTGCGACGTGGACACCAATGATGCAAATAGCGAACTCTTGCACCCACGGTACACAAACTCCTTATACCCGGGTTCTTTAAACCTCACTATCCGGCTCTCACAATCAATAGTAGCGTGATATCTCGAGAGCCAATCCATTCCTAGGATTACATCATACTCATTCATTCGATTTAATACCAGCAAATCAGCTGGCATGATCCAGTTCTCAATTCTCACTGGACAGTCTACACACGCGTGATGTACACAAAAGGTGTGTTCAGGTACTTGCACAGTTCTTGCATGCGTGGCTTCTACAATTTCTATTCCATGCGCAATAGCAAATGATCGAGCAATGAATGAATGCGATGCTCCAGTATCAAACAAAGCTCTACATCGAATGCCTTTAATTCACACGATACCTGCCACGACATCCTCCTGGGCAGAAGGCTCCTCCACCTGTGAGGCGAACACCCGTCCACTGGGTGCCGGCCGCTGGCCCTCAGCTGGTCTCGGCGGTGGTGTACGGCCTGCCGACATCGCCGCGGGTGGGATGCCCACAAGCTGTCTCGGCGAAGCAAATGCCGATGCCGATGACGGTGCCCGGCCATCATCTATCGGACAATTGTACCGCATATGTCCCGGCTGTCCGCACTTGTAGCACCGGCCCTCACGGTAGTCACACTGTTGAGGGTTGTGGGGGCCGCTACAAATCGGGCACCGGCTCGAGGGTCGATTTTGCTGAGACCCACGAGACTGATTCTGCGACTGCGAGTGCTTCGGGGGCCGCTTAGAGCTAGATTGCCCACCCGAGCCACCCGCCGGTCGTTTCTTTCATTTTTCTTTATCCTTTTCCTTCTCTCTTTCCCAGGATTCGCGCTCCTCGCGCGCACATGCATTCCCGTGCTCCACCCAAAGAGCACGGTCTAAGACCTCCGCAAAGGTCTGTAGCTTGAAGGCGTGCACCGCCCGAAAGATCTCCGGTCGAAGCCCGCGCACGAAGCAATCGACCTTGTCCAACTCTCCGCGGACAACGTGCGGTACATAATTGATAATGTACGAGAACTCCCTCTCGTACTCACGCACGGTGCGGTTCCCTTGCTTCAACTTTCGGAATCTTTCTTGGAGTTTCCTTTTCTCACTATCGGGGAAGTAGGCGGGGAACACCATACCCCGAAACTCCTCCCACGTCGGTGGCGGAAGGCTAGAGAGTCGATCACGCCGAACTCCCTTCCACCACACCTTCGCCGATCGCTCTAAATAATGAGCAGCGAGGTGCACTTTGTCCCTCTCCAAGGTATACAGATCCTCGAAGAGCGTCTCCATGGCATCGATCCACGTCTCTACGTCCCATTGATCCACGTTCTCCCCGTTGAAGATAGGCGGGTTGAACTTCTTGAACCTCATGAGAGCCGAAAGTGCGCGCTCTCGTTCCGCATCCTCCACCGCGGAGTCGGGTATAGGAGCATCCGACCCATCGGCTACAGTCGGTGGTGCCGGTGGCGCCACAGCCGGCGCCGGTGTCACCTCCTCGGCCGGTGCCGAAGCAGAGGCCGGAGGCGCACCCGATCTCTCCTCCCTAATCGCAGTCGCTTGCTGCGCCATCTCGTCTTGGAGCTTCTTAATTTGCTCCTCCTGTCGTTGCATGGCTTCGGCCTGTCGCCGAACCACGCCCATCAACTCGGTCAACTGGTCATGAAGACCCGAGTTCTCGCCCTCCCCGAGTTGTTCGGGAGCCGCGCTCGATTCTCCGAGCCCAGCCCTCGTAGGAGGTCGTCCACGTACCATTATCTCCTGAAAACACAACGACTTTGGTCATTTCGTGACGTTCAAAGTCATTCGCGACACAACATTTCACGAAAATAAACGTGAACCCAATCTAGGCGAAAGTCACACAAGGGTTCTTATTCCCCTCACTCGGTTTCATGTTGTCGGCCGCCAACATGAACTCTCTTGGTGAAGAATAAGGCACACCTCGAATCTACCTCTACTTCCAACTAGAGGTATAAGGACATAACCCAATCACTTATCTTTCGCCACAATCAAAGATCTCGTCACTCATGAGCCTACACTCCTAGGGTCTTTTCCATCCAAGGGTTTCTTAGGTCCACCTAGACCGTTTCTACGCTCTGATACCACCTCAGTCTGTCACGCCCCGTCGGGCCTTTAACACCAGCTAGGTGGAAAGGAAGCCACACGGGCGCATGCCCCAGACCCGCCGAACGGATAGAGTCTTTTCTACCCGCCCAAGGCGTCACAACACAAGCATATCCACGATGTTCCAACTAGGAACGGAGTACAAGAGTTGCACAAGGAAAGCATCAACATAAAGAAGTTCTACTTCTATTACAACACATTTGCACATTTATACATGCCTAAATTTTTCTTTTCTTTCATTTCCATTCCATACATCATGTTCCAAAATTATGGAACATACAAGTTACATACATTTAATAAAAACCCCTATACTATCAATGTCCAAGACTAGGGGTACAACTCTATGTATCACCAAAATGGAAGGGCCGCTATCTAGAGAGCCAAACCCTTGCCTCGCTCCGCCGCCTCACTCGCGGAAGGACCTGAAAAACGTGGGGTGAGAACTATAAATATAGTTCCCAGTGGGTAAGGCCACCCAAGAGAGAAGCTCGACCCACCAGGTCCAAAGAAACACCATATGCATAAGTTAGATCACAAATAACTATGCAACAAATATTTACATGCTTGTAAATAAACATAAAGGATGCAACCAAATAAAATGTTCATTTTTATTTTCTCCTAGGTTCATCCTATATTTCACATTGACCAAGTTCAACTACTTGTCATAAACTTATGGTTTCGGAATCGCCGCATCACCATAATAGTTCCAACGTCCAAGGAGTGAAATCGTCACCTCCGTGTTTGGGTAGCGAAATTGTCGCATACCCGGGATAGCGAAATCGTCGCATACCCCATTTCAACACCGCCATCACGTGGAACGGGTAGCGAAATCGTCGCATACCCGGGATAGCGAAATCGTCGCATATCCCAATTCATCACCGCCAACTCATGGCACGGGTGGCGAAATCGTCGCATACCCGGGATAGCGAAATCGTCGCACATCCCAATCCGTCACCGCCAACTCATGGCACGAGTAGCGAAATCGTCGCATACCCGGGATAGCGAAATCGTCGCACATCCCAATCCGTCACCGCCAACTCATGGCACGGGTAGCGAAATCGTCGCATATCCCAATATTCACATATTACGTTTGCCAACCCAAGTCCCATGACCCTAGGTTCAAGTCACTAAGTCTCACCTATGTTTAATGACACTAGGTTCACTTTACATTCTCAACCTAGGTTCCATGACACTAGGTTCCAATCATACACGTTCCAACCTATGTTCTCAACACTAGGTTCCAATCATACATGCAATCACATAACAAGTATAGATAATAGAAACATACTTGAATTCTTTAACATGCAAGAGGAGCTCTATCATGATTCTCATTTTGCCAACATGCAAGTTCTAGGATTTCACATTACACACTATTTTATCTTTAAATGGTTATTTACCCTAGACATGGAAGTGACCTAATCACTTCGGTAAACACAAACCCACCTCAAGAGCTTCCAATTTCTTGAATTCTTTGAGCTACTAAGTCTCCAAGCCTTGAGTTCTTGCTTCAATCCAAGCTTCTACAAGAAAATGGTTCGTTACTCGTTACGAACCCTTAAATCAACTCAATACATGAAATCATTTATTCTAACATGATTTTCTATGCCTCAATAGCAATTCCCGAAGGTCCAAATATTTTTAGAACCTTCCATGGCAAAAGCCCCAAATTTACCTAGGGTTTGCATGCATGCAAGCCAAATCCTAGATTTCTTGGCCAATCTTCCACCATTTGTGGTTAGATTGTCTAGGGTTTTCAAAAATCTCATCTCAAAGGATTAAATCCAAGGTTTAAACCCCAATAACTCACCTCAAAGCCCTAGCTCCCAAGCTTCTTCTTAAGGTTCTTTGCACCTTGGAAGTCCTTTTTCAAGCTCCAATCCACCACTTCTCCAAGCTTTGGAGAGATCTCTAGAGAGAGAAAGTGAGGGAGAGGGAGAGGGAATATGAGGAGAATGAAGAAGGAATGAGGGGAGAGACCTCAGCCCCCTCCTACATAACCTATTCACTGCAAAATTACCAAAATACCCCTCACTGGGCATTCTGCCTCAGCCGGGTCCGGACCTTGCAAGTGGGGTCCGGACCCCGCACAGGTGACAGTCCACCGCGCAGGCCGGGTCCGGAACCCGTACGCACCCCAACTCGGAAACCAGCTCGGGTCCGGACCGTGACGTCCGGGTTCGGACCTTAGCTGCCCGCGGACTTCATTGTCCGGACCCCAGCTTCCCGGGTCCGGACCCCGTGAGCAGTTTTGCTCCACTTGGTCCCTTTTTCAAAATTTTTTGATTTCCGGGTTTCCACTCGCACCCACAATGTTCCGAAACCTTCGGAACCCAATTCCACACCAGCCATTATCGGCTTCCATCGAACTTTATCAAATTTAGTAAGGTTCGATACAACGCACCGAAATTCAGAGTGCTACAATTTATGTCCCAATCCGGCTTTGAATTCTGGATTAGCCTATTCCGAAGTAAACCACTCAAAACCCTCTCTTACAAGCCCCTCTTCTCCCTTCGACACTTTCCTCTCCCTTAAACAAAACATTTTTCTAAACATTCTAAATGTCCCAATTGTCTATTCCGATTCTTATTTTAACAATAAACTAAATATATTTAGATGATTCGCTATTCCATTTTTCACTCCAATGCAATCCAATTCCGTTCTCATTCTCATTCCAATTATAAACCAAACATGCCCTAAAAAAGTTTATAACCTCAAACCTGCATGCCTTAAGAAATCTCTTGTATATAGCACCTCTATTTGAACTAAGCTCACCTTCTGTTCCTTTTATAATATCGCTATTTTACCACACCTTACACATGAACCCATATTTATCACTCCTCCAAAGGTAGAGTCCCTAATTATAACTAAATATTACACCAAGTCCACACAAAAAATCTTTGGATCCAATTTGACACGTGGTACATGCGTTACTCTCTTGGGGTCAAAATAAGACAATAATAATTGTCCTTTATTGTGCATTCTTTTGTAGTCTTACTATATGCCCTATTACAAAATCAATAATAGTGCCTCTACGACCTTCACCATGAATTACAACACCTACTCTGATATCTAAAAATCAGAGTTATCTTCACTTTCATTTTATATTTTTCAAGCTTAATTGACCCGAACAACACAGCGAGTTAAGCCGAGCTTAAGCTTGCTCATTTATTAGGCATTTGCTTAATTTAGTATTGCTGTAACTAGAAACATACTCGCTTTGAAACTTTAAAAGATCCAAAAAATTTAAAAAATTTCACAAACTTTAATCCACCAATGCTGCGAAGTTACAATGGGAATTACATACATTATCAAGTATTAACACTCAGTCGATATAACATCTACATACAACATAGCATATCATACGGAGAATCCACAAATACAACTACACACCAGCTATCTTATCTCCAATCCATGGTCGACAAGATGAAGACCATGGGGCGATAATCTCACGCCCTTGAGGTCCCTATGTTTGGTACAAGAGCTAACTAGCAAGCTCTATTAAAATAAATAAATAAATAAATACGTGCTAGTCAACAGGTTCACTAGGCTGATTTTTGTTTGAAAATTAAAAGACCAATAACAGTCTACATTAGGCTTGGGCTTTGAATTTCTAGTTTCTCAGTAAACGAGGGCAATAGTTCAACTATTTTGGACCAGACCCAATATCCATATTTCAGTCCAAAATATTTAGCCTATCCCAGTCCACTATTTACCTATGGTCTGGCACGTGTTGGACGATTTACGTAATGTTGGACAAAAGCAGCTGGCTCCCCCACTTCTAGGGATGTTAATGGGTACGAATACGCAAAATTTTATCTGAACCCAAACCCGAATCCTAAAAGGATATATTTATCCGATGCTAAACTGATATAGTTGCTGATTAGGGTGAGGGGGCGCGGGTGGCGACGGCGGCGGCCCGCAAGGGAGGGAGGAGATGGTAGAAGGGATGGTGGATGGGGATGGTGGGGAGTGGATGGTGGAGAGGGATAGTGAGAGTGTGGGCTGAGAGAGAGAGAGAGAGAGAGAGAGAGAGGAGAAATTAAGTGATACGTACATAAGAGAAATTGAGAAAGAATGAGAGAAGAGAAATTGAGAGAGAAATGAGAGATTAATTCTAACCATTCATCAATTTCTTTTCTCTTATTCTCTCTCAATTTCTCCTATCTTTCTCTCAATTTCTCTTCTCTCTCTCTCTCAGCCCACACCCACACCATCCCCTCCACCATTCTCTCCCTCCCCCGCGGGCTGTCGTGCCTCCGGCGACGACGGCCGTGGGGGGTGGGGGAGGTGGTGTGGCGGCAGCAGCATATGAGGTAGGGGAGGGTGTTGATGTTGGGAGGTAGGTCGTGATGGAGGTGATGATGGTGGAAAGGGTGAGAGAGAGAAGAGAATTTGGGGAGAAGTTCAAAGAGAGGAGAAATTGAGAGAGATAGTGAAAAAAAGGAGAAAAGTCTAGTCATCCATCAATTTTGATGGATGGGTAGGAACTTAGGAGTACAACGACTACTGTACTCCTAATAGTACAGTAGTCCTGTTATATATATATATATATAATCCAGTAACTATACTATAAATAGCACCAAAACACTTGGTGCTACCAATTTTTTCGCCATTAGATCTAATCCTTTGACCATTTCCACCCGTTAGATCATACTATTCAACTAACCACCCACTCAACCCCAGGGGACCACTATCATCATAACCGCACATCCCTTCATCCAGGGGCCGAAAACCTGATAGCACCGATGACTTGGTGCTATTAATAGTATAGTAGCCTAGTTCTATATATATATATAGAGAGAGAGAGAGAAAGAGTTCGGCTATGGTGTTTTTAAAAGCACCAAGCACTTGGTGCTTATAAGTTTCTCACTGTTATATTTATATATTTGACCAATTTCGTTCCTTAGATTATGCTATTCCACCAAACAACCACTCAACCCTAGGGGACCACTATCATCCTAACCGCACATCCCTTTATTCAAGGACCGAAAATCTACAAGCACCAATGACTTGGTATTTTTAAAAGCATAGGAGCTCAATTATATATATATAGAGAGAGAGAGAGCTACCATGCTTTTGAAAGCATAAGGGAGTTCGTACTTTTGACTTTTTGGCCTTTGAATCAAGGATTATAGAGTTGGGATGATAGTGGTCCGCCCTAGGGTTTAGCGGTCCTCTAGGAGAATAATATTAATCTAAGGGTTAAAAATGATCAAAGAGGTTGATTCAAAGGGTAAAAAATTGGAAGCACCATATGAGTGGTGCTTCCGAAAGCACCAAAGTCGAACTCTTTATCTCTCTCTCTCTCTCTCTCTATATATATATATATATATAGAGTATGGCTACTGTGCTATTAGAAGCATAGCAGTTCCTGTGCTCCTAAGTTCCTAACCACCCATCAAACTTGATGAATGGTTAGAAAGAGAGAGATAAGAAAAATTTAGAAGAAATTGAGTGTCTCAATTTCTCCTCTCCTTAAATTTCTCTCCAATATCTCTTCTCTCTCTCATCCTAACAACCCATCAAACTTGATGGGTGGTTAGAAACGTAGGAGCATAAGGACTGCTGTGCTCCTAATAGCACAGTAGTCTTGCTCTATATATATATATATATATATATATATATATATATATATATATATACACTAGTTGAGTGTATGTGCAAATGCACGTAACAATTATTTTAATAGCACATCTTCGTCTCTCCAGGATGAACGGTGTACGGCGACCGATGTGCCTCAGTCAAGATCTCCCGCCTCAAATCCCGATCACTGGGCACACACCTCCGTCCTCGAAAACGAAGGGAACCATCGGCGTGAATCGTGAAGTCTCCATCTTTACGCTGCTCGGCCTCTGCTCGCACTTTCTGCAAGTGCGGGTCCGTCAGCTGTCCACTAGAAATCCGATCTGACAAGGTGGGCAGCACCACCAAGGTCAACAGCTGTGCGGTAGCTCCAGAAGGTAGGATCTCCAACTCTAGTCGACGAAACTCCTCCACCAAGCGCTCCTGGTCGGTGATCAAGAAAAACAGCTCCGCCAAAGGCTGCTTCCGGCTCAAGGCGTCCGCCACAACGTTCGCCTTGCCCGGATGGTACTGGATAGAGATATCGTAATCCTTCAAAAGCTCAAGCTACCGTCTCTGTCTGAGGTTCAACTCCTTCTGAGTGAAGGGGTACTTCAGACTCTGATGATCCGTGAACATCTCGCAATGAGCTCCGTACAGATAGTGTCTCCACAGTTGGAGAGCGAACACCACCGCTGCTAGCTCGAGATTGTGCGTCGGATAGTTCTTCTCGTAGTCCTTCAACTGGCGCGAAGCATACGCGATGACCTTCTCCTGCTGCATGAGCACGCACCCTAATCCTATCCGAGACGCATCGCAGTAGACCACAAAGTCCTCACAAGGCTGCGACAATGCTAAGATAAGGGGCACGAGACAGTCTGTCCTTCAGCTCCTAGAAGCTCTTCTGACAAGCGGGAGTCCACAGAAACCTCTCGCCCTTCCTCGTCAACTTGCTCAAAGGGACGGCGATCTTAGAGAAACCCTCAACAAATCGTCGGTAATAACCCGCCAAGCCGAGGAAGCTCCTGATCTCCGTCACAGAAGTCGGAACAAGCCAATCCACCACTGAGTCCATCTTCTTCGGGTCCACCGCGATACCAGACTACGTCACGATGTGACCCAAGAAGGAGACTTTCCGAAGCCAGAACTCACACTTCTTGAGCTTAGCGTAAAGCTTATGCTCTCGAAGCGTCAGGAGGACTCGTCGAAGATGATCCTCATGCTCCACGTCGCTCCTCGAATAGATCAGTATGTCGTCAATGAAGACCACGACAAACTGATGCAAGAACTGCTGGAAGACCCTGTTCATCAAATCCATGAAAGCTGCCGGGGCGTTAGTCAATCCGAACGGCATCACCGTGAACTCGTAATGCTCGTAACGAGTCCGGAAAGCCGTCTTCGCAACGTCCTCGGCCTTGATCTTGAGTTGATGATACCCAGACTGCAAATCAATCTTCGAGAATACCAAGGCTCCCTGAAGCTGGTCGAAGAGGTCGTCGATCCGCGGTAGAGGGTACTTGTTCGTCACCGTCACCTTGTTAAGCTCGAACTCACAATCAAACCAACGAAAAAAATCCTTGCGAGTCCATCACTCTGGTGCACAGGGTTGCCAATCGCAACAAGCGATAAAATCACCAGTGATGCCAAACACCTGTCTCCAAGTGATCGGACACGCAATCCAAACCAAGATTTGCATGAAAGCCGTGACGAAAACCTTGTACGCAAACACACGCACAGAGATCTCGGAGCCAACAATCAGGCTCCCGACAATAGATCACTAAGACACCAAAACTCCTGGCAAAAGACCGAGATCACCACACAAAATAAACCTTTTAGCTGTGTAAGGCACAGTTACCGAGTTAAAAGGCAACCAGACTCAACCCGGAGTCAAACCATCTGCAGTGACGGCAAATCAACTGCGCAAAACCATCCAGGGATTAGCTCAAGGCTCACTACGTGATCAGGGATGACCACCACTCTAGCTTTCTACAAGATGATCTATAGAGATTGTCTTGCAAGAGAAAGCACCGACCCTAACCAGACAGTCCCAAGAGGGATAGGATATTCCGTCCTAACTTTTGACACTGCGTTGTCTGCAGCCAACGCATTTATCAAAAAAAAAAATGAAATATCCGAAGATCAAATGCCGACAACAAGTTGGCGACACCACAAAGGTACCAGGCCAACTAAACTCATAAGCTGGACAAAATTTTACGGAAGAATCACCGAATTAACGGAAATGCAAACCGACCCACAAAACAAGGTCTGCCCTGAGCCAACTCCCTAAGAGTCTTCGGCTTCCAACAACAAACCGACGACTACTCGCGACGTAGGGTCGCCAACCACACGAACCAAAGCGAAGGAAAAACAATTTCCAGCGTCGTCTAACCAACGTCAAACGCCGTGAGACCTCCAACAATAACCTGGAAGATCTCGCGACAACACGAAAGCCTACAAATACCACCTGAAATCCCATGACACACAAATTTAGGCGTTAGGATAGCTGCATACAATGTATGCACCAACAAAAACCTGACACCAAACAGTGTCCACTCAGTCTAGTACACGTCAGTTTGACGTAAGAACTAGCTAAAGGTCGAAAGACCAACACTGACGATTCCACCAGCAAAACGTCAGAGGGGTAGGCTTCACCGCCCTACCCAACTGTCACGCCCCGTCGGGCCTTTAACACCAACTAGGTGGAAAGGATAACCGCACGAGCGCATGCCCCAGACCCGCCGAACGGATAGAGCCTCTTCTACCCGCCCAAGGCGTCACAACACAAGCTTATCCACAATGTTCTAACTAGGAACGGAGTACAAGAGTTGCACAAGGAAAGCATCAACATAAAGAAGTTCTACCTCTATTACATCACATTGCACATTTATACATGCCCAAATTTTTCTTTTCTTTCTTTTCATTCCATACACCATGTTCCAAAACTATGGAATACATAAGTTTCATACATGTAATGGAAATCCCCTATACTATCAAAGTCCAAGACTAGGGGTACAACTCTATGTATCACCAAAATGGAAGGGCCGCTATCTAGAGAGCCAAACCCTTGCCTCGCTCCGCCGCCTCACTCGCGGAAGGACCTGGAAAACGTGGGGTGAGAACTATAAACATAGTTCCCAGTGGGTAAGGCCACCCAAGAGAGAAGCTCGACCCACCAGGTCCAAAGAAACACCATATGCATAAGTTAGATCACAAATAACTATGCAACACTTATTTACATGCTTGTAAATAAATATAAAGGATGCAACCAAATAAAATGTAAATTATCATTCTCTCTTAGGTTCATCCTATATTTTACATTGATTAAGTTCAATTACTTGTCATTTACTTATGGTTTCGGAATCGCCGTCTTACCATAAGGGTTCCAACATTCAAGGAGTGAACTCGTCACCTCCTAGTTCGAGTAGCAAACTCGTCGCATACTCGGGATAGCAAAATCGTCGCATACCCCATCTCAACACCGCCATCACATGGCATGGGTAGCGAACTCGTCGCATACCCAGGATAGCAACCTCGTCGCACATCCCATCTCGACACCGCCAACTCATGACGTGGTAGCGAAATCGTCGCATACCCGGGATAGCAAAATCGTCGCACATCCCGTGTCAATATCGCTAACTCATGGCATGGTAGCGAAATCGTCGCCTACCCGGGATAGCAAAATCGTCGCACATCCCGTTTCAACACCGCCAACTCGTGGCATGGTAGCGAAATCGTCGCCTATCGGGGATAGCAAAATTGTCGCACATCCCGTTGTTCATATTTTTCACTTGCCAACCTAAGTCTCATGACCTTAGGTTCAAGTCACTAAGTCTCACCTATGTTCAATAACACTAGGTTTACTTTCTCATTCTCAACCTAGGTTCAATGACACTAGGTTTCATTCTCACATGTTCCAACCTATGTTCAATAACACTAGGTTCTATTCTCACATGTTCCAACCTATGTTCAATGACACTAGGTTCTATTCTCACATGTTCCAACCTATGTTCAATGACACTAGGTTCTATTCTCACATGTTCCAACCTATGTTCAATAATACTAGGTTCTATTCTCACATGTTCCAACCTATGTTTAATGACACTAGGTTCTATTCTCACATGTTCCAACCTATGTTCAATAACACTAGGTTCAATCATACATGCAACCATGCAACAAGTATAAATAATTGAATTATACTTGAATTCTATATCATGCAATAGGAGTTCATTGCTCTACCTATCATGATTTTATCTTTGCCAACATGCAAGTTCTAGGGTTCACAACACATACCATTTTATTTTTAAATGGATATTTACCCTAGACATGGAAGTGACCTAATCACTTCGATAAACACAAACCCACCTCAAGAGCTTTCAAATTCTTGTATTCTTCAAGCCCCTAAGTGTCCAAGCCTTGAGTTCTTGCTTCAACCCAAGCTTCTACAAGAAAACGGTTCGTTACTCGTTACGAACCTTTAAATCAATTCAATACTTGAAATCAAGTGTTCTAACATGATTTCCTATGCCTCAATTGTAATTCCCGAAGGTCCAAATATTTTTAGAACCTCCCATGGAAAAAGCCCCAAATCTATCTAGGGTTTGCATGCATGCAAGCCAAACCCTAGATTTCATGGCCAATCTTCCACCATTTGTGGTTGAGATTGCCTAGGGTTTCCAAAAACCTCATCTTGAAGGATTAAATCCAAGGTTTAAACCCTAAATCACAAGAACTCACCTCAAAGCCCTAGCTCCCAAGCTTCTTCTTACACCAAGAAGCTTTTTTGCACCTTGGAAGTCCTTTTCCAAGCTCCAATCCACCACTTCTCCAAGCTTTGGAGAGATCTCTAGAGAGAGAAAGTGAGGGAGAGGGAGAGGGAATGAGAGGAAAGTGAAGAAGGAATGATGGGAGAGACCTCAGCCCCCCCCTACATAACCTATTCACTGCGAAATTACCAAAATACCCCTCACTGGGCATTCTGCCTCAGCCGGGTCCGGACCTTGCAAGTGGGGTCCGGACCCCGCACTGATAACTGACCAGCGCGCAGGCCGGGTCCGGACCTTGGTGTCCGGGTCCGGAACCCGTACGCACCCCAACTCGAAAACCAGCTCGGGTCCGGACCGTAACATCCGGGTCCGGACCGTGGCTGCCCGCGGACTTCATTGTCCGGACCCCAGCTTCCAGGGTCCGGACCCCGTGAGCAGTTTTGCTCCAGTTGGTCCCTTTTTTAAAATTTTTCAATTTCCGGGTTTCCACTCGTACCCATAATGTTTTGAAACCTTCGGAACCCGATTCCACACCAACCATTATCGGCTTCCATCGAACTTTATCAAATTTAGTAAAGTTCGATACAACGCACCAAAATTCAAGGTGCTACACCAACAAAAACAGAAAAGGTAACACCAAAGTTGCGGTCGTCCAAAACCGCTACCAAAATCTTGGGCTACACTCTAGTAGCTCCCACGGAAGTCGCGATCGAAACCGCTCAAAGTACCGTCTCCGTAGAGACGCTCGCAGTGGCTCTCGTGCTCTACACAGAAAGTGGGGCCAGGGCAAGAATAGTCCAAACAACAACACAGATCCACCAAGTGACCTCACCTAGCCCGTTAGGACTACCACCTGCCAACGAGTGGTTACGCATAGGGGAAACACACCCTGCCACTTGGTATCTGCCTGGTATTCCACCACCACTTCTAGTAGAAGCACGAGTCTGCGTCCACACCATAAGGCATACACAAGGAAGAATAACCGAACACCTGTAGCACAGAACACGGGGTAAAAATAATCATACATCTCGAGATTATTAATCTCTACCCAGACACCGGGACTAATCCCTACAATCCCGCGCTCTCACGTGTCGATAAGTCTTAGGCTTTCCTATGGGTCAACCTATCCAGTGGTTCAGTTACAAGTTTATGAATGAATGAGTGTTTGTAACCTTTACGCTCTGATACCATCTTAATCTGTCACGCCCCGGGCTAGTTTTAGAAGCGAAAATACGTGCCATTTTTTTTTGAAAGCTTAGCCCGCGCCACGTACAGACCCTCCACAAATACAGGTCCCACTGTCTACATGGACAGAGTCTCCCCTGTATTTGCACGGCGTACACACGATACAAACAGGATCACAACCACTATTCATTCATCACACAAACAACAATCACAATAACCAAAGCATACAGCTAACCGTCCTTGACAATTGCATGTATCTAAACAAGTCCTTAGGCGAAGGATGATGCGATGCACAAACAACAGATCATTCTATAAAAATGCTTCTTACCCAGAAGCTTTATTTGAAATCCTAATCTCAACCATTTAAAGATCATTTGAAAACCGTTCTACACACGAGAACTCTCTTTTGAAATCCAAAAACCGATCGATTAAAAGCTGTTTGAAAACTGTTTCCCACACGGAAACCTTTACTTGAAAACCGCTACCACGAAGGATAGAAATCCACGATTCACAGAAGATCACATAACTCGGCAATAACTAAACCATAAGAACGATATACTACGCATAGTCATCCACAATATCTACGCATGCAATCAACACAAAATACTGAACCATATCCATAAGTCTACTAGGTAAAGGGAGAGTGTCAGGGTAGCAACCAAAATGGTGGTAACACAGGTCGGGACCTCTAATGCAGCTATCTAGTCGCGTCTCACAACGTCCCGACTCCCACCACCCGGCTCACCTGAAAAAAACAACGATGGCGGGGGGGTGAGAACATGATAAACATGTCTCCCCTCCCAGTGGGTAACGCAAGCCGACGAAGGCGAGGTGTACACACCGACGCGAGGGTCAACAGATAGATAGATAGGTAAAACAGTAGCATAAGTAAGCATGAGTATGAACCATACATGAACGACTATGCTAGTGTAAGCAAATAGTATATGCATCAACTGTAGATAGATAATGAAACCCAATCACCACCAGGCCACAGGGACGGATCCCTGGCACTGTCACAACTGCTCACTCACAGGCACATAACCTCCGCAGATGCACATGTCGAGAGGCTCACGGGTTGGAAACGCACAACCCTTTTCCGGAAAAGAACACCTTAAGCGGTGGATCAGACCGCTGGCGTACGTGAAGTGCTAGAAGAGCTGTGACGATCGATGCAATATGCTCAAACCAGAGAACGACAACTAGCCGAGAATAGCAACGGGACCAAGTCCAAGGATCGCTCGGAACAACAGGCGATCACCACTGACCAACCAGGTCACATCAATAATCATGCAAGATACACCATGCATCAATTCGGTTTATGTTATACGAATGTAACTATTTACCCAATCTCACAGGGACCCATAAGGTGTATGGGCCCAGCCTGCACCGTGCCTCATGGGTCGTGTCCAGCATCCATCACCCCCTTAGGTCGTGCTATGCATCCATCACCCGGGGTCGTGCATCACATCCATCACCCAATCGGCTCTCAAAGCATATCAATAAGTCATGCAACATCCACACTACTCTACTAATGGCAAGCTCACATAAGTAGAGAGAAAACGGGAGTCTAGTGAACTAATAATCAACATGCAAGAGAAAGGGATAGAAAGGTATCACCGCTAGTCCACTGAACCGACTCCGGATCGAAGTACCCACCTGCAGAAATGAGAGAGCCTAACACCAACGGCTCACGGGAACGTCGACAGGACCTACGAGGTACTAACAGGGTCAAGGTCCACCGAGTCGACACTAACAAACGACAGCACACAACCCGAAATCGTCGGATCGTCCGGAAAACCCGCGGGGACGATCCCGAACTCAAACCAAGCCCCAAAGGGGTACCAACAAACCACGCGAGTGCTCCGCTGTCCACAACCACACCAAACAAGGTGGTTGGACAGCGGGCACAAGGCCGGGATGCTACGAACACCAACGCATTCGAAACGGCTTTCCGGGTTTCCGAAAAATGCCGATTTGGCACCGGAACCCTCCGTCACTCATCCGCTGCCCTCGAAACTTCGGGACAGCGATGAAGAACAGCCAACGAGGCTATACGACGAAGCCAAGTCGCTCACGAAACCAGCAAGTGAGTCGCTGTAGTACCCCTGGGCCCTAACTGACGGAATGACTGTAGTATTTTAGACTGTCCGACACTTCTGGAGAAGGTCGAGACAAGTCGGAGTCGTTTCGGCGTCAAATAGACGCGAAAACGGACTCGGAGCACCGAAGCGAGCCAAAACTGAGTTTTGGGCTTTTGAAGTTTCGGGCGCCCAGATGCTCTGTTTTGGGCGCCCAGTTGTCCAGTGCCCCTTTTTTGAAAATTACTAAGTCATTTCGGATCCATGTTTCGGGCGCCCGGAAAGTGAGTCCGGAAATCCTGCCTCGTGAGTATCGAACGGCTCGACACGTGTTGATCAGTTGGTGTGATCCGCCGGACCAGGTTTGGGCGCACCGGACCGCGGCGGAGAGTCCGATGGTCGAGTTGGTGTGGGCTGAAGAACCGGGCGCCCACTTCATGAGTTTCGGGCGCCCGGAAGTGTGGTTTTCTGCTGAGGACAGGTTAGTGTAATTCTGTTCTTGAGGCTCATTGCACCGAAACTAGTGGTCTTTAAAAGCATTGGACGACCTCCCCTGAGGCTCTTTTCTCCCCTCTTCAAGGTGAACTCGGAGCTTGCAAGAGGAAACCCTCTCTTCTCTCCCAATTTCATCTCCCTCCATTGATGAACTTGGTTTCCTGCTGAAACTGCAACGTCAACCTGGAGTGTTCGTGCTCGTGTGCAGTGTAGGAGTATCCAAATCCAACGAAACTTGGTTTGTTGGATAGAGGACTCACAGAGGAAGAAGTGGAATCTTTCCAATCACGATTTGGACAGGTATGTAAGCTACAGTTGATGTTTTACTGGACCCCTGGTGTTCTTGAGCTGAAACTTGGGTTTTTCCTTTGTTCTTGGGATCCAATCTCTTGGGAGCTGGAATTACGAAGTGAAGATTGATCCTTCCACTTTCCTTACTGGTTTGGAGGTTCTTCCCACTGGAATTGAGGATTCAAATGTGAGTTCTAGCTCAGATTTTGAGTAATTGCTTAAGTGCTGAATTTTTGGGTCATTGATGGAAATTCTTGGATTTTTAGATCCAGATCTTTGTGAGGATCTTTGGAGAGGTTTTGGTTTGTTCCATCACTGTTTTTGAGAGGTTTGTGACCCCTTTCTATGAGCTAGATTCGTTGGAATCCCTGAATTCTTGCTGTGTTTGTGTTTTGCTTAAGTGCTGGAACTTCTGGATCCATGTGCAGGAGGGTCCAGATGTTGACCTGATTCAGTGTTTAGGCTTTTTGGACATCGAGTCGAACTCCGATTTGGCTGAAATTTGGAAGGTTTGTTCTTGAACCTCTGCTGGTGAGTTGAGCCAAATTTCACTGCATTTGGACTTAGGATTTGGATTTTATCGCATGTTGATCACATGTGGGTTGTGTTGCCAGGCTGCAGTTCTGGGCTGATGATCTGGGCGCCCAGAACAGTGCGCAGGTGGGTCCGAATCTCAAGGTTGCAGATTTGAGCTCGATTTCGACCGGCGTTGTTTGGAGGCCTTCCACTCGACTCCTAGCCGCTGTTGGATAGCTTTCGAGGTGGGTTGATGTTACCGAAATCGCCGGATTTTCTCCTAAGTATAGAGAGTGCAGCATGCTGTTTTATTATCTGTTAAATCATGTTAGTAGCTCGAATTCGTGAATTTGCATGTGTTTATATGAAATCTGAATTTGGAGCATAAATTGATAATTTATCGACATGACTTTACATGCTGAACTGGGAATTGACTTAGGAGAAAACTTGCGAACATACAACCGTCACTTTTCGAACTGTTATCAGATTTAGCTCTAGGAGCCGTTTCTGTTCCTGTATCACCGCTGTTAGTGCGAGGTGGATACTTAGTTCGTTATAGGACGAGTTTACGCTCGTGCTGGGATGCCGAGCTTGTATTTACAGCAGGGTTAGACTGTTCTGTATTACCGGGTGCCGTCGGGGTTGATGGTGGACCCAGACTCTTGTTTTAGCTTCTGGTTGTGCTGAGGGCACGTGAGCTGAGAGTCTTTGACCCCTTTAGACCCTTTGTTCTTTGACTATAGCCTGCCGGAGCCTGTTTGTGCTCGACAGAGATACGCGTACTAACTCGACTGGGTAGCTCCCCCGAGTGCCGCTCCGGAGTGAGGCCTCTTTTGCGTTGATGTCGCTACAGATTGTGGATCTGGTTTGGACCGGCTACCCTATTTGGTAGTGTGCGGTGTGGCTAGGCAGTTGGCTGGACGAGCCCGTTTGGGCGGTTCCGATAGATTGGGTCAGGGATGATTTCTCACTTTGGTGGTGCTTACTTGAGAGTTGACTTAGATAGTGGTAGGGTAGTGGCATGATAGCTGTAGAGTTTATTCCAGCTTACTTTGTTGTTCTTTACCTACCAGCTATACTGTTAGTCTCGTAGACTTAGTGGGTGGACCGTAGAGGTCGGTATCGGTACCCACTGAGGACTACTTCTTTTGATAGTAGTTCTCACACCCTTTGTTGCCACCTTTTGCAGAGCCTTCTTCTGTTGCGGCTGCTGCGCCTGTTTCCGCGGATCGAGGTAAGGGAGTCGCGAGCTAGATCCCTATCTGTCCCTGTTGTTCCTAGAGGAGGACCCTACTGGAGATAGTTTCTTTTTGGAGTTGTGCCATGTACATATACTATGGTTT
Source organism: Puya raimondii (assembly GCA_016920855.1). NCBI lineage: Eukaryota > Viridiplantae > Streptophyta > Magnoliopsida > Poales > Bromeliaceae > Puya > Puya raimondii. The sequence goes on from JABWPP010000049.1 coordinate 47,301,389, forward strand.
TGTACCTATTTTGGTTGTGGTGGACCTGTTGTATTTTGGACTCTATATGTACAGGTGGCTTTTGTTATTAGTCTGTTTTATTTCAGCTCTATATATCTCTTGTAGTGGCTTGTATGTTTGTTTACAGGTTAGCTATCGCTTCGTATACATAGAAAAATCTATGTATACGGCGGATCTGTTGGCGAGCCCGGGGAAACGAGTAATCCGGGGCGTGACAGATTAAGTGGTATCAGAGCTTAGGAATAGGTCGTTGGGACTTAGTAAACCCTAGGCTATGGCAGACCTTAGGAATGCAAGACGTGAGAGACGTGACTTGCCGCGAAAGTCATCGATTTGACTGTTGAACTCATCCTTAAGTGGAGGGAGTGATCGAAGGCGTGTGTCCTTTCCTGTCACGAACTTGCGTTGGCTGCAGACGACGTCAAGTAGCGAGGGAAAAGAGACGACCTTCTGGACTTTCGCTTGATTGGGTCTTGAGTTGTTTTGTGGTTGTTGACTGATCTGTGTGTTGCGCAGGGGAGCATGGCACCTCCCCGACACCGAGGTCGACCCCCGATGCGGGCTACCCCCGCGCCTTCTGTGGTGCCCGAGCAGGCGGAACCTAGTGCACCCCCTGATGTGAGTGAGCAGTTGAATGCGCTAGCCGAGTCAGCTAGGTAGCAGAGTGCACTTTTGCGGAGGATGTGTGATACCATTACTCACACGTGGAGTGCAGCACCTAGAGCGACGGAGTCGCAGGAGCCACCTCCTGCTGTTCCAGTGGACGTTCCAGCTGCAGCCGTACCCCCAGCAGCGACAGTTCCGGCCGTACCGGTTGGCGACACTTCCCGGTCAGGTGGACAGATGTCGGAGGCTGAGCAGGAGCGGATGACCGAGAGACTGGCTCGTTTTTGTCGGTTTGATCCACCCCGTTTTGATGGTAGCCACATCGAGCCTTGGGTGGTGGAGGCCTGGGTAGGCGAGATGGAGAAGTTATTCGAGGATCTCTTCGTGCCAGAGCGGGAGCGGGTTCACTTGGCAGTTCACTGTCTGACAGGTGATGCACGCATCTGGTGGACGAGGACAAGATCGAGCAGGTCGCTGGATGCACTGCATTTGAGTTGGACCGAGTTCTGCGGGATGCTGTATGGGTCCTATTTCCCTAACAGCGTGAAGCAGAAACTCGAGGAGGATTTGAAGAGTCTACTGCAGGGAGATCGCACAGTGCAGGAGTATACCCGGGAGTTTACCAGACTCCTTAACTGTGTTCCTTTTGCTGCGAGAGATGAGGCTCACAGAGTTTATTTGTTTGAGCGAGGATTGAGACAAGAGATATTTGTCTTAGTTCAGGCGCAGAGGTTGCAGACCTTGGACGCGTCGATCGAGCAGGCGCTATGGGTGGAGCGAGGAGCCTTGACGGCGAGTGAGCGGACGGCCACTCTGAGTCAGGGTTTGGATAGGAAGCGCCCGACTCCGGAGGACGGGGGACAGACCAGTGGCAGACGCCCGCCGAGACCTCCACGATCACGTTCTCAGGGTCGTGGGTTTTCGGGGCGACAGAGGTCTGGTGGATCCCGTCAGCAGGGACGTCAGCAGAGGGCAGCACCGAGATGTGTCATCTGCGGAGGACCACATTGGCCTAGGCAGTGCGAGCAGCGAGAGGGCCGGTGTTTTGGGTGTGGTCAGTCCGGACATCTGCGGGCAGCTTGTCCCCGAGCAGCGTCGCCTGTACCATCGATCGCATCGGCACCCCCTATTCATCAGCAGACCTATGGAGCTCCACCGAGTCACAGCCAGATGGATCGGGCTTCTGTACCACGCCTGGGTGAGCGACGGCAGCAGGCGCAGAGCGGCAGAGTCTTTGCGGCTCAACTGGAGGACTCCACGGCGGCGGATCATGTGGTGGCAGGTATCATTTTAATTTCTGGCATTAGAGCTCGTGCATTATTTGATACCGGTGCATCACATTCTTTTGTTAGTCGAGCATTTGCATCCTTGCATGGGCTAGTGATAGGGCCGTTACCTTGTGCACGAGAGGTGCAGATTCCCGAGCACGTTTTTGCGTGTGGAGGATTGTTGTCAAGCTTGCCCTGTGCAGCTTGGACCTTGGGTGATGCCCGCAGACCTGTTGGTCTTGGGGCGATTGCAGGATTTTGATGTAGTGCTCGGCATGGATTGGCTGACGCGCTACTTCGCGATGATCGACTGTGGCGAGAGGGCCGTGACGTTTCGCGAGCCAGGCCAGGAGGAGTACGTGTATCGAGGCTGCAGGAGCACGTTGTTTGCGACGTGGATTTCGTCGGCACGAGCGAGACAGATGATGAGTCGAGGATGTATCGCATTTCTGGCGACTGTTGTGGAGGTATCTGCAGGGGCACCGGAGCTCGAGGACATCTCCGTAGTCCGCGAGTTCCCGGACGTGTTTCCCCCCGGTGTTGACTGAGATGCCACCTGACAGGGAGGTCGAGTTTGTGATTGACGTAGTCCTAGGAACTGCGCCAATCTCAAAGACACCCTACCGAATGGCACCGGCTGAGCTGAGAGAGCTTAAGGCGCAGCTTCAGGAGTTGATGGATAAAGGGTTTGTGAGACCCAGTGTATCGCCTTGGGGAGCGCCGGTGTTATTCGTGAAGAAGAAGGATGGTTCACTTAGACTTTGTGTGGATTATCGAGAGTTGAATAAAGTGACCATCAAGAACAGGTATCCTTTGCCGCGCATTGATGATCTGTTTGATCAGCTGCAAGGATCTTGTGTCTTCTCGAAGATTGACTTACAGTCTGGTTACCACCAATTGAAGGTGAAGGCCGAGGATATTCCCAAGACGGCTTTTAGGACCCGGTACGGGCATTATGAGTTTACGGTGATGCCGTTTGGATTGACTAATGCCCCTGCCGCGTTTATGGATTTGATGAATCGAGTGTTTAAGCCGTTCTTGGACCGGTTTGTAGTGGTGTTTATTGATGACATCTTGATCTACTCTCGGAGCGATGCTGAGCATGAGGAGCACTTGAGGCTTGTGCTGCAACTTCTGAGAGAGAAGAAGTTGTATGCTAAGCTGAAGAAGTGCGAGTTCTGGCTTCGAGAGGTAGCTTTCTTGGGCCATGTGATTTCGGCCACTGGAGTAGCGGTAGACCCGCAGAAGGTTGAGACTGTGCGGGGTTGGCCCAGACCGACGACGGTTACCGAGGTGAGGAGTTTTCTCGGGTTAGCCGGATATTACCGTCGATTTGTGGAAGGCTTTGCGAAGCTCTCCACACCCCTCACTCGTCTGACGAGGAAGGGGATTAGATTTGTTTGGAGTGCTGAGTGCCAGCGTAGCTTTGAGGAGCTGAAGGAGAGACTGATGCCTGCTCCCATCCTTACCCTTCCTGTGATGGGGAAAGGATTTGTGATTTATAGTGATGCATCACACAGTGGCTTGGGATGTGTGTTGATGCAGCATGGTAGGGTAATTGCCTATGCCTCCCGGCAATTGAAGGATTATGAGAAGAATTATCCTACGCATGATTTGGAGCTGGCAGCTGTAGTGTTTGCACTGAAGCTGTGGCGGCACTATCTGTATGGTGAGCACTGTGAGATTTTCACAGATCACAAAAGTCTCAAGTATCTGTTCACTCAGAAGGAATTGAATCTGAGGCAACGCCGGTGGTTGGAACTGTTGAAGGATTATGATATTACCATCCAGTATCATCCCGGCAAGGCGAATGTAGTGGCAGATGCATTGAGCAGGAGATCAGTGCAGAGCCTTAGTATGATGATCACTCAGCAGGCGCCGTTACTTGAGGAGTTGAGGCGGCTTGAGCTTGAGGTGGTATCCCCTGGGGTTACTGCAAAACTTATGTCTTTGGTTTTGCAACCCACTCTGTTGGATAGGATCCGAGAGAAACAGAGTGTGGACCCCTACTTGATGAGGATTCGAGAGCAGATTGCCAGCGGGCAGACAGGGGATTTTTGTGTTGACAGTTCGGGAGTACTGCGGTACAGGGACCGACTGTGTGTGCCTATGGATTCTGAGATCCGAGAGGAGATTTTGAGAGAGGCTCATTACTCACCTTATACGGTTCACCCCGGTGGAACCAAGATGTATAAGGACTTGAAGGCACACTTTTGGTGGAATGGAATGAAGCGCCATATTGGGAGATTTGTGGCTCAGTGTTTGACTTGTCAACAGGTAAAGGCGGAGCACCGAGTACCTGCTGGCAAGCTTCAGAGTCTCCCAATACCCGAGTGGAAGTGGGACCAGATCGCCATGGACTTTGTCGTGGGATTACCGAGGGCGCAGGCTGGTTTTGACGCTATTTGGGTGATAGTGGACAGACTGACCAAGTCTGCCCACTTCTTACCAGTGCAGACTACTTGGTCCAGGGACAGACTCGCTCAGTTATACTTGGACGAGATAGTGAGACTGCATGGAGTGCCTACCTCGATTGTGTCTGATCGAGACACACGATTCGTCTCACAGTTTTGGAGGAGTCTACAGACCGCACTGGGTACTCAGCTGCGATTCAGCACGGCTTTTCATCCTCAGACAGATGGTCAGTCTGAGCGGACCATTCAGACCCTGGAGGACATGTTGAGGGCATGTGTCCTAGACTTTGGTGGAGGGTGGCATCGACACTTAGGACTGGTTGAGTTTGCGTACAACAATAGCTATCAAGCGAGCATCCAGATGGCTCCGTTTGAGGCATTGTATGGACGCAGGTGTCGTTCGCCCTTGCATTGGAGCGATGTGGGTGAGAGGAAGACTTTGGGTCCCGATATCCTATTGGAAGCGGAAGAGAAGGTCAAGATGGTTCGACGACGTCTTGAGACCGCCCAGAGTCGACAGAGGAGCTATGCGGATACTAGGAGACGAGACTTGGAGTTCCAGATTGGAGATCATGTGTTTCTGAAAGTCTCGCCGTCCAGAGGAATTCGCCGTTTTGGAGTTCGTGGAAAGCTCAGTCCACGGTTTTGTTGGCCCGTTCGAGGTGTTAGAGCGAGTGGGGCCGGTAGCGTACAGGATTGCCCTACCACCGCGACTCTCTGGAGTCCATGATGTGTTTCATGTCTCGGCTCTGAGGCGATATGTGTTCGACCCCTCCCACGTGATTGACTTCACCCCACTTGAGTTGGCTGAGGACCTGCAGTACGAGGAGCGACCGGTGCGGATTCTTGCTCGCGAGACGAAAGAATTGCGCAACCGAGTCATACCGTACGTGAAAGTGCAGTGGAGTAATCACGAGGAGCGTGAGGCGACTTGGGAGCCGGAGACGGTGATGCGGGAATCCTATCCCTACCTTTTCGAGCTGTCTTCTTGAGGTATGAGTTTGAGTTTGAGTTTCGAGGACGAAACTTTCCGTAGGGGGGAAGGATGTAGTACCCCTGGGGCCTAACTGACGGAATGACTGTAGTATTTTAGACTGTCCGACACTTCTGGAGAAGGTTGAGACAAGTCGGAGTCGTTTCGGCGTCAAATAGACGCGAAAACGGACTCGGAGCACCGAAGCGAGCCAAAACTGAGTTTTGGGCTTTTGAAGTTTCGGGCGCCCAGATGCTCTGTTTTGGGCGCCCAGTTGTCCAGTGCCCCTTTTTTTGAAAATTACTAAGTCATTTCGGATCCATGTTTCGGGCGCCCGGAAAGTGAGTCCGGAAATCCTGCCTCGTGAGTATCGAACGGCTCGACACGTGTTGATCGGTTGGTGTGATCCGCCGGACCAGGTTTGGGCGCACCGGACCGCGGCGGAGAGTCCGATGGTCGAGTTGGTGTGGGCTGAAGAACCGGGCGCCCACTTCATGAGTTTCGGGCGCCCGGAAGTGTGGTTTTCTGCTGAGGACAGGTTAGTGTAATTCTGTTCTTGAGGCTCATTGCACCGAAACTAGTGGTCTTTAAAAGCATTGGACGACCTCCCCTAAGGCTCTTTTCTCCCCTCTTCAAGGTGAACTCGGAGCTTGCAAGAGGAAACCCTCTCTTCTCTCCCAATTTCATCTCCCTCCATTGATGAACTTGGTTTCCTGCTGAAACTGCAACGTCGACCTGGAGTGTTCGTGCTTGTGTGCAGTGTAGGAGTATCCAAATCCAACGAAACTTGGTTTGTTGGATAGAGGACTCACAGAGGAAGAAATGGAATTTTTCCAATCGCGATTTGGACAGGTATGTAAGCTACAGTTGATATTTTACTGGACCCCTGGTGTTCTTGAGCTGAAACTTGGGTTTTTCCTTTGTTCTTGGGATCCAATCTCTTGGGAGCTGGAATTACGAAGTGAAGATTGATCCTTCCACTTTCCTTACTGGTTTGGAGGTTCTTCCCACTGGAATTGAGGATTCAAAGGTGAGTTCTAGCTCAGATTTTGAGTAATTGCTTAAGTGTTGAATTTTTGGGTCATTGATGGAAATTCTTGGATTTTTAGATCCAGATCTTTGTGAGGATCTTTGGAGAGGTTTTGGTTTGTTCCATCACTGTTTTTGAGAGGTTTGTGACCCCTTTCTATGAGCTAGATTCGTTGGAATCCCTGAATTCTTGCTGTGTTTGTGTTTTGCTTAAGTGCTGGAACTTCTGGATCCATGTGCAGGAGGGTCCAGATGTTGACCTGATTCAGTGTTTAGGCTTTTTGGACATCGAGTCGAACTCCGATTTGGCTGAAATTTGGAGGGTTTGTTCTTGAACCTCTGCTGGTGAGTTGAGCCAAATTTCACTGCATTTGGACTTAGGATTTGGATTTTATCGCATGTTGATCACATGTGGGTTGTGCTGCCAGGCTGCAGTTCTGGGCTGATGATCTGGGCGCCCAGAACAGTGCGCAGGTGGGTCCGAATCTCAAGGTTGCAGATTTGAGCTCGATTTCGACCGGCGTTGTTTGGAGGCCTTCCACTCGACTCCTAGCCGCTGGATAGCTTTCGAGGTGGGTTGATGTTACCGAAATCGCCGGATTTCCTCCTAAGTATAGAGAGTGCAGCATGCTGTTTTATTATCTGTTAAATCATGTTAGTAGCTCGAATTCGTGAATTTACATGTGTTTATATGAAATCTGAATTTGGAGCATAAATTGATAATTTATCGACATGACTTTACATGCTGAACTGGGAATTGACTTAGGAGAAAACTTGCGAACATACAACCGTCACTTTTCGAACTGTTATCAGATTTAGCTCTAGGAGCCGTTTCTGTTCCTGTATCACCGCTGTTAGTGCGAGGTGGATACTTAGTTCGTTATAGGACGAGTTTACGCTCGTGCTGGGATGCCGAGCTTGTATTTACAGCAGGGTTAGACTGTTCTGTATTACCGGGTGCCGTCGGGGTTGACGGTGGACCCAGACTCTTGTTTTAGCTTCTGGTTGTGCTGAGGGCACGTGAGCTGAGAGTCTTTGACCCCTTTAGACCCTTTGTTCTTTGACTATAGCCTGCCGGAGCCTGTTTGTGCTCGACAGAGATACGCGTACTAACTCGGCTGGGTAGCTCCCCCGAGTGCCGCTCCGGAGTGAGGCCTCTTTTGCGTTGATGTCGCTACAGATTGTAGATCTGGTTTGGACCGGCTACCCTATTTGGTAGTGTGCGGTGTGGCTAGGCAGTTGGCTGGACGAGCCCGTTTGGGCGGTTCCGATAGATTGGGTCAGGGATGATTTCTCACTTTGGTGGTGCTTACTTGAGAGTTGACTTAGATAGTGGTAGGGTAGTGGCATGATAGATGTAGAGTTTATTCCAGCTTACTTTGTTGTTCTTTACCTACCAGCTATACTGTTAGTCTCGTAGACTTAGTGGGTGGACCGTAGAGGTCGGTATCGGTACCCACTGAGGACTACTTCTTTTGATAGTAGTTCTCACACCCTTTGTTGCCACCTTTTTGCAGAGCCTTCTTCTGTTGCGGCTGCTGTGCTGCGCCTGTTTCCGCGGATCGAGGTAAGGGAGTCGCGAGCTAGATCCCTATATGTCCCTGTTGTTCCTAGAGGAGGACCCTACTGGAGATAGTTTCTTTTTGGAGTTGTGCCATGTACATATACTATGGTTTTGTACCTATTTTGGTTGTGGTGGACCTGTTGTATTTTGGACTCTATATGTACAGGTGGCTTTTGTTATTAGTCTGTTTTATTTCAGCTCTATATATCTCTTGTAGTGGCTTGTATGTTTGTTTACAGGTTAGCTATCGCTTCGTATACATAGAAAAATCTATGTATACGGCGGATCTGTTGGCGAGCCCTGGGAAACGAGTAATCCGGGGCGTGACAGTCGCACTACCAAAACGCGCGTTCCGCCGACTATTTTATCGAAAAACGCACCGAAAATCAAACCGGATCTCCGCGAAGGGCGAAGAGATTGGACAACTAGTCCACCGGGCCTCAAGGGTCATACCCTTGCTGCCCGCAGCATCACAACGCTGCCACAACTCACAAAAGCCCTAATACAAGCAACATACACACAATATCAAGCATAAAGTAGGCCGATAGAGCACTCCGTTCGTCCGCGCGACCCTCCGCGAGTACCAGCGGATAGAGAACATCGCAACGGAGGCCGTGCTCACAGCCCCTCTGCGACAGGGACAGTCGTAGGCTCAAACGGCCAACAAAAATAGAACCAACATGCGATAAAAGGGCTCGGCAAGGATAAACCGCAAAGCGGCGCGCCAAAACAGCAATTTGAGGTGAGCACGGTGATTAGCGCATCGCCACGATCATCGTGCTCACCTCCCCGAGGTTCGGGAGGCAGCCACAAGCTCAAAACCCAACATGCAGCTCCAAACAAGCAGGGACCAAGCCCGGCCGGAGCAACTAGCTCCGGCCGGCAGCTGGCTGACATGCAGCGCTCGCGGCGGCTCAGGTCGGACCCGGGGCAGGTGGAGAAGAGGGAGCTCACCTCAACCGGCGGCAGGAAGCGGCGGCGGCGGCGCTGGGAGAGCGGCAGCTCTCGGGTAGGCTAGCCGCGGTAAGGGCTCGCCCGTACGGCCTCGGACGGCGACGGCGGCGGCCAGGAAGGCGAGCACCGGCAGCACAGGGTCGTCGGACGACGGAAAGGGTGTGGCCACGACTGCACAGGCGGCGGCGGCTCCATGGGCTGCTGCCGTCTCTGCCCGAGCAAGCCCTAGCGCAGCCGAACCGGACGCGGCGGCGCTCCGGCGGCACGGGGGCGGCTTGGGCGGCAGGCAGTGGCGGCGGCGGTCCTACGGGGGCCAACAGAAGTGACCGGCGGCAGCGGGAGGCAGCGGTGGCACGGGTCCAGAACCACCCGCCTGTAGCCTGCCCGCGACAGCAGTAGCAGCAGCAGCCACGCGCGGTGGCTCGGCGGTGCGCGGGGACGACGGTGGGGCCGGAGGTCGCCGGCGGTCGGAAGAGGTCGACGGAGGCAACCTCACGCGGCGGCGACGCAAGAAGAGGAAGAGGGCTCCTCCTTGGCCCGAGCTTGCCAGCAGGGAGAGCAGCCAGCTCGGGGCGGCGGCGGCGGCAGGCGGCGCTCGGCGGCGGCGGCGGCGGGCGGCGCTCGGCGGCGGCAGGCGCCGGAGCTAGCCGCCGGACGTCAGGTCACCACCCGGGGGAGAGAAACACAAGGTGCTGGCCACCCGGGGTTGCTCTCGGGCAAGGAGAAGGAGAAGAATAAGAAAATGAGAAGAAATAGAGAAGAAATGGAGAGAGAGAGAGAGAGAACTCTGGCCGGCCAGGGACAGGCCGGCGGCGGCGGCGCATGGGGAGAAGCTGAGGAAGAGGAGGAGGAGAGGGGGAGTCAGTTGAGCAAAACAATGAGGTTGGGGTTAGGTTTCCACTAAAACCACATATATACACAATGTACAAATTGCAAATAAACCCCCGAAAAAGAGGAATTCTAACCCAAATTCCCTCACAGCACGTGTAAAACGCGCGGACACCCCTCCACGCACGATTTCACGCAAAACGGTGCATGAAAAAGGACCTATTTCGCGAAGAGATCAAAACACGAATTACGACCTCTCGGCGATGATCTCGTGATATCTCACGATCCGATGGTCGCATGCACGAACAAATCGCGCCATTGCGATCAGCACTGCCGAGAAATCGAACCTACAATTTTGGATCTCCGGAAACGGTCGCCGAAACGTGACACAAGCCATCCCCTCTCCCTCCAATCAATAACCACAAACCAAAAACATATATATATATATATATATATATATATATATATATATATATATATATATATATATATATATATATATATATATATATATATATATATATATATATATATATATATATATATATATAATCCAGCTACTATCCTTTTAGGAGGATGGGAGGCTTCGTCCTCCTAAGTTTTCTACCGTTCGGATGAAATGATGTGCGGCTAGGATGAGAGTGGTTACGGTTAGATTGATAGTGGGCCCCCTAGGGTTGAGTGGGTGGTTGGTTGAATAGTATAATCTAACGGTTGAAAATAATTAAAAGTTAGATCTAACGCCCAAAAAATTAATAGGACAAAGGCTTCTATCCTCTTAAGAGGATAGTAGCCGGACTCTATATATATATATATATATATATATATATATATATATATATATATATATATATATATATATATATATATATATATATATATATATATATATATATATATATATATATATATATACACGTATAAATACACTTATACATATATATATATACACATATATATATATATACACATATATATATATACACATATATATATATATATACACATATATATATATATATATACACATATATATATATATACACATATATATATATATATACACATATATATATATATATAAACATATATACTAGTAGAGAGAGAGAAAACACGCAAATTCAAATTCAAAATTCGAATTCTTACAACTGCAGATATGGTTTCAAAATTTTCAAAATTGTACGGACATCTGAAAAACTCAAGTATGGACTTGATTATCCAAAAATTAATATATGTTATTAATTTATATTTGGCAGGAGGATATGTCAATTTCCCACAACATCATATTTTTGTAAAATTTAATAACAATTATTTAAATTCAGATATATATCTAAATATAAAATATATATTAAAACATAATTCTGAATTTAGTGAACTTAAACTTGAAATATGGATTCAAAATTTACTTTGAACTTGAATTTGAATTGTTACTTCATTTTAAAATTTAATTTTAAATTCAAATTGCAAGTCCAATTTTGGTTTAAATTTTGATTACTAATTTAAATAATTAATTTAAATTTTAATTAAAATTTTAATTTGTTGAATTCATTTTGATTAAATTATGAATTCAATATATCATTTTGATTTTGAATTTAAATAAAATTTTATATTTTAATTGCGAATCAAAATTTTGCATAAGAAATTTGAGTACAAACCATGAATTCAAATTCAAATTGTAAAGTTTATATTTGAATTTTATATTTTGAGTGTATAATTTAATTTATATGTTGAATTATCAATTCTATTTTAAATATTTTTATAGAAAATTAAAATTTTCTCAAGTAAACAATAATATGTTAATTCTAATTTCCTTTCCTATTATTAACCAAACAAATTAGAAGATTTCATTATTCTGTTTTTCGCTCCAATCTATTCCGATTCTTATTTTGATTTCGATTTTTATTTTGAACCAAAGAAGCCATTAAATTTTATTGAATAAAATATACAAATTTAAAGTTTGAATATGAATGTAAAATTTTAATTGCATTATATTTTAGACATGCTAATTTTAGTTCATATTTATATATGAATATTAATATATATTATCGAGTATAAATTTGTTCATATTAGAATTCAAAAAATATTTAATTGTAGCTGAATCTATTTCTAACAGGGCTGATAATAAAAATTTTAGCATCCTATATATATATCTGCATTCGAATTTTTAATCCGAAATAAAAACGAATACGATTTCGTCAACTGCCGAACCGCATCCAATCTGTTTTCACCCCTCCCTCTCTACTTTCAGCTCTCCTCCCTCGACTTCGACCTCACTCCCCATCCCTCCGCTCTCAAAAAATAGGAGGAAAAAAATTTCAGTTGAAAACATTTTTTTTATCTTTATTCAAAAATTATAATACTTTTTTTGGATTTAATTTTTTTTTTAAAAAAATTTTGTTAAAAAATACTTAATTATCTATTATCTATTATCTATTAATCTATTAATCTATTTCTATTAATCTATATGAATCTCGAATATTTTTTGTCACATGACAAGTTCTCCTTCACCCTCACCAGCATATAATTCATAATTAATGCCAGCATATAATTCATAATTAATGCATCTAAAAGGTCCCACTACCAAGCTTCCAATTAATGCATCAATGGTCCCATATTATCTACAATTCTCACATCTCTATCTGCAATAATTTATCATGACCCTTTTCCTTTTTTCTTTCAGATTTTTAATTATTGCATCCAAACGGTCTGCTACTATTTACAATCCTCACATCACTCTCACTAATGCGCGTCCACCACCGTCCTCCGCAGTAGCCGAAGGGATCGTCGTCGGAGAAGTCATCGTCAAGCTTATCCCAGCCACCAACAGTAAGAGACATTTGGTGACAAATGAGGTATATAAAAAAATATTTAATGTTCTTTTATTATTAATTATTTTTATAGTTTTATAAGCTGCAAAGCGCGGGTCATTAATAACTATTAAATAAAAAAAAATTAAAACGTTTGAGTAGGGATGCAAACGGGGCTGATCCGGGGGCGGGAGGATTCTCCCACCTCCTGCTCCATTTTTTGTCGGGGCGGGGCGGATTTGGGACGGATTATTTTTTATTTTATTTTTGGCTCTCACTTACCGTTTCATTCGGGGCGGATCGGGCCAGGAGCGGATTTTTGGCGAATTTTTGACTGATGGGGGCGGATCGAAAGAAGAAAATGGTCTTTCGTCTTCCGCTTCATTTACTTGACAGATCGGAACGAATTCGGGACGGGTTATATTTTTTAATATTTTTTGTTCTCACTTACTGCCCCATTTGGGGCTGATCGGGACGGGAGCTCCACCAACCCGGATCCATTTGCATTCCTACGTGTGAGACTCCAAACTTGTTACTCACATCTCCGGCCTGGACTGCTCCATCCTCTTCCTCCTCCCTCCCCAACCAAACCCTCTCGAGCTTCCTTCTCTCTCCCTCTCGCTCTCTTCTTAGGAGACCAAAGAAAGGATAAGGGAGTTCGCCTCCTCCTCCTCCTTCTTCTTCTTTGCCGTTCTCTATAAGGGTAAACTCTCTCTCTCTTCTCTCTTCTTCCAATTTAAAATCTTACTGCAGTTTGTTCTCTTGAATCAAGGAGTTTGTTTTTTTTTTTTTTATGGTTTATGCTAGAATGGTTGGAAATTTCGGATAAATGGTCGAATTTGTTGATAATCTGTTACTAGATTTGATTAGGAAGCCAAAAAATCGCAACTTGTTGCCTCTGGGCCTCAATTTTGTTCAAATGTAGCTGATATTCTTTTGTGGTTCTATCAAATCAGCAAAAAAAAATCACTGCTTGTTCCCATTGGGGTTCAATTTTATGCGAATTTAGTTGAAATTTGCTTGTGGGTATGCTTCAATTGGACTGTTTTGCTTGGTGGGTGGGCTTTAATTTGTGTTATAGTGGAAAATTTGTGCTGGTTAAATAGCTGCTAGTGTCGGAAATTTGGTTTGACCAAAGACCCATGTATATTAAAAAAAAAAAAAAAAAAGTCTGTTTAAGTACTTATTTTGGACATTTTCATCATTTATTATCTGGATGAGTTATTATCCTATTTTATATATGTTTTTTGTCTAATAATTAGCAAAACATTAGCTCTGGCAAATAACTTGTTCTCTCTCTTTTTTTTTTCTTTTTTTCCCCCCCAAGAAATTTGGCAACTAGGGTATAGGTCATGGCTTCTACAATCTCATTCTCTACCGGAAATGATCATCACTATGTTGGGTTGAGGCCGATTTCTCCCCAGAGATGTGTTTCTTTTGTGGGTAGAGCGAAGGCCAAACCGTCAATGGTTATTAGAGCAAGCAATGAGCAAGACACATCGGCTAAGATTTTCAGCCGAAGCATCGAGGAATGTGAAGCAGCGGCTGTGGCCGGCAACTTCCCTGATCCTCCGCCACTCCATAGGCCTGCCGGCCCCAGAGGAACCCCGGATGTTAAACCACTTGTATGATTGAAGTTACTTGTTCTTGAAATTACGTTGTTTAGCGTACATTTCAGAGTGTTTCTTATTGAATATTTTTAGGATATGTGCATTGATTTGTTTCTTTAGATGTATCAAAGGAAATTCTCATTTCTCACTTCCCTCTTTGTGGCAGTCACTTTCTACGCGCCCACGTCGTAACCGAAAGTCGGCGACACTTAGAGCTTCTTTCCAAGAAACAAGTCTATCTGCCGCAAATCTTGTCCTTCCGCTTTTTATTCATGAAGGTTGATAGTCAAAAGTGTTTCAATGTTTTTCTGTTCCGTTTTCACAGCATTCATTTTTTTTAAATAGTTCTGATCGAAGCAAGATGAGAATAATTTGGACTTAGCTTCCCAATCTGTGGTACTTGTAGGTGAAGAAGATGTTCCTATTGGAGCTATGCCTGGATGTTTTCGGTTGGGATGGCGCCATGGCCTTCTTGACGAGGTGATCATACATGAACTTCAACCTGTTTTTGTTCTTTTAACTAGTAAAATGATTGCATAGTTATTGGTGCACTATTCAACAACATTTGAATGTTAGTGCTTGTGAAAATGATCATGAAGTGAAGATTTTCAGTTGGAATATTTTGGTAGTTATCAATCTTTCCTAAAAGTTCTAAGTGAGGAATCTTTCAAGCTGATGTTCTTAGTCATTGTGAACAATTTCCAAATGCTGAACAGTTGTTGTTTGCAGGTTTACAAGGCACGAGATGTTGGTGTTAGCAGTTTTGTGCTCTTTCCAAAAATTCCCGATGCTTTGAAGGTTTATTTTACATACAGATACTTTCTTATTTTATATCTATTCTTGATATTAAGAGTTATATTATCTTTTCTTTTGTTCATCTAGTCACAAACAGGAGATGAGTCATTCAATGATAATGGCTTGGTTCCTCGAGCAATTCGCCTACTCAAGGACAAGTACCCTGACATTGTAATTTATGTGGTACTCTTTATGTATGGTCCTCCACTCGAAATAAATTCCTAATGAAATTTTTTTTAATGTTTTCCTAGGTTATTTACACTGATGTCGCATTGGACCCCTATTCATCTGATGGGCACGATGGTATTGTCAGAGAAGATGGTAAGTAATTCTTAAGCTTGTGATTTGAACTTTTTGTTTAAAATAGTTTGAAATGTCCATTCTCATGTTAATATTATTCTTTGGAATTTTTCTTATTGTTTTCTCCCCGTGAGTTATTTTACTCTTTTCATCCTTTCTGCACTTGCTTTCTTCAAGTGGTGTAATGGAAATCAGTAGTTTCGATCATAGCTGTCAAGATCATACAATTCGTGAATTGATTCATCATACGATACAGTTTGATTCATGGGCAAAACAATTTTAATCTTACGAGTAAATCGATATTGTGAAAGAATAGTACCATGCAACTTCTAGTTAATCCTTCTTTTATCTTTTCGCAGGAGTCATCATGAATGATGAAACAGTTCATCAACTTTGCAAACAGGCAGTTAGTCAGGTACTCTTGACAATTCCTGATCTGTATAGCAATTTTAGCTAATTTGCACACCTACTAATTAGCAATATTTAAAATATGTTTGCACTACCAAATAGGCCCGTGCTGGTGCTGATGTTGTTAGTCCGAGTGACATGATGGATGGCCGCGTGGGAGCGATTCGTGTGGCTCTTGATGCTGAAGGTTTCCATGATGTCTCTATCATGTCTTATACTGCAAAGTAGGTATCTTATACTTATGTCATTTTCATATTCTTTCAATCTGTGTATATTTCTCACTTATAAATGATATTTCTAATTCTGCCTACATTAATTCTTTTTTCGGCAGATACGCGAGTGCATTCTATGGCCCCTTCCGAGAAGCTCTAGACTCGAATCCACGATTCGGGGATAAGAAAACGTATGACCATTACTACAGATGTTATGAGTTTGATTACATTGAGTGATCTACTTGCCCAATACTAAGTGTTTTTTTTTTTTTTTTTGATGAAAGTTACCAGATGAACCCAGCCAACTACAGAGAAGCCCTTACAGAAACCGAAGCAGATGAGGCTGAAGGTGCAGATATTCTTCTGGTGAATTTCTTGCCAGATAAGCGGCTTTTTTCCTTTTTTTCAATTTTGGGGCCTTTTTCTTGCAGCTTTTGGTTTACAAGTAAAGTGGTGCTTTGTCATAGGTGAAACCAGCATTGCCGTACTTGGATGTTGTGCGGCTTCTCAGAGACAATTCAGCTTTACCAATCGCTGCATATCAGGTAAATTTTGTATCACTTAAACTTTAAAAAAGCCAATTCTGCTTCACCAATCGCTGCTTGTCAGGTAAATCTTATCACTTAAAATTTAACTTTTCTTGTATCTGTCGTTCACAGAGAATTTTGATGTTTGGATATGATCTATTTGGAAGCTAAATAACTGCGTTGGTTCTCTCTTGATTTCATTTACATGTGCCAGCCATATGAAATTGGCCGAGTTTCTGCGTTTATCTTAATTCGAGCAAATTTTACCCCTTGTGGGTCGGGTCGGCTTTCTTATGTTAAGATCTTACCGGTGTAACTGAAATATGAATTCTCAATACTGAAACTGGTTTACATATGAGTAAATTCGCCTCTTAGTGTTTCTAATAGACTCAAATCTGCTTCTACTTGTACTTAGGTTTCTGGAGAGTACTCAATGATCAAGGCCGGGGGAGCACTCAAAATGATCGACGAGGAGAAGGTCATGATGGAATCGCTGCTGTGTATCAGACGAGCCGGCGCCGACATCATCCTCTCTTACTATGCTCGCCAAGCTGCGAGCGTATTGTGCGGCATGAGATTCAAATAGCTTAGATCTTGTACAAAGTTTTCCCATTAGCTTTCTCGAAGCCCATCCGACCCATGTTTTCTGTATCATTTCATCTCCTTTTGTACACTATATTCTCATTAAGAGCGGGGCATATTTATTTATTTAGTTTATTTTGTACATTTGTTTGTATTTTGCGTAATAAATTATTAGTTTTATGTATCTCTCAATTGCTTCGGTTGCTGAAGGAACCACTAGAAAGTACATGGGGAGTTAATGAAAACTAAGAAAATGATAGTTTAAAGTATGAAGGTGATTATATAGATTATGTATCTGAGCAAGCCCCGAGTCGCAAACACGAGGAAGATGACTATTTCCTCAAATATAACCTCATATTCCAAGTCGATCTCTAATGTAGAGATCGATAATGAACAAAATTATTATAATGAACAAAATTATTGAACATGAGTAAACATCAAATTACCGAGTCAATGATGCAGAGGCAGATGTTGATTAGAAAAGGCTAGTTTTTCTTTATCTTTTTTAAACAGCTTTTAATTACAGCAAAAATTTTAAGTTTTAAATCGAAGTTTTTATTTTGAGGCTAAAAGGGTCGCGTCACATTCACACCGAGGTAATTATAATGTACAATTACTATTTGTGGAAATAGAGAAGGTGCTTTAAAAGTCGCGAGAACTTCAATGATGCAAGCTCATGTCGTGTAGTTCGTGGAAGACATTTTTAATGTACGCTCATCATTTTGAACTTTTGGTGAAGTACAAGCCAAAAAACTCTACTTTTTGAAGTGAAAGTAAACGTAATGTGTTGATATATAAAAGCAACTTCACTTCTGCAGAGAGGATACTTAGGGCTTGTTTGGTCCGGCTGTGATTTCGGAGCTTTCTCAAAAGCCCTATTTTGCCTGGTCGTGCACCTCAAACTTGCGTGCACGACCGCGCTGCCTAACAGGCTCTTAGTCACAACGAGAAGAAAAAACACCACAGCATATCACACATCACCTACGGTAGGCAACTATAAGGAATGACATATATTAATTTAGGCAAATTGCATATGCGTCACTGAAAGTTAACTAGAATTTTGAATAAATATAATTTTTTTTTTTTGATGAAAAGGTAGCATGCTACCCGCTTCATTCAATGAAATGATGAATTAGGCTACAGGGGTGAGATAGCGGGGGTCTCTGGAGGAGCGGAAAAAAAAAGAAAAAAAAATCAGTCAGCAGCAGCAGCAATGAATTGGTTCCAGAGGTTCACCTCTTCCTTAATCCTAATAACTGCACTGAATGGATCAGCCTGCATGTTCCTAAAGATCACTCCATTCCTGACCTTCCAGGTGATCCACCAGCAAGCTACTAGTCCGGTTAGTCTATGGTTCGGAGACCTTATTCCGTTGCTATCAGTCTTATCCGTCCACCTATCCCAGGTCAATCGAACGTTGTCCCCCAAGTCCCTTGCCTGGATATCGATCAAAGCCTTCACAACTAAGAATCTAGTAAAGACACATCTCGTGAAAAGGTGGTCCACAGTTTCCTCTTCAGCCCCGCATAATACACAAGTAGTGTTTCCGGTCCAGCCTTTCTTTAACAAATTATCCGCCGTAGGAGATTTCTTCTTAAGAACAAGCCAACAGAAAATTTTCACTTTTATAGGTATTTTAAGGTTCCAAATCCTAGTGATTCTGGCATCTCTCATACCCCCGTCATTCAAGATTGAATAGGTCGACTTTACCGTGAAGGTTTCATGGGAGTTCCAACGCCAAAGTACGCTGTCAGGGCCTGAAACCATCATGTATTCCGAGATCCTATCTCTAAACTCTACGAGTGTAGGATTCAATTCATTCCTGAAATTATTGTTGCCTCTTAGGATCTTGTGCCAAGCCCATCCATCTCCTGTCAGACAATCGCTAATTCTTAGGTTCTTGTATCTCACCGAAGAGTACACCTCGGGGTATGCCAATTCCAAGTGAAGTCTCCACACCAGCGGTCTCTCCAAAAATTAATAGTACTCCCATTACCCAACTTGTGGCAAACTCCCCATTTAAATATAAATTTATTCACCTGGAATATAGGATTAGAAATATTAATATATACTGAGCAACTTATCGACCAAAAGTTATGCTTAAGAACCTTATTCGCATATACTAAGATAGATTAGTGTGTTATTTAGGAAACAAAAGTCTGGAACTTCTACTCTCGTGAAAAGCTATATAGATAGAGCTTTTTAGCTCCAACAGAAGCCCAATTTATACTTCTGTTACTGGCGCAGCGCAGTAAAAAATATTCGAAGTAACATTCATGAAAAAAAAAATTGTTTGCATTTCTTCAAATAGCTTTATTTAAAGTAGATCTCCAATTTTGGTTTTTACTACTTCGAGGGTCTCTAATCACTCCCGATTAGGCTTAAGAACTTGTAGTTAAAGAAAGTAGAATCGACCACTAAGGAATAATAATTTTACTTTAATAAAATGAGACCAAAATGCAAATCAGCAGTGACTACACAGATGATGAAATGTGTCACCCTCATATGACTTTCTCCAATGTTAGCTTAATTTAGATATGTATTTTGATACAAATGCAACTGTTTAAGTTGATTTGTGACAACATATGACATATCTAATATATCTATTAACCAAAAAGAACAGAAAACTACCTTTTATTGATCAGAAAATGTATTATAATGGGTGAAGCCTCAACCAATTCGGCTTGGATTCTCCGTTGTGACTTGACCTCTCAACAGAGCACGCTATGTTCGGCTATTTGCCTCAGGCCAAACTTGGTTAGGTGAGTTACAGTTGGCTTTTTGGCTCGGAAAAGATAAGTGCAGAGACCCGAAATCAAGGCCAAAGTCTTCAGATGAAGTCCTTAGCCGAAACGATAGAAAGATATAACTACAAAGGCTTTGACTATTGCCACTGTTACTGCTACATTCTACTGAAATTAGAAAGCTACTACCCTACGCTCACCGCAATGTAAAAACATACTACTTTTGAATTTGCCTGAATAGTTGATACTGTGGAATAAAAGAGTCTCTTTCCTATTCATCTGCACAGTATTTATAGCCTCCATAGCCTGAATTTTAATTCGATTTTCTTGATAAATACGAATCTAACCCGAAAACAGAATCGATATAATTAAGGCCAAGCCCCAAAAAAAATCAAGATATTTATCTATTTCCAAACATAATCCTAATAGATCATAACAAATGACTGAAATATTTGGTTATGCCCTCCTTATCAGGCGAAAGTAGATCAGAGACCTTGCTTTTGGCCGACGAAGTTGAAAAGGTGCTCAACTCCGCACCTCGCCTTTTGACTCACACGTCGTGCTCATTCATTGTCTAGACTCTGATAAATAAAGATGGTGGGCTAGTGAAACTATTCTCCTCTTCATCTTCTCTATCTAGGACTTATGCCCCAAAGGTTTTTTCTTCAACTTCACCCAAATATCTCACCAAAAATTGCCTCTATGGTTGTCCAAAATCGCCTCTGCTGCAGAAAACTTAGCCAGAAGTAGTCTCAAGGATTGCCAAGAATTATCTCCGCCACAGCAACCTCACCAAAAATCAGCCCCAATCATGGGAAAACACCTCAATGGCCTCTACTTTAGGATGTGTTGAAGGCTCTGATTCACCAAAAGAAAGTGGCGAGATACTTGACTGTCGCCTTCTCATTCTAACTTTTAGTCCCTCTAGTTTAATCCACGATCCTTCTTTCCTTGTAGGTAGAGAATATAGCTCTGTAGATACCTTCATTCACTCCCTCTCTTTCGACCTTTCTTGTTGGAACCCACTCAGCCGTACCTTACACTCCTAAATTCTACCAAACCATTATTATCTAGTTTGCTACCAACAAATAAAGCCTGCAAAGGTTGATCAGTGGAAAGCCTTAGACATTTTTGACATTCTTTTCCTCTGTTTATACAAACTTCAGGCACATTCTTTCCCTCTGTTTATACAAACTTTAGGCTGATCCTTAAATGGTGCTTGTCTTTATTTTTGGTCTTCTACACTAACACCTTTCAATTTTAGTTCAGCACCATGACAACAATACTTTTTGACTTGGCGGTTATTCCTGACCCTTGGCCGCATGATAATGCTTTCTTAGTAATTCTCTTTTCTAACCTTATTTCTTCTATTAATTTTGGCTAACCGAAGGACATGGCCTATGTAAACATCTTTTTTGCACAAATATCTAAAGAGTTTCTGATTATCATAGTTTGTCTAGTCATGGTGCAAATTCTCGCACTCGGTCAATATGTCTTAGCCATTTTGAACAATAACATTAAATCCACGGATTCTTCACTCTCCCGTAAAGGGACATTTACCAATGGCGGAGGTACCGTGTGGCTTAACCAATTTTGGGTATATGTCTATTTCATCGAACTTTCTAGGAAATCCTATAATTCTTTTGAAGAACTCGGCTCTCAAACTTGCTATGGTGAAATTTTGATGACTCACCGGCCTATTTGGGATAAAAATTCTAAGGCCGGTTTCTCTTTTTACTTTTGATTCTTCAACATCCTTTCTTCTCACCCTCCTCAACTCCTTTCTCCTTTCACTACTTGTCTATTTGGCCCGAATAAGTTTTGAAATGGTGGCCAGAATTTGTGCTTTGGCCGAACACGATAATATTTTTCTTTTTTTCTTCTGACCCCGTGACTTGCATGTAGAACTCTCTTTTGCCTCCTCTTCTCCTTGCCCTGGGGTCGAAATATATTGCCCTCACTTCGCTGCTTGCCATTGGGGCATAATTCAATCTCTACTAATGGTGTGCTTCGATTTTTTAAATAAATCTTGATAGTCCTTTATTTTCTCGACCGAAATTATTCATTGACAATCCAAGAGCGCTTCATGGTTTTGTGAAAACTTCGCCCCGATGGATTTTGAATTATCTCTCGACACTACCCCCAATATGACTGATTTACTCTACCTTAGCCTAATTCCTTCTCGACTCCTCTCCAGATGAAGTCCTTTCTCGACTTACTTTTTCTTCAGTTAACATGCGTAATTCTTCGTATTCTTCGTAGGAAATTATCGTCAACCGAAGGACAAAGATAGCATTACTGTGAAATTTCAGCTTTCAAAAAATTCTTTGGCATAAAATGGAACCGACTGAATATCTATGAAGTAAAAAAGGACTGTCAATTCGTCCTAAACTCCTATAGAAAAGAATATATACACCGGCTGAAACTGAGAAACCCCTAGGGTTGGGAGTATAAGATTTGGCTTTGGCTTCATGGTATCTCCATAAAGCCGAAATGCCTTCATAAACCTCCGCCTATCCTTTTAGCACTTTTTAGAGTGGCAAGGTGGGATCTGAACCCAAAGTGTGTCGAGAACTCCAATAGCGCAAATATACTGCAATGAGGGATCCTGATGCTTTCTATTTTGTTTGGTTACTTTGTTAATTTCGCGGACTTTCATCCTGCAATAACTAAGTTCATTTAACTCTCCTTTTTCGGCCTGACTTTTCTAATTTCACCTTCCTTTCTTGATATAGAGGCTCAAGAAGTTAAGGTTGTCAATGATTGTTAGAGAGATCCAAGCTAGGAGACTCTTTGAGCCATTGCCGAAGAATGCCAAGCCTCCAAAGCTACTTAATCCCTTTGAGGGATTTTAAACTGAACAAGAATATTTAATCTTTTCTTCACCTAACTCCTACTCCTTTGCAACTCTCTGTGGAAGACCTAGCAGGAGCACTTCAACCAAAGGAAGCACCGCCCTAGTCACCAAACTGCTAAGTCGTCGGCCATGGAGCAACAAATTAACTGAACCTTACCTCTTCTGCTCTGCGCTTCGAGAGCCTTGCTTCTCTAACTCTGTCAATCATCAAATCGTCAAAATTGCCTCTTCAGACTGAGCCATGAAAGCTCCACAAGAACATTCTTGAGAAGCTCCATTTGCTGCCATATGTGACGACCTTGATGCCCTCCTTGACTTTCTCCAATTTGAAGATCTCACCGCCAAGGAACACGAGGGAGTCGTTGAGGTCGAAGAGCTCCTATCTGAGAAACTAACTCCGGACTTGGTCTATGAAAAAGTTGGTGAGCTCTTCGGCCTGGCCAACCTTGGCCTGACTGCTATTTAGTTGCACCCCTATAAACTGAAACACCTCGAGGAGCTTGGTCAGGAGCTTTCAGCTGGCCCCTTGAAGGAACTCTTTCCACTATATGAGGCCTGGCAGCTCGAGAAGATTAGGTCAGTTCCCTTCTTGGTAGAGCAAGCCAACACTACTTTGGCCAAAGTTCAAGTTTCTAATAAAAAAGGCAAGGATGAGAAAAAAGCGACAGCTAAGCTCGAGGAGTTGGCAAACACTACAATGGCCACCAAAGAGAAGATCTCGGCCTTGAAGCAAAAATTCTTTACCTTTCGTACACAGAACGAAGTGAGTCAGCAGAGGTTAAGAGTTCTGTAGAGAAGGTTCAAGCTCTTCAGTGGACAAAGATGACACTCGAGAAGAAAAAGGTTAAAGGGGTGGAAAATCTTAAGTTGGCAAATAACACTGAGGCTTCCACTTTAACCTAATTGCAATGATATATCTGTTTTTATTTCTATAATTGAACAACGTAATTTTCAGCTAATCTGTTCTTAGATGAATTTGCCATGATATATCTGTTTTTATTTCTGTAATTGAACAACGTAATTTTCAGCTAATCTATTCTTAGATGAATGTGAATATTGTTAGAAAGACATGTTGTTTCTCAATACTAAGCATTCTCAGTTACTTCTTAATTTCTCTCTGTTTTGACTTTCAACATCTACTTTTCTTGGCTTTCCTATAAAGTAGGTAAATATCTCCTATTTGTTGGTTTGTCGAACTCTTTTCCTTTCAACGTACTTAGCCAATGAGCATTACCCCCTAACTCTTCGATAAATTGACACGACCCTTCTCGATTTAGCGACTATTTCTCATAGACAGGATCATTTTGCTAAATAATAAAATAGTTCATCAAACTTAGATCTCCCTCCTTGAAACTATTGGTAGTAGCTTTCGATGGTAAACTCATTTTTTTCTCATGAGCTGTTAAATAACTTAGCGCTTCAAGTCTTCGACCCCTCTAGCTCCTCAATCTCCTATTCGTAGCTTGCATGTCATTAGTTGAATTCACACCGCTTTGTTGGATCTCTCTCAATGACTTCACCGAAACTTCTATTGGCAAAAGGGATCATGACCATAGACCAAGGAAAATAGAGTTTCCTTCGTCGCAGTCTTTAGCATAATTCAGTCAGTCTTTACCATAGTTCGGTAAGTCTATAGGACAATCGCAAAAGTTTTATGCCATTTCCTCAGATGTTCGACCACATGCTTCTTTATTAACTCAATGATAACCTTGTTAGCTTAACTTTGTCTGATAATATTGGCAAATTCCTATAATTAAATGCTTAAATATCCAAATGTTATAGTAGATAAGATAATAAAATAGAAAGACACTTAAGTTTGTTTGTTTGAATAATATCTAACGACAAAGTTAATTCAATTGCAAACAAAACGTCAATCAATATGTGATTTGACGAATGACTGATTTAACCTAGTCTAATTTGGACATTAATTTGAAATAAAGTTCAATGAAATCAAGAAGTATATTGATTAAGGGTTTTGAGACTAATCTAGATATTATTTATTGTCACGACCCAAACCCCTCGACTCGAGACGAGACTTATCGAAATGCAAGGCTTTTAAGAAACAAAATTAAGACTAGAATGTCCAATTTACACCGCAATAAGGGGTGGTGGGGGTGTGAAATAGAGGATGTATCCTTTTAGGACAATTTAAATTAAAGAAAAAATAGTCGTAGCAATAGTGATTTTGGACAACAATTACCACAAAGCGTTTTCTGGGACCGAGAACAATCGCGATGTTTACGCATGCTAGATTCTTTAGCACAACAAACACAAGTGCTTGTTTGGGTAGTTGTTGTGGTGAGAATTTGTGTGGGAATAAGCATGATAGTTTTAAAAAAATGCAGAACTAGAAAGCGTGAGAAAGGAAAAGTGGAGCTACAGTGCAGCGAGGAGGAGGAGTGAGAGCCTATGGTTCTTGAAGAACAAAGTTTTTTGGTGGATTTGGTTCACCACTCAAGGTATGTAGTTGCTGAAGCAACATGTATAGAAGCAAAACCTCTTTAACCCAGCTATAGCATTTTGGGTGGTAGCTAGACTCAAGAGGTTAAGAGAATTAAGCTTGCAAGAGCTAGAGTAGTTATAGGATGGCTGACCCTCGTAGGAAACGGGGCGTTATACACTGCAAACTTTACCACCGCACCCATCGACGACTTCATGGTCATACTAGTATGGATTTCTTGGCTTTGTCGAAGTTGGTTCCGATGCCACACCTTGGGGCACTTAGCATCATAGAGGAAGCAGCCCCGTATATAGTCCTAGCCAGCCATGAGGAATAGCCAAGAACCCAGACCTTCTCCGCTCTGCAGCTACGAAAGGGTGTGAGCCGAGGCGAGTTGACTAACATTGCGACCATCCACGAGGTGAGCAAGAAGGGCCTCGAGGATGAGGGCCTTCGGACGGAGATTGAGGCGGTTCGGGGACAGTTCCAAGACATCATGCCTAAGGAGCTGCCCAAGCAGCTACCGCCAAGGCAAGAGGTAGATCATGAGATTAAGCTCCAACTAGGAGCCAAAACGCCAGCGAAAGCACCATACAGGATGTCCCGCTAGAGCTCGAGGAGCTGCAGAAGCATGTAAGGATCTTCTCTATGCAGGCTTCATTCGACTGTCAAAGGCTCCCTATGGAGCACCAGTGTTATTCCAGCAGAAGAGTGATGGAAGCCTGCGGCTATATACTAATTACAGGGCGCTCAGCTAGTTAACTATTAAAAATAAGTACCCTATCCCTTTGGTTGCAGATCTCTTCGACCAGTTAGGCGAAGCGAAGTACTTTACCAAAATCGACCTTCGCTCTACGTACTACCAAGTGCAGATTGCAGAAGGAGACGAGAAAAAGACCACATGCGTGACGAGGTACGGGTCCTATGAGTTCCTAATCATGCCATTCGGCTTGACAAATGCGCCAGCGACCTTCAGCACGCTCATGAACAAGCTATTCCATCCCTACCTCGATCATTTTTTGGTGGCGTATCACGATGACATCGTGGTATATAGCTGCACCTTGGATAAGCACATCGAGCACACGCAAATCCTCTTTCAAGTTTTGCGGGAGAACTAGCTATTCGTCAAGAAGGAGAATTACATATTCGCAATAGAGGACATGCACTTTGTCAAGGGCGTCGAACCCCCGACTGGCCGGACCGCGGCTACGTAGTTCGTAGCCGTCGGCCGTCTTCTTCGGTGAGGTTATTCCCCTCAACCGCAGGCTTAACGGAGAGAGAGAGAGAGATTAGGGATATAATTCTTGCTTAATTGATTGTCCAGCGATCACAAGCATATATGGCCAATGGCCCAACCTAAATGGAGAAGGCTCTCCTTGATTCTAGGAATTTCCAAAACAACTTACCTAAATGGAGAAGGCTCTCCTTGATTCTAGGAATTTCCAAAACAACTTACCTAAATGGAGAAGGCTCTCCTTGATTCTAGGAATTTCCAAAACAACTTACTAATCTAAGTTTCTATCTTTAGCCACTAGAGGCTAACCCATGCAGCGCCTGCCCAACGTGCTCAGCGCGCTCAGCTGGTCCGCGCCTGGCATATGTGCGTCCGCACATGACATCTCTCCCCGCCTCGAAGGCCAGCTCGTCCCCGAGCTGAAAGGAAGGGAACCGAGCACGGAGGTCGTCCAGATCCTCCCATGTAGCCGACGCAGGCGGTTGTCCTTGCCATTCAACGAGCACCTGGCGCACTCCCCGGGCCAGCCGCGCTCGAGTCACCCGGGCAGGTGCAGGCACCACAGCACCGTGCAGGAGCGGAGGCAGCAGCGGTGGAACGGCCGGCGGGTTACCGACAAACTTCTTGAGGACGCCGACATGGAACACATCATGAAGGCGAGCGCCGGGAGGAAGCTGTAGCCGCACAGCCACCTCGTTGATGAGCTCCGCCACCTGGTACGGCCCGATGTATCGCGGTTTGAGCTTCCCTGTTGCCGTGCGTGAGAGGGATGCTGCTGCCCGCTGCCGAAGGCGAAGAAGAGCCCAATCGCCGACCTGGAAGGACACCGGCCTGTGGTGCTGGTCGTAGACGCGCTTCTGGACCGCCTGTGCCTGTTCAAGGCGATAGCGGATGTCGTCGAGGAAGGCAGCGCGCTCCTCCATCTCCTGGGCGACCGCTGCGACGCGGGTCTCGCCGGGCTCATAGGAGCGGATGGTCGGGGGTTCCCTGCCATAGACCACACGAAACGGAGTTTCGCGGAGCGATGACTGATAGGCGGTGTTGTAGGTGTACTCTGCCCATGGCAGCCACCGGAGCCACTGCCGGGGACGGTCGCCGGTGAAGCAGCGCAAGTACATGACGATGACCCGGTTGGCGGCCTCGGTCTGGCCGTCCGTCTGCGGGTGAAAGGCGGACGACATGTAGAGCTTCGTCCCAGTGAGCCGCATGAGCTCCTGCCAGAACGTCGAGGTGAACACTGGATCGCGGTCCGAGACGATGGACTGCGGAACGCCATGGAGGCGAACGATGTCGGCGAAGAAGGCGTGAGCGACGGACTCGGCGGTGTAGGGGTGCGCCAGGGGGATGAAATGGCAGTACTTGCTGAAGCGATCCACGACGGATAGAATGACCGTCTTGCCTTGCACCTTGGGCAGCGCCTCGATGAAGTCGATGCCGATGTCAGCCCACACAGCAGTCGGAACCGGCAGTGGCTGCAGCAGACCGGCCGGCCTGAGGTGGTCGGACTTGTACTGTTGACAGGTGACGCAGTCCTTCACGAAATCCTGCACCAAGCGACGCATGTTGGGAAAATGAAAATCCCGCCGGAGCCTGTGGAGGGTGCGGTGGATGCCCTCATGGCCGTCGTTGTGGACCGCGGCCAAGATCTCCTGCAGCAGCGGCGACGCTGGGGGAATGTATAGGCGGCCGGCGAAGGCGACCATGCCGGCCACCAGCGCCCACGGAGCGGTGCGGGTGGCAGCCCGGACCTCATCGTGGATGGTGACCAGGGCCGGATCAGTGGCCTGGGCGTGGCGGAGGCGCTCGATGAAGTCAAAGCGGGGTGCCGAAATAGCCATCACCTCCCCGTCGTCACTGTCGCGACGGGAGAGGGCGTCGGCGACGACGTTTGTGGCGCCCGACCGGTACTCCACCGAGAAATCGAATCCCAGGAGCTTGCCGACCCAGTGGTGCTGAGGGATCGTGGCGAGGCGCTGATCGAGGAGGTACTTCAGGCTGTAGTGGTCGGTCTTGACGATGAAGCGCCGCCCCCAGAGATACGGGCGCCAATGCCGTACCGCCTGGACGAGGCCGATGAGCTCGCGCTCGTAGGCGGCTAGCGAGCGGTGGCGAGGCGCCACAGGCCTGCTGAAGAAAGCGACCGGATGGCCCTCCTGGATCAGGACCGCGCCGAAGCCGAACGTGGACGCGTCACACTCGACGGTGAACAGCTTGGCGAAGTCGGGCATGGCGAGGACGGGGGCGGACGTGACGGCGGCCTTGAGCGCTGTGAATGCCGCGGCCGCCGCGTCGTCCCAGGAGAAGCCCTCCTTCTTGAGTAGGGCCGTCAGTGGTGCAGCGATCGCCCCGTAGTTGTGGACGAACTTGCGGTAGTACCCGGCGAGGCCGAGGAAACCGCGCACAGTCCGGGGCGAACGTGGAGCCGGCCAATCATGGATCGCCTGCACCTTGGCCGGGTCCATGGCCACCCCCCGCTGCGGATATGACATGGCCTAGGTAGGCGACGGAGGAAGCACCAAACGAGCACTTGGAGCGCTTGACGAAGAGTTGGTGGCGGCGTAGTTCGTCGAGGACGGCCCGGAGGTGGCGAAGATGATCAGCCCACGTCTTGCTGTAAATCAGAATATCGTCAAAAAATACCAGGACGAAGCGGCGCAGGAACGGCCGTAGCACGTCGTTCATCAAGGCCTGGAATGTCGCCGGGGCGTTGCACAGCCCGAACGCCATCACCAAGAACTCGTACAGGCCGTCGTGGGTGCGGAACGCCGTCTTGTGCACGTCCTCCGGGCGCATGCGCACCTGGTGGTACCCGGACCGGAGGTCCAGCTTGGTGAAGAACTTGGCGCCATGGAGCTCGTCGAGGAGCTCGTCGACCACCGGGATCGGGAAGGCATCCTTGACGGTGAGCGCGTTCAGCGCCCGGTAGTCGACGCAGAAGCGCCACGAACCATCGGGCTTCTTGACGAGGAGGACGGGCGACGAGAACGGTGAGTCGCTGCGGCGGACGATCCCTTGAGCAATCATTGCGGCACACTGCCGCTCCAACTCGTCCTTGTGCGCCGCGGGGTACCGGTAAGGGCGGACGGCGACCGGCTGGGCGTCGGGCTTGAGAACAATGCGGTGGTCGTGCGCACGCTTGGGGGGCAGACCGACGGGGTCCGCGAAGAGCCCCCCAAACGAGAGCAGCAGCGCCTCCAGGAGGGAACCGGCCTCTGTTGTTGCGCCCAGGGCCGGCACGGAGGGGCTGGCCACGCCGGTCCAGGAGACGGAGCGCCCCCGGCGCTGGAAGGACATGCGCCGGCGGCCGAGGTCCCAAACAATGGGCCCCAACTCGCCGAGCCACCGGGTGCCGAGGACGACGTCGTACCCGGCCAGTGGCATGACGTAGAGGTCGGCCGGGAACGAATCGCCGTCGATGAGCAGGGGCGCGTCGCGGATGACGCCGGCGCAGGTGACCCGCTCGCCATTGGCGACCAAGGCTGTGAGGCGGGGGCGTTTGCGGAGGGGCAGACCGGAGCGCCGCGCCGCCTCCTCCGAGATGAAGTTGTGCGTGCTGCCGGAGTCGAGGAGGGCGACGAGGGACGCGGAGCCGAGTGCCACGGCGATCTGCATGGTGCCCGCCATGGGAACCCCAGCCACGGCCTGCAGGGAAAAACAGGGCGCCTCGGCGTCGTGCTCCGCGTCGCCCGCGGCGTCCGCGGCGTCCTCGATCTCCACGCCTTCAAGGAAGAAGATGCGCCGGCAAAATCTGTTATGGCCACGGGTATATTTTTCATTGCAATTAAAACAGAGGCCCAGACGGCGCCGTTCCGCCATCTCGTCCGGGGTGAGGCGCCTCTGGTTGCCCTCGTCGCGACCCTGCTGGGCGGCCACCGGAGGAGCCGGGAGCGCCAGCGGCTGCTGTGGCACCGGAAGCGCTGGCCGGGGCGCGGGGGCGGAAAGGAGGCCGCGCGGGGGCGCCCGAGGGGGAGGCTGCACCGGGCGGTCGATCGCCATCAACTCCACTTGTCGCGCCAGGCTCATGGCGGCTGCGAGCGTCTCCGGGTTGTGGATGCGGACGGCGTGGCTGAGCGGTGGCAGGAGTCCGCCGGTGAAGAGCTGGACGCGCTGAGCCTCATCAAGGCGGCCCGCGCGAGGAGGCAGGGGCCTGGAAGCGATTGGAGTACTCCTCCACGGTCCCTGTACGCCGGCACTCGGCGAGCTCGAACAGCGGAGCCGAGCGGAGGGGAGGCCCAAACCGCAAGGTCAGGAGCTCCTTGAATCGCCCCCACGACGGCGTGCCCTCGTCCTCCTGGAGTTGGATGTACCAGAGTTGCGCGACGTCCTCCAAATTGTACGAGGCCATCCACACGCGCTCCTCCGCCATGGTGCGCTGTTGGCGAAAATAGGATGCGCACTTGTTGATGAAGAGCATCGGATCGGTCTTGCCGTCGTAGCGGGGAAAATCCAATTTGTGGAATTTTGGGGGGCGATCAAGATCGCGCGGCCCCTCCGGGCGGCCGCCGGCGCCGCTGTCCGACGACGAGGCCGACTTCTCCTTCATAGCCGCCATGTCGGCCTTCATGGTTGTCATCTCCGTGGTGATGGATTTCAACATCTCCATCACATCGGCGATGGTGGGATTGCTCATGGCTGCTGGCTGGGGGGGGGCGGCAGTGGTGGAGGACTGCGGCGATGGTGGAGGGCTAGGGTGGTGGGGGCGGCGGCTGGGGAAGAATGGGTGGAGCGGGTGGGAGAGGACCGACGTGTCGCTGATACCAGGTTGTCAAGGGCGTCGAACCCCCGACTGGCCGGACCGCGGCTACGTAGTTCGTAGCCGTCGGCCGTCTTCTTCGGTGAGGTTATTCCCCTCAACCGCAGGCTTAACGGAGAGAGAGAGAGAGATTAGGGATATAATTCTTGCTTAATTGATTGTCCAGCGATCACAAGCATATATGGCCAATGGCCCAACCTAAATGGAGAAGGCTCTCCTTGATTCTAGGAATTTCCAAAACAACTTACCTAAATGGAGAAGGCTCTCCTTGATTCTAGGAATTTCCAAAACAACTTACCTAAATGGAGAAGGCTCTCCTTGATTCTAGGAATTTCCAAAACAACTTACTAATCTAAGTTTCTATCTTTAGCCACTAGAGGCTAACCCATGCAGCGCCTGCCCAACGTGCTCAGCGCGCTCAGCCGGTCCGCGCCTGGCATATGTGCGTCCGCACATGACACACTTCCTTGGCAATTGGATAAGCCAGGACCAACTCCGCACAGACCAACGAAAAGTGCAAGCCGTTTGTGATTGGGAGACACCAACAACGATTTCTGAGTTGTCGTCGTTCCTTGGGCTCCTCAACTACTATCGCTGCTTCATTACGAGTTACTCTGCTTGAGAAGCCCCACTAATGGACCTGCTGAAGAAGAACTACTCATGGAATTGGACCTCGTAGTACATAGAGGCATTCGAGGACTTCAAACAAATAGTGACAGAAGATCCAATGCTGCAACTACCTGATTGCAGTCGCTCGTTTAAGGTACACATTGATGGCTCAAACTTTGCTATTGGCGATGTCCTCGTGTAGGATGGGCACCCTATCACCTAGGAAAGCCGCAAGCTCAATGACACCAAGCAGCAGTACACTGTCCAGGAGAAGGAGATGACCGATGTTGTGCACTGCTTGCAAATGTGGTGGCACTACCTCCTCGGAAGAAAGTTTGTGGTGTGCACCGACAATGTCGCCACAAGCTACTTCCAATCACAGAGGAAGCTACCACCCAAACAGGTGTGCAAGACTTCTTGGCGGAGTTCGACATGGGCTCCATACAAACTCAGAAAGGAAAATCGCTTGGCGGACGCAATCAGCCGCAAGGTCGAACTGGCAGCCGTATGGTAACTTCACGAGGCACTTCGCGATTGACTTCACGAGATAACCAACGAGGACCCTGTCGCTCAGAACTTGGTACAGCTTGTCAAGAAGGGCAAGACGTGAAGATTCTTACTTAGCGATGGACTACTCTCTACAAAGGGGGCGACAGGTGTACGTGCCTAAGTGGGGCAACCTTCGCCGCGAACTTATGAAGGAGTGTCATGACTCCAAGTGGGCTGGCCACCTAGGACAAAAAACAAACTGCTCGAGGCCCTCTACTATTGGTTTCGAATGCACAAAGATGTCAAGGCCTATTTCTGGACTTGCTTGGTGTGTCAACAAGACAAGATTGAACACCAACGACCTGGCGGCCTCCTCGAGCCTTTACTTGTGTCGAGCCGTCCGTGGAAGAGCCTCTCCACAGACTTCATCTCTGCCTTGCCAAAGATAGGAGAGCTTGGGTCCATCCTGGTGGTGGTGGATCTCTTTTCCAAGTACGGGACCTTTATTGCTGCGCCAACCAACTGTACGACTGAAGATATTGCACAACTCTTTATTAGCCAAGTCGTCAAGCTTTGGGGGATCCATCATCATGAGCGACTGGGACCTCAAGTTCAAAGGTAAGCTCTGGATGGAGGTATTCAAGATCTTGGGGTCTGAGTTGCTTTTCTCCACCAGTTTCACCCGCAGATGGACGGGAAAATAGAGCAGGTGAACGCTCTGCTGGAGGAGTATTTGTGGCACTATGTGAGTGCCAACCAGAAGAATTGGGTGCATCACCTCAATATCGCCAGTTTTTCTACAATCTGCTGCGTAGCGGCTCTAGGGCTGTAGTCCCTTCGAGCTAGCGACTGGGCGACAGCAGCTCACACCACACACAGCCGCTACGAGAGAGCAGTTTCGCAACCTTGTAGCTCTCCAATTCACCTTTAAGTTGCAGAAAAAAGATAAAATTGCTAGAGCAAACTTGGAGAAAGCAACCCGGTGGATGAAAAAAATAGGTTAGTGAGAAGCGATAACCTTGGGAGTTCGCTAAGGGAGATCGAGAAATGGTCAAGCTTCAGCTGCAAAAGTTCAAAACCCTGCGCAAGGTGCATAAAGGGCTGTCGCGCAAGTTCGAGGGCCAATTTCTCGTCGTCAAGTGTGTGAACAAGTCTGCCTACAAGCTGCAGCTACCTGCGAGTCTTCAAATTCATCCAATCTTTCATGTTGGCTAGTTGAAGAAGCAGAGGACCCAAACAACAACATGTCGTAGAGTACTTCAGCGACCATGACCGCTTCTTTTGACAAAGAAGCGGAGTCCATCCTGGACACTCGACTCATTCGGCGACGCAGAGTTCCGCCAAGTCCTGAGTACTTGGTGAAGTAGAAAAATCTCTCCTATGGCAAGGCTAGTTAGAGGAAGGCTAATACACTTTGGTAGTACCAAGCACTCATCGATGAGTTCCAGCAGCAGCGCGAGATAAGGATGCCTGCGCATTAGGTGGAGGAGAGTGGCAGAGACTTAAAAAAATTTTGGCCCAAGTCCCTAACCAACTTTGCAAAACTGAAATAGGCAGCCGAAGGGGCACCATTCCAGCAACTTTTATGGGAGACAAAGTATCATGTAACTGTAGGAATTAAAACCTCCAAAACTGCCAATAGATGCCCATGATGGGCAACTCAAAGGATTCTCTTTACTATTTTTCTAGGCTGGTTAGTTAGTGTGTTTATGTACCATAGGCCTATAAATAGAGGAAATAACTGAGGCCAAATACATAGAGCGATGTACTTATAATTTCCGTTTTCTAAGTAATAGAAGTATTTAGTTTTTTTTTCACAGAATCTCCATCTCTCTCTTTTCTCTTTTTTGCACTTAGGCATAGGTTTTTTGCACTTAGGCATAGGGCACTTTGATCCGGGCTAGCTAACAGAGAGCAAATTTTGTCCATCTATGCCGAAGAAGGCGGGCACCGCATGAACTTTGCAAGCAAAATCACTTAGTCCAAGAAATGATGCTTGGTCTGGTTGATGCTATTGTTGATTAAAATGCTTCTTGTAACGCCCCAAATAGTCCCACATCGGATGTGATACTGATTTCGATCGGTTTATATGAGACTTGGGCCACTAGTAATAATAACTGGGCTTAAGCATTTTGGGTTGTTGATTGGGCCCGACGAGTTATTGTTGCTAGTGGGCTGGGTCGTTACAATTGGTATCAGAGCCGAATACCGGCCGGAAGTGTGAGAGCTAAGTGCTATGCGGGACAAAGTGCTACACCAATCGGTTTGGTGGGAGCCACCTCTTGAACCCGTAGGAGCCACCTCTAGAATCTCATATCGCCCGGTAATTCTGGTCCTGGTCCGTCTGTCTGTGATATGGTTTGGACCCGACGAGGACGTCAGGGTCTAAACATGGGGAGTTTGTAACGCCCCAAATAGTCCCACATCGGATGTGATACTGATTTCGATCGGTTTATATGAGACTCGCACGCTAGTAATAATAACTGGGCTTAAGCATTTTGGGTTGTTGATTGGGCCCGACGAGTTATTGTTGCTAGTGGGCTGGGTCGTTATAATTAACCCGACCCGCTAGCAAAAATAACTCGTCGGGCCCAAACCACTGGCCCAAAATGCTTAAGCCCAGTTATTATTACTAGCGTGCGAGTCTCATATAAACCGATCGAAATCAGTATCCCATCCGATGTGGGACTATTTGGGGCGTTACAAACTCCCCATGTTTAGACCTTGACGTCCTCGTCGAGTCCAAACCAGATCACAGACGGACGGACCAGGACCAGAATTACCGGGCGATGTGAGATTCTAGAGGTGGCTCCTACGGGTTCAAGAGGTGGCTCCCACCAAATCAGTTGGTGTAGCACTTTGTCCCGCATAGCACTTAGCTCTCACATTTTCGGCCGGTATTCGTCTCTGATACCAATTATAACGACCCAGCCCACTAGCAACAATAACTCGTCGGGCCCAAACCACTGGCCCAAAATGCTTAAGCCCAGTTATTATTACTAGCGTGCGAGTCTCATATAAACCGATCGAAATCAGTATCCCATCCGATGTGGGACTATTTGGGGCGTTACACTTCTTTAGTTCGACTATTACTAAAATGGTGATGTAGGGTTGCAAGTAATTACTTTGAAACTTTTCCTATTGTGGAGAATGGGAGAGCTCATAATCTTGTAACTTCTTGTTTAACAATTCACTGTGATATTATCTGTATGCAATTATTTACATAATAATAAAACTTGCCTACGAGTAATGAAAGGTTCTTAAAAGAATAAATAAAAAGGCTTAATATATTCAAGACATTTATAAGAATCTGACGGCTTCATCACCAACATCTGACAATAGCATTGCCAATTTCATCAAAAATAAATAAATAAACCATATTACTAACTGAAAGGGCCAGTTTCAGCTTCAATAAAGTATAATCTTCAGAAGCCATGGGATGAGTAGTTTGCCCAGCCAAAACAAGTAGAACTGTTACCTTTCACCAAAATTGCCTTGCAGCAAACCAGCAGATCAAATGAAACTCGCACATTTCATCACGCAATAACGTGAAGCATCATCCCTCTCATCCGTTACTAGAACAGATCTCACAAAAACATCTTTCAAGGAGAAAACTATCGGAAAAAGCCATTTCAAATTGCATATTCTTAAAATTAGAGTATACAGCCACCTCACCATTCATTACAACCTTTCTCACATACTTCCTACCACTTAGGAAAACAGAAGAGCTGAAAGATCCAAATCAAAAGGAAATTAATTTGATCCTATCGACCCACGAGACAACATTTGGCCAACCAAAGTGGACCAACATTCATGTAAAGCATAACTTTCTTTTCGCATCAATCCAGCCGGCTACCAAGCCATTCTGAAACTTCTAATTCTACAAACTATGCAAAATTGTAAGCAAATCAAAAACTCTTTTCTTGCCACACCATCAGATATTCTGGTCATTATGAGTATCATCACTGGGTCGAATTTCAGGTGAAGCAGCGGGGTTCTGCTGTGGCGGCCTTGCAGTGTCACTAGCTTCAGGATGGAAATTGATTGGGAATTTGGTGACACGAGGTTTGTCGGCCAAAATGTTTCTCTGAACTCTATCAATTAACACCTTCGGAGGCGGTTCTTCTCTCAGTTGCTCATCATCGTAATCATTGTTCACATAGTAACCTACTCTGATGAACTCTTGGCCCATGTAGGAACAAGTCAACAGAAGCACAGTGACACCAATTATATCTTCTTCACGAATCTTTGATGGGTCAGGTGGATCAGCCTGAAAAGAGATTAGAAGTTTTTGATATTAGATTTTGGAGCTGGCACATGAAATTAATGACAAATTTAATCAAGTTTTGCTTAATTTACCTGGAAAACAAAACGGTAGTTCCCGACGTTGACAGGACCAACAAGCACACTTTCAAGTAATTGATCGTATGTCTCATCTTCGGCTGATCCAACATATATGAGTTTCCATTCCAAATCTGAAGGATAGAGAAGGAAAATGATTTGTCAGTTAGATAAACGCTTATCAAATCTAGGATATTAGAAAATGAGAAGCCACATAAACATAATCCCACAGTCATTATTAATATTGAAAGTAGAATTATAAGAATAAAATAAGAGAGTAACCAAACTAATAAGTTCTAAGCAATCTTGTTAGACCTTAGATCGCTAACAGAAACAGAAAGAGATTAAAATCAAAAGGCTTTGCACGAGATTTATGCATTTTTGAGCACATAAACTCACAATAGGGGGAGCGCACAAGACTCGATGTAGGCAGAGTCCCGGCAGATGTCCTTGAAACGTTAAATGAAGGATCGACCTTGTCGCGCTTATCCAGTAGATTAGCATTATTACCAGGCAGCACAAATTTTTCATTTGTTACATGCAGAGAATTTGCATAGCACAGTTAATTAGTTTATCAAAGAATCGGGTAACAAGCTAAGAAAGTTTACTTAAAAACCTAATATTAAATGATTGGTTCTCAATATTGACTCTCAAAGAGCTTTAGAGCCAATCAGTGGTTTTTATACGAAAATATGACACACAGTGATGGTGGCCTATATAGACGTACAACAGTATCATTCAGAGACTTCAAATGGAGTTCGTCAAGTTATAGCCATGAAACATGAAAGAAAATTACATTTTCCCTCACGCCAAAATAATGATGGAAGAGGTATATATGAACCATTTTGCTAGCCCAATTAAATCAACTCTGCAAGATGAGAAGCTCATTTCTGGTTTGTAATGCCTACACAGCAAATTCAAGTTCAAGCATTTCAAACTGATCCTTAAGAAGTTATCTCAGATAACTTGGCCAGAAAGAAAGTAGTTGTCCGAAATTACGTTAAGCTAATAAATGGCCTAGGGCCTTAAGCCACTCTATACAGTCACATAGGAAGTTACATGAGTAAGGTACGACTTTCCATTACATCCATCAATTTTCATAATTGAAATTCTCTAAGACTCTTAAACACCTAGAAATGATTTTTGTCACTTAACTTGATTATCGTCAAATGATACAGGGATATGGAAAGTTACTTGATCTCAAAAGAAAAGCTTTACATTCTGGAATCAATGGCTGCTAGTCATCCTGTAAATTGCTTTGTTCCTACCCTTTCCATTTTTTCTTTCTGCCTTCTAATAACACTTTTCTTTAAGCATACAGTAAGGCAACTGTCAAGGGACCAGTTTGTTTCATTCAAAGTAAAAACGATCGGGAACATCAGTTCTTGACACTGAAGTTCATTTATACTTGTTTTGTGCATGTGAATATTTCTAGAAATCTCCTCAACTCCTGTTTGCTTCATTTGAAACCTTGATGCTTGACTTTGCCAATGTTCAAAATATCACTTTTGGTTTTGGCCAGGCTCCTAGAGTGTTGATTTCTGGTGGCATCAGTAGTCTATGGTGCCGTTTTGGAATGTTGGCTGATATATTCTCAACACTTTTCAAAATATAATATCCAATATAAAGTGGAATAATCATATTAGAAATTAAATTTAGCAGCATTTTAGATATACTAGATTGTATTGTGCTACTTCATGAAGAAGATGGCGAGGTTTCATGTTGCCACTGCTTAATAAGATCGAGGTATAAATAAAGTTAGCTGTACGAGCTTGTTTCTACTTTCGTCCCAACATTTCAAAGCCAAGTTTTTATATTTATTATACCCAAAAGCTCAGGCCTTATTTAATATTCCTTACATTTTCCATTTTTGTATTCCTTAAAAATTTGCAATTGAAGACATGAGACGACCTTAATTTTGCTTCTGTTGGATTATTAACAAACCTACATCTATGGGTTTCACTAGCAACAGAAAACAAAAATTTAGTACCCTTGTCTTTCCCTTTTTTATTTTGTAATTTTTTTTAAAGTGATGGCAAAGAAACCAGCAATAACAAGATTAGAGAAGTCCATCACTAGATGCCTCCAATTGCACAGAATTTGAGTGAAAAAAAGATGGCCAATGCACAACAAGGGCGAAATATCCTAATTTTGGAACGGTTTCGAACCTTATTTCCAAATCAGCACCGAAAAAAGAAGGAAAAAAAAACAAATGCTGTGTCAATTCCACAGTTTCAGCTGAACTTTAACCATGCTCTGAAAGATTGGCTACAAGATAGAAAGAGGGACCAGATTTTATAATGGCAAGAGACCACGTTTCTTATTGAAGTTATTCAGAAATAACTGATTGCAATGAAGGACAGTGAGAAATCTGCAAGAGATTTAGTGTTCTGTAGAATTTATATAGAGGAATTTGAGATTTCCAAAAAACGAAAAAGAAATTGAAATGAATAGAAGGATTAAAGAGAATGATTAGCAGGGGGAAAAGAAGGATTAACTTTAAGCAAATGCAGGGCAAGCTTTTAGATCTCCGACTCGTCCCATAGGGTAAGAAGTCAAATGATCACATGAAGAAATCTAAAGCATCTTATTCTTCATAAAAATATTTACTTACTAAAATAATTTACTATCTCGATAGGAATGTAATATCGTTCCCAACAGCGTTCCTATTTAAGTGACATTTCTAATTTAAACTCTCTATTATCCCTAAAGAATACAGACAGAAAACTCATCCAAAATTTCCAAACAAGATATACAGCTCAACTCCATATTGAACCACTAACAAACTGAATGAAAATCGAATTAAACAGAACTAAACAAAAACACAGTGTTAGCCTTAAATTAGCCTAACTTTCACATCGGCACAGAACAATTCAGTTCTGCTATGTAATTTTATCCCTTCATGTCTGATTTCAATGGTCCTAAAGTTTACAATTTGACAAGAATTCAAAATCTGAGTTGCATTGTAAACTGCCTGGCTTCAACACCGCTTTTTAATCATGATAAACGTGGTGGACTAGCAAGGAGAACAAATACCTCCATAAGGTGGATCAGGTTTTGGTTGGATCTACAAAGACATACAAGAACAAATTTTCAACGGGGGGCTGCTAGTGATGCTTGACTTAGATCATGTGCAAAAGTCTCACTATGAAGTTGTAAGAGGACTTCTTGGTTGGTTATCTGTCAAATTTAGGGCAGATCTCATGTTTGGCTGAAAATTTGGCTAGACAAGGGCATGCTTAGTTAGTTTGCTCAAAAGAAAAAGAGCCAAGCATGAGTTTAACATTAGTTCACTCATGTTCAAACAAGAATTATCATAAAAGATATTGTTATGCGATAATTATATGAAAGAGAATCTTAGTTTATCGTTAGTAATACGATGCGATTTTGATGTTAAACTAAATATTCAATATATTTGAGCAAAATTCATACAAAAACCTTAATAATATTTATCTAAGCTAAACTTATAAATGAGCTATTCATGACCAGCTCAAGTTTGCCAAAAGTAAATGAGCTAACTTGATACCAGCTCGAATAAAAGAGCTGAGCTCGACTTCGCTTAACTTGCTTGTGTTTAAGTTGTGTACAACCGTTGTCAAATTCTAATTATAGCTCCTCTATGAACTTGTAAAGTAGTTTGATCAATGTGTATCCATTGTAGCAGGAGCTGCTAGATAGCAATTGCAAGGGCCTTTCAACTTTCTTCATCTTACAAGGGGAGTTTTATGATAAATTACCAAGTTATCTGCTTTGTCATTTACTGATAAAAACAATTACTGTAAATATTTATGAAACGCCCCCAACCCCTCCCCAAACCGGAGAGCAAGAAAGAAAGAAAAAAAGAAAAAGAGAAACTCGAACACTAGATTAAAAAAACGGCAACAAAAAAAAAAAAGAAACCACAAACTAATGTATTGCTTAATTTCAAAATTCCATCCAATATTGAACTTACGGCTTCTGTAAGGAAAGTTATTGAATATTCCATCAAAGTATATGCTATCAAGTTACAGAAGATTGTGTCAAAATAATTATAGAGGTCATTAAACCTTACTATATTAGGGGACTTTCTGAAATCAGAAAAGGTAGGTTAATATGAAAATAAACTTCTGCAATTAAGTAGATTTAGGTTCGCAATAAGGTTGGAGCTAATAAGGATACACTTTCATGGTTAGATACAAGCAATTCCAGCAGAATTTGCACACTGATAAAACAATTCAATGCAAACTTATTAAGGCTAGGTTAGTTAAAGAAGTGAACGGCCAGATCCAAATATCATTAGATTTTGCACGAAGTAATTGCAACAAAAGGTGAGGTTTCTACAATTGTTTGCTCTAAAAAAAAAGAAGAGGGAAAATAAGAAAAACTAAATTTAGGATTCAAATTGACACTGGAATGTGTGATATTCAGCACAGCCTAGGACAAGTAAAGAAGAAATGAGGGATATAATCAAACGGACAGTAAAACGAAAATAAAAAGGAGGAAAAAGGAAGACAAGTGGTTTATAACCAAGAAAATAATTTGAAATTTATTTCCAACAAACATAAGACATGGTTTCAATCTCCCCTTTGTTGTATATAAATAAAAGTCAAGACAATCTGAAGAAGTCATAAAGCTTTTAACTCTAAAAAAAATGTACGACTGTTTTTGCAGAACAAACTGCACTGCATCTTTTTTTTCCCTGGGAGTTCATATTTTAAGCAACTTTCACAACAAGAACACTGCATATGGCTAAAAAATATGGAAAAAACTTGATCCAAAATCCAAAGAAAAGAGTATGACTCAACCGAAAATCAGTCGAATTAAGTCATTGATCAGCTCGACTGGACTATAGACAGTTAGCATTAATCAACTGTAATAAATACAAATCTGATCCAATTTAAAACGACTTAACCTAAGCTAACATATCCAATTAAACTAACCAAAAACAAGTTATTTTAAATGAAATTGAAAAAAAAAATTATTTAAATGATCGTTAAAAAATATTTAATTTGGTACAATTTTTTTTCGTTAGTGCTTAAGCTATAT
Source organism: Puya raimondii (assembly GCA_016920855.1). Taxonomy (NCBI): domain Eukaryota; kingdom Viridiplantae; phylum Streptophyta; class Magnoliopsida; order Poales; family Bromeliaceae; genus Puya; species Puya raimondii. The sequence continues at coordinate 47,342,758 of JABWPP010000049.1, forward strand.
ATATATGATCATTATGCATTAGTATTTTACTAAAATTGTTGAATGATATGTCACATGTTACAATCAGTAAAACAATCATTAACACATAACTAAAGCATCGTATTATTCAAAAGTGATAAGCATTGAAACATTAAAATCTCCTTTGTTCCTAAACATTTCTCTTCCTCCTTTGTTGCACAACAACTATCTTAGACCAAAGCATTTCAGTCTATGGAAAGATTCTGCATAGCTTAAAGGACAGCCGATTGGTCATCCCATTTTGCCAGTTGATATATACCTCTACAACTAGTCAACCCCTAATCTCCAAGTCTCCAACTAATTGAACCGAGAAGCAGAAATCTACAGAATACACTTTTTAAAGCCTCATCCCTCAGGCCAAAATAAATTTAATAACAATACTAAAAGAAGCCTTAATGCATTAAAACTCTTCCCAGATGCCATTTAGACTACCTTCCAAAACAACCTTCCAACTCATGCAGCAGAAACCAAATATTTGGCAAAGAAAAGGTTTAGACCTTCTAGCACACGCGAAGCTAAAATGAGCTTTAAGGCCCCAAAGCAACTTTATTTTAAAGCTTTTGCTTCTCCCTACAATGGGAAGCTATTACACACATAAGGTTTAACGAAAAAGGTTTTAAATCTTCTTCAAACAACTATATACAAAAATATCTGGAAGCTTTAATCAGGCCAAACAGACTCTTAAGTTAATTTGCTACAAAAGTTAGACACTTTGGCACCTAATACGCATAACAAATTCAATTCTTTAGAAACTTCTACATGGAAAGAAAGTTCCGCAAAAAAATGATCTTCCAATGAAACAGTTTAGTCAGACTTACGAGTATCAGATAACGGAATACCAATCAACCAACAAAATTATGTAGAGCAAAGTTTGTCTAAAAATTCCCAAAAAAAAAAACAAAACAAAAACTATCTTCTTCGTTTTTGAGAATCAAAGCTGCGTCACTACTAATTCCTGCAATCACGACACAAACCGCAACCACTCATTCGAGCATCAGGGGTGCTCTGCAAGAACCCTAATGGGAGGAAGCTACCAATAGCCTTGCAAATTTGATTGTCTAATCAGCACTCTACTATCTGGATCTAGCTCACTAATACACCTCTGCATTTGGTCAAATACTAATTAAAACACTGAAATTACTAAACTACGACAACACTAATACTCACATCACCAAATCAATCTCGTTACTCCTCATTTTTACCATGTTCATATTTAATGCACGATCTTAACAATCAGTATTCCGAAGTTAAATTTCTTGCATTCTTTCTCTATAACCAATATCCATTTCCTGAACATGCTAAACCCCTAAGAGCACAATAAATCACTACCAATTTCCTGATTAAAGAGAAAGACCCTAAATCACCTATCCATTTCCTAATAAAAGAAAACCAACTGTAAAATCACCTATTCATTTCCTAATCAAAGAGAAACAACTTTAAATCACTACCAATCAAACACGCTACATCCAAAACAAACAATAAGAACCAAAAATAAGAGAAATCAAAGAGAAACTCACCGTCCTCGAGGGGAACCAAGCACTCGTACGAGATCTCGAACTGGAAAGGGTTGAGGAAAGCGGCGGGGTTGTCCAACACCGTCACGTTCGTTATGTTGACGGCGCTCATGATCACACAACAACGCTACTTCGATTCCAACCCCCACAAGAGCACTAAATAGGGCTACAACGAAACCCTAGACTCCATTACCAATCCATGGTGCAAAACCCTAATTCGCGATTTAGGAGATGAAGGAAAGAGGAGATGAGAAATGAAAGAATTAGGGTTTCGAGGGGAGGAGAAATCGCTTCCGCCCGTCGGTTTGAGGAATGCTTATGCATTCAGGGGAGTGAGGTTTTTTCTCTTTTTTTTCCTTTTGGCCTTTTCTTTTCTTTTTTTTATTTCCAGTTCGGTTCGGGTGACCGGGAAAGGGGAGGGGTTTACCGGGAGTAGCCGGTTTTGAGGGACTAGCAGGAGTGGGCAATGGCGGGCAGGAGGTTGGCGGGAGATTTTGAAAAGAAAGCAGTTTTTGAGAGATGGAATGTGTTGGTGGAGGGAGCCCATGGGGTTTCTCATTGAAGGATTTCTCTTGGACAAATTTAATGGAGGAGAGAGAGGGAGAGAGAGAAGGAGAACTCTGAGGAAAACAGCAGGAGAAAAATTAACTAGAAAATCTTGTTGAGACCATAGTTAGTTAATTCGGATTCGGCAAAAATTCGGTACGGATATAATACGGATAAAATTCGTATCCTAATTTTTAAATTTGTTAAAAAATACGGCTAAAAAACGGATTCGTCAATTATTCGGATACGTAATTTATACGGAAACTATACGCTCACAGATTAAAAATTCGGGATAAAAAATTCGGCTATTAAATTAAGTTTCTTTTCTCTCAATTTATGCTATTAGCATAGATACTTATAATTTTAAACAAAATGAAAAATAAAAAATTACAAAATTAAGCTTAATCCTCTCCCCTTTCCCCAATCTCTATCTCTCTCTCTATCGATCTCCCCACTCTTTAGTTTAGCAGAGAGCGAAGTGAGAGAGAGTGAGAAGCAGCAAAAAAATGGCCACCTCATCTCCTCCCTCTCTCTCCTCCCTCTTCTTCTTCATCCTACTGCTGCATCTGACGGCGGCGGCGACGGCGAACGTCATGGCGTTGCTGGCGGAGCATCCGGAGCTGTCGGGGTTCGACGAGGAGGGTTCTGAAGAACCCAATCTTTGATGTCGAGCGGCGCGTGGCCCCGCGGGGGCTTTCGATGGCGATCGGCAAGCCGCCGGAAAGGAAAAGAGGGAGGGGAAGGGATGGGGGCGGAGGCAAGGGGTGAGACGCTAGGGCACGAGTTTTTTTTTTTTTTTGCTGTTTTGACCGAGCGTTTTTTTGGGCGAATAATTCGTGGATCGCGAATTGTTCGCGAATAACAGGCTTGGACCAAAAAAAACGCGAATTATTCCGAATTTTTCAGAAAAATACGTATACTGCCGTTTAATTCGTTTGTTGAAAAATTCGCGTATAATACGCGATTTATTCGCGAATTAACCAACTAAGGTTGAGACTTATTTCAGTGTAGATTCATCATACCTCTAAATTGTAAAATAATCTTAATCATATCAATCTGAATCTTAAAACACCACATGCTGATATCAAAGTATGATAAATAGTTGATATAAGGATTATCAACTATATTTTGTCGAACTCAGTCCGGTCTCATCTAAATTTTGTCGAAATGAACGATACTAGCGCATTTATCCTAAAGCTTAGATATTTCATTACATAAGAGAAGCATATCTAATATATGACAAACATAACTATATATCTTGTCTACAATCCAGATTAACCATCATCGTTTTTGGTTGTTTTGGCTTGCCAAATCAACAAAAATGCATTGGATATAGGGGGGTCATGCATTGTCATGCATGGGACTCCTCAATCCAAAGGTCCACTAGCCTACTAAGCTTCTAGAATAGGCGGTATATAGCACAGTTCTAATTGGATACTAGAAAACAATAAAAACCTTCATATATTGTTTTGGAAAGAATTAATTATATTTCATAAAAAAATTTAAAGTTATGTTTACTCTCTATATTTTACTTTTTATTATTACAAACTCTTAATCAAACTTTAGATTCCGTAAGACTGTAACAAACTTTATACTTCGTTAACAAATAGTAAAATATTGAAATAAACATTTATGGTAGCGATTATTATACAAAACTTACATAGTACCTAATATGGTAGCTGAATTTATCCAAAACTTTGTATGATTAAAAAGTAAAAATAAAGATAACCAATGTGGAACTATAATAAAGAGTTTGAATCATATATATACTTTGTGGAGAACATTCTTTTATGAAATACCTCACATTCTAGCTATTGTTAGACTTACCTCATATTATTTAAGAGAAAGGTGACTACAAAGTAATGAGGCTTGATAGCATTGGTATGTCAAAATGTATACGTGCTTGAATAGAGGACCATACAAAAACTCCAACTAGAATCAGAAAGAGCTTCTCAAACTAGTAGAATACTTTAAAGTAATTTTCTAAGGCATTTATGAGGTTAAGGAGGATAAAAAGAGGACAATATGTGACTGTTACATTCTACAAGAAGTATAATCATGAAGTGCCTTCGAAAACTCATTTTTTTCAATCATGCTATTCTATTACCATCGATAATAAAAAAACAATAATAAACATGTTAAGCTAAAAAAGTAATTTCACCTTACAAATTTTTCTTTTATGACAGCATGAGAGGGAAGGACGTAAAATATTCATTTCAAAAGAAAAACTAGAGTAGAAAGATTGTGGAAAAAATAGGAACCTCCGCAAGGTTTATGTTAATTGCAGGTTTGTAAATTGACTTTTGAGAGTTTTAAGTTGTTAATTCAATTCTACACTATAGACGAATATAAGGAACACACAACACAAAATTTATTTTCTAACAAGAATGACATATCAATACTTTTCGATTTTGATAAATTTTTATAGAACATATATTGTGACCGTCACACCTCCATAAAATTAAGATCTGAACTTAATTTGATTCATATGAAAATGCTAGACTTTAAGAAGTAAGAAATACTTATTATCACTTGAGCGGAAGTACAGAGTGACGTAGTAGAATATACATGCAACAATAATCAGATAATAATACGATATGAATTACTACAACTAAAGTGCACACTATTTGTAACTATGTTATCTCGCCACGTAGTCCATTCACTACAACAAATAGGCTATATAGCGACAGTTTTTCTAGTGGCGGATAGTAAGAATGTCGCTAAATAAAATAGTTAGCGGCGATTTCTAAAACTACCGCTATTTATTTTCTTGCGGCAGTTCGTGATATATTTTTGTGGCTATTATACTATTGTCGCTAACTAACTAGTTTTTAATGATGACAGAATTCTAATTATTTGACAATTAACAATATAATAATAATAATAATAATAATAATAATAATAATAATAATAATAATAATTCTTAATAACGTAGTAAATTTGCAAAGTTTAATTCAAGATTTGAATATGAATTAAAAAATAAAAAATAAATTTAAAATTTGAAAATAAGTTTGAATTTAAATTTAAAAACGTGCATTTGATTTAAAATTCTTGTAATCCAAATTATAAATTTGAAAAAAATAAGAATAAAATTTGAATTTGAATTTGAATTTAATTTAATTTTAAATTTATCAAAGAGTTAAAAAAAATAAAGGGTCTATTTCAAGACGACCTATAGTTGAGGAACATAGTGGGTTAAAATCTTTTCACATGATAGGATTATTTTTCCTTTTATCTTTTAACCTAGCTACAGGCTAATTAATTAACGATCTCCTCCATCAGCGCCGCATCTCCGCCTTCCTTTCTCTGCCCCAATTCCTCACCCTTCCCTGCGCACCTTCCAGATTTATCTTCTCAATCGACCCGGCTCCCTTCTTCTCGGGTCCTTATTTATCGTTGATTTGCCCCTATCCCCTTAGGCGGGTTTCTTGCATAACTCTTTCAATCTTCACCATCGGCTTTCTTACGGGACCCTTTCGATCTTCACCACTGCCCGAACTCTCCTAGTCACCTGCTACCATCAACGACATCGGAAAGTTTCGCCATCTTTTAAGGTTCTTTTTTTTTTTATCGATTTATATTTTTATATATTTTTTAATTTTTTGCTTTGTTTACTTGCAAGTGGGATGATATTTTAAATTATACAAATAACATATTTTTTATTTGTTCAATTTATTTATATGAAAGAAATTTTTTTTGCTTATTTGCACATCTTGATTTGCTGTAAAATAGGTTGTAAAGTTATTTTAGATCAATAACTGATTTTTAGTCTGTTTAACACAGTATAAAAAATTTCTTAGTATAAAATAGTTTTTCAGCTTTTATTTGGACATTGGCAAATACTTAAATGCATGATTTTCTTTTCTAGCTATTAATTAATCAATAGCTATTAGTGGTGACAACTTCAATCACAGTACTAAAAGGTTAACATCTAATTTTGTTAAAGATTCTATGTTAATTTGAACAAAAACATTGTATTTGAAGAAAAATACTAGAAAAATGTCAAATAGTAAATTTCTATACCTTTTGTCTTGCTCTTCTTAGACTCTGTTTAACATCTTCAGCATATTTAGTTACCACTTTACAAAGTGCCTAAATAAAGTGAGCTCAAATAAAATGCTTTTATAGGTGCAAGAGGAAAAAATAGATGCACGCACTCGTTAATCTTAGAGAAATCCAACCTATATATTCTCTTTTGTCAATCTAAATGCCAAAAAAAAAAAAGAAGAAAATTAATGCAATGTCAGAAGATACCAATAATCAAGAGTAATTCAAGTATAGGCCTCATAGTGTTGCATAAGGAACTCTTGTAAGTAAAGATCCAACTACGCAAGTAGGAGGTGAAAAGTTGGGAAATGAGTTTTGAAAATTTTACATTGAAATAGCAATGATTTTTTTTGAAAAGTTAATTAGATCATATAGAAAGTTCAAAACTATTGGAGATGTTGCGCTCCATACTATTGTTTGGCCTTCTACTTTCGTAAGTACAATACTATTTTGAAGCTTTTATGATTGAGATTCGATGATTACTGGAATGAAGAATTTATACATTTTATGTTTTAATTTTGCAGGTCGAATATATTCGTACCTGATCAATGTTGAAGGACTTTGGGCTACTGAAGAATTTGTTTTGTTTTTTCTTTTCGTTAATATTAATGAGTGTACTACATTTGGATACAATTTATCTACACAATTTGTCGTTTTAATATTGTGTAAATGATTAGTTAGTTGGTGATACTTTTATATTTTTAAATAAAATAAAAGTATACTTTTTTTATTTTTATATTGATCATTCATGCATGCTAATAGAGTTTATTTGAAAAATAAGATTTGAATGTTATTTGCATGTATGAAAAATGTTAAGATTGCTATTTTTATTTAGGTATCTCAATTGGGTGGTTAAAAATTACTCTTGTAAAATTTAATTGTTTATGTATCTCAACTATGCCGGTTAAAAATTGCTGCTAAAAAACTACTTGACTCAAGCTACTAGCGGCGGTTGGAAAATAGCTGCTACAGAATTATTTAAATCGACTTGTATAGGTATACAGCGGCGATTGAAAAAATGTAGCTATTCATTTAAATTAATAGCGATAGTTCAAAAATTGCCACTATAAGTCACCAAAATTGCCTAAAAAAATACATATAGCGGCGGTTGTCAAAGTGTTACAATATTTAAAAAAAAATCGCCACTAAATAATAGTGACGGTTCAAAAGTGCCACTAAATTAAATAGCGACTGCTTTATAAGTGGCAGCTGTAAAACCGCCGCTACAACTGCCGCTATGAATTATAGCGACAACTTTTTTATGTTCGGCGACAATTTTATAATTGCCGCTATATGCCCTATTTATTGTAGTGATTCTAGAGCCCACTATCCAATCCTATCTACAAAACAAATTAGGCATAAGTGCAAGGTGATTAGGATATGATTTCAAGGAGTTAATAATTATTTAATTGATTCATCTCTTCAATAATGATACAATATACATAATATTCTCCAAGACGCTTAGAATTATAACCGCAATACCTTACATGGGAATGCTATGCTCATGATTCATGGTTTCACTCTCTATACAACTGTTCGAAAAGGCTATGCCATAAAAATTACCTAATGGTATCTCCAATACCACGAATTCGGATAAACTATTACCACAATACTACCAAAAGCACACCTTCCATCCAATCGTCATGTGTCACTCCAGATTAGCTCATCATAATGAATCCGACACAGATCATCAAGGGTGAATTATTCATCTTCGCTGATGCTATCTCAGTCGTACCTCCCTGATTCTACATGTACCCTGATATTTACATCATGCGTATTTCCATCATGCTACTCTAAATCTTTCGTCCACAAACCCAGACACCAACAAAATTACAATACCATCACAAAATGAATAATGGATCGATTTCTCTGGCTCACATAACTACAAGTATAGATATGAACCTGTCACGCTCCGAGCCATAGCGGAAGCCCCAGGTACACCAATAGACCCACCGCACGTATGAGGACACACCCTGTACGCACGAAGTGTCACAAATAACTTGTCAAAGAACAAAAGCCCTAAGAGTCTAACAGGTATCGGAGTCTTTCAACAACTATGTAATATAGTAACAATGTAAATATGGACAATCATCCCAACATTACTCCTCACAAGATATACAACATCGTCGGCATCGCCAGCCCAAAATAACTCTGTAGAGGCTGCTATGTACATCAACTGGTGGTCCGTCTACACACGCACAAGAAGGGCAGGAGATGCTAGCTATCTGCAATCCCCTTACCTCGCTCAACTGCTGGTAGGGAGGGCTCTGAAAAAAAAAACTACAAAGGAGGGCGTGAGAACTACAATCAATAGTCCTAGTGGGTACAGTCGATGACACCGATTGTCTACACCACTAGGTCCACTAGAGGCAAAAATAGTATGATGAGTTGTATAAATAACAAGATATATCTGCTGGAATGAAACTAGCACTATCATGCCTCTATATAAATACTGAAAGTTGTAAATCATATACCTCATGTATTAACTAAATACTAAATAAAATAATGTTGTACAACTCAATCACATCGACCAACTCAACAATCCGGTCTAGCCCAAGGCACAGTCATAACATCTCACTATTCATCACTATCTACTGGCCTCCATGGCAATAACACATAATACTAGACAACAGAAAATATGTAAATCTCATCATACTCAACAGATAGGTATCAAAATACTACTATTATCTCAACTATGTCAACAGATTATCTCACAAGCTAAATAATACAATATAAACATAGGAATTAGTCTGCCAGTTTCAGCGACATAGAACCTACTAGGAAATTAGCTCCCACATGGTAAATCAATGCAATTGCCCGATCACAACTCCTCCACTTTGCCCAAGAAAACAGCAAGGACAATACTCCCACTCTAACTCCTCAAATCACCAACAAAATCTCTACTAGAATCAACATCCAATCAAGCTTTCAAAAGAAATACTATTTCCAAATAATCTAATAAGTATAATCATCACCTACCTCAAGAATCTCGACGAAGAAAATACCACCACTAGGTCCTCCTTCTCCTCCTCACTCAACGTGTGCTCTCAAGGTCGTTAGCACACCACCACAAGATCAACTGGCTACTCCAACCACCAAATCAAGCTTTCCTAACTTGAGTAATAGAGATAGTAGAAGGAACAAGAGAAAGAGAGAAAGAGAGAGAGAGAGAGAGAGAGAGAGAGAGAGAGAGAGAGAGAGAGAGAGAGAGAGAGAGAGAATGGGAACCACACTCATCAGCATGAAAAAAGAAGCTATTGGGCACTGCTGGCCAATTTCTAGAGGTGGAACAATAGCAATAAAACCCTCAGAATTCCAAATAATTAACCATCAGCAAAAATCCAGGTTTCAAGCGCCTAAAACCACCATACGTGCATCCAAAATCCTGCGGGCCAACTGATTTGGGTGCCTTGCCATTGTACTCGACTGCCCGAATGCATCGTAACTTTCGTCCGAAACTTCTCGAGTGCCCAGATCATGCGTCCGAATCCACTGTGCTGACTCACCTGTTCACCACTCACCGCTAAAACTCAGTAACTTGGTCATCCTCATCCACACTTCCGAGCATCCACAATACATTTAGGCACCCAGAACCTCGTGTGAACAGTGACTCCAGCATTAGGGCTCTTTTACGATGCAAAGGGCGTCCGGAGTCCCACCCGGATCATTCAGATGCATACATAGTGCAACCGAGCGTCCGGAACTAGGGTCTGAAATCATCCAGCCTCAACTCAGTCATTTTCATATGCCTTATACCACAACCAGGCATCCAGAACTACTCCAATAGGTAGTATTGGGCTGAGAATCACTGTCCGAGTCTGTTTTCACGTCCATATAGCAGCAAAACAGGTCCAAATTACTCTGGCATTCTATTTAAAGATGTTGATCATCAACCAATGCTACAACCATGCCTATTTGCCAAGGTCCAATATATCACATGCTTTCTCCCTATAAAAAGTTTTGTCCTTGAAATATAAAGCTTACCTCAAGCCGAATCCTCAAATAAATAGGGGTAGGACTCTCGCATTATATCCCCAGGCTCCTAAGTCTCCTCCTGATGGCTCTACAACACCTTCACATGAGGAATGACTCAGTTCCACAGTTCTTTTACCCCCCAAGCAAGAATTCGAACCAATCGCTCAACATAACTCATATTCTTAGTTACCTCCAGTGAAACATAATCTATCACATGTGAAGGATCAAACAAATATCTCCTCAGGGCTGAGACTGTCACGCCCCGGATTACTCGTTTCCCCGGGCTCGCCAACAGATCCGCCGTATACATAGATATTTCTATGTATACGAAGCGATAGCTAACCTGTAACAAACATACAAGCCACTACAAGAGATATATAGAGCTGAAATAAAACATACTAATAACAAAAGCCACCTGTACATATAGGATCCAAAATACAACAGGACCTCCACAACCAAAATAAGAACAAATCCACACTATATGTACATGGCACAACTCAAAAAGAAACTATCTCCAGTAGGGTCCTCCTCTAGGAACAACAGGGACAGGTAGGGATCTAGCTCGCGACTCCCTTACCTCGATCCGCAGGAACAAGAGCAGCAGCCGCAACCGACGAAGGCTCTGCAAGAAAAAGTGGCAACAATGGGTGTGAGAACTACTATAAAAAAGAAGTAGTCCTCAGTGGGTACCACTACCGACCTCAACGGTCCACCCACTAAGTCTACGAGACTAACAGTATAGCTGGTAGGTAAAGAACAACAAGATAAGCTGGAATAAACTCAACAGCTGAATGCCACTACCCTACCACTATCCCAGTCAAACTCTCAAGTAAGCATCACCAAAGTGAAAGGTCACCCCTGACCCAATCTAACGGAACCGCCCAAACGGGCTCGTCCAGCCAACTCTCAAAGTAAAAGCATCCCCAACCAATAGGTAACCAGCACTGACCCAATCCACAGGGACTGCAATACGCCCGTCCCGCCTGTCTAAGCAACACCGTACGCTACCTCAAAGGTACTGGGTGGAGAGCGAGAGTCCCACCGGGACTAAGACGACATCAACGCAAGTAGCCAGGCTCCGGAGCGGCACTCATGGGCGCTACCCAAACGAGTATGCAAGCGTGTCTCTGTCGAGCTCAATCAGGCTCATACAGGCTAAGTCACTATAAATGGGTCAAGTCGGTCTAACAACCAAAGCTCACGTACCCTCAGTACAATCTGATACCAGAAAAGGGATCTGGGTCCACCGTCAGCCCCGACGGCACCCGAAAACACAAAACAGCCTAACCCTGCTGTAAACACAAGCTCGGCATCCCAGCACAAGCGTAAACTCGTCCTACAACGAACTAAGTATCCACCTTGCACTAACAGCGGTGATACAAGAACAGAAACGGCTCCTAGAGCTAAATCTGATAATAGTTCGAAAAGTGACGGTTGTATGTTCGCAAGTTTTCTCCTAAGTCAATTCCCAGTTCAGCATGTAAAGTCATGTCTATAAATTATCAATTTATGCTCCAAATTCATATTTCATAAAAATACATGCAAATTCATGAATTCGAGCTACTAACATGATTTAACAGATGATAAAATAGCATGCTGCACTCTCTACAACTTAAGAGGAAATCCGGCGATTTCGGTAACATTAACCCACCTCAAAAGCTATCCAACAACGGCTAGGAGTCGAGTGGAAGGCCTCCAAACAACACCGGCTGAAATCGAGCTCAAATCTGCAACCTCGAGATTCGGACCCACCTGCTCACTGTTCTGGGCGCCCAGAACATCAGCCCAGAACTGCAGCCTGGCAGCACAACCCACATGTATTCAATATGCGATAAAATCCAAATCCTAAGTCCAAATGCAGTGAAATTTGGCTCAACTCACCAGCAGAGATTCAAGAACACACCCTCCAAATTTTAGCCAAATCGGAGTTCGACTCGATGTCCAAAAGGTCCACACACTGAACCGGATTCACTTCTGGACCCTCCTGCACATGGATCCAGAAGTTCCAGCACTTAAGCAAATCTCAAAAACAGCAAGAATTCAGGGATTCCAACGAATCTAGCTCATGGAAAAGGGTCACAAACCTCTCAAATACAGTGATGGAACAAACCAAAACCTCTCCAAAGATCCTCACAAAGATCTGGATCTAAAAATCCAAGAAATTCCATCAATGACCCAAAAATTCAGCACTTAAGCAATTACTCAAAATCTGAGCTAGAACTCACCTTTGAATCCTCAATTCAGGTGGGAAGAACCTCCAAACCAGTAAGGAATGAGGAAGGACTAATCTTCACTTCGTAATTCCAGCTCCCAAGAGATTGGATCCAAAAGATCAAAGGAAAAACCCAAGTTTCAGCTCAAGAACACAAGGGGTCCAGTGAAATATCAACTGTAGCTTACATACCTGTCCAAATCGCGATTGGAAGGGTTCCACGTCTTCCTCTACGAGTCTTCTATCCAACAAACCAAGTTTCGAAGGATTTGGACACTCCCACACTGCACACGAGCCAGAACATCACGGGTCGACGATGCAGTTCCAGCAGGAATCCAAGGTCTTCAATGGAGGAAGATGAAATTTGGGAGAGAAGAGAGGGTTTCCTTGCAAGATCCGAGTTTCACCATGAAGAGGAGAGAAAAAGCCTCAGGGGAGGTCGTCCACAACTCTTATAGACAAAGGATCTCGGTGCAATGGGCCTCAAGAACAGAAATGCTCTAACCTGTTTCTCAGCAGGAAATCCACATTCGGGCGCCCGAAACCCAAGAAGTGGGCGCCCAGTTCTTCAGCCAGCACAAGCCCAGAACATCGGACTCTCCGCCGCGGTCCGGTGCGCCCTAACCTGGTCCGGCGGATTTCACCAACCAATCGACACGTGTCAAGCGGATCGATACTCACGAGGTAGGATTTCCGGATCCACTTTCCGGGCGCCCGAAACATAGATCCGAAATGACTTAGCAGTTTCAGGAAACGAGCACTCAACATCTGGGCGCCCAAAACAAGACTTTCGGGCGCCCTAAAGTCCAAAAGCCCAAAACTTCAGTTTTGGCTTACTTCGGTGCTCCGAGTCCGTTTTCGCGTCTATTTGACGCCGAAACGACTCCGACTTGTCTCGATCTTCTCTAGAAGCGTCGAACAGTCTAGGATGCTACAGTCATTCCGTCAGTTAGGCCCCAGGGGTACTACATCCTTCCCCCCTACGAAAAGTTTCGTCCTCGAAACTCAAACTCATACCTCAAGAAGGCAGCTCGAAAAGGTAGGGATAGGATTCCCGCATCACCGTCTCCGGCTCCCAAGTCGCCTCACGCTCCTCGTGATTACTCCACTGCACTTTCACGTACGGTATGACTCGGTTGCGCAATTCTTTCGTCTCGCGAGCAAGAATCCGCACCGGTCGCTCCTCGTACTGCAGGTCCTCAGCCATCTCAAGTGGGGTGGAGTCAATCACGTGGGAGGGGTCGAACACATAACTCCTCAGAGCCGAGACATGAAACACATCGTGGACTCCAGAGAGTCGCGGTGGTAGGGCGATCCTATATGCTACCGGTCCCACTTGTTCTAACACCTCGAACGGGCCAACAAACCGTGGACTGAGCTTTCCACGAACTCCAAAACGGCGAATTCCCCTGGACGGCGAGACTTTCAAAAACACATGATCTCCAATCTGGAACTCCAAGTCTCGTCTCCTAGTATCCGCATAGCTCCTCTGTCGACTCTGGGCGGTCTCAAGACGTCGTCGAACCATCTTGACCTTCTCTTCCGCTTCCAACAGGATATCGGGACCCAAAGTCTTCCTCTCACCCACATCGCTCCAATGCAAGGGCGAACGACACTTGCGTCCATACAATGCCTCAAACGGAGCCATCTGGATGCTCGCTTGATAGCTATTGTTGTACGCAAACTCAACCAGTCCTAAGTGTCGATGCCATCCTCCACCAAAGTCTAGGACACATGCCCTCAACATGTCCTCCAAAGTCTGAATGGTCCGCTCAGACTGACCATCTGTCTGTGGATGAAAAGCCGTGCTAAACCGCAGCTGAGTACCCAATGCTGTCTGTAGACTCCTCCAAAACTGTGAGACAAATCGGGTGTCTCGATCAGACACAATCGAGGTAGGCACTCCATGCAGTCTCACTATCTCGTCCAAATATAACTGAGCGAGTCTGTCCCTGGACCAAGTAGTCTGCACTGGTAAGAAGTGGGCAGACTTGGTCAGTCTGTCCACTATCACCCAAATAGCATCGAAACTAGCCTGCATCCTCGGTAATCCCACGACAAAGTCCATGGCGATCTGGTCCCACTTCCACTCGGGTATTAGGAGACTCTGAAGCTTGCCAGCAGGTACTCGATGCTCCGCCTTTACCTGTTGACAAGTCAAACACTGAGCCACAAACCTCCCAATATGCCGCTTCATTCCATTCCACCAGAAGTGTGCCTTCAAGTTCTTATACATCTTGGTTCCACCGGGGTGAACCGTATAAGGCGAGTAATGTGCCTCTCTCAAAATCTCCTCTCGGATCTCAGAATCCATAGGCACATACAGTCGGTCCCTGTACCGCAGTACTCCCGAACTGTCAACACCAAAATCCCCTGTCTGCCCGCTGGCAATCTGATCTCGAATCCTAATCAAATAGGGGTCCGCACTCTGTTTCTCTCGGATCCTATCCAACAGAGTGGCTTGCAAAACCAAAGACATAAGTTTTGCAGTAACCCCAGGGGATACCACCTCAAGCTCAAGCCGCCTCAACTCCTCAAGTAATGGCGCCTGCTGAGTGATCATCATACTAAGGCTCTGCACTGATCTCCTGCTCAACGCATCTGCCACTACATTCGCCTTGCCGGGGTGATACAGGATGGTAACATCATAATCCTTCAGTTGCCGTGAGGCATAGGCAATTACCCTACCATGCTGCATCAACACACATCCCAAGCCACTGTGTGATGCATCACTATAAATCACAAATCCTTCCCCCATAACTGGAAGGGTAAGGATGGGAGCAGACATCAGTCTCTCCTTCAGCTCCTCAAAGCTATGCTGGCACACAGCACTCCAAACAAATCTAATCCCCTTCCTCGTCAGACGAGTGAGGGGTGTGGAGAGCTTCGCAAAGCCTTCCACAAATCGACGGTAATATCCAGCTAACCCGAGGAAACTCCTCACCTCGGTAACCGTCGTCGGTCTGGGCCAATCCCGCACAGTCTCAATCTTCTGCGGGTCCACCGCCACTCCAGTGGCTGAAATCACATGGCCCAAGAAAGCTACCTCTCGAAGCCAGAATTCGCACTTCTTCAACTTGGCATACAACTTCTTCTCCCTCAGAAGTTGCAGCACTATCCTCAAGTGCTCCTCATGCTCAGCATCACTTCGAGAGTAGATCAGGATATCATCAATAAACACCACCACAAACCGGTCCAAGAACGGCTTAAACACTCGATTCATCAAATCCATAAACGCGGCAGGGGCATTAGTCAATCCAAACGGCATCACCGTAAACTCATAATGCCCGTACCGAGTCCTAAAAGCCGTCTTGGGAATATCCTCGGCCTTCACCTTCAATTGGTGGTAACCTGACTGCAAGTCAATCTTCGAGAAGACACAAGATCCTTGCAGCTGATCAAACAGATCATCAATGCGCGGCAAAGGATACCTGTTCTTGATGGTCACTTTATTCAACTCTCGATAATCCACACAAAGTCTAAGTGAACCATCCTTCTTCTTCATGAATAACACCGGCGCTCCCCAAGGCGATACGCTGGGTCTCACAAACCCCTTATCCATCAAATCTTGAAGCTGCGCCTTAATCTCTCTCAGCTCAGCCGGTGCCATTCGGTAGGGTGTCTTTGAGATTGGCGCAGTTCCTGGGACTACGTCAATCACAAACTCGACCTCCCTGTCTGGTGGCATCTCAGTCAACTCCGGGGGAAACACGTCCGGGAACTCGCGGACTACAGAGATGTCCTCGAGCTCCGGTGCCACCGCAGATACCTCAACAACGGTCGCCAGAAATGCGGTACATCCTCGACTCATCATCTGTCTCGCTCGTGCCGACGAAATCCACGTCGCAAACAACGTGCTCCTGCGGCCTCGATACACGTACTCCTCCTGGCCTGGCTCGCGAAACGTCACGGTCCTCTCGCCACAGTCGATCGTCGCGAAGTAGCGCGTCAGCCAATCCATGCCGAGCACCACAACAAAATCCTGCAATCGCCCCAAGACCAACAGGTCTGCGAGCATCACCCAAGGTCCAAGCTGCACAGGGCAAGCCCGACAACAGTCCTCCACACGCAAAACGTGTTCGGGAATCAGTACCTCTCGTACACAGGATAACGGCCCTAACACTAGCCCATGCAAAGATGCAAATGCTCGACTAACAAAAAAATGTGATGCGCCGGTATCAAATAATGCACGAGCTCTAAAGCCAGAAATTAAAATGATACCTGCCACCACATGATCAGCCACCGTGGAGTCCTCCAGTTGAGCCGCGAAGACTCTACCGCTCTGTGCCTGCTGTCGCCGCTCACCTGGACGGGATATAGAAGCCCGATCCATCTGGCTATAAGTCGGTGAAGCTCCATAGGTCTGCAACCTCTGCGCCTGAACTAAGACAAATATCTCCTGTCTCAATCCTCGCTCGAACAAATAAACTCTGTGAGCCTCATCTCTCGCAGCAAAAGGAGCACAGTTCAGGAGTCTGGTAAACTCCCGGGTATACTCCTGCACTGTGCGATCTCCCTGCAGTAACTTCTTCAGATCCTCCTCGAGTTTCTGCTTCACGCTGTTAGGGAAATAGGACCCATACAGCATCCAGCAGAACTCGGCCCAACTCAATCGCAGCGCATCCAGCGACCTGCTCGATCTCGTCCTCGTCCACCAGATGCGTGCATCACCTGTCAGGCAGTGAACTGCCAAGTGAACCTGCTCCCGCTCTGGCACGAAGAGATCCTCAAATAACTTCTCCATCTCGCCTACCCAGGCCTCCACCACCCATGGCTCGGCGTGGCTACCATCAAAACGGGGTGGATCAAATCGGCAAAAACGAGCCAGTCTCTCGGTCATCCGCTCCTGCTCAGCCTCCGACATCTGTCCACCTGACCGGGAAGTGTCGCCAACCGGTGCGGCCGGAACTGCCGCTGCTGGGGGCACGGCTGCAGCTGGAACGTCAGCTGGAATAGCAGGAGGTGGCTCCTGCGACTCCGTCGCTCAAGGTGCTGCACTCCACGTGTGAGTAATGGTATCACACATCCTCCGCAAAAGTGCACTCTGCTGCCTAGCTGACTCGGCTAGCGCAGTCAACTGCTCACACACATCAGGGGGTGCACTAGGTCCCGCCTGCTCAGGCACCACAGAAGGCGCGGGGGTTGCCCGCGTCGGGGGTCGACCTCGGTGTCGGGGAGGCGTCATGCTCACCCGCGCAACACACAGATCAGACAACACACAAACAACTCAAGACCCAATCATGCGAAAGTCCAGAAGGTCGTCTCTTTTCCCTCGCTGCTTGACGTCGTCTGCAGCCAACGCAAGTTCGCGACAGGAAAGGACACACGCCTTCGATCACTCCCTCCACTTAAGGATGAGTTCAACAGTCAAATCGATGACTTTCGCGGCAAGTCACGTCTCTCACGTCTTGCATTCCTAGGGTCTGCCATAGCCTAGGGTTTACTAAGTCCCAACGACCTATTCCTAAGCTCTGATACCAACTTAATCGGTCACGCCCCGGATTACTCGTTTCCCCGGGCTCGCCAACAGATCCGCCGTATACATAGATATTTCTATGTATACGAAGCGATAGCTAACCTGTAACAAACATACAAGCCACTACAAGAGATATATAGAGCTGAAATAAAACATACTAATAACAAAAGCCACCTGTACATATAGGATCCAAAATACAACAGGACCTCCACAACCAAAATAAGAACAAATCCACACTATATGTACATGGCACAACTCAAAAAGAAACTATCTCCAGTAGGGTCCTCCTCTAGGAACAACAGGGACAGGTAGGGATCTAGCTCGCGACTCCCTTACCTCGATCCGCAGGAACAAGAGCAGCAGCCGCAACCGACGAAGGCTCTGCAAGAAAAAGTGGCAACAATGGGTGTGAGAACTACTATCAAAAGAAGTAGTCCTCAGTGGGTACCACTACCGACCTCAACGGTCCACCCACTAAGTCTACGAGACTAACAGTATAGCTGGTAGGTAAAGAACAACAAGATAAGCTGGAATAAACTCAACAGCTGAATGCCACTACCCTACCACTATCCCAGTCAAACTCTCAAGTAAGCATCACCAAAGTGAAAGGTCACCCCTGACCCAATCTAACGGAACCGCCCAAACGGGCTCGTCCAGCCAACTCTCAAAGTAAAAGCATCCCCAACCAATAGGTAACCAGCACTGACCCAATCCACAGGGACTGCAATACGCCCGTCCCGCCTGTCTAAGCAACACCGTACGCTACCTCAAAGGTACTGGGTGGAGAGCGAGAGTCCCACCGGGACTAAGACGACATCAACGCAAGTAGCCAGGCTCCGGAGCGGCACTCATGGGCGCTACCCAAACGAGTATGCAAGCGTGTCTCTGTCGAGCTCAATCAGGCTCATACAGGCTAAGTCACTATAAATGGGTCAAGTCGGTCTAACAACCAAAGCTCACGTACCCTCAGTACAATCTGATACCAGAAAAGGGATCTGGGTCCACCGTCAGCCCCGACGGCACCCGAAAATACAAAACAGCCTAACCCTGCTGTAAACACAAGCTCGGCATCCCAGCACAAGCGTAAACTCGTCCTACAACGAACTAAGTATCCACCTCGCACTAACAGCGGTGATACAAGAACAGAAACGGCTCCTAGAGCTAAATCTGATAATAGTTCGAAAAGTGACGGTTGTATGTTCGCAAGTTTTCTCCTAAGTCAATTCCCAGTTCAGCATGTAAAGTCATGTCTATAAATTATCAATTTATGCTCCAAATTCAGATTTCATAAAAATACATGCAAATTCATGAATTCGAGCTACTAACATGATTTAACAGATGATAAAATAGCATGCTGCACTCTCTACAACTTAGGAGGAAATCCGGCGATTTCGGTAACATTAACCCACCTCAAAAGCTATCCAACAACGGCTAGGAGTCGAGTGGAAGGCCTCCAAACAACACCGGCTGAAATCGAGCTCAAATCTACAACCTCGAGATTCGGACCCACCTGCTCACTGTTCTGGGCGCCCAGAACATCAGCCCAGAACTGCAGCCTGGCAGCACAACCCACATGTATTCAACATGCGATAAAATCCAAATCCTAAGTCCAAATGCAGTGAAATTTGGCTCAACTCACCAGCAGAGATTCAAGAACACACCCTCCAAATTTTAGCCAAATCGGAGTTCGACTCGATGTCCAAAAGGTCCACACACTGAACCGGATTCACTTCTGGACCCTCCTGCACATGGATCCAGAAGTTCCAGCACTTAAGCAAATCTCAAAAACAGCAAGAATTCAGGGATTCCAACGAATCTAGCTCATGGAAAAGGGTCACAAACCTCTCAAATACAGTGATGGAACAAACCAAAACCTCTCCAAAGATCCTCACAAAGATCTGGATCTAAAAATCCAAGAAATTTCATCAATGACCAAAAAATTCAGCACTTAAGCAATTACTCAAAATCTGAGCTAGAACTCACCTTTGAATCCTCAATTCAGGTGGGAAGAACCTCCAAACCAGTAAGGAATGAGGAAGGACTAATCTTCACTTCGTAATTCCAGCTCCCAAGAGATTGGATCCAAAAGATCAAAGGAAAAACCCAAGTTTCAGCTCAAGAACACAAGGGGTCCAGTGAAACATCAACTGTAGCTTACATACCTGTCCAAATCGCGATTGGAAGGGTTCCACGTCTTCCTCTACGAGTCTTCTATCCAACAAACCAAGTTTCGAAGGATTTGGACACTCCCACACTGCACACGAGCCAGAACATCACGGGTCGACGATGCAGTTCCAGCAGGAATCCAAGGTCTTCAATGGAGGAAGATGAAATTTGGGAGAGAAGAGAGGGTTTCCTTGCAAGATCCGAGTTTCACCATGAAGAGGGGAGAAAAAGCCTCAGGGGAGGTCATCCACAACTCTTATAGACAAAGGATCTCGGTGCAATGGGCCTCAAGAACAGAAATGCTCTAACCTGTTTCTCAGCAGGAAATCCACATTCGGGCGCCCGAAACCCAAGAAGTGGGCGCCCAGTTCTTCAGCCAGCGCAAGCCCAGAACATCGGACTCTCCGCCGCGGTCCGGTGCGCCCTAACCTGGTCCGGCGGATTTCACCAACCAATCGACACGTGTCAAGCGGATCGATACTCACGAGGTAGGATTTCCGGATCCACTTTCCGGGCGCCCGAAACATAGATCCGAAATGACTTAGCAGTTTCAGGAAACGAGCACTCAACATCTGGGCGCCCAAAACAAGACTTCCGGGCGCCCTAAAGTCCAAAAGCCCAAAACTTCAGTTTTGGCTTACTTCGGTGCTCCGAGTCCGTTTTCGCGTCTATTTGACGCCGAAACGACTCCGACTTGTCTCAACCTTCTCTAGAAGCGTCGAACAGTCTAGGATGCTACAGTCATTCCGTCAGTTAGGCCCCAGGGGTACTACAGAGACGTCGAACATATTATGTACACCGCCAATTCTTAGCGAGAAAGCTATCCGATAAGCAACAGGCCCAACTCGCTCCAGTATCTCAAAAGTTTCAATATATCATGGACTTAGCTTTCCACGCATTTCAAATCTCTTTATTCTTTTAGATGACAAAACTTTCAGAAATACATGATCTCCAACTTGAAACTCCAAGTCTTAACGCTGTGTGTCAGTATAACCCTTCTGTCGACTCTGGGTGGTCACCAAGTGTCATCTAACAATCCTAACCTTTTCCTTTGTCTCCAATAGAATATCTGGTCCCAGAGTTATCTTTCACCCACTTCACTCTAATACAGGGGTGATCGATATTTTTTTTCTATACAATGCATCAAAGAGGATATGTCGTCCCCCCACTGCTCGGGTTGACTCTCTCTTGGAGCCATTCCGATACTTGCTTGATAACTATTATTGTAATCAAACTCCACCAAAGCCAACTGTCGATACCACCCGCTACCATACTTGAGGACACATACTCTCAACATACCTATAGAATCTAAATCGTTCTCTCTGACTGTCCATCAATTTGTGGGTGCAAAGTTGTTCTAAACTATAGTTGGATCCCTATGGCTATCTACAAAGCTCTTCATAAATGTGCTACAATCCTCCAGTCCCGATCTGACACTATCGAGGTAGGAACTCCATGAAGTTTCACAATCTCATCCAAATATACTTGAGCAAGTCTCTCATCAGACCATGTTATCTGCACTGGTATGAAGTGAGCATACTTAATCAATCTGTCCACTATCACCTAAATCGCGCATTGAGAAAAATATTTCTGATAATAAACTCTAGACATTATTAAATGTCGAAGGTAGAACAAAGGACAATGTAAAGTCTCGTCTTGATTTGCAACACATGGGTATCAGAGATTCACTTCATTTGATCCAAAATGAAACCAAAACCTCAAGATTTTCCTGCTTGCTTTTTACTTTCTACAAAAGAAAAGGATGTTTTCAAAGTCAATTAAAGTTCCTGATGGATATTGCAAAATGTGTGCATTTAAAGGATCGAAAAATTATCGGTCTCAAAAGTCACGATAGTCATTTTTTGATGCAACAATTGCTTCCTTTGGTTTTAAAGAGTGTTTTGCCTAAGAATGTTAGTTTAGTGCTTATGAAATTAAGTAGTTTCTTTAGGAAATTATGTGCCAAATCTATTAGAGGGAAATAACTTCAGCAATTAGTATCTTGAATTGCCTTAATACTTTGCAACCTTGAAAGGATTATTATTCATTTGACTGTATATCTAGCATATAGCTAGCTGGACCAGTGTATTACAGATGGATGTATCCTATTGAAAGGTATTTTTATATTTTTTATAAAAGCTATATATTATTCTCTATAATTATGATAAAAAAATTTCATATAATTATGTATACGGTCTTATTAACCTTGAAATCTCTTAATATTTATTGTAGGTTCCTACTTACCTTGAAATCTTATGTGCACAAGCGAAATTACCCAGAGGGATCAATTGCAGAAGGTTATCTGGTAGAAGAAAGTTTAGCATTTTGCTCACAATACCTGCAAGGTGTTGAAACAAAATTCAATCGATCAAGAAGGAATTTTGATGTTGAGGTGGAATTGCATAAGCATCCATTGTTCCCTCCATCACCAATAGGTCGCCCTATAGGGCATGGTGAGATGTTTGATCTTGATGAAGCTTCATGGGTACATCACTATGTACTATTTAATTATGACACTATTTCTCCGTACCTGCAAGTTGACTATATTCAAATTAATTTTCTTGATCTCCAATGGTACCACAAAGTACTCTATTCATCATTTCTTTGCATCAATTCACAGAGAACATATTGACGCAATAAAGCTACGAAACGTCGAACACGACATATGGATGTTGAGCGAATTCATAATAATACTTTTCACAAATGGTTTATTTTGCATGTAAGTTAACATTTGCTGACACTAAAGGCCATAAGAATATGTAATTATTTTGCTTTTTTGGTGTCAATGGTATATTAACTTATATTTTTTTATTTTTGTATATATTAAGTAGATTTACAGATTACTTGAAGCAAAAAATAAGATTGTTTCGGAGAAAATCATATCACTAGCACGTGGTCCTCATAGAGCTGCACAGAGGTTCAAAGGTTACATGATCAACGGTTTTAGATTTCATATTAAAGATCGTGAAATAAATAGAAGAACTCAAGATAGTGGAGTCGCTTTAACTGCTAAGACATCAAGTTATGCCAGTGCTAGAGATCAAAATCCAATTAGTGGAGATGTCACATATTACGGTATTATCATGGATATAATTGAACTAAACTACTACAAACACTTTAAAGTAGTATCATTTAAATATGATTGGGTAGATATTCACTCTCGAGGTAAAGGAATGAAGAAAGATGACTATGGGTTCACATTAGTAAACTTCAACAAACTATTATATACCGACAACCAATTGTCTGATGAACCTTTCATATTAGCATCTCAAGTAAACCAAGTATTTTATGTATAAGATGCTAGTAACAAGTATTGGAAGGTAGTTGTTCAAATAAAACCAAGAGACTTATTTGATATGTAGCAAGAAGTTCTTGAAGATGATATAGAGATGCATATGGATTATGGCAAATCTGAAAATACCATGAATAATATAGAAGAAAAACTTAGTTGGAATTGAAATGATGTGCCGGGACTTACAATTGACACCTCTATAATAAACACTCATGATTTGGAAGCAAACACATATGATAATGTGGATATAGAAGATGACAATGACTTAAACAATTCGAACCTACTTTAGGTACATATTATTTTCTGTACTTATTATTAGCATACTACCTTAGTTATTAATCAGAATGTGCTTTTAGTGTTACAAATAGTGTTATTTGAATGGTTTCTTTCAATTTATTTAGATTGAGGAACTCACAATAAATACATAGTCATAGTTATATATGTAAACTTTGTTTAGTGTTCAAGCATTGTTATGACTAATATAATTGTGAAGCATCTAGTCATTATTGTATTTTATAGTAACTTAATTTCAATTTTACTGAATGTAGGTATTAATCATGAAGAGCACTAAAGATAAAGAGAAGATTTCAAAACGACCATACTTTGACCAAAGAGAGTATGACAAAATGATATTAGATCAAGGTCATTTTGCATGTCACTCTCGTCCAGATCAAACATCAGCATCACTTGAGCATGCACTTCATGGCTACCTTGCCCAACTACTTTCAAATTTGCACTAAGAGAAGCAGCCGGTACTTTACAACAATAAGGGTGCAAATCAAATCAAGCAAGCACAAGCCGAAACAATAGTGACACCATTGCCCCAACAACCAAATTTATTTGATCAAAGACATGTTGGATCATTCTCCCTAGAAGAAACTCCAATAAATCCAAAATTTACCTCTTTCCATTATCCTGATCCCGTGCAAAGTCCTTCCCATTTGAATGATTTACAAAGTCCAAACCAATCCAATGGCTCCGAAGAAAATGATGCTAGTAACAATGGTAGGTAATTGGTCTTATTTCTTATATAGTATTTATGCTTTCAAATTTGATTTATGCAGCAAATTTCAGCTATGTGAAGTAGTTTCTTTTTTCTTTTTTTTAATCTTCTGATTTTAGCTATTTAATGAATCTAACACTATCAATTGTTCACATAGTAGTTTTCAGCTTGTGTAGAAATGTTTTGTTAATTTATGTTCTTACATTGGAAGTAAGTTCTTACTATATATGCAATTGTAAATCAAATATATTTATTAGTTCCGATGAACTTTTGTTGCCTTAGATTTGTATTGCAATTTCGTAGAATTGACAATCACTTGAATTTTTAAAGACCTTCAGATATATCAGTTGTTATCTTTTTATATAAGCTATGATTTTTATAATAGTCTTTTTTTTTCATATATGTATAATTTTATATTTAGCTTTTCAAAAATTATGATATTTTCTTTTCTTAACAAATTGAACTCTTCAATTGTTATATTGTAGCACTCATTAGAATTTCTTTGTTTGCTTGTCAGATAATAAAAAATTATCGAAGAATACTCGAGGTCACATCAAATTGCTCAAATTGTTTAAAAAGAGTTCCCTAAAAACTGTGAAATTGATTGAATATGGACAACCTATTGGAAAGGCGGCGGTGACATTAAGCAGTTTTTTGGGGTTGATTGCAAGAAATGGACAACTTGCTCCACTTGATTATAAAGATTGGAGATTTGTTCCAAGCACACTAAAAAATATTATGTGGATGATTTTTTGGTATATATTGAATTTTTTTTTAAGATATCTCTTTTGTTTTATACTATTACAATTGATGTTTACAAGTGTCCACTTTTTTATACAGCCTAAGTTCAAAATTTCAGAAAAAGGAAAGAAATGGCTTATAATGTCCATAGAAAAAAAATAGAGAGAGTTTAAAAGTAGGAATAGAAAACTACACTTTAACAATCATATGACTTATCAAGAGAGGATAGCAGATTGTGATACTCGAGTCCATCTAAACGCTTGGGAGTTTCTTGTTAAGCATTGCAGCTCTGAAACTGGACAGGTGACTAAATTTAAATATTAGATTTACTGACTTTATGATAAGACATACGGTGCAGTAGTTGTTATCTAGTAGACCTTTTCTAAACTATATAGTATATTGAACAGCTAACTAAACTTTAAAATATTTTTCTTTTTAACCTATTCCTATGGTATGATATGCTATCTATTCTCATGGTATAGAATGTTGTGTTTAATATGTTATAAACATTTGGTAGTGAATTATCTATCTTTAAATTTTAATAGGATCGTAGTGCAAAAAATAAAGTTAGCCGTGCAAAACTACATACGGCACATACTGCATGTATAAAGAGTTTTGCAAGAATTCGCACGAAGATAATTTACAAACTCTTTGATCTTCATTTTAGAATTAACTTTATAGATTTACTCTAATTACCAATAGTTGAATTTACTTCTATAATTTTTGCAGATGACAAAGAAAAATGGAAAAGTTAAGCTGAAGAGACACGAGCTATTCATAAGGACACACAGAAAAGAATGGCAACCTCTAAATGAATATTGTGAAAGAAAAATAGTAAGTTTTTATGTTAGGATTTCATAATTGTGGCCCAATTAATCGTATTCATATAAGAATTTGAATTTGTTTTCCTTTCTCTCTCTACTGGTATATATATGTATATATGTATATATATATATATATATATATATATATATATATATATATATATATATATATATATATTTTATGTTGTGTTTGTTGATTGGAGGGAGAGGGGATGGCTTGTGTCGCGAATCGGCGACCGTTTCCGGAGATCCAAAATCGTAGGTTTGATGTCTCGGCAGTGCTGATCGCGATGGCGCGATCCGTTCACTCTTGCGACCGTCGGATCGTGAGATATCGCGAGATCATCGCCGAGAGGTCGTAATTCGTGTTTTGATCTCTTCGCGAAATGGGTCCTTTTCTTGCACCGTTTTGCATGAAATTATGTGTGGAGGGGTGTCCGTGCGTTTTACGCGTGCTGTGAGGGACTCGGTTTGAAATTCCTCGGTTTTGGGGGTTTAATTGCATTTTGTACTTGGGTATATATATGTGAGTTGTGGGGTAAACACACTAAATCTAGTTGTTTAGCTCCCTAGCCCCCTCAGCTGACCCCCCTTCTCCTCCTCTTCCTCTCCAGCTCCTCTCTGTGCGTCGCCGCCGCCGGCCTGTCCTCGGCCGGCCGGAGTTCCAGCTCCTCCCTCGCTTTTTCTTCTTCTTTCCTTCTTCTCCTTCTCCTCTCTTGGCCTAGGTGTTCCTGGAGAGGGGAGGGGGATCCCATGCCCTCGGGCCATTTCTCCGGCCGCTGGCGCCCCCCGTGCCGGCTGCCGCCGCCCCCGTGCCGCCTGGTGGCCGCCGCAGCCACCGCGGGCTGCTGCTGCTGCTGCAGGCTGGGTGCGGGCAGTAGCCCTTGATCCAAGCCGCCGCCGCCTTCTGCCGTCGCAGCGGCCTCCCGCCGGCCTTAGGAGGACCGCCGCCGCCGACCCCTGCCTCCCCGGCCGCTCCCGTGCCGCCGGTGCACCGCCGCAGCCGCCGCTGTCGCCGCTAGGGCTCCTAGGGCACCCGCGGCCGAAAGCTTCCGGCCGCCGCCGCCGTTGCCCTGTGCTGTCGCGGTCACCCCCTACCCGACGTCCGGCGAGCCCCTCTTGCCGATGCTCGCCGTCTCGACCGCCGGCGCCGCCGTTCGTCGCCGGCGCCGCCGTGCCCTAGTTTCGGGTAGCCGACCCGAGAGCTGGTGCTCTCCCCGCGTTGCCGCCGCCACTTTCTACCGCCGGTTGAGGTGAGCCCTCTCTTCTCCACCCTCCCCGAGTCCGACCTGAGCCGCCGCGCGCGCTGCATGTCAGCCGGCAACCGGCCGGAGCTTGCTTGCTTCGGCCAGGCTTGATCCTTGCTCGTTTGGGGCTGCATGCGTGAATCTGAGCCTTTGGCTGCCTTTCGATCTTCAGGGAGGTGAGCACGATGATCGCGGCGATGCGCTGATCACCGTGCTCACCTAAGTTGACAGCAGAGGTGCCTCGGTTTGCTACCTCGACTGTGTCGAGCCCTTATATTGCATGTTTTTGCTGTTTTCTTGAGTTATTTGTGCCCGCGACTGTTCCTGTCGCAGTGGGGCTATGAGCACGGCCTCCGTTGCATCGTTCCCTGTCCACTGGTGCTCGCGGAGGGTTGTGCGTACAATCGGAGTGCTCTATCAGCCTTCTTCTTGCTTGAAATCGTGTGCATGTTGCTTGTTTTGGGCTTTTGTGGATTGTGGCAGCGCGGAGACGCTGCGGGCAGCAAGGACTTGACCCTTGAGGCCCGGTGGACTAGTTGTCCAATCTCTTCGCCCTTCGCAGAGATCCGGTTTGATTTCTGGTGCGTTTTTCGATAAAATAGTCGGAGGAACGCGCGTTTTGGTCGTGCGACTCACTTGCTGGTTTCGTGAGCGACTTGGCTTCGTCGTATAGCCTCGTTGGCTGTTCTTCATCGTTGTCCTGAAGTTTCCAGGGCAGCGGATGTAGTACCCCTGGGGCCTAACTGACGGAATGACTGTAGTATTCTAGACTGTCCGACGCTTCTGGAGAAGGTCGAGACAAGTCGGAGTCGTTTCGGCGTCAAATAGACGCGAAAACGGACTCGGAGCGCCGAAGCAAGCCAAAACTGAAGTTTTGGGCTTTTGAACTTTAGGGCGCCCAGAAGCCTTGTTTTGGGCGTCCAGTTTTGCAGCGCTCATTTCTGAAAATTACTAAGTCATTTCGGATCCATGTTTCGGGCGCCCGGAAAGTGAGTCCGGAAATCCTGCCTCGTGAGTATCGAACGGCTCGACACGTGTTGATCGGTTGGTGAGATCCGCCGGACCAGGTTTGGGCGCACCGGACCGCGGCGGAGAGTCCGATGGTCGAGTTGGTGCAGGCTGAAGAACCGGGCGCCCACTTCATGGGTTTCGGGCGCCCGAATCTGGGAATTTTCTGCTGAGTACAGGTTAGATGTATTCTGTTCTTGAGGCTCACTGCACCTTTACCCCTTGTCTATAAAAGCAATGGACGACCTCCCCTGAGGCTCTTTTCTCCCCTCTTCAAGGTGAACTCGGATCTTGCAAGGGAAACCCTCTCTTCTCTCCCAATTTCATCTTCCTCCATTGATGAACTTGGTTTCCTGCTGAAACTGCAACGTCGACCTGGAGTGTTCGTGCTCGTGTGCAGTGTAGGAGTATCCAAATCCAACGAAACTTAGTTTGTTGGATAGAGGACTCGCAGAGGAAGAAGTGGAATCTTTCCAATCGTGATTTGGACAGGTATGTAAGCTACAGTTGATGTTTTACTGGACCCCTGGTGTTCTTAAGCTGAAACTTGGGTTTTTCCTTTGTTCTTTGGATCCAATCTCTTGGGAGCTGGAATTACGAAGTGAAGATTGATCCTTCCACTTTCCTTGCTGGTTTGGAGGTTCTTCCCACTTGAATTGAGGATTCAAAGGTGAGTTCTAGCTCAGATTTTGAGTAATTGCTTAAGTGCTGAATTTTTGGGTCATTGATGGAATTTCTTGGATTTTTAGATCCAGATCTTTGTGAGGACCTTTGGAGAGGTTTTGGATTGTTCCATCACTATTTTTGAGAGGTTTGTGACCCCTTTCTATGAGCTAGATTCGTTGGAATCCCTGAATTCTTGCTGTGTTTGTGATTTGCTTAAGTGCTGGAACTTCTGGATCCATGTGCAGGAGGGTCCAGATGTTGACCTGATTCAGTGTTTAGGCTTTTTGGGCATCGAGTCGAGCTCCGTTTTGGCTGAAATTTGGAGGGTTTGTTCTTGAACCTCTGCTGGTGAGTTGAGCCAAATTTCACTGCATTTGGACTTAGGATTTGGATTTTATCGCATGTTGATTACATGTGGGTTGTGCTGCCAGGCTGCAGTTCTGGGCTGATGATCTGGGCGCCCAGAACAGTGAGCAGGTGGGTCCGAATCTCGAGGTTGCAGATTTGAGCTCGATTTCGGCCGGTGTTGCTTGGAGGCCTTCCTCTCGACTCCTAGCCGTTGTTGGGTAGCTTTCGAGGTGGGTTGATGTTACCGAAATCGCCGGATTTCCTCCTAAGTGTAGAGAGTGCAGCATGCTGTGTTATTATCTGTTTAATCATGTTAGTAGCTCGAATTCGTGAATTTGCATGTGTTTATATGAAATCTGAATTTGGAGCATAACTTGATAATTTATTGACATGACTTTACATGCTGAACTGGGAATTGACTTAGGAGAAAACTCGCGAACATACAACCTTCACTTTTCGAACTGTTATCAGATTTAGCTCTAGGAGCCGTTTCTGTTCTTGTATCACCGCTGTTAGTGCGAGGTGGATACTTAGTTCGTTATAGGACGAGTTTACGCTCGTGCTGGGATGCCGAGCTTGTATTTACAGCAGGGTTAGACTGTTCTGTATTACCGGGTGCCGTCGGGGTTGACGGTGGACCCAGACTCTTGTTTTAGCTTCTGGTTGTGCTGAGGGCACGTGAGCTTAGAGTCTTTGACCCTTTTGACCCCTTTGTTCTTTGACTATAGCCTGCCGGAGCCTGTTTGTGCTCGACAGAGATACGCGTACTAACTCGGCTGGGTAGCTCCCCCGAGTGCCGCTCCGGAGTGAGGCCTCTTTTGCGTTGTTGTCGCTACAGATTGTGGATCTGTTTTGGACCGGCTACCCTATTTGGTAGTGTGCGGTGTGGCTAGGCAGTTGGCTGGACGAGCCCGTTTGGGCGGTTCCGATAGATTGGGTCAGGGATGATTTATCACTTTGGTGATGCTTACTTGAGAGTTGACTGAGATAGTGGTAGGGTAGTGGCATGATAGCTGTAGAGTTTATTCCAGCTTACTTTGTTGTTCTTTACCTACCAGCTATACTCTTAGTCTCGTAGACTTAGTGGGTGGACCGTTGAGGTCGGTATCGATACCCACTGAGGACTACTTCTTTTGATAGTAGTTCTCACACCCTTTGTTGCCACCTTTTTGCAGAGCCTTCTTCTGTTGCGGCTGCTGCGCCTGTTTCCGCGGATCGAGGTAAGGGAGTCGCGAGCTAGATCCCTACCTGTCCCTGTTGTCCCTAGAGGAGGACCCTACTGGAGATAGTTTATTTTGAGTTGTGCCATGTACATATACTGTGGACTTGTACCTATTTTGGTTGTGGTGTACCCGTTGTATTTTGGACTCTATATGTACAGGTGGCTTTTGTTTTTTGTATGTTTTCTTGCAGCTCTATACATCTCTTGTAGTGGCTTGTATGTTTGTTTACAGGTTAGCTATCGCTTCGTATACATAGAAAAATCTATGTATACGGCGGATCTGTCGGCGAGCCCGGGGAAACGAGTAATCCGGGGCGTGACAGCGGATGAGTGACGGAGGGTTCCGGTACCAAATCGGCATTTTTCGGGAACCCAGAAAGCCGTTTTGGGATGCGTTGGTGTTCATGGCATCCCGGCCTTGTGCCCGGTGTCCAACCACCTTGTTTGGTGTGGTTGTGGACAGCGGAACACTCGCGTGGTTTGTTGGTACCCCTCTGGGGCTTGGTTTGAGTTCAGGATCGTTCCGGCGGGTTTTCCGGACGATCTGACGGTTTCGGGTTGTGTGCTTTCGTTGTTAGTGTCGACTCGGTGGACCTTGACCCTATTAGTACCTCGTAGGTCCTGTCGACGTTCCCGTGAGCCGTTGGTGTTAGACGCCTCGTTTCTGCAGGTGGGTACTTCGATCCGGAGTCGGTTCAGTGGACTAGCGGTGATACCTTTCTATCCTTTTTTCTTGCATGTTGATTATTAGTTCACTAGACTCCCTTTCTTCTACTTTTGTGAGCTTGCCATTAGTAGAGTAGTGTGATTGCATCGTTTATTGAGACGACCTAGTTGGTCAGTGGTGATCGCCTGTTGTTCCGAGCGATCCTTGGACTTGGTCCCGTTGCTATTCTCGGCTTGTTGCCGTTGTGGTTTGAGCATATTGCGTCACAGCTCTTCTAGCACTTCACGTACGCCAGCGGTTTGATCCACTGCTTAGGATGTTCTTTTTCGGAAAAGGGTTGTATGTTTCCAACCCGTGAGCCTCTCGACATGTGTATCTGCGGAGGTTATGTGCCTGTGAGTGAGCAGTATCTACAGTTGATGCATATACTATTTGCTTACAGTAGCGTAGTCGTTCATGTATGGTTCATACTCATGCTTACTTATGCTACTGTTTTACCTATCTATCTATCTGTTGACCCTCGCACCGGTGTGTACACCTCGTCTTCGTCGGCTTGCGGTACCCACTGGGAGGGGAGACATGTTTATCATGTTCTCACCCCCCGCCATCGTTGTTTTTTTCAGGTGAGCCGGGTGGTGGGAGTCGGGACGTTGTGAGACGCGACTAGATAGCTGCATTAGAGGTCCCGACCTGTGTTACCACCGTTTTGGTTGCTACCCTGACACTCTCCCTTTACCTAGTAGACTTATGGATATGGTTCAGTATTTTGTGTTGATTGCATGCGTAGATATTGTGGATGACTATGCTTAGTATATCGTTCTTATGGTTTAGTTATTGCCGAATTATGTGATCTTCTGTGAATCGTGGATTTCTACCCCTCGTGGTAGCGATTTTCAAAGTGAAGGTTTTCATGTGGGAAACAATTTTCAAACAGCTTTTAATCGATCGGCTTTTGGATTTTAAAAGAGAGTTCTCGTGTGGAGAACGATTTTCAAATGATCTTTAAATGGTTGAGATTAGGATTTCAAATAAAGCTTCTGGGTTATAAGCATTTTTATAGAATGATCTGTTGTTTGTGCATCGCATCATCCTTCGCCTAAGGACTTGTTTAGATACATGAAATTGTTAAGGACGGTTAGCTGTATGCTTTGGCCATCGTGATTGTTGTTTGTGTGATGAATGAATGGTGGTTGTGATCCTGTTTGTATCGTGTGTACGCCGTGCAAATACAGGGGAGACTCTGTCCGTGTAGACAGTGGGACCTGTATTTGTGACGGGTCTGTACGTGGCGCGGGCTAGGCTTTCAAAAAAAAATAAATGGCACGCATTTTCGCTTCTAAAACTAGCCCGGGGCGTGACAGATTAAGATGGTATCAGAGCGTAAAGGTTACAAACACTCATTCATTCATAAATTTGTAACTGAACCATTGGTTAGGTTGACCCATAGGAAGACCTAAGATGTATAGGTGCGCGAGTTCGGGGGTTTATTTTCGGCTTGTGTTTTGTGGGTGTTGCCGACCCCTTTCTCTTACTCGGTTTTTGTCTTTTACAGATGGCTCGTGGTCGTGGTAGACTTTCCCGTCTTGGTCGTGGTGGTGGGCGTGCGCCTGCGGAGCCGTCTGCTGGTGTTCAGACTTGGGCTACTGCGGCTGGTTCGAGCGAGGAGCCGACAAGAGGTGAGCAGCCTGGAGTTGACCGTACCCTGCAGCTAGAGGCTGAGGTGGCCGAGGTGAGGGGTCAGCTGACGACCCTCTCCGGCTTGTTCCAGCAGTTCTTGCAGCAGCAGGCTACGGCGACTGCCGCTCCAGCCCCTCATCCTCCTCCGCCGAGTGCCCCGATGACTGCAGACCCTCCTGTGGCACCCACGCCGTTTGTGGCCACGACCGCGACGACGACAGCGACTACGTCGACTGTTCCGCGTGTGGACGCCGACCCCGTGATTGGGGGTGGTGGCCACATCCGAGCGCGATTGGCGGATTTCCGGAGGTTCGATCCGCCCTTGTTCGCAGGCAAGAAGGATGGTGGACGGACTGTGGAGCGTTGGGTCGCAAAGATTGAGAAGCTCTTTCGCGACGTCTGCATCGACGAGCAGGACAAGGTCCCGTTGGCCACCCACTGTCTGGATGACGAGGCCTACGATTGGTGGTTGCACCTCCTGACGACCCGTTACGTCGCTGCCTACCCTTCGTGGAAGGAGTTTCGGGAGATCATTTTCAGCCACTACTTCCGAGAGAGCACGAAGCAGAGTTTGGAGCGAGAGTTGGAGCATCTCAAGCAGGGGAACCGCACCGTGGAGGAGTACGAGCGGGACTTCTCCCGCATCATCGGCTTGATTCCCTTCGCTGCCCGAGATGAGTACCATAAGGCGCGCCTATTTGCGAGGGGATTGAGGCCGAGCATCCGCCTCTTGATCGCCTCCCATGGGGTGATGACGTAGGATGAGTACTACAAGCGCGCCCAGATGGTTCAGTACGAGACGGAGGAGACGCGCGCCGAGCGAGATCAGCCCGAGAGGAACGCTGACCGGAAGCGTTTCTACCCCAGTTCCAGCGATGGCTCTTTCTCTAGGAAGAGGCCGCCGAAGCATCAGCGGAGCTAGTCAGCCAGGAGCGCTCCATCTGGGAGCCAGTGGCAGGAGAACCCGACGTGTGTTATCTGTGGGCAGGGTCATCGGCCGCACGCCTGCCCCCAGCGCCGAGATCACTGCTTCCGATGCGGCCAGAAGGGACATATGCGACAGCATTGCACGATGGGACCAGCGCAGAGTTCTGCTTCCTCTCCAGCCACTCAGAGGCAGAACCGGAGGAACCCGCCACCAGCAGCTGCAGCTTCGTCTGGGCGTCCCTCCACTTCTCGCCAGCAGGAGGGGACACCCCAGGCATCGGGTGGACGTGTCTTCAACATGTCGCACCCTGAGGGAGACACCGGTGGAGACATCGTGGTTGCAGGTATAACCTCCCTCTTCGGCTCTCGTGCTAGGACGTTGTTTGATACCGGAGCATCGCATTCTTTCATTTCTCGTTCTTTCGCACGCGAGCACGGTCTGGAGTCGAGTCCGCTTCCTGTACCCTTTCGGATCCAGGCCCCCGGCAAGGGCCTTGGAGCAGAGAGATGGATCAAGACTTGTCCGATGTTGCTTGACGACCAGGTGTTCTTGGCGAACCTGGTCGTGTTGCCGTTGAAGGAGTTCGATGTGGTGCTTGGGATGGACTGGCTCACCAAGCATCACGCCACCATCGACTGTGAGCAGAGGACGGTGACTTTCGCGGAGCCGGGCGAGAAGGAATTCGTCTACCGTGCTTGTAAGAGTTCTTTCTTCGCCTTGACTATCTCGTCTGCCCGAGCTAGGAGTTTGTTGATCGGTGGATGTACGGCTTACCTGGCTTCGGTAGACGTCATTCATCGAGCTGTACCGGCTCTGGAGGATATTTCGGTGGCTCGAGATTTTCCCGATGTCTTTCCTGCCGAGCTACCCGGGATGCCTCCTGACCGAGAGATTGACTTCTTCATTGATTTGGTTCTGGGCACTACTCCGATTTCGAAGGCCCCCTATCGCATGGCGTTCGCCGAATTGAAGGAGCTTAAGGCTCAGCTGGAGGATCTTCTGGAGTTGGGCTTCATCCGACTGAGTGTTTCTCCTTGGGAAGCACCGGTCCTCTTCATCAAGAAAAAGGACGGTAGTATGCGCTTGTGCATTGACTACCGAGAGCTCAACAAGGTGACGGTGAAGAACAAGTACCCTCTATCGCGGATCGACGATCTCTTCGACCAGCTTCAGGGAGCCTCGGTATTCTCGAAGATTGATTTGCAGTCGGGTTATCATCAGCTCAAGATCAAGGCCGAGGACGTTGCGAAGACGGCTTTCCGGACTCGTTACGGGCATTACGAGTTCACGGTGATGCCGTTCGGTTTGACTAACGCCCCGGCAGCTTTCATGGATTTGATGAACAGGGTCTTCCGGCAGTTATTGGATCAGTTTATCGTGGTCTTCATTGACGACATACTGATCTATTCGAGGAGCGACGTGGAGCATGAGGATCATCTTCGACGAGTCCTCCTGACGCTTCGAGAGCATAAGCTTTACGCTAAGCTCAAGAAGTGTGAGTTCTGGCTTCGGGAAGTCTCCTTCTTGGGTCACATCGTGACGCAGTCTGGTATCGCGGTGGACCCGAAGAAGGTGGACTCAGTGGTGGATTGGCCTGTTCCGACTTCTGTGACGGAGATCAGGAGCTTCCTCGGCTTGGCGGGTTATTACAGGCGATTTGTTGAGGGTTTCTCTAAGATCGCCGCCCCTTTGAGCAAGTTGACGAGGAAGGGCGAGAGGTTTCTGTGGACTCCCGCTTGTCAGAAGAGCTTCCAGGAGCTGAAGGGCAGACTGACTCGTGCCCCTATCTTAGTATTGCCGCAGCCTGGTGAGGACTTTGTGGTCTACTGCGATGCGTCTCGGATAGGATTGGGGTGCGTGCTCATGCAGCAGGAGAAGGTCATCGCGTATGCTTCGCGCCAGTTGAAGGACTACGAGAAGAACTATCTGACGCACGATCTCGAGCTAGCTGCGGTGGTGTTCGCTCTCAAGCTTTGGAGACACTACCTGTACGGAGCACATTTCGAGATGTTCACTGATCATCAGAGTCTGAAGTACCTCTTCACTCAGAAGGAGCTGAACCTCAGACAGAGACGGTGGCTTGAGCTTTTGAAGGATTACGACATCTCCATCCAGTACC
The DNA here is from genome assembly GCA_016920855.1 of Puya raimondii. Classification (NCBI taxonomy): domain Eukaryota; kingdom Viridiplantae; phylum Streptophyta; class Magnoliopsida; order Poales; family Bromeliaceae; genus Puya; species Puya raimondii. The sequence goes on from JABWPP010000049.1 coordinate 47,378,454, forward strand.
ATCCGGGCAAGGCGAACATTGTGGCGGACGCCTTGAGCCGGAAGCAGCCTTCGGCGGAGCTGTCTCTCATGATCACCGACCAGGAGCGCTTGGTGGAGGAGTTTCGTCGACTAGAGTTGGGGATCCTACTTTCTGGAGCTACCGCACAGCTGTTGACCTTGGTGGTGCAGCCCACCTTGTCAGATCGGATTTCTAGTGGACAGCTGACGGACCCGCACTTGCAGAAAGTACGAGCAGAGGCCGAGCAGGGTAAAGATGGAGACTTCACGATTCACGCCGATGGTTCCCTTCGTTTTCGAGGACGGAGGTGTGTGCCCAGCGATCGGGATTTGAGGCGAGAGATCTTGACTGAGGCACATCGGTCGCCGTACACCGTTCATCCTGGAGGGACGAAGATGTACCGCGACCTGAAGCAGAGTTTCTGGTGGCCTGGCATGAAGATGGACGTAGGTCAGCACGTGGCACAGTGTCTGGTTTGTCAGCAAGTGAAGGCTGAGCATCAGCGACCAGTAGGGAAGCTTCAACCGTTACCTGTATCTGTATGGAAGGGGGAGCAGATCACCATAGATTTCGTCACCGGGTTGCCTCGTTCTCAGCGAGGTCATGATGTGATTTGGGTTATTATGGATCGACTGACGAAAGCAGCTCACTTCCTGCCGGTACACACGACTTGGTCTCGGGATCGACTGGCATAGCTCTACTTGGATGAGATTGTCAGGCTGCATGGAGTGCCGGTGTCGATCGTTTCGGATCGGGATACTCGCTTCGTATCTCAGTTTTGGAGGAGCTTGCAGCAGGCTCTGGGAACGAAGCTCAACTTCAGCACAGCTTTCCACCCTCATAGTGATGGGCAGTCGGAGCGAGTCATTCAGACTCTCGAGGATATGCTCCGAGCATGTGTTTTGGACTATGGAGAGGGATGGTTCAAGTACCTTTCTTTGGTGGAGTTCGCCTACAACAACAGCTTCCAGGCGAGCATTGGGATGGCACCGTACGAGGCTCTGTATGGACGTCGTTGTCGATCTCCGATCTGTTGGGATGACGTGGGTGAGCGTCGAGTGATCAGGCCTGACCTGTTGGAGGACGCAGAGGCCAGGATTCGCAGTGCGAGACAGCGGCTGCTAACTGCGCAGAGCCGGTAGAAAAGCTACGCGGACCAGCGACGACGTGACCTAGAGTTTCAGGTCGGTGAGCATGTGCTGCTCAAGGTGTCACCGTCTCGAGGGATCAAGCGGTTCGGATTACGGAACATGCTTAGTCCGCGATTCGTGGGACCGTTCGAGATCCTTGAGCGTGTGGGTCCGGTGGCTTATCGGTTGGCTCTTCCTCCTAGTCTTGCTCGAGTGCACAACGTCTTCCACGTGTCCATACTTCGGAAGTACATCCCTGACCCTTCTCACGTGATCAGCCCGACGATGGTTCAGCTGAGGGAGGACCTCAGCTACGACGAGGTGCCTTTGAGGATTTTGGCTTGCGAGGTGAAGCAGTTGAGGAACCGGAGCATTCCATATGTGAAGGTTCAGTGGGCGAATCACGAGGAGCGTGAGGCTACTTGGGAATTGGAGTCTGTTATGCGTGAGAGGTACCCACAGTTGTTTGCGGATGGTGTGTGAGTAAGTTTCGGGGACGAAACTTCTTGTATGGTGGGAGTGATGTAAGAATTCAAATTTTAAATTTGAATTTGTTTTCCTTTCTCTCTCTACTGGTATATATATGTATATATGTATATATATATATATATATATATATATATGTATTTTATGTTGTGTTTGTTGATTGGAGGGAGAGGGGATGGCTTGTGTCGCGAATCGGCGATCGTTTCCGGAGATCCAAAATCGTAGGTTCGATGTCTCGGCAGTGCTGATCGCGATGGCGAGATCCATTCGCGCATGCGACCGTCGAATCGTGAGATATCGCGAGATCATCGCCGAAAGGTCATAATTCGTGTTTTGATCTCTTCGCGAAATGGGTCCTTTTCTTGCACCGTTTTCAGTGAAATCGTTTGTGGAGGGGTGTCCGTGCGTTTTACGCGTGCTGTGAGGGATCGGATTGAAATTTCTCGGTTTCGGGGGTTTAATTGCATTTTGTACTTGGGTATATATATGTGAGTTGTGGGGTAAACACACTAAATCTAGTTGTTTAGCTCCCTAGCCCCCTCAGCTGACCCCCATTCTCCTCCTCTTCCTCTCCAGCTCCTCTCCGTGCGCCGCCGCCGCCGGCCTGTCCTCGGCCGGCCGGAGTTCCAGCTCCTCCCTCGCTTTTTCTTCTTCTTTCCTTCTTCTCCTTCTCTTTTCTTGGCCGAGGTGTTCCTGGAGAGGGGAGGGGGATCCCGTGCCCTCGGGCCATTTCTCCGGCTGCCGGCGCCCCCCCGTGCCGGCTGCCGCCGCCCCCGTGCCGCCTGGTGGCCGCCGCAGCCACCGCGGGCTGCTGCTGCTGCTGCAGGCTGGGTGCGGGCAGCAGCCCTTGATCCGAGCAAACGCCGCCGCCTCCCGCCGTCGCAGCGGCCTCCCGCCGGCCTTAGGAGGACCGCCGCCGTCGACCCCTGCCTCCCCGGCCGCTCCCGTGCCGTCGGTGCACCGCCGCAGCCGCCGCTGTCGCCGCTAGGGCTCCTAGGGCACCCGCGGCCGAAAGCTTCCGGCCGCCGCCGCCGTTGCCCTGTGCTGTCACAGTCACCCCCTACCCGACGTCCGGCGAGCCCCTCTTGCCGATGCTCGCCGTCCCGACCGCCGCCGCCGCCGCCGTTCGTCGCCGGCGCCGCCGTGCCCTAGTTACGGGTAGCCGACCCGAGAGCTGGTGCTCTCCCCGCGCCGCCGCCGCCACTTCCTGCCATCGGTTGAGGTGAGCCCCCTCTTCTCCACCCTCCCCGCGTCCGACCTGAGCCGCCGCGCGCGCTGCATGTCAGCCGGCAGCCGACTGGAGCTTGCTTGCTCCGGCCAGGCTTGATCCCTGCTCGTTTGGGGCTACATGCGTGAATCTGAGCCTTTGGCTGCCTCCCGATCTTCGGGGAGGTGAGCACGATGATCGCGGCGATGCGCTGATCACCGTGCTCACCTCAGTTGACAGCAGAGGTGCCTCGGTTTGCTACCTCGACTGTGTCGAGCCCTTATATTACATGTTTTTGCTGTTTTCTTGGGTTATTTTTGCCCGCGACTGTTCCTGTCGCATTGGGGCTGTGAGCACGGCCTCCGTTGCATCGTTCCCTGTCTACTGGTGCTCGCGGAGGGTTGTGCGTACAATCGGAGTGCTCTATCAGCCTTCTTCTTGCTTGAAATCGTGTGCATGTTGCTTGTTTTGGGCTTTTGTGGATTGTGGCAGCGCGGAGACGCTGCGGGCAGCAAGGACTTGACCCTTGAGGCCCGGTGGACTAGTTGTCCAATCTCTTCGCCCTTCGCAGAGATCCGGTTTGATTTTCGGTGTGTTTTTCGATAAAATAGTCTGCGGAACGCGCGTTTTGGTCGTGCGACTCACTTGCTGATTTCGTGAGCGACTTGGCTTCGTCGTATAGCCTCGTTGGCTGTTCTTCATCGCTGTCCCGAAGTTTCCGGCTACTATGCTATCAATAGCACAAAGCACTTGGTGCTACCAAGTTTTCCACCGTTAGATCTACTCCTTTGACTATTTTTACATGTTAAATCATACTATTCAACCAACCACCCACTCAACCCTAGGGGGCCCACATCATCTTAACCGCCCATCCCTTAATCCAAGGGCTAAGAACCTAATAGCACCAATGACTTGGTGCTATTAATAGTATAGTAGCCTAGTTCATATATATATATAATTATATATAAAATAAGGAAAAGTCTATCCATACACCCCTAAAAAGGGGTGTATGGGATACACCCGTGCATTCTAAGGTGGTGGGCTTCTGCCTGTCACATCGATGTGATAAGTAAAAGTCCACCCACCCTTGGATGGGTGTGTGTATCCTATACACCCCCTTTACGGGTGTACGAGTAGCACCATTCATAATATATATATATATAATATATTTTAATTTATATATAATAATACATATTATATATTTTAATTATATGTTTATAGTGTTTAGATTATTGGGCATATATGCTGGCCTACAAAACCAAATCAATAAAACCTCACTCTAATTACTCTCTCTCTCTTCCACTTGGTCGCAAAGTCATTTTTTTCTAATTTTTTTAATATTATAATATCATATTTCATCCATTTATTTTGTATGTTGAATTATTAGCTTTTGTATCAAATTTTAGATAATGTTTCATACAAATTAAACTATAGATTGTATGATGTTAAGAATTTTAAGCGGCTCGTTTAGGGCTCGAGCTCGCTCGACTCGAAATTAGGCTCGCTCGAGCTCGGCTCGAATTAATTTCAAGCCGAGCTTGAGCCTAAATTTAGGCTCGAAATTAATTTCAAGCCGAGTTTGAGGTGAGGCAAGCTCGCTTGAGCTCGGCTCGTTTCCACCCCTACTCTGAGGATGACAACTCCGAAGAAGAAATGGCTCAAATGCCTAAAAAAAGAAGCCTTTCAGACTTGTCTCATGGCATTTGAAGATGAGGTAAATGATTTGAGTTATGATGAATTACTTGAAGTTTTTTATTTTTTTTATTTTTTTTATGTGATGATTTGTAAGTTATAACTATTAGGCCCTAAGTTCAAATCATTGAAAAGGCAAAATCCATCTTTGATTGTAAAACTGAACAACTTAAAATCATCATCTTCCGATGATTCTTTAAAACTCGAGTCGTTGTAGAAAGATAATTCATTGTTGACAACTCAACTTGAGGATTTTAAAAATACTTCTAAAGACTCAAATATCGCTACACAAAATAAGCTCTTGAAGAAAGAAAATATTTTATTTAGTGAAGAGCTTATACATTTGAAAAAGAATATTTATGATTAAGAAGTTAGTCAAAGTTCCATAAAAAATCAATGTACTAAACTACGATCGGAACTTGATGATTTATGGTTGAGAACAAAACTTTAATGAAAGAGATTGAATTCTCAATTTAAAGCCAAAGTCAAAATGGAAGCGCTCTCCGGCTTAGCTTGTGTTTGGACCCGGTAAAACCACTCCGAAAAATATTTTTCATTTGAAAAAATATTTTTCATTTGTTTGGTTGTCTTTTTACAGATTTTCAGAAAACGAAGCGCTTTCATTTTCCGCTCTCTTCCAGCGGAAAACGAAAACCTCCCGCTGAAATATCGCGGACCAGGAAATGTTAACACGCGGTCCACGAGGTGAACTTCACCTCGTGGACCGCGTGAGGGAGAGTCCACGAGGATCCGGCGACTCTCCCTCTCTCATTCATTATATATAATAATAATAATAATGATAATAATAATAATGATAATAATAATAATAATGATAATAATAATAATAATAATAATATTTTATTTTTAATAAAAATATATTATTATATAATATATTATTTATAAATATTATTTATAGATATATAGTAATTTATTTTATAGTATTAAATATATACTATTATATATTATATATTACATACTTAATTATTATATAATATATTTTAAATATATTTTATTTATAAATATAAATTATAATACTAATATATGTAATATAATAATTATTATATATTAATAATATATATAATATATAAAAAATATATATAATAGTTTTTTATTTTTAACTTTTCCTTTTTTTTTTCTCTCTCAACCAAACAAGCGTAGTGAAAAACTATTTATTTTCACCTACAAATCAAACACTAGAGAGTGTAAAAAAAAAATTTTAAATTTTTTTTTTTTTACAATTTTACGTGAAATCAAACACACCCTTATAGCCTTTTGTTGAAGCCCAGGTTCTATGCCAAAATCTCTTCCGACGCCTCGTATTGTCTGCGGTATTTTCGATATTAACGAGTAGTTAAAATGTGACATGTGAGGGAGGGTGGAGTCCAATGTGGTTCATGGCTAACATGGTGCACAAAGACCAGGCAATAATCCTAATTTTTTAAATAGTAGAAAAATGGGTCTGGATGAGTCGGGGCCCGGTAATTCGACCCGACACGGTCTCGAGTCTGATCCGAGCCTACTTTTATACGTAAACCGACTAGGGTTTTCTCCCACAATGATCCGCACCACACTCAGATCACGGTTGATCACCAAAAACGAACGCTCGCGATTAAATCATAAAACCCTACAGGTCTTACTACTCGGTACATCGCGCTCCTCCGCGAAACATCTTAACACTACAAGAGAGAGAGAGAGAGAGAGAGAGAGAGAGAGAGAGAGAGAACGAGAGGGGAGAGAGAGAGAGAGGGCGAAAATGGCGGCGGCCATGAGCGGAGCTCGAAGAGCTCTCCTAAGCCTCCGCTCTTCTTCTTCTTCTTCTTCTTCGACGAGGCTCTTCTTCATGGGGAGCTCTAAACCCTTCTCTTCTCCGCCTACTTCGACCTTCGCCCGATCCTCTCGGCGGAAGCTTCCATTAACGATCTCTAGGTATAAGCGACTCTTATCCCCTTTTTTGGCCTCTTTTTCCCATTTCATTTGGTTTTTGTTGTTGGGAATCATAGCCATTCTGCTGATATCTAGGAAAGTTTCAATTTTTATTAGTTATATAGTGGTTACATGATGTTTTCTTGAGTATTTTTTACTTATTTACGATTCTTCACCCCTGTTGTTGGAATGGAGAAGTGTCATTTACGTCCCTTTGTTCTTTTTGTCATTTAATCTAGGAGATGAGCATGCACATCAAATGTACTTCTTTCTATCTGAAGCACAACTGAGCTAAAGTTGTCTCCTTTACTAGTTTGTGGTATTCCATTTTCCTCTTACTAATTTGTGATATTTCGCCCCAGAGATTTGAATGGATAACTGTTATTCTTGTCCCGTTGCTCTTAAAATTTTTAATCTAGGAGATTCATTTCATGTTCTTTGTTTCGTAAAGCATTTCATTTTGTTATAGCACATACCCATTAAAGTATTGGTATCTCTCAGCACAAGTAAGCTCGAATTATCTCTTTGAATCCCGGTTTCTGTTACTGTCTTAGGATGCTTTTGGTTCTGCTAAGTTTGTAGATCTGTTTCTGGTGATATCGAAATCCACATGGTACGACATTTCTTAGTTAAGAGCTTACTTGCCTACGATTTTAAATATTTTGTTGCTGATTCTTTGTTTAGTACAGTTGTTCCTTTTTTCTATTTGGTCGCCGGTTGTTTGTTCATTAGAATCGTTTGTTTGTTCGCTTGTATGATTTAGCTCATTGTTTGTTGGTTTGTTACGATTGAATCCGTATTTATATATCTTTGTTGCATTTTGTAGGCTTCCTGTGGAATTGGGTTGTGCTCAATCTCTAATGCCGCTTCACAGCATTACTGCTTCTGCATTGTTCACTTCTATGCTTTCTATGAAGCCTGGTGGCTGGGCTTGGCTTTCGGAAGGTTATTGTTTGTTTTCCTTTTCTTTTCCCATTTCTTTTATTTTAGTGCATTTATGCAGGAAAGTTGCATTGTGGGTTTCGATACATGTGCTATATAGTGCTTTAGAAGTTCTTGCATTTGTTTGTTAAGATCGTTCACATGTTCCAGCACGAACTGTTTATCTTGTCTGTCTCATTCAATCCCTTTGTGGTTAGTTTTTATTTACAAGCATTAATGCAGTTGTCAATATCGAGTTAGGTGAAACCCAGTGCATTTATGCAGTTGTCAATATTGTGATAGGTGTAATCCTACGGCTGTTAAAAGGTCTACTTTTTGCTTAAGCCTTATTACTCTGTTGTTTATCTTTTCCTACCTAGTTTCTATTGGAAAAATTCTTTCTAATCTTTTAGTAAAATTTTCTTTTAAACAATTTTAAATAACGATAATTCAATTTCAGTTTTGAAAAATTCCGAGCAAAAATTAGCTAGTAAATATTGTAGAGAAGTAAGGATCAGATGAGGCCTGTGAGTCGAGGCGTGCCAAGCACTGTCCTAGAAGCGAGATTGCCCCTCTACGTGTGAGGCTCCGGCAATCACTCCTAGCAATACAACGAGCACTGTCCACCCTGTCGGCGCGTCTTCAGGGTGGTGCTAGATGAACCCAGCGAGCTTTCAGAAATCCACCAAAGTGTATGAAGATTGGTAAATCTCAGAGTAAAATAATAATAGGGAGAAGAAGAAGCACTTTTTCAAAATCTTAGGTAACCCTTTTGTAAATCAGATGCACCCTCACCTACAAACATATAGGAGGCAGACGAAGGGTGCAACGGCTCAATTTCGTGTAGCGCAAGATAGGGAACGTGACCGTATCTTACGGGTTAAGGGTTAAGGGCTAAATACAAAATTCCAAAAAAATAAAATAAAATAAAAAGGCTAAATGAATCGGGTTGCCTGGACCCCGCGCGCCGCCGCCCGCCCGGCTCGGCTCGGCTCGTGCTCGTGCCGTGTGCGCGCGTGTGTTTAGTCGAGAGCATTACTCTCATATTCTCCCAAGCAACTAACTTGAGAATAAAGAAGTATATATAGAGCATCAACATGTCTTTAGTTTCCAATGTGGGACTAATCCTTATATGTAGAAACTTTAGCACGGGCTCGCAGGCAAGGCCCATAGAATGTTGGGCTGCCCAGGAAGCCCATGGGCTAAAATAAAGTTTTAAATCACAAAACTCAAATTAATTCTATATTTGTGCAAGTATGAACGTTTGCTCCAGTATCTATCCACCAATTAGAAGAACTAAAGGCAAGGTTAACTTCAGATAAACTAGATCCTAACCTGATAGTGAAGTCAGAAGGGTTAGGCCCAACAGTCAGCATGTTTATCTGGCGCTCAGGTGGAGCTCCCTTCTTATTCTTTGGTGCGGAAGGCCGAGTCTTGCGGAAGTAGCAATCCCTCGCAAAGTGGTTGGTCTTCCCGCACACAAAGCAACCAGAGTTGCCTCCACTCCCCTTCGGTTTAGGTTTCTTAAAATTTGGGTTGAACTTCCTATGGTGGAAAGGCTTCTTCTTAAAGTTCCTATGAGGCTGAAAGTTTCTATCCTTATTTTTGGGATTCTCTACTAGGTTGGCTTGGGTTGTAGGCTCACTAGGCTTCTTATCTCTAGCTTGGTTCGACTCTTCTATCCTAAAGGATCTTAGGACATAATTCAGGGATAGCTCTCTCTGATTGTGGTTAAGATCATTTGCATGGAAGATTGGGATATGTGAATTATAATACTATTAAAAGATTGATGCATCTTGATTTGATTCCTAAATCTGATTTACTTGATCACATATGTGAAATATGTGTGCAAGCTAAGGAGCCTAGAAAACTGTTTAAATCAATGGATAGAGATTGTGATCTTTTAGAACTTGTGCACAGTGATGTTTGTGATGGAAGTAGAACTAGTAGAGGTGGAAATAAGTATTTTGTAACTTTTATAGATGATCATTCAAAGTATTGTTATGTTTACTTGATCATGTCAAAAGATGAGGTTTTAAGCAGATTCAAAATTTATAAGGCTGAAGTAGAAAATCAATTAGATAAGAAAATCAAGATTTTGAGATCTGATCGAGGTGGTGAATATATTTCAAATGAGATGACTGCTTTCTATCAAGAATTTGGAATTGTGCATCAAGTGACTGCTCCTTATACACCTCAATCTAATGGAGTTGCTAAACGTAAGAATAGGACTTTGATGGATATGGTGAACTCGATGATTATTAGTTCAGGTGCACCCGAGAACTTGTGGGGGGAAGCTTTGATTTCTGCATGTGTGATTTTAAATAGGATTCCCCACAAGAATTCTAGTGTGTCTCCCTATGAGCTTTGGAAAGGTAGGAAGCTTAATCTGAATTATTTTAAAATGTGGGGGTGCCTAGCTAAAGTCAAGATATCTGAGAATAAGAAGAGGAAGATTGGACTTGAGACTGTAGATGCAGTTTTTATATGTTATGCATTAGATAGTAATGCCAACAGATTTTTAGTGGTGAATTCTGAGATTAGTGAGATTTCTAACAATACTATTATTGAGGCTAGAGATGCAGTGTACTTTGAGGATATTTTTTCTTTTAGGACTAGAGTAGATAGACCTATTCCGGCTGAGCCTGTAGATAGCTATAGCAGACTTAGAGTTAGTGAACCTATAAGAGAGACTGAACCTAGGAAAAGTAAGCGTCCTAGAGTAGAGAAAACTTTTGGAGATGATTTTTGTGTCTTATTTGTAGAAGATACTCCATCTACCTTTGACCAAGCTATGAAGTTTGTAGATGCATCGTTTTGGAAAGGGGCTATTAATCTTGAGATACAATCTATTCTACAGAATCATACTTGGGAGTTGACTGATTTACCTCTAGGATGTAAGCCTGTAGGCTGTAGATGGATCTTTAAGAAGAAGTTGAGACCTGATGGTTCTGTAGATAAGTATAACGCTAGACTAGTAGCACAAGGCTTTACACGAAGCTTGGTGTAGATTACTTTGATGTGTATGCACCTGTTGCTAGGATTACTCTATTAAAGTGTTGATTGCCTTAGCTTCTGTCCATGATTTGATTATTCATCAAATGGATGTTAAAACAGCTTTTCTGAATGGTGATTTAGATGAAGAGATTTATATGAAGCAACTTGAAGGTTTTGTAGTTTCTGGACATGAGAACAAAGTGTGCAAATTGACTAGATCTCTATATGGACTTAAGCAAGCTCCTAGGTAGTGGCATTTGAAATTTGATTCGTTAGTTGTATCAAATGGTTTTTATGTGAACATGTCTGATGAATGTGTGTATTCAAAAGAATATGATGGACAGATAGTGATCTTGTGTTTGTATGTTGATGATATTTTGACTTTTGGTACTAAAATGAATGTGATAAATGATGGAAAGAAATTACTAAATGAGAATTTCGATATGAAAGATCTTGGGCAAGCAGATGTAATTCTCAACATGAAGATCAACAGAAAATCGAGAGAAATTGTTATGAGCTAATCTCACTATAGTGAACAATTATTGAAGAAGTTTGGATATTTTGATGTTAGACATGTAGTGACACCCTATGATTCTAGTGTGCACCTTAAGAAGAATAGAGGAGATCCAATAGGTCAGAATAGATATTCACAAATTATAGGATCCTTGGGATACCTGTAGACTACACTAGACCTGATTTAGATTATGTTGTGAACCGATTGAGAAGATATACCCATAATCCAAATAGAGAGCATTGGAATGCTTTAGAAAGAGTTTTGAGATATCTGAAAGGGATTATATCTTATGGATTGCATTACAGTGATTTTCCTGCAGTATTGGAAGAATATAGTGATGCCAATTGGATTAGTGATACAGCTGATGTGAATTCTACTACTGGATTTGTTTTTCTCCTAGGAGGAGCAGCTGTTTTTTGGAAGTCAACCAAACAATCTTTGATTGCTAGAGGTACTATGAAATCTGAACTAGCTTTAGATACTACTGTAGCAGAGGCTAAGTGGATTAGAGAGTTTTTTTATGATTTGCCACTGATGGAGCGACCCTTAGCACCACTGATGGAGCGACCCTTAGCACCAGTATGTATTGATTGTGATTGTAGATCTGCAATAGATAAATGTGCCCAAGAGAATGTGGAGACTAAGATGAATAAATTCATGAAAGTGGGACATAAGTTTATTCGGTAGAATATGAAGGAAAATGTAATTGCATTGGAATTTTGAGATTTGCGAGGAATTTGGCTGATCAGCTTACCAAAAGATTATGTAGGACCGTGATCCTATAATCGTCGAGGGGGATGGGGCTTAGCCCACAATAGAAGTTACCGGCGACAGCAATCCAACCTGTTGCAGGGTTCAATGGGTAGAAACAAGTCGAACAGGTAGCTGTGAGGAGCACTGATTTAATATCCTCATCCCTATGGCGACAGTGCTCATATCTGTAAGTGGGTAGGAAGGGCATTGACCCTGAATGGTTCCGAGACCCATGAGGCAGGGTGTGACCTTGCAGACACCCTTTTCAGAACCTACTGTATGTGTAGAGTTGTGAGGCCGCGACTATGGAAAGAGGGCGGTTTCCTAAAACACACATGAAGCGATATTAGCGCATGGCCATAAAAGCGCTCACCCGCTTAGAACCTAAACGGTTGTATCATATGTGCGGTTTGTGAAAATCCGATTCACCGGTGTTGGTTCAAGGCGTAGTCCACCATTGTGCCCTCGGATGTACATAGACAAGCACAAAGTGAAGGTTCAAACCCGGAAGGTACCTTCGCTGAATACGTGGTATAAGAAATCCAACATTCCTTTGAGTTGTTTTGTATTTCAGTTTTATTTATTCTATTTTATTTGAAGTTTTAAATCATGAGGAGGAATGTTAGAATTAATTTGAGTTTTGTGATTTAAAACTTTATTTTAGCCTATGAGCTTCTTGGGCAGTCCAACCTTTTACGGGCCTTGTCTGGGAGCCCGTGCTAAACTTTCTACATGTAAGGATTAGTCACATTGGAAACTAAAGACATGTTGATGCTCTATATATACTTCTTTATTTTCAAGTTATTTGCTTGAGAGAATATGAGAGTAATGCTCTCGACTAAACACGCACGCGCGCACGGCACGAGCACGAGTCGGGCCGGGCGGGCGGGCGGCGGCGCGCGGGGTCCAGGCAACCCGGTTCATTTAGCCTTTTTATTTTATTTTATTTTTTTTGGAATTTTGTATTTAGCCCTTAACCCGTAACCCATAAGATACGGCCACGTTTCCTATCTTGCGCTACACGAAATTGAGCTGTTGCACCTTTCGTCTGCCTCCTATATGTTTGTAGGCGAGGGTGCATCTGATTTAAGGTTATATGAGATTTTGAAAAAGTGCTTCTTTTTCTTCCTATTGTTCTTTTACTTTGAGTTCTACCAATCTTCATACACTTTGCTGAATTTCTGAAAGCTCGTTGGGTTCATCTAGCACCACCCTGAAGACGTGCCGACGGGGTGGACAGTGGTCGTTGTATCGCTAGGAGTGATTGCCGGAGCCTCGCACGTGGAGGGACAATTTCGCTTTTAGGACAGTGTTTGGCACGCCTCGACTCACATGCCTCATCTGATCCTTACTTTTCTACAGTATTTACGAGCTAATTTTTGCTTGGTATTTTTCAAAACTGAAATTGAATTATTGTTATTTAAAATTATTTAAAAGGAAATTTTACTAAAAGATTAGAGAGAAGTTTTCCAACAGTTTCAGCAAACTAATATCATGAGTCGACCCCCTTGTTAGTTCCCAACCTGGACTACCCACTTGTCCACCTGCTACAATTTGGTTTGATTGTATTTATGATCTGGATCTGGCGTCGCTAGTTATGAGGATCTGTACCAATAGAAATTTAGGCAAGTTTGTATTTATTCAAAGAATGATAACTTTTGTTTTTAAAGCTCATGTAAATGATAGTGCAATTATAACGTTTACAACTAGATGTTATTTCGAACGTAAGATGTGCAATGTCTGTTCTGGGAAAAAGCATCGATATGATAGTCACTGGATTTGCTGGCCTTTGGAATGTTTTCTGTGTTGCCTTTTGATTGACATTTGTGCCCTCCTATGAATTTCTTTTTCCTCATAACACCTAAAAATGTTATGCTTATAGTTATAGATGAACAGTCATCTTTTCTCTGGAGACTCTGAACGTGTAATTTAATTTCTCATAAGAGTGTCTCCAAATCTTCGCTTGTGAAGTATTTCAACAATTTCACTTTGTATGACTATGAACTTCAAGCACGTGCATTAGCATTCATAACTTTTTCATAACTTTTTTTTTTTTTTAATCATTTTTGTATCCACAATACAATACGCTCTTCTTGCTGTTATTCTCTTCTCTAAATGTTTAATCAAATTTATCTTGGTAACAATCTCTTGTAGGGTTTGCAACGCCTCTATAGCATCATAGAAGTCCGGAGCATGCGCAAGGATTCACTCAATAGTTTTTTGATTTCATCACAACTCCAATAATATGTTTAAAATGTAGAAGAATACTTTCTGAGTAGCAACGGAGATATTTATATTGCTTTTCAAAGTGTTTTACTCATTAGTCCACGGGCTAATTGAGCTCACCTTGCTTTTGTTCATGATGGTTTTTTTGGGTCCAACTGAGGTATATTTTCATCAATCATTTTTGAATTCAGTTTTGAATTTAACTAGGTTATTGGTTCTGGTGAGTTTTTTCCAACTTGATCCCATGCTGTATGATTTGTGTCCACTAAACGTATTCATGTGGGAAGGCTATGCTTTGCTTGATTCAACAATTGTTTGCAGCATAATGTGATACTTCACTACCCTCCCATAACAAGATATGGCACGAAAATGTGATAGAAAAATATTTTGTCTATTTGGTTAATGTATGATTTCTGCAGTTTCATCAAAAAAAAAAAAATCTAGCTCGTGATCAGCTCGCACTTTAACTAATCACTTCGTATTTAGCTTGTTAGCTCGATTAGTTTACTTAGCCGAACTAGCTCGTTTATAGTTTGAATTATTTACAGCTCGCAATTAGATTAATTAATTTAATAAATTAATAATTTTTGTATAAAAAATTTAATGTACCATTAGGGTTTGGATTAGAAGCTTATATGAATTTTTTTTTAAAAATTCTATCTATTAGATCTAAATCAGAGGGCCTGTTTGGCAATTGTAAGAATTAAAAATAGAATTTTATATTTTATTGTAATAGATTGATACCAAAGTCTTAATACTTCATATTTTTTTATCCCATTTTTTAGTGTTCGCTTGAAATTTGAAAAAAAAAAAATACTACGAAAAAAAAAAGCTCACCACCACCGCTACCACCTTCTTCTTGGTCAAAACCACCCCCACTATCTTCTTCTCCCTGCTCAAATCCCCACCTCCCCATTCCTCCCGCCTTCATCACCACCCTCCGTCTCGACAACCCAACACGAAAAATCCACCGGTATCCTATCTTGGAGTGGGAGCACCCGTGGGCGGCCGTGGCTTGGAGCGACCTTCTATGGGGTCTTACCCCACCACTACCACCTTCTATGGGGTCTTACCCAAGCGACCAACGTATATGGCTTGGAGCGCTTTCTCCACTCAAATATCTGACATTTCTACTATTGAAGACTTCAACTTTGCTCGTCTCTGCAAATAAATTAAAGTTCTTTAGATGAAATTTGTGGTATCATATAACAAGAATAAGAAATGATACACTTGACCACGACCTAGATAAGTTGATGAGTACAAATAAAGAAAATTGTATACATTGATGAATACTGATAGGAATTCAAAAGTCAAAAGCAATTCGAAGCTTCTGAATAATTGTGACTATGAACGTCTGGATATGGATTTGGCACACTTAAATTATATGAAGTTGGAAAGCGCGGACAAAGCACTTTTACTCTAGGATCTTCTAACCATCACCATAGAATCACATGTTGAGAGAAAAAGTTTACAATTTTTGAAACACCGTGTTTCGGATGATTTTCGAATTAAATTAAATTTCAGATTTAAAACTTTTATATGATGAGTCGCAGTTAAATTTAGAACTTTTATATTTAAAACTTTTTTTTTCCTCTCCATAAGCATGGGCACATATACTACACACTCTCTCTCCCTCTCTTCCCTCCCCTTCCCTCCTCCTTACCTTTCTCTTCTTCTTCTTCTTCTTCTTTTTCTCTCTCTCTTTTTCTTTTTCTCTCCTCCACCCCCTCCCCTCTCCAAAACAAAGCCCTCCTACCTCTCACTTCTTTTTCTCCTTCTTCTTCATCTCCTCCCTTTCTTCTTCTCTTCTCTTTCTCTTCCTTCTATTCTCTTCTTCTTCCTCTCAGTCTACTCCTTTTCTTCTTTCTTCAATATGGCCAAGTTAACAAGGGAGAAGCAGAGGATAATTAATGGTGGAGCGAAATTTCACCATGGAAGCTCATCTTGAAGCTATCCTTCCTTATCTATGCGTTGCCTTGGGTTGGAGGCTGAGATTACTTCACTTTCGAAGGTTCGGGCCATTGGAGGAAAGTTTGAAAGCTTGAAGGAGGAGAATCGAGCTTTGATTTGGTTATTTTCTAATTTGGGATAAATTCTAAATTCATATCCAAACTCTTTATTTAAATCTTTATTTTAGCATTTAATTTTATGACTTGGGGTGTGAATTTAATGGTTTTTATGAAGTTTATTTTGTGTTCTTGTTTGGTTTCAATTTTCATTTTGTTCGAAATTGATTCGAGCAAATTTGGATAAAAATAGTGGAAAATATCAACTAGGCGATCAAGTGAACATGTAATTATGCTCCAATATGATCCATCTCGGCGATCTATGTGGAATTGAATATCCACCAAGATATAGATTTAATTATTATTGTACTTTTGAATTTTGTTGTTGTATTTTAATTTCTCTTTTTTTGAATTATAACTATATTTTTCTTCACATACGAAGCTTACCGCTATATTAACTAGTTAAGTAGTCTCGTATAGCTATAAGGATTAGGAAGTTTTTATGGAAAAAAATAAGAATAAGTCTGGTCTTCGCTTAATTAATTGAAAATATATTACTTCGGCTAAAATCTCGGGTGGTCTCGGTGTGTGCGACCCAGAGATAGCCCAACAAGCTTTGATTGGCCCTAATATCTTCAAAATTCTCAATAATCACTCGACTGATTGGGTCGCTCTTATGCAAACCAAATACAAGTTTTTTCACTCCTGGCGGAATATTACTCGTAGGTGTAAAACAAAAAAAATATCTATTTTTGCTAAGCATATCCATGAGGTCATGATATCTTGTAGGGAAAGGATGCAAAGACATATAGGTGATGATAAAGATACTTTCATTATGAATGATCCGTGGCTTTTCTCTAAACCTCTTGCTCTCAAGCCTACTACTTTCATTAACTCTAATATTTCTATCGGTAAGAAAAATGTGGCCCGTTTTATGCATAACGGTAATTGGCAGGTCGAATGCATTTTGTTGGAAAAAATGCACTAAAAAAAATCCGATTGTGATAAATTATCTAACTAATTTTGTGGTAAAAATTAATAAACCAACTTACAAGTGAAACCCTTAAAATACAGAAATTGTAGAAGAAGAAAGCCAAAATATTTGATCCAGAGGCGTGCTAGGCAATGCCCTAAGGCGTATTTCCGTCATTCGTGCGGGATTAACAGGAAACACCGTCCCAAGGTACGATCGGAACTCCTCCTCCTACGAGCACGAATGTAGAAGAGGTAGACGGAGAAACTTTCAACACCCGGTGAGAAAGAAATTAACAAGATGGAAAAAAAAATAAAGAATAAAGTTAAAATTTTATTTTAACAATGTTCATGTATATATATGAACTGTAGAAATAGTGAGAATACATAGACAAGTGGGGGTCGAACGTTGAGATAATCTCAACATTCGACTCAACGTATGCGTGAAAAGAGGAAAAAGTCCATGCTTACACTGACGTTTTCTTCCATCAATTGAATGAGTAAATAAATAAAATAATTAATTTCGTCTAATTTATTAAAATAATAAATAAGAATAAATAAGAATAAAATAATAAATTAAAAATAATTACAATAATTTCGAGATTTTGGATTTTCCACCAACAATCCCTCACAAAATTCAAAATTTTCTGAAATAAGAATTAAACTCAATAATTAAAAATAAATAAATAATTAAAATTACTGGGTGTTTATACTATATAGTACGCGAGGTATCTTTAAGAGACTTAACCCTAATTAATGTAAGCAATTTCCATTAGAAGGAATCGAGTGAACCAGGTCTTGAACTACGTTCCTTTAACCTTGACTTCAACTACCACACACACAGTATAGAATTCTCCGTCGCGAGTCTATACTAAATGCCATGCACAGTATCTTGATTTTTCATAAAAGTTCTATGGACAGCCCGCATCTCATAACTGCGGCCATATACGGATACTCTCATATAGGTTGTCTCCTCCAAGGATGTGTGTAGAGTCACATCTCGTAAAAATTATCACCTCTGATCCCATTAAGAGCTATAAACTCAACCTCAACCACTACATAGAACACTACTCACCATAGGGATGGGATTGGAGCTAAAGCTCCTCTATATAAACTGTAGAAAGTGCTCCTTAGCCAATCAGATAGCTTGTTTTTACCATATTGAACATTTTTTAAGGAATCTCCTATCATAAAGTTTGGGTTCCCACTATAGGAAGCCCTTTATGGGCAAAGTCCCATCTCCCTCGATGACTCTAGGATCTTAGTCCTATTCAGGCCTTTCGTTAAGCAATCTATAAGATTTTGTTCAGATCTGATAAAACTTAAAGAAATAATATCATAAAAAGTTAGCCATCTAACAGACTTCTGTCTTAATTTAATAAGTCTGCTGGTCTTAGAATTTACCCCTTTTTTTTACAAAAATTAATTGCAGCTCGATAGTTACACCGAATAGAAATAGGTGGAATAAGAGAGGAAATCAATAGAATCGATGACAATAGGTTCTTGAGCCACTCGGCTTCAAGACAAATAGTGTCAAGAGCAACCAACTCAGCCTCCATAGTGCTTCTGGCTATTATAGTCTATTTGGTCGATTGCTAAGAAACTGTACCGCCACCAAGAACAAATACATAACTAGAAGTGGATTTGATATCCAAGGAACCAAAAATCTAATTGGCATCGCTGTATTCCTCAATTACAGTATGATAACCAACAAATCTGAGAGAATATGAGAAAGTATGTTTAAGATAACAAATGCTCTCTCCAGAGGAATCCAATGAGTCATACTAGGGTTACTAGTATATCTACCCAATCTCGATGTGGCATAGGCAATATCAGGTTTAATCCTATTGGTTAGGTACACCAGAGAACCAATAATCTGGGTATATCTTTTTTGATTCACAGGATTACCAATGCTCTTCACAAGTTGAACACTATGATCAAAAGAAGTAGAAATATGAGAGCAATCAGAATATCCAAAATTTATCAAGAACCATTTGGGTATAATGAGATTGGGTCAGAAGAACAGAATAAGATAATCTAAGAATTTTCATTCCTAAGATCTCATCTGTTTCACTAAGATCCTTCATATCAAAATGATCCGATAACAAGGATTTAACTTGGTTAATCAAATTAAGATCAGGAACAAGAATCAGGATTTGAAGTATATTCGTCTCCTCTATCAGACCTTAGAATTTTAATCCTCTTCTCTACTTGGTTTTCGGCCTCTACTTTAAAGGCTTTAAACTTATTAAGGACTTCATTTTTTGTCTTCAAGAGATAAGTTAACAATAATTATAGTTGTCTATAAAGGTCACAAAATAACAACTTCCTCCACGTCTAGGTCCTTTATTTGAATCACATACATCACTATGATTAGTTTAAGAATCTGGGTATCCCTGTAAGAAACAGATTTAAAAGGTTTCCTAGGTTGTTTATGTAGTACCCCTGGGGCCTAACTGGTAAAATGACTGCAGTATCAGAGATTGACCGACACTTCTGTAGAGTGTCGGGATGAGTCGGAGTAGTTTTGGTGCGAAATAGACGCGAAAACGGACTCGGAGCACAAAAATAAGCCAAAACTGAAGTTCTGGCAGTTTAGGGCGCCCAGAAGTTGAGTTTAGGGTGCCCAGATTCTGAGTGCTATTTTCTATATATACTGAGTCATTTCGGATCCAGTTTCGGGCGCCCAGAAGTGGATCCAGAAGTTCACCTCGTGAGTATCGATCGTGCTGACACGTGTGTGTGGTAGGTGAGTACCGTCGGACCATGTTAAGGCACACCGGACCGCCGGACAGAGAACCCGAAGGGCTGGATTGTGCAGGCTGAAAGTTCTGGGCGCCCACTTCTTGGGTTCTGGGCGCCCGAATCTTGAATTTTCAGCATGGGACTGGTTAGCAACATTTGTTCTTGAGGTTCATTGTACCCTATCCCTATACCTGTAAGAGAGGGTGGACGACCCCCTGAAGCTCTTTTCCTCCCTTCTTCATGGTGAGCCCTGAAAAATTGCAGGAAACCCCTCCAATCCCTCAAAATTCCATCTTTTCCCATTGAAGGCTTGAGATTTCCAGCAGATTTCCAGCAGATTTTCAGCATCGACCTGTGGCGTTTCAGCTTGTGTGCGGTGTAGGAGTCTTCAAATCCCGTGAAACTTGGTTTGCTGGATTGTGGATTCATAGAGGAAGTTGTCGAATCCTTCCAACAGTAATTTGGATAGGTATGTGAACTTTAATTGCTGTTTTACTGAACCCCTTGTGTTCTTGGGCTGAAATTTAGATTTTTCTTGGTTTTATGGATCCGAATCTTGTTGGAGCTGGATTTTTGATGTAAGGATTGGTTTTCCTAAATTCCCTGCTGGATTGGAAGCTTTCCCCACCTGAATTAGGGATTGGAAAGGTGAGTTTTAGCTCAGATTTGGAGAACTTAGCTTATGTGCTGAAATTTCTGGAAGTTGATGATTTTCTTGGATTTTTGAATTCAGATTTTGTTTGGAAGCTTTGGGGAAGATTTGGATTGTTTTTCCACTGTATTTGGGAAGTTTTTGACCCTACTTCACTGGTTGTTTAAGCTTGAATTCTCAGATTTGAGTTAGAAGTGTTGTTTGCTAAGTTGCTGAAGTTCTGGATGCAGGTTCTGGGCATCCAGAAGTTGGGTCCGAATCCTTGCAAAGGCTTTTTGGTGATCGTTTCGAGCTCAATTTTGGTGAGGAACCTGGGGAATTGTTCTTTACTCTTTAGAGATGAGTTGGGTGCAGTTTCACTGCATTTGGACTTGGAAATTTGGTTAAATTCTATTTTGAACTCGTATAGGTTGAAGCTGCCAGGCTGCAGTTCTGGGCTTAGATTCTGGGCGCCCAGAAGTGCTGCAGAGTGGATCCGAATCCTGTTTTTCAGCTGGTTTGATTTCGGTTGAGGCTGATTTTGTGCGGGGCTTCTCCTATCGACTTCTGACCGTTGTTGGACTAGCGTTTAATGTGGGTTAATGTCGACTGAAGTCTTCGGAATTCCTCCTAAGTTGTAGAGAATTTCAGCATGCTTATTTACATCATATTTTATGTTAGTAGCTCAAATTCACAAATTTGCATATTTTTATATGAAATCTGAATTTGGAGCATAATTTAATGATTTTAGACAAGTATTTCATGCTGAACTGCGATTTGACTTAGGAGAAAACTCGTTAAACCTACACCTGTCACTTTTCGAAAAACTTATCAGATTTAGCTCCAGGAGCCGTTTTTATTAATGTATCGCCGTTGTTAGTGCGAGGTGGATACTTAGATCAGTGTAGGTCGAGTTTACGCTCGTGCTGAGATGCAGAACTCTTTGTTACAGCAGAGTTTAGGCTGTTCTGGACTTTCGGGTGCCGTCGGGGCTGACGGTGGACTCAGATTTCTTCTGTTTGCATCAGATTGTGCCGTGGGCACGTGAGCCTTGGTTGTTAGACCAATTTGACCATTTTATCTTGATTATAGCCTGTAGTTACTTGATTGAGCTGTTAGATTCGCATATACACTCGGCTGGGTCGCGCCCACGAGTGCCACTCCGGAGTTGGACTTTTGTGCGTCGCAGTAGTCCCTGTTGGGTACTGCCCTACACCGAAAATCCTCATGGGTGAAGTACGGTGCAGCTTAGGGTACGGACAGGACTGGTCTGTTGAGGTCCCTATAGACTCGGGTCAGTATGTGAGGTTTATTCATAGTGAGAGTTGCATTTGCTTCAGTGATTGTTGTGCATAGTGGTAGGATAGTGGCATTACAGCTGTAGAGTTTACTTCAGCATACTTTACTATTTCTTTACCTACCAGCTATACTGTTAGTCTCTTAGACTTAGTGGGTGGGCCGTTGAGGTCGGTGACGGTACCCACTAAGGACTACTTTGTTTTATAGTAGTTCTCACACCCATTGTTGCCACTTTTCTTGCAGAGCCTTAGACTGTTGCTGCTGCTACTGTTCCTTCTAATCGAGGTAAGGGAGTCGCGAGCTAGATCCCTGTCTACCCCGGTCGCTACTCTAGAGGAGGACCCCTTTTTGAGATAGTTTCTATTTGGGAGTTGCCATGTACATACAAAGGTGTTTATTTTGTGTACAGTGAGATAGACTTGTACCTTATAGTTATGGCCGGTCGGCGTTGTATTTTGGATCTTGTATGTACAGTTGGCTTATCTGTATCGAGTTATGTTCTTTATTCCAGCTCTATATCTCTTGTAGTTGCTTGTATTTTACAGGTATAGCTATCGCTTCGTATACGTGAAAAATTTTATGTATACGGCGGATCTGTTGACGAGCCCGGGGAAACGGGCAATCCGGGGCGTGACAGATTAAGTTGGTATCAGAGCTTAGGAATAGGTCGTTGGAACTTAGTAAACCCTAGACTTTGGCAGACCCTAGAAACGCAAGACGTGAGTGACGTGACTTGCTGCGAAAGTCATTGATTTGATTGCTGAAACTCCCAACAACTGTAACTAACTAAATCCTAAATTGCAGCGTAAAAAAGAAAGAAAAAAAGGAAAAACAAAAGTAGGTAGTAGGCAACGAGAGGACATCGCGGAGCTTGGACTTGTCCTCGTCGCTAGATGTACGAAGATGCGGGCGGCGGAGCACGGCGGACCGAATTTTGCCGAAGAATAGAAGACACAGGCGACGGAGCACCGCGGACTGGAGTTTGCTGAAGAAGAGGCGAGAAAGCGGAAGAGCTCAACAGGGACACAGAGAAATGAGGAAACGGGAGGATAAAGAAGAATTTAGGGATTTTGGGATTTTAACTTGTATATATTATTTACCTATTTTTAATTTGTCAAAAGGCAAAAAAATTAAACTATTTACATATAACACATAGGATAATGAAGGCATAACAGTCCAATAAAAAATCAATGATGGTGCTGTTTGGTGAAAAAAAAGGAGGGAAGTAATAGCGGGATGTATGGAAAAATTTCGCGACGACAATAGTCGCCGCTAATGCTTCGACTTTTTCTCACGACAAAATATCGCCGCTATTTATTAAGTATTAGTGGTGACATACAGTTGTCGCCACCATTGTTTATGTATTGGCGGCGACAACTATATGTCGCCACCATATCTTTTACATTAGTAGCCACAATAGTTGTGGCCACGAAAAAGTTGCCCCAAAATTCCTTTATCTTGTAGTGAATGGTATCGTGTACCGATATGGTGAAATAAAATCTAGTTTGTAAAATATCCCACATCGATAAGAAAGTATTTTCCTACAATGAAAATGTAGATTAAAACTAATTTAATAGAAAACATAAAATAAAACTAATTTTATTAGCAAACTTAATATTCAACTATCTTTTGAAACTCTAAGTCCATCACGCCTCTCTAATTATAGAGAATAGTACAGTCATTTACAGATTCATCTCATCCGGCCAAAATATAATTTTTTTTAAAAATCTAACAATGGCCATAATGTTTTAGAGTATGATGATGATATCGTCCATGGAATTGACCTGCAATAGTCTTTGCTACTCTAACTGGAATATGCATACCATCTATTGCTCTTATACAATTCTGCAATGTGTGTGTATACATTTTTTTTTGGGTTAATTGCATACATGTCCCCGCAAACATAGTGAATAGCAGAAATATCCCTACAAAGTCCAACTTTCATTAGTTATCCCTGCAAAAGTCGTAATGTATGCAGATATGTCCCTACCGTCAGTCACCGTTAGAGAATTTTAGTTAACCACAGTTAAAATGCTTAACCATGGTTAATTAATAAGTTGAAATTATATTTTTGCCCCTCTCCATCTTCCTCACCCTCTCCATCTTCCTCATCCATCTTCCTCACCCTCTCCATCTTCCTCATCCTCATCCGCCCCCCCGGCCCCTCCTCCGCCTCCCCCCGCCGCCGCCCCCTCCGCCTCCCCTCCCTCCCCGCCGCCCTCTTCCTCTACTTCTCCTTTCCCCGTCGCCCTCGTCCCCCCCCCCCCCCTCGGCCCCTCCTCCGCCGTCGCCGCCGCCTCCCCGCCGCCCTCGTCCGCCCGCTCCGCCCTCGTCCGCCCGCTCCGCCGTCCGCGGGGAAGCGGGAGCACCGCCGCGCGCCGCCGCCGCCGCCGCCACCGCCGCCTCTTTCTTCTTCCTCGTATCCTCCTTTTGGAGGGACATATTTGTGAGGGCAAAACGGTCATTTCACATCCCTACTGTTAAAAAATAAACAGATTTCAAACGGCAACAAACCAGAGGGACATATCTGCATACATTACGACTTTTGCAGGGACAACTAATGAAAGTTGGACTTTGCAGGGATATTTCTGATATTTTCACTATGTTTGTGGGGACCTGTATGAAATTAACCCTTTTTTTTTTACGACGGAAATAAGATTAACATTGTATATGATATGTGATTATAATTAAGTACCTTATATAAAGAATGGCTAGAACTGGTATAGAGGAGTCCAGTGGAGGCATAAGCTCATCGCTCAATGATGCAATAGCTTTCAAAATTTTGTTGATGTTATGGCATTTTTGTTGGCCGATTTTGTGGAGTCGTGTGGAGTCTTGAAGGGTCGAAGAAGACGACGTCAAGTTCAAAGGCTCAAAACTCATCTATGAAGCTCACGGCCCCCCAGGTATGTTTAATATAGTTAATTGTGATTTACACATTTAATTTAAGTGTTAGGAGACATTAGAATAGGTTTTATTTGTTAAACTTTTACAAAACGAAAAATTTTATGTTACGGGGTTCGGACCCTAAGGCAGGGTCCGGAACCCGTAAGCCTCTCATGCTGTCTCGCAGGAAGGGTCCGGACCCTGAGGTGACGTCCGAACAATGAAACGCTGTAGAATCCGGACTTTTGTAGTTTAGACGTTGCGTAGATTGCCGATTATTGTGTGAGCGTGAAATTGGAATGAAGTAAGTTCGTTTTGGCGCGAAATGTCACGCCCCGAGCTAGCAGCGGAAGACTATGGGACGCTAACAGACCCGCCGAACAGACAGAGTTTTCCCTGTCCGAACGAAGCGGCAGAGAAACGAACAATTTTCAAGAGTTACAAGAAGGCATACAAACTATTCTTCATATATCAAGCATAAAGAAAGGCCACTAAACAAAAGACGAGTATCAAAGCACTATATAAATACAAGCTGAACCACTGTACACCAACCACTAGTAACATAGAAATACTAAATCCAAATAACATAGAAATGCTCCAAAAACTATGTACAAAACGTGGCCCTAACCCTCGCCAGTCCAAATATCTGGTGGTCCGCTATAGGCTAAACATGCTGGTGGAAGTGCCTATCTATGGCGCAAACCCCTTACCTCGCTCAACAGATGAAGTTCCTGTCTTTGAAAAGGAAACGACAAGAGTGAGTGAGAACTACAAAAAGCAGTTCCCAGTGGGTACGGTCGGCAACGACAACAACCTTCCCACTAGGTCTAAGTGAGCAAAAGTAAATGGAAGAGCAATGACGAGGGGAAACATAAACTAGAACCAAAGTAGGAGTAGTATACAACTAAAGAAACTGCAATATGAATAAAAATAATCTAACTGTACGTAATCAACAAGGAACTAAGTAACAAAGATATTTCATGCACAGAGTAAATAGGAAGCAACTGCGTATGCTATTCTTGTCCAATGAATACATGTAAAAGGGTCAAACTACTAGTGACGGTAGAATGGCGAAATTCCAATTCCATGCATTGTTACATTGGGGTAAGATAATTCTAATCCACACTAATAAAGATCTGCTGTCACAATACCCAATCGCCACGACCGGCTCATAAGTCCGGTCAAGTTTGCGCCTGCCTAGTGTGCGGACACACTCCCATAAGTGTGACGGCGACCTCTAGGCTACTATCACAACTAACAACAGCCAGCATACGGAGCGGCACTCGGGGGGAGCGACCCCTACCGAGTACCATAGCACATAACTCATGGCACATATACAGTCAAGCTCATAAGGGCATCTGCAGGCTATAGTCTAAAATCTCAAGAAGCTACTACTGGAGTCAACACAATAAAGATGTCCAAAGAAGCTCGCAACTCAAAAGCTGATATCTAAAATCACAAGGAGCTACTACTAGAGTCAACACAATAAAGATGTCCAAAGAAGCTAGTCTCACATATCGCAACTCAAAAGCTGATATCTAAAAGAGATCTAGTGTAGCATAGCATGATCAAGGCAAGAAAGAAACAAATTCATATATGAGATTTCAAATACGACATCTAGGTCACAATAGCCAGGTTGACATGTTATAATCTGAATACAAACAAGTTATGTTCTAGCTCCGATTCTTAGAAAATTCATAGGACTTCGTATACATTTTGCTAAAATAGACATAAGGGAAAATTCGCCGTTTTCGGCGACTCGGAACCCACATCAAAGCAGTACGTCAACTAACACAAGAAATCCGTCGCTTACGGGCTCTCCCTCGGCTCACGCGCGCCCGAAATCACTAAACAAGTCTAATTACGCGCGATTTACGTGAATTGAACGCCAATTACCTTAATTGGTGACTAACCGGATATGCGTAGAATGCTAATTCGTGCTCCTAGTCACCCTGCAAGCACCAATTTAAGGTTTAGAGTTACGAATTTTGCCGATTTTACTCGCCGATCCCCTCGTTCACCTTCTTTCCTCTCTTTGATTTCTTTCCATTCTCCTCTCATTCTTTCTTCTCTTTTCTTTTCCTTCCTTCTCTTCTCTCATTTTCTCTTTTCCTTTCTTCTTTTTCCCTCTCATCCATTCTTTATTTCATCTTTTCTTTCTTTCTTTCTTTCTTTCTTTCTTTCTTTCCTTTTTTCTTTCTTTCACTGTTGTCCCTCTGCTGCTGTAGGGCAGCCTGCAGCAACAGTCAGCTGCTGCTGCTGCTGCAGTAAAGACTGCAGTGGCAGCAGCAGGGAGGGGGGGAAAAGAAGGAAAGAAGGAGAAGGAAAGGAAAGGAAAAAGGAAAAGAGAAGGAAATGAAAGGAAAGTAAAAAGGAAAAGAGAAGGAAAGGAGAAGGTGAAAGAAGGTTTACCTTCTTCTTCTTCTACTTCTTCTACTTCTTCTCCTTCTCTTCCTCTCTTCATTTCTTTTCTTTCTCTTTCTCTTTCTATTCTCAGCAGGGAACATAGAAAAATCTGAGAGAAAGAGGGAGAGAATGAGAGGAGATATTTAGTGGAATTCTACTAAGCATGCCACATTTGCATCTTAGTCCACTAGTTTTTGTAATTACACTTAAGTCCTTCTCATGCACAATTTGGCCTATTTCATTCGTTTTTGTGTCAATTTCGCGCCAAAACAAATTCACTTCATTCCAATTTCACGCTCACACAATAATCGGCAATCTACGAAACATCTAAACTACAAAAGTCTGGATTCTACATCCTCCCCTCCTTCAAAAAAGTTTCGTCCTCGAAACGTACATACTTACTTAATCAACCTCCATGAAAAAGTAGGGGTAGTGTTCCCGCATCTCAGACTCCAGCTCTCATGTTACCTCCCGCTCATTATGGTTGCTCTAGTGTATCTTCACGTAGGGAATAACTCGGTTTCACAGCTCTTTCTCCTAGCGCGCTAGAATCCGAAGTGGCCGCTCCTCATAACTCAAATCCTCCGCTAACGCTAATGGAGCATAATCGATCACATGTGTAGGGTCGAAAATATACTTCCTCAGGGCCGAAACATGAAACACATCATGAACACCGGCGAGCTTAGGTGGCAAGGCGAGGCGATAGGCCACTGGTCCAACTCGCTCAAGAATATCAAAAGGCCCAATGTAGCGCGGGCTCAACTTCCCACGCATCCCAAACCTGTGAATGCCTTTGGACGGTGAAACCTTTAAGAAAACATGCTCTCCCACCGGAAATTCAAGGTCTCGTCGCCGCGTATTCGCAAAACTTTTTTGCCGACTCTGGGCTGTCAGAAGGTGTCGACGCGCAAGCTTCACTTTTTCTTCAGTTTCCATCAAGATGTTAGGGCCCAAAGGCTTTCGTTCACCCACTTCACTCCAATATAATGGTGATCGACACCGACGTCCATGCAATGCCTCAAATGGAGCCATCTTGATACTTGACTGATAGCTGTTATTATATGCAAACTCCGCCAATGCCAAGTGCCGATACTATCCACCACCGAAATCAAGAACACATGCCCTCAACATGTCCTTCAGTATTTGTATCGTCCTCTCGGACTAGCCATCAGTCTGTGGATGAAACGCAGTGCTGAAGTGGAGCTGAGTCCCCAAGGCTGTCTGTAAGCTCCTCCAAAAGTGTGAAACAAATCTCGGGTCTCTATTCGATACAATCGAGGTCGGCACACCGTGGAGTCTCACTATCTCATAAATATAAATTTGAGCGAGTTTCTCCCTGGACCAAGTACTATGAATAGGTATGAAGTGAGCAGATTTTGTCAATCGATCCACTATTACCCAAATAGCATCATGTCCGCCCTGCGAACGTGGCAATCCAAGCACAAAATCCATCGTAATCATATCCCATTTCCAGACAAGAATTGGGAGATTCTGGAGCTTGCCAGCAGGAAGCCGATGTTCTGCCTTGACTTGCTAACAAGTCAAACACTGCCCCACGTATCTCCTAATATCCCTCTTCATCCCTGGTCACCAGTAGTGTGTTTTTAAATCCCGATACATTTTTGTTCCTCCAGGGTGAATTGCATAAGGAGAGCTATGCGCCTCCCTCAAAATCTCCTCGTGAAGTGCCGCATCCCCGGGTATGCATAGACGATCGCGAAACCGAAGAATCCCTGAGGCGTCAACACTGTACTCATGTCACGCCCCGCCGTGCCTTAGCACCAAGTAGGTGGAAGGACAAAACGCACGGGCGCATGACCCAGATCCGCCGAACGGACAGAGTTTTCTCTGTACGTCCAAGGCGTCACAACCAGTATAATTCAAGAGGTTCCAAACAGGAACATAATTCATACAAAGATTGCATAAGGAAAGCATCATAAACTACTATGCTATTACAAGCATTCGCAATACAACCACATATTATATTTTTTCTGTCTTTGTTCTTTCTTTCCAAATACAATCGAATTATTATTACATTTCCATTCATTCGAATACCCCTAAAGTACGCAGTAGAGGGTACTTCTATTCTGGTCACAGTGGTAGGACGCTAACTACTGAGTTATGCCCTTCCCTCGCGCCGCCGCGTCGCTCACGTGTGGACCTGAAAAACAGTGGGATGAGAACTATATAAAATAGTTTCCAGTGGGTAAGGCCACCCAAGAGAGGAGCTCGACCCACCAGGTCCAAAGGAAGCATACAAGTATGGGTTAGTACATATACATAACCAATAAGCATATAACTTTACAATATACGAAAGTAAACATGCTATGCTTCAACAAATGCGATAATGAAATCCATACAATATATTTTCGACTACTATTCCACTACCCATTTCATAACCAATCTGCTCCTAAGGTTCACTTACCTTAGCTAAGCCGTACTCGACTCGCTCTCGAGTCCATCATTAACGGGTTACCACTATCCTAAGGTTTACTTACTTTAGTCAAACCTTACCCGACTCACTCTAGAGTCAACATCCTTGGGCCACCGCCCAACTAAGGTTTACTCTTGAGTCATATAGTGGGCCACCGCCCAACCTGACTTTACCACCTGGCGGCGAAATAGTCGCACTCGCCGAACGATGGCTTCAGTCAACCGACGGCGAACCGTCGCACTCGCCGAACAATGGCCTTGATCACCGGGCGGCGAACCGTCGCACTCGCCACTGGTATCTAGCCCCTTGGCGGCGAAATAGTCGCACCCACCAGCTGATACCAAGATTACAAGTCACCAGATCTGGGATTCCAGAATCCACTTTCACATCTCAAGGGTTCATCATTACCCTATGTTGCAAACCTCTTCTGGGTTCATATTGCCGTGTCCAAGTGGTCAACCTACCACTATATTTTCCAACCT
Organism: Puya raimondii; assembly: GCA_016920855.1. Lineage (NCBI taxonomy): Eukaryota > Viridiplantae > Streptophyta > Magnoliopsida > Poales > Bromeliaceae > Puya > Puya raimondii. The sequence goes on from JABWPP010000049.1 coordinate 47,408,164, forward strand.
ATGTTCAATAACACTAGGTTCGATAGTCCTGTTTAAGTGATCTTCCTATCACTATGTTGTCTCAACCTAGGTTCAATAACTCTAGGTTCACATACATTCCAACCTATGTTCAATGACACTAGGTTCATTTCACATTCCAACCTATGTTTAATAACACTAGGTTATGTACTATCACTATGTTTAATAACACTAGGTTTAACATGCATGCATCATCTCTCAAGTATATATATTATTATGAAATACTTAGATTCTTTTACATGCAAGGTGAGCCCATGGCTCAAATCATCATGATATATATATATATATATATATATATATATATATATATATATATATATATATATATATATATATATATATCTAATGCCAACATGCACATTATAGTTCTTTCTTATCCTAGTTGTCCACCGCTAGGATTTCCAATTTACGTGGCCTCTAGCCCTTGTTTAACCATATGTCAAGTTCTCTAGTATTTAGAGAAAACTAGCTCACCGCTATGTTCTCACCTAGGCATACACATGTCCATTTGTAACTATGTGTTCCACATGCCTACAATTCCAATCTATGGTAGGTAATGGTATTAACATCATATGATCTAAACATTAATATATATATATATATACCACTTGCCAATTAACCTACTATTACATGCATCAAGTAAAATAAATATACTTTACTCTTTCGACATGGAAGTGACCTAATCACTTTGGTAAACACAAACCCACCTCACACTCTTCCGATTGCTTGTAGACACTTGCAATCGGGCTCTTTTCCTTGGAACAAACTTGATCTTCAAGCTCCTAGCCCTAACACACATGAAGGATTCGTTAATCCGAGTCGAACTCATAACGATCTCATCTCTTGGAATCACTCAAAATGGAGTTGTCCCATATGCTCTACTAACCCCCAACTAGGGTTCTAAAGGGTTAAACCATTTTTAGAATCCTCCATAAGAAAATTCCTCTTTCAACCTAGGATTTTTCAAAACTCATGGCAAAAGCCAAAATCTCTTGCTAATCTCTACAATTTGTAGTCTAGATTAGCCAAGGGTCTCCAAAACCTCATTTCTTAGCCTCAAATCCGAAATCCTAACTACCAAATCCAAGAACTCACCTCAGATCCGCGAGCTCACCAAGCTACCATGCATGCACGAGCTCGATTCTTCACTCCTCCAAGCTTTCCAAGCTTGATCTCCACCAAGATCTCCAATTTGAAGGAGAAGAAGAAGAAGTGGTAGTGAGAGAGAGGAGTTTCTCTCTCCCTGTGTGTGTGTACATTTTCAGAGGAGAAAGGGGAAAGGTTCCCCTTTATGTAAGCCCACCTCAGTGAAATTATCAAATTACCCTTCGAAATCAGCATTCTGCACACTGTATTCCGGTATACGGGTTGGCGTACCGGTATACCACGAGGAATTCCGCAGAACCCGAGAGCTAGATTTTCGGATTCTGCCATTGCATTCCGGTATACCACATCGCATACCGGTACTAATCACTTCAGTACCGGTATGGATTCCTCATACCGGAATCCCACTGCAGACTTCACAAGTTCAGTAGTTTTAACTTTTCGAAGTCCGTTTTCGCGCCTCATTTGCGCCGAAAATACTTCGCACGAGTCCCAAACTTGGCCAGAGCCTCACATATAGCCTCTCATGCTATTTTTCCACCGGAACTCCATAATTTGTAGAAGTTCGGTGTACTACAACTCACTTGCCTGTCCAGTCTGAAGAGCCGCTCTAATCCTTGTCAGGTGCGGATCCTCACCCTATTTTTCTCTGATCTTGTCCATTATGGTGGGCTGTAAGCTGTAAGACCAATGATATAAGTCGGGCAGAAATTCCAGGGGCCACAACTTCAAGCTCGAGTCGCCGCATCTCCTCCAACAGTGGCGCCTGTCTGGTAATCATCATGCTTAGATTCTCCACCGATTTGCGACTCAAGACATCTGCAACCACATTGGCCTTCCCAGGGTGATAAAGGATCGTCACGTCGTAGTCCTTCAACAATTCAAGCCAACGGCGCTGCCTCAAATTTAATTCCTTCTGAGTGAACAAATACTTGAGGCTCTTATGGTCGGTGTAAATTTTACAATGCTCTCCATATAAGTAATGACGCCATATTTTTAAGGCAAATACCACTGCGGCGAGCTCCAAGTCATGCGTAGGGTAATTCTGCTTATATTCCTTTAGTTGGCGCGAGGCATAAGCAATTACTCTACCATGCTGCATCAGCACACAACCTAGCCCGCTACGCGAAGCATCACTGTAAATCATGAATCCCTCTCCCATCACCGGGAGAGCAAGGATCGGAGCTGCCATCAATCTAGTCTTCAGCTCCTCAAAGCTCCTCTGACACTCCTCAGTCCAAAAAAACTTTAGCCCTTTTCGAGTCAACCGTGTGAGAGGAGTGGAAAGCTTCGCAAAGCCTTCCACAAAACGACGGTAGTAGCCGGCAAGTCCAAGAAAACTCTGCACCTCCGTAACCGTCGTCGGTCTGGGCCAATCCCTAATAGCCTCAATCTTCTTCGGATCCACCGCTATACCATCCGCTGAGATAACATGGCCCAGAAAGGCTACCTCCCGAAGCCAAAATTCATATTTCTTTAACTTCGCGTAGAGCCTCTTTTCTCGCAAGGTCTGCAAGACAAGTCTCAAATGCTCCTCGTGCTCAGCATCACTAGGAGAGTAAATCAAGATATCATCAATGAAGACCACCACGAACTGATCCAAAAAGGGCTTAAACACCCTATTCATCAAGTCCATGAACGCAGCAGGGGCGTTCGTCAATCCAAAGGGCATTACAGTAAACTCATAGTGCCCATAACGCGTCCTGAAGGTTGTCTTCGGTATATCTTCTGCCTTAATCTTCAATTGGTGGTATCCCGATTGCAGGTCAATCTTGGATAAGACGCAGGCACCTTGCAACTAATCAAAAAGATCGTCGATCCGTGGCAAAGGATACTTATTCTTGATGATCACTTTATTCAGCTCCCTATAGTCAACACACAAGTAGAGTGAACCATCATTCTTCTTCACAAATAAAATCGGTGCTCCCCAAGGTGAGATGCTCAGCCGTACAAAGCCTTTGTCCATCAGATCCATCAATTGGGCCTTCAACTCTCGCAGTTCCACCGGTGCCATCCTGTAAGGTGCTTTCGAAATTGGCGCAGTCCCTGGTACCACGTCAATCACGAACTCTATCTCCCGATCTGGCGGCATACCCGGTAACTCTGGCGGAAAAACATTTGGAAACTCGCGGACTACTGGAATGTCCTCGAGTCTCGGTACTACTAGAGACGCCTCCACTACGGTCACCAAATAGGCCACACACCCACGACTCATCATTTGTCTCGCTCGAGAAGTAGAAATCATTGTGGCAAAAAAGGTACTCTCGCAACCCCTATATACGTACTCCTCCTGTCCTGGCTCGCGAAAAACTACAGTCCTTGTGCTACAGTCAATAATCGCATGATAACGGGTGAGCCAGTCCATCCCCAAAACAATATCAAAATCCTGTAGCTGCTTCAGGACTAAAAGGTCATAATCCACTGATCTAACTGAACCGGACAAGACCGACAACACTCATCTACATGCAATATGTGGTCAGGAATCTGCACCTCACATGGACATGCTAACAACTCAAACTCCAGCTCATGCAACAATGCAAATGCGCGAGCTACAAAAGAATGTGATGTACCAGTGTCGAATAAAGTACGTGCTCGAGTACCAGAAATCAAGGTAATATCTGCCACCACCGTATTTGCCGCAGTTGCATCCCCAACCTGTGCTGCATAAACTCGTCTGCTTGGCGTCGGCGGCTGTCTCTCCACTGGACGCGAAGCTGGAGCTCGATCAGATGGAATGTAAGTAGGTGGAGTTGCTGTCACCTGTCGAGAAGTTGATGGAGACGAAGCTGCCGATGGGGTCAATGAACCTCCTCGTGGACAAACGGTCCATATGTGTCCCGGCTGGCCGCAACGGTAACATTGGCCGTCTCGCTGAGCATAAAGGTGTGGCAGGTGCTACCCCCACAAATCACACAGCGCCTTTGACCCTGTCGCTGTCGGTGCTGCCTAGCTCCACCAGGCGACCTGACTCCACCAGGCCTCTATCCCGCAAAGGACCCACGACCCTGGGAACGAAGTCATGAATACCTCGGCGATCTCCCTGAGCTGGAGGGTCCAACGTCACATTCCGCAGCCCTCTTCCTATCACCACCCTGATCCACTCCAGCTCTCTCCCGTATGACTACCTCACCACGCTCTGCATGCAGCGCCAGCTCTACAGATGCCTTCAATGTTGGGGAATGCTGAATCTGCACCAACTGATAAAGCTCAGGCCTCAATCCACTCTCAAACATATCAGCCCTATGCCGATCAGTCCGCGCGACAAACGGGACACATGTCAACAAACGGGTGAACTCCCGAAGGTACTCCTGCACTGATCGGTTCCCCTGTCGCAATCTCTTCAATTCATCCTCCAATCCTTCCTTCGCACTGCTAGGACAGTACATGTCAAAGAGCATGCCTCAAAACTCCGTCCAAGTCACTGGTGGCGCATCCTCAGGCCTAGTCCTCTGGGGCCTCGCCCACCAATCGCGTGCGTCTCCCTGAAGACAGTGAACTGCTAAATGCACCTGATCTCTCTCGGGAACAAACAGATCTTCAAATAACTGCTCCATCCCCCGTACCCAAGCCTGCACTGTCCCAGGCTCAGTGCTCGACCCACGGAAATAAGGCGAGTCGAACCTCCTAAACTCCGCCAACCTCGTCCGAATCCTCTCTTGTTCTGCCTCATATACCTCCTGCGCGGCTGCGGCTACATTGGGAGTAATGCCAGGTGTCACTGGAGTAGTCTCAGGTGGCGCAGTCTGCGTAGTCGATGGAGTAGAAGGAGTCCCTCTCGAAGGGGTCAGAGCCGACGGTGCAGTGGTCTGAGCAGTCGATAGGGGCACGGGCTGCTCCGCGACACGTGGGGCGGTAACCGTTTGCTGAGCCCACATGTCGAATAACTTCTGAATATTCTCTCCCTGACACCGCGTAGTCTCCATCAAACTCGCCAACTGCTTTTGCAACCCCTGGCCCTCACTGGGTCCCGCCTGATCAGACGTTTCAGGCGGTGCCGGGTGGGACCGTGTCGATGGTCGCCCACGGGAGCGTCCACCCAATGCCGGGAGTGGAGCTCGTCCTCGTCGAGGCATAGTGCTCACCTGAAAAAAAATACAAACAAGTAAAAAGATAGGTTAGCGACATTCATAAAGAATTCGACCCAATCAAACGAAAATCCAGAAGGAACGCCCCGATTTCCTGTCATATTATGTTGTCTGTAACCAACATAATACTTCAGGAAGAAAGGGTACGTCCCCTCAGTCACTCTTTAATTCCTTTTAAAGAGTTCACGCTAATCCATCGACTTTCGCCAAACAAGTCACGCCTCTCACGTCCTAGGTCCTATGATTTTCCAATTCCTAAGATTTTTAGGTCCACGCGACCTATTCCTATGATCTGATACCACCCAAATCTGTCACGCCCCGAGCTAGCAGCAGAAGACTACGGGACGCTAACAGACCCGCCGAACGGACAAAGTTTTTCCTGTCCGAACGAAGCGGCAGAGAAACGAACAATTTTCAAGAGTTACAAGAAGGCATACAAACTATTCTTCATATATCAAGCATAAAGAAATGCCACTAAACAAAAGACGAGTATCAGAGCACTATATAAATACAAGCTGAACCACTGTACACCAACCACTAGTAACATAGAAATAGTAAATCCAAATAACATAGAAATGCTCCAAAAACTATGTATAAAATGTGGCCCTGGCTCTCGCCAGTCCAAATATCTGGTGGTCCGCTATAGGCTAAACATGCTGGTGGAAGTGCCTATCTATGGCGCGAACCCCTTACCTCGCTCAGCAGATGAAGTACCTGTCTCTGAAAAGGAAACCACAAGAGGGAGTGAGAACTACAAAAAGCAGTTCCCAGTGGGTACGGTCGGCGACGACAACAACCTTCCCACTAGGTCTAAGTGAGCAAAAGTAAATGGAAGAGCAGTGACGAGGGGAAACATAAACTAGAACCAAAGCAGGAGTAGTATACAGCTAAAGAAACTACAATATGAATAAAAATAATCTAACTGTACGTAATCAACAAGGAACTAAGTAACAAAGATATTCCATGCACAGAGTAAATAGGAAGCAACTGCGTATGCTATTCTTGTCCAATGAATACATGTAAAAGAGTCAAACTACTAGTGAAGGTAGAATGGCGAAATTCCAATTCTATGCATTGTTACATTGGGGAAAGATAATTCTAATCCACACTAGTAAAGATCTGCTGTCACAATACCCAATCGCCACGACCGGCTCATAAGTCCGGTCAAGCCTGCGCCTGCCTAGTGCGCGGACACACTCCCATAAGTGTGACGGCGACCTCTAGACTACTATCACAACTAACACCAGCCAGCATCCGGAGCGGCACTCGGGGGGAGCGACCGAGTATCATAGCACATAACTCATGGCACATATACAGTCAAGCTCATAAGGGCATCTGCAGGCTATAGTCTAAAATCACAAGAAGCTACTACTAGAGTCAACACAATAAATATGTCCAAAGAAGCTCGCAACTCAAAAGCTAATATCTAAAATCACAAGGAGCTACTACTAGAGTCAACACAATAAAGATGTCCAAAGAAGCTAGTCTCACATATCGCAACTCAAAAGCTGATATCTAAAAGAGATCTAGTGTAGCATAGTATGATCAAGGCAAGAAAGAAAAAAATTCATATATGAGATTCAAATACGACTTCTAGGTCACAATAGCCAGGTTGACATGTTATAATCTGAATACAAACAAGTTATGTTCTAGCTCCGATTCTTAGAAAATTCATAGGACTTCGTATACATTTTGCTAAAATAGACATAAGGGAAAATTTGCCATTTTCGGCGACTCGGAACCCACATCAAAGCAGTATGTCAACTAACACAAGAAATCCGTCGCTTAAGGGCTCTCCCTCGGCTCACGCGCGCCCAAAATCACTAAACAAGGCAAAACGACAAAATTGCGATCAAAAGTCTACTTTTCTAATTGCGCGCGATTTACGTGAATTGAACGCCAATTACCTTAATTGGTGACTAACCGGATATGCGTAGAATGCTAATTTGTGCTCCTAGTCACCCTGCAAGCACCAATTTAAGGTTTAGAGTTACGAATTTTGCTGATTTTACTCGCCGATCCCCTCGTACACTTTCTTTCCTCTCTTTGATTTCTTTCCATTCTCCTCTCATTCTTTCGTCTCTTTTCTTTTCCTTCCTTCTCTTCTCTCATTTTCTCTTTTCCTTTCTTCCTTTTCCCTCTCATCCACTCTTTATTTCTTCTTTTCTTTCTTTCTTTCCTTCTTTCTTTCTTTCACTGCTGTCCCTGCAGCAGCAGTCAGCTGCTGCTGCTGCTGCAGTAAAGACTGCAGTGGCAGCAGCAGGGAAGGGGGAAAAAGAAGGAAAGAAGGAGAAGGAAAGGAAAGGAAAAAGGAAAAGAGAAGGAAAGGAAAGGAAAGGAGAAGGTGGAAGAAGGTTTACCTTCTTCTTCTTCTACTTATTATACTTCTTCTCCTTCTCTTCTTCTCTTCTTTTCTTTTCTTTCTCTTTCTCTTTCTATTCTCAGCAGGGAACTTAGAAAAATTTGAGAGAAAAAGGGGGGAGAATAAGAGGAGATATTTAGTGGAATTCCACTAAATATCTCCTCTCATTGTTTTATTGTTTACACCTATTCACCCCCCTCTAGATGTTTGTTTACCTATTAGATTCTTGGGATATCATAACTCACAAGTGGTATCAGAGCAGGTATAGGTTGTAAACTATGGCCGAGGGCGGTAACATATCGACTTCCACTTTTCGATGGCACGAATTATGCTTATTGAAAAGTTCGCATGAGAGCTTTTCTAATTGCCATCGATGAGCGGGTTTGGCAATCGATAGAATTTGGTTGGATACATCCTACTCAAATTGTCGATAAAATTAGCGTCCCCAAACCTAGAAATAAATAGATGAAAGAAGAAATTGATCTTTCATCTTTTAATGAAAAGGGAATTAACGCTTTATTCAATGCTTTAACGCAAACCGGGTTCTCACGCGTTTCGGCGTGTGAAACTGCAAAAGAAATTTGGGATACTCTCCAAGTTACGCATGAGGGTACAAGCTTAGAAAAGGTTCAAAAACTCCAAATGCTAACTAGCAAGTTCGACTCAATTCGCATGAGGAACATAAAACCTTTATCGAGTATTATACTCGTTTACAAGACATTGTTAACACTTGCGCTAACTTAGGAGAGAAAATTTCTGAACCTAAAGTTGTTAGAAAATTTTAGGAACCCTTCCGGAAAGATTTCGTCCAAAGATTGCCGCCACTGAAACGATAAAACATCCGAACGAATTAAAAGTGGAAGAATTAGTTGGTGTCTTACAAACTTATGAAATGACTTTTCCTACTAATACATCTTCCTCCAAGTCCTCTTCCAAAGGTACAGATTTGGCTCTAAGATCCACGAAGGAAGAAGACTCCAACACATCATCATCGGATTCGGATTCGGACACTACCTTGAAGGAAGTTGAAAAACAAATGGCGCTCTTAACGAAAAAATTTCATCGAAAGTTTAGAAAGAAACTAGCGAACAAGTCATCTTCCCTCTCCAAACAATCAAAGAACAAAAGAAGTAATTTTTCTAAATCAAGGAAATTCGAGGGTACTTCTAAGGAGAAAAAGAACACCGAAGGACAAGTCCAATGCTACAAATGCTGGGGTTTTGGTCACATAGCATCGGATTGTCCAAATAAGAAGTCTTCGAAAAAGAAGACTATGCAAGCAATCACTTGGGATGACTCTTCCTCCGATGAGTCAACCTCTAGTGATGAGGATGTTAATGCTACTGTATTACTTGCATCTATTACTCCATTTATGTGTTTAGCCTCTACTTCTACTAACTCTACTTCTTTGTCTCTTTTGCATGAAAAATCTACGTCGGAGATTGATACTAGCGATGGAGAGTCGGAAGAAGAGGACATTGCCGCCGCCTACCATCAACTTTTGGTGGAATCTAAGAAGATGGCAAAGCACAACAAAAAAATTGAGAAGAAGATTACTTGAGCTTGAAGAAGAAAATAAGAAATTGTCAACTATTTCTTAGTCGTTTGAAGAAGAACGAGAGAGTTTGATCAAGTCTAATAATGCTCTACTAGATAAGTGTAAACTACTTGAAAAAGAAAAGAAATCTCACTTAGATAAAATAAATTTTCTTTCCAAGCAGTACACTGAATCTAGAGAGTCCAACATGGAAATGACTAAGACGATTTTTCAACTGAAAACTGATCTTAACAAATTTTCGTCTAGTACTAGCAAACTTGATAAAATATTGGGACTTGGTCAAACTAACAAATTCGGACTTGGCTATGAACGAAATTTTGTTGAGCAAGTCCAGAAAATGATTTTGGAGAATTCCAAACAAGCTCCTAAAATGATTCAAGCTAAGTCTCTTTTTCATGAAAACAAATTTGCTAATAAAGTTTGTTATCGATGTGGTATTGTAGGGCACATCAAATGGAGCTGCAAGCGAGGCACGAAGCAAGCTACAACATCAAGGCAACAAGTATTTGGTGCAAAAGTCTAATTGCCGGCAAGACAAACTCAAAAGAAGAAAATCCCTCAACCGAATCGGGTGCCGCAACATGCAAACTCTCAACAAAAGTCAAAGGAAGATCCAAAGAAGCAAATGTGGAAACGGAAGGAGCACGATCCAATGAAGCATGCTCCCACGATTATCTCCAAGCAACAAACTTCAAGTTCAAATTGGCCAACGCAACCCAAAACACGTAAGGTTTGGGTGCGCAAAGGTGAACTCTTTCCTTGCCTTGTCATACATACTTCGCTGCATGCTTGTGATAATTTATCTTGGTATCTAGATAGTGGTTGTTCCCGACACATGACCGGAGATAAAAATTACTTCACTACTTTAAATAAGATCTCAGGCAAACTTGTTGTATTTGGAGATGGTCTTCAAAAGTTGTTGGAAAGAAAACAGTCACTATTCCAGATGGCCCTACGTTGAATGATGTATTTTATGTTGAAGGGCTCAAGACAAATCTCATAAGCATTAGTCAATTGTGTGACGATGGGTATTCTGTGCAATTCTCTGCAAAAGAATGTACTGTGACTGGTGATGATAACTCTTTCTTTTTAAAAGGTGTTAGGTCACAGAACAATTACTATATAGTTCCTTGTACTTCAACTGAACATTGTAACCTAGCGTCTTTAGACACTGAAACTTTATGGCATGAACGACTAGGTCACATCAACTTTAAGGAGCTATCTAGAATTACACAGAAACAAGTAGTTAGAGGAGTTTCTAAGATTAGCTACAAAGAGAACACTGTGTGTGGGGGTTGTCAATTGGGAAAACAAACTAGATCCGCACATAAGAATTTGAACCACTTAGGGACAACAAAACCTCTAGAATTACTTCACATGGACTTGATGGGGCCAACTAGAACTCAAAGCTTAGGTGAAAAAGGTACATTTTTCTCATGGTCGATGATTACACTCGTTATGTCTGGACTATTTTTCTACGTGAGAAAGCTGATACTTTCAATTCTTTTTCTGAAATCTGTCACCGTCTTATGACTGAACGAAATGACAACATTGTGCGCATTTGAAGTGATCAAGGGGGAGAATTCACAAATTCAAAATTCATCGATTTTTGTGTTTCTAAAGGCATAAAATATGAATTCTCTACTCCTTATACACCACAACAAAACGGAGTGGTTGAGCGTAAGAATCGGGTTGTCCAAGAGATGGCTCGTGTTATGCTTCACAGCAAGAAGGTTGCACTACACTTTTGGGCGGAAGCAGTGAACACGGCTGTCTATGTGATTAATAGAATATATTTACGCCCAGGTACCTTGAACACTCTGTATGAATTGTGGTATAGTAGAAAGCCAAATATCAAATACTTTCGTGTGTTCGGGAGTCGGTGTTATATTCTTAGAGACCGTGAAAATCTTAAAAAATTCGACTCTCAAAGTGACGAAGGAATATTTTTAGGCTATTCTACTACTAGTCGAGCTTATCGTGTTTATAATTTGCGCACTAAGATGGTGGTAGAATCAATTAATGTGAAAGTAGATGAAGCTTCATCCGTTACTACTTTCTTGAATGAATCCTTATATGATGATAATGAACCACCTTTTATTGTGACTACTAATGATGAAACACCTGTTGATAATGTCGTGGCATCACATGAACCCATTGCATCACATGACATATCTTTACCACACGAAACCCCTAGTACATCTACAGTCCCTCAAACGTCTAGAGTCTCAAAAGATCACCCTCTATCAAATGTGATTGGAGATCCTCATGTAGGTGTTAGAACTAGGAGATAATTGGAGTGCGAATTTGCGTGCTATGTTTCTCTAGTTGAACCAAAGAACATTGACGAAACTCTTCTTGATGAATATTGGATAGATACTATGCAAGAAGAACTTGGTCAATTTACACGAAATGATGTGTGGGAATTAGTGCCACGCCCTGAGTAACAAAATGTAAGTGGTACCAAATGAATTTTTAAAAATAAGAAAAATAAAGAGGGTACCATAGTTCGAAACAAGGCAAGGCTTGTTGCGCAAATCATCCAAATCATATTTATCGTTTGAAAAAGGCTCTTTATGGACTAAAATAAGCTCCGCGAGTATGGTACGAACGTTTGACAACATATTTACTTGAAAAGGGCTACAACCGAGGGGGAGCCGATAGAACTCTATTTGTGAAGTATTTAAAAAATAATTTTATTGTGGCACAAATTTATGTTGATGATATTATTTTTGGTTCAAATAAAGATAAAGATGCTGCAAAATTCGCTGAGGTCATGAAAAGTAAATTTGAGATGCCAATGATGGGTGAGCTTACATATTTTCTGGGACTACGAGTGAAACAAACCAGTGAAGGAATTCATCTTTGCCAATCCAAGTACGCAAAAGATTTGGTGAAGAAATTTGGATTGGAGAACGTCAAGGACTTCCCTACTCCGATGGGCACTAGTAAAAAGGGTCTTGGATTGAATGCCCAAGCAAAAAAGTGTTGATGAGAAACTTTTTTGGAGTATGATCGATAGTCTCTTGTACTTGACAGCGAGTCGACCGGACATTGCTTTTAGTGTGGGAATGTGTGCTCGCTATCAAGCAAATCCCAAAGAGATTCATTTGAAAGCTGTAAAGCGAATCATTCAGTATGTGAAAGGTACGACGAATTATAGTATCTGGTATCCTATGGGGACTTCTCTAGACTTGATTGGATACTCAGATGCTGATTGGGCTGGTTCAGTGGATGATCGAAAGATCACCAGTGGAGCATGTTTTTATCTAGGTCATTGCCTTGTTGCATGGCATAGTAAGAAACTAAATTGTATTGCTCTTTCTACTGCTGAAGCTGAATATATTGCTGCCGGGAGTTGCTCAACTCAATTCCTTTGGATGAAAAGTTTATTGAGCGACTACCGGATTCCCTCCAGTTCGATCACCATTCTTTGTGACAACACCAGCGCCATAAATATTTCAAAAAACCCTGTTTTACATTCTCGAACAAAATATATTGAACTTCGATATCACTTTTTACGAAAACTAGTTGAATCAAATACTCTTCAACTTACTTATATTTCAACTGATGATCAACTAGCTGACATTTTGACAAAGCCGTTAGATCAAAAACATTTTCTACATTTACGAAAGGCAATTGGAATGAATCCTACAATCTAGATAGGTTCTTCGGGCCAGAGTCATGTTTGCATCGGTTTTTCATTGCATATCATTTTGATTTGATGCATTGGTTGTGAAGTTTTTGATGCTATTCGAGAATTAAAGAAGCTTGCAAAATACATGAATTGACTTTAATTGCTTCATGCTATACCCTGTTTTATTTGATTACTATTTTTGTATTACTATATGTCAAGCTCTTTGAGATAACTATCTATATAAATTCTATTTACGTATGTTTGTTAAATTTAGCATATCTTCTCATGATCTTTAGATACTATTACTATCTTATTTGACTATTGATGAAAATGAATAGCATCTTTATTATTGATTGGTTATCCGATAATCTTTCGAATTGGAGGTTGCACATTTTTAGGGGGAGTTTTCCAATTTGTGTTAATGTCATTAAAGATGTGGAAAGAGTTATATCCCAATAAGAGAGTGTGAAAACTACCACCACATGAAGGAGAGAGCTACCACCCCGGCCGTCCGGAAAGTGTGTGTAGCTACCACATGTTTAAGTGCATAGTGTCGTAGATAATAAAAAAGGAGGGTTATATATGACATTCGGTATAAAAAAAATAATGCATCATAGATAATGAATGCAATTATCACTGAAAGATGCTCATAGAGCCACTCTCCTGGAGTAATAAGGTGGTTAGTAAAAGATGCTCAAAGAGCCACTCCTCGGATAATCTTGGTGCATAATTCAATTTGGATGTGTTATTTTGAGTCTTCCGCTCTTTATGATTTTTCTATTCAATATTTTTCTAAAACATGATGATTTGATAGTCTCAATATACTTTAGATCATATTCGATATGTTGACATTAACAAATTTACCTTTCTAGAATTTCTTTAGATATTTCATTTATATTGATCTGGACATTTTTAATATATTTATAGTAATTCTATAAAACTGGAGCAATATGAGAATGTTAATTTCAAGTCATAGAGTTTTCTTGCAAACATTTTTAAGACTGCTAAATTAAAAAAAAATGAAAATTTTGGTACGGGGTCCGGACCCTGATGCAGGTTTCGGACCCCGCGCTCGAACCTGCACATATAGGGCATCAAAATCCGATTTTGTTTCTTTGTCTTTTGGCTTCGTTTCTTTTCTCCTGAGTTTCTCTCTCTAGCAAGAAGGTTTTCCACTTCCTTTTGCAAGGTGACATCGATTTTTCTGTGAGTATTTTGGATTTCTTCCCTGTTCTTCATGTGCAAACCCTGAAATAAATATTTTTGTTGCTGTTATTGTGATTTCTCCGAAATAACTTGGTTCAAACTGAAATTTTTTCTTCTTGTTTGGTTCTAATTGTGGTTCTTAGCATTTCTTTCTCATTTTGCATGAATTAGAACGCCATATTTTTTCAGATCTGCATCGACTGTGATTTTTGAACTGTTTCTGTTGTTTTTCTGAAACTTCATGTTTATGCATTTTGGATTACCTTGTTTGTTGCAAATGAGTTACTCATGACTTCATATGGCCCTAGGAACCTCTAGATGTGATTTTTTCTAATTTTCTGAATCTATGATCTTTATGCGATATTTTGTTCAAATTCATAAACAGGAAATTTTACAACATATCTTCGTCATGACTTTTGGTACTTATTGTTCTCATGATTGGTGTTGGCCGGGGCGGGCGGCGTAGGAAGACCATGGCACATAAACGCGCTCGCTCAACCGAGGACGAAGGTAGCGAGTACCAAGCCTCCGGAGAGTCCGAGACAGAGTCGAACCCATGTTCGCCGGAAGTAATTTTGAGGAAGAAAGGAAAAGAACCAGCAGTTGCAAAAGGGAAAGGAAAGAAAAAATTGGTTCCGAAGCAGAGCACTAGGCGCTCGGGAGGCATAGAGATTCGTGAATCGGTTTCTGAGCCTCCATGATGCAGTACGCAGTACGAAGAGCCTGTTCCGCCCAAGCGCGTCTTCATGTATTCTTCTAAGCTGTGTATTGGAGAGCGCGACGTCGCCGTACGAAAGCTCATTGAAGAAGCTCCCGCTTTTGCTCAGTTGTATGACAATGGTAATCTCGCCGCCATTTGTTCCTTTCCTGAGCAAACGGGCTACTGTTTAGAGTTGATTCGCGAGTTCTACATGAGGGCAGGTTATCTTCAAGATGCTGAAGGTGGTCCTTATGTGTTCACGACTAAAGTGCGTGGGGTTATTTTGGATATCACTCCAGAGACGATAGCTACGACACTTTATATGGAGGCTCGCACCGATGGTATTGATTATCTGAAGGGCGGTATTGAATCACTTCGCGATTGGAGAAAGGTTGTTAATGGCGTGTGCCTTCCTGAGACGCAGTCGGCGGGAAATTCTGTTATGTCCAAAGAGCTACGACCGGAGTATTGGTTTTTGAAATTTATTGTTGTCTACAACATTTTACCCACTATGAATACAAAGGTGGTTCGTTGGGAACGATTGTTTTATATGTACCTAGTTGGACGCCCCGCCGAGACAGAGGCAAGGAGGATTAATTTGAACATTCCATTCCTCATCTGGCATCGCATGGCAAAAGAGATCAAGACATCCAATCAGGTTGACCGTCTTCCATACCCATTGATTATTATGCGAATTTTAAAACACAAAGGCGTCGATATTCATTGTGCGTCGTATGAGCATAGTCTTGGTAAAATCAATGAAACGACTCTCATTAAATCGAGACCTTCTGGACGCCCTTCACTGGCTGTTCGGCCTACAGGTTCATTCCATCCGCGTACAAGTTCTTCTCAGCCACCTGAGCGCGTCTCTGAGGAGGACGTCTCGGTGACCTCCATATATCGGGAGCAGCAGTGACTTACTTCTGAGCAAGAATAGATTTCTACTGAGCTTCACTGTATCTCATCTGAGCAGGAGCGTCTTGGTGTTGAGCAGACCAGAATCACTAAGAAGCTCAGTAAATTGCAAAGGATTATGAAAGCAATTTTTGACAAGTTGGGCTGTTGCAGCGCTGATATTCCTCAGCACGATGATGACTCGAAGTAGATGGTCTATGTGGACTTCGTGTCTTTCTTTGTTCATATTTCATCTTTGTTTTTCATTCATCCTTAGATTTAGTATGTGCATCCTCTTTTGTGTTTTGGCGTTTTGTGACAAAAAGGGGGAGATGGACAAGTGACTTAGGATTTAGGACAGGACTTAGATGCTTACTGACTTAGATGCTTAGTGCTGAACTTAACTTTCTTTCTTTGTTTACATATGGTTGTGGATGTGCTGATCTTTGCTTCTATACTTCCTTGGTATTATTGGTCTTATGGTATTAATGCTATATTTTGTCGAGAATCTATTTTTGCAGGAAGTACAAGACTTCAAGACTCCTCGTAGTGTCTAAGTCATAGAGTTTTTATTAAGAGTTTAAATGAATGTATTTTGAACTTTTTGGATCGGTCATGCGAGGAGCTTGTCGTTTGGTGATTGCGACGAGCTCTGTTTGTTTTTATTTTTGTAGCTAAGTAAGCTTCTGGTATGTAAATTTTTTTTTGTCACGAAATCGCCAAAGGGGGAGATTGTTACGGTATTTTTGTTGGCGGATTTCGTGGAGTCGTGTGGAGTCTTGAAGGGTCGAAGAAGACGATGTCAAGTTCAAAGGCTCAAAGACTCATCTATGAAGCTCACGACCCCCCAGGTATGTTTAATATAGTTAATGGTGATTTACACATTTAATTTAAATATTTGGAGACATTAGAATAGATTTTATTTATTAAATTTTTACAAAACGGGAAATTTTATGTTACGGGGTCCGGACAGGCAGGGTCCGGAACACGTAAGCCTCTCATGCTGTCTCGCAGGAAGGGTCCGGACCCTGAGGTCAGGTCCGGACAATGAAACGCTGGAGAGTTTCAAAGTCCGAAACCTGATGTAAGGTCCGGACCCTGACCCGTCGCGATTTTTCGAAAACGTATTTTTTAAATCCTACTCTGATTCTAATGTCTCCTAAACCTATAAATAAGATATGGGGGCTTCTCTAAACCGTGCCTAAGAGAGAATTTCGTTTGTAAACCCTAGAAACTTATTTTGGAGCCGTTCGTTCATCTTTTAGAATAAGTTTCTTTCTCTCTTACATCAATTTGATTCTGTAGAACGCAGCGGAAGTATGGTTCGGTTCGTTCGTACCTTTTGCGGAAGCGTTCGCGCTAGGACGCGATGAGCCCGGATCGAAGAGGTTGATTCACGTGTCTTTGGATCGTCCTCGAAAGTCCTCTATCGCACTAAACCCACGGTGGATCGAACTACAAACGAGCACGATCTCTAATCCACCGTTCAAGACCCTCTAGATCAATAGGTTAATGAAGGATGTAATTTCTCTCTCTAGTTTTCTCTTGTATATATATTCATATGAGAGATAGCCCGTATATTTATAAGGGATTCCAAAATCCTAATAGGGAAAGTAAAGATGAGGCCAAATCGGTTTATATTACATTATCCTAATCTGACTAGGATTTATCTCTAATTAGCTTTCCAATTTAAAAGTGAGATTAATCCTAATCTAATTAGACAACATAATAACCATCGGATCGAGCCCGATCATGGGCGTACCCGATTCGGTTTAACCGAATGCCAACAGATTCTTATGGTTTGAATTCTGAAATTTGCTTGAGAATCAAGTTGATGATTGCTTAGAAGGTCTTCTCCCATATCTTATGGATATCTAAGCATTGAAATCACCATAAACTATTCTTCTATGGGATCCGGACGGAGCGATTGCGCGCGGACTTCGCGTGAGAGCCGAGGATTCGGTGGATGCTCGAGGATTCGGGGCGTTGTTGCTGCGAGGAGTCGCAGCGAGGTCGATTGGAGGAGTTCAATCGATCGGGGACCAACGAAGGCGATCTACTTCGGTCTAGGGTAAAGGTTGAGTCGAGGATTCGGTAAATCACCTTGTACTCTATTTTTCCTTAGTGGATTTTGCGTATGATCGATCCGTAGATTTTTTTTACTCCTCTTGGAGTTTTCCCACGTAAAATTCTCGGTGTGTTGCTTTAATTATTTGCACTTAAATTTTTATTGTATCGAGTTGATTGTTTTATTGTCGAGAATCTATTTTTGCAGGAAGTACAAGACTTCAAGACTCCTCGTAGTGTCTAAGTCATAGAGTTTGTATTAGGAGTTTAAATGAATGTATTTTGAACTTTTTGGATCGGTCATGCGAGGAGCTTGTCGTTTGGTGATTGCGACGAGCTCTGTTTGTTTTTATTTTTGTAGCTAAGTGAGCTTCTGGTATGTAAAATTTTTTTTATCACGAAATCGCCAAAGGGGGAGATTGTTACGGTATTTTTGTTGGCGGATTTCGTGGAGTCGTGTGGAGTCTTGAAGGGTCGAAGAAGACGATGTCAAGTTCAAAGGCTCAAAGACTCATCTATGAAGCTCACGACCCCCCAGGTATGTTTAATATAGTTAATGGTGATTTACACATTTGATTTAAGTATTTGGAGACATTAGAATAGATTTTATTTATTAAATTTTTACAAAACGGGAAATTTTATGTTACGGGGTCCGGACAGGCAGGGTCCGGAACACGTAAGCCTCTCATGCTGTCTCGCAGGAAGGGTCCGGACCCTGAGGTCAGGTCCGGACAATGAAACGCTGGAGAGTTTCAGAGTCCAAACCCTGATGTAAGGTCCGGACCCTGACCCGTCGTGATTTTTCGAAAACGTATTTTTTAAATCATACTCTGATTCTAATGTCTCCTAAACCTATAAATAAGATATGGGGGCTTCTCTAAACCGTGTCTAAGAGAGAATTTCGTTTGTAAACCATAGAAACTTATTTTGGAGCCGTTCGTTCATCTTTTAGAATAAGTTTCTTTCTCTCTTACATCAATTTGATTCTGTAGAATGCAGCGAAAATATGGTTCGGTTCGTTCGTTCCTTTTGCGGAAGCGTTCGCGCTAGGATGCGATGAGCCCGGATCGAAGTGGTTGATTCACGTGTCTTTGGATCGTCCTCGAAAGTCTTCTATCGCACTAAACCCGCGGTGGATCGAACTACAAACGAGCACGATCTCTAATCCACCGTTCAAGACCCTCTAGATCAATAGGTTAATGAAGGATGTAATTTCTCTCTCTAGTTTTCTCTTGTATATATATTCATATGAGAGATAGCCCGTATATTTATAAGGGATTCCAAAATCCTAATAGGGAAAGTAAAGATGAGGCCAAATCGGTTTATATTACATTATCCTAATCTGACTAGGATTTATCTCTAATTAGCTTTCCAATTTAAAAGCGAGATTAATCCTAATCTAATTAGACAACATAATAACCATCGGATCGAGCCCGATCATGGGCGTACCCGATTCGGTTTAACCTAATGCCAACAGATTCTTATGGTTTGAATTCTGAAATTTGCTTGAGAATCAAGTTGATGATTGCTTAGAAGGTCTTCTCCCATATCTTATGGATATCTAAGCATTGAAATCACCATAAACTATTCTTCTATGGGCTCCGGACGGAGCGATTGCGCGTGGACTTCGCGTGAGAGCCGAGGATTCGGTGGACGCTCGAGGATTCAGGGCGTTGTTGCTGCGAGGAGTCGCAGCGAGGTCGATTGGAGGAGTTCAATCGATCGGGGACCAACGAAGGCGATCTATTTCGGTCTAGGGTAAAGGTTGAGTCGAGGATTCGGTAAATCACCTTGTACTCTATTTTTCCTTAGTGGATTTTGCGTATGATCGATCCGTAGGTTTTTTTACTCCTCTTGGAGTTTTCCCACGTAAAATTCTCGGTGTGTTGCTTTAATTTTTTGCACTTAAATTTTTATTGTATCGAGTTGATTGTTTTATTGTTTACACCTATTCTATTCCCCCCCCCCCCCCCCCCCCCTCTAGGTGTTTGTTTACCTATTAGATTCTTGGGATATCATAACTCACAATTGAAATATCTACTTAAAGTCTCATCTGATTGACTAAAATTATGACTGATAACTCTATTTTTCAAGTTATGTCCTGGAGTATGTAATAACATGATCAATTCTTCTTCAATATATATAGGCATTGTGTCACATAATAGCCACTTCTCTCAGATCATTTTTGATAGTTGAAAAAAAAATATTTTTCTATCCATCCTAACCATAGCAACGGAAGATCTATTGCTATGTGGGATAATTTGTGATCTCTATTATTGTAATTTAGGAATGTCCTAGATATTCTTGAAATTCTTTTTATAATATCCATGAAGATAGATAGAGCAATAAATTTTTTAGCATGTCGAATTCAAGTTTTGATATCAACCTGGTGCATGTCCATCTACAAAAACGTGTAATATAAAATTATTTAAGCTATGTTTAATCATTAAATAGCAAAATAATTACCAAATAATTCATAATAACATGTAACAACTTAACTATTTGCAAATAATTTAAATATAAAAACTCAGCCTAAAAAGTACATATGATAATTACGAATATGTTAAACACATATAAAACTAAAATAATCATGCATAAGAATAATTAAATCATGCAAATAACAATGCGACAGGTAGTAGGCGCGACTGTGATGCTGGTAGATTGCAGATGCGGCTGCAACAGTAGAATGCCGATGAAGAGAGCGTAAGAAAGAGAGATTGCAGGTGAGACACTGCCCGTCGCGGCGTCGGCGACGACAGCGAAATACTAATGTAGAGAAAGAGAGAGAAAGAGTTTGTTGTCGTAGAGGTTGTAGACGAGATGTCGCAAGTAGCAGCGATACGGCGATAGCGCCGGTGGGTTGCAGGCGCATCGGTGGCAAGTTGTGGGCGCCGTGGTGACAAGTTGTAGGTGCCGCGGCGACAAGTTGCAGGCGCAACGGTGGCAGCAAAATGCCAATGTAGAGAGAAAGAGAGAGTCTACTACCATAGAGAGAGAGATACCTTGCTTGGGAAGATGGTGGAGATGACGGGAGGGAGATGGAGGGTTTTAGGTTGGGTGTAAACATACACCAAAGTATTGGAAAAGAGATTCTGCCCTTCTTAGCCCTCCAACCGTTTGTGATAAAAAAAGTTTTTATTTTTCTAAAAAATTGAAAAACAAAAAGTAAAGTTTTTCGTGAAATTTAGAAAATAATTTTTCAAAAAGTTTTTTTTTTCTGTGAACCAAACATAGAAAAATTAAACTTTTCTAGCCAAAATTTTTTTTGGTGTATTTTAAAAGAACCAAATGGTCCCTAAATATAAACTTGGAATAAATTGCCTACTAATGAAAGATGCTTTGCTTTTCATATTGTTCAAAACCCCTTGGTGTAGATTGTGCGAAATGTTGGAAGACCAATCTCATATCGTTCTATATTGCACTGTTGCTATAAAAGTTTAGGATGCGATCATGTCCTCAAACTGGCATCCTTTTTTTCTTTTGACGGAACTGGCTAGGTGGAGATTGGTTATCGAAAGGCAATGAATTGCAACCAAACCAATCTTGTTTTGTTAAAGCACTTATTGCTAACGCCTTTTGGAAAATTTGGAAAATGAGGAATGCTAGATAATTCTATAAGGAAATCTTTTTGCCGCATATTGTATTGCACGGTACTACTTGGGGCGTCGTAGTACTCAAACGGCAAAAAGAAAATATGTGACATAGTAGTACTCAAATGGCAAAAAGAAAATATGTGAAAGCCACTGCCTTTAGGATAGGTCAAGATCAATACTGATGGATCATATGCTACCGAGAGTAAAGGTGTCCGTGGACCGGATTGGGTCTGGGTAGTTGATATGCTGTACCCGTACCCTAAACAAAAATTGATAGAAAAAAAAATATACCCTACCTATTTAACCTCGGATCCGGTCCGGGTCGGGATACTTAAGTTAATAATATAACCCATCGAGAGTATTTGAGTGGGTTTGGGTAGTGACTATTCGTATACTACTCGCTGAAAACCGGATCGGGTACGGGTCAAGTCTAGATCGGGTATGGATACGCGTATGCATATATTTTTTATAGGCTTTATTAAACAGTCTATGGACAAATAATAAACCTCTCACTATAAAAAAAACTCGCGTTCTAATTAGTTGCACCCAGTCCAATTCAAAAGAAAGATTCAAGCAGTAAACAGGTAGGATTAAAAAAATAATGAGTAAAATAAAAAAAATAAAAAAGGAGTAAATAGAGCGACTAGAGTTTTCACTAAGATGAAATACAAAGACTCTTTATCTATAAGTCCTACTGAAATTGATCCCTCAACTTCAAATTTTTTATTTATTTATTATCGGGTATTCCACCGAGTCCTGATCGGGGTCTGGGTTCGATTCGGATTTGGAAATTCTTCCAGACCCTACCCATTAAAAGGTCGGGTTCGGGTCGCGTCCAAGTCGAATATGGGTATAAAGTATTCGGACCCATACCTGAAACTTTAATAGATAATTTTTTTTACCCGTATACTATCCCTTTTTATCAGGTGCAGTTCGGGTCTGGGTATGGTCCGGGTAGGATTCGGGTTGAGTATGAGATATCAGATATTTTGAACAGCTTTAACCGAGAGAGATAAGGTGCCTATTGCTTTTGTAGCTAGATATCATATTTGTTGTAGGTGCAACAAGAAATGCTCATAATGCACTGGAGGTGCAGGTTCAAGTAGCATTGGAGGCTTTGAATGAAGTAAAGTGGAGGAAAATCACTGGAGTTTGGTTGGAATCAGATTGCTTACACCTAGTGGACATAATTAGAGGAAAAGTTGATCCTCTATGGCCTTTACAGCGACGTATTGCTGATATTATTTAGGCCACACAAAAAAAAATATATTTTTATGTCACGCATGTAAATCAAACTGCTAATTTTTTAGCCGTCTAGTTGGCAATATATAGTCAAATTATAAAGTCACCTTTTGTTTTTGATGGGCCAGCTCTCCCCTAATCTCATACAACTTCTGAAAAAAGACAAGAAAGGATATAATCTTCCTAACTTCCGTATTGTGGATGCTGGCGTCGGATCGAATAGTAACTAAAGTTACTTTTTGAAAAAAAATTAGTTAAGTAATAACTAGTGAGTGTAATAGACAATCATTGTCAGTAAGTCGAAAATATCAGTGCGTAGACAAAAATTCGAATTACTATTCAAAAAATTTAAATTTAAATTTCAACAAAATTTAAAAATTTTATAAAATTTTAAAATTGAATTTAAAATTTAAATTTAAGTTGGATTTTGAAATGTTTGAGTTTGAATTTAAAATTTAAATTTAGATTTGAAATTTAAGTTCAAAATTCTAATTTAGAATTTTAAATTTAAATTTTCAAATTGGTTTCAAGTTTTGAATTTTAATGCAAACTAAATTCAAATTTTAAAATATAATTTTGAATTTTAATTTTAATTTGAATTGAAATGCACATTGGCCTCACGTCAAGTTGATTGCTAGGGGTGAAAATAGGTCAGATAATATCTTCACTCGGCTCTGAATCTAAAATTTTTCAGATGTGGGTTGGAATTTTACTACCCGATTCGGATTTGGATTTGGATCGGATCTCGAACTAAAATATTTTTGGATGGGGATTTGGGTTGGATATAATTCTTCGGCTTCGGATTCAGATTCTGATTATCCGAATTCAAAACTGATTTTGACATATTTTCAACATGTTGCATCCTCTTTTAATTCATTTTTAATATTATTATTTTAGAATTCATAAGTTTTTTTATATATATATTTTGCTAATTTTTTTAACAAAATTTAAGAAGCTTACATATATATATTGATAATTTAATTTTCTTTTAATTTTATATATTTCTTAAATATTTCATTCATATCTGTATTCGTTTAATATCTGACCAGTGTCAGAATTCGTTTTTACAGGATGTGGATTTGAATTTTAGTATCCGAACAATATCTGAATTTGTATCCGGCACCGGCATAAGAGTATGGATATGAATATGAATTGAGCATTATTCAATCCATACCTAATGATTGCCCAGCCTGGAATAGTGTGTTTTGAGACTAGTCTCGTACAATTTTTGCTCGTGAAAATAAGGGTCGTTTAGTTGGATGCAATTAAAAATACAGTGTAGTTGGAGATGTATGCATTTGGAGATGCAGTAGTTATAACTACATATATCTCATTTGACTAGATGCAAGAGAAAGCGCTGTAATTATAAATAATTTATTTGATTATATATAGTTAAGAATTGTATTTATAAAATTTTATCAGGTGTGCAATTACTTCAAATATATAAAAGAAAAATATTTTTTATTTAAATAGTGATTAACAAGGTAACCTTATCTCTTATTTGAAATTACTTTTTCAAACTGCTGCAGTTTGAACTGTGATCAATTTAGATATATTTTTAACTACTGCAGTTAAATGCATCAAAGTAAACGTCGAATTTGAATGTGCATGTAATTAACATCCCAACCAAATAGCCCTTTAGTGAGTCCAGTGTACAGCCCAAGCCCAGCCATAAGTTTAACAAATCGTGGCCCAATTTTAAGTAGTCAAAACATCGCAGCACCAATCCCAGTCTCCAGTGCCCCACTAATCCGGACTCCAAATCGTCCTCAAAATGCTCCATCCTATAATCGGTCCACATCCGCTCCCCCTCCCCCCTCTCTCGCTTCTCAGCCCTAGCCGCAACTGAGAGAAGTGAATAACAAGAGGAAGAAGAAGAAAAAGAAAGAACAGGAAAACCCCTAGATCCGGCCATGGCGTCTCGCCGGGTCCTCTCCTCCCTCCTCCGCTCCGCCTCTCGCCGCCGCCCCTCCGCCTCCTCCTCCTCCTCCCCATTCGCCGCCCCCCGCTCCCCGATCCCCCGCCCCTCCCCCACCGGCCTCCTCCTCTCCCGCGCCGTCGAGTACGCCACCTCCGCCGCCGCTGCGGCGCCGTCGCCACCTCCGGCAAAGACATCCGGCGGCGGCCCCAGCGGGAAGATCACCGACGAGTTCACCGGCGCCGGCTCGATCGGGCAGGTGTGCCAGGTGATCGGCGCCGTCGTCGACGTGCGCTTCAACGAGGGGCTCCCGCCGATCCTCACGGCACTCGAGGTGCTCGATAACTCCATCCGCCTCGTCCTCGAGGTCGCGCAGCATCTCGGGGAGAACATGGTCAGGACCATCGCCATGGACGGGACCGAGGGTCTCGTCCGTGGCCAGAGGGTTCTCAACACTGGATCTCCGATCACTGTAATGCATCTCAACTCTCTCTCTCTCTCTCTCTCTCTCTCTCTCTCTCTCTCTCTCTCTCTCTCTCTCTCTCTCTCTCTCTCTCTCTCTCTCTCTCTCTCTCTCTCTCTCTCTATTATTGCTCTCTGATTGGCGACATGAAGGATCGGGATGAATGAAATGTGTCTTGTTGGATCTGAAATGCTTAGATCTTATGGCTTTTGTTCTATTCATTCTCTTACATGTAATTTGATTGTAAATTTAGATGCATTTTTATTTCGAATTTATTGATCAACAACTTTTCACTTTAAAGAACAGATCTATGAGGGTGGAAGTTAGTTTGTGAAGATACGTCATTCAAAATAACTATTATTTTGAATGTCACCAGGTAAGGGTTAATTGACCTCAATATTTTGTAGTGAATTGTGTGATTTGTTTTTGTCTTCTTCTTTGTGTTTTTTTCCCTTTTCGTTCAGATCTGTTTCGTGATTGGAAATCTTTGAAAATTGTCTCGACAATTGATAGAAGATATTTGGCTTGATGTTTTTTTTTTTTTTTTTTGCATCTTATCATTGATTTACCACTGTTTTCAATGCCCTTATATTTACAAATTCGGTATATCATTTATAATTTGAATATTTATAGTACGGCATTATGAAGTTGGATTTTGTTGTTTTTTTAGGTTCCTGTCGGTAGGGCAACCCTTGGACGCATTATAAATGTCATTGGTGAACCAATTGATGAGAGGGGTGATATAAGTAAGTCCATGTCTCACACTTCAGAAATTGATTTGCCTGACAACAAAAGCATGTGAATTAGTTTTTCAATGAATATATATGTGCAAAATCTTTTTTGGTTGATTGTATGTTATTTCCTCTCGGGTAGAGACCAGTCACTTCCTTCCCATTCATCGTGAAGCCCCTGCTTTTGTCGAGCAAGCAACAGAACAGCAAATTCTTGTTACTGGAATCAAAGTAAGCTTGATGTTTACCTTTCTTAAAGTTGTTTCTTCCTGTATATTTGAGATTTGATGTAAATTTTGATTTAATATGGTTATCACATTTTTCATTCAAGTGAATGTTGTTCTGATGGGTCAGTAAAAGTAAATAAGTGGGGTCTGTCTTGAAACAATTTACTGCATGATTTTTTTTTTTATCAAAAATCCCTTTTTTTCCAAAAATTCTAAAATCATCAACTGTGGTGTTCCATGTTATTTTTAATCCGATTTCCAATTTTTAACAGGTGGTGGATCTTCTTGCACCTTATCAAAGGGGTGGAAAGATCGGGCTCTTCGGTGGTGCCGGTGTGGGAAAAACTGTCCTTATTATGGAGTTGATCAACAATGTAGCTAAAGCTCATGGTTAGTTTTGCCAAGATCTTGCTAATGATTTGTTGATGTTTTGTTTGGCTCGTTCATTCGATTTAATAATTCCAGGTGGTTTCTCTGTCTTCGCTGGTGTTGGGGAGCGAACACGAGAGGGCAATGACTTGTACAGGGAAATGATTGAAAGTGGTGTCATTAAGCTTGGAGACAAGCAGGTAAATGCCAGTTTCTCTTCTTTTTTCAAAGTGTATCAAATGTTAAATTGTTTCGACCATGGTAACTTTCTTCTCACCTAATGGACTACTTTGGCAGGCTGAGAGCAAGTGTGCTCTGGTGTACGGACAAATGAACGAGCCACCCGGTGCCCGTGCACGTGTTGGGTTGACTGGCCTGACTGTTGCTGAGCATTTCCGTGATGCCGAAGGCCAAGACGTGCTTTTATTTATTGATAACATTTTCCGTTTTACTCAGGTGGCATATCATGATCTTTTCTTTCTAGGATTTTAGACAAATGTTTCAGAAGACTCTTGCTTATTCCGTATCCCCGTATTACACAGGCAA
The DNA here is from genome assembly GCA_016920855.1 of Puya raimondii. NCBI lineage: Eukaryota > Viridiplantae > Streptophyta > Magnoliopsida > Poales > Bromeliaceae > Puya > Puya raimondii. Next base: position 47,434,884 of record JABWPP010000049.1, read on the forward strand.
ACTCTGAAGTGTCTGCGTTGCTTGGGCGTATCCCGTCTGCTGTGGGTTATCAACCAACTCTAGCTACTGATCTTGGAGGTCTACAAGAGCGTATCACAACAACAAAGAAGGGTTCTATTACATCTGTGCAAGCTATTTATGTGCCTGCTGATGACTTGACGGATCCAGCTCCTGCTACTACTTTTGCCCATCTTGATGCCACTACTGTGTTGTCACGACAGGTTTTGCTTACCTATGTATATATCTGAATTGTCTTTAAATTTCATGGGCTATTCTAACTTGACTGAATTTTCTGAGTAGATTTCTGAGCTTGGTATCTATCCTGCTGTTGATCCGCTTGACTCCACATCTAGAATGCTTTCTCCACATGTACTGGGAGAAGAGCATTACAACACTGCTCGTGGTGTTCAGAAGGTTCTTCAGAACTACAAGAATCTTCAAGATATTATTGCAATTTTGGGAATGGATGAGCTCAGTGAAGACGACAAGTTGACAGTGGCTCGTGCTAGAAAGATCCAGAGGTTCCTGAGCCAGCCTTTCCATGTTGCTGAAGTTTTCACGGGTGCACCTGGAAAGTATGTTGAACTGAAAGAAAGTATCAAGAGCTTCCAGGTGAGGATATTAGAAAGATCATGTCCCTCTCTTACTCTGATACTTCTAATCACTATTCCATACAAATAGTAAGATTTTCTTTGTACTTCTCAAGTATGATCCTTTGCTATGAATATGCTACCTTTATCCCCTTTGGACGCTTCATTGACTTTGCTCGCTAGTTTGCGTTATTTAGGACACTGATATAAGTTATTATAAAGTGTTATTCCTGTGCTTTTTCTCATTCAAATTTTGAATGAATTACGTAAATTATAAGATAGGAAGGAGGATAGAATTAGAAGAGAATGGGTAATTGCATTGTTTTGTTCGTATAGAATTTATTATTTGAATTCTGGTCTTTGAAGAGTTTAGCTGTTCGAGGATGTAAGTTAAATAACTGTCTCATCATATGACAGTTGCATGCGGACTAAAAATCAAAATTTCTCCGGTAGACATAAGAGATTTCGATCTTATAAATCTTCTTAAGTGATGAATACTTGTTTTGAACAGTTTATTGGATTTTAGCATCAGTCAACATAGATTTAGACTCTTGGAATTTTGGGATCCAGTAATGTGGTTGTGCTTTTCCAGAAGTCAATAGGATGATTCCTTCGGCAATTTATTTTCTGTTTATTTGGCTACCATGTTGTTTCAATTCCATTTTATATGGCTTTTGCTACTTTTGTTGAGTTCATGGTATCATTCTATGTTGTATCTGGCTGTATTCTTGTTTCCGTTTACCGTTGTGCAGTAAGGTGGTGATTCTATACCTTATTGGAAAGCTTATTTTAGCCATATTTTCTCAAAATATAGCGATTCTTGGGTCCTAAAATCCCATGGTGTTCGTTGCCTACATTTTTGTTGTTGCTACTAGTTTACCCTTTTATTTTCATCCTGGCTTTCTTGTTTCCAAAATTATCTATATGACACGGTCTCTTTCTTTGATGGGTACATCTTTAAATCAGGGATTTAAATACCGTGGCACAAGGTCGTGCCGAAAACTTGCCGGCACAAAATGGCACGGTCCATGCCGGGTCGTGCCAATGTGTGCCGGTCACAAAAAATACATGTGTGCCTACACATAATGGCATAAAATATTTATTTTCTTTAGCAACAAAATATTCGAATTGCTTGTTATGTATCTTTATCAAATCTTTTGAACTTTATTGAGAAACTTAATAATTTTAAGAAAAAGAGAGCTTTGAGTTGTGCCATCGACACGAGGGCTGTATCGTGCCGATATCTTGTTGGCACGATACGACATGGTGGATACGGTCCATGCCGATGGGTACTTAAATCCTTGCTTTAAATGATCTGTCAAATGATCACATCAACACATGACATCGGAAGAAATACTCAGGGATAAATTCCATCATTCCGTTTTCCATTCCGGTTCTTTCTTATTTCTATTCCGATTTCGATTTCAATTTTGAACCAAACATGCTCGAATTTCCAGCTAGTTTGGGGTTCTGTCACATCATTTTCCAAGGATGTATTGCATAAAAAGGGGAGCAGGAGGATGACCTTTTGGCTGGCTAGTTAGTCTTTGCCTTGGAATACAAAATAGCTGAGTTTGTATTTAATCTGTCATTTTAAACAGAGATGAAGAGGATGAATCTAAAAGCTGTACTACTTTTAGCCTTTTGTGTCGCATGACAAGCTTCCTTTCTAATTCATTGCATAAAAAGGGGAGCAGGAGGATGACCTTTTGGCTGGCTAGTTAGTCTTTGCCTTGGAATACAAAATAGCTGAGTTTGTATTTAATCTGTCATTTTAAACAAAGATGAAGAGGATGAATCTAAAGGCTGTACTACTTTTAGCCTTTTGTGTCGCATGACAAGCTTTCTTTCTAATTCATTGTACAACTTTTATCCCATGTATGCTGTTGTTTTTACTTGGATAATTATTCATGCCGCCATCATTATGCTGTCTCTGATAGAGTTACATTAGTTGAATGTGCTTTATAATTTTGTGACATAACTATATAGATCTGCTCTATGATGCCCTTTTGGAAGTGTCTGTACTTGTTTGATTATTCATCTAGAATTAATTTCTTTCTTCATGCTCTTGCTCGTGTATCGTATCTACATTGGTTTCAATGATTTTCTTATCATGAATTCTGAATTTTAATATTGTTCAACTTTTTGTTAGAGATACTCATTCATATTGCAGTGATGACTTTTGGCTGTTAGTAGCATTTCTTTAAAAGGTATTAGGAAGGAGATGTGATGCTCAACTGTATAAAACAACAAGAGATAATCTAGGTTGACAAATAAATGAAAAAAACAAAAAAAACAAAGTTGCTTTTGATCGATATTTCTGCTCTTATTACAAACAACTCTGACTAATCTAGTCTCTTGGATTCTTCCTTACAATTTAATAAACACGGACACCTAAAAATGTTGCCATGTTTGTGTTGTCCTCATGTAAGACATGTTTCCTAGGTGGACACTCCGCGGACATGTTTCCTCACAATTTCCTCATGATCCAAGAATGTTGCACTTATTTATATTGCATGACTAAATTCTTTGAGTTGAAGATATGTTTTGGATTCTAATTAATGTAATTATTGTTAAGTATTGTATATCACTCAATATAAAAGAGCAATTGCTTTCTGCAGGTGAGGTAAACAATAAACAGAATGTTATTTCATTGCAAAAATAATAATAATGTTGACAGATGTATGTTTCCCTAAGAGTTAGAATATTTATCGGTCTTGTCTCTGTTATATGTGTCCTAATATTTCAAAGTAAGACGAGTCATCATATCTGAGGCGCAGCATGTGCTGTGTCCGTTGTTCGTGTAACTTAGCTCTCAATGCTTTCTTTTTTCCTTTCTGTGATGACAGGGTGTTTTGGATGGGAAGTACGACGACCTTGCCGAGCAGTCATTTTACATGGTTGGTGGCATAGAGGAAGTCATCGCGAAGGCTGAGAAGATAGCTAAGGAATCTGCCGCCTAATGAAGCATCTTCTCTTTACGTTAAAAAAACTAAAATGGTGCGGGTGATGATACCAGCATCGGACGGTTGCAAATTTTTGAGGTCGAAAAATTTCATGCTTTTGTCCTCTGTTTATGCTTACCAGGACTTGGTTTCGAGCAGCAGAGCAGAGTGCATGCTCTGAGGGATATTTTCCTTTTTTTACTTCTTTTCCCAATAAAGTAAATTCAGGTACCTGTCTAATTTGTTGCATCGAGATAAAATGCACCTTGCACTACATGTCTCAATGGCTATTTGGAACTATTTATGTAACTTTTATCCATGCGATTTGTGCTTTATAAAGTCCCTGTTTCCGTAATAGCTCTTTATTGTCAATTTAGTTCCTTTCTTAAGAGTGAATACCATTTGCAATGGCCACTTATTTTTTTGTAGTTACCCGTACATTGACAGAAGCGTCGGCTATTTCCTTCTTATGGAAGAGGAGAGCCTAGTGGGAGCTGGTACCTTTCTATGCTCTCTAAAGTGAGTAGTGAATGGAATATCAATTTGCATTTGCCTGATAGTGTTACTATTCTATTCTATTTTGTACCTGGGTGTGTACAATTTTGTTATTTTTCCGTGCTGTCTTCGTCCTGTACTGAAATTTTACTACCCGATATAGCTGGAATCATTGTACTCCTATTTGTTATGTGATTCCAATCAGATCCCATCTGTGATGCATCATAAGTAACAGCATTGGTAGTGTCCGTTTGGAGCAGCTATGCATGCGGTTGTGGAAAGGGTTTGGCGGCTTTGGATATGGGGCAGGTTTGAGTGTCAGCTTCTCAGACTAAAGGGGCCTTGAGTTTCTGAAGATGGCAAAAGTTGTGCCGCGAAAGAGAGTGCTAAATCTCGGCGCCTTTCGGTAAGCGGCGGAGTGCCTAAAATATGACAATTCTTTCAGTTAGCGCAGTGCTGAGCAACTGATCATCTGGGCTGAGCAACTGATCATCTGCCTTAGTGGAATAGCATAAGTAGATGCAAATCACCTGGTTGGAAAAGAAATCCAACGACCCAGATGCATACTTTGTAAACAGTTGTAAAATTGGGTTCAATGTAATGATTGTTCCGGCTGCTACGGCACTAAACTCTCATTTTGCGTTGTTAAAATTTGATACATCTAAATCTAATATGTCAAATATGTCTCTCATGAGTAGACTTAGCCTTGATCACCTGCCAAAGGCTGATGCTTACCAAAGGCTGATGCTTAATGGGCGGGGTTTGGCTTCGTGAGGGACATTAATTAGCCAGGCTCAAATCAGACTCTTAAAGGCCCAGCGTGACCCAGCCTGTTTTGATTTTTGAATGATGCACTTTTTGATCTAGCAAGTAGGGATAAGTGCATTAAAATATTAGAAATCCAACATATCTGGAACTAATGCCGTATCTGGTCTCAATGAAAAACAAATGCTTTCAATCTAGCCTTTTTTTCAAAATTTTTTTCTAATCTAGTGTCATTTGGATGGATTAGAAAAGAAAAAATATAGCTTAATAGTAATTATGTGCATTTATGTGTTAATAGGGAGAGAGAAATTACTTTTTTCTCTCTCCTCCCCCACTCTCCAACGCCACCCTCTCTCTCTCTCTCTCTCGCGTTCTCTCTCCTCCCTTCCCACACATAGCCTGCCGCCCTCTCTCTCTCTCTCTCTCCTCCCTTCCCACACATAGCCTGCCGCCCTATCTCTCTCTCTCTCTTTCCTTACCACCCACACACAGCCTCTCTCTCTCTGCCCCCTCCCCACCCACGCGCGCCAAATAATACTTCTCTTGCCAACTCACCGCCACAGTAGATAAGTATGCCAAAAACGGTGAATCGTTCATCGTATTCAAAAAGACGGTGAACGATACACCGCCTTCTAAATTTCCTACGAAAACGTTAAATTATTCACCGCCTTTCTAAAGCAGTAAAAGATTCACCGCTTCTAAATTTTAAATTTAACTTTAAATTTGAAATCAAATATCAAATTCAAATTTATGTGTTGAATTCAAATTTAAAAATTAAATTCAAATCTTTGAATTTGATTTTAAATTCAAATTTAGATTTCGAATTCAAATTTCAGTTTCAAATTCATATTTTGATTTGAAATATCAATTCAAATTCACATTCATTAAATTCAAAATTTAAATTTAAATTTTAAATTCAGATTTTGAATTCACATTTTAAATTTAAAGTCAGATTTTGATTTGGAATATCAATTCAAATTCACATTTAGATTTTGAATTCAAAATTTTCAAATTTAAATTTAAATTTTGAATTCAAATTTTGAAATATAATTCATTGAATAGAAAGTATAAATTTAAATTTAAAATTTAAATTTAGATCTTGAATACAAATTCAAATATCAAAATCAAATTTCAATTTCAATTTCAAAGTCCAAATTCAAAATTTGAATTTCAATTCAAATTTCTAATTTAGTTTTAAAATTGTATTTTTAAATTCAAATTCAAAATTCTAATTTCAAATTATTAGTTTAAAATTAAATTTAATTTTAACTCAGAATTTGAATCCAAATATTTGAATTTAGGTGCTGACGTGGCGATTCGGATAATTTTAGAAGCAGTGTTTAGGGATGAGGGTATCTATCCACTTAAAAGCGGTGAACAATTTACCGCTTTCGTAGAAAATTAAGAAGGCGGTGAATTTCTTGAATATGTTGAACGATTCACCGTTTTTGGCATACTTATCCACTGTGGCGCTGAGTTGGCAAGAGAAGGGTTATTTGGCAAATAAATTTTTTAGAAAATTATTTAGCTAATTATAAAATTTTATGGGGTTATTTGAAAAAAAAGTCATTCTGTTCCCCTTCCCCACCTATTAATATTTAATATCAATAATTTTTATAATAATAATAATAATAATTAAAAATTAATATTTAATAACAATTATAATAAATATTATTATTACTAAATTATAATTTTTATTATTATTATTACTATTATTATTGTTATTACTACTAACACTACTATTACTATTATTTAATTTGACTATACAAGCCAATATGATCAAATAATTATAGTTAATAATTAATAATAATTAATTATTAATAATAACAACAATAATAATAACTAACCACATATCACATTATCACTAAATAATTTCTCCATATAAATTAAAATAACAAAATTAGATATTAAAAATAATAAAGGTAAGTACACAAAAAACTAAGTGTTCAATAGACATTAAAAATAAAAAATACAGTCATACAAAAATATTAAGTGTTCATACATAAAACGACATTATATTCACTTAATTTAAATCGTTCTTAATTCTTCCTGCTTGATATTTATGATCTTCTGTACCATCTCTTGCTCCTTATGAAAAGTATTTTATATTATTATGAAGTACCTGTATAAAAAAATGTTATGAACTGCATTTTCAAGTAATATATAAAGTAATATGGTAACACTTGATATCACCTGATTGGTCTTGATTGGGGCATTTTCGCGTATTATATCCTTTTTGTTTGCAGATTTCACATATATAATTTGTTTTCTTCTCTCTCATGTCCATATCATTACAAATGCGCGTTGATTTCGGACGACCTTCTTTGACGCTGCATAGACTCGTCTGGAATCAAGATAGAACCAGAATATGGTTGGCAATAATCCTTATCTGGTATGAGAGTAAATCTAGGATGCCAAGTCATGGTTAGTGCTTCAACAGAGTAATATTTATAAACAAATAATTAATACCCCATTGCATGTGCAGAACAGGTTGCCAAAATATGAGAGTAAAGATAATGATAAATTTGAATTTCTGGCATGAGCAACTCCGATTCCCTAAGTCTACAATTTGAGTTTTTCCTCTTTTTGACGTCTGCATATGTTATCAGTTTTGGTTTGAATTTGGTATACTCTAGACCTATGATGGAACATTGTTGGTATATGGTCATTCGCTTTTTCTCGCTTTTTATCAAGAATATTTTGAATTTTCGGACTTACCTGAGAAGTCTCTACAACTTTTCATTTTTCGATGAAATAGTTATTCACGCGATAGAAAGTAAGTTCAATGATTGCTGTTATTGGTAAACTGCGAACTCTTTAAGAACATTATTAAAAATTTCAAATAAGTTTGTGGTCGTTATACTGTACCAACGACCTCCATCATATGCAAGCGCCCACTTGTCACGAGGTTGACTATTAATCCACTTTTTAGCATCTGGTTTTACTTGTGTCAGATCCCTTAGAGACTTCTCAAATTTTCGGATCTGTCTTTATGTAGCGATTGTTTTAAGTTTGTTCATCAATGGTTTGTCACGATAATGGCTATAGAAATTAAAGGCAAAGTGTCTCGTGTGGAAACGGTAATAAGAAAATGACTCTACCCAACCGCGGTATTGATCGTTCATTGTTTTCAGAATATCTGCACAACGAACAGTAATGTACTCTCTTATGCAAGCCATAAACCATCCCCAACTGTTATTATTTTCTCCTTCAACTACCGAAAAAGCAAGCAGAAATAATTCATCGTTAGTGCCAGCGGCAACAACAATAAGCATTGTGCCTTTATATTTTTCATATAAAAATATGCAGTCTATACTAATCACTGGTCTACAATACTTAAAACCATCAATTGATACACCAAATGCTCAAAAAATACGTTTAAATACTTCCTTCCCTGTCTCTGTACTTGGTTCTGTAACCTACTTGACAATTGTTTCTGAATTAGATTCTTGCAATATCGCCATAAATAGTGGTAGTGCAATGTATGATTCCTTCCACCCTCCAAAAAATAGTTCAATTACTTTTTTTTGGCAAGCCATGCCTTCTTATAATATATCTCATAATTGTAAGAAGATTTTATAGTCTCAACAATTGCGGCTGGATTTAAGCTAAGCTATTTTCTTACCATTCTTACTATATGATGCGCGACTACAGTAGAATCTAATTGTCTATGGTCATGATTAATCAAGGCATTTACACAAGTATAAGGGCCTATTAAGGTCTTAATCTTAAAGTAGTCTTTACTTTTAGGAATACTAGCATGAAGACTCTATTTGTATTCTGGAGCAAACTTGCATTTCACTAATAATAGCTTGGTACTAGAATGATCAAGTATAATCTTCCTACGTTGTTGTGAGGAGAACATTTCCACAACATATTGTAAGGAGTGTTTATCTGAAAATTATTGGCCTTTATACAACTTGTAGTTGCCCGTTTCTGATGTAGATTGTGTTGCAAAATTTTTTACTACTGCATTATCAACCCACTAAATATCCTCAAACTCATTGGTGTAGCTGCTCGAGATATTATAGGACTATCTGACTCTTCTACGTTATCACTAATTAACTCAATATTCACACATGCACTGTTATAAAGATGATTTCTATCATCATTTGCTATTATATTATGCATTAGGCCTATATTAGTGTTTTCTAACAATTCGGTAGCCTCATAATTTTCCTACTTATTGTCACTATTCTCATTATTTGATGTAGCAGTTCCAAAATATGGGAACAATACTAGTTTAGATGGACCTTCGCCAATATTTTGTGAACTAAATGGCGTGTAATAACCTTTTTGAGGTTTTGTAAATTAAATGACATTGATGTTTGTGATGGATCAACACCGGCATGCGTCTTGCTAATTTCTCAAGATATAGTTGGACAACACCTCAGTACGCATATTCTGTTTGGAATATTTCAATAAAACATGCAAAGAATAGTCATCAATGATAGGAACGAGCATGAAATAAAGCCTATTTCTCCCACCGACTTGATATCTTCCATTAATTTTTATATCAAAATAATCTCGGTCCCATTCAGTTTGCTTATAAATTTTACGTTTTAATGCATTAAAACTTATAGTATGAGAAACCCAAATAGTTTTTGAATCAGGACCATTATAGTCAACTCCTTCGAGACCATACACAATATTTCCATCAAAATATAAGAAGATTAGAATTGGTTGATGTGCCATATAAATTTTTTTTATTTTCAAATAAATCAATATGAGATAAACTATACATAGAAATTAGTATAATTTACTTAAAAACAAATTGTGAAATAAAAAACATACCAATAAAATTGTCACACCCCGATTTTTTTTAAACAACCTTCAAAGGCCCCTCAGAACGTGTATAGAGCCACCACAAGGACAGAGACTCCCCTGTACAAACGGACGAAGTTTTTCCTGTACATGCACAACATAGTACCTGAAATACAACGTCAACTACACATACAACCACAACCATATAACAACAGCAGCTAACAGATAGGCACAAAATGGGTACAACTAAACATAGTAATCAAATAATATTTGAATCAATAATTATCCACAAGTATAAATCACCTAAAACAAATAACATAAATTCATAATTATTGCACAATTATTATCCAACAATTAATGAACTAATGAAATAACTAGAACTAAACCATAATGAATCTGAACCAAAAGCATATATAAATAAACTGGCCATCCAAGGATCATAGCTCGGGACATAACTATCTAGTACCGTCCTCACGCATCATCCCGACCCTCACCTCCCGTGTCACCTCTAAAGACGAGTGAAACCAACCTGATATTTTCCAGTAGGTACCGCAAGCCGATGAAGACAAGCTGTACTCACCGGCAAATGAAAGAGATATAATAGTCAACTGAAATGAAACGATATAACAAGTACAGTAGTAAAAATGAGCTGAAGGAAAATAATTAATAGATATACAACTAACCGCTACTATAATAGAAAATAGAATGTAAGTATGCAATAACCGGACGAACAGTCCAAATTTACCCAATCAAACAGCTATATTGGTCTAATGACCTTAGGCAATACCACAAACTGCTAACCCATAGGCATATAACCCCAACTAAACACACCACGCATAGGACTCGGATATACGACCACTCTTTCAGAAAGAACGCCCTCTTGCGGTGGCCAAACTGCTAGTGTATATGACATGCTCCATGAGCCGTGGCGATCGATACAATATACTCAGTAGCCAACTGTCGGCAGATAGCCGAGAAAGAATCTACAAGAAACCACCGACCACTTGAGTTCAACCATATCTCAAAGATATCATAATAAGACCAACCAATCAGGTCAACCGTATAATGGAGTCATCTACTATAATCATGCAACAAATACAGGATGTCACCGACCACAAGGTCAATCAAAGTATATTAATCATATCCAACCACGATGGAATACTGCTCTACAGCTAAATCATGATAACAATGAATAACAACAATAGTAGAGAAAGTAAGCTATGAAATCAAGTGGTGAACAAGTGCTCAACATAACTCATGCAATCAAGAGGAAGGGAAAAGAGAGAGAAGTCACCGAGCAGGCACCACTATATCGACTTCGGATTGAAGCACCCACCTGTATACTGACTACCTGAGTCCGCGACTCTACCAAAGCCTCTAGACGCCAAAAGAACCTAGACATAAACACCGAGTGTCAGTAAAAACCCCTATGTGTCCACTAACTGACCAACATGTTTATACCGCACTAAAAGTGCACCAAACATACTCAGAACATCAGTTTCGCAAACCGACTACCGAAAGTAGACCAACCCCTGAGCTAACTCTCCAAGAGTCCAACCGGCTCCCAGCATCAAACCGATATATCCCGCGACATTAAGTCGCCAATAACATGAATAGATGCGATCGGAACATCGGTTTCTTTAACCGATTTTTGAACCTTGCCTAAACCATCATCTAACCCGCTGAGATCTCCAACTAACTCCCTGAAGCATCTAGAGACATACCTTAGGTCTCTTTAGACCACCCTGTCAGGGACTTAGAAAAATTCTGCGAAGCCCGGTCCCTGGCCCAACTTTGCAAGCTGAAAATGGGTTGAAACGGGTTGACGGTGAGACCTGAATCCAGCCTATTTTGGGTGAATGAAGGGTTGCAAAACTACTGCCATTATGCCCCATTATCCCTTAGAAAAAATTGCCAAGAGTCATGGGAGAGACTCTTGGGCTTGGCTTTGATGAGGGCTCATTAAGTGTAGTTAATGGGTGAGTTAGTGGGTGAGTTATGGTGGCTGGGTTCATTGTATCTCTTAGCCTATAAGTAGTGAGTGTGTGGCTAAGGCCAATGTACACAAGAGAGTGTGTATGTGTATGTACCTCTTTTTCTAAGTAATTGAGAGTACTTAGTTTTTTTGGATTAACCTCTATATCTCTCTCTTTTATTTCCTTTGCAAATACTTAGTCATAGGACGCGAAGGTCCGGACTAGCAACAGGGACAAAAGCTTGTCCATCTTTGCGGAGAAAGGTGGGCGCCGCACGGGCTTTGCGAACAAAAACGCTAAGGCCGTGACAGTTGGTATCAGAGCCGGTTCGAGCAAGGAACCATGTCAACGTCCGATGCTGGAGTTATCGACGTTGGGGTTGACCCTCCAAGGCAGCCCTCCAAGCGGGGAAAAAGCAAGGAGCCGCGGGCTCTCACGAGGGATGCCGCACCGTTGGAGGACCGCCTTGCGCTGTTGGAGGACGTCATGGCAAAAATGGATGAAAGGTACTCCAAATGGCTGAATCTTTTAACTCGTTTAATGATGAAGTCCGCAGCATGGAGGAAAGCATCACTACTGCGATGGCGACCTTTCGAAGCGAACTCGAAAAGCTTCAAAGCAACATCACTCGTCGTGACGAGGAGCGGAAGAAGTTGATTGAGGAACTTCTTCCTCGGGCCGATGAGATCGAGGACCTCATAACGCGAGTAGCGATCCTTGAAAAAGCGGTGTATTACGGCATTCTTGTTGGCGGATTTCGTGGAGTCGTGTGGAGTCTTGAAGGGTCGAAGAAGACAACGTCAAGTTCAAAGGCTCAAAGACTCATCTATGGAGCTCACGGCCCTCCAGGTATGTTTAATATAGTTAATGGTGATTTACACATTTAAATTAAGTATTTGGAGACATTAGAATAGGTTTTATTTGTTAAATTTTTACAAAATAAAAAATTTTATGTTACAGGGTTCGGACCCTGAGGTAGGGTTCGGAACCCGTAAGCTTCTCATGCTGTCTCGCAGAGAGGGTCCAGACCCTGAGGTGAGGTCCAGACAATGAAACGCTGGAGAGTTTCAGAGTCCGGACCCTGATGTAAGGTCCGGACCCTGACCCGTTGTGATTTTTTGAAAACGCATTTTTTCAATTCTACTCTGATTCTAATGTCTCCTAAACCTATAAATAAGATATGGGGGCTCTAAGAGAGAATTTCATTTGTAAACCCTAGAAACTTGTTTTGGAGCTGTTCGTTCATCTTTTCAAAAATAAGTTTATTTCTTCCTTACATCAATTTGATTCTTATGATTTGAATTCCGAAATTTGCATGAGAATCAAGTTGATGATTGCTTAGAAGGTCTTCTCTTATATCTTATAAGTATCTAAGCATTGGAATCACCATAAACTATTCTTCTACGAGCTCCGGACGGAGCGTTGCGCGTGGACTTCGCGTGAGAGCCGAGGATTCGTTGGACGCTCGAGGATTCGGGGCGTTGTTGCTGCGAGGAGTCGCAGCGAGGTCGATTGGAGTTCGATCGATCGGGGACCAACGAAGGCGATCTACTTCGGTCTAGGGTAAAGGTTGAGTCGAGGATTCGGTAAATCACCTTATATTCTATTTTTCCTTAGTGGATTTTTCGTGTGATCGGTCCCGTGGGTTTTTTACTCCTCTTGGAGTTTTTTCACGTAAAAATTCTCGGTGTTTTGTTTTAATTTTCCGCACTTAAATTTTATTGCATCGAGTTGGTTGTTTTATTGTTTACACCTATTCACCCTCTTCTAGGTGTTTGTTTACCTATTAGTTTCTTGGGATACCATAACTCACACGGTGGCGCGTGGGCATGAACTGCAACGAGAGACTGCTTCGAAGGTACGTGTCCCTGAGCCTCAAAATTTCAGGGGTACTTGCGACGAAAAGGAGATCGATAATTTTTTGTGGCACATGGAGCGCTACGTCAAGGCGTTGCGGCTGGACGACGAGGAGAAAAAGGTCCAGGCCGCGTCCATGTATCTTGCTGATGACGCGATGCTGTGGTGGCGTCGGCGTTCTTTTGAAGCCGAGAAGGGCCAATGCAACCTGAAGACGTGAGAGGACTTTGTGCGCGAGCTCAAGGCGCAGTTCTACCCCGAGCACATCGAATACCTTGCGAGGAGGCAACTATGACGGCTCAAACACACCGGGACGCTCAAGGAGTATGTCAAGGAATACTCCAAGTTGATGCTGCCCATCACCAACATGGCGGAGGAAGATCGCTTATTCTTCTTCCTTGACGGGCTCCAACCTTGGGCGAACAAGGAGCTTATGGGGCGCGACGTCCAGGACGTGGCCTCCGCAATTGCCTTGGCAGAGAAATTGCCCGAGTACGAGCGGGCGGATCCCTCTCGCAGTAAGGCACCCAAAGCGAGCAAGGCTAAGGGTGGAGGAGACCGCCGTGACCAGAAGGAGCAACGCAGGGGCCGCGAGAGGGGTCCTGTGCCGCCACCAAAGAAATTGACGTGCTACGTCTGCGGCGAGAACCATTGGACGAGGGACTCCCCAAAGAAAAAGTTGGTGAATGCTGTCCAAACCGAGCAGGGCGAGGGAAATGCGAAATCGACGAAGATGGGCGTGCTCAGGCTCGTCAACGCGATTCAGGGGCTGGCAATCAGAAACAAGCCCCTCAACAAGGAGCTCTTGTACATCGATGTGACCCTAAACGGCAGGGCCACACGAGAGTTGGTGCACACGGGAGCCACTCACAACTTCATTGCGGAGGTGGAGGCCAAACTGATAGGCCTTCCCCTTGAGAAGGATGTGAGCAGGATCAAGGCCGTCAATTCGGAGGCACGACCTGTTGCAGGCATGGTCATTGCGGTGGGACCTTGGAGAGGCACTGCAAATTTCACTACCGCACCCATCGATGACTTTCAAGTCATACTAGGTATAGACTTTTTGGCTTCGTCGAAGGCGGTTCCGATGCCACACCTTGGGGCCTTAAGCATCATGGAGGAGGTGGCCCCATGCATGGTCCTAGCCAGCCAAGAAAAAATAGTAAGCACCCAGACCCTCTCTGCCTTGCAGTTGCGAAGGGGTGTGAACCGTAGCGAGATGACTTACCTTGCGGCCATCCGCGAGGTGAGCTACGAGGGCCTCGAGGAGGAAGGCCTTCCGACGGAGATTGAGGCCGTCTTGGCAGAATTCCAGGATGTCATGCCCAAGGAGCTGCCTAAGCAACTTCTACCCAGGCGGGAGGTGGATCACGCCATCAAGCTCAAGCCAGGAGCCAAACTGCTAGTGAAAGCACCATATAGAATGGCCCCGCCAAAGCTCGAGGAGCTGTAGAAGCAGTTGAAGGAGCTCCTCGATGCAGGCTTCACTCGGCCATCGAAAGCACTCTATGGAGTACCAGTTTTGTTCCAGCGGAAGAGCGACGGAAGCCTGCGGCTCTGTATCGATTACAGGGCGCTCAATAAGCTAACAGTTAAAAAACAAGTACCCCATCCCTTTGATTGCAGATCTCTTCAATCAGTTGGCGGAGCGAAGTACTTTACCAAACTCGACCTTCGCTCTGGGTACTATCAAGTACAGATTGCGGAAGAAGACGAGAAAAAGACCACGTGCGTGACGAGGTACGGGGCCTATGAGTTCCTTGTCATGCCGTTCGGCCTGACGAACGTGCCAGCGACCTTCTGCACGCTCATGAATAAGATGTTCCATCCCTACCTCGATCTCTTTGTGGTGGTGTACCTCGACGACATCGTGGTATACATCAACTCCATGGAGGAGCACATCGAGCACTTGCGAACCGTCTTCCAAGTGTTGCGGGAGAACTAGTTGTTCGTCAAGAAGGAGAAGTGCATGTTCGTGAAGGAAGAGGTGCACTTCCTTGGCCATTGGATAGGCCAGGGTCTGATTCGCATGGACCAGCGAAAGGTGCGAGCCATCTGCGAATGGGAGACCCCAACGACGGTGTCCGAGTTGCGGTCTTTCCTTGGGCTCGTCAACTACTACCGCCGATTCATTGCGGGCTACTGTGCAAGAGTAGCCCCGCTGACGGATCTGTTGAAAAAGAACAACTCATGGGTTTGGACCTCTCAATGCGCGGAGGCATTCGAGGACCTCAAGCAAGCAGTGACGGAGGATCCAGTGCTGCGACTATCCGACTGCAGTCGCACCTTTGAGGTACGCACTGATGCCTCCGACTTTGCCATTGGGGGTGTTCTCGTGCAGGATGAACACCCCGTCGCCTACGAAAGTCACAAGCTCAACGACACCGAGCGGCGTTACACCGTCCAGGAGAAGAAAATGACCGCTGTGGTGCAATGCTTGCAAACCTGGCGGCACTATTTGCTTGGGAGCAAGTTTGTGGTGCGCACCGACAATGTCGCCGCGAGCTACTTCCAATCGCAAAAGAAGTTGTCGCCTAAGCAAGCGAGATGGCAGGATTTCTTGGCGGAGTTCAACATGGAGATGCAATACAAGCCCGGGAAGGAAAACTGTGTGGCTGATGCACTCAGCCGCAAGGCTGAACTTGCGGCCGTGTGGCAGCTTCACGGGACGCTCCGCGATCAACTTCGTTCAGGAACCAATGAAGACCCTATCGCTCAAAATTTGGTGCAGCTCGTCAAGGAGGGCAAAACGCGAAGGTTTTGGCTGAGCGACGGGTTGCTCCTCGCCAAAGGGCGACGAGTGTACGTGCCCAAGTGGGGCAACCTTCGTCGCGAGCTCATCAAGGAGTGCCATGACTCCAAGTGGGCGGGCCACCCAGGTCAAAAGCGGACCTTGGCATTGCTCGAGGCCGCCTACTTTTGGCCGCGGATGCACGAAGACGTTGAGGCCTACGTGCGAACCTGCTTGGTGTGTCAACAAGATAAGGTTGAGCACCAGCGACTTGGCGGACTCCTCGAGCCTTTACCTGTGCCTAGCCGTCCGTGGGAGAGTCTCTCTACGGACTTTATCTCCGCCTTGCCAAAGGTGGGGGAGCTTGGGTCCATTCTGGTGGTGGTTGATCGTTTTTTCAAGTACGGGACCTTCATCGCTGCACCGAACCGATTGCACGGCTGAAAGAGCGGCACGCCTCTTCGTCAGCCACATCATCAAGCTTTGGGGGATCCCCGCGAGCATCATGAGCGACCGCGACCGCGACCTCAGGTTTACTGGCAAGTTTTGCACCGAGGTGTTCAAAATCTTGAGGTCCGAGTTGCTCTTCTCCACCAATTTTCACCCGCAGACGGACGAGCAAACGGAATGGGTGAACGCTCTGTTGGAGGAGTACTTGCGGTACTATGTGATGCCAATCAAAAGGATTGGGTGCATCACCTAGATGTCACCCAATTTTTCTACAACTTGCGGTGCAGCGAGTCTACAAGCTGCAGCCCATTCGAGCTAGCGATCGGGCGACAGCCCGCTCGCCCCTCACACGGCTGCTACGGGAGAGCAGTTCCGCAGCCCCATTGCTCTTCAATTTACCTCTAACTTACAGGAAAAAGGTGATATTGCGAGGGCAAACTTGAAGAAAGTGGCTAGACGGGTGAAGAAGTGGGCTGACGAAAAGCGGCAACCTCAGGAGTTCGCTGAGGGAGACCACGTGATGGTCAAGTTTCAGCCGCAGCAGTTCAAGGTCCTGCGCAAGGTGCACAAGAAATTGCTGCGCAAGTATGAAGGCCCATTTACCGTCGTCAAGCGAGTGGGCAAAGGTGCCTACAAGCTGCAGTTGCCCGCGAACCTCAAAATCCACCCCGTCTTTCATGTCAGCAGGCTGAAATTGTACCATGAAGACACGGAGGATCCGAACCGCGGTGTGTCGCAGCGCGCACCTGCGACCATGGTCACTTTGTTCGACAAACAGGCGGAGTCCATTCTGGACACTCGCCTCATTCGGCAACACGGAGTTCAGCCGAGTCCTGAGTACTTGGTGAAGTGGAAGAATCTTCCCTACGGCGAAGCTAGTTGGGAGAAGGCGGACACACTTTGGCAATACCAAGCACTCATCGACGAGTTCCAGCAGCAGCGCGCGATGAGGACACATGCGCATTAGGTGGGGAGAGTGTCAGGGACTTAAAAAAATTTTGCGCAGCCCGGTCCCTGGCCCAACTTCGCAAGATAAAAACGGGTTGAAACGGATTGACGGTAAGACCCGAATTAAGAGTTGCAAAACTTTGGGTGAATGAAGGGTTGCAAAACTGCTACCATTATGCCCCATTATCTCTTAGAAAAAACTGCCAAGAGTCATGGGAGAGACTCTTGAGCTTGGCTTTGATAAGGGCTCATTAAGTGTAGTTAATAGGTGAGTTAGTGGGTGAGTTATGGTGGCTAGTTCATTGTATCTCTTAGCCTATAAGTAGTGGGTGTGTGGCTAAGGCCGATGTATACAAGAGAGTGTGTATGTGTATGTAATCCTCTTTTTCTAAGTAATTGAGAGTACTTAGTTTTTTTGGGTTAACCTCTATCTCTCTCTCTTTTATTCCCTTTGTAAATACTTAGTCGTAGGACGCGAAGGTCCGAACTAGCAACAGGGACAAAGGCTTGTCCATCTTTGCAGAGAAAAGTGGGCGCCACACGGGCTTTGCGAATAAAAACGCTAAGGCCGTGACAACCCGCTGTCCCAAAATACACTAATTTAAATATTGGGACAACCGCACATGATGTGCGCCGAAACAGCAGAGTTTTCACCCCGACAAGTCCCGAAGTTACTATTTTCGGTAATGGAACAATCCACAACCAAACGATCACTCACAAGTGTGATTCCCATCCAGAAAGTGACTACGACAGGGCTCCGGCCAACAACAAACACGGCCGCACACTTCGAACCCAACCATTAGGCCAAAAAGACCCAAAACAGTATTCCAAACATCGTTTTGGTGTCAGAATGCGTGCACGACCTGTGATCAGCCCAAAAATGGCTCCATAACCACAACATTAACACCAAAGTGACCTAAGTCACTTTACCCACTAGTCGGTACGATCAGGCGATCAGTTCCTATTACCGATTTTCAAAATCCACTGAAATCTACGAAAACTCACCGAAACCACTTTGGCAACCTACGAAGCATCCTGGAGAATACAATCCACTACCGTACACCGCAGCCACACGCAAGGTGCAAACCGTATATTGAAACCACGTCAACTTGGGCTCCGAAAACATCCTTTTTGGCATCAGAAACGTCCTTTTTGGCATCGGAACCCACCATGATCCTCACGCTGCCTTTGCGTGCGAACCGTATATTGAAACCACGTCAACTAGGGCTCCGAAAACGTCCTTTTTGGCATCAGAACCCACCATGATCCTCACGCTGCCATCGAACAAACAAGAAAATGAGGTCGACCATCCAAAAAGGCTCAGCAGTGTTGAAAGATAGCCACGACGACATTTGGCAAGTTTCGAATCGAAACACGGCCTATCATTCAACTTTGGCGATAATTGCATCGGAAGCTCGCCCGAGCTCCAAAATAGTTTCTGAACCTCGAACAATTAGTCCAAGGGCCCAACACACCTAGTACATACCGCTCAAGACAACCAATGATGCAAATTTGCTCAATAGACCTCAACAGTTTCAATAATTGTATTAATTACAAAAGAAACTGAAGTTTAGGCCCGTTACCATTGATCCCGCGATTCAGAATCCAACCAGCAGCATTAGTAGAAAGGTGTTGATCCCGAACACCGTGCTCGTTGCCCGGAGTGCAAAGGGCGGCCGACGAAATAGTTGGGGCCATCTTTTCTTCGGATCAAGATGTCCCCGAGAGCGCGCACCCAACATACTACAGCAATCAAAGATGACACCGAGGTGAGCATGGGTAACGGAGAGGTCGAGGGGGTACCATGCTCCCTCACCGGTGTCACGCCCCGGGCTAGTTCTAGATGCGGAAAAACGTGCCAATTTTTTTTTTTTTTTCAAAGCCTAGCCCGCTGTAGTACCCCTGGGGCCTAACTGACGGAATGACTGTAGTATTCTAGACTGTCCGACACTTCTGGAGAAGGTCGAGACAAGTCGGAGTCGTTTCGGCGTCAAATAGACGCGAAAACGGACTCGGAGCGCCGAAGCAAGCCAAAACTGAAGTTTTGGGCTTTTGAACTTTAGGGCGCCCAGAAGTCTTGTTTTGGGCGTCCAGTTGTGCAGCGCTCATTTCTGAAAATTACTAAGTCATTTCGGATCCATGTTTCGGGCGCCCGAAAAGTGAGTCCGGAAATCCTACCTCGTGAGTATCGAACTGCTCGACACGTGTTGATCGGTTGGTGAGATCCGCCGGACCAGGTTTGGGCGCACCGGACCGCGGCGGAGAGTCTGATGGTCTAGTTGATGCAGGCTGAAGAACTGGGCGCCCACTTCATGAGTTTCGGGCGCCCGAATCTGGGAATTTCCTGCTGAGTACAGGTTAGATGTATTCTGTTCTTGAGGCTCACTGCACCTGTATCCCTTGTCTATAAAAGAAATGGACGACCTCCCCTGAGGCTCTTTTCTCCCCTCTTCAAGGTGAACTCGGATCTTGCAAGGGAAACCCTCTCTTCTCTCCCAATTTCATCTTGCTCCATTGATGATCTTGGTCTCCTGCTGAAACTGCAACGTCGACCTGTGGTGTTCATGCTCGTGTGCAGTGTAGGAGTGTCCAAATCCAACGAAACTTGGTTTGTTGGATAGAGGACTCGCAGAGGAAGAAGTGGAATCCATCGAATCGCGTTTTGGACAGGTATGTAAGCTACAGTTGATGTTTTACTGGACCCCTGGTGTTCTTGAGCTGAAACTTGGGTTTTTCCTTTGTTCTTTTGGATCCAATCTCTTGGGAGCTGGAATTACGAAGTGAAGATTGATCCTTCCACTTTCCTTGCTGGTTTGGAGGTTCTTACCACTTGAATTAAGGATTCAAAGGTGAGTTCTAGCTCAGATTTTTAAGTAATTGCTTAAGTGCTGAATTTTGGGTCATTGATGGAATTTCTTGGATTTTTAGATCCAGATCTTTGTGAGGACCTTTGGAGAGGTTTTAGATTGTTCCATCACTGTTTTTGAGAGGTTTGTGACCCCTTTCTATGAGCTAGATTCGTTGGAATCCCTGAATTCTTGCTGTTTTTGTGATTTGCTTAAGTGCTGGAACTTCTGGATCCATGTGCAGGAGGATTCAGATGTTGACCTGATTCAGTGTTTAAGCTTTTTGGACATCGAGTCGAGCTCCGTTTTGGCTAAAATTTGGAGGGTTTGTTCTTGAACCTCTGCTGGTGAGTTGAGCCAAATTTCACTGCATTTGGACTTAGGATTTGGATTTTATCCCATGTTGATTACATGTGGGTTGTGCTGCCAGGCTGCAGTTCTGGGCTGATGTTCTGGGCGCCCAGAACAGTGAGCAGGTGGGTCCGAATCTCGAGGTTGCATATTTGAGCTCGATTTCGGCCGGTGTTGCTTGGAGGCCTTCCACTCGACTCCTAGCCGTTGTTGGATAGCTTTCGAGGTGGGTTGATGTTACCGAAATCGCCGGATTTCCTCCTAAGTTGTAAAGAGTGCAGCATGCTGTTTTATTATCTGTTTAATCATGTTAGTAGCTCGAATTCGTGAATTTGCATGTGTTCATATGAAATCTGAATTTGGAGCATAAATTGATAATTTATCGACATGACTTACATGCTGAACTGGGAATTGACTTAGGAGAAAACTCGCGAACATACAACCGTCACTTTTCGAACTGTTATCAGATTTAGCTCTAGGAGCCGTTTCTGTTCTTGTATCACCGCTGTTAGTGCGAGGTGGATACTTAGTTCGTTATAGGATGAGTTTACGCTCGTGCTGGGATGCCGAGCTTGTATTTACAGCAGGGTTAGACTGTCTGTATTACCGGGTGCCGTCGGGGTTGACGGTGGACCCAGACTCTTGTTTTAGCTTCTGGTTGTGCTGAGGGCACGTGAGCTTAGAGTTTTTGACCCCTTTTGACCCCTTTGTTCTTTGACTATAGCCTGCCGGAGCCTGTTTGTGCTCGACAGAGATACGCGTACTAACTCGGCTGGGTAGCTCCCCCGAGTGCCGCTCCGGAGTGAGGCCTCTTTTGCGTTGTTGTCGCTACAGATTGTGGATCTGTTATGGACCGGCTACCCTTTTTGGTAGTGTGCGGTGTGGCTAGGCAGTTGGCTGGACGAGCCCGTTTGGGCGGTTCCGATAGATTGGGTCAGGGATGATTTCTCACTTTGGTGATGCTTACTTGAGAGTTGACTTGGATAGTGGTAGGGTAGTGGCATGATAGCTGTAGAGTTTATTCCAGCCTACTTTGTTGTTCTTTACCTACCAGCTATACTGTTAGTCTCATAGACTTAGTGGGTGGACCGTTGAGGTCGGTATCGGTACCCACTGAGGACTACTTCTTTTGATAGTAGTTCTCACACCCATTGTTGCCACCTTTTTGCAGAGCCTTCTTCTGTTGCGGCTGCTGCGCCTATTTCCGCGGATCGAGGTAAGGGAGTCGCGAGCTAGATCCCTACCTGTCCCTGTTGTTCCTAGAGGAGGACCCTACTGGAGATAGTTTCTTTTTGGGTTGTGCCATGTACATATAGTGTGGACTTGTACCTATTTTGGTTGTGGTGGACCTGTTGTATTTTGGACTCTATATGTACAGGTGGCTTTTGTTATTGTATGTTTTATTTCAGCTCTATATATCTCTTGTAGTGGCTTGTATGTTTGTTTACAGGTTAGCTATCGCTTCGTATACATAGAAAAATCTATGTATACGGCGGATCTGTTGGCGAGCCCGGGGAAACGAGTAATCCGGGGCGTGACAGATTAAGTTGGTATCAGAGCTTAGGAATAGGTCGTTGGGACTTAGTAAACCCTAGGCTATGGCAGACCCTAGGAATGCAAGACGTGAGAGACGTGACTTGCCGCGAAAGTCATCGATTTGACTTTTGAACTCATCCTTAAGTGGAGGGAGTGATCGAAGGCGTGTGTCCTTTCCTGTCGCGAACTTGCGTTGGCTGCAGACGACGTCAAGCAGCGAGGGAAAAGAGACGACCTTCTGGACTTTCGCTTGATTGGGTCTTGAGTTGTTTTGTGGTTGTTGACTGATCTGTGTGTTGCGCAGGTGAGCATGGCGCCTCCCCGACACCGAGGTCGACCCCCGACGCGGGCTACCCCCGCGCCTTCTGTGGTGCCTGAGCAGGCGGGACCTAGTGCACCCCCTGATGTGTGTGAGCAGTTGAATGCGCTAGCCGAGTCAGCTAGGCAGCAGAGTGCACTTTTGCGGAGGATGTGTGATACCATTACTCACACGCGGAGTGCAGCACCTAGAGCGACGGAGTAGCAGGAGCCACCTCCTGCTGTTCCAGTGGACGTTCCAGCTGCAGCCGTACCCCCAGCAGCGGCAGTCCCGGCCGCACCGGTTGGCGACACTTCCCGGTCAGGTGGACAGATGTCGGAGGCTGAGCAGGAGCGGATGACCGAGAGACTGGCTCGTTTCTGTCGGTTTGATCCACACCGTTTTGATGGTAGCCACACCGAGCCATGGGTGGTGGAGGCCTGGGTAGGCGAGATGGAGAAGTTATTCGAGGATCTCTTCGTGCCAGAGCGGGAGCGGGTTCACTTGGCAGTTCACTGCCTGACAGGTGATGCACGCATCTGGTGGACGAGGACGAGATCGAGCAGGTCGCTGGATGCGCTGCATTTGAGTTGGACCGAGTTCTGCGGGATGCTGTATGGGTCCTATTTCCCTAACAGCGTGAAGCAGAAACTCGAGGAGGATTTGAAGAGTCTACTCCAGGGAGATCGCACAGTGCAGGAGTATACCCGGGAGTTTACCAGACTCCTGAACTGTGTTCCTTTTGCTGCGAGAGATGAGGCTTACAGAGTTTATTTGTTCGAGCGAGGATTGAGACATAAGATATTTGTCTTAGTTCAGGCGCAGAGGTTGCAGACCTTAGACGCGTCGATCGAGCAGGCGCTATGGGTGGAGCGAGGAGCCTTGACGACGAGTGAGCGGGCAGCCACTCTGAGTCAGGGTTTGGATAGGAAGCGCCCGACTCCGGAGGACGGGGGACAGACCAGCAGCAGACGCCCGCCGAGACCTCCACGATCACGTTCTCAGGGTCGTGGGTTTTCGGGGCGACAGAGGTCTGGTGGATCCCGTCAGCAGGGACGACAGCAGAGGGGAGCACCGAGATGTGTCATCTGCGGAGGACCACATTGGCCTAGGCAGTGCGAGCAGCGAGAGGGCCGGTGTTTTGGGTGTGGTCAGTTCGAACATCTGCGAGCAGCTTGTCCCCGTGCAGCGTCGCCTGTACCATCGATCGCATCGGCACTCCTAGTTCCTCAGCAGGCCTATGGAGCTCCACCGAGTCACAGCCAGATGGATCGGGCTTCTGTACCACGCCTGGGTGAGCGGCGGCAGCAGGCGCAGAGCGGCAGAGTCTTTGCGGCTCAACTGGAGGACTCCACGGCGGCGGATCATGTGGTGGCAGGTATCATTTTAATTTCTGGCATTAGAGCTCGTGCATTATTTGATACCGGTGCATCACATTCTTTTGTTAGTCGAGCATTTGCATCCTTGCATGGGCTAGTGATAGGGCCGTTACCTTGTGCACGAGAGGTGCAGATTCCCGAGCACGTTTTGCGTGTGGAGGACTGTTGTCGAGCTTGCCCAGTGCAGCTTGGACCTTGGGTGATGCCCGCAGACCTGTTGGTCTTGGGGCGATTGCAGGATTTTGATGTAGTGCTCGGCATGGATTGGCTGACGCGCTACTTCGCGACGATCGACTGTGGCGAGAGGACCGTGACGTTTCGCGAGCCAGGCCAGGAGGAGTACGTGTATCGAGGCTGCAGGAGCACGTTGTTTGCGACGTGGATTTCGTCGGCACGAGCGAGACAGATGATGAGTCGAGGATGTATCGCGTTTATGGCGACTGTTGTGGAGGTATCTGCAGTGGCACCGGAGCTCAAGGACATCTCTGTAGTCCGTGAGTTCCCGGACGTGTTTCCCCCGGAGTTGACTGAGATGCCACCAGACAGGGAGGTCGAGTTTGTGATTGACGTAGTCCTAGGAACTGCGCCAATCTCAAAGACACCCTACCGAATGGCACCGGCTGAGCTGAGAGAGCTTAAGGCGCAGCTTCAGGATTTGATGGATAAAGGGTTTGTGAGACCCAGTGTATCGCCTTGGGGAGCGCCGGTGTTATTCGTGAAGAAGAAGGATGGTTCACTTAGACTTTGTGTGGATTATCGAGAGTTGAATAAAGTGACCATCAAGAACAGGTATCCTTTGCCGCGCATTGATGATCTGTTTGATCAGCTGCAAGGATCTTGTGTCTTCTCGAAGATTGACTTGCAGTCTGGTTACCACCAATTGAAGGTGAAGGCCGAGGATATTCCTAAGACGGCTTTTAGGACCCGGTACGGGCATTATGAGTTTACGGTGATGCCGTTTGGATTGACTAATGCCCCTGCCGCGTTTATGGATTTGATGAATCGAGTGTTTAAGCCGTTCTTGGACCGGTTTGTGGTGGTGTTTATTGATGACATCTTGATCTACTCTCGGAGCGATGCTGAGCATGAGGAGCACTTGAGAGTTGTGCTGCAACTTCTGAGAGAGAAGAAGTTGTATGCTAAGCTGAAGAAGTGCGAGTTCTGGCTTCGAGAGGTAGCTTTCTTGGGCCATGTGATTTCGGCCACTGGAGTAGCGGTGGACCCGCAGAAGATTGAGACTGTGCGGGATTGGCCCAGACCGACGACGGTTACCGAGGTGAGGAGTTTCCTCGGGTTAGCTGGATATTACCGTCGATTTGTGGAAGGCTTTGCGAAGCTCTCCACACCCCTCACTCGTCTGACGAGGAAGGGGATTAGATTTGTTTGGAGTGCTGAGTGCCAGCGTAGCTTTGAGGAGCTGAAGGAGAGACTGATGTCTGCTCCCATCCTTACCCTTCCAGTTATGGGGGAAGGATTTGTGATTTATAGTGATGCATCACACAGTGGCTTGGGTTGTGTGTTGATGCAGCATGGTAGGGTAATTGCCTATGCCTCTTGGCAATTGAAGGATTATGAGAAGAATTATCCTACGCATGATTTGGAGCTGGCAGCTGTAGTGTTTGCACTGAAGCTGTGGCGGCACTATCTGTATGGTGAGCACTATGAGATTTTCACATATCACAAAAGTCTCAAGTATCTGTTCACTCAGAAGGAATTGAATCTGAGGCAACGCCGGTGGTTGGAACTGTTGAAGGATTATGATATTACCATCCAGTATCATCCCGGCAAGGCGAATGTAGTGGCAGATGCGTTGAGCAGGAGATCAGTGCAGAGCCTTAGTATGATGATCACTCAGCAGGCGTCGTTACTTAAGGAGTTGAGGCGGCTTGAGCTTGAGGTGGTATCCCCTGGGGTTACTGCAAAACTTATGTCTTTGGTTTTGCAACCCACTCTGTTGGATAGGATCCGAGAGAAACAGAGTGTAGACCCCTACTTGATGAGGATTCGAGATCAGATTGCCAGTGGGCAGACGGGAGATTTTGGTGTTGACAGTGCGGGAGTACTGCGGTACAGGGACCGACTGTGTGTGCCTGTGGATTCAGAGATCCGAGAGGAGATTTTGAGAGAGGCTCATTACTCACCTTATACGGTTCACCCCGGTGGAACCAAGATGTATAAGGACTTGAAGGCACACTTCTGGTGGAATGGAATGAAGCGCCATATTAGGAGATTTGTGGCTCAGTGTTTGACTTGTCAACAGGTAAAGGCGGAGCACCGAGTACCTGCTGGCAAGCTTCAGAGTCTCCCAATACCCGAGTGGAAGTGGGACCAGATCGCCATGGACTTTGTCGTGGGATTACCGAGGGCGCAGGCTAGTTTTGACGCTATTTGGGTGATAGTGGACAGACTGACCAAGTCTGCCCACTTCTTACCAGTGCAGACTACTTGGTCCAGGGACAGACTCGCTCAGTTATACTTGGACGAGATAGTGAGACTGCATGGAGTGCCTACCTCGATTGTGTCTGATCGAGACACACGATTCGTCTCACAGTTTTGGAGGAGTCTACAGACAGCACTGGGTACTCAGCTGCGGTTTAGCACGGCTTTTCATCCACAGACAGATGGTCAGTCTGAGCGGACCATTCAGACTCTGGAGGACATGTTGAGGGCATGTGTCCTAGACTTTGGTGGAGGGTGGCATCGACACTTAGGACTGGTTGAGTTTGCGTACAACAATAGCTATCAAGCGAGCATCCAGATGGCTCCGTTTGAGGCATTGTATGGGCGCAAGTGTCGTTCGCCCTTGCATTGGAGCGATGTGGGTGAGAGGAAGACTTTGGGTCCCGATATCCTGTTGGAAGCGGAAGAGAAGGTCAAGATGGTTCGACGACGTCTTGAGACCGCCCAGAGTCGACAGAGGAGCTATGCGGATACTAGGAGACGAGACTTGGAGTTCCAGATTGGAGATCATGTGTTTCTGAAAGTCTCGCCGTCCAGAGGAATTCGCCGTTTTGGAGTTCGTGGAAAGCTCAGTCCACGGTTTGTTGGCCCGTTCGAGGTGTTAGAGCGAGTGGGGCCGGTAGCGTACAGGATTGCCCTACCACCGCGACTTTCTGGAGTCCATGATGTGTTTCATGTCTCGGCCCTGAGGAGATATGTGTTCGACCCCTCCCACGTGATTGACTTCACCCCACTTGAGTTGGCTGAGGACCTACAGTACGAGGAGCGACCGGTGCGGATTCTTGCTCGCGAGACGAAAGAATTGCGCAACCGAGTCATACCGTACGTGAAAGTGCAGTGGAGTAATCACGAGGAGCGTGAGGCGACTTGGGAGCCGGAGACGGTGATGCGGGAATCCTATCCCTACCTTTTCGAGCTGTCTTCTTGAGGTATGAGTTTGAGTTTGAGTTTGAGTTTCGAGGACGAAACTTTCCGTAGGGGGGAAGGATGTAGTACCCCTGGGGCCTAACTGACAGAATGACTGTAGTATTCTAGACTGTCCGACACTTCTAGAGAAGGTCGAGACAAGTCGGAGTCGTTTCGGCGTCAAATAGACGCGAAAACGGACTCGGAGCGCCGAAGCAAGCCAAAACTGAAGTTTTGGGCTTTTGAACTTTAGGGCGCCCAGAAGTCTTGTTTTGGGCGTCCAGTTGTGCAGCGCTCATTTCTGAAAATTACTAAGTCATTTCGGATCCATATTTCGGGCGCCCGGAAAGTGAGTCCGGAAATCCTACCTCGTGAGTATCGAACTGCTCGACACGTGTTGATCGGTTGGTGAGATCCGCCGGACCAGGTTTGGGCGCACCGGACCGCGGCGGAGAGTCCGATGGTCTAGTTGATGCAGGCTGAAGAACTGGGCGCCCACTTCATGAGTTTCGGGCGCCCGAATCTGGGAATTTCCTGCTGAGTACAGGTTAGATGTATTCTGTTCTTGAGGCTCACTGCACCTGTATCCCTTGTCTATAAAAGCAATGGACGACCTCCCCTGAGGCTCTTTTCTCCCCTCTTCAAGGTGAATCGGATCTTGCAAGGGAAACCCTCTCTTCTCTCCCAATTTCATCTTGCTCCATTGATGATCTTGGTCTCCTGCTGAAACTGCAACGTCGACCTGTGGTGTTCGTGCTCGTGTGCAGTGTAAGAGTGTCCAAATCCAACGAAACTTGGTTTGTTGGATAGAGGACTCGCAGAGGAAGAAGTGAAATCCTTCCAATCGCGATTTGGACAGGTATGTAAGCTACAGTTGATGTTTTACTGGTCCCCTGGTGTTCTTGAGCTGAAACTTGGGATTTTCCTTTGTTCTTTTGGATCCAATCTCTTGGGAGCTGGAATTACGAAGTGAAGATTGATCCTTCCACTTTCCTTGCTGGTTTGGAGGTTCTTCCCACTTGAATTAAGGATTCAAAGGTGAGTTCTAGCTCAGATTTTTAAGTAATTGCTCAAGTGCTGAATTTTGGGTCATTGATGGAATTTCTTGGATTTTTAGATCCAGATCTTTGTGAGGACCTTTGGAGAGGTTTTAGATTGTTCCATCACTGTTTTTGAGAGGTTTGTGACCCCTTTCTATGAGCTAGATTCGTTGGAATCCCTGAATTCTTGCTGTTTTTGTGATTTGCTTAAGTGCTGGAACTTCTGGATCCATGTGCAGGAGGATCCAGATGTTGACCTGATTCAGTGTTTAAGTTTTTTGTACATCGAGTCGAGCTCCGTTTTGGCTGAAATTTGGAGGGTTTGTTCTTGAACCTCTGCTGGTGAGTTGAACCAAATTTCACTGCATTTGGACTTAGGATTTGGATTTTATCGCATGTTGATTACATGTGGGTTGTGCTGCCAGGCTGCAGTTCCGGGCTGATGTTCTGGGCGCCGAGAACAGTGAGCAGGTGGGTCCGAATCTCGAGGTTACAGATTTGAGCTCGATTTCGGTCGGTGTTGCTTGGAGGCCTTCCACTCGACTCCTAGCCGTTGTTGGATAGCTTTCGAGGTGGGTTGATGTTACCGAAATCGCCGGATTTCCTCCTAAGTTGTAAAGAATGCAGCATGCTGTTTTATTATCTGTTTAATCATGTTAGTAGCTCGAATTCGTGAATTTGCATGTGTTCATATGAAATCTGAATTTGGAGCATAAATTAATAATTTATCGACATGACTTACATGCTGAACTGGGAATTGACTTAGGAGAAAACTCGCGAACATACAACCGTCACTTTTCGAACTGTTATCAGATTTAGCTCTAGGAGCCGTTTTTGTTCTTGTATCACCGCTGTTAGTACGAGGTGGATACTTAGTTCGTTATAGGACGAGTTTACGCTCGTGCTGGGATGCCGAGCTTGTATTTACAGCAGGGTTAGACTGTCTGTTTTACCGGGTGCCGTCGGGGTTGACGGTGGACCCAGACTCTTGTTTTAGCTTCTGGTTGTGCTGAGGGCACGTGAGCTTAGAGTCTTTGACCCCTTTGTTCTTTGACTATAGCCTGCCGGAGCCTGTTTGTGCTCGACAGAGATACGCGTACTAACTCGGCTGGGTAGCTCCCCCGAGTGCCGCTCCGGAGTGAGGCCTCTTTTGCGTTGTTGTCGCTACAGATTGTGGATCTGTTATGGACCGGCTACCCTTTTTGGTAGTGTGCGGTGTGGCTAGGCAGTTGGCTGGACGAGCCCGTTTAGGCGGTTCCGATAGATTGGGTCAGGGATGATTTCTCACTTTGGTGATGCTTACTTGAGAGTTGACTTGGATAGTGGTAGGGTAGTGGCATGATAGCTGTAGAGTTTATTCCAGCTTACTTTGTTGTTCTTTACCTACCAGCTATACTGTTAGTCTCATAGACTTAGTGGGTGGACCGTTGAGGTCGGTATCGGTACCCACTGAGGACTACTTCTTTTGATAGTAGTTCTCACACCCATTGTTGCCACCTTTTTGCAGAGCCTTCTTCTGTTGCGGCTGCTACGCCTGTTTCCGCGGATCGAGGTAAGGGAGTCGCGAGCTAGATCCCTACCTGTCCCTGTTGTTCCTAGAGGAGGACCCTACTGGAGATAGTTTCTTTTTGGGTTGTGCCATGTACATATAGTGTGGACTTGTACCTATTTTGGTTGTGGTGGACCTGTTGTATTTTGGACTCTATATGTACAGGTGGCTTTTGTTATTGTATGTTTTATTTCAGCTCTATATATCTCTTGTAGTGGCTTGTATGTTTGTTTACAGGTTAGCTATCGCTTCGTATACATAGAAAAATCTATGTATACGGCGGATCTGTTGGCGAGCCCGGGAAAACGAGTAATCCGGGGCGTGACACCCGCACCACGTACAGACCCGCCACAAATACAGGGTCCACTGTACACACGGACAGAGCCTCCCCTGTATTTGCACGGTGTCCACAAGGAACAACAGGATCACAACCACCATTCATTCATCACAACAACAATACAACAACTCAAGAGATTCATACAGCTAACAGTCCTTAAACCTGTATGAATCTAAGCAAATCCTTAGGCGAAGGATGATGCAATACACAAACAACAGATCATTCTAAAAATTGCTCCTTACCCAGAAGCTTTATTTTGAAACCCTATGCTCAAATATTGAAGAATCATTTGAAAACTGTTCTCCACACAAGAACTTTCTTTTGAAATCTCAAAAGCTGAACTATCAGAAATCCATTTGAAAACTGTTTCCCACACGGAAACCTTTATTCGAAAGCGCTACCACGAGGGGTAGAAAACCAAGACATGCGATAAAACCACGACGATAGAATAAAACATCAATATCCTCGCATGGCAACCACTCCAAATCACAAGATCTAAGCATGCAAGACAATCACATATGAATACTAATTAAATCCACAAAACATAAGCATGCTAGAATATATCCAAAAGGTAACTGAACCACAATCACATCTAACAGATAAAGGTAGGGTGATAACCAAATCTGGGGGAGTAGCCTCACAAGTCGGAACCTCTAGAGCTACTATCTAGGCGTGCCTCGCAGCGTCCCGACACTCACCACCCTGCTCACCTGAAAACAACAACGAGGGCGGGGGGTGAGAACATGTAAACATGTCTCCCCTCCCAGTGGGTACCGCAAGCCGACGAAGGCGAGGTGTACACACCGGCACGAGGGTCAACAAAAAGCTAGATAAGGTATACAGTAGCACAAGTAAGTATGAGGCTGACATACAACTGAAACAACTATGCTACTGTAAGCAACTAGTATATGCATCAAAGGAGATAACCACAAAGGGAACCCAATCCATAACCACCGGGATGCACCCGGGCACTGTCACATCCCGCTCAACCAACTGGCACAAACCTTCTGCACGCAAAGCAGCAAGGCTCACGGGTCGGGACCGCTCTCCACAACCCTTTCCGGAAAAGAAGCCCAAACGGTGGATCAGACCGTTGGCATACGTGAGGTGCTAGGGAGCTGTGACGATTGATGCGTATGCTCAATCCACAGAACGGCAACAAGCCGAGAAGCAACCAATAAACCACAACTAGGATCGCTCGGAACAACAGGCGATCACCACCGACCAACTGGGTCGTCTCAAGAACCATGCAAACCACAACTAGGATCGCTCGGAACAACAGGCGATCACCACCGACCAACTGGGTCGTCTCAAGAACCATGCAAACCACAACTACTCTACTATCCCAGCACGCATATAAGTAGAGTCAACGGGAGTCAAGTGAACTAATAACTGAAATGCAAGAGAAGGGATAGAAAGGTATCACCGTAGTTCACTGAACCGACTCCGGATCGAAGTACCCACCTGTCGAAAGATCAAGTCTAACACCGACGGCTCTCGGGAGCCGCAACAGGACCTACGAAAGACTCACAGGGTCAAGGTCCACCAAGTCGACGCAAAACACAAAGCTCTCACATCCCGAAACCGACGGATCGCCCGGAAAACCCACCGGGACGATCCCGAACCACACTAAGCTCTACAGGGGTACCAAACAGCCAACCAAGTCCCTCGCTGTCCCCGAACACACAAAACCAAGTGATGGGACAGCGAGCACAAGCTCGGGGTGCCACGACCACAAACGCACCCGAAAAGGCTTCCCGGGTTCCCGAAAAAAATGCCGAATTGGCACCGGAACCCCTCGTCACTCATCCGCTGTCCTCGAAACTTCGGGACAGCGATGAGGAACAGCCAACAAGGCTAAACGACGAAGCCAAGTCACCTACGAGAACAGTGAGTGAGTCGCACAACTAGAAACGCGCGTTTCGCCGATTATTTCATCGAAAAATGCGTCAGAAACGAATCCGAAACTCCGCGAAGGGCGAGAGGGTTGGACAACCAGCCCACAGGGCCCCGAGGACCATACCCTTGCTGCCCACAGCGTCGCAATGCTGCCACAAACGCCAAAGTCCACAAACAAGCAACATAAACATGCAAAAGAGCAATAAACTAGGCCGCTAGAGCAATCCGTACGTCCGCACGACCTTCCGCAAGCACCAGCGGATAGGTAACGACGTCACGGAGGCCGTGCTCACAGCCCCACTGCGACAGAACCAGTCGCAAGCCGGGAAAACCCATAAAAATAGCAAGGACATACAATGCAAAAGCTCGACATCGGCCAAACAACGAAATGGCACATCCAAAACCAAATCTAAGGTGAGCATGATGATCAGCGCGTCGCCGCGATCATCGTGCTCACCTTCCCGGACTTCGGGAGGCAACGGGAAGCCCAAACCCTCACGTGCGGCCAAAAACCAAGCAAAATGGAGCCCCGGCCGGAGCAACCAGCTCCGGCCGGCTGCCGGCCGGCATGCAAGGCCAGCGGCGGCCAGCATCGGCAGAGGAGGTGGCAAGGAAGAGGGGGCTCACCTCAGCCGGCGGCGGGAAGCGGTGGCGGCGGCGCGGGGAAGAGACCCACTCTCGGGTTGGGCTAGGGCACGGCGGTGCGGCAACGGACGGCGGCGGCGGCGGCCGGCGGCGACGCGAGCACCGGCAAGAGGGGCCCGCCGGACGTCGGTCTGCCGGTGACCGCGACAAAAACAACCGGCGGTGGCGTCGGCGGAGCAAGCTCGGTCGCGGCTGCCCAAGATGCCCTAGCCGAGCCCGCGGCGGCTGCGGCGGCGCTCCGGCGGCACGGCGATGGCCGAGGAGGGACGGACCGGCGGCGGCGGTCCCGAGGGTGGCGGCGCGCACCCTCCGAGGCGGCGGGAGGGCGGCGGGCGGCGGCGGCGGCTCGGCCTCCAGCTGCCCCTGCCCGCAAGCAGCAAGCAAGGGCCGCAAGCAGCGCGGCGGCGCACGGCGGCGGGGGCACGGGGGCGACCGGGGAAGGAGGCGACGGCTGCGGCGGTCATCCAGATGCCGGCGGGAGGTCGCTGCAGCGGCGGGAGGCGGCGGCGGCTCAGAACACCCACACTGCCCGCACACCTCCCAGCAGCAGCCAGCTGCGGCGTGGCGGCGCTCCAGCAGCACGGCGGCGGCCGGGGAGACAGGGGGCGGCGATGCTCACTTCCAAGGCTGCGGGAGGCGGCGCGGCGCGGGCCCACCAAGCTCGGCCCGTAGCTGTCCAAGCAGGAGCTGCAGCAGCTCCGGCGGCCCACGGCGGCGGCGCACCACTCCGGCAGTCGTGCCACCTTAGGGGAAGCCCATGCATGGGTTTCCCCTGGGTGCACACCGCAGGGAAGAAGAAGAAGAAGAAGAAGAAGAAAAAGAGAGGGAGAGGTTGCCGGGGTTGCTC
This sequence comes from Puya raimondii, assembly GCA_016920855.1. Taxonomy (NCBI): domain Eukaryota; kingdom Viridiplantae; phylum Streptophyta; class Magnoliopsida; order Poales; family Bromeliaceae; genus Puya; species Puya raimondii. The sequence goes on from JABWPP010000049.1 coordinate 47,468,498, forward strand.
CGGCCAGGGGGGGTGGCCGGCGGCAGCCGGCCGAGCTCGGGGAGGAGGCCAAGGGGATGGGGAAACAGGGGCTCACCTCTGGGGAGGCTGAGGAAGAAAGAGGGAGAGAGAGGAGAGATAGGGAGTGAGAGAGAGTGGGAGGGAGTGGTTCAACCACTCTCAACCACTCTCAACCACCCTCACAATTGCACAAAAGCCCTTCAAAACCCCACAATTCACCCCTGGGTCTCCCCACAGCAGGTACAAAAGCCCAAGACACCCCTCCACATTCGAACTCACGCAAAACGGTGCGAAAAGCGGGGTCCAGATCGCGATACAATAAATGTACAATTCGACCCATCAGCGAAGAACATGCGATAACTTTCAATCCGTCCGTCGCATGTCGACACGGATCGTGCCATAGCGCTCAGCACTGCCGAGACATCGAATCTACCATTTTGGATCGTCAGGATCAGACTCCGAATTGCGCCGTTAAGCCGTTCTCTCTCCGCGACAAAAATCCAAAAATCAAAAATACTACTTATATACATATATATATATATATATATATATATATACCTGTATATATATACGTATACAGATCGAAAACACCGTAACAGGGGAGAGGAACACAGAATCCAAATTTCCAAAAATTTGAATTCTCACAACCGGGGCATTTTCGGCGGCAGAAAGTGGGCGAAACAGTAACCTTGGCCAGGAGTAACTTCAGCCGTAGCTGTTTTGGAGTACGGATCTTCCTCTCGGGCTTCGGCAACCAGTGGAGGTGCGTGCCGGCAAAGAGGGGTCGTGGCCGACGGGGAGAGGTCCAAGGAGACGATGGCCAGCGACTGGAGGTGGTGGCGGCGGCGATTCCCGAGCCTCGGCCAAAACCCTAACTCCTCGGGTTCAGGGCTGAAATCCTGAGCTCGAGAAGGCTGGGGGTGACGGGGCGGCTCCGAAGGAAGGCGCCGAAGTCCCTAGAGGCCAGCGGCGACGATAGGGAGTGGCGATGGCGCCGGATTTGGTGATGTGGCCAGATACTCGTCATCATAGGATCAGGGTTCGATTTGGGCTCGGAGGAGGGGGGCACGGCGACATCAGGGCTGGCTGGAGTGGCGTCGCTAGAACCCTAGGGGGCCGATGGCGTGGGTCCGGGGTGGCGCGGCCAGAGAAGGGAGGCTCGGGCAAGTTCGAGACTTTGAGGGAGAGAGAGGGAAATGTAGGGCTGGGGTTTTGCCGTGCTACGGCAGCCGGAGCAAGGTCACCGAAGGTCAGGATCGTGCCGACGATGGTGGGGGAGATGATGATAGCGAGTGGGGGTGAGGGGGAGAGGGAGAAGAGGAAACTAAGGTTACAAAATGCTAACTTACCTTTTATATACTTTTGTGAAATTGCAAGTTAGTCCCTCAAACCTCATTATTTAATGTTAAGTCCCACCAGCACGCGCATTCCTCGAGCAGTAGTCCTTCCCCACACCATTTTGCGCGATTCAGTACATAAAATATCCATTTTTTATGAAAATACCCCCGATCAATTTTTCTCTCTCAATCTTCGACTCTATGCCATTTTGCACAGAAAATTTTGAATTTCGCGAAACTCTAATCCTTGCGTTCTCCTCTGAGTCTACTTCCACATGAGTCATTCCACTCGCCAAAACTCCGACATTCCTCACATAAAATGATAGACTCTTCTCAAAGTGCTTCTTTTTCTCATTTTACAAAAATTACATTTTAGTCCTCCATACTTTGAGTTTCTTACCAACAACTCCCCATGCGTGTATTTTGTACAGTAGCACCTTTCAATGGATTTCCACATAATTTGGCACATAAAATGTTGCACCATTTTCGAAAAAACCTATTTATCCAAATTGACCACTTGTCATTTTTTTGCTTTAAACCATGCTTTTGCCACGCAGAACTTCAAAACGGACATTTCCACGACTTTCGGCACTGCTAGACCATGAGGGTGGGTTGTTTCACTAAAAACTGTCCAATTTCACAGAATTGTAGCCAACCTGCCTAATTTTATTTATTCAAAAACTCGGTTTCTACAAAAAATAATACCAAATATGTAGAAAAGATCTACTTAGAACATCCCAGAGGAGCACAAATGGGCTTCACGAATATGATCTAGAGGAACTGATACTTTTATAACCCCTTTAGATTATATAAGTAAGATATGTAGTAAAAATTAGAAAAGTAGAAGAGAAATGAATGCATTCTAAAATGTATAAGAAAATAAGGAATGAGAGTGAGATGGGAATTAATAGATTTTCAACTATTTATAGAGGAGATATTTTTTTATATTAAAATCAAAGTGTGCGGATTATAGTCATAACATCTCTAGAGTTTTGTGCAATGTACAGTCATGACAATTCTATAATCATGTCAATTGTATAGTCAAGTCGAATTTTATGTCAAGTGCAGTCATGTCAGTTCTATAATCATGTCAGGTGCGTAGTCAAGTTTATATTATATCTAACGTGTAGTCATATCACTTTTACTTTTATAGAATGTATAATCATATCATTTTTATATCATATAGATTTTCTAGTCATGTCGATGCTACGTTAAGCGTGTAGTCATGTCAAATAACTAATTACTTTAAGTGTGCTGTCAGTAGTAGTAATAATAATAATAATAATAATAATAATAATAATAATAATAATAATAATAATAATAATAATAATAATAATAATAATAATAATAATAATATTTTTACTTATATGTAGCTAGCATATAGTCATATCATCTTTAGTCATGTCAATTGTTAGCCATGTTAGGTGTTTAATCATCTCGAGTGTGTAATCAAATAAATATAGTAATAGTAATGAATAATAATAATAATAATAATAATATCATCTTTATTTATTTCTAGTGTACAATTATATTATTTTATATTATTTTTGTACTTCAGTAATGTCAAATCTTATTTTGAGTGTGTAGTCGTATCGGATGTTTAATAATGTCAACTGTAAGGTCAAATTAAATAATAATAATAATAATAATAATAATAATAATAATAATAATAATAATAATAATAATAATAATAATAATAATAATAATAATAATAATAATAATAATAATAATAATAATAATAACATTTATAATAATAATAATAACATTTATAATAATAATAATAACATTTATAATAATATTAATAATACTATTAGATGATAATTTTTAAACTAATAAATATAATTCTTATTAGTTATTATTAATTATTAACTATAAATTATTTGATCATGTTGGCTTGTATAATCAAATTAAGATAGTAATAGCAGTAGTAATAGTAATAATAATAGTAATAATAAAAAATATATAATTTAGTAATAATATTTAATAATATTATTATTAAATATTAATTTTTAGTTATTATTATTATAAAATATTAATTATTATTAACTTTTAATAGATGGGGAGGGGAAGAGAGAGAGTGTGGGGGGAGAAGAGAGAGAGTAGGTGGGGAGGGGGGAGAGAGAGTGTGCGGATGGGGAAGGGGCAGAGAGAGAAAGAGAGAGACTATGTGTGGGTAGGAAGGGAAGAGAGAGAGGTTGTGTGTGGGTTGGAAGGAGAGAGAGAAAGAAAGAACAAATAGAGTGAGGCTGTGTGTGGGTTGGAAGGGGGGAGAGAGAGAGAACGAGAGAGATCGAGGGTAGCAGGCTGTGTGTGGGTGGGGAGGAGAGAGAGAAAATTAATTCTTCTCTCTCAATTAACACATCACAAACACTATTAAGTTATCTTTTCTTACCTAATCCGTCAAAATGATGCTAGATTAGGAATTTTTTTGAAAAGAAGGCTAGATTGGAAATATATTTTTTTTCAACGAGGCTTGACATGGCATTAGTTCACATTTTCGGTCGTTGCGATAGTTGCGTCCAAATTTGACATCCAAAGTTTCTAGGTGTTGCAATACTTGAATCCAAATTATTTGCCTACTCGGAGCGTTGCACGTTAGATCAATGATCATGCAAGAATCAATGATGCAAGCCGGTGATATAGATGAGTTTTCTAAAAGCCAAAAAAAAATACTTTTGGTGATAAAATTGATTTGAGTTAGCACATTCTATTTAGAATAATTAAGTACTGAAAATTTATTTCTTTGTCGCAAGATTGAATTAATTTTAGGGCCTGCTTAGTTCACGGTTTGTAATATTCCGTTCCGACACCAATTTGGTGCGGTTTCGGAACCTATTATGGCCAAACCTTGTTGTCGGAATATTGCACCGTTGTGCTTTCGGCTTTCGAAACTCATAGGATGTGCTCTGGAGCGATTGTGGCTGATCATCACCCATTTGTTTGGGTTTGACACCAAAAATAGTGATCCGGAATCCCTGTGTGGGCGAGCCTTGTGGCCGCGTCCTCCATTGCCGAACACTTTTTGTGCGGTAGTTCTGACATTAAAAATAGTGTCTCGGGACCTAAAGGGGTTGAGGTGATGTTTTGATGAGTAGGACAATGTTCAAAGTCAATACGGAAGGCGGTTAATGGAATCGACATTTTAAACACCTTGTAGATGATTGTGTAGTGTTCTAATTGTATTGGAGGTGTGTCGAACAAGTTCTTTGGTGTCGTGGCATGTGCTTGAGCGATGCACGACTCATGTTGTCAGTTCCGACATCAAAGGCTTTTAATCGGAACATGTGATAGCCTTGCCCTTTTGTAGCCAAGCGCTGGCTCGTGCTCCTTATTTTGACACCCCAAGTGGCGAGTTCGGAACCCCGTAGGGCTGAATTGATGTTGAGTCATAATTTGATTATGATGTATCGGTTTTAGCTTTTGGTGGAAACGATGTTTTTGATGTAATGTGTTGGTCGTGATACGTGTAGGGGTTGATTGTGACATATGTATGCTAATTAGGTCCAGGAGGCACCTAAGGGATCATGGTTGAGTCGAGGACTTTTGGTTACTATGCATAGGTTGGTACTTCAATGCAAAGTTGGGTTAGCAAAACCCCCGATGACTCGGTTATATCCTCTTCACCTCATTTCTGGTTGTTTGATTATTTATGAATTTCATGTGGTAGAGTAACTTTTAAAGCCAAATTCAAGATGACTCGCATGTCGTATTGCTTATCCTTCATAATAGATATTATAATAGCATACTGTGTTTACTCACTTGTTGTTGTGTTTATTCACCATCTAGAAAATATGCTAGTTGAACCAAGACACATTCATGATGACATAGAGACTAGCAGTAGCAATAGTGCTTATATTCTGCCAGAGCGCTCCTTTGTTGTTGTTGGTCATAGTCGAAACATGTTGGACATATTCTACTGTTACTTTTGGTATTGATCATACAATATGATGACTTGCTATGTGGTACTATCTTCGCAACTCCCCTTTAATTTATTGCCTATTTATGAGATCTTGTGACAAATTAGCATTAGAACAATGGTGAGTAGATGCATATACATCCATTGAATATATGTTCATAATAGAGATGGTAGTAGCATGCTATTTGATCCACGTTGTATAACTGTTGTTATTTTTCAATATAGCCCTATACATATGATGCATGCTAGCTGTAGTCGGACATATACATGATGACATATGGACTAGTGATAGCGGTAGTATTTGTATATGTTGGACATGGTACTTGTTTTCTTCACTACTACTGTTGTTGATTATAGAGTATGATGACATGATGTTTTGTTCCTCTATCACCCACCACGATGAATCACGTGGTATGGTGAGCTCTTCGGAAGAGCGACCTGGAATTGGTAGATTAGGGCTCAATATAGGACTAAAAAGGTGAAGACAAATTGAGCATAAACTGTTCGGAACTGAAAGGTTAGGCCTCATCCATGACTGAAAGGTTAGGGCGTGCAGATTAGGCCATACCTATTTGGTATCGAGTATTTGATGCATGGCGATTTATAGTGACACCACTTAGATACAGTTACCTTGACGATGATCATAGTTGACATCTATTAGATATATGTACCTTGATGATGATTCCCAATTGATATCTATTGGATACAGTTATCTTGAAGATGATTCATAGTTGACATCTTTTGGGATATAGTTACTTTGACGATAGTCACATAGTTTTTTTTATATCTTTACGTGCTTCTTGTACCCTTCAGCCTATTTCATTATCATCGTTATTCTATTATCCGGTCGGTGCAACTTGGCTTTGTTGACTTATTGTAACTATTGGAAAACTTATATAGTTTCTCACCCTACTGTGTTTCCCATATATCGAGTGGGGTGGAGCGAGATGCTATGTGAGGGTCATGCGTTAAATAGAACCTCTTTTCATAGTCATCCTTTTTTATTTTATTTTGAGAAAAAAATATCGTAACTAAACTTTATAGTTGGGACTTGTATAGTTTTGATAATTCAAATATTTTTGGTAAAATGTCACAATGATGTTTCACTTTCTATGGTTGGAACTTGTGTATTTTGAAAACGTAACACTGTACTATTTTGGAAAGAAAAACTGTAATAGGACAATCATAATATTTTTGGAAAACTTGAATGTTTTGTAAACATTTACGTTGTTGTTTAGAGTTTTAAATTTCTAGGTTGTTTCCCTTGCAAATTACAAAAATTGCAAGTGCTTGTATCCCGATCGACGTCGTGCACGTATAGGACAGTCTCTGTCTATAAGGCTGGTCTGTGTGTGCGCTTGGTTTAGTTTTGTCATTGAATTAGTAGTTTTTAAAAGTAGTTTCAATAAATAGAAATTAGCTTAATGGTATATTTCTTAGTCGTCCACCTTTGCTCTCGCTCTTACTTGCGATGGGATTCTTTGTACCCTTTCATGTTATAGAACTCATGTGGTTTATTTGTTTTAAATTTCTTCAAAATAAAATATATGGTACATACTTATTAGACGCCCTTGGTCTTTCTGAGGGTAGATTCTTGGTCGTTGTTGATACCTCGAAAATCGTGCGGTCGTATGAGACCGGCGTATGAAAATTACAAGGGAACAGTAAACCGGGTGTTTGAAATATGCACCAAAAAACTAAAAGACGGTTGTTGAAAACCGCTTACGGTTGAGATTAGCCAAGAGTGGCCCGAGAAAAGAGGGACTGGCCGATCATGGTAATAACTGAAGACCTTAGGCGGATACAATAAATTAACAGAAAACGCCTTGGGAAGGGGTCTTTATTCCTTCAGAGAAACAAGAAGACCATTTTCAATTCCTGCATTATTTCCTGTGTTTTCTAGAAGTAGTCCAATTGTAATCTTCTTTTCCAGCATTTACTGCTTTTTCTAGGAATAGTTTAAGATAGATTTAGTCCCTGTAAACAGTCCGACTCTACATATATATATAAAATTTTCATTCGGCTCGTCAGCCGACCTAAGTATTCTCTTTTATCCACATTTGCTCGGCTCATCAGCCGATACAACATCTCGTATGCTATCAGAACTCGGCTGATCTGATCCCTCAACGGCCGAATCGTTTGATACAGTCTAGGGCGCAAATCTCGAGGGTCATTTCAAGAAGTCGTTTTACCTTTTCGCACACATATCGAAAAGGCCCGGACTCGGTCAACGGTCCAGGAAAAACAGAGCACAACAATTTTTGGCACGCTCGGTGGGACAACATTCAATTTAAGGTAAATTACTGCTTAATTTAAGATATGGCAGATGATAATGCAATGAATCTACGTAACCGAGTCATTCCTCAAAATTCGGGGAATGACCAGGCCAGCAATACCGAGAATGCACTTGAATAGCAAGCGGTATTGCCGGTAGATGTAGAAGCGAGTGGTCAATCAGATCACCAAGAGCCAAGTTTGGCTCAAGCTTTGGGACAGATGACTCGGGTCTTACAAGTTTTAGATCAAAACAGTCATCGGAGTACCAATCACCTTGACGCAGTGTTGGCCGCCATCACGGCTTCGAATGAAAATATTGCCCGAATTGGGCAGCTAATAACCCGAAACGATCACCAATACCCAGGCATACCAGGATCTATGGGTACCCCGGCGTTGCAAAATCCTGTTATTACGCCGGCCATTACACAGCCTCAGGCAACACCGTTTCAAGCCGCTCATAGACCGGCAACAACAAATGTTACTGCCGGTCAGCAGCCGGAAATGGCATGGGGATTACCGCCACCCCCGCCTTTGCCAGCGTATCAATTTCAAAATGAAGGAGCAATGTGAGAATTCGAATCTTTGGAAATTAGAATTCTGTGCTCCTCTCCCCTGTTACTGTGTTCTTAATCTGTATACGTATATACATATGTATGGGTATATATATATATGTATATAAGTTGTATTTATATGTATTTTAGTTATTGAGTTTTTGTCGCGGAGAGTGTACGGCTTAACGGCGCAATTCGGAGTCCGATTCTGACGATCCAAAATGGTAGATTCGATATCTCGGCAGTGCCAAACGCGATGGCGCGATCCGTTTTGACATGCGATGAACGGATCAAAAGTTTTTCCATGTTCTTTGCTGAGTGGTTGAATTGTACATTTTGCAGTTTCGCGATCTGGACCCTGTTTCTTGCATCGTTTCGCGTGAGATTGCTTGTGGAGGGGTGTATGGGCATTTTGTTCCTGCTGTGAGGGACTGAGGGGTTATTTGTGGTGTTTGAGGGGCTTTTGTGCAAATGTACACAAGTGTTTTTGTGTGTGTTTGTGTGTTTGTGTGTTTGTGAGAGAAAGTGACCACCTCACTCTCTCTCTCTCCCTCAGCCTCCCCAGCACCGAGCCCCAGTTCCTCCAGCTCCTTGGCAACCTCCCCGAGCTCCGCCGGCCGCCGCCGACCATCCCCTGGCCGGCGCAACCCGGCCACCCTCTCCCTCTCCATTTCTCTCTTTTTCTTTTTCTTCTTCTCCTTCTTCTTCTTCCCTATGGTGTGCACCCAGGGGGAACCCACGCCTGAGCTCCCCCTGAGGTGGCACGACCGCCGGCGTCGTGCGCCGCCGCCGGGAGCCGCCGCCAACCTGCTGCGGCTGCTGCTTGGGCAGCAGCAGGCCGAAGCTAATGGGCCCGAGCCGCCGCCGCCTCCCGCCGCCTTGGAGGGAGAGCACCGCCACCCTTGGGACCTCCGGCGCCGCACCCTACCTCCCCGGCCGTCGTCGTGCCGCCGGAGCGCCGCCGCAGCCGCCGCAAGCTCGGCTGGTGCAACTAGGGCAGCCGCGGTCGCACTCTCTCCGCTGCCGCCACCGTTGGTCTTTTTATCGTGGTCACCGGTAGGCCGACGTCCGGCGACCTCCTCTTGCCGGTGCTCGCGTCTTCGCCGGCCACCGTCGCCGTCTGTTGCCGCGCCGTCGTGCCCTAGCCAACCCGAGAGCTTCTCTCCTCCCCGCGCCGCCGCCGCCGCTTCCCGTCGCCGGCTGAGGTGAGCCCCCTCTTCCTCACCTTCCCCGCATCCGACCCTGGCCGCCGCTGGCCGTGCATGTCGGCCGGCAGCCGGCCGGAGCTTGTTGCTCCGGCCAGGGTCTTATTTTGTGGTTTTGTGGCTTGCATGCTTGTATTTGAGGTTCCTGTTGACTCCCGAAGCTCGGGAAGGTGAGCACGATGATCGCGGCGATGCGCTGATCATCATGCTCACCTTAGTTTGCTGTTTGGTTGAGCCGTTTTGTTGTTCGGCCTTTGTCGAGCTATTTCGTCTTTTATGTTCACTATTATTATGTAATTTCTGGGCTTGCGACTAGTCCTGTCGCAGTGGGGCTGTGAGCACGGCCTCCGTTACGTCGTTACCTATCCGCTGGTGCTTGCGGAAGGTCGTGCGGGTGTACAGTTTGCTCTAACGGCTTATTTTATTGCTTGTATGTTTGTATTTGTCGCTTGTTTTGCGATTGTGGCAGAGTTGCGACGCTGCGGGCAGCAAGGGCAAGGTCCTTGAGACCCTGTGGACTGGTTGTCCAACCCCTTCGCCCTTCGCGGAGATCCAGATTTATTTTTGATGCATTTTTTGATAAATTAATCGGCGAAACGCGTGTTTTTGGTTGTGCGACTCACTCGCTATTTTCGCAAGTGACTTGGCTTCGTCGTTTAGCCTTGTTGGCTGTTCCTCATCGCTGTCCCGAAGTTCCGAGGACAGCGGATGAGTGACGGGGGGTTCCGGTGCCAATGCGGCATTTTTCGGGAACCCGAGAAGCCTTTTCGGGTGCGTTTGTGTTCGTGTCACCCCGAGCTTGTGCTCGCTGTCCCGCCACCTCGTTTTGTGTGTTTGGGGACAGCGGAGGACCTGGTTTGGTTGTTGATACCCCTGTTGGGCTTTGTGTGGTTTCGGGATCGTCCCGGTGGGTTTTCCGGGCGATCCGTCGGTTTCGGGATGTGAGAGCTTTGTGTTTAGTGTCGACTTGGTGGACCTTGACCCTGTGAGTCTTTCGTAGGTCCTGTCGCGGTTCCCGAGAGCCGTCGGTGTTAGATTTGATCTTTCGACAGGTGGGTAATTCGATCCGGAGTCGGTTCAGTGGACTACGGTGATACCTTTCTATCCCTTCTCTTGTATTTCAGTTATTAGTTCACTTGACTCCCGTTGACTCTACTTATGTGTGCTTGGATAGTAGAGTAGTTGTGGTTTGCATGATTATTGAGACGACCCAGTTGGTCGGTAGTGATCGCCTGTTGTTCCGAGCGATCCTCGTTGTGGTTTATCAGTTGCTTCACGGCTCGTTGCCGTTCTGTGGATTGAGCATTCGTATCGATCATCACAGCTTTTCTAGCACTTCACGTACGCCGCGGTCTGATCCACCGCCTGGGGGTGTTCTTTTCCGAAAAAGGGTCGTGTATTTCGACCGACCCGTGAGCCTTGATGCAGTGCGTCCAGAAGGTTTATGTGCCGAGAGATGAGCAGGTGACAGTGCCAGGGATACGTCCCGGTGGCTATGGATTGGGTTTACTTTGTGGTTATCTCCTTTGATGCATATACCAGTTGCTTACATTAGCATAGTTGTTCAGTTGTATGTCATCCTCATACTTACTTGTGCTACTGTATACCTTATCTATCTATTTGTTGACCCTCGTGCTGGTGTGTACACCTCGCCTTCGTCGGCTTGCGGTACCCACTGGGAGGGGAGACTTGTTTACATGTTCTCACCCCCCGCCCTCGTTGTTGTTTTCAGGTGAGCAGGGTGGTGAGAGTCGGGACGCAGCGAGGCACGCCTAGTTAGTGGTACTAGAGGTCCCGACCTGTGAGGCTATCTTCTCCAGATTTGGTTATTACCCTTATCCTCTATCAGTTAGTTATGGATATGGTTCAGTTACACTGTGGTTGTTTTATCTAGCATGTTATATTTAGGATGATTATTTTGCATGCTTAGATCTCGTGGTTTTGGTTTAATTTCCATGTGAGGATGTCGATGCTTTTAGATCTATAATTGTGGCATTATATCGCGCATCTTGATTTTCTACCCCTCGTGGTAGCGTTTTCAAATAAAGGTTTCCGTGTGGGAAACAGTTTTCAAATGGATTTCCGATCGATCGACTTTTGTGATTTCAAAAGAGAGTTCTCGTGTGGAGAACGGTTTTCAAATGATTCTTGAATGTTAGATATTAGGGTTTCAAAATAAAGCTTCTGGGTAAGGAGCAATTTTCCAGAATGATCTGTTGTTTGTGCATCGCATCATCCTTCGCCTAAGGACCTGCTTAGATTCATACAGGTTTAAGGACGGTTAGCTGTATGAATCATGTTTTGTAATGTGATTGTTTTGTGGTGAATGAATGGTGGTTGTGATCCTGTTGTATGTTGTGTACGCCGTGCAAATACAGGGGAGGCTCTGTCCGTGTGTACAGTGGACCCTGTATTTGTGGCGGGTCTGTACGTGGCGCGGGCTAGGCTTTCAAAAAAAAAAAATTGGCACGTATTTTCGCATCTAAAACTAGCCCGGGGCGTGACAGATTAAGATGGTATCAGAGCGTAAAGGGTACAAACACTCATTCATTCATAAACTTGTAACTGAACCACTGGTTAGGCTGACCCATAGGAAGACCTAGGATGTATAGATGTGCGAGTTCGAGGGGTTTGTTTTCGGCTTGTGTTTTGTGGGAGTTGCCGACCCCTTTCTCTTGCGCTGGATTCTGTGTTTTGCAGAGGGCTTGTGGTCGTGGTAGACCCCCTCGTCCTGGTCGTGGTGGTAGGCGTGCGCCTGCGGAGCCGTCTGCTGGTGTTCAGTTTCGGGCTATTGCGGCTGGTTCGAGTGAGGAGCTGGCAGGAGGCGGACAGCCTGGTGTGGACCGTACCCTGTGTGCTTGAGGCCGAGGCGAGGGGTCAGCTGACGACCCTCTCCGGCATGTTCCGGTAGTTTTTACAGCAGCAGGCTACGGCGACTACCGCTCCAGCCCCTCCTCCTCCTTCGCCGAGTGCCCCGATGACTACAGACCTTCCTGTGGCGCTCACGCCGTTGTGGCCACATCCGAGCGCGCTTGGCGGATTTCCTGAGGATCGATCCGCCCTTGTTCGCAGAATCGTGCTCCTTCTAGAAGTGGTGGTGGAGTACCAGACAGACACCAAGTGGCAGGGTGTTTTTCCCCTTGCGTAACCACTCGTTGGCAGGTGGTGGCCCTTGTGGACTAGGTGACGTCACTTGGTGGATCTGTGTTGTCGTTCGGGCTGTTCTTGCCCTGGCCCCACTTTCCGTGTTGAGCACGAGGGCCCCTGCGAGCGTCTCTACGGAGACGGTGCTTTGAGCGGTTTCGACCGCAGTTTGGGTGTTACCCCTCTCTGTTTTGTTGGGTAGGGCGGTGAAGCCTACCCCTCTGACGTATTGCTGGTAGAATCGTCAGTGTTGGTCTTTCGACCTTTAGCTAGTTCTTGCGTCAAACTGACGTGTACTAGACTGAGTGGACACTGTTTGGTGTCGGATTTTTGTTGGTGCCTACACGGTTGCGGCTATCCTAACGCCTAAATTGGTGTGTTTTGGGATTTCTGGTGGTATTTGTAGGCTTTCATGTTGCCGCGAGATCTTCCAGGTTCTTGTTGGAGGTCTCACCGCATTCGACGTTGGTTAGTCGACGCTGGATTTGTTCTTCCTTCTCTTTGGTTCGTGTGGTTGACGATCCTTCGTCGCCTGTAGCCGTCGGTTTGTTGTTGGAAGCCGAAGACTCCTAGGGAGTTGGCTCAGGGCAGACTTTGTTTTGTGGGTCAGTTTGTTTTTCCCGTTAATTCGGTGTTTCGTCTGTGATTTTGGTCCAGCTTTGGAGTTGGTTGACCTGGTACCCTTGTGGTGTTGCCAACTGGTTGTCGGCTTTTGATCTTGGGATATTTCGTTTTTCTTTTGATAAGTATGTTGGCTGCAGACAACGTAGTGTCAAAGGTTAGGACGAAATACCCTATCCCTTTTGGGACTTTCTGGATTGGGTCGGTGCTTTCTTTTGCAAGACAATCTCTCTCTATGTCGTCTTGAGGGAAAGTTGTGTGGTGGTCATCCCTGATCTAGTAGTGAGCCTTGAGCTAATCCTGGCGTGGTTTTTTTTTGCGCAGTTGATTTGCCATCACTACGGATGGTTTGACTCCGGTTGAGTCAGGTTGCCTTTTAGCTCAGTTTCGGGATGACGGGAGCCTGGTTGTTGGCTCCGAGGTCTCTGTGCTTGTGTTTGCGTACCAGGTTTTCGCCGCGACTTTCGTGCAGTCTTGGTTTGAGCGCGTGTCCGCTCACTTGGAACTGATGTTTGGCATCACTGGTGATTTTATCGCTTGTTGCGATCGGCAACCCTGTGCACCAGAGTGATGGACTCGCAAGGTTTTACGTTGGTTTGATTGTGAGTTCGAGCTTATCGAGATGACGGTGATGTTTTAGTATCCTCTACCGCAGATCTGCGATCTCTTCGACCTGCTCCAGGGAGCCTCGGTTTTCTCGAAGGTTGTTCTGCAGCTAGGTTATCTTTAGCTGAAGACCAAGGCCGAGGACGTTGCGTTAACGGCCTTCCGGACTCGTTACGGGCGTTACGAGGTCATGGTTATGCCGTTCGGTTTGACGAACGTCCCGGCAGCTTTTTGGATTTGATGAACTGGATTTTCGGCAGTTCTTGGATCAATTGGTCGTGGTCTCCTTTGACGACATACTGATCTATTCGAGAAGTTCTTTCTTGGTTGACATCGTGACGCAGGCTGGTATTGCCGTGGAACCAAGGAAGGTGGACTATGTAGTGGATTGGCCTGTTCCGACTTCTGTGGCAAAGATTAGGAGCTTCCTCGGCTTGGCGAGTTGTTACCGGCGATTTGTTGAGGGTTTCTCAAGATTGCCGCCCCTTTGAGCAAGCTGACGAGGAAGGGCATGAAGTTTCTGTAGACTCCCGCTTGTCAGATGAGCTTCTAGGAGCTGATGGACAGTTTGACTGGTGCCCCTATCCTAGCATTGTCGCAGCCTGGTGGGGATTTTGTGGTCTACTGCGATGCATCTTGGATAGGATTGGGGTGCGTGCTCTTGCAGAAAGAGAAGGTCATCGCGTATGCTTCGCGCCAGTTGATGGACTATGAGAAGATCTATCTAGCGCTCGATCTCGAGTTAGCAGCAGTGGTGTTCGCCCTCAAGCTTTGGAGACACTACTTATACGGAGCGATTGGTGGTGGAGTTTCGTCGACTAGAGTTGGAGATTTTACCTTATGGAGCTACCGCACAGTTGTCGACTTTGGAGGTGCAGCCCACCTTGTCGGATCGGATTTTCGGTGGGCAGCTGATGGATCCGCACTTGCAGAGAGTGCGAGTAGAGGCAGAGCAGGGCAGAGATGGTGACTTCACGTTACATGCTGATGGTTCCCTTCGCTTTCGAGGACGGAGGTGTGTACCCAGTGATCAGGATTCGAGGTGAGATTTTTGACTGAGGCACACTGGTCGCCATACACTATTCATCCTGGAGTGACGAAGATGTACCGCGACTTGAGGCAGAGTTTCTGGATGTAGCTCAGCATGTGGCACTGTGCCTGGTTTATCAGCAGGTGAAGGCTGAGCATCAGCGTTCAACAGGGAAGCTTCAACCGTTGCCTGTACCTGTAGGGAAGTGGGAGCAGTTTACCATGGATTTTCGTCACCGGGTTGCCTCGTTCTCAGCGAGGTCATGTTGCGATCTGGGTTTTGTGGACTGATTGACGAAAGCAGCTCACTTCCTACCGGTACACACGTCTTAGTCTCGGGATCGACTGGCGCAGCACTACTTGGTTGTGATCGTCAGGCTGCTTGGAGTGCCAGTGTCGATCGTTTTGGATTGGGATTCTCGCTTCGTTTCCCAGTTCTGGAGGAGCTTGCAGCAGGCACCGGGAACGAGGCTCGACTTCAGCTCAGTTTACCACCCTCAGAGTGATGGGCAGTCGGAGCGTGTTATCCAGACCCTTGAGGATATGCTCCGGGCATGCGTTTTGGATTTTGGTGAGGGTTGGTTCAGGTACCTTTCCTTGGTGGAGTTTGCCTTCAACGACAGCTTCCAAGCGAGCGTTGGATTGGCACCGTGCGAGGCGTTGTATGGAAGTCGTTGTCAATCACTGATCTGTTGGGTTGACGTGGGTAAGCGTCGTGTGATCGGCCCGACAACGGTTCGGCTGAGGGAGTATCTCAGCTACGGTGAGGTGCCTTTGAGGTTTTGGCTCGCAGGGTGAAGCAGTTGAGGAACCAGAGCTTTCTGTTTGTGTGAGTACAGTGGACGAGTCGCGAGGAGCGCGAGACTACTTGGGAGCTGGAGTCTGCTTTGCGTGAGAGGTATCCGCTGTTGTTCGCGGATGGTGTGTGAGTAAGTTTCGGGGACGAAACTTCTTGTTAGGTGGGAGTGATGTGAGAATTCGAATCTTTGAAAATTAGAATTCTGTGTTCCTCTCCCCTGTTACTGTGTTTTTGATCTGTATACGTATATATATATGTATGGGTATATATATATATGTATATAAGTTGTATTTATATGTATTTTAGTTATTGAGTTTTTGTCGCGGAGAGTGTACGGCTTAACGGCGCAATTCGGAGTTCGATTCTGACGATCCAAAAAAGTGGATTCAATGTCTCGGCAGTGCTGAACGCGATGGCACAATCCGTTTTGACATGCGACGAACGGATCAAAAGTTTTTCCATGTTCTTCGCTGAGTGGTCGAATTGTATATTTTGCAGTTTTGCGATCTGGACCCTGTTTCTTGCACCGTTTCGCGTGAGATTGCTTGTGGAGGGGTGTATGGGCATTTTGTTCCTGCTGTGAGGGACTGAGGGGTTATTTGTGGTGTTTGAGGGGCTTTTGTGCAAATGTGCACAAGTGTATTTGTGCGTGTTTGTGTGTTTGTGAGAGAAAGTGACCACCTCACTCTCTCTCTCTCCCTCAGCCTCCCCAGCACCGAGCCCTAGTTCCCCCAGCTCCTTGGCAACCTCCCCGAGCTCCGCCGGCCGCCGCCGACCATCCCCTGGCCGGCGCAACCCGGCCCCCTCTCCCTCTCCATTTCTCTCTTTTTCTTCTTCTTCTTCTTCTTCTTCTCCTTCTTCTTCTTCCCTGTGGTGTGCACCCAGGGGGAACCCACGCCTGAGCTCCCCCTGAGGTGGCACTACCGCCGGCGTCGTGCGCCGTCGCCGGGAGCCGCCGCCAACCTGCTGTGGCTGCTGCTTGGGCAGCAGCAGGCCGAAGCTAATGGGCCCGAGCCGCCGCCGCCTCCCGCCGCCTTGGAGGGAGAGCACCGCCACCCTTGGGACCACCGGCGCCGTCTCCTACCTCCCTGGCCGTCGAGGTGCCGCCGGAGCGCCGCCGCAGCCGCCGCAAGCTCGGCTGGTGCAACTAGGGCAGCCGCGGCCGCACTCTCTCCGCCGCCGCCACCGTTGGTCTTTTTGTCGTGGTCACCGGCTGGCCGACGTCCGTCGACCTCCTCTTGCCGGTGCTCGCGTCTTCGCCGGCCGCCGTCGCCGTCCGTTGCCGCGCCGCCGTGCCCTAGACAACCCGAGAGCTTCTCTCCTCCCTGCGCCGCCGCCGCCGCTTCCCGTCGCCGGCTGAGGTGAGCCCTCTCTTCCTCACCTCCCCCGCATCCGACCCTGGCCGCCGCTGGCCGTGCATGTCGGTCGGCAGCCGGCCGGAGCTTGTTGCTCCGGCCAGGGTCTTATTTGTGGTTTTGTGGCTTGCATGCTTGTATTTGAGGTTCCTGTTGACTCCCGAAGCTCGGGAAGGTGAGCACGATGATCGCGGCGACGCGCTGATCATCATGCTCACCTTAGTTTGCTGTTTGGTTGAGCCGTTTTGTTGTTCGGCCTTTGTCGAGCTATTTTGTCTTTTATGTTCACTATTTTTATGCAATTTCTGGGCTTGCGACTAGTCCTGTCGCAGTGGGGCTGTGAGCACGGCCTCCGTTACGTCGTTACCTATCCGCTGGTGCTTGCGGAAGGTCGTGCGGGTGTACGGTTTGCTCTAACGGCTTATTTTATTGCTTGTATGTTTGTATTTGTCGCTTGTTTTGCGATTGTGGCAGTGTTGCGACACTGCGGGCAGCAAGGGCAAGGTCCTTGAGACCCTGTGGCCTGGTTGTCCAACCCCTTCGCCCTTCGCGGAGATCCGGATTCATTTCCGACGCATTTTTCGATAAATTAATCGGCGAAACGCGTGTTTTTGGTTGTGCGACTCACTCGCTGTTTTCGCAAGTGACTTGGCTTCGTCGTTTAGCCTTGTTGGCTGTTCCTCATCGCTGTCCCGAAGTTCCGAGGACAGCGGATGAGTGACGGGGGGTTCCGGTGCCAATGCGGCATTTTTCGGGAACCCGAGAAGCCTTTTCGGGTGCGTTTGTGTTCGTGTCACCCCGAGCTTGTGCTCGCTGTCCCGCCACCTCGTTTTGTGTGTTTGGGGGACAGCGGAGGACCTGGTTTGGTTGTTGATACCCCTGTGGGGCTTTGTGTGGTTTCGGGATCGTCCCGGTGGGTTTTCCGGGCGATCCGTCGGTTTCGGGATGTGAGAGCTTTGTGTTTAGTGTCGACTTGGTGGACCTTGACCCTATGAGTCTTTCGTAGGTCCTGTCGCGGTTCCCGAGAGCCGTCGGTGTTAGATTTGATCTTTCGACGGGTGGGTACTTCGATCCGGAGTCGGTTCAATGGACTACGGTGATACCTTTCTATCCCTTCTCTTGCATTTCAGTTATTAGTTCACTTAACTCCCGTTGACTCTACTTATGTGTGCTTGGATAGTAGAGTAGTTGTGGTTTGCATGATTATTGAGACGACCCAGTTGGTCGATAGTGATCGCCTGTTGTTCCGAGCGATCCTCGTTGTGGTTTATCAGTTGCTTCACGGCTCGTTGCCGTTCTGTGGATTGAGCATTCGCATCGATCGTCACAGCTCTTCTAGCACTTCACGTACACCGCGGTCTGATCCACCGCCTGGGGTGTTCTTTTTCGGAAAAGGGTCGTGTATTTTGACCGACCCGTGAGCCTTGATGCAGTGCGTCCATAAGGTTTATGTGTCGAGAGATGAGTAGGTGACAGTGCCAGGGATACGTCCCGGTGGCTATGGATTGGGTTTACTTTGTGGTTATCTCCTTTGATGCATATACCAGTTGCTTACAGTAGCATAGTTGTTCAGTTGTATGTCAGCCTTATACTTACTTGTGCTACTGTATACCTTATCTATCTATTTGTTGACCCTCGTGCCGGTGTGTACACCTCGCCTTCGTCGGCTTGCGGTACCCACTGGGAGGGGAGACATGTTTACATGTTCTCACCCCCCGCCTTCGTTGTTGTTTTCAGGTGAGCATGGTGGTGAGAGTCGTGACGCAGCGAGGCACGCCTAGTTAGTGGTACTAGAGGTCCCGACCTGTGAGGCTATTTTTTTCAGATTTGGTTATTACCTTTATCCTCTATCAGTTAGTTATGGATATGGTTCAGTTACACTGTGGTTGTTTTATCTAGCATGTTATATTTAGGATGATTGTTTTGCATTCTTAGATCTCGTGGTTTTGGTTTAATTTCCATGTGAGGATGTCGATGCTTTTAGATCTATAATTGTGGCATTATATCGCGCATCTTGATTTTCTACCCCTCGTGGTAGCGTTTTCAAATAAAGGTTTCCGTGTGGGAAACAGTTTTCAAATGGATTTCCGATCGATCGACTTTTGTGATTTCAAAAGAGAGTTCTCGTGTGGAGAACGGTTTTCAAATGATTCTTGAATGTTTGATATTAGGGTTTCAAAATAGAGCTTCTGGGTAAGGAGCAATTTTCCAGAATGATCTGTTGTTTGTGCATCGCATCATCCTTCGCCTAAGGACCTGCTTAGATTCATACAGGTTTAAGGACGGTTAGTTGTATGAATCATATTTTGTAATGTGATTGTTGTGTGGTGAATGAATGGTGGTTGTGATCCTGTTGTATGTTGTGTACGCCGTGCAAATACAGGGGAGGCTCTGTCCGTGTGTATAGTGGACCCTGTATTTGTGGCGGGTCTGTACGTGGCGCGGGCTAGGCTTTCAAAAAAAAAAAATTTGGCACGTATTTTCGCATCTAAAACTAGCCCGGGGCGTGACAAGCAAGGCCTGGGGGGCAGACCCCTAACGTAGTGCAGGGGATTAACCCTGCGTTACAAAATTTTGGGGTACCAATTGTACAAAACCCTGGACAGATGCCGCTTCTGCCGGCACCAGCACAAGTTCCCCATCAAGAAATTAATAATGAGTTATATATGCAAATAGAAGAGGCGATCCGAAATACATTCGGAGTAGGGGCAAGGCCGACAATGCGGCCTGTGTTTAGATCCCCTTACCCGGCTAACATAGATGGGGATCATCCATATCCGGCAAACTGGAAAATGCCGAAATTTGATAAATTTTCTGGTGATAAGACCGAAAACACGGTCGAACATGTTGCACGGTTCACGGCCCAATGTAGAGAGGCCCCAGCCAATTCATTTCTAAAATTACGTTTATTTAATACGTCGTTGACCAAAACGGCTTTTACTTGGTATACAAGTCTACCTGCCAACTCAATAAGAGACTGGGATGAGTTGGAAAGAAAATTTCACGAACAATTTTATAGATAAGAGCCGGAATTGTCGGTTGCTGATTTAGCTTTTTATCGACAAAGGCCGAGTGAATCGGTCGAAGAATATTTGAATCGATTCAAGACGGCTAGGAGCCAATGTTTCGTAAGAACGCCAGAATCAGAATTTGCAAAGATGGCATTCAATGGTCTACATTTTAAAATTAAAGATCATTTTGAAGATAGGTATTTTCCAAATCTGTTTGATCTAGGAGTCCGTGTTGCTCAATATGAGCAATTCAGGAAAGACAACAATGATGATCGGCCGAGATGGAGCCGTAACAAGGATTGGAAGGGAAAGGAGAAAAACATTTCTTTCCTGGAAGAGACATCCTCGGCTCAAGATGAGCCGGACACGCCAAGTGAGGAGGGTTCATCGGCTGATGAGGCCGAAATTTATGCAGCAGAGATGGTGAAAAACCATCAACCATATAAATGTGCTTTGCTAAAACCGGCTAAAGCTAATGAAGCAAAAGCCCGTATATCATCGTATACATATTCATTTGACGTAGCTAAAACTGATCTAATTTTTGATCGGTTATTGAAAGACGGTAGAATTAAGCTTCAGGAAGGGCAGATGATACCTTCTGGAGAAGAATTAAAGAGAAGAAAGTATTGCAAATGGCACCATTCCTGGAGCCATAAAACAAATGAGTGTACAGCTTTTAAAAGGCAAATTCAGAAAGAGATAAATGAGGGTCGGCTGGTCTTTGCCGATCAAGAAATTAAAAAAATGAAAATTGATAAAAATCCTTATCCTCCACAGGTAAACATGGTGGACATGAAAGGAAAGTCATCAGCCGAGAAGAAGGTGAATGAAGAAATCGCCATCACCCGAAGGAAGTTTCGGCTTTGCGTTCGATGCAAGGCCGAAATGACGCGTAAAGACTGGGAAGTGATTATCAGCGAGAGAAAACTCTACGGAGAATGGAGAGAGTTTATGGCTTTTCCTGAAGAATGAGAAGAGCTGCCAGAGCCGGAGATGGTCCCAGACGGCTGCTCGGGGGAAGATTCAAATGGTTCTGAAGAAGAACCAGAACCAGAACCAAAAAAGGACCTCTTAATTAAGAAAGTCCTTACTGATTATTATCAAAATAGAAATGAGGAAGGGGCGAGCCGAAAGAATTTTCAAGAAAGACAATTCGGCTCACAACAGAGGTATCCGGGATTTCGGCCACACTGGCGCTACCCGCCCAGGCCGAGATCAGAACCTGAATTCGAAGGAATGACCGAGGGCGATATAGAATTCCTCGGACGGAGATTGATAAATGAGCTCGGCATACAGCCATGGCCGAGACCTTGGGAGAGAAGAGAAATCCTCAGAGACCATCTGAGGACTGTGAAAGTATCCGCAAACGTGCCAATTGACCAATGGCACGTAGCAAGAGCACCAACCAGATGGCATGGGCCGTTGCTGACAAAAACTCAAAAACGTCGGCAACAAAGGATGCAGGCTGAAACCAAACAAAATTGAGATGCGACGAAGGAGATGAGGCCGAATGTGTGGCATCGGCTCGAGTCACAGTCTTCATTTCAGCCCATGAGAAATGATTACGAAGCTGGGAGTTCTGCATTACGGTCGTGTGACAAAGAAGTGGAAGGTACTACATCCCTGTCTTGGTTAAAGTCTAGAGTCGAACGGTCGGCACCAAGTGAGCCGATCAAAAGGACTAGTAGAAAGACCCTAGAGGAAAAAATCGCTTCATTGGAAACAATCATTAAGTGGGAGAGGTGGCCTCCTAAGGAGAGAGAATCTCGACCAGAAAGTGAATCATCGACCGAGACCACAAAGGAATCGGAGGAGAAAAAGCAAAAATTTATAGAGAAATCGGCCGAAGAAAATTCGGCTGAAGTCAATATGGTTTATGCTCTGCCATACTCGTTCAGGGCAGAATCTACTGAGATAGAAGAATTAGTCCATGACGGAGAGGAGTTAACAGTGGCTCAACTCCAACTTGAAGAAGTAAAAAGGGCCGATGCGGTAATGTTTGAAAAACCATCGGCCTTGCAAACAAGATTTGTCAGGCCTTTGTTCATCAAGGCATGGATCGAGGGTCGGCCAGTAGGCCGAGTTATGATTGATGGAGGCGCAATGGTCAGTATAATGCCTACGTCTTTTTTCAAAAAGTTAGGTAAAAGTGAAAACGATCTTAAGCCTACCGACACAACGATGACCGATTTCACAGGAAGCGGTCAACATCCGAGAGGGGTACTCACTACGGAACTCACCGTAGGATCCAAAACCCTACGGACGGCTTTCTTTGTAGTGGATGCTGATAGCCATTATAATTTACTACTTGGACGTGATTGGATTCACGCAAGTGATGTGTGCCGTCTACTTTGCACGGCAAACTATTTCAATGGATAGGAGATCGCGTAGAAGAAATCAAGGCCGAGGGATGGCCTCAAATGATAGACGTTAATGTCGAGGATATCGGCCATGTAGATTGGGCCGATACTAATCCAGACCAGATTTCGTTCGTCCAGGTGACAGAAGAAGGAGTACGATTGATACTATTACAAGAAGCAACGGCAATGGTAGCTGCCGAAGAGACACCAAATTGGTTAAAATAGAATGTCAAAGATATGGAATGGAGGCTGTGAAAAAGCCTCAACAAAACAAGCCGACTACGGATGTCGGCTACTCTATCAAGTCGGCCATAACGGCCGATCCGAAATCTATCAAATCGGCCATATCGGCCGATTCGAGATCAAGCAGTCCACAGACTGGAGAAACTGATGAAAATATAAAGAATTTTGAATCGGCTGTAATAGCCGATGAAGAAGACCCAAACAAGTTATTCGGTTCAGAAGTCGGTGCATTTAAAGAAATGGCGAAACCTAGCCAAATCTTTATGACCGAAATAGATCCCATAGAAGAATCTCGCATCAAGAGCGGCGAGAAGGAGATAATCACTCAGGATCCACTACAAGAAGTGAATTTAGGATCGGATTCGAATAGACGTCCGACCTTTATCAGTGCAAGACTATCGGTTCGACAGCAGGAGGAGCTAACCAGATTGTTGATTGAATACAAAGATTGCTTCGCCTGGAACTATGAAGAAATGCCAGGGCTGAGCCGAGAGATTGTAGAGCATAGATTGCCTATTAAAAAAGGTTATAAGCCTTTTAAACAGCTGGCTCGTAGGTTTGAGCCGAGTATTGTATTGCAAATTAAAAATAAAATTGAAAATCTTTTAAAGGCCAGATTTGTCAACCCCCGGGCTAGTTTTAGATGCGGAAATACGTGCCAATTTTTTTTTTTGAAAGCCTAGCCCGCGCCACGTACAGACCCGCCACAAATACAGGATCCACTGTACACACGGACAGAGCCTCCCCTGTATTTGCACGGCGTACACAACATACAACAGGATCACAACCACCATTCATTCATCACACAAACCACAACAACACAATAAGATTCATACAGCTAACAGTCCTTAAACCTGTATGAATCTAAGCAAGTCCTTAGGCGAAGGATGATGCGATGCACAAACAATAGATCATTCTATAAAACTGCTCCTTACCCAGAAGCTTTATTTTGAAATCCTAATCTCAAACATTCAAGAATCATTTGAAAACCATTCTCCACACGAGAACTCTCTTTTGAAATCCCAAAAGTCGATCGATCGAAAATCCATTTGAAAACTGTTTCCCACACGGAAACCTTTATTTGAAAACGCTACCACGAGGGGTAGAAATCCAAGATATGCGATATAAGGCCATAATGAAAGATCTAAAAGCATCTACATCCAAAAAGTCTAAGCATGTAATCCACATATAAAAGCTAAACCAAATCCACGAGATGTAAGCATGCAAGACAGAACATCCAAAATGTAACTGTAACAAAACCACGACATGCTAGACAAAACAACCACAGTGTAACTGAACCACATCCATAACTAACTGATAAAGGATAAGGATGATAACCAAATCTGGAGAGAGAAGCCTCACAGGTCGGGACCTCTAGTACCACTAACTAGGCGTGCCTCGCTGCGTCCCGACTCTCACCACCCTGCTCACCGAAAAACAACAACGATGGCGGGGGGTGAGAACATGTAAACATGTCTCCCCTCCCAGTGGGTACCGCAAGCCGACGAAGGCGAGGTGTACACACCGGCACGAGGGTCAACAGAGAGATAGATAAGGTAAACAGTAGCACAAGTAAGTATAAGGCTGACATACAACTGAACAACTATGCTACTGTAAGCAACTAGTATATGCATCAACGGAGATAGCCACAAAGTATACCCAATCCATAGCCACCAGGACGTATCCCTGATAATGTCACAACCTGCTCAACTCTCGGCACAAAAACCTGCAAAACGCGCGCGGCGTCGAGGCTCACGGCTCGTCTACACGACCCTTTTCCGGAAAAGAAGACAAAACGGTGGATCAGACCGTTGGCATACGTGAGGTGCTAGAAGAGCTGTGACGATCGATGCGAATGCTCAATCCACAGAACGGCAACGAGCCGTGAAGCACTGATAAACCACAACGAGGATCGCTCGGAACAACAGGCGATCACCACCGACCAACTGGGTCGTCTCAAGAATCATGCAAACCACAACTACTCTACTATCCAAGCACACATAAGTAGAGTCAACGAGAGTCAAGTGAACTAAAAACTGAAATGCAAGAGAAGGGATAGAAAGGTATCATCGTAGTCCACTGAACCGACTCCGGATCGAAGTACCCACCTGTAGGTAAGATCAAGCCTAACTCCGACGGCTCTCGGGAACCACGACAGGACCTACGAAAGACTCACAGGGTCAAGGTCCACCAAGTCGACGCAAAACACAAAGCTCACACATCCCGAAACCGACGGATCGCCCGGAAAACCCACCGGGACGATCCCGAAACCACACTAAGCCCCACAGGGGTACCAACAACCAAACCAGGTCCTCTGCTGTCCCCAAACACACCACTAACAAGGTGACAGAACAGCGAGCACAAGCTCAGGGTGCCACAAACACAAACGCACCCGAAAAGGCTTCCCGGGTTCCAAAAAAATGCCGAAATGGCATCGGAACCCCTCGTCACTCATCCGCTGTCCTCAAAACTTTGGGACAACAATGAGGAACAGCCAACGAGGCTAAACGATGAAGCCAAGTCACTCACGAAAATAGCGAGTGAGTCGCACGACTAAAACACGCATTTCGCCGATTAATTTATCGAAAAACGTGTCGAAAATGAATCCGGATCTCCGCGAAGGGCGAAAGGGTTGGACAACCAGTCCACAAGGTCTCAAGGGTCCAGCCCTTGCTGCCCGCAGCGTCGCAATGCTGCCACAAACGCCAAAGTCCCAAAACAAGCACAAATACATACATACAAGCAATAATTTAGGCCGTTCGAGCAATCCGTACATCCACACGACCTTCCGCAAGCACCAGCGGATAGGTAATGACGTCACGGAGGCCGTGCTCATAGCACCATTACGACAGGACCAGTCGCAAGCCCAGAAATCCCATAAAAACAGCAAAGACATACAAAGAAATTGCTCGACATCGGCCAAACAGCGAAACGGTACATCCAAATCGAATTCTAAGGTGAGCATGATGATCAGCGCGTCGCCGCGATCATCGTGCTCACCTTCCCGGGCTTCGGGAGGCACCGGGGAGCTCAAACACAAGCAAGCGGCCCACAACAACTCAAAACACACCCTGGCCGGAGCAACAAGCTCCGGCCGGCTGCCGGCTGACATGCACGGCCAGCGGCGGCCAAGGTGGGATGCGGGGGAGGTGAGGAAGAGGGTGCTCACCTCAGCCGGTGGCGGGAAGCGACGGCGGCGGCGCGGGGAGAAGGGCGGCCCTCGGGTTGGCTAGGGCACGGCGGCGCGGCAACGGACGACGACGGCGGCCGGTGGCGACCCGAGCACCGGCAAGAGGAGCCCGCCGGACGTCGGTCTGCCGGTGACGGTGACAAAAACAACCGGCGGTGGCGGCGGCGGAGCAAGCTCGGCCGCGGCTGCCCTAGATGCCCTAGCCGAGCCCGCGGCGGCTGCGGCGGCGCTCCGGCGGCACGGCGACGGCCGGGGAGGGATGGACCGGCGGCGGCGGTCCCGAGGGTGGCGGCGCGCACCCTCCGTGGCGGCGGGAGGCGACGGTGGCTCGGCCTCCAGCTGCCCCTGCCCGCAAGCAGCAAGCAAGAGCCGCAGGCGGCGCGGCGGCGCACCGGCGGCACGGGGGGGCGGCGGGGGGGAAGGAGGACGACGGCTGCGGCGGTCCTCCTGATGCCGGCGGGAGGTCGCTGCGGCGGCGGCGGCTCGGATCTCAAGCCTACTGCCCACACTCCCAGCAGCAGCCAACTGCGGCGCGGCGGCGCTCCGGCGGCACGGCGACGGCCGGGGAGGAAGGGGGCGGCGCCGGAGGACTCAAGGGTGGCAGTCCAGGCGTCGGGAGGCAGCGGCGGCTCGGGCCCACAAGGCTCGGCCAGCTGCTGCCCTAGCAGCAGCCGCAGCAGCCTGGCGGCGGGGCACGTCGCCGGCGGTCGTGCCACCTCAGGGGGGCTCAGGCATGGGTGCCCCCCCTGGGTGCACACCACAGAGAAGAAGAAGAAGGAGAAGAAGAAGGAGAAGAAGAAGAAAAGGAGAAGGGAAGGGTGGTCGGGGGTGGCGCCGGCCAGGGGATGGCCGGCGGCGGCCGGCCGAGCTTGGGGAGGTTGCTGAGAGGCTGTGGGAGAGGAGGGACACCACAGGGAGCTGAGGGAGAAGAAGAACAATGAGCTCTCTCTCTCTCTCTCTCTCTCTCTCACACACACACAAACTCACATATACACACAAGCACAATTGCAAAAACACCCCTCAAACCCTACGAATTGCTCCTGGGCCCCTCACAGCAGGAACAAAAAGCCCATACACCACCCCCCCCCCCCACAAGCAATCTCACGCGAAACGGTGCGAGAAACAGGGTCCCGATCGCGAAACCAAAAATGTACAATTCGACCTCTCTGCGAAGAAGATGGAAGATCTCTCAATCCGTCCGTCGCATGTCGACACGGATCATGCCATCGTGTTCAGCACTGCCGAGACATCGAATCTACCATTTTGGATTGTCAGATTCAGACTCCGGATCGCGTCGTTAAGCCATTCACTCTCCGCGACAAAACTCAAAAACCCAAAAATACAATAAATACAACTTATATACATATATATATATATATATATATATATATATATATATATATACATACATATATATACATATACATATATATACATATATATACATATACATATATATACATATATATACATATACATATATATACATATATATACATATACATATATATACATATATATATACATATATATATATATATATACATATATATACATATATATATATACATATATATACATATATATATATATATATATATATATATACATATATATACATACATATACATATATATATACATATACATATATATACATATATATACATATACATATATATACATATATATACATATACATATATATATACATATATATACATATATATACACATATATATATATATATATATATGTTCCTGTATATATATACGTAAACAGATCAAAAACGCAGTAACAGGGGAGAGGAACACAGAATTCTAATTTTCAAAAATTTGAATTCTCACAAGATTTATTAGAGCGGCCCGTTATATCGACTGGGTATCTAATATCGTACCTGTAAAGAAAAAGAATGGCAAACATAGGGTTTGCATTGATTTTAGAAATTTGAATTTAGCAACGCCTAAATATGAATATCTAATGCCTATAGCCGACATGTTAGTAGATGCGGCTGCCGGTCATGAAATTTTATCCTTTATGGATGGCCACGCGGGCTATAATCAGATTTTTATCGTCGAAGACGATATATCAAAAACAGCCTTTAGATGCCCAGGGTTCATTGGGACTTTCGAGTGGATAGTAATGCCATTCGGCTTAAAAAACGCCGGAGCCATTTATCAAAGGGCAATGAATTTTATCTTTCATGATTTGATAGGTAAAATTCTAGAAGTGTATATTGACGATATTGTTGTAAAATCTAAATCACCAAGCGATCATTGGGCCGACTTGGAACTTGCATTCAAGCGCATGAGGAAATATAATCTTAAAATGAATCCGATGAAATATGTTTTCGGAGTTTCGGCAGGGAATTTCCTTAGATTTCTTGTCAACCAGAAAGGAATCGAAGTGGACAAAAACAAGGCAAAGGCAATCATGGAATTGCCGCCACCAAAAAATAAGAAGGAATTACAAAGCCTTTTAGGGAAAGTAAATTATCTTCGACGCTTCATATCGAACTTAGCTGGTAGAGTGGGAGTGTTCACCCCATTGCTTCGGCTTAAAAATCAAGAAGAGTTTATTTGGTCCGAAGAGCAACAAGAAGCATTTGAAAACATCAAGAAATATTTAGCTAATCCTCCAGTTCTCATGCCACCTCAACCGAGTCAACCAATGAAGTTGTATATCTCGGCTACAGATGAGAATTTAGGATGTTTGTTGGCTCAAGAAAATTCGGACAAAGAAGAACGAGCCGTTTATTATCTTAGCCGACGTTTGTTAGACGTCGAGCGACGTTATTCGGCAATAGAAAAATTATGTTTAACATTATATTATGCTTGTACTAAATTAAGATATTATATCTTACCACTGGAAGTATCAGTGGTCTGTAAAACTGATCTGATTAAGTATATATTGTCAAAACCGGTTCTGAGAGGAAAAATTGGGCGATGGATATTAGCACTATCTGAATTTCCTCTTAGTTATGTACCGGCAAAAGCTATAAAAGGACAAGCAATAGCAGATTTTCTAGCCGATCATCCTTGTGTCGAAATCGAGGAATCAACACAAAGTTTTATCGGCTGTCAAACATGGATATGTTATTTTGATGGATCGAAAACAGCCGAATTAGTGGGAGCCGGCATAGTAATAAAATCACCAGAAGGGTACAACCATCAATTCGCCTTCGAGTTAGATTTCGGCTGTTCTAACAATCAAGCCGAATACGAAGCATTGATAATTGGCCTTGAAATCTTACAAGAGTTAGGGGCCAAATCCGTGAAAGCTATCGGTGATTCGCAGTTAGTAATAAAATAAGTGAATGGAGAATACCGATGTGAGAATCGAGGCTTGCAAAATTATTTAAATTACACAATCAAACTTCTAAGTCATTTTGGGGAAGTAGAGTTTGAATATGTAGCAAGAGAAGAGAATAAAAGAGCAAACAACTTAGCCCAATCGGCCTCAGGATATAAAGAGCCGAAAATGAATCAAATCAAAATCGAAAAAAGATTATTACCATCGGTTTTCGTAAGAGAACCGATGATCGCGCCACTTGAAGTACAAGAGGATTGGAGAAAACCCTTGGTAGAGTTCCTTAATAATCCTAATATTCAAGTCAGTTATCAATTACGGAAGAGGGCACTCGGCTATTGTTTGTTAAATGGGCAACTCTATAAGAGGACAGCCGAGGAAGTGTTACTAAAATGTTTAGGACCCGAGGAAGCCTTGCTAGTCATAGGCGAAACTCATGAAGGTCTGTGCGGAGCACATTTAGCCGGAAAAAGGCTGAGATGGACAATCCGACGCTTAGGATACTTTTGGCCAACTATGCATGAGGATTGTATAAAATATGCCAGAGGATGTCAAGAGTGTCAATTTCATAGCTCCATACAAAGGGTTCCTGCTTCTGAGATGTATGCAATCATTAAACCTTGGCCCTTTCGAGGATGGGCCATGGACTTAATCGAAGAAATTCAGCCGAACTCTTCGGCTGGACATAAGTCTTAATAGTAGCTGTGGACTATTTTACCAAATGGGTAGAAGCGAAACCAACTAGATTAGCCACTCAAAAAGATATCATAGATTTTGTAGAAGATTCTATAATCCATCGTTTCGGGATTCCCGAAACTATCACAACCGATCAAGGTACCATGTTCACTGGGGGCAGTTTTCACGATTTATAGAATCGAGAAAAATAAAATTGCTTCATTCCTCTTCTTATTATGCTCAGGCTAATGGACAAGCCGAGGCAGCAAACAAAGTTATTATAAATTTAATGAGACGGCATATAGGAGAACATCCAAGGAAATGGAATGAAAAACTTTCTGAAGTTTTATGGGCGTGTCGAACTTCTGTAAAGACCGCTACAGGAGTCACTCCGTTCAAATTAGTTTACGGCCACGAGGCCGTAATACCAGTAGAGATAATAGTTTCTTCCCTAAGGGTTGAAAGGCAAGAAGATTTATTAGCCGAAGAATACAAGGTCTTGATGCATGAAAATTTAGACGAAATAGATAAAACTCGGCTGTTAGCTTTTGATCACATGCAAGCTCATCAGAGCCGAGTAAAACAAGCTTATAACAAAAGAGTTAAGGCAAAAACTTTCTCCGTAGGAGAATTAGTAGTAAAATTGGTATTGCCTATCGGTTGAAAAGACCAAATATATGAAAAATGGTCCCCAAATTGGGAAGGGCCATTTCAGATACACGAAGTAACAAGGGGTAATGCATATTTTTTGAAAATATTAGGAGTAGTAAATGAAAAGCCTGTCAATGGGAAATACTTAAAAAAATATTATTCATCCATGTGGGATAATAGTGGATGACTAGAAGGATAAAATTATTATAAGTCTTTCCAAAAAGTATATATATTACAACCAAAATCAGGAGATTATGAAAGCAAACTCTTGAATTGTTCCCACTCGGCCACCAAGTTAGACTGAGCAAGATCAGCGGCATGTCTTCTTCGCTTTATCAAAGGATGGAATTTGTAGAGTTGAGAAAGTTGCTCGCGGATGGACAAACCTTCATCTTGTTTAGACTGATATTGTGAGCGAAGAGAAGTTCGGTCGTCATGCGCCCATGCCAATGCTTTCTCGGCTTCGGCAAGTTCTTCTTTTAAAGAAACAATACGTTGTTGAAGAGCCAATTCTTGATCTTGCAAGGCTTGATCTTGTTTGTTAAAGTCGGTCAAGGGGGCAGCCACGTCAGCAGCCTTTATTTTCAGAATACCGACTTGAGAAAAATGAGTATCCAAGACGCCTTGTTCGGAAAAGAGTGTTTGTTGCCGAACTAGAAGGGCTGAAAGATGAGTGGATAAAGCCTCAGCAAAACATCGTTCTGAGGAAGGTAAATCGGCTTGATCCAGCAAATCCAAAAGGAGCGCCCCGAGCCGATCCAATTGTTCTGTATTCTGTGCCAAGAGAGGAATACCACTACTATATAATTTTAAACATTCGGCAAACTTTTCTCTGATATCAGCCGAAGTGGTAAAGGAGTCCGTTTCTTCAGTAGATTTAGGACTCGACGTTATTAGCTCTTGTAAGGAAAGAGCTAACGCATCTTGAGTTTGAGGAGGAGGCGAAGTCGTGGCTTCAGCTGGCGACCGGGATGGAAAAAATTGTTCGGTTAGTTCTCTTTCTTGTTCTTGTTCTTCTATCTTTTTCTTCTCTTCTTCTTTTCTCTCTTTCTCTCTTTCTCGTTCATTTTGTTTTTTCTGTTCTTCTCTTTTCTGTTTTATTTCTTCTTCTCTCGTTTTACTTTTTCCCTTTTCAGTCTGTTTTTAATCTTTTTTCTTCCATTCTTCTTCTTTGCTCGCCTGTTTTCTCTCTTCTTCTCATTTCTTATCAAGACGAGCTTCCCGTCTAGCTTGTCTTTCAGCGTCAGAACTTTCTTTCCCCAACAAGGAAGTAGAACGGATGAACAACTTGCCTTTGGATGGCGGATGTTCAACCGAAGGAGATAATGGAGGTGATCCAATTGAAGAATGAGAAGGCGAAGAATCTATCAGTATAGGTTGAGGAATTACCTCGGACCGAGTTGAATCGTCTGGAGATTTAGAAGTGGATTCCACACCTTCGTTTGCATCATCGACCGGCGGGAATTCGGTCGAAAATGTATCTTCAACAAGCATAGGCGTACGAGTTCTAATTGCTACAATCTTACGCCGCTTACGCTGCGGCGGATCGGTTGGTTGGTCAGAAATAATCGGCATCTTTTCAGAATGTTGAGCCGACAAAGTAGGAGTTGGAATCGGCTGATAGGAAAAATTAATAATTAGCCGAAAAGAGTTATTTGAAAAGGAAGAAAGATATGATGATAAGTCGAGACGTACCATAGAAGGATGAGACGAGGCTTCAGGTCTTTCATCCGAATTGCTTCCTGAAGGTCCATGTCCTCGGTCAGGTGAAGATGTTTTGCCTAGATAAAAGAATTATAATTGAAGAATAAGCCAATTAAACACAAGGAGGAACGAGGATCAATAACAAATATGAGACAACACACCTTCAGTATGGTTAAGTCGCCGAAGAACGGGCTGCATCATTGGAAAGAAAAAAAATTTCACAAAAATCGGTCCAAGCTCTTCCATAGCGAAAATCTATAACTCCTGAATGATTCGGCCGAAAGCTAACCAGCTTAAAATATCGACGAAGTCGGTTACCTAGGGCCGAGATTCTGTCAACATCAGCGGCGCTTTTTGTCGGAGGACGTCCGCAAGCAGTATTGCTGGTAAAAAACTTTGCTAGAACAGGAAGGGCTTGAACGAAACCAAACTGCCGAGCAACAAAGTGAGGGGAATACACCTCGGTGCTAGGCATCAATTTAGATCTGATTTTCAAGCCGATGTGTAAATCTCTGGGAGCCAGAAAAGAATACCAGACTTCGGAGTATTCGTTGGCACGAGAAGAGGCTAGTTCATCTTGGATAGACTCGAACTGATTAAGGAGCCATGATAGCCCAGTAATGCGTTCTCCAAAGATAGACCATTTGATAGAGATACTTCTCTCCTTTTCATAAAAGACCAAGAAATATGCACCGAGATCAATCGGTTGGCCTGGAGTAAAGGGCTCTGGACAGCCGAGTGCTAAGCCATATGTGTCGAAAGAAGGAGCCGAATGCAAATCCAAGGGAGTTCGGCAGAAATAAGGGAAATAAATTTGAAGGCACATTTGCAAAAACCATAAAACTCCACATCCTGAACTAATGATAACTCCTTCATCGGACGGGAGGGGTTTAATCGATTCAAAGATTTCTCGGTATACAAAAGCAAGAAAATAAGTGCCGAGTGCTAATTTTTCGCCGTTGGCTAAAGCAACGACGATTGGGAGAAAATCTCGGTTGATTTTTTGAGAACGGGTGCAAAATAGGTTATGGCAAAGCCAATACAGAAGAAAGGCTATGTGTTCCTTACGGGTGACAGGATCAGGAGCCTGACCTGCAAAACGACGGATGAATTTGGTATATGCCAGGTCCATCTTAGGATCAAGATGGGCCTCAAAGTCATCGACGCCGTCGGGACAATAAGCCATCGAAAGGGTAACGCCATGAGGACGAAGGCCGACTATCGCCACTACGTCGAGAAGAGTAGGAGTGAAGGGTCCTCCTCAGAAGAAAAAAGTGTTAGAAGTAGTAGACCAAAAACACAGAGCCGATGCCAAAAGCAAATGGTCGGCGATGGGTGGAGTTCTGAAAAGCTGGATAGCTTCATATATCCCAACTTCACGCCATGTATCGGAGTAAGATGCTTGGACTCGATCTAACCAGGCAATGTAAGCATCAGAGATGCTTGGCCAAGTTCGAAGACTTCTTCCAACGGATGAAGAAGTAGTCCAGGAAGCAAGTCAATGGATTTCGCCAGGAATGGGAGACCTTCAGTCGAGAAAGGGGAATCTTCAGGAATAGGGTCCTCCAAAAATGAAGGGCCAAGAACAAGTCGAGAGGGGTCATTTTTGACAAATATACGAAGAAGAGTATAATCGATAGATGGAGAAGAAGGAAGCGGCGGAACGGGAGCCATTTGAAGTAAATAACAAAAGGAATATGCGTAGATGAAGAGAAGGTGGAAGAAGAAACCAGGGAGTCGGGTCGCCGAAAAAGAGGAAGAAAAAAGAGATGTTAGCCGTCAGGAGGTCTTTTCGGAGGTTTAAACTCATGATGATGAAAGGACAATATTATAAATGACCTAATTAATCCCGCACATAAGACAAAAAAAAGATCGGGAAAATTATGGCCGTCAGAAGGTGAAAAGACGACTGAGAATAAAAGAGTGTAGCCCCTTTTGTTAATTTCGAAATTCTGATTAGGAGTCTATACGTCATCTACCGAACAAACGTTCGGAAGCTGCCGAGGGGGCAATTGTTGATACCTCGAAAATCGTGCGGCCGTATGAGACCGGCGTATGAAAATTACAAGGGAACAGTAAATCGGGTGTTGGAAATATGCACCAAAAAACTAAAAGACGGTTGTTGAAAACCACTTATGGTTGAGATTAGCCAGGAGTGGCCCGAGAAAAGAGGGACTGGCCGATCATGGTAATAACTGAAGACCTTAGGCGGATACAATAAATTAACAGAAAACGCCTTGGGAAGGGGTCTTTTTTTCTTCAGAGAAACAATAAGACAATTTTCAATTCCTGCATTATTTTCTGTATTTTCTAGGAGTAGTCCAATTGTAATCTTCTTTTCCAGCATTTACTGCTTTTTTTAGGAATAGTTTAAGATAGATTTAGTCCCTGTAAACAGTCCGACTCTACATATATATATATATATATATATATATATATATATATATATAATTTCCATTCGGCTCGTCAGCCGACCTAAGTATTCTCTTTTATCCACGTTTGCTCGGCTCATCAGCCGATACAACATCTCGTATGCTATCAGAACTTGGCTGATCTGATCCCTCATCGGCCGAATCGTTTGATACAGTCTAGGGCGCAAATCTCGAGGATCATTTCAAGAAGTCGTTTTACCTTTTCGCACACACATCGAAAAGGCCCGGACTCGGTCAACGGTCTAGGAAAAACAGAGCACAACAGTTGTATACCCTAACGACTAAACTTCCAACTTCTTCAAATTTCTCGTGATCTAATATAATTAAAGTTTGTTGGCTCCCTACATGTTTCTTGGGGGATTGTAGCTAGTTTCAAGACTCAAAATTGATGACTTCACACTAAGAAAATAAAAATTTTGCAATTCAAAAGTTTGATTGAAACTCGATTTCACCTATC
The DNA here is from genome assembly GCA_016920855.1 of Puya raimondii. Lineage (NCBI taxonomy): Eukaryota > Viridiplantae > Streptophyta > Magnoliopsida > Poales > Bromeliaceae > Puya > Puya raimondii. The sequence goes on from JABWPP010000049.1 coordinate 47,503,369, forward strand.
CAATAAGTAAGGAACTTGAATAGCTTCAAAATTAGTGGATTTAGAAACTAGTGGCTTATGAAAATATCCCTTCTACATTTTTTCTAAGTGGTAAAATTGGTCGCCACCTCTGCTCGTGCTTGGTACTACTCGATAATTTTATGAGATTTCTTCCTTAGCTCAGATTATTTCTATATCCATTTTATTAGCGTCGAATGAGCAAACGAAAGAAATCCTTCCTACCAGCGAGCTTTATTGCCATATTATAATCTAAGTGCTACCACAAGGGTGACACTCTCGATAAGAAGATGACACCGAAGGAAGCATTGCATCGAGTGGTGAGCCAAAGCAGCTTGCTCCTAAATTGCTTTCAAAATTGATTTTTTTCCCCACAACGAGAATCGTTACATGGAGGGCACACTTTGCGTATAAAGTGGAGCCCCCCTATTGTGCGATGCTCGCCGGTTTAGTGAGCTTAGCACTACTCTTTGAATTTTGTGTCTAGTTCAATTCCCGAATTGGTTCTTGACCCTGCAAGCTTTTATCAAAGAGAAGGTGGTATCCGAGCTCGTGGAGTGAAGAAAGGCGCAACCTCTCTCAAGTTAGATATTTAGTGTTTATCAGCTCTACACCGAATAGCTTTTCTAATTATTTTCTTACGCCTATTTGGATCTCTAATTCTAGCTTGAGCTAGTTGAAGTTATCTCTAGAAAATTTGTAGGATACACAACAAAAAACAATTGCATTTGGTGAGTTAGGATATAGCCACTTTCTCCCAAGTATTTTGAGCGGTTTAAAAATATATATCTAGGTATTATCCTTTTCCATCCTTATTTAATATTTCTTTTTAAAAAAAAAGATGTTTTAGCTAACCAACTAGGCCAATTTGCATAAAAAATTTATTAGTTTTGAGAATTTGCAAAAGTAAGCCGCCTTTTTGAATTTTGCAGATTCAGGCCGAATTTTCAAAAAGATGACCAAACTATCCCTCTTTCAAAATGCATAAAAAGTACATGCATTGAATGTCTTAAAAAATACAACTGACAAGTCATTATTACAGCTACCTTTCTCTTAAAAAATAAAATTCTTATCTAACATATAAATAAAAAAATTTAAATAATAAAAAAATAATGAATGAATGGAATACACCTTAAATAGTGCAACATCATTTCAAATTGTGCAACATTTCCTTCCAAATAGTGTAATATTTATGCAAACAGTGCAACATTTGCACAATTTAGGCCACAATTTATATAATGTTGCACAATTTTTATACTAAATTACGGATAATATAGTACATTACGCGCAAATAATATAACATATTATAATATACTATAAAAATCATGCAATATATGAATAAACGGTGCATATTTTGCACTATTTGTACAACTATTTACATTATTTGTGTAAACGTTGTATTATTATGAAAGAATGTTGCACCATTTAGATATTATGTTGCACTCTTTTTTAAAAAAAATTAAATTGCATTGTATATATTAAATAAAGTGTCAAATTTTTTGAAAATGACAACTGCTAAGTCATAATTGCGTGTACCTTTCTCGAGAGATAAGAATCCTCATTTAAGATAAAATAAAAATATAATATAATTAATAAGATGAAAGAGTGCAACATCCTCTCAAATAGTGCAAATTCTCTTCCAAATAATATAATATTTGTGTAAATAGTGCAACATATGCATCGTTAATACAAATATTGCATAATTTTTATACTAAATTATGAATAATATAATATATTACGCGCAAATAACACGTAAATAATATAACATATTACAACATATTATAAAAATCAAGCAATATATGTATCAACGGTGCATACGATGCACTATTTGTACAAATATTTACACCATTTGTATAGACGTTGCACTCTTTTCTTTTTAAAATTAAATTGTATTGTATATATTAAATAAAGTGTCAAATTTCTTAGAAATGACAACTGCTAAGTCATAATTGCATCTACCTTTTTCGGGAGACGAGAATTCTCATTTAAGACAAAATAAAAAATAAAGTATAATTAATAAGATGAAAGAGTGCAACATCATCTCAAATAGTGCAACATTCTCTTTCAAATAGTGCAATATTTGTGTAAATAATGCAATATATGCATCGTTAATACATATATTGCATGATTTTTATACAAAATTATGAATAATATAGTATATTACGTGCAAATACTATAATATATTATGATATATTATAAAAATCATGCAATATATGCCAAACGATGTATATGTTGCAATATTCACATAAACATTGCGTTATTTGGAAGAGAATTAATGTTGCACTATTTGGAAGAGAATCCTGCACTATTTGAGAGAATGTTGCACTCTTTCATTTTATTAATTATATTATATATTTTTATTTTGTCTTAAATGAGCATTCTCGTCTATCGAGAAAGGTACATGTAATTATGACTTAGCAGTTATCCTTTCCAATAAATTTGACACTTTATTTAATATACAATGTAATTTAATATTTAAAAAAAAAAGAGTGCAACATACCATCTAAATAGTCCAACATTCTCTCATAATAGTGTAATATTTACACAAATAGTGTAAATATTTATACAAATAGAGCGAAATATGCACCATTTATATATATATAGCATGATTTTTATAGTATATTATAATATGCTATATTATTTGCGAGTTATTTGCGCATAATATATTATATTATTCGTAGTAACAGTCATGCAATATATATATTAACGATGCATATGTTGCACTATTTACACAAATATTATACTATTTGGAAGAGAATGTTGCACTATTTGAGAGGATGTTGCACTCTTTCATCTTATTAATTATACTTTATTTTTTTATTTTATCTTAAATAAGGATTCTCGTCTCTCGAGAAAGGTACATGCAATTATAATTTAGCAGTTGTTATTTTTTAAAAAATTGACACTTTATTTAATATATACAATGCAATTTAATTTTTTTTTTTTAAAAAGGTACAATATACAATCTAAATAGTGCAACATTCTCTCATAATAGTGCAACGTCTATACAAATGGTGTAAATATTTGTGCAAATAGTGCAACGTATGCACCGTTGATACATATATTGCTTGATTTTTATAATATATTGTAATATGTTATATTATTTGCGCGTAATATATTATATTATTCGTAATTTAGTATAAAAATTATACAATATCATATAAATTGCGGCCTAAATTGTGCAAATGTTGCACTGTTTGCACAAATATTACACTATTTGGAGGGAAATGTTGTACAATTTGAAATGATATTGCACTATTTAAGGTGTATTCCATTCTTTCTTTCTTTTTTTATTATTTAATTTTTTTTATTTATATATTAGATGAGAATTTTATTTTTCAAGAGAAAGGTAGCCGTAATAATGACTTGTTAGTTATATTTTTCAAGACATTTAGTGCATGCACTTTTTATGCATTTTGAAAGAGGGATAGTTTGATCATCTTTCTAAAAATCTGATTCAAATCTGTAAAATCTAAAAATGCGGCCTACTTTTGCAAAATCTCAAAACTATAAAAAAATTTGTGCAAATTGGCCAACCAACTATTTTAAAATTTTACAAATATCTTTTTTACAATACTTTTAAGTATATATATCATCGTAAAGTTATAAGATAGAATAACAACATAATATGGTCTAAAAAAAAATTGTTTACAGATAACAAAAGTTTTAAATTTTTTTGCAGCTTTCCTCTATGTATGCCTCTTCCGCACAAGTTCTAGCTGGGTCATTATTTTTCAATAATCGTCAATTTTAGCAGTGCCCGCTAAATTTAGCGCATCGCAGGATAATTTAATGCTGCGATCTTTTTTAAATTTTTTGAAAGTTAATTAAATGCTTTGACATGAATGCATAAAAATATTGGCTAACGGTAACATATGACATTTGTTGGTCTCTCTCTTTCCTGAACCTCGTTCACCAGGTCATCGGTGAACCGACCAATATTATGCAATACTATCTCTCTCCAATAAATTTTTTATAATTTTAAAATATATAACAATTATTTCAGTCTAGTTATCACGTGGTGGACCGGGTCTATATATTTTTTTAAAATCCCTCTTTTATTTCAAAATCACATTCGAATCGCTACCCCCTCTCTCTCCCCCCCCACCCCCCCCCAAAATCCTTCGTTCGATTCCCTTCGAGCTGCGTTCGAGTAAAGTATTTTCCCTCAGCGTCACAGCTCCGCCGCTCCAACTCGTCCCTCTCCGCCTCCGCACCTGCATCGTCGATTTCGCCCGCGACCTCCGCCCTAAGTATTGCAAGCGCAACAACTTCTCAAGCTTCGGCGACCCCGGATCTCGTTTTGTGGCTTCAAATTAGGATCTCGTGCGATCTTTTGACAGGGATTTACGTAGATCGCGCCGGATCGAACGAGGCGAGCGGCGCCTCCTTTTGCGACATCCACCGCCGAAAGATCGGCCCCTCCGCGCATCGTCGTCCTCTCCTTCGAGCTCGGCGCCTCCTCCTCCTGCCCCCGAGCTCGGCTCTTTCGTGAGTTTAGCTTTATTTATAATGTTCTCAATATGCATTTCTAGTATCTCCTTTTGACAGCATATGATTCACTGTTGCTGCTCATATATATATATATACCCATTAGTTTATGATGTATTGTTTAATTCTGATTATTCAAAGAGAAGCTTTTTAATTTAAGTTTCGCAAGGTACGAAATAGAGTGTGTATGTTCATTCACTGATAGCTTTTTTCTTTTCTTTTTATGTTCTTTTTGTTCATTATTTCCAAAATTTTCTAATTTGAACATTGATATCTCTTTTCCATTTAAAAGGATGTATTTATCACTTTGCATTTCTTTGCAGTTCAGGATTGCTTACAACAAGCTGGAATCTGATCTTTCCAGCAATAGAAAGACATCCGAAGAACTTGAAGACGTATTAAGTTGAACAGAGAGACAACTTGAAGAAAGGCAGGCAGGAATCAGTAAGTTTACTTAAGAGGACTTATTAACTTGCCATTTGGATTAATTCGATGCAGAAATCATAAAATTGTAGACCCATGCGTGTACTACCTCTGCTACTGAAATTATTTGTCGTCATCTCTTCACGTTTTAGTTTTAGATCAACTTCATCATTATGGAATATGGACTATGGCTTGTAAATTCACATGTTTTTGTTGAATTTGATCTTATATAGTAGCTGAATGAATAGGAGTTTTCAGTTTTGAATGTTTGATCATATACAGTAGCTTTATGTTTTCATTGAATTTTTTTCGTTGAATGCTCATAGATTCACATGTTTTGCACATTTACATTTGGAATGTAAGAAGTTTATTACAAGTAGTTCCTATTTGAATGAATCACATGGCCCATAAGTAGTTCCCTATTTTAATGAATCACAAGGCAATTGAACTTTCTTTCTTTCTTAAGTTTCAGCACATACACAATTGCCATTTCTTGAATGAATTATACTTAATTTTTTTTTCATATTATTGTTCTTTAGTATGTACTTATTTGTCTCTCTCTATATATGCTTTTTTTAGTTATTTCTTCTCCAAGTTTGCCACATCCTCATTCATCTCAACAATCAGTATCTGTTGTTGGCACTAATGAGCCATGTGATACTCAAGAGAAAGATAAAACAACTGATAATAATGATATGGAAGAGATTGGAAATGAACTAGAAGGAAAGAGAAGTCATAAAAAAAAATTTCTAAGGTTTGGAAATGTTTTGAAGAAGTAGAAGTTCTTGAGAATAAAGTCTTAGTGAAAAAGATCAGATGCAAATATTGTAAAAAGATGTATTCAAAACCGAAGACGGGCACCGCCACACAACTGAAAAGGCATATGAATGAGTGTTTGTACCTGAAAAATCAGCCTAAAGATCAAGTTTTAATCAATTTTACACCAAGTGAACCTCTAGATATGGGGTCGAATTTTCACTTGTCCTGCGCTTTGTACTACCATTCAATGACTTTACAATTCTACTGAGCTTTACTATTCTTCTAATCTTTGCTCTATTTACTGTATCTCTGAGAGCCTTCCTGGTTCACATTGCGCTACCTTGGAGACGTGCCAACGAGGTAGCTCGTGTTCGTGGTATTGCTAGAAGTGATCGCCGACGCCTCGCACGTTGAGGGGCAATCTTGCTTCTAGGACAATGCCTAGCACGCCTCAACCCGCAAGCCTTATCTGAACTCTTTATTTCTATAATATTTTGACATCGCTTATTGCATGCGATTTTTCAAAACAGTTGTTTAATGGTTTCGAATCAAAATATTTGAGAAATACATATTTCTACTAAAACAATAGACTTATTTCCAACATTCTAGAAGCAAGATTTATTTCCAACAGTGCGAATATGGCTTACGTGGTATGCAAGTGCTTATGCGCTTATGTGATATGCAGGTGCATATGAAGTTCACATAAGTTTAAATAAAACATAGTGATTATCACAAAATATAAGAAACATTTGAGAGTCAAAGAAAAAAGAATTCATCATAGAAGAAGAGAAATAAATAATATATAGAACTTTTAATGACCTTTTACATATTTTAGATCATTGTAACAATGTACACATCAAAGTTTTAGGTAATATATTTAAAAAAATAATTCTAGAAATAAGATATTCTATAATCAAAATCAATCAACAAAAGTGTACGTATTATGTATGATATCTTATGTGTTCGAGTAGCTATTAAAGATATGTCGTGCTAAACCTACTTACTTGCTTAAACTTCACTATAGTAGATTGCTTAATTATGTGCTCATTATGCATTTCTAAGTTATATGTGGTGCAACCAAACAGCCACATCCGCATATGCGGATGCATATAGGGGTGTGTGCACCGCCTTTTAGAATAGTGATTTATGGATGGTCATGCTGTCTTACATGAATAAATTTCTTGCAGGAGAAAACATTTCTCCAAGATGACTAATCTCCCGAGTGATCAGCTTGTGCAAATGGAGACGACATGCGGATCTCTTCTATATGAGCTTCAGGTACTATGAAAATTTCTTCCATAGTCAATAATTATCTCATTTTTTTTCCGCTCTATTTTTGTCAAAGATACATGATAAAGGATGTGCTATAACAATTCAAATTATCCTGAATTAAGATCATATTGCATAATCCCTAATCTAAGCCCATCAAATACCATATTCTATTGCAGTTGCATGCAGTGATATAATTGCTTAAGTTCTGTTTGGATGGAGAAAGCTAGAAAATAAGGAGGAGAGAGCTATTTCTCTTGCTTGGACTAAATTTTAAGGGACAACAGAAAGTTAAGAAGAAGCAAAAGGAAATAAACCCAACTTATTTTCACATTTCTTATTTTCATAAATAGCTTTTGCTTAATAGAAGAGAAATGGTTTGTGCTTATCATTGCTATTCTTGTCGAATCCCGTCTCTCTCTCTCTTTCTCTCTCCACTTGATTGTTTGCAATGCTCAAAAAGTATAATATATAGTCTTTTGCGCTGTCCCTCTCTATCTCTCTTCTACCTCGTGTTGTACATCTAATTGTTTGTAATGCTCAGAAAGAATAATTTACAGTTTTTTGCTATCCTCTCTCCATCTTCTTTGCAGAAAAGTTTTAGAACTTGATATTATAATTGTCTACGACTGATGAAATTGTATGCATATGGTGCATTAGTAGTGATGTACTTTCTCTCTTCTTTGCTCTGATACCATGTGACATTATGCTTTTGGAGAACAACCGTTGTTTCATTTAATTTAACAGTACTAGTGGGCAGGGTCGTCACATCTCTTCCTTTTGCTCTGTCTACATCCAAGCAAGATAATGAAAATTTAGTTTCTTTTGCATATTTTCTCTCTCTTTTCTCTCTTATTGTCTCTCCTTCCTAAGTTATCAAATGAGAACCATTGAGAGTCCCCATCGACACTATCATATAAATGAATTATTTGTTTAATCATATCATCTGCTTGTCTGTAGATAAAAATTCAAAAGTACCTATATGCATTTGTTCTTTTTTGTAGAATAACTCTACAATTATGAACATTATTTTTGTCTTGTGAATGCTATTGAGTGCAGGTGATATGGGATGAAGTTGGTGAAACCGATGCAGAAAGGGACAGAATGCTTCTCGAGCTCGAACAAGAGTGCCTGGAGGTCTATAGACGCAAGGTAGACCTGGCCAATCGCTGCAGAGCTCAGCTGCGGCAAGCCATTGCTGATGCTGAAGCAGAGCTTGCAGTCATCTGTTCTGCAATGGGTGAGCGACCGGTTCATATTAGGCAGGTTCGTTTCTTTTATTAACATTTTAAGCTCAAAAGAATTATTTGCTTGAAATTATTAGTTTAAAATTTTCAAGCATCTGTATCATCTAAGCAGCTAGGTTGTTCCTGTTTATTTTGCTAATCAGGAGAGAATTGTATGAACTATTGCCTTACATCAGCAGTTTCTGCTAAAATTATCAAGCTGAGTTCTATAATTAATAAATCTTCAGGCACTTAACTGCTAGAAGTTATAATGGGAAATTGTAGGTTAGTTTTACTAGTAGTAATTCGGGTGATCTTATCAGTCCATTCAGAATGCTGGAAGCTTAAAGGAGGAGCTCAAGGCCATTACTCCACAACTGGAAGAGATGCAAAAGAGAAAGACTGAAAGATGGAACCAGTTTCTCGAAGTTATAGAGCAGATAAGGAAGATCACACTTGATATCAGGCCTACGGACTACACTCCTGCCAAGTTGGTTGTTGATGAATCTGATCTATCCACAAGAAAGCTTGAGGAATTGCACAAGCAACTGCAGTGTCTTCAAAAGGAGAAGGTTGTACCTAATGCATTGAGCTTAAATAAGCTATAGTAGTGTAAAACATGGTTCTTGTAGTTTTTTGACTTACAAATCTCTTTCATCTCAGAGTGATCGCTTAAAGAAGGTGATGGATCACCTGAACAGTTTGAATTCATTATGCGACGTACTTGGTATAGATTTCAAGCAGACAGTTTCCGACGTACATCCCAGCTTAGATGGAGCTGAAGGATCGAAGAACATAAGTAATGAGACGATCCAAAGGCTGGCTTCTGCAATAGAGAAATTAAGAGATATTAAGCTCCAGAGAATGCAAAAGGTAAGTGCTTTAGTTGAGTTACACAAAAAATGGTTTGATCTTTCAATTGCTTAAAGTTCTAAATGTGGCAGCTTCAAGATCTTGCAAGTACTATGCTGGAGCTGTGGAATCTCATGGATACTCCAATCGAAGAGCAGCAGCTGTTTCAGAATGTTACACGTAACATAGCTGCATCAGAAGATGAAATCACGGAGCCTAATACCCTTTCTATCGATTTCCTTAGTTATGTACGTGGATTGCACCCAAAAAAGATGGAAGTTTTAGTTTTTCTTCTATAACGTCAATAAACTCCTTGAGGTCAGGGCAAATTAGTGAGAGCTCATGTTTGTTGCAGGTGGAAGCAGAAGTGTTGAGGCTTGAACAACTGAAAGCGAGCAAGATGAAAGATCTTGTACTGAAGAAGAAAACTGAACTGGAGGAGCTTCGACGACGGACACATCTTGCTGGGGAAACAAATTGTGAAGCAGAATTCGCAATTGAGGCTATTGAAGCTGGTAATATTAATAATACAATCAAAATGGATATGGTGATGCTATATTCCCTATCGTCATGCATAAAAATTTTGATCCCAGTTTTATCGTTCTATCCTTTTGTATTTTTTTCTGTTGCATCCGCATTATTATGTATGCAATCTTCTCATACCATCTTTTTCTTCTCTCTTCTATTGCAGGGGCAATAGATCCTTCTTTAGTGCTGGAACAAATTGAGGTCCAAATTTCAACAGTTAAAGAGGAAGCATTTAGCCGGAAGGATATTCTTGAAAGGGTCGAAAAATGGTTGGCTGCATGCGAGGAGGAATCCTGGCTTGAGGAGTACAATAGGGTTAGGCATTTGACCAACTGTGCAATCAAGAGTTCATACATTTCTGCAATTACTTATGTATATTTGTATTTATACCTTAGGATGAAAACCGATACAATGCGGGAAGGGGTGCTCACCTTACACTCAAGCGGGCCGAAAAAGCCCGAGCTTTGGTTAACAAGATACCAGGTAATCATGTCATTTTCAACTGCTCCATAACATAATATTACAATTCTTGGTGCTACTTGGTTGTTTTTTCATCTAATTAACTTCTTATCTGATTGATTCTATGATGTGTCTTGAGCAGCAATGGTAGATAATTTAGCTGCTAAAATAACTGCATGGGAGAAAGAAAGGGGCTTGGAGTTCACGTACGACGGAGTAAGGATCTCGTACTGCATCTTCCATTCTTACATTGGGTGAAAATGGATAAACAAATTGCAGCCAACTCATGTGTATTTACCTTCATTTTTTGAAATGCAACTCAATTCGAGAATTATAGTGCTGCGAGTGTCAGAGCCATAAAAATTTGGAATTCTTTCTGTTAGTATCAAATATGGATGTGCTATTTCTTTTCAGATATACGTAAAAGATTATTAGGTATAGCTGGAAATATATTGCATGAAATAATTAAGAGCTTTGAGAAGTAATGTGAGCATATCTAGTGTATTATGCTTAAAAAATTATAAATGTTTGTGATGTGGATACAGCTAGAATATTTCTTGTGTTTCCAGAAGCTACCTAAATATGGATGTGGGTCCCAATACAAGTTTGATAAGCTAATGTAAATTGATATCCAGCAAAACTCCATATTGGAAGCCGGATTAGATGTATACAATTCAGCCCATTTTTATTTGATTCCGCGAGCAAAAATAACAATAGAAAATCTTGTTACTCATAATTTCCTCACCTGATTTGTGCAGGTTCTCCTTCTTTCCATGCTGGAAGAGTACACCATAGTGAGGCAGGAGAAAGAGCAAGAACACAAGAGACAGAGGGTAACTAATGCCTTCTGAATGCTACCAGTTTTGTACTAGTCTGCATTGGTTTACAAGATTTCCCCTAATTATAAGTGTAAATGCAGGATCAGAAGAAACTTCAGGGCCAGCTTATAGCTGAGCAGGAAGTGCTCTATGGATCGAAACCAAGCCCTTCAAAGCCTCAAAGCGCAAAGAAGTTGCCGAGAACTTCTACAGGAGTCCCAAGCCGGCGGCTCTCTCTTGGTGGAGCCATAATGCAACCGCCAAAGCCGGATTTGCTGCACTCGAACAAGTCAATCCGTTCAGCCAAGAGGACAGATGATATTGGTACCTTATCACCTGGTAATATATATATTTCCTTGGACCTTTTACAGAAATGGGCCTGCATAATTAGTTAAATGAATACCCATGTAAAATTAGAATTTAATTGCATGTCCTTTGAAACTTGTTTTTACATATACACCCCTGCAAAGTTTGCATTCACATATATGCTCTTTGACATTGAGTTTATCAAAAAAAAAGGTGTCTTAGAGAGACTCAACCAATTCATGGGAGTAGTTGGTTGTGAATTTCTTAAGTTAGTTTAAAGAGGGGCATTTGTAGATTGATCCTGAGTTTCAAAGTTCTGTTCTGCTTTCTTAGGGAAGATATGAAAATTCAAACAGTACCAGCATATCTAAGTACTTTTGTAGTGTTATATTTGTCGGTTAATTTTAAGTTCCATCAGGAGCTTGCATGAAGTTGTATCTGCTTTGGTTATTATACTATTCGCCACAACATTTTAAATGATCTCAGGTAGGAGAGGCTTAGATATCGCCGGCCTCCCTGTAAAGAAGCTATCTTTCAATCCGGTGAATCCTCCTAGACAGGCAGAAACTCCCCGAAAACCCTTTGCTCCAATTGTAATCGCGAGCAACATTCCATCCACGCCATCGAGGCTGATCTCCGATGAAACTGAAGAGGAGAACAAGAACAATCTGAAGACTACAATGGCAGCCCCGCCTCCTAAAACTCCTATGACTGCTTACATTCCGATGCAGATGGCGACGACTCCCGCTCCAACCTGTCTCATGTATGAAGCAGCTGCGACGGTGAAGGCACAGGAAGCAGAGGAGTTCGAGTACTCGTTCGAAGAGAGACGACTTGCTTTCTATCTTACGAGATGAGCAGAGCCAATCTTTTGTTGTATCAGTAATATTGAAGTTTGAATGATGTTGTTTTCTTGCCGAATCAAGTCGATGCCACAAGTCGACCGCAGTCGGCTTTCATTCTGTGAATTGTGACCTTAGAAGTTAGTCTTCTGTTATTGGTAATGAAAGGCCATTACAATCATGCCTGAATGAATTCTGGTTTTACATTCTTCCAAAACTTTGCTACATTACATACAAGTAGGCTTGTGCATAATTGTTTTTCGTGCAGAACTTAAATTTCCAAAATCTCCTCAACATCTATCTGCGGAACCTAGACGTACATCCTTTGCTTCTCTTCTCAACCGAAAGCTTTAAGCTAATTTGAAGTTTGCTAATATCTGTCTATAAATCATATTCAAGTTATTTAGGTAATTTATATTTTACTTGGTTAGTTTGTATTTTATTTGTTAAAAATTAAGACTTACACGTTTGGTTCATACTTGAAATTTGGGGTGCAAAACGGACCGGGTGGTTGGCAGGCAGGCTTGGCCGGCACTGCACGGCCTGCATACAAGCCGACCCAGGGGAACGGCCCATTTGAGTCATCCCTACTGGGCCGGCCCGGTCCGAACCGTCCTGATGCCTTTTCTTTTTATATTTTTTAAAAGTTTCACATATATACATAATTATATTAGAGTTCGGCTATAACACTATCGAGAGCACCAAGCGATTGGTGCTTGGTGCTACTAAGTTTTTCGCCGTCATTTTTATCCGTCAGATTATATTATTCAACCAACTAACTATTTACTCAACCCTAGGAGACCACTATCATTCTAACCGCACATCTCTAATAGCACTAATGATTTGGTACTATTAATACTATTCTAGCCTAATTCATTATATTATTATTAAAAATATAAAAGTATAATTTGGAAAAAAAATAATAATTAAAAAAATAAAAGGATTTGGATACGAAATAAGTTTAATATGAGCAGATACATCAAATTCAGAAATTTTCAGTTGGTTACGGGATAGTTAATAATGATAAGATAATCTTAAGAATTAAGATTATATTGGATTGTAGTTGGATTAGAAATAGAAATACTAATCGATAAAATGGGGATAGGAATAGTACTAATAGGAATGGGAGATTTTCTATTCCTATTTCTACTAATTAATATAAATAGGAATAGCAGTATATTAAACTTCTCTGTAATTGCATGGACTATTAATTAATAATTAATTAATTAATACGAGGTGAGCGAAAGAGAAAGAGAGCCTTCTTTCTACTTGTGACGGGGATCGGCGGCGAATTGAAGCTATTCTTCGCATTCCGGTGATAGGAGCTAATTTGATTCGGCAATGTCGGAGATCGTAGAAATAGGTACGATTTTCTTTGCATACTCTAAAATTAGTTTCTTGTTGCTGTGCGCGGTCGACGCTGGGGCTTAACATGTATGGGCGGCCGCCACGACGAAGTTAGGTTTTTTCTTTAGGGGGCAATTGGTTATATACCCCTAAAAAGTTTCGAATTTTCTGATTTATCCCTCTTAGAAGGCTAATACTTCTATTAAAAATACCTCTTTTACATTCCAACCTATTTCAAATCTACCTCTAGAGTTAAATTCTGTTAGTGAACGGTTAGCAATAGCTGTTATCTCTGTGAAATTACTATTTTGCCTTTTTAAATATACCCTTCTACCATCACCGACTTTTCTTATTTACCCTTAAGTTAGGGGCATAAGAAGTATTTTATTTTTTCATCTTTTCAAATATACCCTTCTACCATTACCAATATTTCTTATTTGCTCTTAAGTTAAGGGCAAAAGAGGCGTTTTGATTTTTTTTTAACTCCGGTAGATGTTTAACTCGCGTTTAACTCAGGTTAATTTAACGGGTGGTAACTGTAGGAGTATTTTTAAACAACGGAGGAACATATAAGAGGTATATTAGAAAGAAAAAAAAAAGTAGGAATAAATGAGTCTAAGTTTTGGAAGGTATATAGGCAATTATCCCTTTTTTGTAATTATTTTTCGCTTCCAGGCATGCATTCATCTAGAACGTTCCATGCAAAAATAGGTGGAAAAGTTTTTTTCAGTTTCAAAATTGATTTTTCTATTGTTTGATTAGTTGTAAAATAATTTTCACTTAAATTTTTTTTACAGATTAAAAATAACACAGTGGAAACGAAAATTTCAGGAAAAAATAAAAAAAGCCCACTTCTCGCCGCTCGCTAACATAGGCTTTATAAGAAATCAACAAGATATTGATATAATCCTTCATAAATTAGATAAGCTAGAAATAGTAGGAGAAAATTCTAGCAAATATTAAAAAAAAAACGAGGTATTCTATAAACTAGAAATTATAAACCCTGAATATATTATACGAACAGCAGCCATAGAAGCTACAAATCAAGATAAAGAAGATTTTAAAATGCATATATATATAGACGAATTAACTGCGGCATTGGGTTGCGGACCAGTCCACCCAATAGAAAAAGAAAAAAATTGCATGCACCGGATGCGTCAGTAACCTATGCACCACAATGTTTATTTAATGATCCATATTCTAAAATTAAAATTTAACTTGATATAAAGAAAATTATAAAATTTAACAATCTCTTACTAGGGCATCTGTCTAGTAGTCACAATAATGAACTTTTGATTTTTCAGAATAAAATGACTTTAATTTCACCAAATTTAATAAATTTAATTATTAGTTAGCAAATAAAACTGAAATAATTAGTATCTAATGGCTAATAACATTGTTGACAATTAGTAGGTTAAATAAAAACTTGGTAAGTTTAATAACATTGTTACTCATTTATATTGTAGTTTTATTTACCGAAAAAGTGATTAAAACTATCGAATTATTGAATAAAATATAATTTATGTTTTAGTTGATTATGTTGCAAGCTAGCTATTAATCTAATTTTTTTAGGGTTCATATAGTTAGTAATGTTAAAAATTTCATTAAAGTTTAAAAGCCTATTAGCCATTAATTATCTAGTTTTATATGCTAAATATTGAAGACTAAAATCATTAAATTTTATAAAATTTCTAATTTATTAGACTAAATTCATTAAATTCCAAAAAATCAAAAAGTTAAGAGTTGAGGAGCCACTTCAAGACCACCAAAAGATGATGGGCTCTCTGTATAATTTCACCTGCAGAGGGTTTTAAGTGCTGTTATAAATCGAAATCTAAATTATTCGATATATTTTATGATATTTAAAATATTTATATAAAAAATTATAAATTTTGTATAATTATTTTTATGAATCGGGTAATATTTTTCTTTATGCAGTTTAATTATTGAGATTACTAAAAATATGAGTAATAAAATTTTGAATTTTATCATTTTTATTTTAATGTTAACCGACCCTTTAAAAAAAAGTAGGTCACATCTATTCAATTAAATTTTAATTTTAAAATATTATTAAATAAATGGTGCGGTGCACAGAGCATTTACGTATCGGCAGTCTCTAATTCGGTGTAGAATTTGTATTACTCATCAGCTAATTTGGATTGGGTCTATATAAAATAATAAATGCCTGCTTATACGTTCCAATCAGAGTGGATATACCGATCTAATGGATTTCGTGTTTTAGCTAATAACATCAAATACATTCATTTTTGGGTGCCTGAGTAGCAATGCATGCTCATACATTTTCTCATAAACATAATTACTAGAAAAGCTTTCAATTAGCCTCTGAGGTTTGACGTACTTTTACTTTGCTAATTTATAGTTTGAAAAATGCCACTAGTTTTATTTTGTTCACCGTTAGTATCCACCGTTAAATAGAATAACAAAAAAGTAATTTATGAACCATAGGACAACAATAGGTTTGTGATATATTGTATGCAACACCTTTTGATTTTATCGTACCTTACAATAATATAATCATAAAATTGCATTTTCTATTTAAAGGCAGGTCATTACAGTGAAATAAAAATAAAATCACACGACAAAAGCAAATATTTTTTACAATAGTATATTAATGGTCCAAATAGTTGTAGAGATAAATTTATATATTTTTTAGCTTTAAAAAGATATATTTCATAATTAAAACTTTACAAGAATAAATTTATAATTTGAAAATTTTATAGAAATACATATGAATTTTTTTTTCAAAATTTATCTTCAATATATGGCTCTATTTTTTTAGTGATTTTCTGTGAGCCATTCCTCCCTTGCCTACAAATATAAATTATTTTGAAGTACGACTTCGAGTAGGTCTACAAGTACAACACTACTCGGACTCCTTTAAAGCCCTCCACTGCTTGTAATATATTTACACCACTACATTACTTTTATCACAAGAGGCTTTGGTTAGCATCCTTTTTTTTCATTTTTTTTGTTCTTCCTGCAGATATGTCAGAGCCGAAGATGATCGTATTGACAAGCTCCGAGGGCACGGTGCACGAAGTGGATGCGGCGGCGGCGCTGGAGTGCTCGGTAACGATCAAGAATATGGTCGAAATGGGCGTCGAGGGGCCGGTCCCCCTCAAATATGTGAATTCTGCGACGATGGGGAAGGTGGTGGAATTCTGGAGCCACCGGCACCACCATGGTGATGGCGCGGACGAGGAGGCGACGTGGGAGGCGGAGTTCTTTGACGGCACCACCATCGACGATTTATGCGACATGCTCAAAGCCGCTAACTTTCTCGTGGATAAGAAACTACTGGACCGTGCGGCCTGCATCGCCGCTGACCGAATCAAGAACATGTCTGTGGAAGAAGTCCGTGACGTTTTCGAAGTCGAGAATGACTTCACTCCAGAAGAGGAGGCCGAGGAGCGGAGCAAGTATCCTTGGGCTTTCGATGGTTGTGATTGATCGCTGTTATAGGATTGAGACTTTTGCATGTTAAAGTATTTAAGTTTTAGGGTTGCTTTTGCTCTTTTTTTTTCATTTTTGATATATGGATTTTCATTTTTGATATACTAGATTTGGGGCTCATATATTCTGATGAGTGAAAATAATAATAATATGATACTTTTCTATTAGATCCCTTTTTTATCTTCTTGCTTAGCCTTTTATCTATTCATTAAGTACTGCAGCTTTATAATAATTTTGGACTTCTCTATCGTTCTAAAAATTTGGAGCAGATACTTTTTTAATTTCCATTATTACACAGGAACAACACTCTGCCATACAACTAGTAATTAGTGAAAAATCTGTGTAGCCTATTTATGTAACAAATTAAAACAAAGAACGAATAAAAGATAAGTATAAATTTTATCGTAAAAAAAGATGTAAAGTTATTGTTTAGTAATATTATTTTTGTAGCTAAAATACAATTTTGTTCTTATGAGATTTGCGATTATTTGCTAACGTAAATTGTGAAGTTCAATGTTGCAAGCTTAATTTCAATTTTATAGACCATGGTAAGTTTACCATATTTAGATCAAAGTTTTCAAACATTTGCATGGCTATTTTGCATAAAAATCCAGTTTCACAATTTTGCAAAAGTACACTACAATTTTTTTTTGTTTTTGCATATTCATACCGATTTTTTTTTTTCAAACAGATCAAAGTACCTCTATTTTCATTCTCCTTGCTCTCTTTCTCCTCCTGCTTTCTCTCACTCCTCCACCGCCCCCACGTCGTTGCCACGTTCCTCCCCTACTTTGCCCACGAGCGAGAGGACAATGACGAAACTTGACTCGCTTGTGACCATGGCCGTTTTCGGCATTCTCCGGCGAGGTCACCATGGTAGAGACGAGGGTGGCGCCATTCAGAGTGTCACCGGAGTTGCAGTGTAGAACTTGAGGTTTTTACAATATTTTTTGTAAAGATAGAGGAATATCGTGTAATTGGACTATTTTCCAACGAAACAAAAATCGTCGCCTTCGAGGTCTATCACTACTATAAGTCATGAGAAAGATCTCGATGTAATTTCATGCGATAAAGTGATGTTTCGAAGATAATATCAGGCGAGAGAAAAACCGCTGAAATGGAGTTTTTATTCAAAAAGTGCGACATTTCATGTGTCAATTGTGTGATTTTGGAGGTGGATGAATTTATGAACAAAACACATATATGGGTGAGTTTTGAGTAAGAAACTGTGAACCGGAGGGACCAAAATATAATTTTTACAAAATAAGAAAAATGGGCAACGCACGAAAAGGTTATTATTTTATATAAAAAAAATTAGTGTTTTCGCGAGCAAAGAACTCATATGAAAGTAAACTCAGAAAGGGACGCGTGGATTCAAGTTTTATGAAATTTGGGGATTGTTGTGCAAAATAGCACAAACATGAAGATTGACAGTTAAGATCGAACAAGGAATTTTCATGCGACATTTTATACATAAAAATTATAAAATTTTACTGCTGGAGGGTCTCCTGCACAAAATGCCCTATGCAATGGAGCTTTGAGCAAGAGGGCAATTGTCCAGGGACTAATCTGCAAATGTTACGAAATAAAAGAAAAACTAACCCTACATTAATCTGAACTATTCTCTCTCTCCCTTTTCCCAAATCACAGCCTCTGCCCCCCTTCTTGTGCCTCGCTGGTGCCAGCGTGCTTTGGCGAGCCTCTGACTGATTGGCTACTTTCCATGGACATCTCTCCCTTGAGCTCTCTCTCAATCTCTCTCTAAATATATCTCTTTCTTTTTTTTTGGATAGTCGCGATTCCTTGGGCTGCGGATTTCCGCCCTGTGCCCATCTCTTTCCACCTCTGCTCTCTCTCGAGCTACTGTTGTAGCCATCGCCGATGCCATCTCTACTGCCGATCGGAACACCTTCGGCCGATTGTTGCCAGCGCCGCTAGCCTTGGCGAACGGCACCATCGACCTCTGTGGCCTTCCCTTGGCTAGCCTGTAGCCTCCCGAGCCACTATTGCTCCTTTTGTTGCCATTGTTGCTACTTTGACTGAGTTGGTTCCTTTAGCCACCGCCGTCGCTGCCGACTAGTACACTCCCTGATGCCTCTCCACTCCGGCCAATCTTCCCTAGCCCTTGGATCGGCCAGTAGCTTTCTAAAGCTATTGTTGTTGTTGCTGCTCCTTACTGTTCCTCACTTTCTGAATATTCGTTAGGTTCATTTAGAATACATGGACATGGATATGATGAAGCTAGTAATATACAAAGTGAAATTAATGGTTTCAAAATATTAATAATGAAAGAAAGTTTATCTTATCCATTGCTTTGTTTATCAACTCTAATTGACACTTGGAGCTATTCGGAACATGATGATGTTGCGTAGATAATTAATATGGTTGATCATGCTTTGAATGTGGTTGGAGCTTCTTGTAAGGGTAGAGACATACTTCGAGAAAAGCAAGCAGAAAAAATTGAAAAAGTATTGAGTAGCAGTGAACTTCAAAGTGGGCGGGGTTTAAATCAACAAATTCGTCTTAAAAGATCAGGAGATACTCGTTGGGGATCCCATTATAAATCACTTTTAAATTTAATTGGTATCTTCTGTTCTTTTATTAATGTTCTTGAAGTTATTGCAATAAAACGTTCAGCTCCAAAGCAACGAGTATAAATACAAACTCTTCTAAATTCCTTACAATCATTACAATTTGCTTTCGTTCAACAATTGATGCAAACTACATTAGGAATTACGAATGAGTTAAATTTGACTTTACAAAGAAAAGATCAAAATATTGTAAATACTATGAATCTTGTGAAAGTGGTTAGGCAACGGTTGCAAATGATGAGGGAAGAAGAGTGAGAATTTTATTTAGAAAATATAACTTCATTTTGCAACAAGCATGAGATTTTAATTCTAAATATGAATGATTTCTATATTTCTCATAAAAGATTGAGGCGTAGAATTTAGAAATTTACAAATTTAGATCATTACCATGTTGAATTATTTAATACAGTTATTTATATGCAACTTCAAGAGCTTAACGATCGCTTCAATGAGATAAACATCGAGTTACTTCTTTGTGTAGCTTGCTTAAATCCAATAGATTCATTCTCTTCATCCAGTAAAGAGAAATTAATTAGTCAAATTAGCTTAATTTTATCCAAATGAGTTTTCAACGGTTGAGCTTTTGGCAGTTGAACACCAACTTGAAAACTTCATTGTAGATGTACGTCAAGAAGAAAGATTTTGTAACTTGAGAGGAATTGATGATATTTTACAAAAGTTAGTTGAGACAAAGAAGCATGTAGTGCATTTGCGAGCTTATTTACTTTTAAAGTTGCATTAATTCTACCCGTTGCTACCGCCACAGTAGAAATAGCTTTTTCTATATGAAATTTATAAAGAATAAATTGCGCAACTGTATGTGTGATCAATTGATGAACAATTATTTAGTGGTAAAAAGATGTATTTGACGGTATTTCCAATGAGGCTATTATGCATCGTTTTTAGAATATGAAAACACGTCAAGGATAATTATAAAAGAAATGGTACTTTTTTTATACAATATTAATGATTAGTTCATTTTTAAAAAAAAAAATTTGTATATATATTTTTTCCTTATATATTTTCATGAGAAAAAATTTCTATATCTGCTACTGCATAGGAGATTCTATTGATGCGGCAGGGTCTATTGCCCACGTGGTTGGGCTTTAGTGCCGGGGTGTAACAATTGTCATGCTATAATCTAAGTGCTGCCATAATAGTAACGCTCTCAATAAGGAAATGACACGAAGGAAGCGTTGCATATCCAAAGTAGCTTGCTCCTAAATTGTTTTCGAATTTGAAAAAAAATTTCCCCACAATAGCATCGTTTCATGGAGGGACACACTTTGCGTATAAAGTGGAGCCCCCATATTATGCGAGGCTTGCCGGTTTAGTGAGCCTAGCACTACTCTTTTAATTTTGGGTCTAGTTCAACTCCGGAGTAAGTTCTTGAGAGTGAAGAAAGGAAACTCTCTCAGGCTAGCTGGGTCTTTATTTTTCAATAATTGTTAATTTAAACACTTTTTAAATTTTAAATGCTCGTAGGCCCATTAAATTTAGTGTATCGTGTAGAATGATTTAATGCTCTGATCTCTTTTTAATTTTTGAAAATTAATTAAATGCTTTGGTTTGAATGCATAAAAAATTGCCTAACGGCAACATGCAATATTTGTTAGGCTCTTTTTCGTATTCGTGGTTAGAAAGCTCACCTAATACTTCAACATAAGGGATAATTGTCTATATACCCCTCAAAATTTAGGAAATATCTAATTTATCCTTACTTTTTTTTTGAAAACTCTCATATGTTTCTCTATTATTTAAAAATACTCCCGCAGTTACCATCTGTTAAGTTATCTCGGGTTAAAAGTGAGTTAAATGTCTACCAAGAGTTAAAAAAATTAAAATATCTCTTTTGCCCTCAACTTAAGGGCAAATAAGAAAAGTTGGTGATGGTAGAAAGGTATATTTCAAAGGGCAAAATAGTAATTTTACAGAAATAACGGCTATTGCTAATAGTTTACTAACAGAATTTACTCTAGGAGTATATTTGAAATAACTTGGAACGTAAAAATGATAATTTTAATATTAGCCTTCTAATAGAGATAAATTAGAAAATCGAGAACTTTTGAGAGGTATATAAGCAATTGCCCCTCAACATAATTGCGCAACTATCACAACTCGATCGCAAGTGCCTGTGAATATAATCCGTGCCGTCGAATTTGAAATGGATGCACCGGAGTAAATCAACAAAAGGAAATAATAAAGAAAGCGTTCTTCAAGCTAAAACTTGCAGTCAACTGTTCCCTGAACCACGTTCACCACATCATCGGTGGACCGACCAACATTATCAAATATCTTTCTCGAACAAATTTTTTATAATTTTAAAATATAACAATGTCTATTTATCACATGGTGAACCGGGTCTATATTTTTTTAAAGGAAATTCCTCTTTTATTTCAAAATCACATTCGAATCGCTACCCCTCCCTCTCTCTCTCTCTCTCTCTCTCTCTCTCTCTCTCTCCCGATCTCTTCCGCGGATCCCAAATCCTTCGTTCGACTCCTTCGAGCTGCGTTCAAGAAAGGATTTCCCTCAGCGTCGCAGCTCCGCCGCTCCAACTCGTCTCTCTCCGCCCCCCGACCTGCATCGTGTGGCGCCTCGTCGATTTCGCCCGCGACCTCCGCCCTAAGTATTTCAAGCGCAACAACTTCTCTAGCTTCGGAGACCTCGGATCTCGTTTTTTGGCTTCTAATTAGGATCTACTGTGATTTTTTGACAGGGATTTAGGTAGATCTTGCCGGATCGGTCGGAATTCGCCAACGACTGCTTCGAACGAGGCGAGCGGCGCCTCCTTTGCGACATCCACCACCGAAAGATCGCCCCTCCGCGCATCGTCGTCCTCTCCTTCGATCTCGGCGCCTCCTCCTGCTTTCGTGAGTTTAGCTTTATTTATATTGTGCTCAATATGCATTTTTTGTATCTCCTTCGACAGCATATGATTCACTGTTGCTGCTCATATATATATATATATATATATCCGTTAGTTTATGATGTATTGTTTAATTCTGATTATTCTACTAGTTCACCCTTCTCCATTGAACAATCAAAGGGAAGCCTTTTAATTTAAATTTCTCAAGGTGCGAAATAGAGTGTGCATATTCATTCACTGATAGCTTTTTTCTTTTAATGTTCTTTTGGTTTATTATTTCCAAAATTTTCTAATTTGATATCTCTTTTCCGTTTTAAAGACTGTATTTATCATTCTGTATTTCTTTGATGTGATGACCTACTTTCCAGTAGTCACCCATCCTAGAAATACTCTAGCTCTAGCAAACTTAACCCTCTTAACATCTTGGATCTAACCACAGCCCAAAATGCTATAGCTTGATTAAAAAGTTTAGCCCTATTATATCTTATATATAGTACTATTTTAAATCCTAGGTGTGTCACAATTTGAAGTTGAGGATCGCTTACAACAAGCTAGAATCTGATTCTTCCAGCAGTAGAAAGACATTCAAAGAACTAAAGGCGTATTAGGTTGAACAAAGAGACAACTTGAAGAAAGGCAGGCAGGAGTCAGTAAGTTTACTTAGAGGACTTATTAAGTTGCAATTTGGATTAATTCGATGAAGAAATCATAAAATTGTAGAACCATGCGCGTACTACCTCTGCTTCTAAAATTAGTTTTTGTCATCTGTTCACATTTTATTTTTATATCAAATTCATCACTATGGAATATGGACTATGGCTTGTAAATTCGCATGTTTTCGTTGAATTTGATCATATATAGCAGCTGTATGAATAGGAGTTTTCAGTTTTAAATGTTTGATCATATACAGTAGCTGTATGTTTTCATTGAATTTTTTCGTTGAATGCTTATAGATTCACATGTTTTGCACATTTACAGTTGGAATGTGAGAAGTTTACCATAAGTAGTCCCCTATTTGAATGAATCACATGGCCCATAACTAGTTCCCTATATTAATGAATCACATGGCAACTGGACTTTCTTTCTTTGTTAAGTTTCAGCACATACACAGTTGCCATTTCTTGAATGAATCATACTTTTTTCTTTTTGTCATATTATTGTTCTTTAGTATGTACTTATCCGTCTCTCTATATATATGCTTTTTTTAGTTATGTCTTCTCCATGTTTGCCACATCCTCATTCATCTCAACAATCAGCATCTGTTGTTAGCACTAATGAGCCATGTGATACTCAAGAGAAAGATGAAACAGCTGGTAATAATAATATGGAAGAGATTGAAAATGAACTAGAAGGAAAGAGAAGTTACAAAAAAAATTTCTAAGGTTTGGGAATGTTTTGAAGAAGTGAAAGTTCTTGAGAATAAAGTCTTAGTGAAAAAGGTCAGTTGCAAATATTGTAAAAAGAAGTATTCAAACCCAAAGACAGGAACCACCACACAACTAAGAAGGCATATGTTGTACTTGAAAATTCAGCCTAAAGGTCAAGTTTTAATCAGTTTTATACCAAGTGAAGCTCTAGATAATGGGGTAGAATGGGTTAGATTTTCCACATGTCTACATTGGCCTCACTGCATCTTACGACACACCTTTAAAATTTGAGAAATAATGGCTAGGATGATTATAGTTCATGAATATCCATTTGCGATGATTGAGAATTCATGGTTCAATATATTGTGCAAGACATTGAATGCTAATTTCCAATATGTTAAATTAGGGTGTGTTAAATTTCATTATGTTTGTAACTTTTATTTAGGCAATGTGTTACATTATGATGGATTCTGAATTATTATGTTGCGATTTATTATATATTGGTTTCTTTTTGCATACTCTTTGTTGTTAATGTTTTTTATTTTAAAATACATTTAAATTGTTGTGTTTTTTATTTGAGAGGAAGGTAGCATACAACCTGCTTCGTTCATCTTTTTAGAAATAAACTTAGCTGGAAATGTGAAGCAACTAGGCTTCGAACTTGGGGCCTCGGATACCAACCACCAAGCCCTTTGTCACTTGCACTAGGGATGGTTGGTTTAAATTGTTGTGTTGTAATGTGTTTTTATTTGGACAATGTGTTATATAGTATTGGATTTTACATTGTTGTGTTTACTTGTAAATTGTTGTGATTTGCTGCAGATTTTTTTTTTCTATCTATTCTCTGTTGTTAAATAATATGTCTTTTATTTTTTAAATATATATTAATTTCTAATCGAGCTAATGAGTTGTACACGAGCATGAGATAACGAGCCAAGTCACGAGCTAACGAGCTAATGGGTTAATAAGCTAACAAGGTTGCATTGATTAATTGAGCTAATGAGCCAAACACGAGTTAGCTCGAATAAATTGCAAGCGGATCACTTGCTGGACTTTCGAGCTTGTCACGAGCTTGTGCCGAACACGAGTCGGCATTTGACACTTTTGAGCCAAGCTCGAGTTGGCTTTAGTTGGCTTGTGTTCGGCTCATTGGCAGTCCTAGTTGGCATGTCTCCAAGATAGCGCAATGTGAATCAGGAAGGCTCTCAGAGATTCAGCAAATAGAGAAAAGATTAGAAAAATAGTAAAGCTCAGTGGAAGAGTAAAATTCAGTGAACAGTAGTATAAAGCTTAGAGAAGAATGTAGAAGAAGTTCTGTACCCTTCTCCCTATATAGATGTAGGTGCCGTTGCGGGTAGCCAATAAGAGCAGCCGCAGCAGAGAGCCAATAGGGGCCAAGAGACCAACGGCTAGTTGGACCACAAATATAGCCATCCTCAGGTTAAGTTAAAATGTAATATACCTATAAAAACAAAAAAAATAAAAGAAAAGGCTTAAGTCTAGGTGAATCGAACCGGCTAGCCAAGACTGCTTGTGCTTGTGCTGTGCGCGCGTGCATGTGATAAGTGGATGGCATCACTCTCTTCATTACCTTATCAAGTGATTTGGAGACAGTGGAGAATATAAAGCACTACTACCACTCATGAGATTTCCTCTAGGACAAAACTTACGTGTAATAGGTGATGCACAAGCTCCTAGGCAAAGCCCATTTGATTTTGGGCCACCCAAGAGGATCATAGGCCAAAATGAAGATTTTAAATCACATTTAAAATAAATACTAACATTCCCCCATATGGTGATAAAGAAAGTGGTGCCATCCAGTTATCACACAGATGCGCACACGACATGAGCACGAGCGGTCTCTTGGCTAGCCAGTTCGGTTTCCCTACACTTAAGCCTTAATGTTTTTTTTTTTTTTTTTTTTATACATTAGGTTTATTGCATTTTAACTTAACCTGAGGATGGCTACATTTGTGTCCAACTAGCCGCTTGCATCTTGGCTCTTACTGGCTGACTATTGCGACTGCTCTTATTGGCTACCTGCAACGACATCTGCATCTGTATAGGGAGAAGGGTATAGAAGAGGTGCGGATCACCTTCTTCTAAATTCTTCTCTAAGTTAAGTACTATCCTTTACTGAACTTTACTCTTCTACTGAGATGTACTATTTTTCTAATCTTTGCTCTATTTGTGGATCTCTAAGAGCCTTCCTGGTTCACATTTTGCTACCTTGTAGACGTGCCAACAGGGTTGCTCGTGGTCATTGAATCACTAGAAGTGATCGCCGGCGCCTCTCACGTAGAGGGGCAATCTTGCTTCTAGGACAATGCCTAGCACACCTTGACCGACATGCCTCATCTGAACTCTTTATCTCTATAATACTTTGACATCGTTTCTTGCATGCGATTTTTCGAAACAATTGTTTAATGCTTTCGAATCAGAATATTTTAAAAATGCACATTTCTACGAAAAGAATAGACTTATTTCCAACATTCTAGAAGCAAGATTTATTTCCAACAGTGTGCAATGCGCTTATGTGGTATGCAGTGCATATGCGCTTATGTGATATGCAGGTGCATATGCGGTTCACATAAGTTTAAATAACGTAGTGATTATTACCAAAAATATAGGAAATATTTGAGAGTCAAAACAAAAAGAATTCATCATAGAAGAAGAGAAATAAATGATATATAGAACTTCTAGTGACTTTTTACATATTTTAGATCATTGTAACAATGTAACATCAAAGTTTTATGTAATATATTTAAGAAAATAATCCTAAAAATAAGATATTATATAATCAAAATCAATCAACAAAAGTATATGTATTATGTATGATATTTTATGTGTTAGAGTAGTTATTAATCGATATGTCGTGCTAAGCCTACTTACCTGCTTAGACTTCACTATAGTAGATTGCTTAATTATGTGCTCATTATGCATTTCTAAGTTATATGCGGTGCGACCAAGCAGCCACATCTGCATATGCGGGTGCATATAGGGGTGTGTGCACCGTCTTTTAGAACAGTGATTTATGGATGGTCATGCTGTCTTACATGAACAAATTTTTTGTAGGAGAAAACATTTCTTCAAGATGACTAATCTCCCGAGTGATCAGCTTTTGCAAATAGAGACGACATGTGGATCTCTTCTATATGAGCTTCAGGTACTATGAAAGTTTCTTCCGTAGTCAATAATTATCTACTTTTCTTCCTCTTTGTTTTTGTCAAAGATACGTTATAAAGGATGTGCTATAACAATTCAATTTACCCTAAATTAAGACTATACTGGATAATCCCTAATCCAAGCCCATCAATTACCATATTTTATTGCATTTGCATCTAGTGATGTAATTGCTTAAGTTCTGTTTGGACGGAGAAAGCCAGAAAATAAGGAGAGAAAGGTATTTCTCTTGCTTGGACTAAATTTTAGGGGACAACAGAAGGTTAAGAAGAAGCAGAAGGAAATAGACCCAACTTATTTTCACATTTCTAATTTTCAAAAATACCTTTTGCTTTATAGAAGAGAATCGCTTTGTGCTTATCATCTGGTCGAATCCCGTCTCTCTCTTTCTCTGTCCGTTTAATTGTTTGCGATGCTCAGAAAGTATAATTTATAGTCTTTTGCTTTGTCCCTCACTATCTCTCTTCTACCCTAGTGTTGTACATCTAATTGTTAGTAACGCTCAGAAAGAATAATTTATAGTGTTTTGCTATCCTTTCTCTCCATTTTCTTTGTAGAACAATTTTAGATTATGATATTATAATTGCCTATGACTGATGAAACTGTATGCATATGATGCATTAGTACTTAGTAGTGTATTGATGTACTTTCTCTTTTCTCTGTTCTTCAACCAATGAAATAGTTTTTCTTTTATGACGCCCTAATAGTCTCGCATCGGATGGAAATGAGATTATTATTGGGAATATAAGGGCCAAGGAATCTAGTAATAATAATTGGGCTTAAACATTTTAGGCCGGTGATCTAGATCCAATGATTTATTAGTGCTTGTTAAATTATATGAAATGACCATCTTGTCTCTAAATGCTTAAGCTACTATGTTTTTATATTTTATCTTCAACACTCCCCCTCACGTCTAGGCTCGAGATTTTTTATAGGCCCAAGCGGGACTTGAATTAGATGGGAGAAAATTAAATGAGACTAGGGGTTCCACGGAATTCGAACTTAGGACCTCCTGCTCTTATATCATATGACATTATGCTTTTGGAGAACAACGATTGTTTCATATAATTTAACAGTACTAGTGGGCAGAGTCGTTACATCTTTTCCTTATGCTCTATCTACATCCAAACAAGGTAACGAAAATTTAGTATATTTTGCAGATTTTCTCTTTCTCTTTTCTCTCTTATTATCTCTCCTTCCCAAGTTATCAAATAAGAGCCATTGAGAATCCCCATCGGCACTTATCATATAAATGAATTATTTGTTTAATCATATCATCTGCTTGTCTGTAGATAAAAATTCAAAAGTATCTATATGCATTTGTTCTTTTTTGTAGAATAACTCTATAATTATGGACATTATTTTTTCTTGTGAATGCTATTGAGTGCAGGTGATATGGGATGAAGTTGGTGAAACCGATGCAGAAAGGGACAAAATGCTTCTCGAGCTCGAAAAAGAGTGCCTGGAGGTTTATAGACGCAAGGTTGACCTGGCCAATCGCTGCAGAGCTCAGCTGCGGCAAGCCATTGCTGATGCTGAAGCAGAGCTTGCGGCCATCTGTTCTGCAATGGGTGAGCGACCAGTTCATATTAGGCAGGTTCGTTTCTTTTATTATCATTTTAAGCTCAAACGAATTATTTGCTAAAATATACAGTTTAAATTTTCAAGCATCTGCATCATCTAACCAGCTAGTTTGTTCCTCTTTATTTTGCTAATCAGGAGAGAATTGTATGAACTATTGCCTTACATCAGCAGTTTCTGCTAAGATTCTCAAGCTGTGTTCTATAATTAATAAATCTTCAGGCACTTAACTGCTAGAGGTTATAATGGGAAATTGTAGGTTAGTTTTACTAGTAGTAATTCGGGTAATCTTATCAGTCCACTCAGAATGCTGGAAGCTTAAAGGAGGAGCTCAAGGCCATTACTCCACAACTGGAAGAGATGCAAAAAAGAAAGACTGAAAGATGGAATCAGTTTCTCGAAGTTATAGAGCAGATAAGGAAGATCACACTTGAGATCAGGCCTACAGACTACACCCCTGCCAAGTTGGCTGTTGATGAATCTGATCTATCCACAAGAAAGCTTGAGGAATTGCACAAGCAACTGCAGTGTCTTCAAAAGGAGAAGGTTGTACCTAAAAGCATTGAGCTTAAATAAGCTATAGCAGTGTAAAACATGATGCTTGTTGTTTTTTGACTTACAAATCTCTTTCATCTCAGAGTGATCGCTTAAAGAAGGTGATGGATCACTTGAACAGTTTGAATTCATTATGCGAGGTACTTGGTATAGATTTCAAGCAGACACTTTCCGACGTACATCCCAGCTTAGATGGAGCTGAAGGATCGAAGAACATAAGTAATGAGACGATCCAAAGGCTGGCTTCTGCAATAGAGAAATTACGAGAGATTAAGCTCCAGAGAATGCAAAAGGTAAGTGCTTTAGTTGAGTTACACAAAAAATGGTTTGATCTTTCAATTGCTTAAAGTTTTAAATGTGGCAGCTTCAAGATCTTGCAAGCACTATGCTGGAGCTGTGGAATCTCATGGATACTCCAATCGAAGAGCAGCAACTGTTTCAGAATGTTACACGTAATATAGCTGCATCAGAAGATGAAATCACGGAGCCTAATACCCTTTCTATCGATTTCCTTAGTTATGTACGTGGATTGCACCAAAAAAAGATGGAAGTTTTAGTTTTTCTTCTATAACGTCAATAAACTCCTTGAGGTAAGGGCATATTTAGTGAGAGCTCATGTTTATTGCAGGTGGAAGCAGAAGTGTTGAGGCTTGAACAACTGAAAGCGAGCAAGATGAAAGATCTTGTACTGAAGAAGAAAACTGAACTGGAGGAGCTTCGACGACGGACACATCTTGTTGGGGAAACAAATTGTGAAGCAGAATTCGCAATTGAGGCTATTGAAGCTGGTAATATTAATAATACAATCAAAATGGATATGGTGATGCTATATTCCCTATTGTCATGCATAAAAATTTTGATCCCTCGTTCTATCGTTTTGTATTTCTTTTGTTGCATCTGCATTATTATGTATGCAATCGTCCATACCATCTTTTTCTACTCTCTTCTATTGCAGGGGCTATTGATCCTTCTTTAGTGCTGGAGCAAATTGAGGTCCAAATTTCAACAGTAAAAGAGGAAGCATTTAGCCGGAAGGATATTCTTGAAAGGGTCGAAAAATGGTTGGCCGCATGCGAGGAGGAATCCTGGCTTGAGGAGTACAACAGGGTAGGCATTTGATCAACTGTGCAATCAAGAGCTCATACGTTTCTGCAACTACTTATGTATCTTTGTACTTATACCTTAGGATGAAAACCGATACAATGCGGGAAGGGGTGCTCACCTTACACTCAAGCGGGCCGAAAAAGCCCGAGCTTTGGTTATCAAGATTCCGGGTAATCATGTCGTTTTCAACTGCTCCACATAACATAATATTACAATTCTTGGTGCTACTTGGTTGGTTTTCATCTAGTTTACTTCATATCTGATTGATTCCATGATGGTCTTGAGCAGCAATGGTAGATAATTTAGCTGCCAAAATAACTGCATGGGAGAAAGAGAGGGGCTTGGAGTTCACGTACGATGGAGTAAGGGTCTCTTACTGCATATTTCATTCTTAAGTTGGGGTGAAAATGGATAAATTAATTGCAGCTTACTCATGTGTATTTACTTTCGTTTTTTGAAATGCAACTCAAATCGAGAATTATAGTGCTGCTAGTGTCAGAGCCATATTAATTTGGAATTCTTTCTGTTAATATCAAATATGAATGTTCTATTTGTTTTCAGATAAAAGGTTATTAGATATAGCTGGAAAATATATGGCATGAACTATGGGCATTTGAGAAGTAATGTGAGCATATCTAGTGTGTATTATACTTGAAAAATTATACATGTTTGTGATGTGGATACAGATTCAGATAGAATATTTCATGTGTTTCTGGAAGCTACCTAAATATTGATATGGGTCCCAATACAAGTTAGATAAGCTAATGTAAATTGATATCCAGCAAAACAACATATTGGAAGCCGGATTAGATGGATACTATTCAACCTATTTTTATTGGTAATTCTCCGAGCAAAATTAACAAAAGAAAATACCTGCTTACTCATAATTTCGTTACCTGATTTGTGCAGGTTCGCCTTCTTTCAATGCTGGAAGAGTACACCATAGTGAGGCAGGAGAAAGAGCAAGAATGCAAGAGACAGAGGGTAACTTATGCCTTCTGAATGCTAGCAGTTTTGTACTAGTCTGCATTGGTTTACAAGATTACCCCTAATTATAAGTCTAATTGCAGGATCAGAAGAAACTTCAGAGCCAACTTATAGCTGAGCAGGAAGCGCTCTATGGATCGAAACCAAGCCCTTCAAAGCCTCAAAGCGCAAAGAAATTGCCGAGAACTTCTACAGGAGTCCCAAGCCGGCGGCTCTCACTTGGTGGAGCCATAATGCAACCGCCAAAGCCGGATTTGCTGCACTCGAACAAGTCAATCCGTTCAGCCAAGAAGACAGATGATATCGGTACCTTATCACCTGGTAATATATATATTTCCTTGGACCTTTTACAAAAATGTACCTGCATAATTAGTTAAATGAATACCCATGTAAAATTAGAATTTAATTGCATGCCCTTTGAAACTTGTTTTTGCATATATACCCCTGCAAATTTTGCATTCACATATATGCTCTTTGACATTGAGTTTATTAGAAAATAAGGTGTCTTTGGGAGATTCAACTACTTCATGGGAGTAGCTGGTTGTGAATTACTCTGAGGTAGTTTAATGATGGGCACTTGTTGATTGATCCTGGGTTTCAAAGTTCT
Source organism: Puya raimondii (assembly GCA_016920855.1). Lineage (NCBI taxonomy): Eukaryota > Viridiplantae > Streptophyta > Magnoliopsida > Poales > Bromeliaceae > Puya > Puya raimondii. Next base: position 47,535,004 of record JABWPP010000049.1, read on the forward strand.
GTTGTGTATTTCTAGGGAAGATATGAAAATTCAAATAGTAGCAGCACCTATATACTTTTGTAGTGTTATATTTTTCTGTTAATTTTTAGTTCCATCAGGAACTTCTACAAAGTTATATTTGCTTTGGTTACCATACTATTTGCTACAACATTTTAAATGATCTCAGGTAGGAGAGGCTTAGATATAGCCGGCCTCCCTGTAAAGAAGCTATCTTTCAATCCGGCAAATCCTTCTCGAGAGGCAGAAACACCCCGAAAACCCTTTGCTCCAGTCGTAATCGCGAGCAACATTCCATCCACGCCCTCGAGGCTGATCTCCGATGAAACTGAAGAGGAGAACAAGAGCAATCTGAAGACTACAATGGCAGCCCCGCCTCCTAAAACTCCTATGACTGCTTACATTCCAATGCAGATGGCGACGACTCCTGCTCCAACCTGTCTCATGTATGAAGCAGCTGCGACGGTGAAAGCACAGGAAGCAGAGGAGTTCGAGTACTCGTCCGAAGAGAGACGACTTGCTTTCTATCTAACAAGATGAGAGGAGCTAATCTTTTGTTGTTGCAGTAATATTGAAGTTTGAATGATGTTGTTTTCTTGCCGAATTACGTCGATGTCACAAGTCGACCGCAGTCGGCTTTCATTTTGTGAATTGTGACCTTTGAACTTTATCTTCTGTTATTGGTAATGAAAGGTCAATACAATCATGCTTGAATGAACTCTGATTTTTATTTTACGTTCTTCCAAAAATTTGCTACATTACATACAAGTAGGCTTGTGCATAATTGTTTTTCGTGCAGAACTTAAATTTCCGAAATCTCCTCAACATCTATCTGCAGAACCTAGACGTACATCCTTTGCTTCTCTTCTCAACCGAAAGCTTTAAGCTAATTTGAAGTTTACTAATTTTTGTCCATAAATCATAATCTACTTATTGAGGTAATTCGTATCTTATTTGCTGAAATTAAGTCTTACACGTTTGGTGTCGATTCTTGAAATTTGGGGTGCAAAACTGGTCGGGTGCTTTGCAGGCCGGCCTGGCCGGCATGGCACCGCCTGTAGATCATAGTTAGTTAATTCGCGAATTATTGAAAATCCGAATTAAACGGTCCGTTTACAATTTTTTTGCAAAAAAAGAAAATTATTCGCGAATTTTTGGGCTAGCCGAATTATTCGCGAATTATTCACGAATTATTCCCGAATTATTAAAAATTTGAATAAAAAACTTATTATTTTTATGTTTAAACATAGATTATTTTATTTAAATATGAGTTCTCTGTTCATTCGCCCAAAAAAAAAAATCTTTATATATTTTATAATTAATTATGAGTTATTTTAATCTATTTCTTACTTGATTGTTTATATGCCATATTGTACGATATAATTATCTATAATTTTTTTTTATTTAACCTACTTTATTTTATAGCTTTCTATTCTTAAGAATTATAATTGTTTACGATAGTAGTATAAACCTAGAAAAAATTTTAAGTTTAATAGGCGAATTTTTGATCCCGAATTTTTAATTGATGAATGTATAATTTTCGTATAAATCGCGTATCCGAATAATTACCGAATCCGTTTCTCAAGCTGAATTTTTCAACGAATTTAAAAATTAGGAGACTAGAATTTTATGCGTATTATACCCGTACCGAATTTTTGTCGAATCCGAATTAACTAACTATGGTATGCAAGCCGACCAGAGGTAAGGCCTATTGGAGCCATCCCTACCGGGTTAGCTTGGCCAGCACATCCTGATACCTTTTCTTTTATATTTTATAACATAAAATTATCAACAAAACTATATTTTAAAAACTTTACAAATAAATAATTATAATATTATTAAAATAATAGAAGTAAAAAAATTTTAAAAAAAATTTTAAAAAGAAAAGGTCTTGTTCTTGGGACCGGTCGGACCAACTCCGGTTTTGGGAAGGGCGCGTCGGTCCAAGTTCTAGGCCATCTTCCTCCCTCCTCCCTCCGAATATATAATATTAAAATAATTTAAAATTTGATCTTTGGACCAAAATTATATTTTGAGCGAACCTTTTAAGCTTCTATAATAATACAAAATAAGCTTAATATGAGCAGATACATCAACTTCAGAAATTTCCAGTTGGATACGGATTAATTAATAATGATAAGATAATCTTACAGATTAACTCAAACAAGAAGAATATTATTCATAATCTTTAGAAAATTAGATTGTCTGTAATTGGATGGTCGTCGGACTACAAATAGGACTAGTATTAGATAAAATTTATGTCAATTGCCTTGACAATTAATTAATACGGCCAACGGACGAGGAGGCGGAGGAGGTCTTGGTCTTTGGACTTGTGACCGGGATCGTCAAATTGAAGCTATTCTTCGCATTCCGGTGATCCGAGTTAATTTTATTTGGCAATATCAGGGACCGTCCAGAAAGGTACGATTTTCTTCGCATACCCTAAAATTAGTTCCTTGCTGCTTTTGCGCAACCCCTCTCGCCATGCGCCGCCGCATCTGGATAAGCCGCGCCGGCAGGCCGCCGCGGGTTGTTGTTATTATTATTATTTTTTATTTTTTGGCTTCCAGGCATGCATTCGCCTAAGTATCACTTAAAAATTTAAAAAAAATTGTCACGCCCCGCCGGCCTTTTGACACCAACTAGGTGGAAAGGATAACCGCACGGGCGCATGCCCCAGACCCGCCGAACGGGTAGAGTCTTTTCTACCCGCCCAAGGCGTCACAACACAAGCTTATCCACAATGTTCCAACTAGAAACGGAGCACAAGAGTTGCACAAGGAAAGCATCAACATAAAGAAGTTCTACTTCTATTACATCACATGGCACAATATACATGTCCAAATTTTTCTTTTCTTTTTTTTTTCATTCCATACATTATGTTCCAAAACGATGGAATATACAATTTTCATACATAAAATAAAAATTTTCTATACTATCATAGTCCAAAACTAGGGGTACAACTCTAGGTATCACCAAAATGGAAGGACCGCTATCTAAAGAGCCAAACCCTTGCCTCGCTCCGCCGCCTCACTCGCGGAAGGACCTGAAAAACGTGAGGTGAGAACTATAAACATAGTTCCCAGTGGGTAAGGCCACCCAAGAGAGAAGCTCGACCCACCAGGTCTAAAGAAACACCATATGCATAAGTTAGATCACATATAACTATGCAACATTTATTTACATGCTTGTAAATAAACATAAAGGATGCAACCAAATGAAATATAATTTATCATTCTCTCCTAGGTTCATCCTATGTCTCACATTGACTAAGTTCATTTACTTGTCATTTACTTATGGTTTCGGAATCGCCGTCTCACCATAATTGTTCCAACATCCAAGGAGTGAACTCGTCACCTCCTAGTTCGAGTAGCGAACTCGTCGCATACTCGGAATAGCAAAATCGTCGCCTACCCCGTCTCAACACCGCCATTACATGGCATGGATAGCGAACTCGTCGCATATCCGGGATAGCAACCTCGTCGCACATCCCCTCTCGACACCGCCAACTCAAGGCGTGGTAGCGAAATCGTCGCCTACCCGGAATAGCAAACTCGTCGCACATCCCGTGTCGATACCGCCAACTCGTGGCATGGTAGCGAAATCGTCGCCTACCCGGGATAGCAAAATCGTCGCACATCCCGCTCAACACCGCCAACTCATGGCGTGGTAGCGAAATCGTCGCCTACCCGGGATAGCAAAATCGTCGCACATCCCGTTGTTCACATTTTTCACTTGCCAACCTAAGTCTCATGACCTTAGGTTCAAGTCATTAAGTCTCGCCTATGTTCAATAACACTAGGCTTACTTTCCCATTATCAACCTAGGTTCCATGACTCTAGGTTCCAATCTCATGTCAAACCTATGTTTACTGACACTAGGTTTCAATCTCACATGTTCCAACCTATGTTCAATAACACTAGGTTTCAATCTCACATGTTCCAACCTATGTTCAATAACACTAGGTTTCAATCTCACATGTTCCAACCTATGTTCAATAACACTAGGTTTAATCCTCATGTCCAACCTATGTTCAATAACACTAGGTTTAACCTCATGTCCAACCTATGTTCAATGACACTAGGTTTAACCATACATGCAACCATGCAACAAGTATTAATATTTGAATATACTTGAAATATACATCATGCAATAGGATCTCATTGTTCATCCTATCATGATTTTTACCTTTGCCAACATACAAATTCTAGGGTTCACAACACATACCATTTTATCTTTAAATGGATATTTATCCTAGACATGGAAGTGACCTAATCACTTCGGTAAACACAAACCCACCTCAAGAGCTTCCAAATTCTTGTATTCTTCAAGCTCCAAAGTGTCAAAGCTTTGAGTTTTTGCTTCAACCCAAGCTTCTACAAGAAAACGGTTCGTTACTCGTTACGAACCCTAAATTCAACTCAATATGTGAAATCAAGTGTTCCAACATGATTTTCTATGCCTCAATTGCAATTCCCGAAGGTCCAAATATTTTTAGAACCTCCCATGGCAAAAGCCCCAAATCTACCTAGGGTTTGCATGCATGCAAGCCAAACCCTAGATTTCATGGCCAATCTTCCACCATTTGTGGTTTAGATTGCTTAGGGTTTCCAAAAATCTCATTTCAAAGGATTAAATCCTAGGTTCAAACCCTAAATTACAAGAACTCACCTCAAAGCCCTAGCTCCCAAGCTTCTTCTTGCACCAAGAAGCTCCAAATCCACCTTAGAAGCTTTTCCCAAGGTCAAATCCTCCACTTCTCCAAGCTTTGGAGAGATCTCTAGAGAGAGAAAGTGAGGGAGAGGGAGAGGGAATGAGAGGAAAAATGGAGGAGTAATGAGGAGAGGGACTCTAGCCCTCTATACATAGCCCATCCCCCACGAAATTACCAAAATACCCCTCACTGGGCATTCTGCCTCAGCCGGGTCCGGACCTTGCGAGTAGGGTCCGGACCCCGCACTGATAACTGGTCAGTGCGCAGGCCGGGTCCGGACCTTGGTGTCCGGGTCCGGAACCCGTATGCATCCCAACTCGGAGACCAGCTCGGGTCTGGACCGTGGCATCCGGGTCCGGACCGTGGCTGCCCGCGGACTTCATTGTCCGGACCCCAGCTTCCAGGTCCGGACCCCGTGAGCAGTTTTGCTCCACTTGGTCCCTTTTTCACAATTTTTCGATTTCCGGGTTTCCACTCGTACCCATAATGTTCCGAAACCTTCGGAACCCAATTCCACACCAGCCATTACCGGCTCTTTCCGAACTTCATCAAATTTAGTAAAGTTCGAAACAACGCACCGAAATTCAAAGTGCTACATTCCTCCCCCCTTAAAGAGAGTTTCGGCCGCGAAACTAAATCATACCTCAGCTGGACTCAGCGAAGAGGTAAGGAAACCGCTCCTTCATCGAGCTTTCCAATTCCCACGTGGCCTCGCGTTCACCGTGATTCGTCCATTGTACCTTTACATAAGGAATTTCACGGTTCCTCAAACTTTTCACCTCGCGATCCATGATACACAAGGGAAATTCCTCATAAGTCATATCCTCATGGAGCTCCATAGGCACATATTCGAGGATGTGCGCCGGATCATACACGTACTTGCGAAGCGTCGATACATGGAACACATTGTGTATAACCGCAAGTTTTGGTGGCAAAGCTAGCCGGTACGCCACGGATCCCACACGCTCCAAGACCTCATAAGGTCCAATGTAACGGGGACTCAACTTACCCCGAACACCGAATCGCTTCACCCCTCTCATGGGTGATACTTTCAAGAAGACGCGGTCTCCCACCGCGAATTCCAAATCTCGTCGGCGTCGATCCGCATAACTCTTTTGTCTGGATTGCGCCGTCGATAAGCGTTCGCGTGCCAAACGGACCTTTTCCTCCGCTTCACGCAACACTTCCGGTCCTAAGACCCTTTTCTCGCCGACTTTGCTCCAATGAATAGGAGAGCGGCATTTTCTTCCATACAAGGCCTCAAAAGGTGCCATTCCGATGCTAGATTGATAGCTATTATTGTAAGCAAATTCAGCCATCGGCAAATGAGTAGGCCATGCACCCTTGAAGTCCAACACACACGCTCGTAGCATATCCTCCAGAATCTGAATTGTTCTTTCCGATTGACCATCGGTTTGAGGATGAAATGCTGAACTGAAATCGAGCCGTGTACCCAAAGCTTCTTGCAAGCTTTTCCAAAAATGCGATGTGAAACGGGGATCTCGATCTGAAACTATCGAGGTCGGGACCCCGTGCAACCGCACAATCTCGTCCAGGTAGACTTGCGCTAACTTGTTTCCCGATCAAGTGGTGTGGATTGGCAAAAAGTGTGCCGACTTTGACAAACGATCCACCACTACCCAAATCGCGTCGTGGCCACCTAATGATCGAGGTAAGCCCACAACAAAATCCATCGCGATATTTTCCCACTTCCAAACCGGATGGGCAATCCTTGCAATTTTCCTGCCGGAAAGCGACGCTCGGCCTTCACTTGTTGGCACACTAAGCATTGTGCCACAAAGCGTCCCACATCAAGTTTCATTCCCGGCCACCAATAATGTAGTTTGAGGTCCTTGTACATTTTGGTGCCGCCCGGGTGAATCGCATAGGGAGAAGCGTGAGCTTCTTTCAAGATCTCCCCACGAATATCCTCGACTTTTGGCACGCACAATCGATTTCGGAATCGAATTGCGCCCTTCGAGTCTACATGAAAATCACCGGCGCGCCCGCTCTCGATAGCACTCCGCACCGTTTGGAGTTCCGGATCACCAGATTGCTTTTCTTTTATTTGCTCTAACAAAGTTGGCCAAATCTCGAGATTCATAAGTCTAGCGGGGACGCCCGGGGCCACGACTTCCAAGTCAAATCGGCCCATTTCTTTGATCAACGGCATTTGTCCCGTCATCTCAATTGCGAAGTTCTCCACGGATTTTCTACTGAGCGCATCGGCCACCACATTGGCTCTACCGGGGTGGTACAAGATGGTTAAGTCGTAATCTTTTATCAACTCCAACCACCTCCGCTGCCTCAAGTTCAACTCCTTTTGAGTGAATAAGTACTTTAAACTTTTGTGATCCGTGTAAACCTCACAATGCTCCCCGTACAAGTAGTGTCTCCACAACTTAAGTGCGAAGACCACCGCCGCGAGTTCTAAGTCGTGGGTTGGGTAATTCTGCTCATAGCTCTTCAGCTGTCGAGAGGCATATGCTATTACTTGTCCTCTTTGCATAAGCACACACCCAAGACCACGTCGTGATGCATCACTATACACCACAAAGCCCTCCCCCGCAATCGGCAAGGCGAGAACCGGAGCCGAAGTCAACCTTTCCTTTAGCTCCTTAAAGCTTTGGTCGCATTCCTCGCTCCAAACATATTTGGCTCCCTTGCGGGTAAGACGCATTAGTGGACCGGAGATTTTTGAAAATCCCTCCACGAACCGCCGATAGTATCCCGCAAGACCCAAAAAGCTTCGCACCTCCGTTACATTGGTCGGGCGAGGCCAATCCTTGATTGCCTCAACTTTCGTAGGGTCCACCGATACTCCTTCCGCGGAAATTACGTGACCCAAGAAAGCGACCTCACGGATCCAAAATTCGCACTTTTTCAACTTGGCGAATAACTCGTTCTCTCGAAGAACTTGAAGCACAATCCTCAGGTGCTCCTAATGTTCCTCTTCACTCTGAGAGTAGACAAGAATGTCATCAATGAACACCACCACGAATCGATCTAGTAGTGGTTTGAACACACGGTTCATTAGGTCCATGAACGCTGCCGGGGCATTAGTAAGCCCAAAAGGCATAACAGTGAATTCATAATGTCCATACCGCGTTCTAAACGCGGTCTTATGCACGTCCTCCGGTTTGATCTTCAATTGGTGGTAACCGGATTGCAAATCAATCTTTGAGTACACCCCAGACCCTTGCAACTGATCGAACAAGTCATCAATTCGCGGTAACGGGTACTTATTTTTGACGGTCACTTTGTTCAACTCGCGGTAATCTACACATAACCGCAGCGAACCGTCCTTTTTCCGCACAAATAGAATAGGGGCTCCCCAAGGTGACACACTTGGCTTTACGAAACCCTTGTCCATTAAATCTTACAATTGTGCTTTCAATTTCTTCAGTTCCGCGGGTGCCATCCTGTACGGGGCCTTAGAGATCGGCGCCGTACCTGGGAGCAAATCGATCACAAATTCTATTTCCCGGTCCGGTGGCATTCCGGGCAACTCCGTCGGAAATACATCCGAGAACTCTTGGACTATAGGAACGTCCTCAAGTCCCAGCACTTCCTTCCGGTCATCCACTACCGTCGCCAAGTAGGCAATGCATCCCCTAGCAATAAGCTTCCTTGCTTGCGATGTGGACACCATCGACGCAAAGAGCGAACTCTTACACCCACGGTACACAAATTCCTTGTGCCCGGGTTCTCTAAACCTCACTATCCGGCTCTCACAATCAATAGTGGCGTGATACTTTGAGAGCCAATCCATTCCTAGGATCAAATTATATTCATTCATTCGATTTAATACCAGCAAATCAGCTGGCATGATCCAGTTCTCAACCCTCACGGGGCAATCTACACACGCGTGATGTACGCAAAAGGTGTGTTCAGGTACTTGCACAGTTCTTGCATGTGTGGCATCTATAATTTCTATTCCATGTGCAGTAGCAAATGATCGAGCAATGAATGAATGCGATGCACCAGTATCAAACAAAGCTCTACATCGAATGCCTTTAATTAACACAATACCTGCCACGACGTCATCCTGGGCAGAAGGCTCCTCCACCTGAGAGGCGAATACCCGTCCACTGGGTGCTGGCCGCTGGCCTTCCACTGGTCTCGGCGGCTGGGTACGGCCCGCCGACATCGCCGCGGGTGGGATGCCCGCAAGCTGTCTCGGTGGTGCAAATGCCGATGCCGACGACGGTGCTCGGCCATCATCCATCGGGCAGTTGTACCTCATATGCCCTTGCTGTCCGCACTTGTAGCACCGGCCCTCACGATAGTCACATTGCTGAGGGTGGTGGGGGCCGCTACAAATCGGGCACTGGGTCGAGGGTCGATTCCGTCGGGACCCTCGGGACTGATTCTGCGACTGCGAGTGCTTCGGGGGCCGCTTAGAGCTAGACTGCCCACCCAAGCCACCCGCCGGTCGCTTCTTCCCTTTTTCCTTATCTTTTTCCTTCTCCCAAGACTCGCGCTCCTCGCGCGCACATGCATTCCCGTGCTCCACCCAAAGAGCACGGTCCAAGACCTCCGCAAAGGTCCGAAGTTTGAGGGCTTGCACCGCCCTAAAGATTTCCGGTCGAAGTCCGCGCATGAAACAGTCGACCTTGTCCAATTCTCCGCGGACAACGTGCGGTACGCAGTTTATAATGTACGAGAACTCTCTCTCGTACTCGCGCACGGTACGGTTCCCTTGTTTCAATTTCCGGAACCTTTCTTGCAGTTTCCTTTTCTCGCTATCGGGGAAGTAGGCAGCAAATATCATACCCCGAAATTCCTCCCATGACGGTGGCGGAAGGCTAGAGAGTCTATCACGCCGGACTCCCTTCCACCACACCTTCGCCGATCGCTCCAAGCAATGAACGGCGAGATGCACTTTGTCCCTCTCCAAGGTGTATAGATCCTCGAAGAGTGTCTCCATGGCATCAATCCATGTCTCTACATCCCATGGATCCACGTTCTTCCCGTTGAAGATAGGCGGGTTGAACTTCTTGAACCTCATGAGAGCCGCAAGTGCGAGCTCTCGTTCCGCATCCTCCATCTCGGAGTCGGGCATAGGAGTACCCGACCCACCGGCTACAATCGGTGATGCCGGTGGCGCCACAGCCGGCGCCGGTGTCACCTCCTCGGCCGGTGCCGAAGCAGAGGCCGGAGGTACTCCCGTTCTCTCCTCCCTAACCGCAGCCGCTTGCTGCGCCATTTCGTTTTGGAGCTTTTTAATTTGCTCCTCCTGTCGTTGCATGGCTTCGGCCTGTCGCCGAACCACGCCCATCAACTCGGTCAACTGATCACGAAGACCCGAGTTCTCGTCCTCCCCGAGTTGTTCGGGAGCCGCGCTCGATCCTCCGAGCCCAGCCCTCGTAGGAGGCCGTCCACGTACCATTTTCTCCTGAAAACACAACGACTTTGGTCATTTCATGACCTTCAAAGTCATTCGCAACACTATACTTCACGAAAATAAACGTGAACCCAATCTAGGCGAAAGTCACACGAGGGTCCTTATTCCCCTCACTTGGTTTCATGTTGTCGGCCGCCAACATGAACACACTTGGTGAAGAATAAGACACACCTCGAATCTACCTCTATTTCCGACTAGAGGCATAAGGACATAACCCAATCTCTTATCTTTCGCCACATCAAAGATCTCGTCACTCACGAGCCTACACTCCTAGGGTCTTTTCCATCCTAGGATTCTTAGGTCAACCTAGACCGTTTCTATTCTCTGATACCACCTCAGTCTGTCACGCCCCGCCGGCCCTTTGACACCAACTAGGTGGAAAGGATAACCGCACGGGCGCATGCCCCAGACCCGCCGAACGGATAGAGTCTTTTCTACCCGCCCAAGGCGTCACAACACAAGCTTATCCACAATGTTCCAACTAGGAACGGAGCACAAGAGTTGCACAAGGAAAGCATCAACATAAAGAAGTTCTACTTCTATTACATCACATGGCACAATATACATGTCCAAAATTTTCTTTTCTTTCTTTTTCATTCCATACACTATGTTCCAAAACGATGGAATATACAATTTTCATACATAAAATAAAAATCCCCTATACTATCATAGTCCAAAACTAGGGGTACAACTCTAGGTATCACCAAAATGGAAAGGCCGCTATCTAAAGAGCCAAACCCTTGCCTCGCTCCGCCGCCTCACTCGCGGAAGGACCTGAAAAACGTGGGGTGAGAACTATAAACATAGTTCCCAGTGGGTAAGGCCACCCAAGAGAGAAGCTCGACCCACCAGGTCTAAAGAAACACCATATGCATAAGTTAGATCACATATAACTATGCAATATTTATTTACATGCTTGTAAATAAACATAAAGGATGCAACCAAATGAAATATAATTTATCATTCTCTCCTAGGTTCATCCTATGTCTCACATTGACTAAGTTCATTTACTTGTCATTTACTTATGGTTTCGGAATCGCCGTCTCACCATAATTGTTCCAACATCCAAGGAGTAAACTCGTCACCTCCTAGTTCGAGTAGCGAACTCGTCGCATACTCGGGATAGCGAAATCATCGCCTACCCCGTCTCAACACCGCCATTACATGGCATGGATAGCGAACTCGTCGCATATCCGGGATAGCAACCTCGTCGCACATCCCCTCTCGACACCGCCAACTCAAGGCGTGGTAGCGAAATCGTTGCCTACCCGGAATAGCAAACTCGTCGCACATCCCGTGTCGATACCGCCAACTCGTGGCATGGTAGCGAAATCGTCGCCTACCCGGGATAGCAAAATCGTCGCACATCCCGCTCAACACCGCCAACTCATGGCGTGGTAGCAAAATCGTCGCCTACCCGGGATAGCAAAATCGTCGCACATCCCGTTGTTCACATTTTTCACTTGCCAACCTAAGTCTCATGACCTTAGGTTCAAGTCATTAAGTCTCGCCTATGTTCAATAACACTAGGCTTACTTTTCCATTATCAACCTAGGTTCCATGACTCTAGGTTCCAATCTCATGTCAAACCTATGTTCACTGACACTAGGTTTCAATCTCACATGTTCCAACCTATGTTCAATAACACTAGGTTTCAATCTCACATGTTCCAACCTATGTTCAATAACACTAGGTTTCAATCTCACATGTTCCAACCTATGTTCAATAACACTAGGTTTAATCCTCATGTCCAACCTATGTTCAATAACACTAGGTTTAACCTCATGTCCAACCTATGTTCAATGACACTAGGTTTAACCATACATGCAACATGCAACAAGTATTAATATTTAAATTATACTTGAAATATACATCATGCAATAGGATCTCATTGTTCATCCTATCATAATTTTTACCTTTGCCAACATACAAATTATAGGATTCACAACACATACCATTTTATCTTTAAATGGATATTTACCCTAGACATGAAAGTGACATAATCACTTCGGTAAACACAAACCCACCTCAAGAGCTTCCAAATTCTTGTATTCTTCAAGCTCCTAAGTGTCCAAGCTTTGAGTTCTTGCTTCAACCCAAGCTTCTACAAGAAAACGGTTCGTTACTCGTTACGAACCCTAAATTCAACTCAATATGTGAAATCAAGTGTTCCAACATGATTTCCTATGCCTCAATTGTAATTCCCGAAGGTCCAAATATTTTTAGAACCTCCCATGGCAAAAGCCCCAAATCTACCTAGGGTTTGCATGCATGCAAGCCAAACCCTAGATTTCATGGCCAATCTTCCATCATTTGTGGTTTAGATTGCTTAGGGTTTCCAAAAACCTCATTTCAAAGGATTAAATCCTAGGTTCAAACCCTAAATTACAAGAACTCACCTCAAAGCCCTAGCTCCCAAGCTTCTTCTTGCACCAAGAAGCTCCAAATCCACCTTAGAAGCTTTTCTCAAGGTCAAATCCTCCACTTCTCCAAGCTTTGGAGAGATCTCTAGAGAGAGAAAGTGAGGGTGAGGGAGAGGGAGAGGGAATGAGAGGAAAAATGGAGGAGTAATGAGGAGAGAGACTCTAGCCCTCTATACATAGCCCATCCCCAACGAAATTACCAAAATACCCCTCACTGGGCATTCTGCCTCAGCCGGGTCCGGACCTTGCGAGTAGGGTCCGGACCCCGCACTGATAACTGGTCAGTGCGCAGGCCGGGTGCGGACCTTGGTGTCCGGGTCCGGAACCCGTACGCACCCCAACTCGGAGACCAGCTCGGGTCCGGACCGTGGCATCCGGGTCCGGACCGTGGCTGCCCGCGGACTTCATTGTCCGGACCCCAGCTTCCAGGGTCCGGACCCCGTGAGCAGTTTTGCTCCACTTGGTCCCTTTTTCACAATTTTTCGATTTTCGGGTTTCCACTCGTACCCATAATGTTCCGAAACCTTCGGAACCCAATTCCACACCAGCCATTACCGGCTCTTTCCGAACTTCTTCAAATTTAGTAAAGTTCGAAACAACGCACCGAAATTCAAAGTGCTACAAAAATACCTACCAACTCATCTACTGATGTGCACCGGTGCGAATTGCTTGCAACACTGTAAGCAGCAATGTTTTAAAAACCAAGTAGGATAGCGACCGCGTCAGCTTGACATCATAAATATTTAATTATTATTTTTTATTTTATTATACAAAAATATGTTTATATTATTTTTCTAGTATCATACTTAACTACAAAATACTGATTTCTAGGCCAAATTAAGTAGATATAAGTTTTCAAATTTTACTTTTTATAAGACTAATCTTTGCTAATAGAAAATAAAATTAGCCAAGTTGATTTTAATCCGTTGAATTTTAATGTGACTTGATTAAAAAAATGCAGCTGATTTGATTAAAATCGAATCGATTTACCAGTTCGATGGTTGAATTGTCGGTTCGAACAGTTCAAAGTAATTTTTTAATATATCCAGTTCAAAGAGTTGAATCAAATCATTTTGTAAAATGGATGATGGTTGGATCGACCGAACAGGGCGGTTCGACCTGGATTTTAAAACATCGGTTAGCAGGCAATTTGTATATTCCCCTAAAATTGCCTACAAAGAAGAGTTCCAAACTGTGGCAGCGGGCGGTGGGCCAGATCTCTCCTCTTTTTTTATTTTTCTTTTTAGAGAGGGCCTCGAGGCCCGGCCCGTAGGCCAACCCACACACGCAACGCACGCACACACACCCACAGCAGAGAGGGAGGTATAAATCCCCCTGGTGAAACGCGCAATCGGGATTTGATCCCCCATTAAAAAAAGTCTATATTATAATACTTACACCACATTATTTATTCTCAGCCAATCACTTCTCTACTTTTGAGAAAAAAAGTACAACAATAATATTTCTCTAATAACCATGATGGGATGAGTGAACTCAAGAAAAAGAATTTGATTGGTTGTGAACGCTATATTAGCAATATAACTGATGCATTCTAAATTTTTTCCCAAGGTAGATATTATTGGACTTATCAGTGGGTCTAGTTCTCCCATTAGAACAAAGAAATTGCCTGCATGGGGTACAAATTGTATTTTCTATTTAATAGCAGCTCTATGTTAAAATAAAAATTAAAATCACACGGCAAGGAGAATTTTTTTTTACAATAGTATATTAACGGTCAAAATAGTAAAGAACGGTAGCTAAACTGTAGAGATAAATTTATATATTTTTTAGTTTTAAAAATATATAAATAATTAAAACTTTACAAGAATAAATTTATAATTTTAAAATTTTATAGAAATACATACGAAATTAGTCCAAACTTTATTTTCATTATACGGCTCTTTTTGCCTAGTGATTTCTAATGAGCCGTCCCTCTCTTGTGTACAAAAATAAATTGTATTGAAATACGACTATCCAAGTAGGTCTACAAATACAATGCGAGTTTTGCTCCCATATTGTTTATTAACTATTGAGATACTTCAATCCGACGGTTGATACATTATGGGCATTTACGCCACTTAAAAAAAGCAACCGGTGATACCAGTAAAATATTGTGGATGATATTTTTTTCTTAGATCTATTGCATCTATTTTTCCATTGAACCGTCTTTCCCGAATACAAACTATGTAATAATTTTAATCGAACAGTCCAAAAATTGCATATTATGTCGGTTAAAAATTGAATTAATTAAATAAATTCATGTGTCACGCCCGGGCCCCAGCGGAAGACCACCCGGCATGTGCACAGACCCGCCGTGTACACCAAGCACCCCTGGTGCACACAAGGCGTCTACTACAAATAACTAAAAAAGAGAATATTATACAATCCCTATGAGGTAATCAGAGCAGGAGAACATAACACTAAGTAATATAACGAAAGGTTTACAAGAATAAAACAATTCACAAAATATACAATAAGTTTCATACAAAAGGTACATCTTATGAATACAAGGGTGGTCTCTATACAAAAATAACTAGTACACCTTTCACAACTAAAACCAAAAGAAAGGCGCCTCGGGTCCACCTCTAGCGACTCTCGCGGGCTCTAACTAGCCGCTAACCCCTTTTCGCGATCCCTAACCTCTCCCGCTGTGGAAGGCTCTGTAACAACAACAAACAAACAACGGGCGTGAGAATTATTAAACAATAGTTTTCAGTGGGTAAGACGCCGAGAAGTGCGAATTACACCATTAGGTCAACTGAGGCAAGATTAGTAGATAACTGAAATGAAGAGCTAGCACACAAAAGCTGGAATGAAATATTCTAATACTATCTTGTCTCTATGTAATTATGCTAGTTCATGAGTATATAATTGTTCCACTATCATGTAAGGAAGTGAACCTGTATGTAGTAATCACCATTATGTATGCAAATAAGTGCGCATGTAGTACTTACAAGGATATCTAATTTTCATGTATGTATTAATTAGTTATGATGTTCAATATTAGGTTTAACCAAGTTTTACCCAATCATCGGGGACCCAACCGTGGTAAAGTTTCGGCTTGTGCCAAGACTAATGGTCATGTAGTAGTCAACATTTCGCTCTAGGAATGAGCCTTCCCCACGGCGTCCCACTTCGACGCCCAATCCCGCACGACGATCAGTCGTCGCAAAGACCATACTCCGGAGTGCCGGCTTGTAGGGAGCGACTCACAAGCATGTGCGAATGAGCACAAGGGCAAGCAAGCGTAGTCATATGCCCTATGTCCAAGGGTAACGGATCTCAATCATCATGTCTAAAATATGGAATCACAATCATCGACTCGAAGGTCGGATACTATAGCATATATGTCATACTTCTCTTCTCAATTAACTTGTGAGTGTATCACTACTATTAAATAACATGTCTCTAGTATGCAAAGGTTCACGTCTCATTTATTACAACAACGGGAGTTCTTTTACTCATGCAGAATCATAAAGAGTTACAAGTGTATACTATTTCCACTAAGGCATATAAAAGAGTAATTTACTAATGTCATATCCGAGGTATACAAGGATGTCAACCAAGTTCATGTTTCATGTCATGCATGTGCCTTGCTACATAAGTCTCTACTATATAGAGAGTGAAATTCATCATGCAAGGGGTGACCAAACCATAGGTTCAAAAATTCAATGATGTCATAAGTTGCATACTAAACCATTTATTCAACTCTAAAACATGATAGGAGACAGATGGAGTTCACCTATTTCGGTGAAGTCGAACCCATCGGATAACTACCAAAATCTCATTCGCTTCTCCGACGAAATTGTCCCCTAACCTTCTTATGCCCTAAGAAAAATTTTCAAAGGGTTACAAGCTTCTAAAAAACTTACCACGAAATTCACCAAAAATCAAAGAGAAAATAGGTAAAAATTATCTTAATCTAAGAAAAACTTGTTCAAAGTCCAAATCAAAGTAATGGAGCTTCGAATCCAACCTACAATAGTATTCTACACTCATCAAATCCATCCCAAAAGCTCCCAATTGAAAAGCCCCAAAATAAACCCTAGTTTCACCAAGACTAGATTTCTACCAAAAATTCTTACAAATCTCCCAAATAGAGGGTACGAGAATGCTACTAACCTCAAATCAAGCTCCAATCCAAGTTATGAAGTGCTAGGGTTGAAGTTCAAGCCTCTAACAAGCTTCTTACTTCAATCCCGAGCTCCCTTCCAAGACCTAGATGCAAGCATCCATGGAGGAGATGAAGAAAGGAGAACAAATCCAAGAATTAGAGGGGTTGGAGGAAGAAATCCAAGAGAGAGAGGAAGAGGAACCTACCTTCTCCTTCTCTTTCACTGCCCAAATGAGAGGGCTAAATCAGGGTGAAGTGGGTTATAACCCACTTGCACAAAACCCACATAGGTTCCTCAACAACTAGAAAATCACAAAATGTACGTAACAGTTTCTACATCATTAAGTATCGGTACACAGATTGGAGTACCGGTACTCGGGTAGTTCCAGTTCCCGGGGTCAATTCCGCAAAACCCAAACGTCGAATTCTCAATTTTTTACTGTGTTCTGGTACTCAGTTTTTCAGTACCGGTACACAGTGTTTCAGTACCGGTACTCAAGTTCAGTTCCTCAAAACCCGAGAGCTAGTTCCTCTCCATTTTATATTGCGTACCGGTACCCAAATTCCAGTATAGGTACTCAATACAAAATCTGCAGCTTTGACAGATTTTGATCTCCGAAGTTCGTTTTCGCGCTAATAAAGCTGCGAAAATAATTCTAAGCTCTCAAAACTCAATCAAAACCTCCAGAATAGCATAGAACACTATCCTTCACTAGAACTCCGCAATTTGCTAAAGTTTAGTGTGCTACATCATGTGATCGAACTAAAAGCTTTAGAGCGTGTATGGTGCACAATATTCATGATGCACTTGGTTCAGGCAATAACATTTGATTTGGAGATTTGACTATTACTAATTGGAAAAAGCTACTTTTACATTTTTTCGGGTGCATGATATACAACCCTCAATCTAAGGTGGGATGATTTTTACTAGTCATATCGATGTGACTAGTAAAAAAATCTCCACTCTTGAATGAGTGGGATGCATACCATACATCCCAAAAAGAGTGTATGTGTAGTATTGCTCGAGGCGAGTAGTGCTACAGATACATCCTATGCTGGGGTGTACATCCTACACCAATCTAATCCAATGGCTGAGAATTATTAATTTTTTTATTCAAAAAAGATTGTTAGCTTCACTCTTTTTTTTTCTCTTTCTCTCTTTCCTTCCGGATCTCTCTTCTCTCCCTCTCTTTTCCTCCATCTTCTCTTCCTCTCTTTCTTCCACCATCCTTCGCTGAACTCGTCCTGCACTGTGGCCATCGTGATGGGGTGCTTCTCCTCTCTTATTTCCGGCTGGGATTCTTAGCCCCCCGCCTGCGTGTTCTCCTCCCTCGTCTCTGGCTGGAATGCTTAGCTTTCTCTTCTTTCCATCTCTTTTTTCCTCCATATTCTCTTCCTCCGTCTTTTCCGCCATCCTTCGCCGAACTCGTCCTGCACTTGGCCATTGTGATAGGGTGCTTCTCCTCCCCCATTTTTGGCTGGGATTCCGTCTTTTCCGCCATCCTTCGCCGAACTCGTCCTGCACTTGGCCATTGTGATAGGGTGCTTCTCCTCCCCCATTTTTGGCTGGGATTCTTAGCCCTCCGTCCGCGCGTTCTCATTCCTCCTCTCCGGCTGGGATGCTTAGCCCCCATCCGCGCGTACGCCGGCCACGATAGCCGCCTCTCCTATGAGTCGTGAGTAAAATTTTAATTTCTTTTCCTTAACTTGAACTCATTGCTTCATTTCGTGTTATGCCTATCGCCATCTCACACTAACTAGAGAAAAAGTAAATTTTTTTCTTTTTTTTAGCATTTTCAATGAATTAATACTTTTTTTTTTCAATTAGAATGAATTATTTTAGCAATTTTTCATTGATTTGAAGTATGATCAACTGGTTAATGGATGATGCATTTTTTTGATCTTTTCTTTATGATTAATTCTCTTTTATTGTGTTTTCTTCTATTCTTAACCATTTTTTGGTGTTAATAGGATTTTCTTGGATAGGTGGATGTATGGTGATGGATTATTATGCCTCTTAATTTTTTTAAATTTAATTGTCTTTCTTCTGAAGCAATTTTATTGATATTTCACGTAATAATTTTCCTCCCTGATTTGGCCTTCGAGTCTCTCTTTTACAGTGATATGAAGTTATTTATTTTTTAGTTATTTAACAGTGTATGAAAGTAAAATTTGGTAAAGTAAATATTGATTGTGTGATTAGTTTCTTTGCTTGAAATTTTATGATCAAATGCTTGTATTATTTTCTTTCGCCGCAAGGATACATTTTTAGGGCTTAGTAGAATAATATCTATACATTATTACTTTAGAAGTACTGTTACTATACATTTGTTATGAGCCGAATTACTGGACCGTTGACCCGGTCAAGTAGCCTGCTACGGGAAGCAAGCAGGAAGGCGGAACGGCTTATGACGGTGACCCTCAAAGTTTGCGCCCACGACTGAATCAAGCGATCGGCTGATGAGGGATCTGATCAGCCGAGTTCAAATACTCTACTGTATGCTCGGCTGAAATGAGACGAGTAATTTCGATATGTATTACAAAAGAGAAAAAATGTTTACAGAAAAATGGGCTCCATTATCGCTCTTACTCACAAGGAAATCTAAGTTAAAGCTACTCCTAGAAAGCGAAAAATGCAAGGAAAAAAGTAAAGATTACAAGTAGACTACTCCTAGAAAGAAAAAAAGTGCAGAAAATAAAATGGTCTTCTTGTTCTCGAAGGAAAAAGACCCCTTTGGCAGGCGTATTCTGTCTATTTATAATCCCGCATGTTGTTTATTCAGTTATTTCGCACTACGGGGTATGTTTCGGCCATATTCCTGTTTCTGCGGGCCACTCTTGGTCGATCTTAACTGCATCACGTCCAACCGCTTTCGATTTTGGGTGTGTTTTTTTCAGATCCTGGCGCACCACATGTCGCTTTATATATGGCTTCGGTAGCCCTCTTCGTGATGTATCCCGGCTCACCACGTGGCGCAATTTTTATGGCACCAACAATGCCCCCTCGGCAGCTCCCGAACGATTGTTCGGGTGGCTGGCGTCATCTTGCTCAACGGCTCAGATTACAAGGCCGTCATTTCAACTTCTGAGATTGCCCTGCATCGCTCATTCTTCTTAGCCATACTTTTGCCTTTCCTTTCGTTCTTTGACGGCTATGATTTCTCGCGTTCTTTTATCTTATTTAGGGCATTAATTAGGTCATTAATGGCTGCCGTCACCTCATCATCAAAGCTTTTTTTTCGAAATTCCCTCCGACGGCCTCGCTTCTGTCGCGCCTCTTCATCTTCTTCTTTTTCATTCTTTTTTCCCCTTCTTCCGAGGTTTCTCTTCTTCTTTCTTTTCCTTTCGCGTCTCTTCATCTTCTCATTTTCTATTCTCTTTTCCCTTCTTCTGAGGTTTCTCTTTTTTACCTTCTTCTTTCTTTTTCTTTGCTTCTAAGCTTCCCTCAATGGCTCCGATTCTCTCTCTTCCTTCACCTTCATCTCTCGACTATACCCTCCTCAGGCAGTACGTCGAATCAGACCCTTTTCGATTTGTGCTTAGCCCTTCTTTCGTAGAGCCTCCTGCACCCGACGATTTCCCTTTCTTGGCTGATGGTCTTTCCCTGATGGCTGACGTCATCCACCTCCCTTCTTGGTCCACCTTGAAGTCATCATGGAAAAGTCTCCGGACCTGGCCCAGCGTTTCAGACAGTTGAGGATTCTTACGCCAATCTCTGGCATGAAATCGGAATTTATGAGGCCATTCAACTCTCGAAGGTTCCTCCTCAAGCCGACAGTCTTCTTCTTACTGCGGCTTTATGTTTCTGGTCCTCGGTCTCTAACACCTTCTTCTTCAGGGCGGGGCCCTTCACCCCGACCCTTTTTTGACGTAGCGGTGATCGTCGGTCTCCGTCCTCACGGCGTCACCCTTTCTATGGCCTATAATCCTGACGGAATGACGGATTTCGAGGCCTACCTGGATCTGAAGGCGGACCTTCCTTATACCAAGTTTATGCGGCGGTTCGCAGGTCAGGCCCCCGCTCCAGTCACCAGGAAGGAGCATACTGCCTTCCTCCTCTACTGGCTCTGCCACAATCTCTTCTGCACTCGCTCGCAGAAGATCAATTGAGATTTCATCCCTATCGCCGTTGCACTGGTCAACGGCGAGAGGCTAGCACTAGGTGCATATTTTCTTTCTTTTGTATACCAAAATTTTTTTGAGTCGATCAAACCACTGCCATCGAAAAATGGCGTAGTGATCGGCTCCGGCTGTGGTGTTCTTTGGTTTCTGCAACTCTGTCTGCAGATTTATTTTCCAGCTTTGTGCCGAACTCCCTTAGATTTGGATTCGGCTCCCAATTTTGACACATATAGTTTAGTCCTAGGCTGCCTGAAACCCCTAACTTTGGGTCAACCATTCGACTTTTCGACATATTTTAAAGTTTTTTACTAGAAGGACCAACGCCACCTCATCAAATGGGTCCCTTTTGGAGAATGTCTCACTGGCCCATCTTGGTTTCTTGCTCGGTTCGAAGCCATCAAAGATCAGATGGCCTCCTCTCGTGCCAGCGAGTACTCCGACGTTTGGTATTCTCTGCTGGCCCCATGAGATCTACACATTGGCCTAAGAACTCGTTCCAAGTTGACGCCCAGCACTGAAGTTTACTCCCATCATTATGTGGCGCATCAATTCGAATTCGTCCAAGCGATCCCGGTCCTATCCAAGTTTTTTATGACCAATACCACTCGTGGCCATCCTCCTATGAAGAGTGCAGCCGAAGTAGATCGGCTTTCGGCTATGGGGAATCGCCTCCAACATTTTTTTACTCTGGTGGATTTTCAGCCGAACCACTCGGGGCTGGCTGATCTCTACTTTCTAGGAGCTTGGGAATACTTTTATGAGGAGATTTTTTTCCAGACCCTGTCTTATTCTCTCTGCAAAATTCTTTATACAGAAGGTATTTTATCTCGCCTTTAATTCAGTTTCGTTTTTTTTTCTTTCTTTTAATTTTTTTTATTTGTTCCTCAGTCGCTTCTATGGATAAAAAAATTTCACCCGACTCCCCGGGGCAAGAGGATTCAGGAAAAGATTCTGACAAAGATCCGGAGGCCTCGCCTCACTCCTCGGTAGTATATCTCATTTCTCAGAGCATTTTTCTTTTTTAATGGGTCTTCAGCTAATGTATTCTTTTCAGTCGATACGTGTTTCTGCTTCATCGGCCCAACGCCTAAAAAAACGACCGATTGAATTCGACTCTCCGATTTATCTGCCGCGACAGAACCGGTGCAAAACTCTCGCAGTCAGATCTCGTTCTCGTCCTGCCCCAGCCTCGACTGAAGGCGCACTCTCGGCAGAGGTTCCGTCAACTGTCACTGCACCCTCGGCTCAACCCACTTTTTCAGCCGAGGAGGTTATTGAACCTAGTTTGATGGTGGCCTCCGTCCAGCCGACTCTTACTGAACAAGTTCCTCCATCGGCCGAGGTAAATCCTCAGCCTATCTTAATCGATTCTTTTTTTTCTTCTCGCTCCTCAGTTGGGTCACCTCCATTATTCCTTTCGGTCGATTAGCTGAAAGAAACATCTCTCGAAAAAACTTCAACGAAAGTCTCATACGCTCGCTTCGCCTCGGCGCTTGAAAATGCAATTTCTGATGTCGAGAGGCAGGCTTGTCGGGAGGCTCGTCTCGACAAGAAGCAGGAAGAAAAGAGAAAACAAACAAAAAAGGGAAAGAAGACTAAAGAGAAAGGGAAGAAGAAAGAGCAAAAAAGAAAAAAAGGAAGAGAGAAAAAAAGAAGGGGAACAAAAGAAGAAAGAAGAAGAAATTAGAAGAGAAAAAGAAGAAGAGAAGAAGAGAAAGAGAGAAGAAGAACAGAAAAGAAAAAAAGACGAGAAAAAAAGAAGAGAAGAAAAGAAAAAAAATTAAGAAAGAGGAACAGAGAAAAAAAGAAGAAGAGCAAAGAAGAGAAAGGGAAAGAAAAGAAGAAGAAGAAAGAAAGAAGAAAGAGGAAGAGAAAAGACAAGTGGAAGAGGAAACTAAGATGAGGGAGGAAATTGGTCTAGATTCTTCTGTCGAACCTCCAGCAGAAACTTCTACTTCGGCTGTTGCACCGGCGCCCAGACCGGCAGATGTGCTGGCCGTCTCTCTTCAGGAATTGGCCGCTTCGAGCCCTAAATCCAATGAAGAAGAAGACCTCCCTACCACTATATCGATTGACACTCAACAAAAAGTAGATGAGTGTCTGGGATTATACAATAGCGGTCTTCCTACATTAGCTCGGAGCTTGGTGAAATTTGATCGGCTTGAAGCGCTTCTCGATCTTCTGGACCAGCCTGATCTCCCTTCTTCAGGTAGATGTTTTGCAAAAACCTTATCTGCTCATCTCTCTTCTTTTCTAGCTCGGCGATAAGCACTTTCTGCCGACCGTCTTGCTTTGGACGACCATTTCTCGCAAGTCGGCTCTTTTAAGGCGAAAGCCATTGAGGTAGCAGCTCCATTAACCGACTTCAACAAGCGAGATGATATTTTGAAAGATCAGGAGTCAGCCCTTCGGCAGCGCATTACTTATCTCAGGGAAGAACTTGCCGAAGCCGAGAAAGCCTTGGCTCAAACGTCTGAAGAGTGCGCTTCCTTGCAGACCCAATTCCAAGCCCAGAAAGACGAAGGGATGGCCATACATAGTCAGCTCTCCCAACTCTACAAACTCCATCCCACGATGAAGCGAAGGAGATGAGCAGCCGATCTTGCCCAGTCCAATTTGAAAACCGAATGGAATCAACTCAAAGACTTATTATCTTGATTTTTTATTTGACCTTTCATTCTAATATCGGCTGTAATATATTCTGACATTTATCTTGTTCGTGTTATGTTGACTCTTTTATTCAACTTCCCATATAGACGGGTAGTACTTCCTTAAATATTTTTCGTTAATCGGCTTGTTATTTTTCGATCCTTCCAATGTCTTTAGATTGTATGCATTGCCTCTTGCAACTTCGTATACTTGGAACGGTCCTTCCCAATTTGGAGACCATTTTTCATATAATCGACTTTTTCGGCCGATTGGTAATACTAATTTTAAGACTAAATCTCCGACTGCGAGATTTAGCCTTGACTTTCTTATTGTATGCACTACTTACTC
Source organism: Puya raimondii (assembly GCA_016920855.1). Lineage (NCBI taxonomy): Eukaryota > Viridiplantae > Streptophyta > Magnoliopsida > Poales > Bromeliaceae > Puya > Puya raimondii. The sequence continues at coordinate 47,558,778 of JABWPP010000049.1, forward strand.
GGCTCTGATAAGCTTGCAAATGATCAAGCGCCAATAGCCGAGTTTCGTCTATTTTGTCTAACCTTTCATTCATCAAGGTCTCATATTTTCTTACTGTCAGTTCTTTTTGTCCTTCGACTCTTAATGAGGGAATCATTATTTCAGCCGGTAATACAGCCTCGTGACCATACACCAGTCGAAATGGTGTGACTCCTGTTGCTGTCTTGACAGTCGTTCGGCATGCCCATAATACTTCAGAGAGCTTCTCACTCCACTTCCTTGGATGCTTTCCGATATGCCGTTTCATAAGATTATAATAATTTTGTTCATTGCTTCTGCCTGTCCATTGGCCTGTGCATAATAGGGTGATGATGAAGCAACTTGACTTGTCTTGACTCCAAGAACCTCGAGAATTGTTTTCCTGTGAACATCGTTCCTTGGTCGGTTGTGATAGTCTCAGGAATTCCGAAACGATGAATGATGGAGTCTTCCACGAACTCTATAATGTCCTTCTGAGTGACCAATCTTGTAGGTTTTGCTTCCACCCACTTAGTAAAGTAGTCTACGGCCACTATTAGAAATTTATGTCCAGCCGAAGAGTTCGGCTGTATTTCTCCAATCAGGTCCATAGCCCAACCACGAAAAGGCCAAGGCCTGATGATTGCATGCATCTCAGAAGCCGGCACTCTTTGTACCGAGCTGTGAAACTGGCACTCTTGACACCCCTAGTATACTTTATGCAATCTTCGTGCATGGTTGGCCAGTAATATCTCAGGTTCCAAATGGTCCACCTTAATCTTTTTCCAGCTAGATGTGCTCCACATAAACCTTCATGGACTTATCCCATAACTACCAAGGCTTCATCAGCTCCTAAACATTTTAGGAGTACTTTTTCAGCCGATCTTTTATAAAGTTGTCCACCAAGGGTGTTCTCTAATCATCCTGTTCTTCCATGGGAGCGATCATCGTCGGCTCGCGTATATGAACCGATGGTAGCAACCTTTTTTTCAATTTTGACTCGGTTAATCCTTTTCGGCTCTTTATACCCCGAAGCCGATTGAGCCAAATCATTGGCTTGCTCATTTTTTCTCTTGATAGGTGCACGAATTCTACTTCTCCAAATTTGCTAAATAATTTTATTGTTTCATTCAAATAATTTTGCAAATTAGGGCTGCCGCATTGGTACTCTCCAACTACTTGCTTTATCACTAGCTGCGAATCACCGATGACTTTTACAAAGCGTGACCCTAACTCCTTTAAAATTTCTAGGCCGATTATTAACGCCTCATACTCGGCTTGATTGTCAGAGCAGCCGAAGTCTAGTTCAAAGGCAAACTGGGAAGTTTCGCCTTCAGGAGACTGTATGACTATTTCGGCTCCCGCGACTCGGTTGTTCTGGACCCGTCAAAATAGAGCGTCCAAGGTCGGCAACCGGCTAAGTTTTGCATCGGCTCTTCGATCTCAACACATGGATGACTGGCCAGAAAGTCGGCTATCGCTTGTCCCTTAACGACTTTTGCCGGGACGTAACTGAGAGAAAATTCAGACAAAGTTAGCATCCAGCATCCAATTATTTCCCTTAATATCGGCTTTGATAACATATATTTAATCAGGTTGGTTTTACAAACAACCGACACTTCTACTGGTAGGATGTAATATCTCAGCTTAGTACAGGCATAGTACAGTGCTAAACATAATTTTTCTATTGCCGAATAACGTTGCTCGGCATCTAGCACGCGTCGGCCGAGATAATAGATAGCCTGTTCTTCTTTCAAAACATTCTCTTGGGCCAATAGGCATCCCAAATTCTCTTCTGCAGCCGATATATACAATTTTATCGGTTGACCTTGTCGAGGAGGAATGAGCACTGGAGGATTCGCTAAATATTTCTTGATATTTTCAAATGCTTCTTGTTGCTCTTCTGTCCACATGAACTCCTCTTGATTCTTAAGCCGAAGTAATGGAGTGAATATTCCTATTCTGCCGACTAAATTTGATATGAAGCACCTTAAATAATTTATCTTTTCTAATAGGCTTTGTAATTCTTTTTTATTCTTCGGCGGTGGCAACTCCATAATTGCCCTTACCTTATTTTATCTATCTCGATTCCTTTTTGATGGACCAGGAATCTGAAAAAAATTTCAGCCGATACTTCGAATGCACATTTCAGAGGATTCATTTTTAAATTATATTTTCTCATGCGTTCGAAAGCTAACTCCAAATCGGCCCAGTGGTCAGTTAGTGACTTGGATTTTACAACGATATCGTCGATGTAAACTTCCAACGTTTTACCAATTAGATCATGAAAATAAAATTCATTGCCCGCTGATAAGTGGCCCCGGCATTCTTCAAACCGAAAGGCATCACTACCCATTCAAAAGTCCCAATGGATCCTGGGCATCTAAAAGCCGTTTTTGCTACATCTTCTTCGGCGATAAAAAGTTGATTATAACCGACATGACCGTTCATGAAGGGCAGAATTTCATGTCCGGCTGCCGCATCCACCAGCATGTCAGCTATGGGCATCGAATATTCGTCTTTGGGAGTAGCCAAATTCAAATTTTTAAAATCAATGCAAACTCTAAGTTTGCCATTCTTTTTTTGTATTAGGACTATATTGGACACCCAATCAACGTAACGAGCCACTCTGATAAATCCGGTTCTTAAAAGATTTTCAATTTTATTTTTGATCTGTAATACAATACTCGGCTCAAACCTACGAGCCGATTGTTTATAAGGCTTATACCCTTTCTTTATGGGGAGCCTATGTTCTACGATTTTTCAGCTTAATCCTGGCATTTCTTCATAACTCCAGGCGAAGCAGTCTTTGTATTTTCTTAGCAACCTTGTCAGCTCCTCTCGTTGTTGTGCCGAAAGTTTGGCACTAATAAAGGTCAGCCTTTTGTCGTCGTCTGACCCTAAGTTCACTTCCAATAACGGATCTTGGGTTTCCAGCCTTTTCTCGCCGACCTTGATCGGCGATTCTTTTATGAACTCCGTCTTGATTGGAATCCCCGAACACAATTGTTGTTCGTACTGCTTGTCAGCCTCATTGGCCGACGAAGTTTCTTTAAATTTACCTTCATTAGTTTCAGCTTGATCGTCCTTAGGCAATTTCATTATTATACCATCGGCCCATATCTTTCTTGGCCGCCACATCTTTCTTGGCCGCTATTTCAACGCTTCACACGCCGAGAGGCTTGAGAGATCGCACTTACAAAAATTATATATAGCATGACCCTAGGCATAGTCGCCTATTCTATGTACATCATCTATGTATCTATACAGTGCCTTCAGCACATTGTAGTGGCTGGTGGAAAAGAGGACCGTCGCAAAAACGTATAATGTAAAAACACCGACAAAAGTCGGATGCCATCTCCTCTCCATTCTGACCAGCAAGACTGTACAAGGTATGTCGAAATTTTCACCTATCGGCATACCGATAGTCACTATTAAAGTGTTTATAAAGAATATTCAATTTTATACTCTTGTTCTGACATTCTATTGGCTCCCTCTGTGCTGGAAGTCCAACTAAAATGGCTATTTTATCTGGAACGAAGGGAATGAACGTATCTCCTATTCTAACTCCTCTTTTCTCCTCATCCCAAAAACTGAGGGAATCGACTAATACAAGATCTTACTTACGTGCAGGCAGGTCGAGATAAGAACAGAACGGTGTGGTTCTCAAAAGTGCCATATGTTCTGGAGACATAACTTCACATAGTGCTTGGCTAGCTGTCTGAAATTCGCCGACAGTCTTCGGCAATTCTTACAGACATCGTGCTGTGTAGATGACTTGAGCCATTCGATGGTCATCCTTTTAGCTTTAACTGCCCTATCTGTTCTTTCTTCTGCAGACTTCAAAGTTCTGCCTTGACCACTTGTAGTGGCCTCCTCACCCGATTTGCTCGACGACATCGCTCCTATAGAAACCATATTTTCAGTTGCATTGTAATCAGCACATAAGTTCATTCATAAAATAACTACAAAATAAATTAATTATATGCACCATATGAGTACAAAATAAGTACATTTAGGATATTCCAGGATAGTGTTGTAAGATGGATCCTGTCAAATTCGTAGGAGTATACAAGTAGTATGTTCCGTTCCAAGCAGTGTAGCAAAGTAACTCCTAAAAATCTCATAGCACTGTTCTACTAATCCCTAAGAGTGAATATTTGCAATGAATATATATTTCACATTCAAATGAACAAAAAATAAAACCTATAACATTGTTCTATTATGCCCTAAGAGTGTAAATTTGTAATGAATACATGTTCACATTTAAACGAACAAAATTTAAAACCTCACAGCACTGTTCTATTATGCCCTAAGGCCCCGTTTGGTTCGGGGGTTAAAGCGGGGATAACGAAGTTATCCCCGCTATTCCGCCAAACGAAACGAAGTTTGGCCGGGATATTTTATCCCGGTCAAACTTCGTTATTCTCGGTTATTCCGGAATAGCTGGGATAAACTATTCCATCGTTTTGACGGAATAGCGCTATTCCAAGCTTAGTTCTAAATTTAATTAAGATTATAAATTTATTTAAACATAAATTATATAAACATAATATATTTAATTAATAATAAAAGAATAAAATATTCAAGCTAGATTTATAATAAATATTATTTAATTAATAATTTATATATTAATTTATTTACTAATTAACTAGATAATTAATTAACTATTTAATTTATTACTTTAATAAATATTTAATTAATTTTTTAAGTAATTAATTCATTATTTTAATTAATTTACTAATTAAATAATTAATTATATTGTTTAATTAATTAATATTTTGAGTAATTTAATTATTTTCTTAATTAATCATCTGACTATTATTAACTAATTTATTTATTAATTTATTATTTTATTAAATTATTTGTAATTAATTAAATTATTAATTACCAATTAATTTATTTATTAATATTAAGGGTTTTTAGCAATATTCATAATTATTTAGTAGATTAAATAAGTTAAATTATTACTTAATTAATATTTCGTCTTAATTAATTAGATAAAATATTATTGTTTAAAATTATAATTATTCTTATCCTCGCAATTCCAATCAAACCATCCAAACACTATTTTTCTTATTCCCGAGAAAAATCTACTTTTCATCCAAACGCAAAATTGATTTAATCCCCGCTTATACCTCAATTTATACCTATTCCTGGAATAGTCACTTTTTGCTTATCCCCGAACCAAACGATACCTAAGAGTGTATATTTGCAATGTATGCATGTTTCCCATTCAAACAAACAAAATCTAATTATATGCGTGATCTATAAACCATATATGTGTGTGTGAGAGACTATGCTATACAAGTAGTATTTTCTAAACCGTAACCCTAAATTATGAATTCTACAAATACAAACAAAATAATCATAGGAATGTACAATTAGTATGTTCCGTTCCAAGCAGTGTCGCAAAATAACTCCTAAAAACCTCATAGCACTGTTCTACTAATCTCTAAGAGTGTATATTTGCAATGAATACATGTTTCCTATTCAAACAAATAAAATTTAATCATATGCATTATTTATAAACCGTATGTTTGTGTGTGTATGACTATGGTATACAAGTAGAAATTTCTAAACCCTAATCCTAAATTATGAATTATATGACTACAAACAAAATAATATGTACCAGTGGATTCCTAGCACTGTTCTACTAATCCCTAAAGAGTGTATATTTGTAATGAATATATGTTCCATATTCAAACAAGCAAAATTTAAAACCTCATAACACTGTTTTCCACCCTAAACCGAACAAAATTTAATCATATGCGTAATCTAAAAACAGTATGTGTGTGTGTGACTATGGTATACATGTAGCAACTTTTAAACGCTAACCCTAAACCCTGAATTATATAAATGCAAACTAAAATAATATGTACCAGTGGAATTGAATCTGAATAGTTTTCTCAAATTGAATGAATCTAATGCTCCTCGGTGATGAAGACAGCGGCACGGCAAAAGCGAATGTGACGACGGTAGTCAAATCCTAAAAATATAAAATTTTATATTAAAAAAATGAAAGAATAAAATTACAGGAATTATAGGAGTCTAGAGGGTTGTAACCGAGAGGTCGGAAATTGCCCCCAATTTCGGGCGCCTACGAGCGGATGAACGAGTGGCGAGGTCCTACGATGGACAGGCGAGCGGAGTGTCCTATAAGCGACGAGAGGCGAGCTCCTACCGATGAAGTGAGGCGAGAGCGAGAGAGAGCTCTGAGAAGGTAGGATGCTGGGAGAAGACGACCAGGAATTCTTAGAAAGAGAGAGCTTGAGGAAAGGTGTGGAATAGAAAAAAGTCAGTGTGAGAGGCGAGCTCCTGGCAACGGAGATAGGCTAGAGCGAGAGAGAGCTCTAAGAAGGTAGGATGCTGGGAGAAGACGACTAGAAATTCTTAGAGAGAGAGAGAGCTTGAGGGAAGGTGTGGAATAAAAAAAAAAGCCAACATGAGAGAGAGTTTGAGAGAGAGCTTGAGGGAAGGTGTGGAATGAAAAAAAAAAGTCAGGATGAGAATAAAACCAATTTAAAACTCTGTTTATGCGATGGAATTTGGCCATAACTTGTGGATACCTTCATGGAGGCGGAACAGGGTGACTATAACTTTCTGGTCGTGGACCGGAAGAGTTTGGTCGAAAACGGAGAACCAGAGCTGAAAACATTTTCGAAAAATTGTGTGACTGCCGGTATGAAATTAAAGAGGTTACTCGTTTTCACAAATGGCAGCGTTTTTAGTGAAACAATACTGCCATCTCAAAGGTCTAGCAGTACTGGAAGTTGTGGAAGGGTCCGTTCCGGAACTTTGCATGGTAAAAGCAGCTTTTGGAGGGCTATTTCGCAGAGTTGTCGAAATTGGAAAATGGGTTTTTCTGCGAAAAGATCGACATTTTATGGGTGGATTTTAGCATTCTTACAGCCAAAATTTTGGGGATTCAGAGCTCGACAATTGTACAAAATTTGAGTAAGAAATTTGGAAGATAAAGGAGCCTTTTTACAATTTTACCAAGTGATGTAAAAATGGCAGTTTGGGTTTTTTTCGCAAAAAGCGCGACATTTTATGTGTCAAATCTTATGAAACTGGAAGGAGAGGTAGTGCGGTGCAAAATACGCTCCCTGGGGAGTTTTCGGCATTAAATTTCTAAGTGGGGAGGGTGTATTAGCAATTGTCATGAAATTAGTATTATAGGGTACCTCGGGTTTCTTAACCCTATCTCCTCTCTTCCTCTCCCCTAAGCCTCCAACCGCCGTAAACCCCCTCCATAGCAACCTAGCACCTACTGCTGCACCTCCGGCGATCATCCCCGGCCACCGGAGTTTGCCAAAACCTCCCTCTCTCCATCTTTCTCTCTCTTTCTCCCTCTCTCTTCCTGTTCGAGGGCTCCTTAGCTGGCTGCGCCACCGCTGGCTCCCTGTGACCTCAAAGGGTCTCTATAGCCAAACCCGGCCGCCCGATCCTTCTCAGGCCCAGTGGCCACCTCTGAACCCGAGAAGTTAGGGTGCTGGCTGTACCTCTTCCTGTGCCGCCGCCGTCGCCTCCCACCACTGGCCGCGGCCACCTCCGACTCCCCCTCATCTGCCCCAACAATCCCGGCCAGTGTGTACCCCTCCCAGCCGCCGAAGCTTGGTAACAGTGCTGCTACTCCAGAGACTGAACTCGGGCTAGGTTTGGACTAGGTTGGTTTTGACCGACTTTACTGTTCCAATCAATCGCATCGTCAGTGATCCTCCAGAAAGTGAGCACGGGCATCTTGAGACCTAGGGCATCATCGTGCTCCCTTTTGTTGCGATCTGATCGGCTTCGGATAGCTGTTTGTGGAACTTTACTCCCAGGGACGTCAAAACTAGCACTTTATCTTGCTCCGGCGCGCTTCACGGTGCTCGAATTCACTTTAGATAGTAAGCACGGTGTTCGGCACGTTGAGACCTTATGGACCGTATCTTTATTCAGCTTTCGAAGTCGTTGGATTTGTGGTAAATCCCTAGACATCACATTTACTTTAATGTTTATCACACGGGTGTTTTGTGGAATGCTGCTATGAGGCTTTTTGCGTCATAGAGGCCCCGAACAATGTGGGTTCTTCTTTGGAATGTCCGTATGCATGTCCGAAGTCTGAGGACCCCTTGGTTTGAATCTCGTGGCGATTGTCAAGCGAAACGGTGTCTTTTTACCTAGTTAATATGCTTGTTGGGCTCCATCTTCGCGGAGCAGGTATCCGCTGCTGGTCAGCGGTAGGTAGACATTGCATACTAGTTGGGGACTTGCTGGTACGAAGCACGGGCCAGCAAGTGACCGTAGATGGATCCCGAAGCCAAAAACGGTGTTTTTCAGAAACCCGTGTTTTGGGGTTTTCGCTCCCAGATCGCACCACTTGATGTGTGGCTGTCCCAATACTCAAAAATGTGTGCCTTGGGACAGCAAGATATGATTAGGTGCTGGTCTAAGTGTTCTGAAACACTTCGGGCTGAACCGGACCCTCAAACGTAGAAATCAAGCGATTTCGGGCGCGGTTTCATGTCGCACGAGTTGCTGCTATTCGCACCGATGGAATAGCTTTATTTGCTGGTTATTTGCTGCGGCCAAGCCCGACATCTCGAAAATCAAACCCGCTATTTTCGGGGTCCCGATTTTTTATTTTGGCGCGCTTTTTGTGCGGCTGTCCCAATGGTATTAAACTAGTGTTTTGGGACAGCGGACAATGTAGGTTAGGTGTGACGCTTATTTTGGGACATCCCGCGGGTTGGGGTGGCATTTCGACGAGCCGATGCGACAATCGGGCAAATTTGCGGTGACCGTTTATCGGGATCCGAAAATCCAATTGTTTGTCTATTTTGATTCATGTATCGAGTCATGGGCTTTGATAATTAGCGGATTTAGGCTAATTATGGGTTTGGGTTGGACTTTGCATAGGTTCGGATAGTAGCGAGAGGCACCATCATGGGGTCGACAACTCAGGATTGTATTATGGTAGAGGTGTGTGCTTCGAGCTGGTAGTCGGTAAAGCGGTATCTTCTCTATTCCTTTCCTTATATATCACGGCATTTATTATATACTTCTTTACATGTCGGTATCACTTTACTAGTCCTAGCAATCTGTATTATGATATCGTATAGTGGTAGACTGGCTTTGGACATGTAGAGTAGGCCCTTTATTACTTAACAAGCATGGAACCTTTAGGTCCAGATTGTGACGCCCCAACTTCCCAGGGGGTCTCTGATACCAACTGTGACGCCTCAACTTCCCAGGGGGTCACCCATCCTAGGACTACTCCCGTCCTAGCACGCTTAACTCTCTTAAACTCTTGGGCCTAGCCACCGCCCAAAATGCTTAAGCCGGGTTAAGAGTTCTAGCCCTATTATATCTTATATATAAGACTATCTGGGGTCTCACACAGATGACATGACATTTTCCTTTACCATTGTGTATCGGTCTATTTGATCATGGTTCTGGCGTCTATATGCCATGGCACCTAGCTTCAGTCACGGTATCGGCTTTTCATCAAAGGTTTATTTGATCATCCTATATGATCGGCCACTATGCTTGGGAGTATTCATTGACGCCATATTGGTTTGATCACCAACAAAGAATATACTTATTCAGATAGGTCGTCCATCGTGACGCGTGGATCAGATTCAATGCATTTTAGTGGTAGGCAGTGCCTGAGATCGACGGACCAATATAGCATATTACAGATCGGTTACGGGTTTCTGACTATTCGTCCTTTGAAGCATATAGTGGATAGATTTCTTTTACAGTAGCGGCATCTCAGTTATTTACTATTCATACTTGTTTATATTGCTACTGTAAGTTTACTTTTTCGCTCATTACTTATATATCTCCATATCTTCACTTTTTTTTCGGTGAATATGGCTTGCCTTCGTGGCTTTGTCATACCCACTGGAAAACCTCAGATTGTTTTCTCACCCCACGATTTTCCACGAGTGGCACAAGTGAGGAGGAAGGTCAGGGTGCTGCGTGAGGTACCTCGACTTAGTTAGCTTCGCTCATTACTCGTTTTCCTTTATTGCTTAATAAATAGACATTAATGGTGGTTTAGTTAGACTATTTTTATCTTGTATGAATGCTTGCTCTTGGTTATTGATCTAGTAATGGACATATGGAATTATTATGGACATGGCACTGGTGTTTCTGGTTTTACGTAATGGCATTGTATCTTTCTTGGTGTAAAGGGTTGGTGCTTGCCCGCAAAAGCATCATCTAGTGGAGATCCAATATTCTCTTGTGTTGAGAAGTTGGCGGGGACGTAGGCAAAGTACTGAACCTCGAAACAAATCGATCGCGTGCTTCCTTGAGTTTGATTTTCTCCAATCTTGTATTTTTATTTTAGAAACCTAATTAACCCCTCCCCCCTTTTAGGTTGCCATTTCGATCCTCATGGTTTGATTTGGATTCACCTTAAGGTGAAATATGGCTTCATCCTAAGTACATATAATAGGATTATCCCAAATGATTCAAATTAAACAATAATTATATGTCTTAGAGTTTAATTCATTATAACTGAACTCTTAACTTATGTATTAGAGGCCAATTATATTTAATTTGAGTTCACCATAAGGGGAAGTATTGACCATACCCTAATTATATGTATTAGAATTAATCAAAATTGATTTAAATTAAATTCTAACTATTTGTATTACAGTCTAATTTGGTTTGATTTGCTTGAACTCTAAGTATATGTATTAGAGTTCAATTAGTTTGATTTGACTAGGTAAAACTTAATCAGGTTTAATTTATTATTTTTACCCTAGTCATATGTGCTTAGATAAAGATGGTTTGATCAATTCTAAATATATATTTTAGAATTCAATGGAGTTTGAGCATAGTTGTGATGTTACTCCAATTTTATGTGCTAGAAAATTGGCTTAAATTGATTTGTCCCTAAGGACTTGGTTGGGGGGAGAGGTTGGATTGATATAGCCTTACGGTTATGGCTAAGGGAAAAGGTAGATATGGGTTTGGATCATGATTTATATAGTTTGGTTTGGGTTTGGATTTTGATTTGGTTTAATATGATATATGTTTGAGTTCGGGTTAGGTTTCGTTCAAGATTGGACTTTGGTTTAGGTTTCACATAAGGCTTATATGGTCTAGATTTGAGTTTGGATTGGGCAAAACCCTTATGGTTTAGGTCTAAATCTTGAATCAAGTTTGAATTTATTGGGCTCGGCTTTGGCCGATATGGTTTTCTGTCAGATTTGGGTTGGGTTTGGATTTTTGTTTTAAGTTCATATGATTTGTATTTAGGTTTGGGTTAGGTTTGGGTTTTGGTTTTGGGTGATATAGTTTGGGTTCTGAGTTAAGCCTCAAAGTGGTTTGGGTTGGGTTTTGAGCTTTGATTTTTAGTCTCATGGTTTGGGTTCAGATCTGAATTGGGCCTTGGTTTGGTTTTTAGTTTAGGCTTGATATGGTTTGGATTGGGTTTGGACTAGGTTCGTATGCAAACATGGGTTTGGGCATTATGTGGGCTCATATTCAAGTTAAGGTTTAGGGCCTGTTTGGCAAATCCCCAATAGAAAGTAATAAGTTAAATTATCCTGTTTTCTAAAAAAAAAAATTTATTTTAGTTGGGCCGTTTGGAAGGTCTAAAAAAGTACAAAAATTACTCTATAATAGATCTTATGGAATAATTTTGGAGTAAAAAAAAATATGTTGGACCTCTTTAAAATAATACTCTACTCATCCCGTCACTTCCTCCAACCCCTACCTTCTCCGCTCTTTTTCATTTTTCTGCCCCCTCCTCTCCCCTCCTCCCTCTCCCTCTACTCCCTCCAATGACGATGACGGCAATGATGCCGGTGCCGCCGCCGACGACGACGCCACCGATGCCGCTGCGGACGACGACGCCACCGATGCCGCCGCCATTGACGACGCCACCGATGTCGGCATCGACGACGCTACCGATGCCACCGCCACCAACGACCGTGTGCCCCTCCACCACCTCCTCCTCCTTGACTCTGCCGCTGACGCCCACGGGCTCTCCTACTCCGTCAAACGCGTGCCCCTCCACCTTCCCGATGCCCTCCACCGCCACTGCCGCCGCCGCTACCCACCAACGCTCCCACTCCGAGATGGGACACCAGTGGGTTCTTCATGTTGGATTGTCGAGATAAAGAGTGGTGATGAAGGTGGGAGGGATGGGGAGGTGGTGGGTTTGAACAGGGAGGAGAAGGTGGTAGGGGTGGGTTTAAGTAAGAAGAAGGTGCTAGTAGTGGTGGTGGTGGTGGTGGGTTTTTTTTTCACAGTAAATTTTTTTTTCAGATTTGAGCCAAACACTAAAAAAGGGATAAATTATAAAGTATTAATATTTTAGTGTCAATTTATTACAATAAAATATAAAACTGTCACGCCCCGGGCTAGTTTTAGAAGCGGAAATACGTGCCATTTTTTTTTTAAAGCCTAGCCCGCGCCACGTACTGACCCGCCACAAATACAGGGTCCACTATACACACGGACAGAGCCTCCCCTGTATTTGCACGGCGTACACAACATACAACAGGATCACAACCACCATTCATTCATCACAACAACACAACAGCTCAATAAGATTCATACAGCTAACAGTCCTTAAGCAACTAGTATATGCATCAACTGTAAGTAACCACCAATATACCCAATCACCACCAGGCCACAGGGACGGATCCCTGGCACAGGCACCACATGCTCAACCATCGGCACATAACCTCCGCAGATGCACGTGCTAAGAGGCTCACGGGTCGGATGCACGCGACCCTTTTCCGGAAAAGAACACCCCCAGGCGGTGGATCAGACCGCTGGTGTACGTGAAGTGCTAGAAGAGCTGTGACGATCGATGCGAATGCTCAATCCACGGAACGGCAACGAGCCGTGAAGCAACTGATAAGCCAATATACGAGGATCGCTCGGAACAACAGGCGATCAACACCGACCAACTAGGTCGTCTCAAGAATCATGCAAACCTTGACTACTCGACTATCCAAGCACACATAAGTAGAGTCAACGGGAGTCAAGTGAACTAATAACTGAAATGCAAGAGAAGGGATAGAAAGGTATCACCGTAGTCCACTGAACCGACTCCGGATCGAAGTACCCACCTGTCGAAACGCTAAAGCCTAACACCGACGGCTCTCAGGAACCACGACAGGACCTACGAGAGACTCACAAGGTCAAGGTCCACCAAGTCGACACTAAACACATAGCTCTCACATCCCGAAACCGACGGATCGCCCGGATATCCACCGGGACGATCCCGAAACCACACTAAGCCCCAGAGGGGTACCAAACAGCCAACCAAGTCCCTCGATGTCCCCGAACACACAAAACCAAGTGACGGGACAGCGAGCACAAGCTCGGGGTGCCACGACCACAAACGCACCCGAAACGGCTTTCCGGGTTCCCGAAAAATACCGATTTGGCACCGGAACCCTTCGTCACTCATCCGCTGTCCTCGGAACTTCGGGACAGCGATGAGGAACAGCCAATGAGGCTAAATGACGAGGCCAAGTCGCTCACGAAATCAGCAAGTGAGTCGCACGACTAGAAACACGCGTTTCGCCGACTACTTCATCGAAAAACGCATCGAAAATAAATCCGGATCTCCGTGAAGGGCGAAGGGGTTGGACAACCAGTCCACAGGGCCTCAAGGATCATGCCCTTGCTACCCGCAGCGTCGTAACACTGCCACAATCGCCAAAGTCCACCAACAAGCAACAATTACATACATACAAGCAATAATTTAGGCCGTTCGAGCAATCCGTACATCCGCACGACCTTCCGCAAGCACCAGCGGATAGGTAACGACGAAACGGAGGCCGTGCTCATAGCCCCACTGCGACAGGACTAGTCGCAAGCACAGAAATTGCATAAAAATAGTGAATACATGCAATAGCATAGCTCGACAAAGGCCGAACGGCGAAACGGCACACCCAAACAGGAAACCAAGGTGAGCATGATGATCAGCGCATCGCTACGATCATCGTGCTCACCTTCCCGAGCTTCGGGAGGCAACAGGGAGCTCAAACACTCACAAGCGGCCAAAACAACACCAAAAAGAGACCCTGGCCGGAGCAGCAAGCTCCGGCCGGCTGCCAACCGACATGCACGGCCAGCGGCGGCCAGGGTCGGATGCGGGGGAGGTGAGGAAGAGAGTGCTCACCTCAGCCGGCGGTGGGAAGCGGCGGCGGCGGCGGCGCGGGAAGGAAGCCCACTCTCGGGTTGGCTAGGGCACGGCGGCGCGGCAACGGACGGACGGCGGCGACGGCCGGCGGCGACGCGAGCACCGGCAAGAGGGGCCCGCCGGACGTCGGGTGGCTGGTGACCGCGACAAAGAAAACCGACGGTGGCGGTGGCGGCGGCGGAGCGAGCTCGGCCGCGGCTGCCTTAACTGCCAAGGTTGAGCCCTCGGCGGCTGCGGCGGCGCTCCGGCGGCACGGCGGCTGCCGGGGAGGAGGGCGACGACGCCGGAGGTCCGGAGGGTGGCGGCGAGCACCCTCCAAGGCGGCGGGAGGCGGCGGCGGCTCGGGTCACCAGCTCCCTGCCCGCAGCTGCCCTAGCAGCAGCTGCAGTAGCTTGGCGGCGCACGGCGGCGGCTCCCGGCGGCACGGCAGGTCTCCGGCGGTCGTGCCACCTCAGGGGGAGCTCAGGCGTGGGTTCCACCTGGGTGCACTCCGCAGGGAAGGAGAAGAAGAAGAAGAAGAAGGAGAAAAAAAAGAAAAGGAGGAGAAGGGGGTTGGCCAGAGTTTGCACCGGTCATGGGTGGTCGGCGGCGGCCGGCAGAGCTCGGGGAGGTGGCAGGGGAGCTGAGGGAGTGGGTGGCTCACTGCTGGGGTGGGCTGAGGGAGAAGAGAAGCAAAAGATCTCTCTCTCTCTCTCTCTCTCTCTCTCTCTCTCTCTCTCTCTCTCTCACACAAACACACACATATACACACATGGCACATTGCAAAAAAACCCCTCAAACACCAGAAAATACCCCTGGGTCCCCCACAGCAAGCACAAAATGCCCAGACACCCCTCCACATTCGAGCTCACGCGAAACGGTGCAAAAAATAGGGTCCAGATCGCGAAACCATAAAATGTACAATTCGACCTCTCAGCGAAGAACATAGAATAACATTCGATCCGTTCGTCGTATGTCGAAACGGATCATGCCATCGCGTTCAGCACTGCCGAGACATCGAATCTACCATTTTGGATCGTCAGAAACGGACTCCGGATTGCGCCGTTAAGCTGTTCTCTCTCCGCAACAAAACTTAAAACAATAAAAATACACTAAATATACTATATATATACATATATATATATATATATATATACCCATACATATATATATACGTATACAGGTCAAATACACAGTAAAAGGGGAGAGGAACACAGAATTCAAACTTCCAAAATTCGAATTCTCACATCACTCCCACCTAACAAGAAGTTTCGTCCCCGAAACTTACACACACACCATCCGCGAACAACAGCGGATACCTCTCACGCAAAGCAAACTCCAGCTCCCAAGCAGTCTCACGCTCCTCGTGACTCGTCCACTGCACTCTCACATACAGAAAGCTTCGGTTCCTCAACTGCTTCACCTTGCGAGCCAAAAACCTCAAAGGCACCTCATCATAGTTGAGATCCTCCCTCAGCTGAACAATCGTCGGGCCGATCACGAGAGAAGGGTCGGGGATGTACTTCCGAAGCACGGACACGTGGAAGACAAAGCACACCTGAGCAAGACTAGGAGAAAGAGCTAACCGATAAGCCACTGGACCCACACGCTCAAGGATCACGAACGGTCCCACGAAACGCGGACTAAGCTTGCTCCGCAATCCGAACCGCTTGATCCCTTGAGACGGCGACACCCTGAGCAGCACATCCTCACCGACCTGAAACCCTAGTCACGTCGTCGCTGGTCCGCGTAGCTTTTCTGCCGGCTCTGCGCAGTCAGCAGCCGCTGCCTCGCACTGCGAAACCTGGCTTCTGCGTCCTCCAACAGGTCAGGCTCGATCACACGACGCTTACTCATGTCATCCCGACAGATCAGTGATCGACAACGACGTCCAAACAACGCCTCGTACGGTGCCATCCCAATGCTCGCCTGGAAGCTGTTGTTGTAGGCGAACTCCACCAGGGACAGGTACTTGAACCAACCCTTACCAAAAACCAAAACGCATGCCCGGAGCATAACCCCGAGAGTCTGAAAGACTCGCTCCGACTGCCCATCGCTCTGAGGGTGGTAAAAAGAGCTGAAGTCGAGCCTCGTTCTCAGTGCCTGCTGCAAGCCCCTCCAGAACTGGGAAACGAAGCAAGAATCCCGATCAGAGACGATCGACACTGGCACACCATGTAGCCTGACGATCTCATCTAAGTAGAACTGCGCCAGTCGATCCCGGGACCAAGTCGTGTGTACCGGTAGGAAGTGAGCTGCCTTCGTCAATCGGTCCACAATGACCCAGATCGCATCATGACCTCGCTGAGAACGACGCAACCCGGTGACGAAGTCTATGGTAATCTGCTCCCACTTCCACACTGGTACAGGCAACGGTTGAAGCTTCCCTGCTGGTCGCTGATGCTCAGCCTTCACCTGCTGACAAACCAGTCACTGTGACACATGCTGAGCTACATCCATCATCATGCCAAGTCACCAGAAACTCTGCTTCAGGTCGCGGTACATCTTCGTCCCTCCAGGATGAACGGTGTACGGCGACCGGTGTGCCTTAGTCAAAATCTCTCGCCTAAAATCTGGATCACTGGGCACACACCTCCATCCTCGAAAGCGAAGAGAACCATCAGCATGTAATGTGAAGTCACCATCTCTGCCCTGCTCGGCGTCTGCTCGTACTCTCTGCAAGTGCGGATCCATCAGCTGCCCACTGAAAATCCGATCAGACAAGGTGGGGTGCACCACCAAAGTCAACAACTGAGCGGTAGCTCCATAAGGTAAAATCTCCAACTCTAGTCGACGAAACTCCTCCACCAATCGCTCCTGGTCGGTGATCATGAGAGACAGCTCTGCCGAAGGCTGCTTCCGGCTAAAAGGCGTCCGCCACGACGTTTGCCTTGTCTGGATGGTACTGGATGGAGATGTCGTAATCCTTCAAAAGCTCAAGCCACCGTCTCTGTCTGAGGTTCAGCTCCTTGAAGAGGTACTTCAGACTGAGATGATCCGTGAACATCTCACAAAGCGCTCCGTACAGGTAGTGTCTCCAAAGCTTGAGAGCGAACACCACTGCTGCTTACTCGAGATCATGCGCCAGATAGTTCTTCTCGTAGTCCATCAACTGGCGCGAAGCATATGCGATGACCTTCTCTTGCTGCATAAGCACGCACCCCAATCCTATTCGAGACGCAATACAGTAGACCACAAAACCTCACCAGGCTGCGGCAATGCTAAGATAGGGGCACGAGTCAAACTGTCCTTCAGCTCCTAGAAGCTCATCTGACAAGCGGGAGTCCACAGAAACTTCTCGCCCTTCCTCATTAGCTTGCTCAAAGGGGCGGCGATCTTTGAGAAACCCTCAACAAATTGCCGGTAACAATTCGCCAAGCCGAGGAAGCTCCTAAACTCTGCCACAGAAGTTGGAATAGGCCAATCCACCACAGAGTCCACCTTCCTTGGGTCCACCGCAATACCAGACTGCGTCACGATGTGACCCAAGAAGGAAACTTCTCGAATAGATCAGTATGTCGTCAAAGAAGACCACGACAAATTGATCCAAGAACTGCCGAAACACCATGTTCATCAAATCCATAAAAGCTGCCGGGGCGTTCGTCAGACCGAACGGCATCACCGTGAACTCGTAAAGCCCGTAACGAGTCCGGAAGGCCGTCATCGCAACGTCCTCGGCCTTGATCTTCAGCTAAAGATAATCTGGCTGCAGATCAATCTTCGAGAGTACCGAGGCTCCCTGGAGCCGGTCGAAGAGATCATCGATCCGCGGTAGAGGTTACAAAATCAACACCGTCATCTCGTTAAGCTCGAACTCACAATCAAACCAACGTAAAACCTTGCGAGTCCATCACTCTGGTGCACAGGGTTGCCAATCGCAACAAACGATAAAATCACCAGTGATGCCAAACACCTATCTCCAGGTGATCGGACACGCGCTCCAAACCAAGACTACATGAAAGCCGCGACGAAAACCTTGTACGCCAACACACGCACAGAAACCTCGGAGCCAACAACCAGGCTCCCGACATCAGGTCACCAAAACACCAAAACACCTGGCAAAAACCGAGATCACCTCGCAAAACAACCTTTCAGCTGTGAAGGCACAGCTACCAAGCTAAAAGGCAACCAAACTCAACCGGAGTCAAACCACCCACAGTGATGGCACATCAACTGCGCGAAACCACTCCAGGATCAGCTCAAGGCTCACTACGTGGTCAGGGATGACCACAACACAGCTTTCCCACAAGACGACGCAGAGAGACTGTTTCGCAAGAGAAAGCACCGACCCAATCCAAAAGGTCCCAAAAGGGATAGGGTATTTCGTCCTAACTTTTGACACTACGTTGTCTGCAGCCAACGTACTTATCAAAAGAAAGCGAAATATCCCAAGATCAAACGCCAACAACCAGTTGGCAACACCACAAAGGTACCAGGTCAACCAACTCAAAAGCTGGACCAAAATCACAGACGAGTCACCGAATTAACGGGAAAAAGCAAACCGACCCACAAAACAAAGTCTGCCCTGAGCCAACTCCCTAGGAGTCTTCGGCTTCCAACAACAAACCGACGGCTACAGGCGACGTAGGGTCGTCAACCACACGAACCAAAGCGAAGGAAGAACAAATCCAGCGTCGACTAACCAACGTCAAACACGGTGAGATCCCCAACAACAACTGGGAAGATCTCGCGACAGCACGGAAGCCTACCAATACCCAAAAATCCAAAACACACCAATTTAGGCGTTACGATAGCCGCAAACCATGTAGGCACCAACAAAAACCCGACACCAAACAGTGTCCACTCAGTCTAGTACACGTCAGTTTGACGCAAGAACTAGCTAAAGGTCGAAAGACCAACACTGACGATTCCACCAGCAATACGTCAGTGGGGTAGGCTTCACCGCCCTACCCAACAAAACAGAGAAAGTAACACCAAAGTTGCGGTCGAAATCGCTCAAAGCACCGTCTCCATAGAGACGCTCGCAGTGGCCCTCTCTACACGGAAAGTGGGGCCAGGGCAAGAACAGCCCAAACGACAACACAGATCCACCAAGTGACGTCACCTAGCCCGATAGGGCCACCACCTGCCGAAGAGTGGTTACGCAAAGAGGGAAACACCCTGCCACTTGGTATCTGTCCGGTACTCCACCACCACTTCTAGAAGGAGCACGAGTCTGCGAACAAGGGCGGATCGAACCTCAGGAAATTCGCCAATCGCGCTCGGATGTGGCCACCACCCCCAATCACGGGATCGGCGTCCACACGCGAAACAGCCGACGTAGTCGCTGTCATCGTCGCGGTCGTGGCCACAACGGCGTGGGTGCCACAGGAGGGTCTGCAGTCAACGGGGCACTCGGCGAAGGGGGAGGAAGGGCTGGAGCGGCAGTCGCTGTAGCCTGCTGCTGCAAAAACTGCCGGAACAAGCCGGAACATGCCGGAGAGGGTCGTCAGCTAACCCCTCGCCTCGGCCTCAAGCACACAGGGTACGGTCTACATCAGGCTGTCCGCCTCCTGCCAGCTCCTCACTCGTACCAGCCGCAATAGCCCGAGTCTGAACACCAGCAGACGGCTCCGCAGGCGCACGCCTACCACCACGACCCGGACAGGGAGGTCTACCACGACCACAAGCCATCTGCAAAATACAGAAACCTGCGCAAGAGAAAGGGGTCGGCAACTCCCACAAAACACAAGCCGAAAACAAACCCCTCAAACTCGCGCACCTATACATCTTAGGTCTTCCTATGGGTCAGCCTAACCAATGGTTCAGTTACAAGTTTATGAATGAATGAGTGTTTGTACCCTTTACGCTCTGATACCATCTCAATCTGTCACGCCTCGGGCTAGTTTTAGAAGCGAAAATACGTGCCATTTTTTTTTAAAGCCTAGCCCGCGCCACATACAGACCCGCCACAAATACAGGGTCCACTGTACACACGGACAGAGCCTCCCCTGTATTTGCACGGCGTACACAACATACAACAAGATCACAACCACCATTCATTTATCACAACAACACAACAGCTCAATAAGATTCATACAGCTAACAGTCCTTAAACCTGTATGAATCTAAGCAAGTCCTTAGGCGAAGGATGATGCGATGCACAAACAACAGATCATTCTAGAAAATTACTCCTTATCCAGAAACTTTATTTTGAAACCCTAATCTCAAACATTTAAGAATCATTTGAAAATTGTTCTCCACACGAGAACTCTCTTTTGAAATCTCAAAAGTCGATCAATCGAAAATCCATTTGAAAACTGTTTCCCACACGGAAACCTTTATTTGAAAACGCTACCACGAGGGGTAGAAATCCAAGATGTGCGATATAAAGCAACCATGATAGATCTAAAGCATCAGCATCCAATGAGTCCAAGCATGCAATCCACACGTGAATCCTAAATCAAATCCACAATATCAAAGCATGCAAGAAAGAACATCCAAAATATAACTGTACCACAACTATAGCATGCTAGACAAAACAACCACAGTGTAACTGAACCATATCCATAACTAACTGATAAAGGATAAGGGTGATAACCAAATCTAGAGAGAAAAGCCTCACAGGTCGGGACCTCTAGTACCACTAACTAGGCATGCCTCGCTGCGTCCCGACTCTCACCACCCTGCTCACCTGAAAACAACAACGAGGGCGGGGGGTGAGAACATATAAACATGTCTCCCCTCCCAGTGGGTACCGCAAGCCGACGAAGGCGAGGTGTAAGTAGCACAAGTAAGTATGAGGCTGACATACAACTGAACAACTATGATACTGTAAGCAACTAGTATATGCATCAACTGTAAGTAACCACCAATATACCCAATCACCACCAGGCCACAGGGACGGATCCCTGGCACTGGCACCACATGCTCAACCATCGGCACATAACCTCCGCAGATGCACGTGCTAAGAGGCTCACGGGTCGGATGCACGCGACCCTTTTCCGAAAAAGAACACCCCCAGGCGGTGGATCAGACCGCTGGTGTACGTGAAGTGCTAGAAGAGCTGTGACGATCGATGCGAATGCTCAATCCACAGAACGGCAACGAGCCATGAAGCAACTGATAAGCCAATATACGAGGATCGCTCGGAACAACAGGCGATCAACACCGACCAACTAGGTCGTCTCAAATATCATGCAAACCTCGACTACTCTACTATCCAAGCACACATAAGTAGAGTCAACGGGAGTCAAGTGAACTAATAACTGAAATGCAAGAGAAGGGATAGAAAGGTATCACCGTAGTCCACTGAACCGACTTCGGATCGAAGTACCCACCTGTCGAAACGCTAGAGCCTAACACCGACGGCTCTCGGGAACCACGACAGGACCTACGAGAGACTCACAAGGTCAAGGTCCACCAAGTCGACACTAAACACATAGCTCTCACATCCCGAAACCGACAGATCGCCCGGAAACCCACCGGGACGATTCCGAAACCACACTATGCCCCAGAGGGGTACCAAACAGCCAACCAAGTCCCTCGCTGTCCCCGAACACACAAAACCATGTGACAGGACAGCGAGCACAAGCTCGGGGTGCCACGACCACAAACGCACCCGAAACGGCTTTCCGGGTTCCCGAAAAATGCCGATTTGGCACCGGAACCCTTCGTCACTCATCCGCTATCCTCGGAACTTCGGGACAGCGATGAGGAACAGCCAACGAGGCTAAATGATGAAGCCAAGTCGCTCACGAAATCAGCAAGTGAGTCGCACGACTAGAAACACGCGTTTCGCCGACTACTTCATCGAAAAACGCGCCGGAAATGAATCCGGATCTCCGCGAAGGGCGAAAGGGTTGGACAACCAGTCCACAGGGCCTCAAGGATCATGCCCTTGCTGCCCGCAGCGTCGTAACACTGCCACAATCGCCAAAGTCCACAAACAAGCAACAATTACATACATACAAGCAATAATTTAGGCCGTTCGAGCAATCCGTACATCCGCACGACCTTCCGCAAGCACCAGCGAATAGGTAACGACGTAACGGAGGTCGTGCTCACAGCCCCACTGCGACAGGACTAGTCGCAAGCACAAAAATTGCATAAAAATAGTGAATACATGCAATAGCATAGCTCGACAAAGGCCGAACGGCGAAACGGCACACCCAAACAGGAAACCAAGGTGAGCATGATGATCAGCGCATCGCTACGATCATCGTGCTCACCTTTCTCGAGCTTCGGAAGGCAATAGGGAGCTCAAACACTCACAAGCGGCCAAAACAACACCAAAAAGAGACCCTGGCCGGAGCAGCAAGCTTCGGCCGGCTGCCGGCCGACATGCACGGCCAGCGGTGGCCAGGGTCGGATGCGGTGGAGGTGAGGAAGAGAGTGCTCACCTCAGCCGGCGGCGGGAAGCAGCGGCGGCGGCGCAGGGAGGAAACCCACTCTCAGGTTGGCTAGGGCACGGCGACGCGGCAACGGACGGCAGCGGCGGCCGCCGGCGACGTGAGCACCGGCAAGAGGGGCCTGCCGGACGTCGGGTGGCTGGTGACCGCGACAAAGAAAACCGACGGTGGCGGCGGCAGAGCGAGCTCGGCCGCGGCTGCCCTAGCTGCCAAGGTTGAGCCCGCGGCGGCTGCGGCGGCGCTCCGGTGGCACGGCGGCGGCCGGGGAGGAGGGCGACGGCGCCGGAGGTCCGGAGGGTGGCGGCGCGCACCCTCCAAGGCGGCGGGAGGCGGCGGCGGCTCGGGTCACCAGCTCCCTGCCCGCAGCTGCCCTAGCAGCAGCTGCAGCAGCCTGGCGGCGCACTGCGGCGGCTTTCGACGGCACGACAGGTCTCCGGCGGTCGTGCCACCTCTGGGGGAGCTCATGCGTGGGTTCCCCCTGGGTGCACTTCGCAGGAAATGAGAAGAAGAAGAAGAAGAAGAAGGAGAAAATGAAGAAAATGAGGAGAAGGGGGTTGGCCGGAGTTTGCGCCGGTCAGGGATGGTCGGCGGCGGCCGGCAGAGCTCGGGGAGGTGGCAGGGGAGCTGAGGGAGTGGGTGGCTCACTGCTGGGGTGGGCTGAGGGAGAAGAGAAGCAAAAGATCTCTCTCTCTCTCTCTCACACACACAAACACACACATATACACACATGGTACATTGCAAAAAAACCCCTCAAACACCAGAAAATACCCCTGGGTCCCCCACAGCAAGCACAAAATGCCCAGACACCCCTCCACATTCGAGCTCATGCGAAACGGTGCAAGAAACAGGGTCCAGATCGCGAAACCATAAAATGTACAATTCAACCTCTCAACGAAGAACATGGAATAACTTTTGATCCGTTCGTCGCATGTCGAAATGGATCACGCCATCGCGTTCAGCACTGCCGAGACATCGAATCTACCATTTTGATCGTCAGAAACGGAGTCCGGATTGCGCCGTTAAGCCGTTCTCTCTCCGCAACAAAACTTAAAACAATAAAAATACACTAAATATACTATATATATACATATATATATACCCATACATATATATATACGTATACAGGTCAAATACACAGTAAAAGGGGAGAGGAACACAGAATTCAAACTTCTAAAATTCGAATTCTCACAAAAACTTTGTTTTTAATTTCTATGGTTGTCAAACAGGCACGTAGATTGGCTATGGATCTAGATTTGGGCTACATTCAGGCCCATATAGTTTGGGTTTAGATTCAGATCTGAGTTTGATTTAAGTCCTTGATATGGGCTTGAGCTCAGTTTAGGCTCATATGGTTTAAATGTAGCTGGGATTGGATTCACATGGCTATAATTTGGACTTGGGATCACAAGATTAGGATTTTAGGCTTGGATTCACATGGCTCAAATTTTTTCTGAGACTTGTATTCTTAGTGCTTATATTTGGGCTTGGGTTCACAAGGCTCGGGTTAGTTATGGATTCATAAGGATAAGATTAGGCCTCTACGGAATTAATTCTGTATAGAATTTTAGAACTCAGTAGCTGGATCGGCGTACAGTAGATATAGTTGGTCGACACATCTGTAGAGTGTCGAACCAAGCGGAAGCCGTTTTAGCATGAAATGGACGCAAAAATGGACTCGGAATGCCAAAAACTACTGGAACTAAAATTTCTAGTATTTTTAGGCTTCCGAAAGATGTATTAGGTGCCCAGAAACACTGTAGCATTTTGATGTAGTTTCGGACCCTACTTCTCTGGATGGCCATTTCTACTGTAGCAGCCTGATTTTGAGTTGATTTGACTGTTGGATCAACACATGTACAATGACTCATCATATATTTGGACGCAGGGTTTCCGGCACCTGACACAATCAAGTGAACTTACGATGGCTTCGATCCTTTCTTTCGAGCGCCCACGAGCTGATTCGGATAGAGCACAGTGGATTTGGACGCCCGGAAGATCAATTCAAGCGCCCAAAAAGTCTCATTTCTACAACAGTAAGTTAATTAGAAAATACAAATTAATTACGTTAACTAATTAATTAATTATTTAATAAGTTATACATTTAGTTAATAAATTAATTAGATAATTTAAATTTTAATTACTTAATTAATATAAATAACTATTAGTTATTAGTTGAATAAGCATATTAAATTATTTGATCTTTAATTAGCTAATTGATTATAAATAATAAATTAATTGTTTAAGTAGTTTATTAAATATTTTTTAGTTTAACAAGTCAATTAAACTAATTAGTTAATAGTTATTAAATGAGTTAATTAGTTATTAATTATGTTTCGTAATTATTTATAAATTAATTAATAGAAAAATTATTTGAGAATTTGATTTGTTAAGAATTTAATTAGTTAGAAAGATAAAGAGTTAAATATAAGTGCACCCTTCTAAAATTCCTTCTAAAATTTATATAACTTGTATAACCCTCCAAATTTTAAGTCAACTTGCACTCCTCTAAGCTTCTAATACCTTACAAAAAATATTCTTCCAGTTAAATTTTCATGAATCTCTATAAAATTTTCTTTAGTTTTCCCTCTTCTGTCTCTTTTCTCTTTCTTTTCGTTTTTTCATCTAGAAAATCACTTTATTTTTCTTTCTGAGCAACCCAATTACTTTACCTCTTTCATAGCCCTAGCATGTGATGTATAACACAACTTTTCTAATAGCAAAGAAATTAATTTTTTATAAAAAATTCTCTTCTCAATGCGGAATAATTTAAAATTGGATGATAAGGAGATATAATTTGGTAGGTGATGATCTTCTCGTTTAGAATTATTTTTTTGGTCAGAAAGATTCGAAGCTAAAGAAAATTTAATAAAAATTAGTAACAATTTAATTGGAAAGGTATTCTTGTAAGGTATGAGAAGTTTGGAGGAACATATAGGAAACCAAAAAAAGTTGGCAGTACTAACTTTCACAACGAAGCTGAAACATTGTCGAGAGAGAATTAAAGAGTGGTGCGCGACTGAGTTTTATAGTATTCGAGACGAAAAGAACAAATTAATCGCGAAAATCCATAAGATCGACACTGAAGAAGAACAATCCGATCTTCCAAGGAAAGATGTAGTGAAAAGAGAAGAGCTAAAAGATAAACTATGTATAGTGCTGAAAGATGAAGAAGCTCTATGGAGAACCAGGGCCAAGCAACATTGGTTAAGAGAAGGTGACGGTAATACGAAGTTTTTTTATACTACAGCTAATGGTAGAAGAGCTAGCGGGATTGGCCCGATTGATGAAGATGGTTTAGTGTACCAAACCGAAGAGGATAAAAAGAACTATTTTTACCGCAAATTCAAGGAGCTCTTCTCATCAGATGTGATGGCACCGTCTTCTTTTGGGGAGTGGAGTGGCCTATTCAAAGCGAAACGTGTTTCTGACCGAAATATCACGGCTTTAACTAGACTGTTTAGTTTAGAGAAAATTAAATAAGCAGTCTTTCAACTCGGGAGGGATAAGGCGTCGGGACCTGACGGGTTCCCGTTGAGTTTCTACCAAACCTTCTGGGATACCATAAAAGAGGATATTTTCAACATTTTCGAGAGGATGTTTGTGGAGAGGCTATCCACCGACCCCATTGACTACGCCTTTATCTGCTTAATTCCGAAGAAAGAAGGGGCTAAGCAGGCGGACGACTTTCGACCCATAATAAGCCTTCTGAACGGGATCCAGAAGATTTTGTCTAAGGTCTCCAACCGTTTGGAGCCGGTTATGGCTGATCTAATATCCCACACCCAATATGCATTTCTGAAGGGGAGAAACATCACTGATTCTTTTGCGACAATTCGGGAGCTAATAGGATGGGGAAATAAGCAGGCTGTAGAGGGAGTCGGTGTAAAGGTGGACTTTGAAAAAGCCTACGACATAATACACTGGCCTTTCCTGTTTAACATTCTACAATGGTGAGGTTTTGATGACAAATGGTGTGGTTGGATCAAACTCTGTGTATGCTATGCCAAGGTAGCAGTTTTAGTTAATGGCGAGGTGACTAACTGGATAAAGACGAAGATGGGGTAAGACAGGGTGACCCGCTCTCTCTTTTTCTTTTCCTTTTGGTGGCTGAGTGTCTTGCCCGGATGACAAATGAGGCAATTTCAAATAATCTCATTAAAGGCCTTGGCCCTTCAGACGCATCCAGGGTTACCCGCATCCAATTTGCGAACGATACGTTCTTCTTTTGTGAGGCTAAGAAAAAGTTTATGAGAAATCTCAAATTCCTGTGGCATCTTTTCGAATGGGCTTCTGGGATGAAGGTCAACAGGGAAAAGTCAGAACTTTACTACACTGGGCAGACTGAAGGAAAAGCGACAAGACTCACGAACCTACTCGATTGTAAAGTAGGCAGCTTACCGACCAAGTATCTAGGTCTGCCTCTTTCTATCAGACCCCCTTCCAAGAAGGATTGGACGGAAATCATTCGAAAAATCAATAGTAAAATCGATAGCTGGCAAGCTAAACTTCTGTCAAGAAGGGTAGATTTATTTTGGTGAATGCAGTACTAACCAACCTACCCCTGTACTTCCTGTCCTTATTCAAGGCGCCTAAATGGGTGATCAGACGCATTGAATCCATGCGTAGAGATTTCTTTTGGAAGGGAGGAAAGAACTCACCAGGTAAGGGATGTCTGATAGAATGGAAGAATGTCTGAAGAAACAAGAAAGAGGGAGGACTCGAAATCTTAGATTTAGACTTAATGAATCGAGCTCTTCTAACCAACTGGTGGTGGAAATTCTACACAGCACCTAAGCTTCAGTGGAATAAGATTATCCATGAGTTGTACTATCGTCGAAGCAGACCTTTGAAAGAGGGTAGTTCCTTTAGACCTAACTCATTTTGGTGGAAGGGGGTCCTTAGCCAGAGCGAAATCTTCAAATGGGGAGTTTATTACAAGCTGGGTGACGGAAGAACTATTGACTTTTGGTTGGATCGCTGGTACGGGGAGACCAGTTTGCGTTGGTCATTCCCGGAGTTGCACAATCTAACGATTCACAAAAATCTTAAAATCAGTGAGTGTCTGACAAGCGACGGCTAGATGTGGCGTAAGCTAATGTGTGGCGATAACATTAATGTCCATGGATTGGGCTCTAGTTATTCAGCTTTGAGGGATAGGATAGCTGACTTCAAAATTGAGCAGAGACCTGATAGTGTGCACTGACGATGGAGTGCCGACGGGCAATTCACGGTGAAATCTGCTTACTCAGCGTTGGATGACGGAGGCACAAGGGATGCCCGGGCTTGCAAAATCTGGAGTCTTCGAATTCCCCTAAAAGTGAAAGTTTTTTACTGGCTCGTCCTCAAGAAGAAGCTCCTTACTGCTGATAACCTCTTAAAGAGAGGTTGGTCTGGAAACACTGATTATGTGCTGTGTGGAACTGAAGTGGAAACCATCGACCACTTATTTACACGATGCATTTTCACTAGATTTCTATCGGTGATGACCTTGGCGACTGTACAGTATGGATATTCGGGGGATGATGTGAACTTGGTCTGGGATAGTTCGATGGAGAGTTCAGGAGGGTCTTCAATGAGTACCTCGCTAACCGGATTAGCTGCCTGCTGGTGGATTCATCTGGGAGGTCAGGAATGGTGTAATCTTCCGGAAGGCCAAGTCGGACCCGCTGCTAGCAATCTTCAAAACAAAACAGTTGATGAGCCTTTGGGAGCTGGCCCTTTCAGCTAATAGGCATTCCTGTAAACGATAGTCTCTCTCTCTCTCTCTCTCTCTCTCTCTCTCTCTCTCTCTCTCTTTTTCTCTTTTTTCGCCCTCGCCGAGGCCTCTCACTACAACAAAATTGCCTTTTAGCGGCATTTATCTCATAAATTAGCGGCGATTATAATCGCCGCTACTCTCTCTACCGGCAATTGTTATAATTGTCGCTATAAATGGGATCGCTAAAAGTCTAGGGGCAATTATATTGGCGGCCGGTAAAGAACAAAATAATTGCCGCTAAAAATTACTCTATACCGGCAATTACAAAGGCCACTAAAAGCAAAATACATTTGCCCATAAAATAAAATATTTAACATTAATCACAAATGCCGCTATTATAAAAGGCATTAAATCATCATAAAAAGTTAAATATTTAATTAATCGCTACAAAAACTTCAAAAAATAATGCATAGACAATAAAAATCAAGAACACAATATTTTATAAAAATCACAAAACATTCTCAAAAGTTTTATGAGTACAAATAAATATAAAAATTAATTTTTATCACAAAATAAATGTCAATCAAACATAAAACAATTAAAGAAAATTCGAACTATCTAATATATACAAGAAAACTAATCTGCAATTAAAAAGTTTCATCTCCGAGTGCAATTGATTGTAATTTGGATGCTGAATTTTGATCTTGTGAAGTTCTTTCAATCTCGCCATAAAAACCTGTAAAAGGTATATATTAAAAGCTTATTTACAAGAAACATAGAATTTCTAGTATATAAGCAAAAAGTAAATATAGAAATCCTCTAAGATCTACCCTATATATATGCAGAATTGGCAATTGAAACACTTTCATTTCACATATATAATAGGCTAGGTTTACCCAACAGTGTAGCTTCTTGGCTTTTAAATATAGGAAAGCTTTCTAGCAAATAAATTAATATATGGAGAATTTATATACGGTGTATTCCAAAATGGCCTACAGCTGAGGGCTCCCCGGTCCCTACCCAAATTTATCTCTAAAAATTACCAACCAATTCTTATACATTCCACTCTATAAATACTCAAACATCAATTTCCTTAGGAATTAATCCAAACAAGCCACACACAGTTCGAATCATACATCAAATGAATACCAAATCACAATTTGAATCGAAAAAAAAGGGTGGGAAAATTGGGCGAAGTACCTCAACGAGTTAATTCCCCTGGGACTGAAGCGACTCCGTGAGGCATTCGAGATCGGGGTCTATGGAATTGATTGATTTGGCTTCAGAACGACCGAGATTACTCGCATCAGGGAGCATGTAATCTGCTTGCAGGAAAAACTAATCTAGTTTATATAGTAGATTCAAAAATTGTGCTAAACGGAGAAAAGATGCACGTAAGTTTGTGTAAGCACAGGAGACACAACTTTCTTATTGAGGATGCTTAAAAAAGAACATAAGAAATACCTTTTAAATGTCAGATTGTTTCTTTGCAAAAACAGAAGAAATACCTTTTAAATGTCAGATTGTTTCTTTGCAAAAACAGAAGAAATACCTTTTAAATGTCAGATTGCTTCTTTGCAAGGCATTTTTCCGCATGGCTGAATGTATTTTTGCCTCTGGACTGTGGACATATAATTGGCAAAGTTTTAGAAATCATATGAAGAAAGGAAAAGAGAAGTAGCTCTTGAAGTATTACTACGTAGGATGCAATATGTAGTCCCTTACCTATTAAGGCACTCGATCTTTGCCTTTTTCATCAGGGGGCTCTTGAAATTGGAGATGGTGCTACAAGCACTGCCTACAAAAAGCCAGTGAGTCATATAACATATTAATTTAAAGAATTAACATATGAAATTTCTTATTTGCTGCTATGCATGTTAGCAGGCCCTAATACTAAGAAGTATAAGTGAAATTTATAAGAAAAAAACTTCAGATGTTTGGAATGGCCAGGAATGAGTAATGCATCCAGCGATCCTTACCGTGTCTATTGTTGATAATCTAGCCATCCAGTAATGCCAGAAAGAAGCCTCTCCAGCAGAAGAATTTAGTCACAATATTTAATATCAAGCATAACGTAAACAATGCGCGATACAGTTATCTCTTGTAGGGCGGCCTTTCTTACAAATACTTGCATTGGTTGTCGACAGGGGATTACCGAGGGGTAACTATTTCTACGTAGATGCGGAGGATGATTGTATGGAATAAGTATACGTTCAACTAGGAGATCAAATCAAATGAAATACAAAGAAGACAAACTGCAGCAACATATGCGCCCAGCATACTGAAAGAAAATCAATTGCAAGAAACCACATAATTGACACCGTTGAGATGGCGAAAATATGTTTGAGATAGACTGATACATCATTATACAACATATGAGATCTAGTTATCAAATAAGAGCTAAAATAGATTAGAAAAGAACTCACCAGCTCTTGTCGAAGCTTATTGTTCTGTTGAATAGTAGAATTCTTCTCTTCAGTCAACCTTGAGATCAGAACTGCGGCCTGCGATATATAGCAAATAGTCATTCCGATCCTATTAAATCAATTTCCCAAATATAAGCATCCACAATTTCCTTCAATAGTTTCTTAATCCTTCGAACAACCATCTGCCTTACGACTGTTGAAAACCACACAACAATTTAAAAACACACACAAAAAAAATAAAAATCATCTAAATACATACTGATTGGTCATTAACTCAACCGCGAATTAAAGTTAAAAATAGTTTATGCATTAACTCGACCAAGAAAAAAAAATTCAAACATACCAACCAGTGCTAATACAAAGTTTGGAGCAAACTAGTGCTAATACACTTCAGTGAAATGACAAGCCTTTAATAATTTGAGTCTAACTACATCACCCACAATGTCATTGTGATAGTTATCCTAGAAATTTGGCCTCCCAGATAGGAAACATATGGAGACAATACAGCCCTATTGCACCAGCAATGGATTAATGGTGCTTGGCTCTGGTGCTTTTTCCATTGTGCAAAAGTAAGCAGATTTTAAACTTTAATCATTTCCTTGAGATGAATCCTAAAGGTATACAATGAATTTCCATCAAAATAAGCTTAAGAAACAATAATGGAGAGCATCTGCACCGCAACGCCATCCACACAAATCACCTGTTTCACTAGCAAGCAAGTTTGTTCCAACATGACATAGTTTCGCCATTCTCACCATCTTGCAAATTCCCAGTATAGAGTTTGCATATTGCCAAAAGGTTTATGTAATCGACATAAATTCTAGTTCCTCATCTTAGTATACGTTACTTTCTTTTGCAGGTAAGTCCTTCAACTTACACCAGCAACCAGAGAATGATGAACCAGTTAATTGAAGCAAACCACCGTATCTCCATCCAATCCAAATAGGCAATGTTCCACATGACCCAAGGGACTGTCATTCTCAGACTTCAGATTTCTTCTCTTCAAGTTCAATCAGCTTGAATTTATTAATTCCCCTTGTGAACTACTTATTACTATACATTCGCCGTGTACAAGGATCTTAGTTCATACAAAGATTTCCACTAAATAATATGAAATGCTGTTACTTCTGACATGTCAAAAGAATAACAGATAAGGCCAAAAATGGCTCAGAGAAGTCATAACATGAAGCACAATAGAAGAAAATAGCATTTCTTCATCAATCTACAGTGTAATTTCTAAGCTAACGCTATGGCACGCACCACATATAGTCCAGCATCCCATAGGAAGTTGCAGGCAAGTATTCAGCAGCTTGCTTATCTCTTGGCTAACATGATTATCACAAACTAATGGAATGACTTGTCTAAATGTGATTCCTTTAGGCTCCAAAAGCTTAAAGTTTAGGGGAAAAAAGAAGGCCCAAAAATTATTCTGTCTAGAAAGATTTATTGCATAAAATCAAACCTGTTTAAAAGATTTATCCAAGATAAAAGTCATATTCCCATACTTATTTCCTCTGAACAACCTTTTTAATGGTAAGGAAGAATGACGAACAAGCAACAAAATCAGCTTTAAATACAGGCAGCATGCAGAAACAAGCGGGCCTGGCAAACTATGTATTTTTTTCAATGGCTGACCTGGCACATCTTCCCGTTAAGTGTTTGAACTTTTGTGTGTCTGTGCCGTGCATCACACGGGATTAAAGCTAGTGATCATACGAAAACCCTACTATCTTAGTCTCATCTTGCTTTAAAATTCTGCTGACAGCTATCTAAGCTTAATTCGTTTTTTTGTTTAGCAGAAACAGCGCACCAGCGCGAGGGATTTTCCTTAGGAATTCTTTCACATCACCAAGTCATTTTAGCTAATACATGTTGAGCACATGCATGTAGACAAACTAATGTAAAGTTTACAGTCATAATAATAACAGGTTGAATGAGTAAGAATTTGCATCTACTCGGGTAATGTTACGATCCGCATAGCAAGAGATCTCCAAGGAGATCACACTAAGCAACCGAATCAAAATTCGGCACCATAGCGCTGATTAGTAATCGACTCATCCAATAACCCTAATTCCCAAATTGGGGAAAACATCTCAATCTCTCATCTACAGCATCCGAACACAACTCATAGATCAAAAGTGCACAACCTAACACAAAATTCCGACGCAACCTCATCCAATCCATTCCCCACATAAACACAACCAAAGGAGATCAGAAACCCTAAAGATCGAATCGAATCAGGAAAAACCCAAAGGGATTGGATTCTTACCTTGGAGGGGGATGCATCCGACGTTGAGGCACGTGCCCCCGAGGGTTCCGCGCTTCTCGATGCACGTCGTCTTGAGCCCTAGCTGCGCCGCCTTGATCGCCGCCACGTACCCCCCCCGCCGATCACCACCACGTCGTTCTCCTCCGCCGCCGCCGCCGCCGCCGCCACGAAGCTCCGGCACGCGCCGCCGCTCCTCCCCGCCGCCGCCGCCGTGCTCGTGGAGGAGGAGGCCGAGGGCTCGAGCTCGTGAGGAGAGGGGGAGAGCTCGAGCTCGGATTGGGGAGAGGAGAGGGAGAGAATGGATTGATCGAGGGTTTTGAACGGAGTGGGTTTGGGTTAGGGTTAGGGTTAGAGTTAGAGTTAGGATTATAATTGTGGCCTTTTTTTTTTGAGAAAAATAATTGTGGCCTTAAAATAAATAATTTGATATAAAATTATTAGTCGGTAAAAAAATATAATTTAAAATAATTATTGCTAAATATAAGTTAATAATGAGTAATAATGGCCGTTAGATAATTGCCGCTATTAAATTGCCGCTAAAATACAATTTTGTTGTAGTGTCTGCTGCCTCACCCTTGTAGATTAGTTCATTTTTTCAATGAATGAAGCGGATAGCGTGCTACCTTTTTCTCAAAAAAATATATAAGTTATTATTTCATTTTAAAAGAGTACACTAGTATTTAACACACTAATAAATATATAAAAATACTCGTTAGCATAGTTTAATAAAGAAATCGTTATTTAAAAAAAAAGAATAAAAAGCAAGAATAGTTATTCTATGTAGAGGCAAGAATGGTAATACTCACCTTTTAAGGGAGTATTCTAAAATAAACTGTTTAGAGAGGAAAAACTTTTTTTTTTTTGAGAGAAAGGTAGCACGCTACCCGCTTCGTTTATTTTAGAAATAAACTTAGCTAGAAAAGTGAATCAACTAGGATTCGAACTCGGGACCTCGGATACCAACCACCAAGCCCTTTGCCACTTGCGCTAGGGACGGTCGGTTTAGAGAGGAAAAACTATTCTTCACTCTATTTGATAGAATGAGTAGGATAAACTTTTTTATTCCTTGTTTATTTCCCAACCAAACGGATGTAGTATTAATTAAGATCTATGATTATATCCAATCATTAATTAGTTAGACTTGACGAGTATGAAGCTTTGATTAGTAAAACAACGTTGACGAACAAAAACGATCCGTTCCTGGCCACGGATATATTTACTTATCTAATCTCTATTTGTTAATTAAGCCAAAGTGTGAATAAGCAGTCGTTGACTTCTTACATATATTCAAAGTTCATACATATGCGTGAGACACATGCACTATTTACGTTATAATGTAATTGACTTTGTCAAAGTAAAAATCCAAGGAAGCTTCCCTCTGAGATCTTTCCTTCTAATTATTTTTCTCTTTCAAAAGTCGATACTTTTTTCTAAATTGTTAATATCAGAGGTCACAATAGATCATCCTTTTAATAGTACACAGCTTTCAAAATTGTTAGGACCAGTGAACTGGATTAAGAATGAATTATTGCTAGATAATAACTACATTATCTGATCCTAAGGCACAATTTGGCAGCTGCATGAATATTTTATTCGACATATTCTTTTGATTTACTCAAGAAATTTATATATTTGGACGGTGAAAAGTGTGATCAAAGTTTAGGATGGAATATCATATTCGGCGTTCAAGTAAATCATTTTTTTATAATAAAATAAATCACTTTATAGGTAAAATATACTTATCCTACCAAATCATGGATAACAAGACATTTCAAGAAATAAAAAAAATCAAGCTTCTTACTTATAATTAGTCATATTAGAAAATTTTTATACAAAATAAGTTTTCTAAGATTGAAATAGGAGCTAAGCTGTTATTACGATTTGAGCCTACGGGTGGGCACAGGGGTAAAAACGGATAGAATATAATATATTATCTGAAAATATTCGCATCTATATTCGATATTATTGCATTCGGATTGAAAATATCTAAATTCGGTGGGATATGGATACGGATGTGGTTTAAGAGAGTTAAAATTACTCGGATATCCGGAAAAAAATAAAAATGGATACGGATATCCAGATTTTAATATTAATAAATTGCATTACAATATTACATCTCAATATTCCAATCCCATAATTACCTGATCAAAATATCTTCTCATGTTTTAATAATATGCTTTCAAGTTTCTAAATATATATGTAAAAAAAAAAGTTTTAGATTGTTTGATTGCTAATATGCATGGGGACAAAAAGAAGGCTTAATTAATTGCTTTTTGTTTGAAAGATAAAAATAGCTTAATTATTATCTGTGGGGAGATAAAGAGGAGTTTGGTTACATTTTATTGGGGTCATAATATATGTTGTAGGAAACTAATATGATTATTTGTAATCTTCGTTTATTTTATTATGAGTTTTATATTAAAATTGTATTTTTGTTTGTTAACTTAACATTTATTCAATCAAATATAAGTATGTAAAAATTTAAATATAAATGTAAAACTTTAGTTGCATTTTTACTAATTCTAGTTTATATTTATATATGCATTTTAGTGTATATTATTATTTGAATAATATCATAATATATATATCCGATCCATATTCGAATTCGAAGAAATATCCGATCATATTCGAATCCAATTTTAGCGGATATGGTAATAAAAATTTAGCATCTGATACATATCCATATTCAAAAAATATATAAATACAAATATGATTTTATCAAATATTCATCCATATCGGATCTGTTTTCACTCCTAATTAGTGGGCATGGTTTTGTTTGGTTTGAGCTACAAGATAGAATAAAATCGAACCAAAAATTTAGTTTAAAAATTTAAATCATAACCAAATTAATAGAGTCCAAAAACAAACCGAACTAAATCTGAAACTTGGTTTGGCTTCAGTTTAGTTATCAGCTCATTTTGTATGACGTATGAGTTAGTTAGTAGTAACTAACATACAATTGCAAATTACTGCGTATATATATTATCCAAAACGAATGAATGGGAAAATTGCACTACTAGTCCACGAACTTTGAGTCAAGTTCATTTTGGTCGTCAACCTTTCCATCTCGACATTCAAAAATCTTTTTTTAGTTTGATTTTAATCCCTAAAGCTTTAAAAATATTTCATTTTAGTCCTTGGATTAAAAAAATATTGCGTGCACTTAATTTGTTCATCTTCTTGTTCATACTCTATTCTTTATGAATTCATTACTTCATCCATCTTGTGTTTTTAATTTAGAAATTTAATTTTTAATTTACTAATAGGGTAGGAGCATGTAATATAAATATACAGATAGTAAATAAATACATGTGTTCTTAGATGCATAAATACATGTGTTCTTAGTGTAGGCAATTATTTATGATCTAATAACGAAATATGTAGGGTGACTCAAATAAAATTATGCTAAAAGTTTAAGAAACAGTAACTTTGAAATTAATAATTTGAGGCTCAAAATAAAATTCGGGTAAAAAAAATTCAGCGACTAGTGTAATTTTTTTAAGATACTGAAGAATTAATAAATAAGAAAAATACTACTTATACACTCTAAAAAAGAGATATATCATATACACCCTCTGTAACTAGTGAAATAATCTCCACTTTAAATGAATGAGATGGATGTATATCATATATCCCCTCTTGGGGTGTGTGTAGAGCATTGCTCATTAAAAAATCATCCCTTCTCGACTTTCTCTTCCTAGTTTGTGTTTCTCTCTCCTCACCGCCCTTCGACATCGTTGAAAAGTACAAACGAGTGGTAGGCCCCACACGTATTAACAGCCGAGCATCCACCCGACGCCCATGCTCCCGCGTGATCCACTCCCTCCTTTTTCCTTCCCTTTTCCCCTCTCTCTCTCTGTGTGTCTGTCCCTTAAACGCGTATAGCCACATCGCCGCTGCGTCTCATGTTATCCATCTCTCACCATCGATCACTCCCTTCCTATAATTGAACTCCTCCCACAAACGAATCCCTCAGCTGCTCCTCAACCAGCAAGTTAGAAGAAGTTCACAACTCATCCCGTATATACGTCTCGATCGATCCCCTTCTCTCTCTCTCTCTCTTTTAATTCGTTACTGCTTCTTCATGGGCAACTACGTCTCCTGCACCCTCCGAGCAATCCCAGGAGCGCACCCGGCCACGAAGGTCATCCTGCCCGACGGGCGCGTCCGCCGCGTCGACGGACGCGCCGCCGCCGCCGAGCTGATGCTGGACGCGCCCGGCCACTTCCTGGCCGACGCGCGCGCCATGCAGGTCGGCCGGCGGCTCGCGGCGCTGGCGGCCGACGAGGACCTCGAGATCGGCCACGTCTACGTCATGCTGCCGATGAAGAGGCTCAACGCCGTCGTCGGCGCCGCCGACATGGCGCGACTGCTTCTGGCGGCCGACAAGGAGGCGCGCCGCGCCTCCGGGGGCAGCGCGAGGGTTCTTCCGGGGTCTCCGCCGCGGGAGGAGGCGACGGCAACGGCAACGGCAATGGCGACGAGAGTGAAAGTAGATGAGATGGATGATTCCGTTGCGGCGGACGCGGCGGCGCAGATGAACTACAGGATGAGCGTGAGCCGGTTGAGGAGGCCGACGTTGGAGACTATAGAAGAGGAGGCCTTCTCCTTTTCCTCTAGATAATTTCATGCATGGAAGTGTGTTAAGTTTAGGAAGTAATTATATATAGGCTACCTCTTTTTCATGTATTTTGGTGAGTGACAAAGGGGAGAATTCTTTTGGTTTGTTGAAGTCGTCTGGTGTTAAAAACTGGGGCAGTGTTCTTTTTTTTTTTTCTCTTTTTTTTTTTTTGGTGTGTGCGTGTAAAATTAAGCAGGGTGATAAATGATCACCCTATATATAGATATGTATTGAATGAATATGTCAAAATTAATTTTTTATGGAATATAAATATGTATATCTGGATAATATGTATAATTGATATCTCCATTGGTTCGGCATTGTTATATATATGTTATATGTATACGCATGCGATGTAGGACCAAGTATTGGGATCTGGATAACAAATTCACTTCTCTTTCTCGTTTGTTAACTTTCTTTTTTTGGATATCAATAATTTCTATTTGGGTTTTATAATTATAATTTTATATGGATGAAGAACATTAACTATGGCCGGATTTTTCGTGTATTATATATTCATGCCCTCTAATAAGGTTGACAAACCGATCGAGCTCGAAACTTAGGTCGGCGTGGCTGGAACTAAGCAGCTAAAATTCTCGAACTTGGCTCGTGCCCGATTCGAGTTCAATTCGCGCTGAAAGTTACTGAGCTCGAGCTCAGTTCGCCAAAACAACTGACTCAGCTTGAGCTCGGCCCGATGGCTCAAATTGGCGACAGGTGTTAGCTAAAAGATTGATTAAAAACTATGCTTTGTTAACTGAATAAAGAGTTATATGTCACAAAATGGAGGATGTGATCATGAGAAACTGATTTCGCGATCTCAAAATGGAGAGTGCTTAGAACTAACTTTGATCTATATTATCCAAAAAAATCAATTTAGTAAAAAAGTGACTCAAAAATAGTCTTAACAATAGGTCAGTTCTTCTCACCTTTGGATTTGTTACTAGGATTTTAACTGTGGTGAAGGAACTTTCTAATAAAATAGAGAACAAATTGTAGCATGAGCTAATATACTATATATTGATGGTAAAAAAAAGAAGAAGAAGAGTATTTACTATCAACTCTCTAATCCTTAATTAGACTACTAGTATAACCACCCAGTAATGAATTCTAGACATCTAAAGGATAAAAAAGTTAATAAATACTATTGCTTTACTATTAATAGTATTTTAGCCCCCATTCGAACAAATTATACCATATTTATTATTATGTGTTTTTAAGGAGGCCAGCACAAGATACTGGGAAGTTTTATTAACGAGAAAAAAAAAATTAATGGAAAGAAAGAAAAAGCAACGTAAATTAAGTTACTTAAAGCTGAAATAAGGATGATGTCCCCTTGTCCATTTCTCCATCTGCTTGGGGAAAATTCCAATCTTGACAGAACTAATGGCCAAATGACAGAAAAAGTGCTTGTCTCGGAAGAAGCCTTTCAGTTCGGAATTTTCTGCGCTCCCCTCAATCATATATATATATATATATATATATATATATATATATATAGAGAGAGAGAGAGAGAGAGTAGGGCTGCTGTACAATTAGGAGCATGAAGGCCTCCGTACTCCTAAGTCGTTTTCGATGATGTAACTTCCAAATCAACGAGGCTCCGTTAAACTTGATCTAGCGTATTTGAACTATCTAGAAAATAAATTTTGCGATTTTTCAATATCATTTACCTAGTGATCGAAAGGACTCAAAATCAACGGTTGAAAATAAAAATCTCACAAAAAGTTATGATGTAGCACTAAAATTTTTTATCAGAGATATTGATCTTGTTTTAGATAGTATAAAAAATTTTCTATCGAAATTTCATCAGATTTGAATAATTCTACACCGTTAAACTTGCAAACGGCATACATCAACCATTAAAAATTATTGATTTTGAATCCTTTCGATCACTAGGTAAATGATATCAAAAATTCGCGAAAATTATTTTCTAGATACTTCAAATACGCTAGATCAAGTCTAACGGAGCCGATCGTCGATTCGAAAGTACTATTATCGAAAACGGCTTAGGAGCACGACCTCTTAAGAGCACAGCAGCCCTGCTCTCTCTCTCTCTCTCTATATATATAATTATTTCAAATCAACATAAATTTTCACATCATATATATTATATTTTATTAAAAAATATATGTCGTATCACTCAAATTTATATAGTTGTTGCTAGCAATAATTATATAGTTCCACTTTTTTTGTTAATATATATTGAATTAATACTTTTGTATGTTTTTTGAATTTTGATGGATCCAAAATGTAGCACTCTGAATTTCGGTGCGTTGTATCGAACTTTACTAAATTTGCTAAAGTTCGATGGAAGCCGATAATGGCTGGTGTGGAATTGGGTTCCGAAGGTTTCGAAACATTATGGGTACGAGTGGAAACCCGAAAATCGAAAAATTATGAAAAAGAGACCAAGTGGAGCAAAACTGCTCACGGGGTCCGGACCCTGGAAGCTGGGGTCCGGACAATGAAGTCCGCGGGCAGCCACGGTCCGGACCCGGATGCTACGGTCCGGACCCGAGCTGGTCTCCGAGTTGGGGTGCGTACGGGTTCCGGACCCGGACACCAAGGTCCGGACCCGGCCTACGCGCTGGTCAGTTATCAGTGCGGGGTCCGGACCCCACTTGCAAGGTCCGGACCCGGCTGAGGCAGAATGCCCAGTGAGGGGTATTTTGGTAATTTCGCAGTGAATGGGTTATGTAGGGGGGGCTGGGGTCTCTCCCCTCATTCCTTCTTCACTTTCCTCTCATTCCCTCTCCCTCTCCCTCACTTTCTCTCTCTATAGAGATCTCTCCAAAGGTTGGAGAAGTGGTGGATTGGAGCTTGGAAAAGGACTTCCAAGGTGCAAAGAAGCTTCTTGGTGCAAGAAGAAGCTTGGGAGCTAGGGCTTCGAGGTGAGTTCTTGTGATTTAGGGTTTAACCTTGGATTTAATCCTTCAAGATGAGGTTTTTGGAAACCCTAGGCAATCTTTATAAGTTAGGGGGGTGCCCTAGGATCTATCTAGATACTATCAATCACCTAGAGGGGGGTGAATAGGTGTATAACAAAAATCACAAATCTCAATGCGATAAAGTAATGCGGAAAATAAAAACAGCACACCGAGATTTACGTGGGAAACTCCACCTTGGAGAAAAACCCACGGGACCAACACGCGATAACAATCCACTAAGAATAAAAGATCACAAGGTGATTACCGACTCCACGGACTTAACCTCTCCTTTATCTTCTTTGGATCTCGCGCACACCACCGGGTTGTCCACGCCCCACGTTCGAATCCACGAACGCCACGCCTCGAATCCACGAGACGCCCAACTTCGAATCCACGAAGCCCTCAACACGTCGAATCCACGACGCCCACTCGAATCCACGAGCGCACTCCGTCCGGAGCAAGATCAACAAAATTGATGATGATTTATTGCTTAGAATATCATGAAAAAACTGTGGGAATAATCTCTAAGCAATCCTCAAATTGATTCTAAAAGAATATTGGGCATTGGGGCACCATGAATCAATTTGAGAGAAGCTTGATGTAGAAGATGAGGAAAACCGGTCACCTACAAGCTTCTAGGGTTTCTCAAAGATAATATGTGATTCTCCCCTTTTTGAGACACCCCCACATCCTATTTATATGGTTTGGAGACAAAGAATTAGGTTAGGGTTGAAAAACTGGACAATCAGGAAATTTCGTCGGGTCGGGGTCCGGACCGCCGCGGGTATGGGGTCCGGACCCGGACACTGCTTAGGCGTTTCATTGTCCGGACCTTAGCCATCAGGGTCCGGACCCGATCTGCCAGTCTGCTTTGCAGACCTACGGGTTCCGGACCTCAACTTCTGGGGTCCGGACCCGGACTGCGTGACTGCTTTGCAGACCTACGGGTTCCGGACCTCAACCTTAGGGTCCGGACCTCGGAAGTTGGAAAACTTATTTTTTTATTTTAAAACACTTTTTATCCATTCTAATGTCTTCCAAACACTTGTAAATGAATCTAAATCATCATCAAGATTATTTAAACTTACCAAGCATCGTGAATTCATACGTGGAGTCTTCGAGTCTTTGTTCTTCGTCTTTTCTTCTTCGAACCTTCAAGACTCCGACTCACTTCACGAAATATGCCAATATAAAATCCGTAACAATCTCCCCCTTTGGCAATTTCGTGACAAAACACAAAAATACATAAAACACTCACGATGCTCATCTCTCTAAAAATGAAATTCATTGCCATCACCAAAACAATGAACTTCTCGCGTGAAAGATCCAAATGAAATTTAAAATTACAATTTAGTAACTCCTAAAACAAACTCTATGACTTAGACAAACATGGAGTCTTGAAGTCTTGAGAGACCTGCAAAATATTTTCATTCTCCACGAACAAAGTTAGTAGAAAAAGTATCAAAATCGCTCCCCCTTTGTTCATGCAATCTCTCCCCCTATGTTTATGCGTCTAAGTTATCATTACCATTTCCTCTCTCCCCCTTTTTGTCAAAAATTGCCAAAAGAGAAACACCAAAAATAGAGAGAAGTTCGAGAGAAAGCAATCAAAATACAAGTTTAAAGCTTTTTCAATTTTGAAACAACTTGTGATAAAAATTTCAAGCAATGTTAGTACATGAGAAATATAAATTCACATTGACTTCTTTCAATCCCTATTAATTTCATAAGAATTAAGAACTTTACTACACACTCATCATAATGTAGACAAAATATTATCTGATTTCTTAATTCATATAAACTTCAAAAACAAGTCATCAATGATAATCTAAAGGCTCAAAAACTATCAAGATGTAAACGGATTATGAAGATGACTTAAGTGATTCATCAAAGAGACAGAAAATTTGTCGCACAAACATTCAAATTTGAGATAAAACAAATAGCACAAGGGGTGGCTCTTTGAGCATCTTTCATGTATGTGGACCACCTTATAACTCCGAAAAATAAAAATTGTGACATTTTTCCTTTTGCATGCTTTTGCATGCTTTTGCACTTATATATATATTTTTTTTTCGGATATGCAATTCAATTCTCATGTGGTAGCTTCACACACTAACCGGACGACCGGGGTGGTAGCTCTTTCCTCCATGTGGTGGTAGTTTTCACACTCCTTTTAAGGATGTAACTCTTTCCACATCTTTCAAAACATATGAGCATTTTATAATAATAATTCCCCCTCGCTTATGCAATCTCTTATTTGAAAGAACATGTGACAAATTTTAGTCCATAAGAGAATGACTATTCATCAAATTCAACACACACAACCGAGATAGGTTAAGCTCCTAGAGATTACACATGATTGCCTAAATTTGATGAATATAAGTATTAAGAATTCTCATAATA
This sequence comes from Puya raimondii, assembly GCA_016920855.1. Lineage (NCBI taxonomy): Eukaryota > Viridiplantae > Streptophyta > Magnoliopsida > Poales > Bromeliaceae > Puya > Puya raimondii. The sequence continues at coordinate 47,601,619 of JABWPP010000049.1, forward strand.
GATTACCTTCAAATATAATGAAAATAAAGTAAAACCGATAATTATTATGAAATTCATTAAGAGTGAATGAAAGTGAACTTATTGATATTCAATGCACTATTTAATGTTCTAATCATTCAAAGAATCCAAAAAAAATTGTAACAATGAAAGCACCAAAAACGTGTAATGCAATGAACAAAAGATATGCAATAAAAACCGATCAAGCATTACTCTAAGTCAAAAACAAATTAAGGTTTAAGACAAGGAAAAATATCACCTTTCCGAACCCAAACTTGTCGGATTGTTGGTTGCCTTGGTTTGTTGACGTTGGGCACGGTTTGTTTTGACTTTTGATCAACCGTGGGTCTCACCATCGCATTCCGCTTTGGAGTATTTAAGTGTTGTGGCTTTGACTTTCGGTTGACCTCGGGTACTCGACCTTTTGGATGTTGCTTTTGAAACCGAGGAGGTTGTCGAGTGGTGGAAGATGCCGATAGATGCTTAGAAGATGCCACTTGAGTTTTCTTTTTATGGCATGTCTTCTTGATATGTCCTTTCTTTCCGCATCTATGACATATTTTATCCTTCAATTTCGTTGAGACTATATGTGCTGAATTTTTAACCTTCTCAACATGTTTTTCGCTCATATCCAAGTCCAAGTTTACTTGTTTGACCCAATCCGAGCATACTATCAAGCTTTTTCGATCCGGAGGAGAATTTTAGTATGTCGGACTTGAGTTCATGGACTTGTTTAGTCAAGACTTGATTAGAAGTATGAATTTCCTTGACATGATGTTCTAGAAAACCAATCTTCTCTTGATGTGATTTAATCGTCGTCTCCGATTGGTCTAGATTCTCTTGGAGGATTTTGTTGTTCTTCAATATCGACTCCCTTTCCTCCTCAAGAGCTTTAGTTGTGGTCTTCAACATTTTATTTTCATTCTCAAGTTCCAATAGATGATTCCTCAACTTCTTATTGTACTTAGCCATCTTCTTCGATTCCTTAAGAAGTTGTTGATACGCCACTAAAAGATTTTCCTCATCCGACTCCTCTTCGCTCTCATCAAATAGAGATGGCCGACTAATATTACTATCTTCTTCACCCATAATGAAAGATAAAGCCTAGATCCCTTCTCTGATACCAATTGAGAGTTTGGGGGGTGCCCTAGGATCTATCTAGATACTATCAATCACCTAGAGAGGGGTGAATAGGTGTATAACAAAAATCACAAATCTCAATGCGATAAAGTAATGCGGAAAATAAAAACAGCACACCGAGATTTACGTGGGAAACTCCACCTTGGAGAAAAACCCACGGGACCAACACGCGATAACAATCCACTAAGAATAAAAGATCACAAGGTGATTACCGACTCCACGGACTTAACCTCTCCTTTATCTTCTTTGGATCTCGCGCACACCACCGGGTTGTCCACGCCCCACGTTCGAATCCACGAACGCCACGCCTCGAATCCACGAGACGCCCAACTTCGAATCCACGAAGCCCTCAACACGTCGAATCCACGACGCCCACTCGAATCCACGAGCGCACTCCGTCCGGAGCAAGATCAACAAAATTGATGATGATTTATTGCTTAGAATATCATGAAAAAACTGTGGGAATAATCTCTAAGCAATCCTCAAATTGATTCTAAAAGAATATTGGGCATTGGGGCACCATGAATCAATTTGAGAGAAGCTTGATGTAGAAGATGAGGAAAACCGGTCACCTACAAGCTTCTAGGGTTTCTCAAAGATAATATGTGATTCTCCCCTTTTTGAGACACCCCCACATCCTATTTATATGGTTTGGAGACAAAGAATTAGGTTAGGGTTGAAAAACTGGACAATCAGGAAATTTCGTCGGGTCGGGGTCCGGACCGCGGGTATGGGGTCCGGACCCGGACACTGCTTAGGCGTTTCATTGTCCGGACCCCAGCCATCAGGGTCCGGACCCGATCTGCCAGTCTGCTTTGCAGACCTACGGGTTCCGGACCTCAACTTCTGGGGTCCGGACCCGGACTGCGTGACTGCTTTGCAGACCTACGGGTTCCGGACCTCAACCTTAGGGTCCGGACCTCGGAAGTTGGAAAACTTATTTTTTTATTTTAAAACACTTTTTATCCATTCTAATGTCTTCCAAACACTTGTAAATGAATCTAAATCATCATCAAGATTATTTAAACTTACCAAGCATCGTGAATTCATACGTGGAGTCTTCGAGTCTTTGTTCTTCGTCTTTTCTTCTTCGAACCTTCAAGACTCCGACTCACTTCACGAAATATGCCAATATAAAATCCGTAACAATCTTAACCACAAAAGGTGGAAGATTGGCCATGAAATCTAGGGTTTGGCTTGCATGCATGCAAACCCTAGGTAGATTTGGGGCTTTTGTCATGGGAGGTTCTAAAAATATTTGGACCTTCGGGAATTGCAATTGAGGCATAGGAAATCATGTTAGAACACTTGATTTCAAGTATTGAGTTGATTTAAGGGTTCGTAATGAGTAACGAACTATTTTCTTGTAGAAGCTTGGGTTGAAGCAAGAACTCAAGGCTTGGACACTTAGGGGCTTGAAGAATACAAGAATTCGGAAGCTCTTGAGGTGGGTTTGTGTTTACCGAAGTGATTAGGTCACTTCCATCTCTAGGGTAAATATCCATTTAAAAATAAAATGGTATGTGTTGTGAACCCTATAACTTGCATGTTGGCGAAGGTAAAATCATGATAGGTAGAGCAATGAGCTCCTATTGCATGATATAGAATTCAAGTATAATTCAATTATCTATACTTGTTGCATGGTTGCATGTAGATTGAACCTAGTGTCATTGAACATATGTTGGAACATGTGAGAATAGAACCTAGTGTTATTGAACATAGGTTGGAACATGTGAGAATGAAACCTAGTGTCATTGAACCTAGGTTGAGAATGAGAAAGTAAACCTAGTGTTATTGAACATAGGTGAGACTTAGTGACTTGAACCTAAGGTCATGAGACTTAGGTTGGCAAGTGAAAAAAAGGTGAACAATGGGATGTGCGACGATTTTACTATCCCGGGTAGGCGACGATTTCGCTACCATGCCACGAGTTGGCGGTGTTGAAACGGGATGTGCGACGATTTTGCTATCCCGGGTAGGCGACGATTTCGCTACCATGCCACGAGTTGGCGGTGTTGAAACGGGATGTGCGACGATTTTGCTATCCCGGGTAGGCGACGATTTCGCTACCATGCCATGAGTTGGCGGTGTTGACACGGGATGTGCGACGATTTTGCTATCCCGGGTATGCAACGATTTCGCTACCACGCCACGAGTTGGCGGTGTCGAGATGGGATGTGCGACGAGGTTGCTATCCCGGGTATGCGACGAGTTCGCTACCCATGCCATGTGATGGCGGTGTTGAGATGGGGTATGCGACGATTTTGCTATCCCGAGTATGCGACGAGTTCGCTACTCGAACTAGGAGGTGACGAGTTCACTCCTTGAATGTTGGAACCCTTATGGTGAGACGGCGATTCCGAAACCATAAGTAAATGACAAGTAATTGAACTTAGTCAATGTGAAATATAGGATGAACCTAGGAGAGAATGATAAGTTATATTTCATTTGGTTGCATCCTTTATGTTTATTTACAAGCATGTAAATAATTGTTGCATAGTTATTTGTGATCTAACTTATGCTTATGGTGTTTCTTTGGATCTGATGGGTCGAGCTTCTCTCTTGGGTGGCCTTACCCACTGGGAACTATGTTTATAGTTCTCACCCCACGTTTTTCAGGTCCTTCCGCGAGTGAGGCGGCGGAGCGAGGCAAGGGTTTAGCTCTCTAGATAGCGGCCCTTCCATTTTGGTGATATATAGAGTTGTACCCCTAGTCTTGGACTTTGATAGTATAGGGGATTTCCATTACATGTATGAAACTTATGTATTCCATAGTTTTGGAACATGGTGTATGAAATAAAAAGAAATTTTTTTTGGGCATGTATAAATGTGCAATGTGATGTAATAGAAGTAGAACTTCTTTATGTTGATGCTTTCCTTGTGCAACTCTTGTACTTCGTTCCTAGTTGGAACTTCGTGGATAAGCTTGTGTTGTGACGCCTTGGGCGGGTAGAAGAGGTTCTATCCGTTCGGCGGGTCTGGGGCATGCGCCCGTGCGGTTATCCTTTCCACCTAGTTGGTGTTAAAGGCCCGACGGGGCGTGACAGACTGAGGTGGTATCAGAGAATAGAAACGGTCTAGATGGACCTAAGAAAACCCTAGGATGGAAAAGACCCTAGGAGTGTAGGCTCGTGAGTGACGAGATCTTTGATGTGGCGAAAGATAAGTGATTGGGTTATGTCCTTATGCCTCTAGTTGGAAATAGAGGTAGATTCGAGGTGTGTCTTATTCTTTGCCAAGTGTGTTCGTGTTGGCGGCCGACAACATGAAACCAAGTGAGGGGAATAAGGACCCTTGTGTGACTTTCGCCTAGATTGGGTTCACGTTTATTTTCGTGAAGTATAGTGTTGCGAATGACTTTGAAGGTCATGAAATGACCAAAGTCGTTGTGTTTTCAGGAGATAATGGTACGTGGACGGCCTCCTACGAGGTCTGGGCTCGGAAGAGCGAGCGCGGCTCCCGAACAACTCGGGGAGGGCGAGAACTCAGGTCTTCGTAATGAGTTGACCGAGTTGATGGGCGTGGTTCGGCGACAGGCCGAAGCCATGCAGCGACATGAGGAGCAGATTAAAAAGCTCCAAGACGAGATGGCGCAGCAGGCGGCTGTGATTAGGGAGGAGAGGTTGGGAGTACCTCCGGCCTCTGCTTCGGCACCGGCCGAGGAGGTGACACCGGCGCCGGCTGTGGCGCCACCGACATCACCGATTGTAGCCGGTGGGTCAGGTACTCCTATGCCCGACTCCGAGATGGAGGATGCGGAGCGAAAGCGCGCACTTGCGGCTCTCATGAGGTTCAAGAAGTTCAACCCGCCTATCTTCAACGGGGAGAACGTGGATCTATGGGACGTAGAGACATGGATCGATGCCATGGAGACACTCTTCGAGGATCTGTATACCTTGGAGAGGGACAAGGTACATCTCGCCGCTCATTGTCTAGAGCGATCGGCGAAGGTGTGGTGGAAGGGAGTCCGGCGTGATCGACTCCTTAGCCTTCCGCCACCGACCTAGGAGGAGTTTCGGGGTATGGTGTTCGTCGCCTATTTTCCCGATAGTGAGAAAAAGAAACTCCAAGAGAGATTTCGTAAGTTGAAAAAAGGGAACCGCACCGTGCGCGAGTACTAGAGGGAGTTCTCGTACATTATTAATTGCGTACCGCACGTTGTCCGCGGAGAGTTGGACAAGGTCGATTGTTTCGTGCGCGGACTTCGACCGGAGATCTTTCGGGCGGTTCACGCCCTCAAGCTAAAGACCTTTGCGGAGGTCTTGGACCATGCTCTTTGGGTAGAGCACGGGAATGCTTGCGCGCGTGAGAAGCGCGAATCTTAGGAAAAAGAGAAGGAGAAGGATAAGGAAAAAGGAAAGAAACGACCGGCGAGTGGCTCGGGTGGGCAATCTAGCTCTAAGCGGCCCCCGAAGCACTCGCAGTCGCAAAACCAATCGCGAGGGTTCCGGCAGAACCGACCCTCAACCCAGTGCCCGATTTGTAGCGGCCCCCACGGCCCTCAGCAATGTGATTATCGTGAGGGCCGGTGCTACAAATGCGGACAGCCGGGACATATGCGATACAATTGCCCGATGGATGATGGCCAAGCACCGTCGTCGGCATCGGCATTTGCACCGCCGAGACAGCTTGCGGGCATCCCACCCGCGGCGATGTCGGTAGGCCGTACTCAGCCGCCGAGACTAGTGGAGGGCCAGCGGCCAGCGCCCAGTGGACGGGTATTCGCCTCACAGGTGGAGGAGCCTTCTGCCCAGGATGATGTCGTGGCAGGTATTGTGTTAATTAAAGACATTCGATGTAGATCTTTGTTTGATACTGGTGCATCGCATTCATTCATTGCTCGATCATTTGCTATTGCACACGGAATAGAAATTGTAGATGCCACATATGCAAGAACTGTGCAAGTATCTGAACACACCTTTTGTGTACATCACGCGTGTGTAGGTTGTCCAGTGAGGGTTGAAAACTGGATCATGCCAGCTGATTTGCTGGTGTTAAGTCGAATGAATGAGTATGACTTAATCCTAGGAATGGATTGGCTCTCGAAATATCACGCTACTATTGATTGTGAGAGCCGGATAGTGAGGTTTTAAGAACCCGGGCACAAAGAGTTTGTGTACCGTGGTTGCAAGAGTTCGCTCTTTGCGTCAAAGGTGTCCACGTCGCAAGTAAGGAAGCTCATTGCTAGTGGATGCATTGCTTACTTAGCGATGGTAGTGGATGACCGAAAGGAAGTGTTGGGGCTCGAGGACATTCCTATAGTCCAAGAGTTCCCGGATGTATTTCCGACGGAGTTGCCCGGAATGCCACCGGTCCGGGAAATAGAATTCGTGATCGATTTGCTCCCGGGTACGGCGCCGATTTCTAAGGCCCCGTACAGGATGGCACCCGCGGAATTGAAGGAATTGAAAGCACAATTACAAGATTTAATGGACAAGGGTTTCGTAAAGCCAAGTGTGTCACCTTGGGGAGCCCCTGTTCTATTTGTGCGGAAAGAGGACGGTTCGCTGCGGTTATGTGTAGATTACCGCGAGTTGAATAAAGTGACCGTCAAGAATAAGTATCCGTTACCCCGAATTGATGACTTGTTCGATCAGTTGCAAGGGTCTCGGGTGTATTCAAAGATTGATTTGCAATCCGGTTATCACCAATTGAAGATCAAACCGGAGGATGTGCATAAGACCGCATTTAGGACGCGGTATGGACACTATGAATTCACGGTTATGCCTTTCGGGCTTACCAATGCTCCGGCGGCATTCATGGATTTAATGAACCGTGTGTTCAAACCACTATTGGATCAATTTGTGGTTGTGTTCATAGATAATATTCTTGTCTACTCTCGGAGTGAAGAGGAACATAAAGAGCACCTAAGGATTGTGCTTCAAGTTCTTCGAGAGAATAAGTTGTTCGCCAAGTTAAAGAAATACGAATTTTGGATTCGTGAGGTCGCTTTCTTGGGTCATGTAATCTCCGCGGAAGGAGTATCGGTGGACTCTATGAAAGTTGAGGCAATCAAGGATTGGCCTCGCCCGACCAATGTCACAGAAATACGAAGCTTTTTGGGTCTTGCGGGGTACTATCGGCGGTTCGTGGAGGGATTTTCAAAAATCTCCGGTCCACTAACGCGTCTTACCCGCAAGGGAGCCAAATATGTTTGGAGCGAGGAATGCGACCAAAGCTTTAAGGAACTAAAGGAAAGGTTGACTTCGGCTTCGGTTCTCGCCTTGCCGATTGCGGGGGAGGGCTTTGTGGTGTATAGCGATGCATCACGGTGTGGTCTTGGGTGTGTGCTTATGCAAAGAGGACAAGTAATAGCATATGCCTCTCGACAGCTGAAGAGCTATGAGCAGAATTACCCCACCCACGACCTAGAGCTTGCAGCAGTGGTCTTCGCACTTAAGTTGTGGAGACACTATTTGTACGGGGAACATTGTGAGGTTTACACGGATCACAAAAGCTTAAAGTACTTATTCACTCAAAAGGAGTTGGATTTGAGGCAGCGGAGATGGTTGGAGTTGATAAAGGACTACGACTTGACCATCTTGTACCACCCCGGTAGAGCCAATGTGGTGGCCGATGCGCTCAGTAGAAAATTCATGGAGAACTTCGCAATTGAGATGACGGGACAAATGCCGTTAATCAAGGAAATGGGCCGGTTTGACTTGGAAGTCGTGGCCCCGGGCGTCCCCGCTAGACTTATGAATCTCGAGATTTGGCCGACCTTGTTGGAGCAAATAAAAGAAAAGCAATCCGGCGATCCGGAACTCCAAAAGGTGCAGAGTACTATCGAGAGTGGGCGCGCCGGTGAGTTTCATATAGACTCGAAGGGCGCCATTCGATTCCGAAATCGATTGTGCGTTCCAAAAGTCGAGGATATTCGTGGGGAGATCTTGAAAGAAGCTCATACTTCTCCCTATGCGATTCACCCGGGCGGCACCAAAATGTACAAGGATCTTAAATTACATTATTGGTGGCCGGGGATGAAACTTGATGTTGGACGCTTTGTGGCACAATGCTTAGTATGCCAACAAGTGAAGGCCGAGCGTCCCTTTCCGGCGGGAAAATTGCAAGGGTTACCCATTCCAGTTTGGAAGTGGGAGAACATAGCAATGGACTTCGTTGTGGGCCTACCTCGATCACAAGGTGGTCACGACGCGATTTGGGTGGTGGTGGATCGTTTGTCAAAGTCGGCACACTTTTTGCCAATCCACACCACTTGGTCGGGAGACAAGTTAGCACAAGTCTACCTAGACGAGATTATGCGATTGCACGGGGTCCCGACCTCGATAGTTTCAGATCGAGATCCCCGTTTTACATCGTATTTTTGGAAAAGCTTGCAAGAAGCTTTGGGTACACGGCTCGATTTCAGTTCAGCATTTCATCCTCAAACTGACGGTCAATCGGAAAGGACAATTCAGATTTTGGAGGATATGCTGCGAGCGTGTGTGTTGGACTTCAAGGGTGCACGGCCTACTCATTTGCCTATGGCTGAATTTGCTTATAATAATAGCTATCAATCTAGCATCGGTATGGCACCGTTTGAGGCCTTGTATGGAAGGAAATGTCGCTCTCCTATTCATTGGAGTGAAGTCGGCGAAAGGAGGGTCTTAGGACCGGATGTGTTGCGTGAAGCGGGGGAAAAGATCCGCTTGGCACGCGAACGCTTATCGACGGCGCAATCCAGACAAAAGAGCTATGCGGATAGACGTCGACGAGATTTAGAATTCGCGGTAGGAGACCGCGTCTTCTTGAAAGTATCATCCATGAGAGGGGTGAAATGATTTGGTATTCGGGGTAAGTTGAGTCCCTGTTACATCGGACCTTATGAGGTTTTGGAGCGTGTAGGATCCGTGGCATATCGGCTAGCTTTGCCGCCGAAACTTGCGGGGATACACAATGTGTTCCATGTATCGACGCTCCGTAAGTACATGTATGATCCGGCGCACGTCCTCGAGTATGTGCCTATGGAGCTACATGAGGATATGACTTATGAGAAATTTCCCTTGTGTATCAGGGATCGCGAGGTGAAAAATTTGAGGGACCGTAAAATTCCTTATGTAAAAGTACAATGGACGAATCACGGTGAGCGCGAAGCTACGTGAAAATTGGAAAGCTCAATGAGGGAGCGATTTTCTTACCTCTTTGCTGAGTCCAGCTGAGGTATGATTCAGTTTCGCGGCCGAAACTATCTTTAAGGGGGGAGGAATGTAGCACTCTGAATTTCGGTGCGTTGTATCGAACTTTACTAAATTTGCTAAAGTTCGATGGAAGCCGATAATGGCTGGTGTGGAATTGGGTTTCGAAGGTTTCGGAACATTATGGGTACGAGTGGAAACCCGGAAATCGAAAAATTATGAAAAAGGTACCAAGTGGAGCAAAACTGCTCACGTGGTCCGGACCCTGGAAGCTGGGGTCCGGACAATGAAGTCCGCGGGCAGCCACGGTCCGGACCCGGATGCTACGGTCCAGACCCGAGCTGGTCTCCGAGTTGGGGTGCGTACGGGTTTCGGACCCGGACACCATGGTCCGAACCCGGCCTGCGCGCTGGTCAGTTATCAGTGCGGGGTCCGGACCCCACTTGCAAGGTCCGAACCCGGCTGAGGCAGAATGCCCAGTGAGGGGTATTTTGGTAATTTCACAGTGAATGGGTTATGTAGGGGGGCTGAGGTCTCTCCCTCATTCCTTCTTCACTTTTCTCTCATTCCCTCTCCCTCTCCCTCACTTTCTCTCTCTATAGAGATCTCTCCAAAGCTGGAGAAGTGGTGGATTGGAGCTTGGAAAAGAACTTCCAAGGTGCAAAGAAGCTTCTTGGTGCAAGAAGAAGCTTGGGAGCTAGGGCTTCGAGGTGAGTTCTTGTGATTTAGGGTTTAAACCTTGGATTTAATCCTTCAAGATGAGGTTTTTGGAAACCCTAGGCAATCTTAACCACAAAAGGTGGAAGATTGGCCATGAAATCTAGGGTTTGGCTTGCATGCATGCAAACCCTAGGTAGATTTGGAGCTTTTGTCATGGGAGGTTCTAAAAATATTTGGACCTTCGGGAATTGCAATTGAGGTATAGGAAATCATGTTAGAACACTTGCTTTCAAGTATTGAGTTGATTTAAGGGTTCGTAATGAGTAACGAACCATTTTCTTGTCGAAGCTTGGGTTGAAGCAAGAACTCAAGGCTTGGACACTTAGGGGCTTGAAGAATACAAGAATTCGGAAGCTCTTGAGGTGGGTTTGTGTTTACTGAAGTGATTAGGTCACTTCCATGTCTAGGGTAAATATCCATTTAAAAATAAAATGGTATGTGTTGTGAACCCTAGAACTTGCATGTTGGCGAAGGTAAAATCATGATAGGTAGAGCAATGAGCTCCTATTGCATGATATAGAATTCAAGTATAATTCAATTATCTATACTTGTTGCATGGTTGCATGTATGATTGAACCTAGTGTCATTGAACATATGTTGGAACATGTGAGAATAGAACCTAGTGTTATTGAACATAGGTTGGAACATGTGAGAATGAAACCTAGTGTCATTGAACCTAGGTTGAGAATGAGAAAGTAAACCTAGTGTTATTGAACATAGGTGAGACTTAGTGACTTGAACCTAAGGTCATGAGACTTAGGTTGGCAAGTGAAAAAAAGGTGAACAACGGGATGTGCGACGATTTTGCTATCCCGGGTAGGCGACGATTTCGCTACCATGCCACGAGTTGGCGGTGTTGAAACGGGATGTGCGACGATTTTGTTATCCCGGGTAGGCAACGATTTCGCTACCATGCCACGAATTGGCGGTGTTGAAATGGGATGTGCGACGATTTTGCTATCCCGGGTAGGCGACGATTTCGCTACCATGCCATGAGTTGGCGGTGTTGACACGGGATGTGCGACGATTTTGCTATCCCGGGTATGCGATGATTTCGCTACCACGCTATGAGTTGGCGGTGTCGAGATGGGATGTGCGACGAGGTTGCTATTCCGGGTATGCGACGAGTTCGCTACCCATGCCATGTGATGGCGGTGTTGAGATGGGGTATGCGACGATTTTGCTATCCCGAGTATGCGACGAGTTCGCTACTCGAACTAGGAGGTGACGAGTTCACTCCTTGAATGTTGGAACCCTTATGGTGAGACAGCGATTCCGAAACCATAAGTAAATGACAAGTAATTGAACTTAGTCAATGTGAAATATAGGATGAACCTAGGAGAGAATGATAAGTTATATTTCATTTGGTTGCATCCTTTATGTTTATTTACAAGCATGTAAATAATTGTTGCATAGTTATTTGTGATCTAACTTATGCATATGGTGTTTCTTTGGACCTGATGGGTCGAGCTTCTCTCTTGGGTGGCCTTACCCACTGGGAACTATGTTTATAGTTCTCACCCCACGTTTTTCAGGTCCTTCCGCGAGTGAGGCGGCGGAGCGAGACAAGGGTTTAGCTCTCTAGATAGCGGCCCTTCTATTTTGGTGATACATAGAGTTGTACCCCTAGTCTTGGACTTTGATAGTATAGGGGATTTCCATTACATGTATGAAACTTATGTATTTCATAATTTTGGAACATGGTGTATGAAATGAAAAGAAAAAAAATTTGGGCATGTATAAATGTGCAATGTGATGTAATAGAAGTAGAACTTCTTTATGTTGATGCTTTCCTTGTGCAACTCTTGTACTCCGTTCCTAGTTGGAACCTCGTGGATAAGCTTGTGTTGTGACGCCTTGGGCGGGTAGAAGAGGTTCTATCCGTTCGACGGGTCTGGGTCATGCGCCCGTGCGGTTATCCTTTCCACCTAGTTGGTGTTAAAGGCCCGACGGGGCGTGACACAAAATTACTATGTATTCTAAACTAAAAGTATCCAAATTTTAATTCACATCTAATTCAAAATTCAAAATTTAATTTTGATCCATTTTGCTTAAAAAATTTTAATTGTAAGTTCAAATTTGATATCCATTTAATTTTAATTTAAAAATCCATAAATTTAAATTTAAATTATAAAAAATTTAAATTTAAATATATATTTGAAATTAAATCCAAATTTGATTGTTGGTTACTATCAATAAAAATTTAATATAGCAACTAAATATTAACAAATAGTATTGAGATAATTTGAAAATATAGTATTGAGATAATATGAAAATATTCACTTAAAAAGAAAAGATATGGAATGCTATAGAAATATTTAATTAAAAAAATAGGTTATCCATTAGAAAAAAAAAGGGGGAATTTAAAGCTTGTTTCGTTATATTATTTATTTTGTGTAAGAAAAAAGAGGAACCAATTTTTTTTTTTTCTATGAAAAAATGGGTCTGTCGACAGACCCAAATTCAATATGCATGCATATATATACACACATACATATAAAGAGAGAGAGAGAGAGAGAGAGAGAGAGAGAGAGAGAGAGAGAGAGAGAGAGAGAGTCCGGCTACTATATTATTGATAATATCAAGCGCTTGATGCTATTGAGTTTTTCACCGTTAGATCTACCCCTTGACTATTTCCATCCGTTAGATCATACTATCTAACCAACCACCCACTCAACCCTAGGGGACCACTATCATCCTAACCGCACATCCCTTCATCCAAGGGCCGAACCTAATAGCACCAAGCATTTGGTAAATACTATTAATAGTGTAGTAGTCTAATTCTATATATATATATATATATATAGAGTTGTGCTTGAATATTATTAAAGGCGTATTTGGTTTGCACTATGAAAGATTACTAGGAATAAAAATGTCCATGAACCTTATAGAAAATCTACTCATCCTATTACAAAGGATGCGGCATTACTATGTTTGGTTCGTACGGTCATATTATTTAAGATTACAAAAAATATACAATTAATATATTTATTTCGTTAATTAATTTCAGATAATGCTATCAAAAATTTCAATATCTTTTTAGAAAAAATTGGATAAGGTGTTAATGATTAAATACTAATAAACAAGATAGCCAACTAATATACCTTTTTTTCAAGAATAATGAAGAATTTATTTTTAGATAAATTAAGAGAGCTTTGCTTAGAGAGAGGAAGAGAAATTAGAGGTTAAAGAAAGAGAGAGTTGAGATTATAAAGAGAGCTTTTAGGTTAGAAATGTAAAAAGATAACAAGAGAGGAAGAGTTTAGCTTAAAGAAAGAGATTTGAGGTTAGAGGGAACGACAGAGTTGAGATTTAAGAGAGAGGGAGAGAGAGAGAATAGGTTAGAGAAAGAGAGAAAGCATAATTAAAGAAATAGGGAGAGAGATAGAGTCGAGATTAGAGGGAGTGAGAGAGTTGAGATTTTAGAAAACGATGGGGAGAGAGAGCTTAGCTTAGAGAGAGAAAAAGAGTTAAAGTTTAGAGAGAGAAAGATATGAGGTTAGAGAGTAAAAGAAAATAATACCAACTAGCTGGCGGGTGGGAAGAAAAAAAGAAGAAGACATATTATGATTATCCCAATCTATTAATATGAGGATACCCACCCTCTCACAAAGGAATGACATTAGTACTTTGGAATGGATCTCATTCCTAAGTAAATCCAACATTACCAAGTAGGTTACTTAGTGCGTTTAGCCAAACACCGTCATATTTTTTTAGTTTTATTGGATTACTGAGAATCTTAAAAAGATAACGCGAACCAAAGGCACCCTAATAGTTATATACTATCCACTTTATGACCATTGGATGTCTAGGGTTGAGTTGGTGGTTGGTAGAATAGTAATGATCTAAGGATGGAAAAGTGAATAGCATGTAATATTAATAGTATCCTAACTGAACTCTCTCTATATATATAGTAGGTTTATTGTCCTCTTATAAGTATGAAGCACTTCATACTCATAAGTCGTTGTCAATAATGGAGCTTCTGAATCGATGATTCACATCGTTAATTAAATTTCGTAATTTTTTAAATTTATAATAAAATCCATCAAGCGGGGTATAAAATGAACAGTCAAAATCGAACGATCTCCTAAAAATAAGGAGCAGCGTTCTCAGATTCAAGATTGGATTTATTAATCTAGATATATAAAGTGTCACACCCCGAGACCTGTTCAAGGGACCCGCTCGGGCTTGTGCAATAGACCTGCCGAATGGGTAAGATTTTTTATACCCGCACGAAGAGAAAACATACACCAAACTATATAACATATACAAAACTTGGGTACAGAAGTACCAAAGTAAATAAACTTGTGACTAAGACTATTACAATCCAACTTCTTTAAAGTTTACTTCCCTTTAACCTAAAATGTTACGAATTCATTGTTCATACAAAATGGATACCCTCTAGACGGACTAAAACGGTCTATCTAACTCGTGACACTCTTATTACGATCATACACCTCATTGGTGAAGGATGGCTCTGAAAAGCAACAATAACAATAGGATGAGAACTTGAAATAAGTTTTCAATGGATGCAACTACCAAAAGTGGCACTTTACACTCACTCAATTTAAAATAGGCATTAGTAGAACAATAATAATAAAAGAACTACTATTACTATAATGGAGATACGAAAAGTAAATACAACTACTATACTTCTAGTGAAATAATATGCCAAGGATGACATAATAATATCGATGGCCTAGATGATTGTCCCAATCATAACTATTCTCTAACCAACTTACTAGTTTGGTTTCATTTCCATAATAAATACCTCATAGAGAATCGAGGGTAATTGGGCTTCTCTCCGATAGATAGGCACTTGGAGTCGAAGGAGTCGAGGGTAATCAGGCTTCTCTCAAGATTGCGGCCTAAAGAATCGAGGGTAATCAGACTTCTCCCAAAATGACATTTTCGAAAATTCACGACTTGTATCTTAATTTACACCCTAAGTTCCAATATCCTCTAGGGTTTCTCGCTAAGTTCTTTCACTAGTTTACTTGTTCTCTAGTTCATGTTTGTATAGTTGTCTATGTTTCACTATATTCCACACTCTAGGATTTCCTCCTACGTTTCATGTCATTACTATATCTCCTAAGTTCCATAGTCTATATAGTACTCTACTGGCATATAAATTATACTTTTATTTTGACATGGCAAAGGAGTTGAAAATTCTATTTTCTAGGTCAAATTCGCATACGCCTTCATGACTTCTAAAAATTTATTTCATGTAACTAACCATATTTAGTCTACTTTCTACTCATCAGAGGTGGTTCTTGATCTTTATAGAACTTCAAGAAAATCTAAAAAAAGAGTTCTAACCAAGGTAAAATCTAAATCTCCCATTTGGAAAAATGCCCAAAATAAACTCTAAAAACTCCAACTCACCTCTTCTTCTCTAAACAAGAGAAATGTGAGTTGAGGTGGATGACTTCTCCTTCCTAGAGCTTCTCTTTAGTATTCTTAGCCTTTTCCAAGCCCCCAATGAGATGGATCAAGAAGATCCGACAAAAAAAACTAGAATTTTCTCCCTTTTAGAGAGAGAAAATAGAGAGTGTGAGAGAGAGAAATGAGAATGAGGGATAGTTTGGCTGTGAGAGGTATATATAGCAGTGGCACATTAGCAACTAAACCCCCAAAATATTGGTATTTGCAATTAACGCAAACTTAGAGTTCGCAGAGTTGTATCGATGCATGGGTATCACTACCTGTACATTCCTCAACTGTACCGGTACCCAGGGCAACTCGGTAGAACCCGAACGTTGAAATCTGCTACTTTCTATTGTGTGCCAGTACCCACAAACTTTAGTACTGGTACTCCATGTTTCAATAGTATTAATCGGATAAGTTCTGCAAAATCCAAAAGCTCTCCCAGCCATCTTACAGCTGAGTAGGTACTCTACTTCAATGCCGGTGCCAACAGTAATTCTATAATTTTGCAATTTTTACTTTTCAAAGCATGTTTTCGCGCCGTTTTCATGCTGAAATTACTCTACCACTCTCTAAACACCATTTAGACCATTTAAATGGTATTCATTACTATTTTCCACTAGAACTTTACTATTTGCAAAAGTTCAATGCATTACATCCTCCCCTTCTAAAAGAGAGTTTCGTTCGTAAAACTTAAAATTTCAAACCTTAAGAGGCTCTCCGAAAAGTTAGAAAAAGCACTCTCAAATTTCACTCTTGAGCTCCTAAATAGCTTCTCGCTCTCCGCAACACTTTAAGATATAGCATGAAGTGACTCCACAACGCCTTCTCTTGCCAAGCGAGGATGCTAACCGAGTACTCATCATATCTTATGTCCTCTCGCAACTCCTATGGTGGATAGCTAATGGCGTGTGTGGAATTGGGTACATACTTGTGGAATAGAGACAAGTGGAACACGTTGTGTACTCCGCCAAGCTTAGAGATAGTGCAATTCGATACTCTACAATATCTGCGACCACGAATGACTCACTTCACATGGTTAATCTTTTTTTAGTTCTCGTGGGATATATTCATAACTCATATTAGTATTTAAATATATATGGGTACCAAGTATTGTGGATCCATGGTTTCTAGTAGACACAAGTATCTACTATTAATTACCCCTGTGAGATTGGGGCACCTTCAAGTAAGAGACCTTCGTAAAAAGGATAGAATGAATCGTATCTTAATGATTAACTGAATCCTAAGTATATGTGTTAGGATCCAGTTGGATTTGAAGTTAACTAGATTTTAAATATATGTATTAGGACTTAGTCGGCATTAAACTCTAAGTATATGTATTAGAGTCTAATTGGCTCTAAGTATATGTTTTAAAGTCTAATTATATTTGATTTCACCTCAATTTTATATTACAAGGTGAAAAAGTGACCAAACCCCAAGTATATGTATTGAGGTGGGTCGGATTTGATGCTACCTGAAGGTAGAAAGTAGCTAATTCTCGAGTGTTTGTATCACGATTAGCCGAATTTGATATATTTCTTGCTATAGATTTTTGCACTAGAATGAGAATTTAACTAAGCCCTAAATATATGTATTAGGTTCATTGAATTTGATTGCACTTTCACTCTAGGTATATGTGCTAGAGTAAAAGATTGACTAAACCTTAAGTATATATGTTAAGGCTAGTCGAATTTGATTTAACTTCCTCTCTAGATATATGTGCTAGAGCAAAAGATTGAATAAACCCTAAGGCTCCTTTTGGTTCGGGGTTAAGTAAGAACTAGTTATTCTAGGGATAGGTATAAGATGAGGGTTAAGGTGAGGTTAGAGTAATTTTGTGTTTGGTTGAGAATTGGGTTTAGTCCAGGTATAAGCAAAATAGTGTTTGGTTGGAGTAAGTAGAATAAGAAGGATAGTGGGTTGTTATAGAGATAAAAAGACCAAAATACCCTCACATGAAATCTATGTAAATAAGAGCTTTTAATTTTTCATTTAAATTTAGATGATTGCAATTTTTTTTTTGGGGGGGGGGGGGGGGGGGGGGGGGGGGGGGGGTCAAATTAAATTAATTTTAGCGTAATTTGTTACCAATATAATTTTTCACTATTCTTTTGTGACCTTGAAATTACCAAAATTTTACGAAAATCTATTTTAAAATTTTCTTGAGTTCAAATTACAAATAATTTACCAAATTATTGTAAAAATCATTAACTACATATGAAAACAATTTTAAATTACAAATACTTTACCCCTTTTTTTTTACAAAACCATTAGGTACATATGAAAATAATTTTGAGGTAATTGTAGTTCTGGCAAGATGAATAAGACTGACATGAAAATGCAAAGAATCAAGTAGCAATTAGCTTGAAAATAATAGTACGATACAAAATACAAATTTCTTTCACTGCAAAATTAAATTAATTCAATGCTCACATAATACAAGACATAAAAAAATATTACAAATTTGTAGGCAAAATAACTAAGTACACCAACATTTATATACATCAAAAATATCTTCAAATCAACGAACAGTTACAAAGATAACAACACATTGAATCAAACAAACTTACATATACAACCAAAACAGTTTGAAAGATAACAACTATATAGAAGATTTAGATAACATCTACATCTACCAACATGATCTACCAATATTATGCTCATAAAATTACGCAAATAAGAAAACCACATCACATCTTCGAACATTACATGTTCCAAAATTACAAAGAAACAAGTAAGCAAGTATTACAAACCACATGCATCTCACACATGATCATCTTAGTTTAGTCCAAATCCAATACAAGCACTGCACTTAGGGTCACGCCCCAGATTACTCGTTTTCCCGGGCTCGCCAACAGATCCGCCGTATACATAGAATTTTCTATGTATACGAAGCGATAGCTAACCTGTAAACAAAGCATACAAGCAACTACAAGAGATATAGAGCTGAAATAAGATCATACTAATAGAACAAAAGCCACCTGTACATATAGGATCCAAAATACAACAGTTCCTCCAAAGCCAAAATAGGTACAAGTCCACCTCTCACAGGAACAACCAGTTCACACTATATGTACATGGCACAACTCAAAATAAAACTATCTCCAGTAGGGTCCTCCTCTAGGAAAAATTAGGAATAGTAGGGATCTAGCTCGCGACTCCCTTACCTCGATCCGCAGGAACAGAAGTAGCAGCCGCAACAGTCGAAGGCTCTGCAAGAAAAGATGGCAACAATGGGTGTGAGAACTACTATCAAAGGAAGTAGTCGTCAGTGGGTACCACTACCGACCTCAACGGTCCACCCACTAAGTCTACGAGACTAACAGTATAGCTGGTAGGTAAAGAAACTATAAAGTAAGCTGGAATAAACTCTACAGCTGTAATGCCACTATCCTACCACTATCCAAGTCATACTCTCAAAGTATATGTATCACTAATGTGAATAATCACACCTGACCCAATCTAACGGAACCGCCTAAAAAGGCTCGTCCAGCCAAAAGCCTAGCCACACCGCACACTACCAAAAAGAAAGCCGGTCCAAGAATCATATCCACTAATCTGCAGCGACATCAACGCATGAGAGGCCTCACTACGGAGCGGCACTCGGGGGAGCTACCAACCCAGTTAATAAGCGTATCTCTGTCGAGCACAATCAAGCTCCGGCAGGCTATAATCAAATAAAAAGGGGTCAAATGGGTCAAAGATTCCAAGCTCATGTGCCCTCAGCACAAACTGAAACTAAAACAAGAATCTGGGTCCACCGTCAACCCCGACGGCACCCGGTAGTACAAAACAGCCTAACCCTGCTGTATACACAAGCTCGGCATCTCAGCACAAGCGTAAACTCATCCTACAACAATCTAAGTATCCACCTCGCAATAACAGCGGTGATACAAGAACAGAAACAGCTCCTAGAGCTAAATCTGATAACAGTTTCGAAAAATGACGGTTGTAGGTTCACGAGTTTTCTCCTAAGTCAAATCACAGTTCAGCATGTAAATTATGTCTATAAATCATTAATTTATACTCCAAATTCAGATTTCATATAAACACATGCAAATTCATGAATTCGAGCTACTAACATAAAAAATCTGATAATAAAACAACATGCTGCACTCTCTACAACTTAGGAGGAATTCCGACGATCTCGGTAACATCAACCCACCTCAAAAGCTATCCAACAAAGGCTAGGAGTCGAGTGGAAGGCCTCCAATCAAAACCAGCTGAAACTGGGCTCAAACCAGCCAAAATAGGATTCGGATCCTCCCTGCTCAAGTTCTGGGCGCCCAGAACATCAGCCCAGAACTGCAGCCTGACAGCACGACAAACAGGGGTTCAACATGCGATAAAATCTAAATTCTAAGTCCAAATACAGTGAAAATTCACCCAACTCACCAGCAGGGGCTCGAGAACAAACCTACCAAATTTCAGCCAAAGTGCATCCAGAACTTCAGCAACTAAGCAAATAGCACTTCTAGCTTAATTCCTGGAATTCCAACAAGTCTAGCCCAGGAAAATAGGGTCACAAACCTCCCAAATACAGTGAGGGATCACTCTAAATCCATCAATGAAGCTTCCAACAAAATTTGGATTCAAAAATCCAAGAATTCTATCAACTATACATAAATTCAGCACTTAAGCTTAAATCTCTAAATCTGAGCTTAAAACTCACCGTAGAAATCTCAAATTCTGGTGGGAAGAACTTCCAAACCAGTAGGGGATGAGGGAAAACCAATCCTTACTTCAAAATCCAGCTCCATAGAGATTTGGATCCATAAGATCAAAGGAAAACCCAAATATCAGTTCAAGAACACAATGGGTACAGGAAAATAGAAACTGCAGCGTACATACCTGTTCAAAATGCAATTGGAAGGATTTCACACCTTCCTCTATGAGTCCACAATCCAACAAACCAAGTTTCGTGGGATTTGGACACTCCTACACTGTACACGAACAGAAACGCCACAGGCCGACGCTGCTGTTCTGCAGGAATCCAAAGTCTCCAATGGGAAAAGATGTAATTGGGAGATTTGAGGGGCTAATCTGCAATTATCCAAGGCTCACCATGAGAGGGGGGTAAAAGAGCTTCAGGGGGTTTGCCCCCATCTATTTAGAGCCGAAGAAAGGAATAAAAAGCCTCAAGAACACATGATGCTAATCTGCACCTGCATAAAATCCAACATTCGGGCGCCCAGAATCCAAGAACCGGGCGCCCACTTCCTCCGGACAGTACTAGACCAGCACCTCGGAATCTCCGCCTCGCGATCTGGTGTGCCCTAACGTGGTCCGGCGGAACTCACCTACCACTTCACACGTGTCAAGAGGATCGATATTCACGAGGTAAACATTCGGACTCACTTTCCGGGCGCCCTAACACTGGATCCGAAATGACTCAGCGATTCAAAGAACAAGCACTCAACATCTGGGCGCCCAAAACCTAACTTCCGGGCGCCCTAAAGTACCAAACGTCCAAAACTTCAGTTTTGGCTTATTTCGGTGCTCCGAGTCCGTTTTCGCGTCCATTTTGTGCCAAAACGACTCCGACTCGTCCCGACACTCTCCAGAAGTGTCGAACAGTCTAGGATACTGCAGTCATTTCGTTAGTTAGGCCCCAGGGGTACTACATCCTTCCCCCCTACGAAAATTTTCGTCCTCGAAACTGAAACTCATACCTCAAATAGAAAACTCGAAAATGTAGGGATAGGATTCCCGCATCATCGTCTCCGGCTCCCAAGTCGCCTCACGCTCCTCGTGATTACTCCACTGCACATTCACGTACGGTATGACCCGGTTGCGCAATTCTTTCGTCTCGCGAGCAAGAATCCGCACCGGTCGCTCCTCGTACCGCAGGTCCTCAGCCAACTCAAGTGGGGTGAAGTCAATCACGTGGGAGGGGTCGAACACATATCTCCTCAGGGCCGAGACATGAAACACATCGTGGACTCCGAAAAGTCGCGGTGGTAGGGCAATCCTGTATGCTACCGGCCCCACTCGCTCTAACACTTCGAACGGGCCAATGAACCGTGGACTGAGCTTTCCACGAACTCCAAAACGGCGAATCCCTCTGGACAGCGAGACTTTCAGGAATACATGATCTCCAATCTGGAACTCCAAGTCTCGTCTCCTAGTGTCCGCATAGCTCCTCTGTCGACTCTGGGCGGTCTCAAGACGTCGTCGAACCATCTTGACATTTTCTTCTGCTTCCAACAGAATGTCAGGACCCAAGGTCTTCCTCTCACCCACATCACTCCAATGCAAGGGCGAACGACACTTGCGTCCATACAATGCCTCAAACGGAGCCATATGGATGCTCGCTTGATAGCTGTTGTTGTACGCAAACTCAACCAGTCCTAAGTGTCGATGCCACCCTCCACCAAAGTCTAGGACATATGCTCTCAACATATCCTCCAGAGTCTGAATGGTTCGCTCAGACTGACCATCGGTCTGTGGATGAAATGCCGTGCTAAACTGAAGCTGAGTACCCAGTGCTGTCTGTAGACTCCTCCAAAACTGCGAGACGAACCGTGGGTCTCGATCCGACACAATCGAGGTAGGCACTCCATGCAACCTCACTATCTCGTCCAAATATAACTGAGCAAGTCTATCTCTGGACCAAGTAGTCTGCACTGGTAAGAAGTGGGCAGACTTGGTCAGTCTGTCCACTATCACCCAAATGGCATCGAAACCAGCCTGCATCCTCGGTAATCCCACGACAAAGTCCATGGCGATCTGGTCCCACTTTCACTCGGGTATTGGGAGACTCTGAAGATTGCCAGCAGGTACTCGGTGCTCCGCCTTTACCTGTTGACAAGTCAAACACTGAGCCACAAATCTCCCAATATGCCGCTTCATTCCATTCCACCAATAGTGTGCCTTTAAATCCTTATACATCTTGGTTCCACCGGGGTGAACCGTATAAGGCGAGTAATGAGCCTCTCTCAAAATCTCCTCTCGGATCTTAGAATTCGTAGGCACACACAGTCGGTCCCTGTACCGCAATACTCCCGAACTGTCAACACTAAAGTCCCATGTTTGCCCACTGGCAATCTGATCTCGAATCCTCATCAAATAGGGGTCCACACTCTGTTTCTCCCGGATCCTATCCAACAAAGTGGGCTGCAAAACCAAAGACATAAGTTTTACAGTAGCCCCAGGGGACACCACCTCAAGCTCAAGCCGCCTCAACTCCTCAAGTAATGGCACCTGCTGAGTGATCATCATACTAAGGCTCTGCACTGATCTCCTGCTCAACGCATCTGCCACTACATTCGCCTTGCCGGGGTGATACTGGATGGTAATATCATAATCCTTCAACAACTCTAACCACCGGCGTTGCCTCAGGTTCAATTCCTTTTGAGTGAACAAGTACTTGAGACTTTTATGATCCGTAAAAATCTCACAGTGCTCACCATACAAGTAGTGCCGCCACAGTTTCAGTGCAAACACCACAGCTGCCAGCTCCAAATCATGCGTAGGGTAATTCTTCTCGTAATCCTTCATTTGCCGGGAGGCATAGGCAATTACCCTACCATGCTGCATCAACACACATCCGAAGCCACTGTGTGATGCATCACTATATATCACGAATCCTTTCCCCATAACTGGAAGGGCAAGGATGGGAGCAGACATCAGTCTCTCCTTCAGCTCCTCAAAACTACGCTGGCACTCGGCACTCCAAACAAATCTAATCTCCTTCCTCGTCAGACGAGTGAGGGGTGTGGAGAGCTTCGCAAAGTCTTCCACAAACCGACGGTAATATCAAGCCAATCCAAGAAAACTCTTCACCTCAGTAACCGTCGTCGGTCTGGGCCAATCCCGAACAACATCAATCTTCTGCGAGTCCACCGCTACTCTAGTGGCCGAAATCACATGGCCCAAGAAAGCTACCTCTCGGAGCCAGAACTCGCACTTCTTCAACTTGGCATACAACTTATTCTCCCTCAGAAGTTGCAGCACTATCCTCAAGTGCTCCTCATGCTCCACATCACTCCGAGAGTATATCAGGATATCATCAATAAACACCACCACAAACCGTTCCAAGAACGGCTTAAACACTCGATTCATCAAATCCATAAATGCGGCAGGGGCATTAGTGAATCAAAACGGCATCACCGTAAACTCATAATGCCCGTACCGGGTCCTAAAAGCCGTCTTGGAAAAATCCTCGGCCTTCACCTTCAATTGGTGGTAACCGGACTGCAAATCAATCTTAGAGAAGACACAAGATTCTTGCAGCTGATCAAACAGATCATCAATGCGCGGCAAAGGATACCTATTCTTGATGGTCACTTTATTCAACTCTCGATAATCCACACAAAGTCTAAGTGAACCATCATTCTTCTTCACGAATAACACCGGCGCTCCCCAAGGCGATACACTGGGTCTCACAAATCCTTTATCCATCAAATCCTGAAGCTGCGCCTTAAGCTCTCTCAGCTCAGCGGGTGCCATTCGGTAGGGTGCCTTTGAGATTGGCGTAGTTCCTGGGACTACGTCAATCACAAACTCGACCTCCCTGTCCGGTGGCATAGCAGTCAACTCAGGAGAAAACACGTCCGAAAACTCGCGGACTACAGAGATGTCCTCGAGTTCTGGTGCAACCGTAGGTACCTCTACAACAGTCGCCAGGAATGCAGTACATCCTCGACTCATCATCTGTCTCGCTCGTGCCGACGAAATCCACATCGCGAACAATGTGCTCCTGCAGCCACGATACACGTACTCCTCCTGGCCTGGCTCGCGAAACGTCACGGTCCTCTCGCCGCAGTTGATCGTCGCGAAATAGCGCGCCAGCCAATCCATGTCGAGCACCACATCAAAATCCTGCAATCGCCCCAAGACCAAAAGGTCTGCGGGCATCACCCAAGGTCCAAGCTGTACTGGACAAGCCCAACAACACTCCTCCACAAGCAAAACATGCTCGAAAATCTCCACCTCTCGTGCATGTGGTAAAGGCCCTATCACTAGCCCATGCAGTGATGCAAATGCTCGACTAATAAATGAATGTGATGCACCGGTATCAAATAATGCACGATGTCACGACTAAAGTTTTGCCGCTGACTTTGCTTCGACAGTGGCCCGTTTCTCCAAGCGAATATCTGTTGGAGACATAACCCCAATAATCATAAAGCTTCTTTGCGGAGCTCGAGGCCGACGGTGCGGAGCTCGGGGCTGAAGGCGCGCGGAGCTAAGGGCTGCTGATGGCGCGGGTGCCGGGGCTGATGGCACGCGGAGCTGTGGGCTGATGGCGCGGGCACCGGGGCTGATGGTGCAGGAACCGAGCAGCCACTTTGGGTTCCTAGGTGCATTGATGCAGCCTCTTGGGAACCGGCTGCCTCCCCTTTTTGCTTATTGCTGTATGCCATTTGGCTTCCGTTCATTCGAGTCATGGGCGGCGAGTGGCCTTTAAATACTGTAGCCTCCACCCCCTAAAACCCAGAATCTATAATCTGTAATTCTCACTACTTTGCAATAAAAGAGTTTCTACTCATTCTCTCTTGTACTTAGTCTAGGGCGAGCAAGGTCCTAACTTAGCAAGTAGAGAGCAGGCTTGCTCATTTCGCGAAGGAAGCTGAGCGCCGCACGGACTAGACGCGAGCATTCGGTTTAGTCCGTGACAGTTGGTATCAGAGCGAGTTCCTCGCTGGGAGACATGTCGACTTCGGATGCTGCCATCGTCGACGTTGTGGCCGAAGCCAGGGCCTCCAAACGCGGCAAGAGCAAGGAGGCGCGGTCTCTGTTGAGAGAGTCCGCCTCACTTGATGACCGCATGAACCTGGTGGAGGATGCTGTCGCCAAAGCGGACGAGCACCACTCCGTCTTGACCCGCCATGTGGGGATGATGGAGGACGGACTGCATGTCGTAGAAGACAGCGTTGCGGCTGCTATGGCAACTTTCCGTGAGCAGCTCGAGCAATTCCGCCACGATCTAACTCATCGTGACGGCGACGGACGGGCGCTGATCGAGGAGATCGCCGCCCACGGCAACGAGGTTGATGACCTCAAGACGCGGGTGGCGATCCTCGAGAAGGCGGTAGCCCAAGGCGTCGAGACGCAGAGGGGATACACCCCAAAGATTCGAGTCCCTGAGCCCCAATGCTTCAAGGGATCGAGAGACGAGAAGGAAATCGACAATTTCCTGTGGCACTTGGAGCGCTACTTCAAGGCGATGCGGTTGGAGGACGAGGACGACAAGGTCCAAACCGCCTCCATGTACCTCGCCGACGACGCGATGCTGTGGTGGCGTCGGCGTTCTGCAGAGGCCGAGAAGGGCCAATGCGAGCTAAATACCTGGGAGGACTTCGTACGCGAATTAAAGGTACAATTCTACCCAGAACACGTCGAGTACTTGGCGCGCAAGCAACTTCGACGACTCAGGCACACGGGAACCCTCAAAGAGTACGTGAAGGAGTACTCCAAGCTGATGCTGGCCATCTCGAGCATGGCTGAGGAGGACCGGTTGTTCCAATTTCTCGACGGTCTCCAACCATGGGCTAATAAGGAGCTCGTGGCGAGAGACGTCAAGGACGTGAGCTCCGCTATTTCTTTGGCGGAGAAGCTGCCGGAATATGAGAGGCCAGACTTCTCTCGTGGCAAACCACCCAAGGCGGGCAAGGCCAAAGGTGGGGGAGATCGCCACGATCGCCGCGAGCAGCGTGATCACAAGGGCCAAGATCGGAGGGCCCCTCCACAGAAGGCAAAGATCTCTTGCTATGTCTGCGGTGCTGATCACTGGGCGCGAGACTGCCCAAAGAAGAAAACCGTCAACGCCATCCAAGCCGAAGAGGGCCAGGACCAGGCGGAACCAAAGATGGGTGCGCTGCGACTCGTCAGCGCGATCCAAGGTCAGGCACGATGCAGCAAACCGCTCAAGAAGGAGCTGCTGTTCGTGGACGTGGCCCTCAACGGGAGGACCACTCGGGCGCTCGTCGACACCGGGGCGACCCACAACTTCATCGCTGAAGCTGAGGCCAAGCGGCTAGGCCTCAGGCTCGAGAAGGACTCGAGCAAAATCAAGGCTGTCAACTCGGTGGCACAGCCTGTCGCGGGAGTAGCCAAAGGGGTGTCGATCGCTGTAGGACCCTGGACGGGTACAGCGAACTTCACCGCCGCGACCATCGACGACTTCAAAGTCATCCTCGGCATCGACTTCCTCGCTTCGTCAAAAGCGGTTCCGATGCCGCATCTCGGGGCTTTGAGCATCATGGAAGAGTCAGCCCCATGCATGATCTTGGCGAGCCAAGGTGAGCCAGCAACAACCCTCACCCTCTCCGCTTTGCAGTTGCGGAAGGGGGTGAAACGCGGAGAAGTCACTTACCTTGCGGCCATCCGCGAGGTGAGCAGAGAGGACCACGAGGAGGTGGCCCCTTCAACGGAGATTGGCGCGATCCTGGGGGAGTTCGAGGACGTCATGCCCCAGGAGTTGCCCAAGAAGCTTCCACCCCGACGGGAGGTAGACCATGCGATCGAGCTCGAGCCAGGAGCAAAGCCGCCTGCCAAGGCACCATACCGCATGGCCCCGCCGGAGCTCGAGGAATTGCAACGACAGTTGAAGGACCTCCTCGATGCAGGCTTCATCAAGCCGTCGAAAGCCCCCTACGGAGCACCTGTTTTGTTCCAAAGGAAAAGCGACGGAAGCCTGCGGCTTTGTATCGACTACAGAGCGCTCAACAAAGCAACGGTAAAGAACAAGTACCCTATTCCGCTAGTGGCGGACTTGTTCGATCAACTCGGTGGAGCGAAGTTCTTCACCAAGCTGGATCTTCGCTCGGGGTACTACCAGGTCAGGATCGCGGAAGGCGACGAGGAGAAGACGGCCTGCGTGACGAGGTATGGAGCCTACGATTTCCTCGTCATGCCATTCGGCTTGACGAATGCGCCGGCGACTTTCTGCACCCTGATGAACAAACTATTCCACCCCTACCTCGATCGGTTCGTGGTAGTGTATCTCGACGATATCGTCGTGTACAGCAACACGCTGGAGGAGCATGTCACGCATCTGCGGACTATCTTCCAAGTATTGCGGGACAACCAACTCTACGTGAAGCGGGAGAAGTGCTCCTTCGCAAGGGAGGAAGTGCACTTCCTCGGCCATTGGATCAGCCGAGGACAACTCCACATGGACCTACAGAAGGTGCGGGCAATCTGTGATTGGCAAGCACCCACGACGGTGTCCGAGCTACGATCCTTCCTCGGACTCGTCAACTATTATCGCCGTTTCATCGCGGGCTACTCCGCTCGAGCAGCCCCGCTGACGGACTTGCTGAAAAAGACCCAGTCATGGGACTGGACCCCTCGGTGCGCGGAGGCATTCGAGAACCTGAAGCGGGCGGTGACCGAGGATCCGGTGCTGCGTCTTCCCGACTGCAGCCGCCCATTCGAGGTACATACTGACGCCTCAGACTTTGCTATCGGCGGTGTTCTCGTGCAGGACGGACACCCCATCGCTTTTGAGAGCCGCAAGCTCAACGACACTGAGCGGCGGTACACGGTGCAAGAGAAGGAGATGACCGCCGTGGTGCACTGTCTCAGGACGTGGCGGCACTATCTCCTTGGAAAAAGGTTCGTTGTGCGGACGGACAACGTCGCGACGAGCTACTTCCTCACTCAGAAGAAGCTGTCACCCAAACAGGCGCGGTGGCAGGACTTCCTGGCGGAGTTTGACATGGAGCTCATGTACAAACCCGGGAAGGAGAACCAGGTGGCTGATGCGCTCAGCCGCAAAGCGGAGTTGGCAGCGGTGTGCCAGCTCCATGGTGCGATCAGGGAGCGACTCCGCGAAGGGACTTGCGAAGACCCTGTGACCCAAGGACTCGTGCGACTCGTCAAGGAGGGCAAGGCGCAGCGATTCTGGTTCAGCGACGGGCTGCTCCTCACCAAGGGGCGTCGCATCTATGTGCCTAGATGGGACAATCTCCGTCGCGAACTCATGAAGGAGTGTCACGACTCCAATTGGGCCGGACATCCTGGACAAAAGCGGACGATGGCGCTACTCGAGGCCGCTTACTATTGGCCTCGCATGCACGACGATGTAGAGGCGTACGTGCGGACCTGCCTTGTGTGCCAACAAGACAAGGTGGTGCGCCAGAAACCCGGGGGCCTCCTCGAGCCCCTGCCTACACCAACGCGTCCCTGGGAGAGTGTTTCCATGGACTTCATCTCCGCCTTACCAAAGGTGGGGACGCTTGGGTCGATCCTCGTGGTGGTGGATCGATTCTCCAAGTACGGGACCTTCCTAGCGGCACCGACGGATTGCACGGCGGAAGAAGCGGCGCGGCTCTTCGTCAGCAACGTGGTCAAGCTCTGGGGCGTCCCCGAAAACATTGTGAGTGACCGCGACCCTCGATTCACAGGCAAGTTCTGGACGGAAGTGTTCCGGATCTTGGGGACGGAGTTACTCTTTTCCACTAGCTTTCACCCGCAGACGGACGGTCAAACGGAACGGGTGAACGCCTTAGTGGAGGAATACTTGCGGCACTATGTCAGTGCCAACCAGCGGGACTGGGTACAATCACTTGGATGTAGCCCAGTTCTCCTACAATCTGCGGCGGAGCGAGTCGACGAACCTTAGCCCGTTCGAGTTGGCAACGGGAAGGCAGCCACTCACTCCGCATTCTGCTGCTGCAGGCGAGCAAGGCCGCAGCCCCATGGCCCTCCAATTTACCTCTCATTTGCAGGAGAAGGGCGACATTGCGAGGGCCTATCTCGAGAAGGCGGCCCGACGAATGAAAAAGTGGGCCGATGTCAAGCGGCGGCCTTTGGAGTTTGCCGAAGGAGACCGAGTCTTGATCAAACTACAACCACACAATTCAAGGCCTTCCGCAAAGTGCATCGCGGACTGTTGCGGAAGTACGAAGGGCCTTTCACCGTTGTGAAGCGGGCGGGCAAGGCAGCTTACAAACTGCAGCTCCCCGCCAATCTGAAAATTCATCCTGTTTTTCATGCTAGCTGCCTGCGGCCCTACCATGAAGACGCTGAAGACCCAGGCCGGGGCGTGTCGCAGCGCGCTCCCGCCACCATGACTTCTGCCATCGACAAGGAGGTCGAAGCCTTGCTGGACACGCGCACCATTCGTCGTCGCGGTGTCCCAAGAAGCATCGAGTACCTTGTCCAATGGAAGAACCTCCCGCATGGCGAAGCAAGCTGGGAGAAAGCCGACACTCTCTGGAAGTATCAACAATTGGTCGATGACTTCCAACACCTGCGCGCAACGAGGGCGTCTGCGCATTAGGTGGGGGAGGTTGTCACGACTAAAGTTTTGCCGCTGACTTTGCTTCGACAGTGGCCCGTTTCTCCAAGCGGATATCTGTTGGAGACATAACCCCAATAATCATAAAGCTTCTTTGCGGAGCTCGAGGCCGACGGTGCGGAGCTCGGGGCTGAAGGCGCGCGGAGCTAAGGGCTGCTGATGGCGCGGGTGCCGGGGCTGATGGCACGCGGAGCTGTGGGCTGATGGCGCGGGCACCGGGGCTGATGGTGCAGGAACCGAGCAGCCACTTTGGGTTCCTAGGTGCATTGATGCAGCCTCTTGGGAACCGGCTGCCTCCCCTTTTTGCTTATTGCTGTATGCCATTTGGCTTCCGTTCATTCGAGTCATGGGCGGCGAGTGGCCTTTAAATACTGTAGCCTCCACCCCCTAAAACTCAGAATCTACAATCTGTAATTCTCACTACTTTGCAATAAAAGAGTTTCTACTCATTCTCTCTTGTACTTAGTCTAGGGCGAGCAAGGTCCTAACTTAGCAAGTAGAGAGCAGGCTTGCTCATTTCGCGAAGGAAGCTGAGCGCCGCACGGACTAGACGCGAGCATTCGGTTTAGTCCGTGACAACGAGCTCTAATGCCAGAAATTAAAATGATACCTGCCACCACATGATCTGCTGCCGTGGAGTCCTCAACCTGGGTTGCAAAGGCCCTGCCGCTCTGCGCCTGCTGTCGCCGCTCACCCAGGCGTGGCACAGAAGCTCGGTCCGTCTGGCTATGAGTCGGTGGAGCTCCATAGGCCTGCTGATAAGCTGGGGGTGCCGATGCTGTCGATGATGCTGGCGACGCTGCTCGAGGACAAGCTGCCCGCAGATGTTCGGACTGACCATACCCAAAACACCGGCCCTCACGCTGCTCGCACTGCCTAGGCCAATGTGGTCCTCCATATATGACACATCTCGGTGCTCCCCTCAGCTGCCGTCCCTGCTAACGGGATCCACCATACCTCTGTCGCCCCGAAAACCCACGACCCTGAGAACGTGATCGTGGAGGCCTCGGCGGACGTCTGCCGCTGGTCTGTCCTCCGTCGTTTGGAGCCGAGTGTTTCCTATCCAGACCTTGACTCAGTGCGGCCGCCCGCTCTCTCGCCGTCAAGGCTCCTCGCTCGACCCATAGTGTCTGCTCAATCGACGCATCCAAGGTTTACAACCTCTGCGCCTGAACTAGAACAAAGATCTCATGTCTCAATCCCCGCTCAAACAAGTAAACCTTGTGAGCCTCATCTCTCGCTGCAAATGGGACACAGTTCAGGAGTCTGGTGAACTCTCGAGTATACTCCTGCACTGTGCGGTCTCCCTGAAGTAAATTCTTCAGATCCTCCTCGAGTTTTTGCTTCACGCTGTTTGGGAAATAGGACCCGTACAACATCCCGCAAAACTCGTCCCAACTCAACCGCAGCGCATCCAGCGACCTGCTCTGTCTCGTCCTCCTCCACCAGATACGTGCGTCACCCGTCAAGTAGTGAACCGCCAAGTGAACCTGCTCCCGCTCTGGTATGAAGAGGTCCTCGAATAACTTCTCCATCTCACCCACCCAGGCCTCCACCACCCACGGCTCGGTGTGGCTACCATCAAAGCGAGGCGGATCAAACCGGCAAAAACGAGCCAGCCTCTCAGTCATCCGCTCTTGCTCGGCCTCCGACATCTGTCCACCTGACCGTGAAGTATCGCCAATCTGCGCGGCCGAAACTGCCGCTGATGGGGGTGCGGCTGTAGCTGGAATATCCTCTGGAGTAGAAGGAAGTGGCTCCTGCGACTCTGTCGCTCTGGGTGCTGCACTCGACTGATGAGTAAAAGTATCACACACCCTCTGCAATAGTGCACCCTGCTGCCTAGATGACTCAGCTAGGGCAGCCAACTGCTCTCTCAAATCAGGGGGTGCACTAGGTCTCGCCTGCTCGGGCGCCTCAGAAGGCGCGGGGGTAGCCCGCGTCGGGGGTCGACCTCGGTGTCGGGGAGGCGTCATGACCACCTGCACAACACACACATCAGTCACAAAACACAAACAACTCTTGACCCAATCAAGCGAAAGTCTAGAAGGTCACCTCTTTTCCCCCGCTGCTTGACGTCGTCTGCAGCCAACGCAAGTTCGCGGCAGGAAAGGACACACGCCTTCGATCACTCCCTCCACATAAGGATGAGTTCAACAGTCAAATCGATGACCTTCGCAGCAAGTCACGTCTCTCACGTCTTGTATTCCTAGGGTCTGCCAAAGCCTAGGATTTACTAAGTCCCAACGACCTATTCCTAAGCTCTGATACCAACTTAATCTGTCACGCCCCGAATTACTCGTTTCCCCGGGCTCGCCAACAGATTCGCAGTATACATAGAATTTTATATGTATACAAAGTGATAGCTAACATGTAAACAAAGCATACAAGCAACTACAAGAGATATAGAGCTGAAATAAGATCATACTAATAGAACAAAAGCCACCTGTACATATAGGATCCAAAATACAACAGTTCCTCTAAAGCCAAAATAGGTACAAGTCCACCTCTCACAGGAACAACCAGTTCACACTATATGTACATGGCACAACTCAAAATAGAACTATCTCCAGTAGGGTCCTCCTCTAGAAAAAACTGGGAATGGTAGGGATCTAGCTCGCGACTCCCTTACCGCGATCCGTAGGAACAGAAGCAGCAGCCGCAACAGTCGAAGGCTCTGCAAGAAAAGGTGGCAACAATGGGTGTGAGAACTACTATCAAAGGAAGTAGTCCTCAGTGGGTACCACTACCGACCTCAACGGTACACCCACTAAGTCTACAAGACTAACAGTATAGCTGGTAGGTAAAGAAACTATAAAGTAAGCTGGAATAAACTCTACAGCTGTAATGCCACTACCCTACCACTATCCAAGTCATACTCTCAAAGTATATGCATCACTAATGTGAATAATTACTCCTGACCCAATCTAACGAAACCGCCCAAAAAGGCTCGTCCAGCCAAAAGCCTAGCCACACCGCACACTACCAAAAAGGTAGCCGGTCCAAGAATCATATCCACTAATCTGCAGCGACATCAACGCATGAGAGGCCTCACTCCGGAGTGGCACTCAGGGTAGCTATCCAACCGAGTTAATAAGCGTATCTCTGTCAAGTACAATCAGGCTCCGGCAGGCTATAATCAAATAAAAAGGGGTCAAATGGGTCAAAGATTCCAAGCTCACGTGCCCTCAGCACAAACTGAAACTAAAATAAGAATCTGGGTCCACCGTCAACCCCGACGGCACCCGGTAGTACAAAACAGCCTAACCCTGCTGTATACACAAGCTCGGCATCTCAGCACGAGCGTAAACTCGTCCTACAACAATCTAAGTATCCACCTCGCACTAACAGCGGTGATACAAGAACAAAAACAGCTCCTAGAGCTAAATCAGATAACAGTTTCGAAAAGTGACTGTTGTAGGTTCACGAGTTTTCTCCTAAGTCAAATTCCGATTTCATATAAATCATGTCTATAAATCATTAATTTATACTCCAAATTCAGATTTCATATAAACACATGCAAATTCATGAATTTGAGCTACTAACATAAAAAAAGATGATAATAAAACAACATGCTGCACTCTCTACAACTTAGAAGGAATTCCGACGATTTCGGTAACATCAACCCACCTCAAAAGCTATCCAACAAAGGCTAGGAGTCGAGTGGAAGGCCTCCAATCAAAACCAGCTGAAACCAGGCTCAAACCAGCCAAAACAGGATTCGGATCCTCCCTGCTCAAGTTCTGGGCGCCTAGAACATCAGCCCAGAACTGCAGCCTCGCAGCACGACCAACAGGGGTTCAACATGCAATAAAATCTAAATTCTAAGTCCAAATGTAGTGAAAATTTACCCAACTCACCAGCAGGGGCTCGAGAACAAACCCACCAAATTTCAACCAAAGGCGAGTTCGAATCGATC
Source organism: Puya raimondii (assembly GCA_016920855.1). Taxonomy (NCBI): domain Eukaryota; kingdom Viridiplantae; phylum Streptophyta; class Magnoliopsida; order Poales; family Bromeliaceae; genus Puya; species Puya raimondii. Next base: position 47,635,205 of record JABWPP010000049.1, read on the forward strand.
TCCAAAAAGCCTTTGCAAGGATTCGGACCCAACTTCTGGATGCCCAGAACCTGCATCCAGAACTTCAGCAACTAAGTAAATAGCACTTCTAGCTTAATTCCTGGAATTCCAACAAGTCTAGCCCAGGGAAATAGGGTCACAAACCTCCCAAATACAGTGAGGGTTCACTCTAAATCCATCAATGAAGCTTCCAACAAAATATGGATTCAAAAATCCAAGAATTCTATCAACTATACATAAATTCAGCACTTAAGCTTAAATCTCTAAATCTGAGCTTAAAACTCACCTTAGAAATCTCAAATTCCGGTGGGAAGAACTTCCAAACCAGCAGGGGATGAGGGAAAACCAATCCTCACTTCAAAATCCAGCTCCATAGAGATTTGGATCCATAAGATCAAAGGAAAATCCAAATATCAGTTCAAGAACACAAGGGGTCCAGAAAAATAGTAACTACAGCATACATACCTGTCCAAAATGCGATTGGAATGATCTCACACCTTCCTCTACGAGTCCACAATCCAACAAACTAAGTTTTGTGGGATTTAGACACTCCTACACTGCACACGAGCAGAAACGCCACAGGTCGACGCTGTTGTTCTGCAGGAATCCAAAGTCTCCAATGGGAAAAGATGTAATTGGGAGATTTGAGGGGCTAATCTGCAATTTCCAAGGCTCACCATGAGAGGGGGGTAAAAGAGCTTCGGGGGGTTCGCCCCCATCTATTTAGAGCTGAAGAAAGGAATAAAAAGCCTCAAGAACACATGATGCTAATCTGCACCTGCAGAAAATCCAACATTCGGGCGCCCAGAATCCAAGAACCGGGCTCCCACTTTCTCCAGACAGTACTAGACCAGCACCTCGAAATCTCCGCCTCGTGGTCTGGTGTGCCCTAACGTGGTCCGGCGGAACTCACCTACCACTTCACACGTGTCAAGAGGATCGATATTCACGAGGTAAACATTCGGACTCACTTTCCGGGCGCCCTAACACTGGATCCGAAATGACTCAGCGATTCAAAGAACAAGCACTCAACATCTGGGCGCCCAAAACCTAACTTCCGGGCGCCCTAAAGTACCAAACGTCCAAAACTTCAGTTTTGGCTTATTTCGGTGCTCCGAGTCCATTTTCACGTCCATTTTGCGCCAAAACAACTCCGACTCTTCCCGAAACTCTCCAGAAGTGTCGAACAGTCTAGGATACTGCAGTCATTTCGTCAGTTAGGCCCTAGGGGTACTACACTTAGTTCTACCAAATAGTAATACAATTCAAGTTTATAGCAAACTATGTTCTACTACTCCATAATTTATTTGTATTATTAGCACGGAGATCCTCGCTACGTCGGGACTCATCATTTTCTTCCAAAAAATTGGATTCTTCATCTTCATCTTCTGCGTCCTGTTCATCTGGCTCGTCGAAAAATAGACTATCATTGGCCTGGTGACGGCGAATAAAGTTATGTATTATACAACATGCCATAGCAGTCAAGCATTGCACTTTATATGAAAACGGTGTTGCTACATTGAGAATTTTGAAATGCTTCTTCAAAATGCCAAATGTCTTTTCGACCACATTTCTTAATTGAGCATGACATTGGTTATACAGATCTCGTGGATTTCGATGAACGCGGCCCCGTGTGTTAGCATCAAATTGACTAATATGGTAACGCTCTCCTCTATAGGGCGCAAGAAATCTATCTGTATTTGCGTATTCCGAGTCTACTAAGTAATACTTGCCTGCGATTAAGATAATTACCAGTTGATAAGTAGCTCAGTATTATCAGTAAAACTATAATCATATATTATAAGAGGAAAAAAATTAGTAAGAATACTTTCGGGAACAACAAAACCTCCATTTTCGCACGCCCATCGAAGTACTCTCATATCGGCAGCAGATCCTTCCCAACCTGTGTATACAAGTACAAAATTATGATCAAACGACACGGTAGCCATCATATTTTGTGATGTAAACCCTTTCCGACAGCGAAATCGTGCTTGCTTGCTCCTTCGGACCACCACTGGAATATGCGTTCCGTCGATTGCACCAATAGCATTCTACAATTGATAAGAAAACGTGAAAAACATTAGTAGTAATAAATCATTTATAATCCAATGTATTATATATATAAGCGTACATGCTTACCTGAAAGGATGAAAATTTAGATTATCCCTAATCCTTGGATGCACGGCAGCATTACTTGACGACAACATTATGTACTCATCTTTCAGCCTCACAATGCCACGTACAACGTTGTTAAAATGTCTACTAATTATTTCTCCTGAATGTTGGAATGTTTCCGCGAGATTCGATTTGCCACGCCATGGCCTACGCCAAATAGAAACATGGCTAACTGTTCGTCAGCAGTCATATTTCTTGTGCTACTTATCAACCCCCTCCCGACTAACTCATCACGGAGTACAATAAATGTAGTAGCACTCATACGAAAGTGATGGTAGCATCGTTCATGATGACCATTCAAAATATCACATAACATCTGATGTCCAGTAAAGGGCCGAGTTTGACATTTTTGTCTGGGGACTGTATTTGCAAATGTCTGATTTTCTTGCTCAAGTTGCATTAAATGCTCCCAAGATTCATCATCTTCATCTAATATTGCCATAACGTTGGCTATGATTGTGGACGAAAATACTGATTGATATACTGAGTTGTCCATCACCGTCTTTCATAATCCAACTGTCATCAAGGACAAATACTTGAGTGCACATCAATACATTGCCAAAAATACTTGAGTACACACAAACAGATAGCTATAGTAATACTTAATCTATAGGGCACAAATATAGACCATCAGTTTGACAAATAACATAAAAGCAGTCATATATGTAATGACAACTACATGGAAAACATAACTCAAAGTAATACACGTCGACCAGGAATACTACATTGGTCTATTACATATCACACCAACATTTATAGACCGAAGTAAGAAACAGCAACCAGCATTACAACATTGTTCGAAACATCAAGCATGTATGCAAAGATAATACTAGTGAAAACATAACCGCAAGCAACAAACAACATAAACTCTAAACCCAAGCAATACAGCTCAAGAACTGACAAACATCGACTACCATTACGCCGTTGGTCTACAGCCCTGAAAAGATCTGCTTATACAATAATTTTTGTTGTGTAAGTTGACGCTCAACCCACATTAATGCTAACTCGTCATTCATAGTCATGAAAAGTTGGCGATTCTTATCTTCCTTCAAAGCATCACCGGCTGCCAAGATTTGTTCATTACTTAACCCCGGCATCCCGTAAACTCTTTGCATACATGCCTCAATCGATGGGATATTAAGGCGAGTGCTCATCTCGGTGTGACATAGTTACCGCACAAGTTCAAGTTTTTGCTTTCCGAGTTCGACCATCTCGGCCATCGCCGAACCCCTGAGATCACTTTTCTTCTTCCGTCCACTAGACATAGATGCATGCTGGCGTTGAGTATTGGTGGGTTGTGGAGATCGAGCTCTTTTGCCAGCAGAGCTATTGCCTGAACCACTAGCAGTATTTATGCCGGTTGTGCGCATCACGGGAGGGCTTGGAAAGCGTGAGGTATTAGTGCCTCCATCATTCGCGTTTACGGCGCACCCTGATGACCCTGCTTCAAATGGACTGGGTGAGAGATTACATGCTGACATTCTAATGCCAGCAACAATGTCGTCCTCACCAGGGGATGATCCGAATGAGCTTTCAATCGTACGAGTCGCTAAACCAGTGGTAAATCCATATCTTCCTGTAGCAGTGGTCTTTTCAATAAGGAACTCAATGTCCTGATAGGCGGGAAAGGGTTTATCCCTACACCTGGCGTATGCCGGATTCTCCTGAACAAAGGATATTAACAATTTAATACTATCATAAGAACTAGGCGCCTAAACAAATTAACGCAAAGTATTTAAACTTTACCGCTATTACAGCATCCCAGATAATTGGGTCACCTGGTGTGGGAATGTTGCGTTCATAATCCCATCCCCATCCGCTCTTATTGGCAAGACAATAGTAAAGCATGAAAGTTTTTTTTAAAACTTTCAGTCGATTCTTCATTTGCTCCTTAGTGAGGTTAAGATTGTTCATACTGTTGAAATCAGTTACCATCCTAGTCCAAGCTACAGGAGTGAACGTCCTATTTACATAATTACCAAACTTATGTTCATCTTTCATTAGTCCTAACAAATTTGCATCCAAAGTGTTGCTCCAATTTGGGCTTCTTGTCCTTGTTTCGTTTCGAATACCGACTCTAGCATCATTATGTTGTATTTCATTAGGTGAGTTCTCCGGCAACCCCCCTTGTTTCTGAGAGGACTTAGAAAATTTCTTGAAGGGACGCATCTGTAGTTAAATAATTAACGAGTGCATGAAGGGTGCATGAGATTGAGTTAAATACACAATAGCATTTACATGCAATTGCAATGGCCAAGTAAAGTCAATGCGAAATAGAGCTAATGAAATAGCATGGCTTACACAATAAGTTTACATGGCATTTACATGCAATAGCATGGCCTACACAATAGCATGGCATTTACATGCAATAGCAATGCGAAATGAGGTAATGCAAAAAAAAATTTCTACTAGCAAGTATAGTGCAAAAAGGCTAAATAGAAGCATGCGCGAAATAGATATTTCATTAAATAGATGTCTCCTATGTAGATATCAATGTTATACCACATATGGCTCAGGTGGTTCGTTCCCACAAATGGCTCAAGTGGTTTCCAACTAACATGGGATTGCACAGATTTAGAAATCTATGCCATCCATCTAATGAAAAGTCTCCTATGTAGATATCAATGTTATACCACATATGGCTCAGGTGGTTCGTTCCCACAAATGGCTCAAGTGGTTTCCAACTAACATGGGATTGCACAGATTTAGCAATCTATGCCATCCATCTAATGAAAATTGGAAACCGTCATCATCGCCGAACCACGATTTTTCAACCATTATTTCTCTCCCTCAGTTTTGTACATATCATGATCATGACATCCGAGAGCAACACATTAGTAGGCGATTTCATAAAAAAATTTACACTTGCCACCCTGCAATTAAAGTGCCTAACATAACACGAAATCAATCATAAACATGATACCAATATTCAACATGAAACCGAATAGTCTCAAGTATGATCAGTAAGACCAATATTCATCATCTTCATTATCGCCACCAGTGTGCAAAGATATTCTTTTGTTTCAGCAGCATTGGATAAATAGAGAAGGTAGGTAAAATGTTGCCATGGATATCAAACCTAATTATAGCAAAAAGACCAAGCTCAGAGGTGGCCACAGCCAAGCACGAAGATCCTCGCCACTTGGCGACGGTGGAGGTAGCACGCAGGGGACGAGTAGCCGGACTGCGACAAAATATCAAAAAGCACAGGGCAACCTCGGGCAACGAAGCACAGGGCAACTAACCAGCAAAAGGACCGAGATTAACTGCGACAAAATATCATGAAGCACAGGGCAACCTCGGCCAACGAAGCATATGGCAACTAACTAGCAAAAGAACCGGGATGAACTGCGTCAAAATATCAAGAAGCACAGGGCAACCTCGGGCAACCTCGGCCAACGAAGCACAAGGCAACTAACCAACAAAAAGACCGAGATAAACGCCGACGAGTGGCCGCACAAAGCCTCCCCAGCGATCACGAAGAAGGCACGAAGAAGAACATGCGAGATCAAAAGAAATCCCCAAAATAGGGTTCGGCCGAAGCAAGGAACGAGAACAAACTGTGGGGGTGAAGGCTCTTACCACAGTCGACTAGATCTGAGCCGAAGACAGAAAAAATGTGGCAGCACGAAGCCTCCCCGACGACGACGGAAATGAAAGAAAAATCCTAAACCAAGACCAATAGGAAACCCCCAAATCACAGGAGAAAACCTCGCAGGTGAAGGCCGGCACAAATCTACCCCGATCTGCTAGATCCGGATGCTGTGGGTTCAGCCGAAGCAAGGAGGACGAAGAAAATTGCTGGGTGAAGCCCTTACGACCAGCGACGACGAGGAGGGGTGTTGAGGTTTTATGGGGAAGAAGAAGAGATGCAGGGGTAGTGAACAGTAGCTACGCAGGATTTTTTGGGTGGGCTAAGTCCTATTCCGGGTGGGGGGGGGTAGGGTTTGTTAACCCCACCCCTAAAATTTAGTGTTTGGGATTAAAGGTGGGGGGATAAGGGGTTATCCCCCCCCTAACCCTGAACCAAACAGAGTGAAAGTATATGTATTAGGATTAATTGAATTTGATTTAACTTTCACTCTAGGGATATGTACTAGAGAAAAAGATTAACTAAACCCTAAGTATATGTATTAGAATTAGTCGAATTTGATTTAACTTTCACTCTAGGTATATGTACTAGAGTAAAAGATTGACTAAACCCTAAGTATATGTATTAGAGTTAGTCGAATTTCACTCTAGGTATATGTGCTAGAGCAAAAGATTGACTAAACCCTAAGTATATGTATTAGAGTTAGTCAATTTTGATTTGAATAAACTCTAAATATATGTGTTAGAACTCGATTGAACTTGATTTGACTAAGTTTCAAGTATATGATTTAGAACTCTGTTGGTTTGGAGATAATTTTGCTTGAGTTATATGTGCCAAGGCAGTGGAGTTGACTTACCCCTAAGTATACATATTAGGGTTAGTTGATTTTGCATTTGACTTTTACTCTAGGTATATGTCCTCGAGCAAAAGGTTGAGGTTCATGATGAAGTTGGGTTCAGAATTGGCCTATGGTAGAGTTGGGTTCATGATAAAACTCCATGTTTGGTTCATTTTGCTTCATGATAGAACTACATATTTGGTTCATTTTGCTTTATGATAGAACTTCATATTTGATTTATTTTGGTTCATGAACTTAGTGTATGGCTTATGAGAGTTGGGCATGATTTGATTCATTAGTTTGGTATATGGTTCATAATGGCTCGTGAATTTTATAACGAGAGCTCCTTATGGTGGAAGCCCATATTTAGTTCATGATGAAAACCCTTTTTTGGTTCATGAAGTTAGTTCATGACGAAAACCCATTTTTTATTCATTAGACTTTAGTTGGATTTTTTTATCCATAAACTTGGTTCATGACCCATGTTTAGGTTTGGGTTTTAGGTATTTGGATGATATGTGTTTGATAGCTTTGGGCCTGATGCTCTCTGGCCTTGATGGTTTTATGGGTTGGGTTTTATTTGTGGACTAGATTGGGTTGGATTTTATTGAGGACTAAAATGATTTTGTGTTTTAATTATGGACTGAAATGAATTTTGAGTTGGATTTGTAGGTTTTGGACCTTAATTTAGTTTGCAATATTATTTGCATGTAGAATGGGTTTGGGGATTTATTTATATGTGGACTGAATTTTAGGTCTGAATCTACTTTTGGGCTTTATTTGCATGTGGACTGGATTTGGAGCCTGTATGTACACTGAGCTTCATTTGCATGTGGACTGGGTTCTAGGCTCGTGTGTAGACTGGGCCTGCATTTTTATGTGGATTGGATTTAGTCCATATGTAGAGACGGCCTACATTTGCATGTGGACTGGATTCTGGACTCGTATATAGACTGGGCCTGCATTTGGAACCCGTATGTTGACTGGACCTAATTTTCATGTGGACTGGGTTCATATGTGGGCCGGATTGAATTTAGTTTACTTGTGGCTAAGCTTTGCATGTTCTTTAAATTTATTTTGTTTGGAATTGGGATTCGAAGAAATCCCCTTTAATTTTATTTCAATTTGATTTGGAATCCAAAAAAAACCCCTTTAGATTTATTCTAATTTGATTTGGGGTCCGAAGAAAGCCCCTTTAAATTTATTTTAATTTAGTTTGCAGTCCAAAAAAAGCCCCTTTAAATTTACTTCAATTTGATTTGGGTCCGAAGAAAGCCTCTTTAAATTTATTTCAATTTAATTTGGGGTCTGAAGAAAGCTCCTTTAAATTTATTTCAATTTGATTCGGGGTTCGAAGAAAGCCCCTTTAAATTTATTTTAATTTGATTTGAGGTATGAAGAAAGCCCCTTTAAATTTATTTTATTTGCAATTGGGATTCGAAGAAAGCCTCTTCAAGTTTATTTTAAATGAATTTGGGGTCCGAAGAAATTTTTTTTTTAATTGAACCGAAAGCGAATGTCCGAGGAAATCAATCTGAATCGGTTTGGGTCGAAACGAAGGAGTCGGAGCTCAGATGTCCGAAAAACTCATCCGAGATAACTTTTATCGAATCATCATTTTTTTTCTTTTTTTAAGGGTCCGAAGAAATGAAGGACCATCGATCCTCCTCCCTTCCCTGATTGAAGACGTCAAGATGGGATTTAGCGGTGACAGCGCAGATGGCGGCGACGACAGGTATTAGATGTGTGATCTATGCAGGGCAAGGGGAAGAGATCTCCCTCTCCTCTTCCTAGCCGTACGGCTAAGGGTAGAGGGAGAGAGAGGAAAAAAATTCTTTTTTTTTACCTGATCGGAATGAAGATGTAAGCTGGACAACGATCTGGAGGAAGTGGCGTGATAGGAAAGTCTTTTGTTTTGTACATCGAAAAGCATGTACTTTTTTTTTTTTTTTATGGTATCCATCCTTTTTTTATTTTGCCCTTTATTTATAATAGAACCGGTTAGGGTTTAGGGGAGAAATTTGAGAAATTTGTTGAGGGATCGGTGCGACCGAATGAAGTTGGATATGATTAGTTGAGAGATAAGTTAGAGTCGGTTAAGAGATATTTTGGGAGTCGGTTAGAGATTCAAAATCCAAAATCGAATTTCGAATAAATGAGGATATGGATGAGGTTATTTGGAAAATGAGATATTTAACAGTTGGGGATTCAAAATTCAAAATCGAACTTCGAATAAATGAGGATATGGATGAGATTGTTTGAAAAATGAGATATTTAAGAGTTGGTGGAGGGTTAAAAATTTGAAATTGAATTTTGAAATGCGGAGGGACTAATTCGTTCCAATGCCTCAAATGGTCCAATGTAGTGAGGACTCTACTTTCCTCGCATTCGAAATTGCTTCACTACTTGTTGGAGAGACCTTCAAGAATATATGGTCCCCAAAAATCGTGTTAGCGTTTGTCGGAACAGCTCTTCTATCGACTTTGCATCGTCAAGAACCTTTGACACACAACTCGAACTTTCTTCTTGGCTTTTTGCACTATGTCCAGGCCTAAAGTAGACTTTTTGCCAACATTACTCTAATGCAATGGAGATCGGCATTTCCTTCCATACAATGCTTCATAGAATGCCATCTCGATGCTAGATTTGTAGGCTAATTCTGCCATTGGCAAATATCGATGCCATCCAGTTTTGTAGTCAAGGACACACGTCCGCAACATATCCTCAAGGATTTGATTTGTTCTCTCTGATTAGCAATCCCTCTAAGGATAATATGCCGTACTGAAATCAAGGCGTATCCTAGGAGCCTCATGTAGACTCTTATAAAATTGTGACACGAATCGGGGATCCCGATCCAAGGCGATCGAAACTAGCACTCTATGAAGGCGCATAACCTCATCGGTGTAGATTCGTGCCAACTTGTCCTTCGACCAGGTGGTGTGGATTAGCAAAAAATAAGTTGACTTGGTTAACAGGTCTACAACCACCCAAATTGCATCATGGCCTGTTTGTGAGTAAGCTTACAATGAAGTCTATGACAATATTCTCTCACTTCCAAATGGGTATATATAAACTTTACAACTTACCTATCGAAAATCGGTGCTCCACCTTTACTTTTTGGCACATTAGGTATTGAGCCGCATGGCACCCAACATCAACTTTCATTTCGGACCACCAATAATGTGCTTTCAAATTCTTGTATATTTTGGTGCTACCCAAGTATATGGTGTACGGGAAATGGTGTGCTTCTTTCAAGGTATCCTCCCAGATTTTCGGATCATTAGGTGCACACAATCTCCCCCGAAATCACAAGATACCATTAAAGTCCATGCTAAAATCCTCGGCAAGCCCACTCTCCAAGTCGGACCGCACCTTTTGGAGTTTCACATCCGATGTTTGCTTTTCTTTAATTCCTTTCAATAAGATCGGTTGTACTATAAAAGCCATGAATTTCGCCAAGGCATCGGGTGCAACAACCTCCAACTCAAATCACTGCATCTCCTCTTGTAGTGGCGGTTGGTTTGTAATCAACATTGCAAGGTTTTTTACAGACTTCCGATAGCTCATCTGCCACCACATTTGCCTTCTCAAGGTGATACAAGATAGTGATGTCGTAGTCCTTTAACAATTCTAGCCATCTGTGCTGCCTCAAATTTGATTCTTTCTAGGTGCAAAAGTACTTAAGGCTCTTGTGGTCCGTATAGATCTTACAATACTTATCATATAGATAGTGTCACCATAACTTAAAGGCGAAAATTACCACAACAAACTCTAGTCATTGGTGGGATAATTCTTTTTATAGCTCTTTAATTGTCGGGAGGCATAAGCTATAACCTTTTCTTCCTACATCAATCAGAACCAAGACCATTTTCAGAATACATCACTATATATCACGAAACTCTTCCCTAACATAGGCAAAGTAAGATTTGGTGCTGTCAACTTGTCCTTTAGCAATTGAAAGTTTTCATTGTATTTCTCACTCCAAATAAACTTGCCTCCCTTATGAGTAAGGCGCGTAAGTGGAGTGGTGATTTTTGAAAGTCCCTCTACAAACAGCCGATAGTACCTGCAAAACTGAGAAAGCTTTGGACTTTGGTGATATTCGTTGGCTGGGGCCAATCCTTGATCACTTCTACCTTTTAGGGTCCACCGAAATCCCAACTTCAAAAATCACAAGCCCTAAAAATGTGGCTTTGCAAAGCCAAAATTCGTACTTCTTTAGTTTGGCAAAAGGCTTCTTCTTTCGAAAAACTTGCAAGACTTCCCTTAGATGTTCTTCAAGTTCTTTGTCACTTTGAGAGTAGACCAAAATTAATAAAACATGACAAATTGGTCAAGTTTCAATAACGTTCAATTCTACCATATGGAGAAGTGTTGTTAGTCATGTTCAGTGCAGTTGGGGCCATGGATTATGCCTGCAGATTTGTTGGTCTTGAGACAATTACAAAATTTTGATGTAGTGCTCGGGATGGATTGGCTGGCGTGGTACTTTGTGACAATTGACTATGGAGTGAGGATGGTGACGTTTTGCAAGCCAGGATTGGAAGAGTTCGTCTACAAGGGTTACCAGAGTACTCTTTTCGCCATGATGATCTCTATATCCAGGACGAGGCAGATGATGAGCAGAGGATGCGTAGTTTTTTTGGCGACTGTAGTAGAGATGCCTATGGCGGTGCTGGACTCGAGGATATGTCACGCTCCGGATTACTCGTTTCCTCGGGCTCGCCAACAGATCCGCCGTATACATAGATTTTCTATGTATACGAAGCGATAGCTAACCTGTAAACAAACATACAAGCCACTACAAGAGATATATAGAGCTGCAATAAAACATACTAATAACAAAAGCCACCTGTACATATAGAGTCCAAAATACAACAGGTACACCACAACCAAAATAGGTACAAGTCCACAGTATATGTACATGGCACAACTCAAAATAAACTATCTCCAGTAGGGTCCTCCTCTAGGGACAACAGGGACAGGTAGGGATCTAGCTCGCGACTCCCTTACCTCGATCCGCGGAAACAGGCGCAGCAGCCGCAACAGAAGAAGGCTCTGCAAAAAGGGTGACAACAATGGGTGTGAGAACTACTATCAAAAGAAGTAGTCCTCAGTGGGTACCGATACCGACCTCACCGGTCCACCCACTAAGTCTACGAGACTAACAGTATAGCTGGTAGGTAAAGAATAACAAAGTAAGCTGGAATAAACTCTACAGCTATCATGCCACTACCCTACCACTATCCAAGTCAACTCTCAAGTAAGCATCACCCAAGTGAGAAATCATCCCAGACCCAATCTATCGGAACCGCCCAAACGGGCTCGTCCAGCCAACTGCCTAGCCACACCGCACACTACCAAAAGGGTAGCCGGTCCAAAACAGATCCACAATCTGTAGCGACATCAACGCAAAAGAGGCCTCACTCCGGAGCGGCACTCGGGGGAGCTACCCAGCCGAGTTAGTACGCGTATCTCTGTCGAGCACAAACAGGCTCCGGCAGGCTATAGTCAAAGAACAAAGGGGTCAAAAGGGGTCAAAGACTCTAAGCTCACGTTCCCTCAGCACAACCAGAAGCTAAAACAAGAGTCTGGGTCCACCGTCAACCCCGACGGCACCCGGTAATACAGAACAGTCTAACCCTGCTGTAAATACAAGCTCGGCATCCCAGCACGAGCGTAAACTCGTCCTATAACGAACTAAGTATCCACCTCGAACTAACAGCGGTGATACAAGAACAGAAACGACTCCTAGAGCTAAATCTGATAACAGTTCGAAAAGTGACGGTTGTATGTTCGCAAGTTTTCTCCTAAGTCAATTCCCAGTTCAGCATGTAAAGTCATGTCGATAAATCATCAATTTATGCTCCAAATTCAGATTTCATATAAACACATGCAAATTCACGAATTTGAGCTACTAACATGATTCAACAGATAATAAAACAGCATGCTGCACTCTCTACAGCTTAGGAGGAAATCCGGCGATTTCGGTAACATCAACCCACCTCGAAAGCTATCCAACAACGGCTAGGAGTCGAGTGGAAGGCCTCCAAGAAACACCGGCCGAAATCTAGCTCAAATCTGCAATCTCGAGATTCGGACCCACCTGCTCACTGTTCTGGGCGCCCAGAACATCAGCCCAGAACTGCAGCCTGGCAGCACAACCCACATGTAATCAACATGTGATAAAATCTAAATCCTAAGTCCAAATGCACTGAAATTTGGCTCAACTCACCAGCAGAGGTTCAAGAACAAACCCTCCAAATTTCAGCCAAATCGGAGTTCGACTCGATATCCAAAAAGACTAAACACTGAATCAGATCAACATCTGGACCCTCCTGCACATGGATCCAGAAGTTCCAGCACTTAAGCAAATCTCAAAAACAGCAAGAATTCAGGGATTCCAACGAATTTAGCTCATGGAAAAGGGTCACAAACCTCTCAAATACAGTGATGGAACAAACCAAAACCTCTCCAAAGATCCTCACAAAGATCTGGATCTAAAAATCCAAGAAATTCCATCAATGACCCAAAAATTCAGCACTTAAGCAATTACTCAAAATCTGAGCTAGAACTCACCTTTGAATCCTCAATTCAGGTGGGAAGGACCTCCAAACCAGCAAGGAAAGTGGAAGGATCAAACTTCACTTCGTAATTCCAGCTCCCAAGAGATTGGATCCAAAAGATCAAAGGAAAAACCCAAGTTTCAGCTCAAGAACACAAGGGGTCCAATAAAACATCAACTGTAGCTTACATACCTGTCCAAATCGCGATTGGAAGGATTCCACTTCTTCCTCTGCGAGTCCTCTATCCAACAAACCAAGTTTCGTTGGATTTGGACACTCCTACACTGCACACGAGCACGAACACTCCAGGTCGACGTTGTAGTTTCAGCAGGAAACCAAGATCATCAATGGAGGGAGATGAAATTGGGAGAGAAGAGAGGGTTTCCCTTGCAAGATCCGAGTTCACCTTTAAGAGGGGAGAAAAGAGCCTCAGGGGGGTCATCCACTTCTTTTATAGACCACTAGTTTCGGTGCAAAGAGCCTTAAGAACAGAATTACAACTAACCTGTCCTCAGCAGAAATCCACACATTCGGGCGCCCGAAACTCATGAAGTGGGCGCCCGGTTCTTCAGCCTGCACCAACTCGAGCATCGGACTCTCCGCCGCGGTCCGGTGTGCCCTAACCTGGTCCGGCGGATCTCACCAACCGATCAACACGTGTCGAGCAGATCGATACTTACGAGGTAGGATTTCCGGACTCACTTTCCGGGCGCCCGAAACATGGATCCGAAATGACTTAGTAATTTTCAGAAATGAGCGCTGCACATCTGGACGCCCAAAACATGACTTCTGGGCGCCCTAAAGTTCAAAAGCCCAAAACTTCAGTTTTGGCTTGCTTCGGCGCTCCGAGTCCGTTTTCGCGTCTATTTGACGCCGAAACGACTCCGACTTGTCTCGACCTTCTCCAGAAGTGTCGAACAGTCAAGGATACACTACAAGAAATCAATAAAAAGGCGGCATTTATTTAGCGGCTTTTTAGATTGGGCCGGCCCAAAATAATAACCCAAACATATTTCTCTCCTTTTTTCTGGACCTAATCTATAGTTATTAACCCATCTCATCTCTATCCATTTCTAGGCCCATAATAATTTATCTATTCTAGGCCCATAATAATTTATCTATTCTAGGCCCATCCCCAACACACACACACACACACACACACACACACACACAAAACCCAACTCTCCAACCCAAACCCGATCTCATCTCTCTCTCTCCCATCTCTCCCTTTCTCTCTTCCCGTACACAAACCAAAACCCTCTTTCCCACTTCGTCTTCCTCAACCTCTTCTAGGGTTTTCTCTTCCACCATTTTCTAGGGTTTTCGACTCATCCGCTCGTCTCAACCTCGCACGCAATGGCCGGATTTGGAAGGATCGTTCGCCGAGGTGATCCCTCTTGAGCTCGCACGCGATCGCCGCTTGGGAAGAAGCAATTGGAAGGATCGTTCGCCGAGGTGATCCCTCTTGAGCTCGCACGCGCCGCTTGGGAGGAATCGTTCGTCCACCTTCATCATCCCTCTTTCTCACTGCTTTTTTTGGTGAGTTTTGATCATTTTTTTTTCATTTTTAACTAGCTTTGGGTGTTCATGTGAATGTCATCTATGCATATACTCTATTTGTTTATATTAATCTTTATCTAATTTAGTTAAAATAATTTTTTTTTTTGTTACCCTAACTATTTTGTTAGAAAAGAAAAATAATGAATAAAATGTACGATGCCTTTGAGACATTATTTATTTGTTGGTGCAAAGGCGATGGTGCAAAAGCATGGAATTCCATTATTTAATGTAACACCAATTTTGACATATCGTGTAGAAGCATTTACAATAATAATGCTCAGTCAAAATATTGGCTGATATATATTTTTTGGTTAAAATAAATATGCATATACTCTATTTGTTTATATTAATCTTTATCTAATTTAGTTAATTAGCTTGTGTTGTTGATCCGTTCGAGCCTGATAGAGGCGAGCCCAAGTCCATCTTTCGTTGGCTTTATTAAGTTCAACTAGAACTATAGTGAGATTAGTTTATATATACATATAGGCTTAGTTCAAAATATCCATAGGTTTGGTAGAGAGCTTTTGAAACATAAGAAAGAAGTTTTGTTGGGCATTAGAAAAGCATACATCCTAGATTATGTAGCTGTCTGTTCACAGTTCAACATTGGATGACATTATCTAGTCTATTAGTATAAGAAATATGGCATGATTTACTGTAGCAGATCTTCTAATTTTGAGACTTGAAATCTTATTTATACTTTCTTAACAGTTTTCTTTTTTTTCTTGCTGGCTGCCATTACTCCAATTGCAGCTGCAATCTCAGCTGCAGCCATTTGCTACCAGCAGTAGTAGAAAGAGCTGGCTGCGGCACTAGGTTGCATTCAGCAACTGCGCAGCCCTCAGGAGGAACAATAGCAGTTGTGGAGTGGCTGCAATTGAAGTGCACAAGCAGTTGGAGAGCTGCAGCTGCACACAGCAGCTGCAAATTGCAGCAACAGCAGTAGCAGGACTTCATCCTGTGGTCTAGCTCCAATTGCAGGAATTGGGGAGGGATTTGAATCTTACTTTTGGTAAATTGTAGGTTGTAGATTAGCTGTTGGAGAAGAGTAAAGGGATCACTTCACTTCACTTCACTTCAAGTTAATGGAAGCTAAATGCTGAAATCTTGTAGAGTGAGTAAAATTTCAGCATTGGTGATTCTTTTCTCGTGTTCTTTTGATCCCATTCTTAATTTTAATTGTTGGCAGCAAAATTGATTCGTGGAGGTGTTTTAGTGGGAGAGAGGATCTTGTGGACTTCAACCTTCATCTCAAATTCAGGTAGCATGATAGTTAATTGCTAATTTAATGCTATGATGCTGTGTTAGAGCTTCATGCAGTCCAATTGTGGGTTGAAGCTGAATTTTGATGGAATTCTCTTTAACTATCTTATTAGCTGACCTTTGCTGATGCTGGAGATGAATTTACCTTCGTCTTGAACAAGTGGAAGAGTTCTTTGAGCTAATTTGGAGGTTAGTATAAGGAGAAATTCGATTTTGATTCGAATTTATCTAAAATCAGCCTATACTACTCGTTGATGCTTAGACCCAATTCCTAATCTCTTTTGATTGAGAATAGTTGATCTTAAATGTATGCTAGCAATGTGTAGGAGCTGAGGATTTCCTAGTGTATCTTTTTCCCTTCTTCTCCTAGCATGTTTGATGGTTGGAGTGCACTCTAACTGCTGGCATCATCAGCAACTAAAATTCTGCATTAACAGGATTCTAGCAGTAACAATAGTCCAGTTCGGATTAATTTGGGGTGATCGGAGAGTTAATTGTTGCAAATCAAGTGGATTGAAGTGTTCTTAAAGAGGTAATGAATCTAGGATTTAAGTATTATCAGCAGATTGGAATTGGTTATCGCTGAATTTTACTTTCTTCGAACTAAACCAGTTTTGTTAGAGTTTTGAATGGATCTTTGATTCTATAAACCCAGCAGGATTTTTGGATTATGTCTTCGCCTCCCTTTTAAATCGGAACCGGAGGAAAGTGCCCGTGAAATTCCATTTCGATCCGGGGTTGGATTAGCGCATTAGGTGGGTTAATGTTGACCGAAGTCTTCGGAATTCCTCCTAAGCTATTGAGATTCCAGCATGCATAGTTTTATATTGATTATACCGTTAGTAGTTCGAATTCTTGAAATTGCATGTTATTAGTTGAAATCTGAATTCGAAACTTAAATTATTTATTTTATATGAATATTACATGTTGAACATGGGACTTGACTTAGGAGAAAACTCATAAAACCTACACACCTCGTTTTTCGAAAAAGTAGCTTCTGCTTCTGCTTCTGCTTCTGCTTGCCAGTAGGAGTAGGAGTTAGGTTACAAGTAGGTAATTGTTGAAACAAAGTATTGGTAGAGAGGAAACATGCATATTAATATGCTCAAATGTCAGCTTTTGCTACATAAATATACAGTTGCATGAAGCTCTTAGAAATAAAGTGCTCAATACATACTGATGCCAGGGAAACTGGAGTTACAAAGCATATCAGTGCGAAGTTGCACTGTTCTTTGCCTGTTTTCAATATACTCAATAGATTGATGTAGCCAACTTGCATTGAAGCATTGTCAGTAGTAGATTCTCAGTAGCTGGATTTTATTGCCATACTAATAGCTCATTGATCATACCTTTGTTGAGGTCACATGGTGTGTTGTTAAAAACTGTCAAGATATGTGTTTTAACTTAGGTATTTTAATGTATTTGTTATTAATGATTCATATTGCCAAGATATGATTTATTTTGCACTATCGATACATGCTATCTGAGCTAAATTTTTTTAGTTGTCTTTTAAATGGTAGAAACGAGAGAAGTTAGCCAAAGAAAGTCGAACCAAACAGAAATACATACATACGTCGGGATCTAAAAGCTTTGCACGGAAAGAGAAAGAAATTGTAACTATCTATTTTATTGATTGATAAAGCTTATGTTATTTCAACATTTTTATACTTATCTGCACTATGTTATTCACAGGAAGACAAAACTGGTAGAGTACCTGGACTTATTGAGATGTTCGAACTAACTCATACGAAGAAAAATGGATCATTCATAAGTGACGATGCAAAAAAATTAATGGTAATGTTAATGTTATGCTTATTAGTTTGCAATTCTATACTTTGCGTCTATAACTAGATTGCATGCCTAAATTATGAGATTTCTTGTATATTCATGAATACTAGCAAGCTTTTTGGCAGTGTTATTTGCTTTTATACAAATTATCACGCCAAAAATAACATGCACCTGACTCCAGTACAATCACAACAACTAAAGAGCAACCACAACTTCTGATTCTTAAGTAATCATGCTTTCAAGTTTAGGTCCTAAAATAACATAGATACAGCATCGACACAATATGTGCCGTTCTATGCCATTCCGAATGAACATCATGGAAATCCATGATTTCTATGGTTGTATATACTTCAAATTTACCTCTGATATGCTACTCTTGAATTATGTAGTCTCGGCTAGTTATAGTGCTTTCCAAGTTCATCATCTAGATGATTAGGGTCTATTGCTGGTCTTGGTGCTGTAGATAGCGATCTATTTCTTTATTATAAAAATACATGATTCGAGAAGTGTTGTTGGTTATTTTGTCAAAAAAATGAGCTATGTAAATTTGCTAACAAAATTAAAAAAATGGTTATAAGACAAAAGTTAAGAGAGGAAGTGCAAGAGAACAAAAAAATGGTTTCTCAATTGCAGTCTCAATTAACTGCTGTTATGGAATTTATAAGACGAAAAATTTCTGATTGTAACCTCGGTGGTAGTCGTCAGGTAGGAAAAATACTTTTATCTAGATAATTTTATCGGTACTATTATTATATTTGTCATTGTTAACTATATTCTTATTTCATTGAAAGAAATTCCTTTTTCTTTTACAGGATCCTGAGACTTCAGGCACATGCTATACGTCGGCATCATCAAATCCTTCTAGTGATACATGATCATTTCTTTTTTGTATTTGGATCTACTATGCCCTTCATATCATTTTATGTTTTGAGCCATTATGTACTTTCTAAAAAACTGTTCTTGGAGATTATAGTTTTCTTTTTATCGTTTTATTGATGATGAGAATGTTAGCAAACATTTAGTATTTTAGTTTCATTCGATACTCTTGGCTTATATATGAATGAAATAATTTTTTTGGACACAAATGTGTTATGTTTGTATTGTATCTTATATACAACTATTTCCATCCGTAGCTAATATATATTAAAAAGTCGACATACTTCAATCAATAGCAGCTCTATAAAAAGTCGCCATATATACATGTTATCAGCTTTTAAAAAGCCGCTATACAATTTTACTTGCAGCATCAAAAAGCCGCTATATAGTTTTACTAACAGCATCAAAAGCCGTAAAAAGATTATAGTATTGTGTAGCTTAAAAAGCCGCTATAGACAATCAAAGGCAGCTAATTTAGTGCCACAATTTTACAGCTGTAGTGGCTTCAAAAAGCCGCTATAGGCACTAAAAGGCGGCTTTTCCAAGATGCCGCAATATTGACACGTACCTATACCGACTCAGTTTTTACAGGCTATTTTCGCGGCTTTTTCTAAACAGCCGGTACTTTATTTTGCGGCTTTTCGAAAAGCCGCTATAGGTACCTATAAAAGCCGGCTTTGATACGAATTGTTGTAGTGATACTACAGTCATTCTGTCAGTTAGGCCCCAGGGGTACTACATCCTTCCCCCCTACGGAAAGTTTCGTCCTCGAAACTCAAACTCAAACTCATACCTCAAGAAGACAGCTCGAAAAGGTAGGGATAGGATTCCCGCATCACCGTCTCCGGCTCTCAAGTCGCCTCACGCTCCTCGTGATTACTCCACTGCACTTTCACGTACGGTATGACTCGGTTGCGCAATTCTTTCGTCTCGCGAGCAAGAATCCGCACCGGTCGCTCCTCGTACTGCAGGTCCTCAGCCAACTCGAGTGGAGTGAAGTCAATCACGTGGGAGGGGTCGAACACATATCTCCTCAGGGCCGAGACATGAAACACATCATGGACTCCAGAAAGTCGCGGTGGTAGGGCAATCCTGTACGCTACCGGCCCCACTCGCTCTAACACCTCGAACGGGCCAACAAACCGTGGACTGAGCTTTCCACGAACTCCAAAACGGCGAATTCCTCTAGACGGCGAGACTTTCAGAAACACATGATCTCCAATCTGGAACTCCAAGTCTCGTCTCCTAGTATCCGCATAGCTCCTCTGTCGACTCTGGGCGGTATCAAGACGTCGTCGAACCATCTTGACCTTCTCTTTCGCTTCCAACAGGATATCGGGACCCAAAGTCTTCCTCTCACCCACATCACTCCAATGCAAGGGCGAATGACACTTGCGCCCATACAATGCCTCAAACGGAGCCATCTGGATGCTCGCTTGATAGCTATTGTTGTACGCAAACTCAACCAGTCCTAAGTGTCAATGCCACCCTCCACCAAAGTCTAGGACACATGCCCTCAACATGTCCTCCAGGGTCTGAATGGTCCGCTCAGACTGACCATCTGTCTGTGGATGAAAAGCCGTGCTAAACCGCAGCTGAGTACCCAGTGCTGTCTGTAGACTCCTCCAAAACTGTGAGACGAATCGTGTGTCTCGATCAGACACAATCGAGGTAGGCACTCCATGCAGTCTCACTATCTCGTCCAAGTATAACTGAGCGAGTCTGTCCCTGGACCAAGTAGTCTGCACTGGTAAGAAGTGGGCAGACTTGGTCAGTCTATCCACTATCACCCAAATAGCGTCAAAACCAGCCTGCATCCTCGGTAATCCCACGACAAAGTCCATGGCGATCTGGTCCCACTTCCACTCGGGTATTGGGAGACTCTGTAGCTTGCCAGCAGGTACTCGGTGCTCCGCCTTTACCTGTTGACAAGTCAAACACTGAGCCACAAATCTCCCAATATGGCGCTTCATTCCATTCCACCAGAAGTGTGCCTTCAAGTCCTTATACATCTTAGTTCCACCGGGGTGAACCGTATAAGGCGAGTAATGTGCCTCTCTCAAGATCTCCTCTCGGATCTCAGAATCCATAGGCACACACAGTCGGTCCTTGTACCGCAGTACTCCCGAACTGTCAACACCAAAATCCCCCGTCTGCCCACTGGCAATCTGATCTCGAATCCTCATCAAGTAGGGGTCTACACTCTGTTTCTCTCGGATCCTATCCAACAGAGTGGGTTGCAAAACCAAAGACATAAGTTTTGCAGTAACCCTAGGGGATACCACCTCAAGCTGAAGCCGCCTCAACTCTTCAAGCAACGGCGCCTGCTGAGTGATCATCATACTAAGGCTCTGCACTGATCTTCTACTCAACGCATCTGCCACTACATTTGCCTTGCCGGGGTGGTATTGGATGGTAATATCATAATCCTTCAATAATTCCAACCACCGGCGTTGCCTCAGGTTCAATTCCTTCTGAGTGAACAGATACTTGAGACTTTTATGATCTGTGAAAATCTCACAGTGCTCACCATACAAGTAATGCCGCCACAGCTTCAATGCAAATACTACAGCTGCCAGCTCCAAATCATGCGTAGGATAATTCTTCTCATAATCCTTCAATTGCCGGGAGGCATAGGCAATTACCCTACCATGCTGCATCAACACACAACCCAAGCCACTGTGTGATGCATCACTATAAATCACAAATCGTTCCCCCATAACTGGAAGGGTAAGGATGGGAGCAGACATCAGTCTCTCCTTCAGCTCCTCAAAGCTACGCTGGCACTCAGCACTCCAAACAAATCTAATCCCCTTCATCGTCAGACGAGTGAGGGGTGTGGAGAGCTTCGCAAAGCCTTCCACAAATTGACGGTAATATCCAGCTAACCCGAGGAAACTCCTCACCTCGGTAACCGTCGTCGGTCTGGGCCAATCCCGCACAGTCTCAATCTTCTGCGGGTCTACCGCTACTCCAGTGGCCGAAATCACATGGCTCAAGAAAGCTACCTCTCGAAGCCAGAACTCGCACTTCTTCAGCTTAGCATACAACTTTTTCTCTCTCAGAAGTTGCAGCACAACCCTCAAGTGCTCCTCATGCTCAGCATCGCTCCGAGAGTAGATCAAGATGTCTCAATAAACACCACCACAAACCGGTCCAAGAACGACTTAAACACTCGATTCATCAAATCCATAAACGCGGCAGGGGCATTAGTCAATCCAAACGGCATCACCGTAAACTCATAATGCCCGTACCGGGTCCTAAAAGCCGTCTTAGGAATATCCTCGGCCTTCACCTTCAATTGGTGGTAACCAGACTGCAAGTCAATTTTCGAGAAGACACAAGATCCTTGCAGCTGATCAAACAGATCATCAATGCGCGGCAAATGATACCTGTTCTTGATGGTCACTTTATTCAACTCTCGATAATCCACACAAAGTCTAAGTGAACCATCCTTCTTCTTCACGAATAACACCGGCGCTCCCCAAGGCGATACACTGGGTCTCACAAACCCTTTATCCATCAAATCCTGAAGCTGCGCCTTAAGCTCTCTTAGCTCAGCCGGTGCCATTCGGTAGGGTGTCTTTGAGATTGGCGCAGTTCCTGGGACTACGTCAATCACAAACTCGACCTCCCTATCTGGTGGCATCTCAGCCAACTCCGGGGGAAACACGTCCGGGAACTCGCGGACTACAGAGATGTCCTCGAGCTCCGGTGCCACTGCAGATACCTCCACAACAGTCGCCAGAAACGCAGTACATCCTCGACTCATCATCTGTCTCGCTCGTGCCGACGAAATCCACGTCGCAAACAACGTGCTCCTGCAGCCTCGATACACGTACTCCTCCTGGCCTGGCTCGCGAAACGTCACGGTCCTCTCGCCACAGTCGATCGTCACGAAGTAGCGCGTCAGCCAATCCATGCCGAGCACTACATCAAAATCCTGCAATCGCCCCAAGACCAACAGGTCTGCGGGCATCACCCAAGGTCCAAGCTGCACTGGGCAAGCTTGACAACAATCCTCCACAAGCAAAACGTGCTCGGGGATCTGCACCTCTCGTGCACAAGGTAACAGCCCTATCACTAGCCCATGCAAGGATGCAAATGCTCGACTAACAAAAGAATGTGATGCACCGGTATCAAATAATGCACGAGCTCTAATGCCAGAAATTAAAATGATACCTGCCACCACATGATCCGCCGCCGTGGAGTCCTCCAGTTGAGCCGCAAAGACTCTGCCGCTCTGCGCCTGCTGCCGCCGCTCACCCAGGCGTGGTACAGAAGCCCGATCCATCTGGCTGTGACTCGGTGGAGCACCATAGGCCTGCTGATGAACTGGGGGTGCCGATGCGATCGATGGTACAGGCGACGCTGCTCGGGGACAAGCTGCCCGCAGATGTCCGGACTGACCACACCCAAAACACCGGCCCTCTCGCTGCTCGCACTGCCTAGGCCAATGTGGTCCTCCGCAGATGACACATCTCGGTGCTCCCCTCTGCTGCCGTCCCTGCTGACGGGATCCACCAGACCTCTGTCGCCCCGAAAACCCACGACCCTGAGAACGTGATCGTGGAGGTCTCGGCGGGCGTCTGCCGCTGGTCTGTCCTCCGTCGTCTAGAATCGGGCGCTTCCTATCCAAACCCTGACTCAGAGTGGCCGCCCGCTCACTCGCCGTCAAGGCTCCACGCTCCACCCATAGCGCCTGCTCGATCGACGCATCCAAGGTCTGCAACCTCTGCGCCTGAACTAAGACAAATATCTCATGTCTCAAACCGCGCTCGAACAGATAAACTCTGTGAGCCTCATCTCTCGCAGCAAAAGGAACACAGTTCAGGAGTCTGGTAAACTCCCGGGTATACTCCTGCACTGTGCGATCTCCCTGGAGTAGACTCTTCAAATCCTCCTCGAGTTTATGCTTCACGCTGTTAGGGAAATAGGACCCATACAGCATCCCGCAGAACTCGGCCCAACTCAAACGCAGCGCATCCAGCGACCTGCTCGATCTCGTCCTCGTCCACCAGATGCGTGCATCACCTGTCAGGCAGTGAACTGCCAAGTGAACCCGCTCCCGCTCTGGCACGAAGAGATTCTCGAATAACTTCTCCATCTCGCCTACCCAGGCCTCCACCACCCATGGCTCGGTGTGGCTACCATCGAAACGAGGTGGATCAAACCGACAAAAAAGAGCCAGTCTCTCGGTCATCCGCTCCTGCTCAGCCTCCGACATCTGTCCACCTGACCGGGAAGTGTCGCCAACCGGTGCGGCCGGAACTGCCGCTGCTGGGGGTACGGCTGCAGCTGGAACGTCAGCTGGAATAGCAGGAGGTGGCTCCTGCGACTCCGTCGCTCTAGGGGCTGCACTCCATGTGTGAGTAATGGTATCACACATTCTCCGCAAAAGTGCACTCTGCTGCCTAGCTGACTCGGCTAGCGCAGTCAACTGCTCACACACATCAGGGGGTGCACTAGGTCCCGCCTGCTCAGGCACCACAGAAGGCGCGGGGGTAGCCCGCGTCGGGGGTCGCCCTCGGTGTCGGGGAAGCGTCATGCTCACCTGCGCAACACACAGATCAGTCAACAACCACAAAACAACTCAAGACCCAATCATGCGAAAGTCCAGAAGGTCGTCTCTTTTCCCTCGCTACTTGACGTCGTCTGCAGCCAACGCAAGTTCGCGACAGGAAAGGACACACGCCTTCGATCACTCCCTCCACTTAAGGATGAGTTCAAAAGTCAAATCGATGACTTTCGCGGCAAGTCACGTCTCTCACGTCTTGCATTCCTAGGGTCTGCCATAGCCTAGGGTTTACTAAGTCCCAACGACCTATTCCTAAGCTCTGATACCAACTTAATCTGTCACGCCCCGGATTACTCGTTTCCCCGGGCTCGCCAACAGATCCGCCGTATACATAGATTTTCTATGTATACGAAGCGATAGCTAACCTGTAAACAAACATACAAGCCACTACAAGAGATATATAGAGCTGCAATAAAACATACTAATAACAAAAGCCACCTGTACATATAGAGTCCAAAATACAACAGGTACACCACAACCAAAATAGGTACAAGTCCACAGTATATGTACATGGCACAACTCAAAATAAACTATCTCCAGTAGGGTCCTCCTCTAGGGACAACAGGGACAGGTAGGGATTTAGCTCGCGACTCCCTTACCTCGATCCGCGGAAACAGGCGCAGCAGCCGCAACAGAAGAAGGCTCTGCAAAAAGGGTGACAACAATGGGTGTGAGAACTACTATCAAAAGAAGTAGTCCTCAGTGGGTACCGATACCGACCTCAACGGTCCACCCACTAAGTCTACGAGACTAACAGTATAGCTGGTAGGTAAAGAACAACAAAGTAAGCTGGAATAAACTCTACAGCTATCATGCCACTACCCTACCACTATCCAAGTCAACTCTCAAGTAAGCATCACCCAAGTGAGAAATCATCACTGACCCAATCTATCGGAACCGCCCAAACGGGCTCGTCCAGCCAACTGCCTAGCCACACCGCACACTACCAAAAGGGTAGCCGGTCCAAAACAGATCCACAATCTGTAGCGACATCAACGCAAAAGAGGCCTCACTCCGGAGCGGCACTCGGGGGAGCTACCCAGCCGAGTTAGTACGCGTATCTCTGTCGAGCACAAACAGGCTCCGGCAGGCTATAGTCAAAGAACAAAGGGGTCAAAAGGGGTCAAAGACTCTAAGCTCACGTGCCCTCAGCACAACCAGAAGCTAAAACAAGAGTCTGGGTCCACCGTCAACCCCGACGGCACCCGGTAATACAGAACAGTCTAACCTTGCTGTAAATACAAGCTCGGCATCCCAGCACGAGCGTAAACTCGTCCTATAACGAACTAAGTATCCAACTCGCACTAACAGCGGTGATACAAGAACAGAAACGGCTCCTAGAGCTAAATCTGATAACAGTTCGAAAAGTGACGGTTGTATGTTCGTAAGTTTTCTCCTAAGTCAATTCCCAGTTCAGCATGTAAAGTCATGTCGATAAATCATCAATTTATGCTCCAAATTCAGATTTCATATAAACACGTGCAAATTCACGAATTCGAGCTACTAACATGATTCAACAGATAATAAAACAGCATGCTGCACTCTCTACAGCTTAGGAGGAAATCCGGCAATTTCGGTAACATCAACCCACCTCGAAAGCTATCCAACAACGGCTAGGAGTCGAGTGGAAGGCCTCCAAGCAACACCGGCCGAAATCGAGCTCAAATATGTAATCTCGAGATTCGGACCCACCTGCTCACTGTTCTGGGCGCCCAGAACATCAGCCCAGAACTGCAGCCTGGCAGCACAACCCACATGTAATCAACATGGGATAAAATCCAAATCCTAAGTCCAAATGCACTGAAATTTGGCTCAACTCACCAGCAGAGGTTCAAGAACAAACCCTCCAAATTTCAGCCAAATCGGAGTTCGACTCGATGTCCAAAAAGCCTAAACACTGAATCAGATCAACATCTGGACCCTCCTGCACATGGATCCAGAAGTTCCAGCACTTAAGCAAATCTCAAAAACAGCAAGAATTCAGGGATTCCAACGAATCTAGCTCATGGAAAAGGGTCACAAACCTCTCAAATACAGTGATGGAACAAACCAAAACCTCTCCAAAGATCCTCACAAAGATCTGGATCTAAAAATCCAAGAAATTCCATCAATGACCCAAAAATTCAGCACTTAAGCAATTACTCAAAATCTGAGCTAGAACTCACCTTTGAATCCTCAATTCAGGTGGGAAGGACCTCCAAACCAGCAAGGAAAGTGGAAGGATCAAACTTCACTTCGTAATTCCAGCTCCCAAGAGATTGGATCCAAAAGATCAAAGGAAAAACCCAAGTTTCAGCTCAAGAACACAAGGGCTCCAGTAAAACATCAACTGTAGCTTACATACCTGTCCAAATCGCGATTGGAAGGATTCCACTTCTTCCTCTGCGAGTCCTCTATCCAACAAACTAAGTTTCGTTGGATTTGGACACTCCTACACTGCACACGAGCACGAACACTCCAGGTCGACGTTGTAGTTTCAGCAGGAAACCAAGATCATCAATGGAGGGAGATGAAATTGGGAGAGAAGAGAGGGTTTCCCTTGCAAGATCCGAGTTCACCTTGAAGAGGGGAGAAAAGAGCCTCAGGGGGGTCGTCCACTTCTTTTATAGACCACTAGTTTCGGTGCAAAGAGCCTCAAGAACAGAATTACAACTAACCTGTCCTCAGCAGAAATCCACACATTCGGGCGCCCGAAACTCATGAAGTTGGCGCCCGGTTCTTCAGCCTGCACCAACTCGAGCATCGGACTCTCCGCCGCGGTCCGGTGTGCCCTAACCTGGTCCGGCGGATCTCACCAACCGATCAACACGTGTCGAGCAGATCGATACTTACGGGGTAGGATTTCCGGACTCACTTTTCGGGCGCCCGAAACATGGATCCGAAATGACTTAGTAATTTTCAGAAATGAGCGCTGCACATCTGGACGCCCAAAACATGACTTCTGGGCGCCCTAAAGTTCAAAAGCCCAAAACTTCAGTTTTGGCTTGCTTCGGCGCTCCGAGTCCGTTTTCGCGTCTATTTGACGCCGAAACGACTCCGACTTGTCTCGACCTTCTCTAGAAGTGTCGAACAGTCAAGGATACTACAGTCATTCCGTCAGTTAGGCCCCAGGGGTACTACAGGATATCCCTATAGTTCGCAAGTTCTCGGATGTATTTTTTCCAAAGTTGACGAGTATGTCACCGAATAGAGAATTTGAGTTTATGATTGACGTGGTCCCTAAAACCCCGCCAATCTCGAAGGCATCCTACATGATGGCACTGGCCGAGCTAAGGGAATTCAAGGTACAGCTTTAGAATTTGATAGAGAAAAGATTCGTGAGACCAGTGTTTTGCCTTGGAGAGCACTAGTGTTGTTCGTGGAGAAGAAAGATGGTTCATTTAGACTATGTATTGACTACAGTGAATTGACCAAAGTGACCATCAAGAATAAATATTCTTTATAGCACATCGACGATCTATTTGATCAGTTATAAGGATCTTGTGTCTTCTCGAATATCGAACTGCAGTCGGACTATCACCAGTCAAAGGTGAAGCCGAAAACATTCCCAAGACAGCGTTCATGACTCAGTACAGGCATTTTGAGTTCACTGTTATACCTTTTGGATTGATGAATGCCCCTACCGCATTTATGGATTTGATGAACTGAGTGTTTAAGCCGTACTTGGATAGATTTGTGATGGTGTTTATAGATGACATCTTGATCTACTCTCGAAGTGATGCGAAGTATGAGGAGCACTTGAAAATAGTGCCACAGCTTCTAAGAGAGAATATGTTGTATGCCAAGTTGAAAAAGTATGAATTTGACTTCGGAAGGTTGCTTTCTTAAGCCATGTGATTTCAGCCGCAAGTGTTGGCAGTAAACCCAAAGAAAGTTGATGCGATTCGAAATTGGCCTAAACTGACGATAATCACTGAGGTGAGAAGCTTTATAGGATTAGCTAGATATTACTGTCGGTTCATGGAGGGCTTTGTAAAGCTTTCCACACCCCTCACTCGATTAACTCGAAAGAAAATTAAGTATGTTTGATTGTCAGAGGAGCTTTGAGGAACTAAAACAGAGGCTGATGTCGGCTCTTATCCTTTCCCTCCTAGTTATGGGGAAGATTCATGATTTACAGTAATGCATCGCACAATGGTTTGGGTTGCATGTTGATGCAGCATGGTAGGGTGATTGCCTATGCTCCGCGGCAATTGAAGGATTACAAAAAAAATTGCTCTACGCATGATCTGAAGTTAGCTGCGGTCATATTTGTACTGAAGCTTTGACGGTATTATCTGTATGGAGAGCACCATGAGATTTATACTGACCACAAGAGACTTAAGTATTTGTTCATATTTGTTCACCCAGAAAGAGCTGAATTTGAAGCAGCGTCGGTGGTTGGAGTTGTTAAAGGATTGTGATGTAAGCATCCAATATCACCCTGACAAGCCTAATGTAGTAGCAAATGCATTGAGAGGGAAGTCAGAGCAGAGTCTAAGCATGATGATCACAAGACAGGCGCCATTGCTTGAGGAGCTGAGATAGTTTGAACTTGAGGTTATGTCCCCTGGGGTTTCGAGCTTAGGTTGAGAGTGATCAAGCATGGGACTTTAGTACTGCAGTATTGGAACCGACTATGTGTGCCTATACATTCAGAGATCCATGAGAAATTTTGAGGGAGGCTCATTGCTCACCTTATGCCATTCATCCTGGTGTGAACCAAGATATATAAGGATTTAAAGGCACAGTTTTGGTGGAATAGAATGAAGGAGACATTGGAAGGTATGTAGCATAGTGTTCGAATGGTCTGCAAGTGAAGGCTGAACACCGTGTACCTGCTGGAAAGCTTCAAAGTCTTTCGATTCCAGAGTAAAAGTGGGACCAGATCACAATAGTTTTTGTCGTGGAATTTCCTCAAGCCCAGGGTGGACATGATGCAATTTGAGTGATAGTGGACAGAATGATCAATTCTGTTCATTTTCTTCCTATGCAGACTACACGGTCCCGAGAGAGACTCGCACAATTGTACATGGATGAGGTAGTGAGGTTACATGGAATACCTACATCAATAGCATCGGATCAAGATCTGAGGCTTGTTTCACAGTTTTGGAGGAGCTTACAAGTAGCCTTTAGTACTCAGTTGCACTTCAGCACAACCTTTTACCCACAGACCAATGGACAGTCTGAGAGGACTATATAGATTTTAGAGGATATGTTGAGGGCATGTGTCCTGAATTTTGGAGGATGATGGCATTGGCACCTAAGATTGGCTGAGTTTATGTACAACAACGACTATCAAGCGAGCATTTAGATGGCTTTGTTTGAAGCGTTATATGGATGCAAGTGCCAATTACCACTGCATTGGAGTGAAATAGATGAAAGAAATGTTAGATGTATGCCCTAGAAGCCAACCAAGCTGAACATGTATTATTTCTAGAATATAAATTTGTATTTAATTTTAAATATTATAAATGAATTTGGATTTTATTTTCATTCATGTTATGTATGTGTGCATGAATCGTCCAAAGAATTAATAAGATGATGACACATATTCTCAAAAGTTGAGAATTTGAGATATGTATCATTGATTGTTAGTTCCTAAATGCTTCCGATCGATGGATCATCACGGAGACGGTGATTGATCCGATGAGATTGGTGCACAGGTCACTTCCCTTTTTGGGTAGACGAGTCTCGAGTCAACAGTGTGGGGACGCTGGAGCGAATATGCAGGTGGTTATTAGAGAACAAGGGTACCGAGCGTGACCAACGCAAGAAGTCACTTGGATGTCTACTCACTCATCAGTGACTTACTCAATATTGCAGTAGTGTGACTGGTCCTTTGACCTGCGGTGCCTTGCTATTCACAATGAGGTTACTGTAGTTTGACTGTACATACACTTGGTTCCTAGCCATTCCGGTCCTTGTGGTGCATGTTGGTTGTAGTAGGTTCGTTGTTGGAATAGGGTGTGCACCTATATGGAATCTATCTCCCTTGATAGATAGGGGCGTCAGTCCTATATGATTTATGAGAGCAAGTTTAGAAGACTTTGATCAGGGCAGAGTTAATAGTGGAAAAGGTTTCTGATATTAGAAACTCGAGTCGAATAATTTGACATATGACAGACGATGGGGTTTGACGGGCTATTCCATGACCTCCGTCTAGTTGGGACTCTTAATAGAAGGACTAAATCACACAGCAACTGTACCAAGAGGTTCATTATTTTATTCTACTGGGATTTCACTACATGCTGCTAAGTGTCACTGGTGGATTGTGAGACTCATGAGAGTTATCTGGATGATCGATAATTCTCATTGGGCTGAGGTGGAATTGTTCCAACCCACTGAAAGGAGTTTTAGTAATATTGTTGATAGTGAACAGAATATATCTCACTATCAGATAAAATAGAACCTATGGGGTCACACACATAAGAGGTTGGACTGATCAAATAGCTGAATTACGATTTTTAAATCGCCGGAGGACCTAATTGTCAATATGTTGACAATTGGACTAATTTGTAATTATTACAAATTAGTGGTATTAAAGTTCAAATGTTGCAAGAGAGGACTTACTAACATTTAATAAGTCGTGAGAGGACTTATGTGCAAATATTGCATTATTAATTTGATTTGATCAAACTAGGATTGAGATCAAGTTGATTTAAATTAGGATTTAATCGATCGAACCAATTAAGGATAAGATAAAATTAAACCTTGATTTGTTTTTATCCTTAATAGTTATTATATTATTATAAAAAGGATTATATCTCTTTTTATAAGATACGGGAGTTTTTAGAAAACTCTAGTCGTCATCTTCTTCTTCTCTCTCTTCTTCTCTTCGATCCTCTAGCAAGACGTTCTTTTCAAGGGAGCTAGCACCTCGGTGAGGATATCGATCAGATCACCAATCTCGTGTGGATACCTGTAGAGGTCGGACACTTCTGCGGCTTTAAGAGAACTAATTTCACGATCATCAAATTGCGGTGAAATCTATCCGCGCAAAGGTGAAGATTAGATCTTCCTTTTTCTCCTTTAATATTAAACAACATGAGGGATCCTATTTGCATGATTTTTGAGATTGGATATCGAGTTTTAAAAATCAAATTTATTTGATTTTCTTTTTTCGCTATGCTTAATCGCACGTAATTTTCTAACAAGAAAGACTTTGGGGCTAGATATTCTGGTGGAGATAGAAGAAAAAGTCAAGACTGCACGACGACACTTAGTGAACGCCCATAGTCGATGGAGGAGTTATGCTGATACTAGATGACGAGACTTAGAATTTCAGGTTGGAGATCATGTGTTTTTGGAAGCCGCCGTCAAGAGGGATCCACAGATTCTGAATTCGTGGGAAGCTTAGTTCGCGGTATATTGGTCCCTTTGAGGTTTTGGAGCAAGTTGGACTAACGACTTACAGGATTGCTCTATCGCTGAGGTTAGCTCGTATCCATGACATCTTTCATATCTCAGCTTTGAGGAGATATATTTTTGACCCTCGCATGTGATTGATTTCACTCCACTTGAGTTGGGTGAGGATTTGAGATATGAGGAGAGACCGGTGCAAATTCTTGCTCGGAAGGTGAAAGAATTGCTCAACTAGGTCATTCTCTGTGTAAAGGTGGTTTGGAGTAATCATGAGAAGCACAAGGCAACTTGGGAGCCGGAGGCAGTGATGAAGAAACTTAGCTATCAAAATGCTCCTGAGGTATGACTTTAAGTTTCGATGATGAAACTTTTTGTAGGGGGGAGGATATGGTGTTCCGAAAACTTAGATATCAAAATGACTATAGTATCAACAGATGATCAACACATCTGTAGAGTGTCGGGACAGAGTCAGAGTCGTTTTGGCATGAAATAGACGTGAAAACGGACTCAAAGTACTAAAATCAGCCAAAACTGAAGTTCTAGCAGTTTTCGAGCACCCAGAAGATGGAACCGGGTGCCCAGATGTGTAGTGTAGAGCTGTATGAGATATTAAAGTCATTTCGAGCTCTCTTTCCGGGTGCCCAAAAGTTACTGTAGTAGCTCGAATTAAGTTGGTGAGCTTCCTCAAGTGTAACGAACTGTCTTGCCACGTGGCAAACAGTTAGTGATGATATAAGCGCGAGTTTTTGATTTGGGTTCTCCTTTGTGGGCGCCCACTTGGGCTTTGGATGCTGTTGTGAGGCATTTTGGACGCCTAAATGAGATTCCGGGAGCCTGAAATCAGTTTTTTTCTAATAGGAACATGTTTGGTTCTGTTGATCCGAGGACTCTCTTTTTTCCATCTTTTCTTCTATAAATAGACTCTCTACGTCCCCAACTCACTTTTTTCACTCATCCACACCAGGGAACCCCATTTCCATCTCTTCTTTACCCACATTCTCTATTTTCTTCTCCTTCTTCATCTCTGCGGGATGGACTAAGACATTAGCAGCAGCAGCGGAAGCTTGACTTAGTTGTTGGAATTGGAGCTTCATGCTGCAGATTTGGATCTTGTTTGTGAATTATATAAGAAGGAGAGTCTAGGAATTACATGTTTAACGTTGGATATAGGTTTGTAGGAGTTGGAGTATTGAGCTATATTTCAGCATTTTATTGGCTTTTTGTTAATTTTCTTATCCGATTCTTCTAGCTGAGCCACTGGTGAATTCTGGCTGCTTCTTCTTTCACTTCTTGCTGAATGGGAGCTGCTCTTAGCTAAGATTGGAAGGTTAGTTGGCTGAATGTGGAACTTGAACCTAAAATTTGTGTCGGATGGGATTTTAGTTAAGTTTGGAGTGGAGTTTTGTTTGATTTTTCCGCTTAGATTTGAGCTGAGAAAGGTACTAAAGTAGTTGATTTCCTTATGGCTACAGGTAAATGCATCAATTTTGGAAGAAATCCAATTTTGTTTAACCAAAATACTATTTTTATAATCTTTTCGAATTTCGGCTATCCCAGTAGATTCTTGTGTTGGTTTTTGGAGATTGGTTGGTGTTTTCTCCTGGATTCATGGGCAATGAGGAGGTTCTCTTCATTCCTATTACCAAATTACGAATCAATATGGGCTTAATTTCATCGAATGCAATGAATTATCCATTACGTCTAGCATGTATAATAGTATATATTGTTCCTGCTCTTATTTTAGCTATAAAATGGTTATGCTGGAATGAGCATGAGTTCCTGTTAGTTGGGCTAATGGTTTCTCCTTGTCATTGCCTCTATGATTCACTATACTAGCCGTTTAACTGAGCTATACCTTCCTTATTGCACTACATGTTGACATGTAGCCTTAGACTAGTTTATTTACTATTGTATCCACTTAATTGTAGCTGGTATGCCGGGGCGTTGGGCAGGGAGTAGCTGGTAGTGCGGGTTTTTGTTAGTACCCGGGTGTTGGGGTGTAGTACCCCTAGGGCCTAACTGACGAAATGACTGCAGTATCCTAGACTGTTCGACACTTCTGGAGAGTGTCGTGACGAGTCGGAGTTGTTTTGGCACAAAATAGACGCGAAAACGAACTCGGAGCACCGAAATAAGCCAAAATTAAAGTTTTGAAAGTTTGGCAGTTTAGGGCGCCCAGAAGTTAGGTTTAGGGCTCCCAGATGTTGAGTGCTAGTCCTTTGAATTACTTAGTCATTTCGGATCCAGCTTTAGGGCGCCCGGAAAGTGAGTCCGAAAGTTTACCTCGTGAATATCGATCCTTTTGACATGTGTGTGGTGGTAGGTGAGTTCCGCCGAACCACATTAGGGCACACCAGACCGCCGGGCGGATTTTCCGAAGTGCTGGTCGAGTGCAGGCTGGATGATCTGGGCGCCCAGTTCTTGGGTTCTGGGCGCCCGAATGTTATTTTTTCAGCAATGTGCAGGTTAGCAACTTGTGTTCTTGAGGCCTATTTTATTCCTTCCTTTGGCTATAATTAGAGGAGGACGAATCCCCTGAAGCTCTTTTACTTTCCTCTCATGGTGAGCCCTGGATAATTGCAGGAAACCCCTCCAATTCCTCTAAATTGCATATTTTCCCATTGAAGGCTTTGGATTCCTACAGAACAGCAGCGTCGACCTGTGGCGTTTCAGCTCGTGTGCAGTGTAGGAGTGTCCAAATCTTGTGAAACTTTATTTGTTTGATTGTGGACGTGTAGAGGAAGGCGTGGGATCCTTCCAATTACATTTTAGATAGGTATGTACGCTGCAGTTGCCGTTTTACTGGACCCTTTGTGTTCTTGGGCTGAACTTGGGTTTTTTTTTATTTTATGGATCCAAATCTCTTTAGAGCTAGATTTTTGAAGTGAGGATTGGTTTTCCCCCACCCCTTGCTGATTTGGAAGTTCTTTCCACCTGGATTTGAGAGTTCAAATGTCACGCCCCGGGTTACCTCTTCCCAGGCGCATGACCAGATCCGCCGCATACACAGTATCTCTACCATGTATACGAAGCGAAACAACATCCACAATAAAACACACAGAGCTAAAGGTATCAACAGAGCTGCTATATAAATATATCAAAAGATCACTGTACATACATCATCCATAACTCTCACATATAACTCTCATATACAGACTGATATCAACATCACATAGTATGTACAGACTCAACCATCTATCCAAAATGGGTATACCTCTAGCCAAATGTCCGGGGAATAGCTCTACCCGACGGTCTCCTTTCCACGCTCAGTATGCACGACTGGGGAAGAAGACTCTGCAAAAAGATGTCACCAATGGGTGTGAGAACTACTATCAATCAAGTAGTCCTCAGTGGGTACCGCCACCAGCCTCAGCGGTCTGCCCACTAAGTCCTCAATCTCAAGAGATATATATGGAGCAATAAAAGAGTAGGAGATATACTACCACTACTATGCACAAAGCTCAACTATCAGTATGAATACCAATGAACTGAATATACCAAATGAGGACTATCATACACACAATACCTGCGAACCAGCTAGTACAGGAACTCCATCTGTACCTAGCTCTCGCCATACAATACCTCTCAATACAATACCATACCATGCGGCCTGATCACGCTCAACCCTACAGGGAGCTGCTCAACCCTCCAGGGAGCCGACTAGTACAGGAAGCCCGTCTGTAACTAGCCCCTCGTACACCTCTCTGTACGGAACATGCCAACTCTAGAGTGGTACTCGTGGGAGCTACCCAACCGAGTAAAGTAAACCCATAGTAACCGTCAAGCACCCGCAGGTATATGATCGACACGACTGGGTCAACAAAGGATCATGTGCCCTCGGCACCTCAAAGGATAGTCAACAAGTAAGACCCAATCCACTGTGCCCTCGGCACCACAAAGGATAATCAACAAGTATGACCCAATCCATGCCCTCACAAAGAACCCCGTGCCCTCGGCACAATCAATGCTCTAGTGCTCACAATCAATCTCAACTCTATCACAAAGAGGAGGCTCTCAACTCTACCACAAAGAGGAGGTACAATAACATAGCACGAGCCACAACATGATCACCTACACTACATGCACAACCACTGGTACAAGGAATCAACAGAATAGGTGTAGGTCCAATCATGCAACAATATGATACAAAGAAATGCATGCTCATATACATATCATTAGCACATCTAAGATCATAACATGCCCATGCAGTCTATAGATCAGTCTCACTCTAACATGGCATCTCTACATAATCTTAGCATGGCATACTATCATAATCCCAATATCATAATCCAATATCCACATATCATAATCCAATCATGCTAACATAATCCAAACAACATCATATCATATTATGCTAACATGAGATAAAACACGTAGGAGGAAGTCCACTGAATCTGGCAAACATCAACCCACCTGAAAAGCTAATCCAACCACGGTGGGGAAAGAACACGCCTCAGATCCAACCCTCCAAGATAAGGAACTCCGGCAGCACCCTGATCTGTCAAAACCTCCAAGGAAACTGCTAACTCCCGCAGAATAACAGCTCGGCACCAGATCAGATCAGCAGGATAGAGGAGAACAAGCTAGATCACAAACTAATGCCAACACATGGCCCTTACTCTAGCTTTCTCTCTCTAGAAACGAATCACACGAAGTGGAAATTACACCAAAATCCAACAGGTACACGCCTATTTATAGGCTGCCAAAACTCCCACTTTCGGGCGCCCACTTCTCAATTTCCGGGCGTCCGGAAATGCACCGTACAGGTGTCGTCGCACGGCCAAGCGGCCGGTCAATAGTCATCAGGCGGTGGGGCGGCGTGTCTCCGGCGATCGACACGTGTCCTCTGTCGCGACACGTGGCCCTCCACGTCAACAGCTCAAATCGGATCCTCGTCCGGGCGTCCGAATCATGCATCCAGATCCGAAGCTCGTCGGCCACAACCGGATCATCCGCAAAGTGCAATAGGGTCCGGAACATTCGGGCGTCCACTTCGCCACTTCCGGGCGCCCGAATCCCGCCGAGTCCAGAAACCCCAAAATCTCAAGTATTACATTCTCCCCTCCTTACAATAGTTTCGTCCTCGAAACTAAGGCACTCACCTCAAGATACAAATAGGTGGGGATAAGATCTCTGCATAATAGTCTCCAACTCCCATGTCGTCTCTCTATCATCATGAAAATCCCACTGTACCTTTACATAAGGTATGACCCGATTACGCAATTCCCTCGTCTCACGAGCAAGAATTCGTATCGGTCGCTCCTCGTACTGCAAATCCTCAGTAAGCTCTAGTGGGGAAAAATCTATCACATGGGAAGGGTCATGCATGTATCTCCTCAGAACAGATACATGAAAGACATCGTGCACTCCTGCAAGTCGAGGCGGAAGGGCTAACCGATAAGCCACGGGTCCAACTCTCTCTAAGATCTCAAAAGGACCAATAAATCGCGGACTAAGCTTTCCGCGAATTCCAAATCTCCGTATGCCCTTCGATGGTGAGACCTTCAAGAAAACATGATCACCAACCTGAAACTCTAGATCTCGCCTCCGAGTATCAGAATAATTCTTCTGCCTACTCTGAGCCGTCTCGATATGCCGTCGTATCAACTTAACTTTCTCTTCGGCTTCAAGCAAAAGGTCTGGTCCCAACGTCTTCCTTTCACCCACGTCATCCCAATACAGAGGTGATCGACATTTGCGTCCATACAACGCTTCAAACAGAGCCATCTTAATGCTCGCTTGATAGCTATTGTTGTACGCAAACTCTACTAATCTCAGATGTCGATCCCAACCTCCACCAAAATCCAAGACACAAGCTCTCAACATATCCTCGAGTGTCTGTATAGTACGCTCGGACTGACCATCAGTCTGGGGATGAAATGCAGTGCTAAACCGAAGCTGAGTCCCCAAAGCTGTTTGTAAACTCTTCCAAAAATGAGAAACAAACCTTGGGTCTCTATCAGATACTATTGAGATTGGCACTCCATGCAATCTCAATACCTCATCCATATAGAGCTGCGCAAGTCGCTCACGTGACCAAGTAATCTGCATAGGCAGAAAATGAGCAGACTTCGTCAGCCTATCAACAATCACCCAAATAGAATCACAGCCGCTCGAAGTCCTCGGCAAACCTACGATGAAATCCATCGTAATGTGATCCCATTTCCACTCAGGTATTGGAAGACTCTGTAGCTTACCAGCTGGTACACGATGTTCAGCCTTAACTTGCTGACATGTCAAACATTGAGCTACAGCTCTACCAATATCCCGCTTCATACCATTCCACCAGAAGTGAGTCTTCAGATCCTGGTACATCTTAGTTCCTCCAGGATGTACAGAATAAGGAGAATAATGTGCTTCCTTCAATATC
Source organism: Puya raimondii (assembly GCA_016920855.1). Classification (NCBI taxonomy): domain Eukaryota; kingdom Viridiplantae; phylum Streptophyta; class Magnoliopsida; order Poales; family Bromeliaceae; genus Puya; species Puya raimondii. Next base: position 47,673,155 of record JABWPP010000049.1, read on the forward strand.
TCTTCTCGAATCTCCTGATCTGCTGGTACACATAATCGTCCTCTATAGCGAAGAGTCTCAGCATCATCACAAGTAAAGTCTTCAAGGTCTCCACTTTTCAGTTGATCTCGAACTTTCACCAAGTAAGGATCCACACTCTGTTTCTCTCGAATCCTATCTAACAGAGTGGGCTGCAAAATTAGAGTCATCAGTCTCGCCGTCATCCCAGAAGTCATCACTTCAAGGGACAACCTCCGCATCTCCTCTACTAGGACAGGCTGTTGAGTAATACACAAACTCAAAGTTGCCACAGCCTTCCTACTCAAAGCATCGGCAACAACGTTCGCCTTACCGGGATGGTATAATATAGAGATGTCATAATCCTTCAATAATTCTAACCATCTCCGTTGCCGTAGATTCAACTCTTTCTGTGTAAACAGATACTTAAGACTCTTATGATCTGTATACACTTCACAATGCTCACCATAAAGATAGTGACGCCATAGCTTCAGAGCAAAGACTACCGCCGCCAACTCCAGATCATGAGTGGGGTAGTTCTTCTCATACTCCTTTAGTTGTCTTGAAGCATATGCAATCACTTTATCATGTTGCATCAGCACGCAACCTAAGCCACTATGCGAAGCATCACTATAAATGACAAATCCTTCGCCCATCACAGGTAGTGCAAGAATAGGGGCTGTCATCAATCTCTGCTTAAGCTCATCAAAACATTCTTGGCACTCATCACTCCAAACATACCTAACCCCTTTCCTGGTTAACCGAGTGAGTGGCGTAGAGAGTTTTGCAAAGCTCTCCACGAATCGTCGATAATACCCGGCTAGACCAAGAAAACTCCGAACCTCAGAAATGGTCGTCGGTCTAGGCCAATCACGAATTGCCTCAATCTTCTTAGGATCAACAGCTACTCCCGAAGCTGAAATCACATGACCTAAAAAGGCAACCTCTCTTAACCAAAATTCACACTTCTTGAGCTTTGCATACAACTTCTTCTCTCGCAAGAGTTGTAGCACTAATCTCAGATGCTCCTCATGCTCCGCATCATCACGGGAGTAAATCAAAATATCATCAATAAAGACTACCACAAACTTGTCCAAGAAGGACTTAAAGACTCGGTTCATCATATCCATAAATGCAGCAGGGGCATTAGTCAACCCAAACGGCATGACTGTGAACTCATAATGCCCGTACCGAGTTCTAAAAGCAGTCTTAGAAATATCCTCGGCCTTCACCTTCAACTGGTGGTAACCGGACTGAAGATCAATTTTAGAAAAGACACACGCTCCCTGCAATTGATCGAACAGGTCATCGATACGTGGGAGGGGGTATCTATTCTTGATGGTTACTTTGTTCAATTCTCGATAATCCACACACAACCTAAGTGAACCATCCTTCTTCTTCACAAACAGTACAGGCGCTCCCCAGGGCGACACACTGGGTCTAATAAAACCTTTATCCAATAAATCTTGTAATTGCGCCTTCAACTCTCTCAACTCAGCTGGTGCCATTCTATAGGGTGTCTTCGAGATTGGCGCGGTTCCTGGTACCACATCAATCACGAATTCAATCTCCCTATCAGGAGGCATCGAGGATAACTCAGAAGGAAATACGTCCGGAAATTCACGGACAATAGGAATATCCTCGAGTCCTGGTACAACAGTGGGCACCTCAGTCACTGTTGCTAAATAGGCCATACATCCACTATTTAACATCTGTCTGGCCTTAGAAGAAGAGATCGTCACTGCGAACAGTGAACTCTTACAACCTTCATAAATATACTCCTCATGTCCAGGCTCACGAAAGATTACCGTCTTAGATCCACAATCAATCGTAGCAAAGTATCGAGATAACCAATCCATGCCTAGGATTACATCAAAATCCTGTAACTGTCTCAATACTAACAAATCAACAGGCATGATCCAAGGTCCTATTTGCACAGGACATCCTACACAACCCTCAATCACTTGCAAATTATGGTCAGGTACCCGCACCTCCTGTGCCTGGGGTAACAATCCTATCTCTAGACCATGATGCAATGCAAATGTCCTACTAACAAAGGAATGCGATGCACCAGTATCGAATAAAGTACGCGATCTAATGCCACAAATCAAAATAATACCTGCCACCACTCGATTAGCTATCATAGGATCCTCAATCTGAGCGGCATAAACTCGCCCGCTCGCCGGTGGCTGGCGTCGATCCTGCTGTCGTGGCATAGAAGATCGCTCCTGAGAAAATACCGGGGAAGCTCCAGAATACTGCGGTGGGGTAAAGGGTACAGACGCCATAGAAGGGGCTGCTACAAGTCTGGGACCTGCCCTCCTTATGTGTCCTACCTTCCCACACTCAAAACATCGACCCTCTCGTCGATCACAAAGATAAGCAAAATGAGGTCCTCCACAAATCGCACATCGGGGAGGTCCCCCCGACTGCTGCTGCTGCGATCGCTGCTGACGATATCCTCCAGACTGCTGACGACTATAAGATCCACGTTTCTGAAAACGCGATTGCTGAGGAGGTTTAGGCGGTCGTCTGCTACTTGATTGTCCTCCATTATCAGGCGCCGGGCGCTTCCTCTCCTGGCCTTGAGCTGGGTCCACATGCTGTCCTCTCGTAACAAATGCCCCACGCTCTACCCACAGAGACTGCTCGATAGTAGCATCCAAAGTCTGAAGTCTCTGCGAGTGGACAAATGGAAAGATCTCGGGTCTCAAACCCTTCTCATACAGATAAACCTTCAGTATCTCATCTCTCGCCGCTGAGGGAACACAGTTAAGCAACCTAGTAAATTCCCTCGCATACTCCTGCACCGAGCGATTCCCTTGCTTAAGGTTCTTCAGGTCCTCTTCTATCTTCATCTTCACACTACTCGGAAAATACGCTCCATACATGATCCCCCGAAATTCACTCCAAGTCATCTGTAGAGGATTCAAGGACCTATGATCACGGGTCCTCCTCCACCAGACATGTGCATCTCCAGATAAACAATGCAATGCCATATGCACCTGCTCCCGTGCTGGCACGAACAAATCCTCAAACAACTTCTCCATTTCACATATCCAAGCTTCTACAACCATGGCTCTATACTACTGCCATTGAATCGTGGTGGATCAAACCTACAGAAGCGAGCCAATCTATCCGCCATCCGCTCCTGCTCCTCTTCAGAAAGCACTTGACTAGGCTGAGTACTTCCTTCTCCGGGTTGAGATGTAGTTGGAGTCGTCGCCGCCTGAGGTTCCATGGCTCGAGGCGTAGAGAAAGCATCGCACATCTTCTGTAATAAGGCACTCTGCTGCCTTCCAACTGCAGCTATGTCTGCTAGCTGTTCCTGCAGATCGGGCCGTTCACTAGGTCCCGTCTGCTCAGGCATATCCGAAGGCGTCGGATGCGCTCGCGTCGATGGTCGTCGAGGAGGCATAGTAACAACCTGCAACAGAATACCCGATTAGGACCACAATCAACTCACGACCCAATCTAGCGAAAGTCTAGAAGGACACTTCTTTTCTTCTCAGATTATTATGTCGTCTGCAGCCAACATAATTCATCCGATAAGAGAAGGCATAATCCCTCAATCACTCTTCCTACACAAGGAAGGATTCAAAACCCAATCTTTGACTTTCGCGATCAATTACGTCTCTCACGTCATTCTTAGGTCTGTTTATCTTAGGTTTCCTAGGCCCTCTTGACCTATTCCTAAGCTCTGATACCAACTTAATCTGTCACGCCCCGGGTTACCTCTTCCCAGGCGCATGACCAGATCCGCCGCATACACAGTATCTCTACCATGTATACGAAGCGAAACAACATCCACAATAAAACACACAGAGCTAAAGGTATCAACAGAGCTGCTATATAAATATATCAAAAGATCACTGTACATACATCATCCATAACTCTCACATATAACTCTCATATACAGACTGATATCAACATCACATAGTATGTACAGACTCAACCATCTATCCAAAATGGGTATACCTCTAGCCAAATGTCCGGGGAATAGCTCTACCCGACGGTCTCCTTTCCACGCTCAGTATGCACGACTGGGGAAGAAGACTCTGCAAAAAGATGTCACCAATGGGTGTGAGAACTACTATCAATCAAGTAGTCCTCAGTGGGTACCGCCACCAGCCTCAGCGGTCTGCCCACTAAGTCCTCAATCTCAAGAGATATATATGGAGCAATAAAAGAGTAGGAGATATACTACCACTACTATGCACAAAGCTCAACTATCAGTATGAATACCAATGAACTGAATATACCAAATGAGGACTATCATACACACAATACCTGCGAACCAGCTAGTACAGGAACTCCATCTGTACCTAGCTCTCGCCATACAATACCTCTCAATACAATACCATACCATGCGGCCTGATCACGCTCAACCCTACAGGGAGCTGCTCAACCCTCCAGGGAGCCGACTAGTACAGGAAGCCCGTCTGTAACTAGCCCCTCGTACACCTCTCTGTACGGAACATGCCAACTCTAGAGTGGTACTCGTGGGAGCTACCCAACCGAGTAAAGTAAACCCATAGTAACCGTCAAGCACCCGCAGGTATATGATCGACACGACTGGGTCAACAAAGGATCATGTGCCCTCGGCACCTCAAAGGATAGTCAACAAGTAAGACCCAATCCACTGTGCCCTCGGCACCACAAAGGATAATCAACAAGTATGACCCAATCCATGCCCTCACAAAGAACCCCGTGCCCTCGGCACAATCAATGCTCTAGTGCTCACAATCAATCTCAACTCTATCACAAAGAGGAGGCTCTCAACTCTACCACAAAGAGGAGGTACAATAACATAGCACGAGCCACAACATGATCACCTACACTACATGCACAACCACTGGTACAAGGAATCAACAGAATAGGTGTAGGTCCAATCATGCAACAATATGATACAAAGAAATACATGCTCATATACATATCATTAGCACATCTAAGATCATAACATGCCCATGCAGTCTATAGATCAGTCTCACTCTAACATGGCATCTCTACATAATCTTAGCATGGCATACTATCATAATCCCAATATCATAATCCAATATCCACATATCATAATCCAATCATGCTAACATAATCCAAACAACAACATCATATCATATTATGCTAACATGAGATAAAACACGTAGGAGGAAGTCCACTGAATCTGGCAAACATCAACCCACCTGAAAAGCTAATCCAACCACGGTGGGGAAAGAACACGCCTCAGATCCAACCCTCCAAGATAAGGAACTCCGGCAGCACCCTGATCTGTCAAAACCTCCAAGGAAACTGCTAACTCCCGCAGAATAACAGCTCGGCACCAGATCAGATCAGCAGGATAGAGGAGAACAAGCTAGATCACAAACTAATGCCAACACATGGCCCTTACTCTAGCTTTCTCTCTCTAGAAACGAATCACACGAAGTGGAAATTACACCAAAATCCAACAGGTACACGCCTATTTATAGGCTGCCAAAACTCCCACTTTCGGGCGCCCACTTCTCAATTTCCGGGCGTCCGGAAATGCACCGTACAGGTGTCGTCGCACGGCCAAGCGGCCGGTCAATAGTCATCAGGCGGTGGGGCGGCGTGTCTCCGGCGATCGACACGTGTCCTCTGTCGCGACACGTGGCCCTCCACGTCAACAGCTCAAACCGGATCCTCGTCCGGGCGTCCGAATCATGCATCCAGATCCGAAGCTCGTCGGCCACAACCGGATCATCCGCAAAGTGCAATAGGGTCCGGAACATTCGGGCGTCCACTTCGCCACTTCCGGGCGCCCGAATCCCGCCGAGTCCAGAAACCCCAAAATCTCAAGTATTACATCAAAGGTGAGTTTTAGCTCAGATTTTGAGATTTAAGCTTAAGTGCTGAAATTGTGGATTTTTGATGAGTTTCTTGGATTTTTGAATCCAGATCTTTGTTGGAAGCTTTGGGAAAGATTTGGGTTGATCCTTCACTGTACTTGGGAGGTTGTGACCCTACTTCACTGGTTTTATAAGTTGGAATTCTCATTTTGGGCTAAATTACTTAAAGGGTTGAAGTGCTGAAATTCTGGATGCAGAATCTGGGCATCCAGAAGTGGATCTGATCTGGTTGGGACCCTTTTTGGAGATCGAATAGAACTCTGTTTTGGCTGAAAATTGGTGGAATTATTTTTGAACCTCTCCTGGTGAGTTGGGTAAATTTTCAGTGCATTTGGACTTTGGAATTGAATTTTATCGCAAGTTGAACTCGTGCTGGTCGTGCTGCCAGGCTGCAGTTCTGGACTGAAGTTCTGGGCGCCTAGAAGTGCTGCAGAGTGGATCCGAATCCTGTTTTCAGCAGGATTGTTTTCGGTTGAGGCTGATTTTGTGCGAGGGCTTTCCTATCGATCTCTGGCCATTGTTGGACTAGCGTTTGAGGTGGGTTGATGTTACCGATATCGTCGGAATTCCTCCTAAGTTGTAGAGAGTGCAGCATGCTGTTTTATTATCAGATTTTTCATGTTAGTAGCTCGAATTCATGAATTTGCATGTGTTTATATGAAATCTAAATTTGGAGCATAAATTAATAATTTATAGACATAATTTACATTCTGAACTGGGATTTTACTTAGGAGAAAACTCGTGAACCTACAATCGTCACTTTTCGAAATTGTTATCAGATTTAGCTCTAGGAGCCGTTTCTGTTCTTGTATCACCGCTGTTAGTACAAGGTGGATACTTAGATTGTTGTAGGATGAGTTTACGCTCGTGCTGAGATGCCGAGCTTGTGTATACAGCAGGGTTAGGCTGTTTTGTATTGTCGGATGTCGTCGGGATTGACGGTGGACCCATATTTTTATTTCAGTATCAAATTGTGCCGAGGGCACGTGAGCTTGGAGTCTTTGACCCATTTGACCCCTTTTTATTTGATTATAGCCTGCCGGAGCCTGATTGTGCTCGACAGAGATATGCTTACTAACTCGGTTGGGTAGCTCCCCCGAGTGCTGCTCCGGAGTGAGGCCTCTCACGCGTTGATGTCGCTGCAGTTCGATTTGGATATGATCCTGTGACCGGCTACCTTCTGGTAGTGTACGGTATGGCTAGGCTTTTGGCTGGACGAGCCTTTTTGGGCGGTTCCGTTAGATTGGGTCAGGAGTGACTATTCACATTAGCGATGCATATACTTTGAGAGTATGACTTGGATAGTGGTAGGGTAGTGGCATTACAGCTGTAGAGTTTATTCCAACTTACTTTATTATTTCTTTACCTTCCAGCTATACTGTTAGTCTCGTAGACTTAGTGGGTGGACCGTTGAGGTCGATAGCGGTACCCACTGAGGACTACTTCTTTTGATAGTAGTTCTCACACCCATTGTTGCCACCTTTTCTTGCAGAGCCTTCGACTGTTGCGGCTGCTGCTTCTGTTTCTGCGGATCGAGATAAGGGAGTCGCGAGCTAGATCCCTATCATTTCCAGTTTTTTCTAGAGGAGGATCCTACTGGAGATAGTTTTATTTTGGACTGTACCATGCACATATAGTGTGAACTTGTTGTTCCTGTGAGAGATGGATTGGTATCTATTTTGGCTTTGGAGGAACTGTTGTATTTTGGATCCTATATGTACATGTGGCTTTTGTTCTATTAGTATGATCTTATTTTCAGCTCTATATCTCTTGTAGTTGCTTGTATGCATTATTTACAGGTTATCTATCGCTTCGTATACATAAAAAATTCTATGTATATGGCAGATCTGTTGACGAGCCCGGGAAAACGTGTAATTCGGGCGTGACATGGGGTGGAGTCGAATTATAGGCCATTTATGATTTACAGTAGCTGTGGGTTGTACGACTGCACCGGGCATTAATTTATGCATTGAATTATGCCAAGGTTGCGTGGTTAATGATTTTTAGGATCTATTTGATCATGTGCATTGATTATAGCCTGCTGGAACTTAGTATGCTTGACCTGGTTACTTTGATCCTCGAGCGGGTCACTCTCCTCGAGTGCCACTCTAGAGACAGACAACTTGATTTAGCATTGTTATTATCATGTCGGCGACCCACTGAATTTTGGTAGGAATCAGATGTGAGGCTAGCGCTGGCTTGATTAGACTTTTGAGCCAGTCGGTTGATTGATTTCATTTCGGCAATATTGTAGTTAGTTGAACATATTCTATATGATGCATACATTCCTGTAGTTATTAGTATAGAGGCATAGTATTGGTAGTTTCCTTTCCATAGTTATTTACTTATTCATCTTTCTTTCAGCAGTATTATATATGCCTCTGGTAGACCCAGTGGGTAGGTCGTTGTCGTCGATGGTGGCACCCACTGAGGTCTACTCATTTTAGTAGTTCTCATACCCTCTATTGTTGACGTTTTCTTGCAAAGCCCTCTACATCTGTTGTCGCTGTTTCTAATCAAGGTAAAGGGTTTGCTGGATAGATAGCTCTTCTACATGTAGACCGTGCTAGAGGAGGACCCAGTTGTTAGCATTTTGTGAGACATACTGTACATATAGGTTTGGTAATGCCAACTAGGTTGTACTTATTTCTTTGTCTGAAAGTGAATGTTGTACTATTTTGGAGTTATATTATATATATACAATATGGTTTAGTTCTTTATTGCTCTAGTTCTTTTCCACTCTGATATGCTAGTTGTAGTAGTTGTGGTAAACTTCCGTATTTGTGCAGGTTTTAGATGCTTCATATGCATGGAGCTTTCTGTGTGTGCGATGGATCTGTTGGCGAGCCCAGGTTTTACTATAACCATGGGCATGACAGTTTGGGATTTAGATTTTAGGTTCTAGGATTTAGGATTTGGAATTTTAGGTTTTAGGTTTTAGGTTTTTAGGGTTTAGAATTTAGGGTTTATGATTTTAAGTTTTATAGTTTAAGTTTTTTAGGGTTTACAATTTAGGTTTAGAATTTAAGGTTTAAGATTTTAGGGTTTAGTATTTATTATTTTTAATAAATCATATCAATTATATTAAATTATTTTTAAAAAATTAAAATAATATTTTTAAATATAAGGCCAATTTGCATTAAAAATTCGCCGATTCTCTGTATTTTGTAAAAATGAGTAACTTTTTTGGATTTTGTAAATTAGGTCTGCATTTTTAGTAAACTAGTCAAAATACCATTATTCCTTTTTCTCTCTTATTTTTATCTCTCGTTCATTTTTCTCCAACCTCTTTATCTCCATCCTCCTCGCTATTCTTCCACCCGCTTTCTCTCACTTCTTCTCCTTCACTGCCCTCACGTCAACGTTGGGCACCTCTTTCCTAATTTGCCCACACCTCTGTCGATGCAGGCGACGCTAACGCGGATTCGGATATAGCATAGATTGTAGAGGTGCGGCTGTTGCGGAGGGGGTGGCCGTGGATAGTGAGGGCGATCAGGGTGCCCTAAGATTTGAGGATGACGGGGAATGAAGGGGCGGGGATAGCTATTGTCATAAAGGGTGGGGTGGGGCATGATAGTGGAAAAGGATGCAGATGGTAGACGAAAAAAAGAATAAAACTAAAAAGAAAAAAATAAGAAAAAAATAAGAAAAAAATTATATTTTTTCTTCTCTTAGGAAGGTCATCATATGCTGTGGCCGCTACATAAAAGGCCATGAAGGAGAGAAAAAAGAATAAAAAGAAGAAGTTATACTATTTGAGATGAAGATGTACTGTTTGAGACGAAATTGTATTGTTTGAGACGAAATTATACTGTTTGAGACTAAGTTGCAACTTCTCAAACGGTGAAATTTAAATCTTAAATAGTGCAACTTAGTCTCAAACAGTATATCTTTTATTTTTGTGGTGCAATTTAGTCTTAAATAGTTTTAAATGATACAACTTAGCTCAAATAATACTAACTTAGTCTCAAACAATATAATTTCATCTCAAACAATGTAAATTATTTTTCTTCTTTCTTCTCTACTTCTTAGCCAAAAGATATATATATATATATATATATATATATATATATATATATATATATATATATATATATATATATATATATATATATATATATATATATATATATATATATATATATATATATATATATATATATATATATATATATATATATAAATATTCTTTTTTAATTCTCTTTTCTCCTTATTCTTTTCTGCTAGGGTGCCCCCTTCTTACTCTCTATCGCAGCCACTGACCTCACTCTGACGCGCTCTCCCTTCTTTTTATTCTCAAATCCTGCGACACCCTCATCGTCGTTGCTGTCCATGGCCATGCATTCTGTCGCAGTCTCACCTTCGCGATCTATATCATATTTGAGCTCACGTCGCCGTCGTCAGCGTCGACAGGGATATGAGCAACGTAGAAAAAGAAAGCGCGGCATCGACGTGTGGGTGGTGAAGAAGGAAGTGGAGTGAGAGGAAGCAAAAGAAAAAATAAAGAAAAGAATGGCGAGAGGAGGAAGAGGAGGAAGATGGCAAAAAAAACGAACAAGAGAGAAAAAAAAATAAAATTTTTGACTAATTTATTAAAAATTTAAATGTAATATGCAAAATCTGAAAAAATAACCTATTTGTATAAAAATATAAAATCTGTAAATTTTTTTATGCAAATAGATCAAAAAAAAATGGCCTTTTTGCATAAAAAATCCACTAGTTTTGGGCTTTTGCAAAATTGGGCCGCATTTTTCGTTTTTGCAGATTCGATCCGGATTTTCAGCAAACTGACCAAAATACCCTTGTTACTTTTTCTCTCTCCTCTTTTTTCTCTCTCCTCTTTTTTTCTCTCTCCTCTTTTTTTTATCGCTCTTTTTTTTTCTCTCCGAAGAAGGCGGCCGAGGCGGAGGCGGAAATGGCCCGCCTCGCCTACTGCCCCTCACGACCTCGCCCTCGCCCTCGCCCTCGCCCGCGCACCCCCGCCCTCCTCGCCTCAGACCCCGCCGAGGCTGCGCCTCACCGCGACTCTTTTTTTTTCTCCCTCTCCGACCCTCCTCCACCTGCCGTCCCCGCCGCCACCGCCGGCGACGAAGAAGAAGTGCTTCTTGGGGCCGAGAAGCAGGCCGGCGAGGGAGGGAAAAAATATAGTTACACTCCGGCGAGGGCGGTGGGTCGTGAAAAAAAAATTGTAAAGAAAAAAAATAAAAATTAAAAAATATTATTTTCCTACTGAAAAGAACAAAAAAATAGAGAAAAATGAAGAAGATGATGAAATTACACGGTTAAAAAAAATTACACTGTTTTAAAAAATATTTGCACTGTTTTAATGAATGTTGTACTATTTAAGAGAGAAATTACACTCTTTTGAGATGAAATTTACACTCTTTAGGCCAAATTGCACTATTTAGAATAATGTTGCACCATTTCTTTATCTTCCTCTTCTTCTTTCTTCTTCCTCTACTCTCCATCCTCATCCCCTTTCTCTCTCTCTTTCCTCACACTCCAAAATAATTTTGAACCGCTGCGGTCGAAGCCGGAGGAGGAGGAGCGGTCGTAGTCGCGGGGGTCGAAGAGGTAAACGGAGAGGAGGAAGCGGGAGGCGTCGGCGGCGGCGCGCGGGGTGGTGGTGGGGGGCGGGCGGGGGGGGTGGTGCGGCGAGCGCAGGCGGCGCGGCGAGCGCAGGGGGCGCGGGCGCGGGCGCGATCCCCCTGCGCCCCTCTCCCCCCGGGACGCGCCCCCTAGGGGCGCGTGCGCGTGCGCAGGGGGCGCAGGGGGCGCCCCCTGCGCCCCCTGGGGGGGGCGTGCGCAGGGGGCAGGGGGCGCAGGGAGCGCCCCCTACGCCCCCTGGGGGCGCGTGCGCAGGGGGCGCACCATGCGCCCCCTACGCCCACCAGGTGGGGCGGGCGAGGGCCCAGGCCCGGGCCCGGGCCCGGGCGGGCTGGCGCAGCCCGCGCCTGCGCCTCCAGGGGCCGCAGGGGACGCGTCCCCTGCGGCCCCCGCGCCCCGCCGCCGACGTGCTCCCCTTCTCCCCGTTTATCTCTTCGCCCCGCCGCGCCCTCGCCGCCGACGTGCTACTCCCCCGCTCGCCTCTCGCTCGCCTTCGAGATTCTTGACCGCGGGAAGATGGACGAAAAATAAAAATACAACGAATGTGTAAAATAGTGCAATAAATGTGTAAAATAGTACAACAAATGTGTAAAATAGTGCAACGAAGGTCAAAATGGTGCAACTAAGGTGTAAAATAGTGCAACGCAGAGCGGCCGAGCTTAGTTGCACCATTTTATACCTTAGTTGCACTATTTTAACCTTAGTTGCACAATTTTGATCTTCGTTGCACTATTTTTCATCATTTTGCATTTTTATTGCACAATTTTACACATTCGTTGTATTTTTATTTTTCGTCCATCTTTCCGCGGTCAAGAATCTCGAAGGCGAGCGGGAGACGAGCGGGAGTAGCGCGTCGGCGGCGAGGGCGCGGCGGGGCGAAGAGATAAACGGGGAGAAGGGAGAGGGGAGAAGGGGAGCACGTCGGTGGCGAGGGGCGGCGGGGCGCGGGGCGCAGGGGGCGCAGGGAGCGCCCACTGCGCCAGGGGGGGCGCGGGGGCGGGGAGCAGGGGGCGCGCCCCCTGCTCCCCGCGCCCGCCCGGGCTCGGGCCCCCGCCGGCCCCCCCGGGTGGCCCGCGCCCCTGCCGGCTGCGCCCGCGCCCGGCGCCCCCGCCGGCTGCACCCACGCCCGTCGTCGTCCTCGTCGTCCTCCTCCTCCTCCTTTGAGGCTTCCTCCTCGTTGTCGTGCTCCTTCTCCCCGCCTCCCTCCGGATTCCGAATGCTTCCTCGAAATCCGCCCCGCGCCGCGCGGCCCGGAGAGGGAGGTGACCGGATCGAGTTTGGTTGGGAAGAAAGAGTGCAAAGAAATAGTGCAACGAGAAGAAATAGTGCAACGAGGTAGAAGAAGAGAAAAAAAAATGGTGTTAAGTTTTCTAAATAGTGCAACGTTGGCCTAAAGAGTGCAACTCTTTTTTCAAAGAGTGTAATTTCTGTCTCAAATAGTGCAACTTTCATTTAAAACAGTGCAATTTTTTTTTAAAACGGTGCAATTTTATTTTAACAGTGTAATTTCTTCTTCTTCTTCCTTTTTGTATAATTTTTAGTCTTTTCTTGTAGGAAAAAAATATTATTTTTATTTTTATTTTTTACTTTTTTTCTCTCTATAATTTTTTTTTTCACGATCCATCCCTCGCCGGAGTGAAAAACTATTTTTTTTTTTCCCTCTCTCGCCGGCATGCTTCTCGGCCCCAAGAAGCACTTCTTTTTCGTCGCCGGCGACGGCGGTGGGGATGGCGGGTGGAGGAGGATCGGAGAGGGGGGAAAAAAAATCGCGGCGCGGTGCAGTCTCGGCGGGGTCGGAGGCGAGGAGGGCGGGGGTGCGCGGGCGAGGGCGAGAGCGTGAGGGGCAGAGGCGAGGCGGGCCATTTTCGCCTCCGCCTCCGCCTCCGCCTCCGCCTCCGCCTCCGCCTCCGCCGCCTTCTTCGGAGAGGAAAAAAAAAGAGCGATAAAAAAAAGAGGAGAGAGAAAAAAAGAGGAGAGAGAAAAAAAGAGGAGAGAGAAAAAAAAAGAGGAAAGAGAAAAAGTAACAAGGGTATTTTGGTCAGTTTGCTGAAAATCCGGACCGAATCTGCAAAATCGAAAAAAACGACCCAATTTTGCAAAAGCCCAAAACTAGTGGATTTTTTATGCAAATTATTTTTCTTCTTTCTTCTCTACTTCTTAGCCAAAAGATATATATATATATATATATATATATATATATATATATATATATATATATATATATATATATATATATATATATATATATATTCTTTTTTAATTCTCTTTCTCCTTATTCTTTTCTGCTAGGGTGCCCCCTTCTTACTCTCTATCGCAGCCACTGACCTCACTCTGACGCGCTCTCCCTTCTTTTTATTCTCAAATCCTGCGACACCCTCATCGTCGTTGCTGTCCATGGCCATGCATTCTGTCGCAGTCTCACCTTCGCGATCTATATCATATTTGAGCTCACGTCGCCGTCGTCAGCGTCGACAGGGATATGAGCAACGTAGAAAAAGAAAGCGCGGCATCGACGTGTGGGTGGTGAAGAAGGAAGTGGAGTGAGAGGAAGCAAAAGAAAAAATAAAGAAAAGAATGGCGAGAGGAGGAAGAGGAGGAAGATGGCAAAAAAAACGAACAAGAGAGAAAAAAAATAAAATTTTTGACTAATTTATTAAAAATTTAAATGTAATATGCAAAATCTGAAAAAATAACCTATTTGTATAAAAATATAAAATCTGTAAATTTTTTTATGCAAATAGATCAAAAAAAAATTGTGCGTTAGCTGCACGGAAAATTGCCCGCTGCTCTCCAAATCGGGGAGCAGCAGCGAGCGCCTGCTTTTGATGGGCGCCGCGTGGCTCTCATGCCACACGGCGCCCATCCGGGAGTGGCCCCAAACAAACTTGCTTGGGGCTGTTTTTCCCCCATAAACTTTGCGCCGTGTCTCTTCTTCTTCGGTTCTTCTCCTGTACTCCTCAGACTCGCGCACCGTCGCTTCTGTCCCGTCTATTTCTCGCCTTTAGGGTTCCTAAATAATCAGCTTCCTCCTCTCCGACAAAGCAAGGCGTTCATGGCGGGGATGCGGGTTCCGCCGCTGGCACCGCCGCAGGAGGACTCGGAGCTCCCCATGCCCCGACCGCCGCCTCCCCCGGCTGCCGGCGATCTGGTGTCGGACGACGACCGGTCGGTGGCGGCCGACTCCTGGTCCATCAAGAGCGAGTACGGAAGCACCCTCGACGACGACCAGCGCCACGCCGATGCCGCCGACGCCCTCGCCGCCGCCAACTTCCCCGCCGCCATCTCCGACTACAGGTTTACCCCCTCCCCCTTCTTGATCATCCTTATCTCTTCTACTTCTTAGATGTTATCAGAGTAGTGCTTTTAGGAGAAGTACTTTGCTGAAATCCCTCCCCTCCAATAGCTTCTCTGTGTGAGCTTCTGCTTTTGGAACGCAGAATCGCATTTCTGCTTCCCTCCGCACCAGAAGCTCCGCGCTTTTGCGTTTTCTTGCGAAACCCTTTTGTTGGTGACCGGTTTCTTGGTGCTGAAAGAGTAATGATTTTAGGAGAAGCATTGTATTGAAATCCCTCCGGTAGCATCTCTGTGCACCAGAATCAAAAGTTCGCAATTTGGGCTCCAGCTTTTGGGCCTCAGATCTCACTTCTGCCTGCATAATCTCCTTACTTTTCTAATAGAGGTGAATGCTGCTAAAAGCAGAAAAGAAAACGACGCGAAACAGGCAGTTTGTTGTGTTTTTGCTTCGTAAGGGATTGAGGTCTGTTTTGCTTCAATGCAATCTATATGCTTCTGAGTTCTTTCTGTGTGTTTGATTGTGTGAGTAAACTATTGACATTTTGATCAAATCTGAACCTCTTGATTTGAAGTGATGCGTGTGATAATGCAACAGTGTTCGTGGAATAACTTTAACCGTGGTTCATGCAAGTTGTCTTTCTTAGCAAAGAGGGAATGATTACTTGCTGGACGTCAATCATGATATTTTGGTACTCATTTCGAGTAATTGTTCCATGAAGTTGGAAAAGTTGCCTTGAAGAACCAAGACTAGGTTACCATGAGTATTTTGTTCTTCTGCTTTTGCTTATGCTTAGGTGGCCCTGTTTTCACATGGCATGTAGTACGCGCCTGCGTGTGAGGAGTGCATGCATGTGATTGTCGTTGCGCCTCTTTTTTGTGTATGTGTTTGATGGGATAGGACTTGTAAACTGCAGAATTAGACTTTCCACTGGGTTAAATAATGAGGGATGTGTTGCATGCAGGCTACTTTTATGGTGCAACTGGTTGTTTTTGCTTCTCGATATTGGGGAATATCCACAATCATCTTGTGTTGACCTTCCTTTCCATGTTATGTCTTCTTGTGGGCCTTCTGGATATCGTTTAATAGATGTTTTTGTCTAAATGAATTTGTTGCATTACCATGAAAATTTCCATTTTTTGCTTCTTCTCAAGTTATCGGGTGCATAGAGATCATAGTAAACTGAAATGATACCAATAGATATAGGGCCTATCAATCAGGCTTCAATTTTATTAGTATTCTTTGATATTAGTTAGTGGTATGCCAATTTAATGGAATTCATTTTGCAATACCATATAAATGAAACTGGAACCTTGCTTATTATCTACTTCTTGTGCATCTATGTTGTGCCCTTGCTTGTACTTAAAGTTAGTTGATTATGGTGGTACAGGGCTAAAAAGTAATCAAAAAGTCTAACATAGGGCTACAAGGATAGGCTGCAAATTTAATATGGTATCGAACTTTATAGAGTTGCTCAAATCAACCACCAGAGGAAATCGTTATAGGAATTAATTTCTACTAAATCTACTTTAAATATAGATCGAAAGTTATTTCCCTTTATTGCAGATTTGCAGGGTTTTGATGATCTAGCTTAAAAAAGGATAGTTAGTGTTAGAAAGGAGATAAATGAGGTGAAGAAGGAAAAGGAGGATAGGGAAAATGCTCCAATGTGGCGTAGAAATTCTTTCATGGATAGAATCTACTATAATGTATTGAAAATTGGCTGAATATGTATAGTCCATATTCAATGTGTCTTGACACTGCTTTTCCACAGTTGCAACTTTTCTAATTGTGGAAAATTCTTTGGAATCCCTTTGTATCTCGTTTGAATTCTATCACTAATTCACTATTAATATCATATAAAACTCCTATTTGCTATCATATAAAACTCCTCTTTGCAAGAATAGCTTCATGCTTAGCTGATATGTCTGAACTCGTTGGCTAGCTGTTTGCATAGTCCAACTTGGATCTAAACATTCAGAAGGAAATAGCCAACACGTCATTACTCGGTGGCTTCCAGCCACCATCTCCTTGGCAAGAATTCAATATAAACTTCATTTTGTAACAACAATGTATGATAGAAGCAAGGCTTGTTGTGCCAATTGTCTGGCACGGCCAACACGTGCCGCTCGTGCCGCCCGTGCCAACCGGTTGATATATAAAATGTGGTGTGTACCGAGGTGTGCCGACGTGCTGTGTCATGCTGCTGGCACACCGACATGCCCCATGCTAGTGGCGTGGCAATCCTCGGGTAGAAGTATGAAATATATTTAATAATAGAAATTATGCATTGAATCAATTGGATGCAAATTATGAAAGCGTAAACTACTTTTCAACAAATTTAATGTGTTTCGATTTGATTTTATTGCGTATTCTTGGCCATCATTCTCTATGTTTAACTTTCATGTTTGATTAATAGAATTTCTCAGTTGAACAAGGTCTTTATTAGTGTCACGTACACATGATAATTGTTGAGATCTTCAAAGCATAACGGGCTTTAGGTCAATTACTTATACAGTTGAATTTTCATTCTCTGAATTATCAATAGAAATTCTAGACTCACGAAGCTAGACTTGAACCTAGAAAAATCTATGGTGATATTGAACCGACCGTCCCTAGCGCAAGTGGCAAAGGGCTTGGTGGTTGGTACCCGAGGTCCCAAATTCGAATCCTAGTTGATTCACATTTCCAGCTAAGTTTATCTCTAAAAGAAATAAACGAAGCGGGTAGCATGCTACCTTTCTCTCAAAAAAATATATTGAATTGCATTAGTATTTATTGCGAATGCAAGTCCTAAAAATTTATGTAATAGTTTAATTGCCAAGATTTATTAAAAAACTAGAAATATGGGAAAGCTAGTAGGTTGCCCAAGGTTTTTCCAGTGATCTTAACATTCTATAACTCTTAAATCCCCTATGCACCACTATTGTAAGTTATGTTGGCGGCAAGGATTAAAGTGCTGTCCCGTGCTGTACGGCATGGGCCGTGCCGTATTGTACCCCAAAATAAGGGGCACGGTATAGGGGGGTTGCCGGGGGAGCCTTTCGTGTAGCGATACCTATTGGGTGTTGTGCAAGACAACACAATACTCGCTATGTACCGCAGCACGGTACGCCTTGTGCCGCTTGTAAGGAGGGAACAAAGGCCGTCAAGGGGCGAAGGCGGCTCATGGAGAGGGGGCGAGAGGAGAAGAAGTGGCGGAGGTGGAAATGGTGGTGGAGGAAGTGGCGGAGGATACCGTGGGAAGGGCGATAGGGAGAGAAGGAGAAGGACAGAGAGGAGGAGGGCGTTGGCGACGGAGTCGAGGACAGAGGGTTGGTGGAGGATGAAGTCGAGGATCGAGCCTTCTTTTTTGTGGGCCAACTGATTTTTTTTAGATTTTATTGTGAAAAATGCTTTGGGTTCCCAGGGTTATTTTATTTGGTATTTGGCCCACTAAATTTTCTTTTTTATTATGAGAAATGCTTTTGGTCCCGCACGTGGAACAATAATATTGTTGATTTGTTGAAAAATATGTGGAGGGTTTAGGATTTAAGATATAATTATGGCATTAAGAATTTAATAATGGTGTTTAAGGTTTAATATTTAAAATTTAGGGTTTAAGAATGATGGTGCCATATTATCAATGACATTATATGATATTCTTGGCCCGCGCTTCGCTGCGGAAAAAAAAATTACAGTAAATATACAGTAATAATTAATAAATAATAATTATTAAAAAACAAAAATTATTTTTATATATTAAAGAACTCTCCATGCAATGGTTACTTTCCCAAGAAGGAGGAGGGGAGGTTTGACAGTTTTCGTACTTTCCCAAGAAAATTTAGTAGTTTTCCAAGATGGGAAGAGATTTGAGAATATTTTGTTCTTTCCCAAAAAAGGGTTACTTTCCCAAGGAGGAAGGAAAGGCTGTAAAGATTGAGAGTTTGACACGTATGCTATCCAAAACTATCAAATTATAGTTTGTATAGATTCTTGGGGGTACATGTACTATCAACTACCAGCACTTTTTTCTCTCCCTCGGTAATCTTATTTCTTTTCTCTTCTACTTTCTGTTTCCCTTTCTTCTCATATCCCTTTCTTCACTCAATATGGATGAATCTTCCAAATTTTTATAAAAAATAAAAAAATACTTTTTTGTAATTTTTTTTCCTTATAATTTGTAAAATATTGAAAAAATAGAAAAAAATTGAAAGAGTTTTCAAAGTTAATCAATTTTTATCATAAATTTTCTTAATTTATTCATCATATGATTTATTGTTAAATTTTTAAAGATAGATCTTACAGTTTTTATTATAAATATTTTTTAAGAAATAATTTAGTACCATCATATAATAGATCTTACAGATATTAAGAAGCCTACCACTGTATTAATTAGCAAGTGTAATAAGCTATTGTTGCCAACAGGTTCAGACAAATTAATAAATTGCCAAAATTCATAATTATTATCTTAAAACTTTCAAAATAACATTATAAGATATTATTAAGATAAAAAAAACTAAAAAAAAGTCGTGCCAAAGCGTGCAACTAGGATGATGTGCGTACCAATAGACACGCAAGCGTGCCACATGTTGGCAAAGGAGCGTGCCGGTGCCGTACCGTGCCGGGCAACTACCAGCACGCCCTCGTGCCATGACACTTTAATCCTCGGTTGGCGGCATTTAATTTTGGAAAAAATGTATGGAGACCCTCTGAACTTTAGCTTTTTTGCAAATAGGCTCCTAAACTTTTATGTTCGACAATCAAATCCCCTAAACTTTATCAAATAGTTTAATAAGCCCCTCTCCTCAGCCGTAGTTACTAATTATACAGTTATTTTGATAACATATTGTACACATAATCTTGTAAGACTTCAAAGTATAAAAAAATTATTTTTTCTCTTCCATTTTTGATAAGTAAGCATAAGAATTGAAGAATAAGGTGAATCTAACTTCGATTTTTTGTATCTTAGCATATGAAAAATGATTTTTTTTTTCTTTTGGTTTGTTTTGATGCTTTATTATATTATTTGTGAAAAGACATTAGATAGACTGGATTAGAGGGATCTGTCATCCAAAAACATTTGGAATTGCACAAAAAGATTTTTTATCGCAAAGAGGTCTAGAAGGTATTGTTAAAAGATCATCAATTCCTAATGAAATAGATGTAGCAGTGGCTTGATGGAAACCCAAAGTCTTTACTTGATCCAGGATATGTGATGTATATCCCATTCCGAAATGATCGGTCTTTTTCAATGAAATCATTATGTAATATATCAACAAAACCCAAAGTTATCTCGCGTTCCCTTTCCAGTTTACCTTTCATCGTTGAGTGAAAAATGGGAAATCATGAAAATTGTAATCCCCTCCACGTTAGTTGGAATAAATTCGTAAGCCGGGTCGGCTGATACGCTTTAAAATGGTTCTAGTTTTTGTAATTAGATGCATCTTGAGTTTTTGAGAAACATTTAAATTTGACATCGGCCAAAACGGCTGTGTAATTTATAACTTCAATTGAGGAGAGGAACCTATTATACTATTTGATAAAGTTTAAGGGATCTAATGGTTGAAATGGAAAGTTCAGGCGCCTGTTTGCAAAAAAACTAAAGTTTAGGGGGTCTCAATACATTTTACCCTTTAAATTTTGTATCAGATATGATTCATTATGGGAACTTTATGGTAAACAAGAATTTACATAGGAAATTTTCGTTTACTCTCTTTCACCCACAAAATTGGCAAAAGATAATAAACAAAACTCTCACATACATTGGCAAATTTGGTAAAAATTTGCTCCCCTGCATGTTGAATTAGAGTGATTCCTATTACGAAATGCTTACATCGCAAACTAGGATAATACTATTATGGATCCTTTAGTACTTCATTGTGTTGTATCAATATCAACTAGGCCAATTATAATCACAACTTCTCTATTTTGTATTGCTCTGTTCCATTGCTAACCAAGTATACAATCCTACTTTTGGTTTCCCTTAACCTCGTTTCATTTTCTTTTGTTGACGAATGGTTTATGCATCACTTTTTGAAATCTTGGCTCTTCTCTTCCTTTCTATATGTTTAACAATTTGGTTGATGTTATTTAATCTTATTTTGGAAGTTCATTTAAAAATGCTTCGTTCTTCAATTTTCTAAGCTTGGAAGTGAGAATTTTATGAGAATTTTGTATAACAATCATATGACATCTTTTCTAATGTGTTCTGCTACGTTATGCTTTTGGAACAGTTTTGATAAGGATGAGTCAGATGCCAATGATGTCGAAGCATCAATGCTAGGCTTACAGAGCTACTGGGATTCTTCTTATGCGGAGGATCTAGCAAATTTTCATGAGCATGGACATGCTGGCGAAATTTGGTACTTATTTGTACATTTTCATGAGCATTCATGTATATCCATACCCTTTATTGTAGAAGTTCTCCGCCTACATGATCATTTGTTTATGTAGCTAGAAGTATAGGATGTTCACTCAGAACCTATTTGAATGATCACTTCTTAGTATGCTCCTTCAAATATCTGTTGTTTTATGTGCATGATGAATAATGTTATGACCATAGAGTGGTTCCTTATCTTTATAAATTAAAATAATCTGATAAATACCCTTCCTACAGCCTGAAATTTCATCATTACCCTTTCAAAATTGAAAATGTCATCAATGCCCATCTATATACACAATCTTTACAAATACCCTTATGGGTGGCAATCCGCCCAAAACTATGTTGTACAGATACGGATATGACACGATATGGATATGGTGATATGACAATTCCTAAAAACTCTAGGATACGATACGCAGGTATACTTGAATAAAATTTTATTTTAAATATATTTAAATATAGAGTGCAACTACTATACTCTTATGAGTATAGTAGCTGTTGTACTCATAACCTTTTAGCCATCAAATCTGCTTCAAGATCTGTGCAGATTTGATGACTAATTCATCCCAATTAATCTCAGATAATTAACTCCTCTACCCTAATTAACTCTCCCAATTAACCTCCTAATTAACTTCTGGCACCCCTCTTCGTCCCATTCCTCCGGCGCCGCCAGCGCCCACCTCGACCATCGTCGCCACTCCAAAACCCCCACCCTAACTCGCAACTCCAAACCCCGAGGGTGGCGACCTATAAGGCAACATTGGTGATGGTGAGCTCATTGGGGCCGCTGTTCCCAACAGAGGCAGAGACGAAGAACGGCTTTCTCGGCAACAGAGAAGGCGCGCAATGGTGTCTAGGTGGTAGGGCATGATGATGCTGCCGGCGCTGAGGGAGACGATGTCGACCCCGCAGGCCACAACAATGTCGAATGTGACGAGGATGTCGGAGTCGAAGCACCCTCGGCCCCATCCCGGCGGCAAGGGGCGGTTGGGGGAGAAAGGGAGGTGGTGGTGGTGGTCGGCGGCAGTGCTGCGAGAGAAAGGGGCGAGAAGGAGGAGGAGGGTGCCCTACAATAATTAATTTGGGACTTAATAAAAGGAGTTAATTGGGACGGAGAAATTAATTGGGAGGAATTAATTATAATGAATTAGTCATCAGATCTGCACAGATCTTGAAGCAGATCTGATGGCTAAAAAGTTATGAGTACAACAGCTACTATACTCATAAGAGTATAGTAGCCGCACTCTTAAATATATATTAATTATATGTAATGACATATTGAGGATAATTAGAATATCTAGATTATATTAAGGAATATATACCGATGTACATTAACTTGTGCAATTGTTCTAGATTTGTTCATCAAAAAAAGATAATCAATCGTATGAAAGAAAAAATTGAAAAAAATATTAACTAACTATTATCCAGCTTGATTAAATGATAACAATAGATATTTGGTTGCATAAACTAGATAATAGTCACTCATCATATATGTCTATTTTGTTAGGTTCTATTATATAAACTAGTAATAAAAGAAAATATGCTAACCCTTTAATATAAGCAGAAAAAAAAAATCATTCTCTATGGCCTGAATCATTGCTTAATACTGTGTGGGTATAGAGTGAGAGAGATCGTCTTCCACTACCCAAGAGCAAAAAAATAGAAAAGAAATGATGAATTGAAGAGAGGTTGGCATTTTCCTCACTGTTTTCCTTATTTCCAATGGGTTAGGATGTGGGCTTTTCGAAAAATTTCGAGTTATGATCATTTGGGAAAAAAAAAGAACCTACTTGTATCCCCCTCGTATCCCAGCCGTATCCGATTTTTTTCTATTTTTTAAAAATGTCGGATACTTCAATCCCATATCGGACATGTATCGGGCGCGTACCGGTATCCGATGTGTGTTAGATACAGGAACAGCATAAAATTTGAAGTATCCGTGCATCATAGGCCCAAAACTAATTGAACAAATTCTAAGTATCTATTTTTTCCAAAATAGTAGTTTTAATAATGTCCTCAACTTACAACTGATAATTACTTTAACACTATTAGTATTAGTATACTATTAATATTTGATTTGAGTACTGATGAACTCTATTTTTTTAAAGTTAAATATTCAATTTTGGAGGTTTTTATCTAATATATAATTCTTGTTTGAAAGTTTTGTCCATTTCCTTTATTACCAGAAATATAAGGTTCTCTCAACGAGCTATATTTTCTTTGCAAGTCATTTTTTTCTTAACTTAGTTCAAAAAAACAAAAATAAGGTAAAAAATCAATATTGGGCCCTAAAGATAACCTATGAGTTTTCTACATATACTGTTTCATGTAATAGTTTTATACTTTAGGGTGTGTTTGGTTCCAAGTAAAACTGTGAAAAAAAAATTTCGGTGGAAAAAAACTTTTCGGAGGAAAATAAATTTTACGCTCTTTAGCGTTTGGTTTGTAGGAATAAAAAAAAGTTTTCCGTTACGGTTGTTTGGTTGAAAAGAAAAGAAAAAAAATATATAAATAAAAAACTATTATATATATTTTTTATTTTATATATTATATATTATTAATATATAATAATTATCATATTAATATTATAGTTTATATTTGTAAATATATTTGTAAATGAAATATATTTAAAATATATTATACAATAAGTATGTAATATAATATATAATAGTATATATATTTAATATTTAATACTATAAAATAAATTACTGCATATTTAATAAATAATATTTACAAATAAAATATTATATAATTGTATATTTATATTAAAGATAAAATATTATATATATATATATATATATATACATATAAGAGGGGGGGAGAGAGAGGTCCACCATGGACCTCTCTCACACGGTCCACGAGGTGGAGCGGACCTCGTGGACCGCGCCCCTTTCTTCCCCCGCGCGGCGTGCGCAACGCCGCGATTCTCGTTTTCCGCTCGAATCGAGCGGAAAATGAAAACCCTCATTTTCTGCCGATCTGTAAATTTTTTTTTTTTACAGGCAATCAAACACCGGAAACTCACTTTTCAACCGAAAAATTTTTTTCGGGGTAATTTTACGAGGAACCAAACACACCCTTAGTAAAAAGCTAGTTTAAATATAACAAAGATATGAAAAATGTGAAGATGGAAGAATGAAGGGGTAAACTTGTCATTCTTCTTGTTGACTTGTGGTAGACCGCCATTTTAACAGGGGTGAAGTTAAAGTCTGTTGACAGTAATAGATGGGAAGGGCATTCATGATAATTTAGTATATTGAAGGGGTAACATTTAACTCTACAAGTGCATCTATGAAATTTCTGAATTTTGTAGGGGTACTGATGAAATTGCCCCGTTTAAATTTATTTACTTTTTCGATTAACAGTCATTTTCTAACATTAAATCATTTTACTCTTTAGAAGGCTTGAGACTATTGATTTATACATAGTACAGCAGTGAGTCCAAAGGAGTTATTTCATTCCAGCTTCCAAAGCAAGGTCTCATAATTTTTCTCACGTTCTATTCTCCTATTTTCTTATTTATATTTCTCTTCAGTTTACTAATAACTGTTCAATTGAAAATCAAATTCTGAATCTGCTGAAACTTTAAAACCATTTAATTGTCTACTTTGGACTTTTGGATTCTTTGAAGCAACTGTGAAATGAAGAGACTTCAACAAGCCAGCCATGTCCTTATCGATCCGTAGATGGCGCAATAAATATTTTATATTCTCATATGTACACATCAGATAAATTAGCTAGTTATTGAAGTGAATATGTTTATAAGATAATTAATATAGCTCAGGCCTTATATTCATTTCTGTGGATCTATGATGATGGCTCAAGTTGGAGGTTTACTTCCAATTTTGGCTTCTCAACACTTGTTCTATTTCTTCTTGCATTTCATACTGCAAATACATTCAGTATGTATCCTCTGCATATTTCATTATAAACGGTTACATTTTTTTCCTGTAAATGAGATTAATATTCTTGCTTAATTAAACAATATTGTGACAATAACTCTACTTTCGCTACATGTATGACATTCCTACAGTGTATTTGTAGACTTATCTTTAAGTTATGTATATATACATAGACAAGGTTGTGCGTGTAGTGAAACTAAGAACTAAACTCAGATTCTTTCCATTTAGGTTCGGTAATGAAGTCATGGATACTGTTGCAACTTGGACTAAAAATTTGTGTCGCAACTTGTCCCAAGGTGGGAATGCTGCTGCCGAAAGCAATCACATATCTGAATCTGGTGAGACTATCAAAGACTTGTCAAGCTGGAGTGTGCTTGACGTTGGAACTGGGAATGGCTTGCTTTTGCAAGCACTAGCAAAGCAAGGGTAATCTGAAATTTTCCTTCTAACTTCCTCATATTGTACTTCAAGATGACTAAATGTAACTAAAATGTTAAAATCATTTGTTATCTTTTTCCTTTTCTTTTACTGCCATTTTGATATATTTTTGCCATTAAGCTGATTCATTGTCATAGTCATAAAAACTTCCATTATTAATTGTTTGTCTGTTGCACAGCCAATAATCTAGGGGTGGCAATCCAGCTCGCTGTTCGCGAGCCAGCTCGTGTTCGGCTCGAAATGAGCTCGAGATCGACTCGCTCGTTTAGTAAACGAGCCGAACACGAGCTGAATTTTTCAGCTCGTTTAATAAACGAGCCGAACACGAGCTGGGGTCAGCTCACTCGTATTCGGCTCGAAAACAGCTCGAATATATATATTTAATATTTATATTATTTATATAATATATATATATATATATATATAAATAATTATATATAAATATAATTTTTTATTATTTGATTTTTAGCCCAACCTAAATTAAAGCCCAATTGATCAATTATAAAAAGCCAATTTATATATAAAGTTTCAACCATTAGATTAAAATCTAATGGATAAGATCTCATAAATTTATTTCTATATATATATCCTTTCTAATCATTTTAACTAATTGTTTCTGAGCCAGCTCGTGTTCGGCTCGTTAATAAACGAGCCGAACACGAGCCGAATCTTTTGGCTCGATACTTAAACGAGCCAGCTCGTGTTCGGCTCGTTTATGAAACGAGCCGAACACGAGCCGACCCTAGCTCGCTCGTGTTCGGCTCGTTGACACCCCTACAATAATCAGAAAGCTTCCACATGACATCAGCCTGTCAGAATTAGAGTTGAAGCCTAGGACACAAAATCAACAAAGATAGGGGCTCACAGCTCGTACTTACCTCGTGCCTGTTAGATTTTGGGCATGTTGTGTGAAAGTTGCAGAATTGAAAGCTGCATGGGTTTTCTTTGGCTGCAACTCATATTTTGTAGTCATATTTTTTGCTTCTGTTTGCTTCTTTTTTTTTTTTTTTTTTTTCCCTTAATGAGTTTGCGAACTATTCAACAATGACAAGAGCAGCATTTGCCAGTGGATTAGATCCTATAGAATTTGAGGGGAAAAACAAGAAAGTGATGCATAGTCAAATGAGGCTGTAACTTCTCGTTGAAAACAAGTTATCCCATGATTTAAGAATTAAAAGGTGAAAAGTATTCAGCACCATGCGGGGTGCAGAGGGCATGCTGTGGCACATAATATGCTGGCTGCTTGCCACATGCCCAGGGCAGGGCAACTTGGATTGTAGTGCACAAATTTAGTAGCATACATTTTTGGATCTTACAACATATACTTATCAATGACATTTTATTCTGTTTCCTCTTGCATTGTGATTTGTACTTGTCTTTCGGACATTTCTTTTATGAACAATTTCTTCTGTAGCCTTCTTAATAGGATACTGTTGTTTGATCATCCCACCTGATAAGTTGAAAATGTTTCATATAATCAAAATATTATACTTGTGTTAGGTATGTATCTTTGTAATTTTTATAGTACTTGTATCCTATTGTTTTTTATATGTTTTAATAATTACTATACTGAAAATATTCGTAACTTGTCTTATATCCA
This sequence comes from Puya raimondii, assembly GCA_016920855.1. NCBI lineage: Eukaryota > Viridiplantae > Streptophyta > Magnoliopsida > Poales > Bromeliaceae > Puya > Puya raimondii. The sequence goes on from JABWPP010000049.1 coordinate 47,700,219, forward strand.
TTTCCCTGCTTTGTATTCTAGAAATTAATTTAGTCATTCATTATTTCCAGCGCTGGAAACTAGAACTTCATTTTAATGCATTTCAAACTTCAAAGGAAGATGTTTGATGTCATCGATTTTCACTGGCTAGTTGTATCTTTTAAAAGATTAGCTGACAAAAGCCATTGGCCTTCAGGAAGAAATTGTATTTACTATCTTCTCCTGGCATTCGGATGAAGGATTAGTGGGAAGTATAATTAGTGTAAGGTAGCATAGAAGATCTTCTAGTTGCCATTTATTCTAATATGCGATATATCTCTCTTGTTCTTTGAGTTGCTACAATTTACCGAACTAGGCATGTTTTATTTCATCCACACATAGGATTTATAATTTGCACTCTGTATCTTAGGGTTGCCTTTGTCTTGTTAGGATCTTTAGAATTTCTTCTTTCCCTGTTTTCACTAGTAAGCTACTCATGGTGAACAAGCCAGCAGCTATATTCTCCACTTTAAAAGCATTTCTTTTGGTTTTCAGGAAACTGGTCTTGGTTGTCATTACTTTGGATGTTTGCAACCAATGTGTTTTGTATCAACCTTTAAAGTGCCTTCACTCTGCTGTTAGACTAATCCAAGCATTTTCTGACAACTTAACTTGGAAATGTCATCGTTTTCATTTACTTTTGTTAATAGATTTTCTATCTTGTCACCTCATGGTCTTGAGAGAGAGAGAGAGAGATTGTTAATAGACTTTCTATCTTGTCACCTCATGGTCTTGAGGGAGGGAGGGAGAGGATCCATCCAGCAACACAATGAGATTTGTCATTTCATTCTTGCACATTTGGCTTTTTTTTTTTTTTTTTAACTATTGAGTTGAATGGATTAATGACAGTTTTCGGTTCCAGATTTTCGGATTTAACTGGAACTGACTATAGCGAAGGAGCTATTGAACTTGCACGAAGCCTTGCTGTTCGTAATGGATTTTCCAATATAAAATTTGTGGTATGTAAAATTTTCTTACTAACCAAAATAATGGAAATTCTTTTTTCTTTTTTGCTTAATTTTCCGGCAGCCTGATATATCATTCTGGAATAAGTTCACTGCCCTTGTGCTATAACCACTGACTTATGTTTGAGATACCATAACCAACAAGCCGAGACAGAGATATGTGCATCATTAAAAATGTTTTTTGTTTGTCATTAAAAAATGAAGTCATTTTTCAAATTTGCAGGCACATCCTTGTTCTTTCCATGGTTTTTGGTCCCTTGATATGTCATTGAAGAATTGAGTTCTTCTATTTATGAGCATTTTTTTCCCTTCTGATTTTGGGGCTTTTGGGATATAAATCGCTATGTTTACTTGCTCTCATTCTGTTCCTGATATTCCAAATGACTGACATTTACATATTACAACCGTACCATGACTATAGTTTCTGCCAAAAGACCTTTGACGTGTTTGCTTGTTTTGGCAGAAATCTGTCCTAAGCCTATTATAGTATTCCACAGCAACAAAATTTAGTTTCATCTTTACTAATTCCATACGATGTATTGGACAAGATTATTTATCTTGTAGGTCTTTAATTGGTTACTCATGGTTTCTTGAATTTGTATGAATTTACTGGCCTTATATGTTTTTTTACTTGTGCAAATTGTGGGATGTAACCGCTAGCACCGGAAAGTAATAAAAGTTTGTAGATTTTGTACCAAATGTTGATAACCTCAATGTTTGAGAAAGTTATCATGTCAATGGACTGAATATGTTTCATACAAGATAAAGTATAAAACAAGATAACAACATATGCTTAATAATCAGCCTTGCAATTTTGGTGTCTTCTGGGCTTCTACTTTAAGTCTTGGAGGATATTGCAACTAAATAGTTTCCCTACCAAATATGATGCAAGATGAAGGGGACTATTGGAAGTGGCAAATCATACCTTAAACAAGTGTAGAGGCGGAGATGGGGAGAGATTCTCCTTTTGTTTAAGTCTACGGACATGAGTTTGAGAGTAACAATCTATCTCTTAATAAAAAATAGGCTCTTTGTTTGATTGGTTCAAAAGAATTAGGAAAGCTAACATGTTAAGTGGTTAGGAGGCTTGGCTGCATCGTTTGACTGGTTAGAATGTCCGGCCGGTTGGTTGTTACTGAAATTGCAAAGCTTGAATTTGTTTTAAGTCCTGATTTGCTTTTTGCATAATTATATGAATCATGAAAATCTTTGAAAGCCGATGGCACCTAGGGCCAGAAAGAAATTTGAAGAGAAGCTGAGAGGTTTAGGGAGGATTATGGTTTAAACATTTCAAAAGGAGGTAGACAGTGATTTTTCAAAAAGTGGAGGAAGACAAAGTATATAGTCCACCAAAACCTCTGTTAAAATTTCAATCTTAGTTATTTTTCGGATGAAAATTTCTTTTAAGAACTCCACAAACTTGTTTGCTAGATTACAAGTCTGAAGTAGGTGGAGAAGGCAACAATGTCAAACTAGGCTCGCTGCATATACTGCTGCGTGCTGAGATAGTCTATTGCGACGCCTACTGGTCTGAACTGTTCAACTCTCATTTTAGCATAGTTTAAACTGTGGTCCTGCTTTCTTCGGTCACTAATTTCTTTACTTTAAATGTAAAATGAGAAAAGAAATAATCTAAAGTCTAGCTAATATGATTATATTTGAGCAAATTATATCCGGTAATTGTTAATCCAATTTCACTTTGATCCCTTCAATTGGTGTCAATTGATGGCTCACAATTTGCATTAAATAATTCTTCAAGTCTGTTGTCAGCTTCCTCCTACAGTAGTTAACATTATCTATTTTGTCATGAGAGTCTGGTGTAAGTTAGGTCTATGCGCCAGCCCGATCGACATATTAATTGGACCGAATAGGTGAGAAGATACTTGCAATGTTAGTTAAGTCTATGTGGCTGCCGGATCAACATGTTAATTGGACTGAATAGGTGAGAAGACACTTGCAATGTTAACCTGTGGCGCTATGTGACCATCCAGTTGAAAACAAGTTTTGAATGTTCGACAGGCACCTTTCTGTCACCAATATGAGCCAATTAAACACTAACTTTGGAAACCTCGTATTCTATGTTTTAATGACTTCTACTTCCCCAAGTTCTCATGGGCTGAAGCTGACGTTGAAAATTAGTTGAGTCACTTAACAAAGTTTTAGTCATCAAGTGAAAAAAGACTAAAGTACTATTCAACGCATAGGTAAGATATTTCCTGGCAGCTTTCTGCTGTGTAAAACCTCAGGCATCAGAAGTTCTGTAGAATCTTAAGTTAGTGTACATTATAACACAAGCTAAACTCTTAATATGATGGTACTGCATGTTATTTGCTTGTTCTCCCTATCACATTCGAAACTTTGCGCAATTTTATGAATCTGTATGCATGAGCTGGATGGCTGTGTTTAATACCTAGCAACAGTTGTTTCTGCTTTCAGACTATTTCATCTATGTTTCTTTGGACGTCCTTTTCTTAGTTACGTGTATATGCATGTTTCTGCCAGGTTGATGATGTTCTAGAAACAAAATTGGACAGAAAATTCCGGGTTGTTATGGACAAAGGGACTTTGGATGCAATAGGGTTACATCCTGATGGCCCCATAAAAAGGTGAGGTTACTAGAAAGCTGGTGTTTTTTAGCTTATTTGGTTTTGTTTTTGTTCCTTTTCTGCATGCTTGTAGAATGTTCCTGATGTTCCTGTTGTTCCTGAATACTCTACCACAAATTGGAGGTGCTTTTGAGCTTTCTTTTCTATTCCTGATTATCAATTGAAGAATATGATCAATAAAATGCTGCGAGTATTGGTGAATATTTTTGTGGTGAAAATGCTTTCCTATAGCTGTTATATTATGAATATTGATTGACATGAACTCACCTTTTTTCTGAGGGAGAAGGTTTACATAAGCTATGAAAATAGCATCGAATGACCACCAGTTAGTGCCAGTGCAACAAAAGAAACAAATGTTTTCTGGTGGATAAAATTTGTGTCATATCAGTTGCTTATAGTTGAGCGGGAAATATTACTGTAAATGTTTCTACTCATTCACTTTGCATTTTATGCAACACCCTTTTTCAGGATAATGTATTGGGAATCGGTAGCAAACTTGGTTGCCCCTCGTGGCATCTTGGTGAGTAAATTTCTTTCTTGCCAAACTTCGAGCTAAATGCTCCTCGTATTCAATTCACAACATTGTTTCACCCTACTGCTATGGTAAAACATTTGCAGGTGATAACATCTTGTAATAACACAAAAGAGGAGTTGGTGCAAGAGGTGGAGAACTTCAATGATAGAAAGTACGGCGGTAAGGACGCAGACCAAGAAGCAAGCAGCGAGCCTTGGGTCTTCCGATACCTTGATTATGTGCGTAGTTACCCCACGATTATGTTCGGTGGGGTTGAAGGTTCTCGTGTGTGCACTGTTGCATTTCTGCGGAGCTGATATTTGCAACTCGTTATTCCCCTTTGTTTCCGGAATTTTATTGTGGGGGTTCATGTTGCATGTGCTTATTAAAGTGTTTATCTTTTTTTCTTTTCTTTTCTTCTGAGTTAAAGACCCAGTTAGAAGCTTTAAACATGTATGTTTTCATTATAACAGAATTAGAAGCGTTAAGCATGTATGTTTTCTTTATAACAGAATTAGAAGCGTTAAGCATGTATGTTTTCTTTATAACAGAATTATAAGTGTTAAACATGTATGTTTTCTTTATGACAGAATATTAGAGACAAAATTAGGGAAGATATTTATTGCAGGACAGTTGTATAATTGTTCTTTCCCGTGGCTATTGTTTGGATTAGATGCAAGGTAAACTAAGGGCGTGTTTGGTTTATGATTGGAATAGGAATAAGAAATGAAATTGGATTGTATAGGAATGAAAAATGGAATAATAAATTATTTAAAAATATTTGGTTCAATATTGGAATGGAAATCGAAATGAACATTTATAATTTTGAGAGAATTTTGTTTAAGGGAGAGGAGAGTGATGAAGAGAAAGAGAGACGTCTGTGACAAGAGGCTTTGAATAGTTTACTTTCGAATATGTTAATTCAGCATATGAAGTCGGATTAGGTTATAAATGGATTGTGAAATGTAATTCAGGATATGAAGTCGGATTAGGTTATAAATGGATCGTGACATTTACATTTCACAGTGAAATGGGAGTCAGATTTATTCTTGTAAATTAAATTATAATTATCAAAATTAATAAATTTTATTTCGATTCTATAGTCTAAAATAGGGGAACCAAACAAGCCATAAGGTATAAAACTCTTAATCAACTTTTGTAAGAAGATGGTTTTATTCGAGGAACACTTCTCTCCATTGTATAAAACATGGATAGCATCCTACTAGAATCCAACGTAGTTCCATGATTCTGGCTGCCACTCACATAAATAAAAAGACGAGACTAACATGTAGTTCCATGATTCTGGCTGCCACTCACACAAATAAAAAGACGAGACTAACATGTGAAATAAAATATGTAAATTTTTTTATGTAAACTATGAATCATTTTAAATTGACTATCTAGATTTTTAAAATTTTGATTTTACTATCTAATATTTCAATTTGATTGATTTGAGATAGTCAATTGAGTGATTCAAATCAAACAAATTAAGAGGTGTTAGTAAAATCAAAATTTTGAAAAATTGGATAGTCAACTCCAAATAGTTCATAGATCCGATAAGTTATGTACATTTTTAGCAATAAAAAAAACTAGAGAATAGACGCTAATTTTGTGAGCCATAAAACATAGAGAAATACTACGTGTACACTCCAAAAATGGGGCTCATGATTTACTTCCCTCATCCTAAAATTTAAAAATTCTTTGAATTTTTAGTATTAAAAGAAATTGACAAGATAAAGGTCCAATATAGATTTTGGATAGAGGGAGTGTAAAACTTGCTTTTGGAGCGTCTAGCTACCAGTAACGTTACTCTAAAGCATGAGGAAAAAACCACATACTACATGTGAATGACTACGTGGCAAACAATACCAATATTCGTCCCTACAAAAGATGTTTTGTCTTCAAGGACTATCATTATATTCCCAAATTTTCCTACGTTATATCAATATTCGTCCCCACAAAAGATGTTTTATCTTCAAGGACTATTATTATATTCCCAAATTTTTCTACGTTGCGTATGCTGGTGGAAGCCCTCGTCAACAGATCAAGACCTCCATGCCCTTGCAGATTTGATGATCTAAAATAGCTTGAGGTAGTGGCACAATTTAATCTTCAAGCATCCGGATGGAGTTTTGACTCCTTGTATGCGGCTGCACCTATATGTTTCAGCACTTCATAAGGCCCATAAAATTTCAGTGAAAGCTTCAAATTTCTTCGAAGAGAGAAAATCCCATTGATATGGGTTGAAGCCTCTAATAAAGAAAATCGCCCACCAAAAATTCTCGATCAGTGTGATGAGCATCATAATATATATATATATTTCATTCAATTCTGAGCATCTGCTAATTGGCCCTTTATAAGGTGTTCTCCTTTTAGTAAGATATCAGCTCCTACAATTTTTGTCGTGCTACCAACATATAAAAATCGATATGGTGGTTCACAGCCATATAAAACTTGTATGGTGTCATTCTAGTTGAAGATTGTCTAGTGGTATTGCAATGATGGTTGGCCCAAAAAACCCTATTGTGAAGGGACGAGCCGAGGAGTTATCGAGCATTCTTCAAACCCACAAAGCACATAAGTTATATATCATGGACACTTCTACAAGTCTCGCGTGTCCGTATCGGACACGCGCATGTCTGTGTTGTTTGAGATAAAAAAAAAATTCAAAATTCAAATTGAAACCATAGAAGGCAATAAAAAAAATGAGAAAGATTAGTATTTTTCTTAGATGACCAACCATCAAAAAAGGAAAAGAAAAAGAAAAATATATTATTGCCTTCTTTTCAAAATTTTGAATTATTTCTCAAAATGAATTGGTCCTACAATCACTATAAATTAGACCATAGGATCAAAAGAAACGGGGGGTTGGACAAAAAAAAAAAAAGAAGAAGAAAAAAAGCAAGAGAGAGAGAGAGACAAAAATAAAAAAAAGAAGAAGAAAGAAAGCAAGAGAGAGAGAGAGAGAGAGAGAGAGAGAGAGCCTGCCAAGAGGAGGGGCCCCCTCCTCTCTCTCTGATTCGTACACAGAGAGAGGGAGTTGGGGTCCCCTTTGCTCACAGTCCAACAAAAAAAAAGAGAAAGAAAAAAAGGGAGAGAAGTTGAAGGCGTAGCACAACGGCGACGACTACGGCGACTTCGACTTCAACAACGACGACGGCGGCGCGCGAGGAGGCCTCTTGGCCTTTTCTTTCTTCTTCTCCGACGGCGACAATCACGGCGACTTCCACAGTATTGAAGGGTAACGCGTGCATACAAACGGTGTAAGTCCGATTATTTTGTTGGTTTGATCAACCCGACCATCTTCGTGATAGGCTCGAACCGATCAAACTTGACATCAAATCGTCACTTTTGCCGGGCGTATGTATCTAATCTCTATACCGAGCGGCCATCTTCGTGATAGGCTCGACACGGTCGAAGGGTTGATCGAGCGGCCATCTTCGTGATAGGCTCGACACGATCAAACCCGTATACTTGGACAAATATGATAATAAAAAATAATAATAAAAAACGAATGAGCATTATTTTGATTTGCCATCTTCGTGATAGGCATTGCTCGAATCATTCGCCATCTTCGTGATAGGCACGATTCTACTTGATCAACTCGCCATCTTCGTGATAGGCAATATTCGAACAAGATCCCATCTTCGTGATAGGCACGGTTCGATTTGATCGCATCGCCATCTTCGTGATAGGCACATATTGGATCAAATCGCCATCTTCTTGATAGGCGTAACTTGACTTAATCAAACTTCGTGTTTGGAACGAGTTGTCGTAGCAACGTCTCATGAATGCAAAACAAAAAAATTGATGATTCATGAATTTGGTATTGATTTTCAAATCGGGCCAAATTAATTCAAATCAAATCCAATAAAAAAAATAGCAAGAATGGTTTGGAGTTAATAAAGAGCCTAATCTACAATTTATTCATGGGCTCAATGAACAAAGCCTCATATGCAGTCCAATCCAGTTCATGGCCTGAATCTAGCCCATAAACAAATGCAGGCCCAGTCTATATACAAGCCTGAATTCAGCCTATGTACAAATGCGGCCCAGTCTACATACGGGCCGCGAATCCAGCCTGTATAAAAATGCAGGCCTAGTTTACATATGGGCTCCAACCCAGCCCATATATGAATGCAGGCCCAGTCCACGTGCGGACTCCAATCCAGTCCACATACAAATGCAGGCCCAGTCTCCATATAGGCCAGAATTCAGTTTGTATAAAAATAAAGCCCGAACTGCGCACGGGTTTCAATTTCAGCTCGCATACAGATTTGAGCCCAGAATCAAATTTAGAATTCAGTCCATATATATAAATAAATCTTCTCTAGATCAAACCCATATGTAGATTCAGGCCCAAAACAAATAAAATCCAAAATCCAAAGTCTACAAAATAAAATTCAAAACCCAAAGTCTACAAATAAATCCAAAACCCAAAGTCCACAAATAAACTCAAAACCCAAAGTCCACAATAAACCCAAAACCCAAAATCCAAAGTCTACAAAATAAAATCCAAAACCCAAAGTCCACAAATAAACTCAAAATCTAAAGTCCACAAATAAGATGCAAAACCCAAAATCCACAAATAAACCCAAAATCCAAAGTCCACGAATAAAACCCAATTCAATTTATAAACCCACCAAAGCCCAAAAGCATGAAACCCATACTACCAAACTCATATCATTTAGGCACCTCCAACCCAAATTCAATTCAGCCCAAATAGAAAACCGGCCTTTCATGAATTATTTTCATGAACCAAAGTGGATTTCTTTCCAATGGGCTTCTCATGAATTATTTTCATGAATCAAAACGGGCTTTCTAAATAGGCCCTTCTTGTGAATTAATTTTATGGGTCAAAATGGGCTCTCCAAATAGGCCTCTACTCATGAATTATTTTCATGAATCAAAATGAAATTCCATCATTGGCCTTTCTTATGAATTAATTTCATAGGCTCCTATTCATGAATTAATATTATGAATCACGTGAATTAATTTAATGAATCAAATCCAAACCAAATTAACCGCCAAGTTGTTAAACTATGCAAACCAAATTGACCGCCAAGTCGTTAAACTGTGCAAACCAAATTGATCGCCATGTCATTAAACTGAACATCTCAAAATTAATCGACCGCCATGTCGCTAAACTACCGCCATGTCATTAAACTGAACATCTCAAAATTAATCAACCGCCATTAAGCTAAACTGAGCACGTCAACCTCAAAATGACCGCCAAGTCGTTAAACTGAGCAAATCAGATTCGAGCTCAAATTGACCGCCATGTCGCTAAACTGAGCATGCCAACTTCAAATCGACCGCCATGACATTAAACTGAGCATCTCAAAATCAACCGACCGCCATGTCGCTAACTGAGCACGCCAACTCCAAATTGACCGCCAAGTCGTTAAACTGTGCAAACCAAATTGACCGCCAAGTCGTTAAACTGCACAAACCAAATTGACCGCCAAGTCGTTAAACTGCACAAATCAAATTGATCGTTAAACTGCGCAAATCAAATCGACCGCCATGTCATTAAACTGAGCATCTTTGTTTTACCAAATTCATGTACAGTGGGGGTATGCCCCTGCTTAAGCCATGTACTCAGCAAATCATATTAATAAAATTTCATCTTCATGCCTCGGTCTCTTTCATTATCAGCATTTACATTCGGTCTCTTAATCGAGGGTTTCTTAACACTGAAAGTGTGGGGTAATTAACAGTAGATTCTTGAGTCTGTTGGAAGCCATGAACCTATAATTCTGATTTCAAAATAAAACTTAAACAAATTTAATTTGTACCATGAATGACCACTCGCCTGCGGCGGGGCTGGTTCGTTCGCGGCAGACACGTGTCGGACACGCACATGTCCGTGTCGGACTCGTGTCTCATGTGGACAAACCATGGACGCACGTTCGACACAGATCCATTACGCATCCCATTAAAAAAATATTTTTATTTTTATTTTTTTATGCATATGTAATGTAAAATGAAACATATTTTAGTTTTCTGATGAATATATACAATTTTTTTTGGACAATATAAATAAATTATATATGGGGAGAATTTTTTTCTTAAAATATATGAATTATTAATTAAAATTTTATTAACTTTCATTTGTTTGGAAAATATAACAATATTTTAGCAAAACTAATATTTTATATATAATAAATATATTATTATATTAATAATATTATATTTTATTAGCAGTATCCATGTCGTGTCCGTATCCTAATTTTTTTTGAAGTTGCCGAGTCGCCGTGTCCGAGTCGTGCCGTGTCCCGTCTTCCGTGTCCGTGTCCGTGACGTCTAGCACATAAGCGCAACAAAAAATTGGATCTTATGTAGATGAAAATAGATGAGAACGATCATAGAAAATAAGCTTGCTCAACAAAAAATTAGATCTTATGTAGATGAAAATAGACAAGAACGATCATAGAAAATAAGCATGAAAAATTACAAATTAGTAACACAAACAATAAAATACAAGAATACAAAATTTATGTGTTTTCAGCTAACGGTGTGTTGGCCTGTGTCAACGGCAAGACCTCTTGCAAAATTTATGTACTTCAGTCTATAGTGTGTCAACCTATGTCCAAAGGTAAAACCTCCCCAATGCGTTCTTCGATTAATCCACATCACAATAATATAAGGAATATATTGAATTACAAGAATATCTCTCTCAATAGCTCTCTATGTTTTCTCTCAATTTAGGATATAACAATAAAATTCTAAACTCAAATCATGAATTACAAGTGTTTAAAACCTATAACACCAATTCTAGTACGAAACGATCTTCGTCATCCATCCGAGTCCCCGATTCATTTTTAGTCGTCAATCTCCTCATAAAAACCCTCTCCAAGATGTGCTTGAATCATTTCTAATCTTAAAGTACAAAATTAGATCAAGCTGGACTCTAATCCATCTTATCCTGTTCGCCACGACACTAAGTACCAGTACTCGAAAGTAAGTACTGGTACTTGCAACGCCACTAGTGTGTGAAGTAACGATATTCCAAATTGAGTATCTGTACTCAGTACAAACTATAATTTTCATAGGTTCGGGTTTTGAGGAACTCCAACCTGAGTACCAGAACTGCCATGTCTAGGATTCGTCTGGCTCGAACCTAAGGCATAACACCCAGCCATATGTTCACGATTTAATCCATAAACATGGAAGGCCTAATAACATCCTGAAGTATTCAGATAAGTTCACAGACTAATTCACTAAACTTAACCAAAATAATTAAATTAAATAATTCAAGAGTGCAAAATGATTTATAAATTTACTAGTGTTACCCAAAACCGAAAATTGTTATAATTCATAATTCTCATGAAAAAGTTTGTTAAAATAAATAAATCTCAGTCAGATAAAGCTCTGAAAATCTTGCGTATCCTCTCAACGCATTCACCCCCCCCCCCCCCTCCTCCCTTGAAAATTCAAATCTGCAACAACAAAATTATATATGTATAAAATTATATATGTGTAAGCTAATACACTGCGAAATTTACGACTAAAGTAAATATGAAACATAAACCATAGGCATATAAACAATACAAGGAGTCTCATTCATTTAGTAATTTTTAGTTCATATTTTCTTTTATTTGTTTAGCCCCATTGGTGTGCATATAAATCATGGGAGGACTAAAGATAAAAAGTCTCGTGGCGAACGTCACGCCCCGGGTTATAACGGAGCCCGATGTCAGGGACTTAGAAAAATTCTGCGCAACCCGGTCCCTGGCCCAACTCCGCAAGCTGAAAACGGGTCGAAATGGGTTGACGGTGAGACCCGAATCCAGCCCGCTTTGAGAGAGTAAAGGGTTGCATAACCGCTGCCATAAAGCCTCATTATCCCTTAGAAAAAAACTGCCAAGAGGTGGAGAAACTCTTGGGCTTGGCATTGATGATGGCTCATTAAGTGTAGTTAATGAGTGAGTTAATGGGTGAGTTATGGTGGCTAGGTTCATTGTATCTATTAGCCTATAAATAGTGGGTGTGTGGCCAAGGCCAATGTACACAAGAGCGTGTATGTGTTGTAATCCTCTTTTCTAAGTAATTGAGAGTACTTAGTTTTTTTGGCTTAACCTCTATCTCTCTCTTTTATTCCCTTTGCAAATACTTAGTCGTAGGACACGAAGGTCCGGGCTAGCAACAGGAACAAAGGCTTGTCCATCTTTGCGGAGAAAGGTGGGCGCAGCACGGGCTTTGCGAACAAAAATGCTAAGGCCGTGACAGTTGGTATCAGAGCCGGTTCGAGCAAGGAACCATGTCAACGTCCGATGCTGGAGTTGTCGACGTTGGAGGCGACCCTCCAAGGCAGCCCTCCAAGCGGGGCAAGAGCAGGGAGCCGAGGGCTCTCACGAGGAAGGCCGCATCGTTGGAGGACCGCCTTGCACTGTTGGAGGACGTCATATTGAAAATGGGTGAAAGGTACACCGAAATGGCTGAATCTTTTAACTCGTTTAATGACGAAGTCCGCAGCATGGAGGAAAGCATCGCTACTGCGATGGAGACCTTTCGTGGCGAACTTGAAAAGCTTCAAGGCAACATCACTCGTCGTGACGAGGAGCGGAAGAAGCTGGTTGAGGACCTTCTTCCTCGGACCGACGAGATCGAGGATCTCAAAACGCGAGTAGCGATCCTTGAAAAAGTGGTGGCACATGGACATGGACCGCAACGAGAGATTGCTTCAAAGGTACGTGTCCCTGAGCCTCAAAATTTCAGGGGTACTCGCGACGAAAAGGAGATCGATAACTTTCTGTGGCACATGGAGCGCTACATCAAGGCGCTGCGGCTGGACGACGAGGAGGAGAAAGTCCAGGCCGCGTCCATGTACCTTGCTGACGACGCGATGCTGTGGTGGCGTCGGCGATCTGCAGAGGCCGAGAAGGGCCAATGCAACCTGAAGACGTGGGAGGACTTTGTGCGCGAGCTCAAGGCGCAGTTCTACCCCGAGCACGTCGAATACCTTGCGAGGAGGCAACTACGACGGCTCAAATAGACCGAGACGCTCAAGGAGTATGTCAAGGAATACTCCAAGTTGATGCTGTCCATCACCAACATGGCGGATGAAGATCGCTTATTCCTGTTCCTTGACGAGCTCCAACCTTGGGCGAACAAGGAGCTTGTGGGGTGCGACGTCAAGGACGTGGCCTCCGCAATCGCCTTGGCGGAGAAACTGCCCGAGTACGAGCGGGCAGATCCATCTCGCAGCAAGGCACCCAAAGCGAGCAAGGCTAAGGGTGGTGGAGACCGCCGCAACCAGAAGGAGCAGCGCAGGGGCCGCAAGAAGGGTCCTGTGCCGCCGCCAAAGAAATTGACGTGCTACGTCTGCGGCGAGAACCATTGGGCGAGGGACTGCCCAAAGAAAAGGTTAGTGAATGCTGTCCAAACCGAGCAGGGCGAGGGAAATGCGGAACCGACAAAGATGGGCGCGCTCAGGCTCGTCAACGCGGTTCATGGGCTGGCAAGCAGCAGCAAGCCCCTCAACAAGGAGCTTTTGTACATCGATGTGACCCTAAACGGCAGGGCCACATGAGCGCTGGTGGACACGGGAGCCACGCACAACTTCATTGCGGAGGTGGAGGCCAAACGGATTGGCCTTTCCCTTGAGAAGGACGCAAGCAGGATCAAGGCCGTCAATTCTGAGGTACGACCTGTTGCGGGCGTGGCCAAGGGCGTGGCCATTGCGGTGGGACCTTGGAGAAGAACTGCAAATTTCACCGCCGCACCCATCGACGACTTTCAAGTCATACTAGGTATGGACTTCTTAGCTTCGTCGAAGGCAGTTCCGATGCCACACCTTGGGGCCTTAAGCATCATGGAGGAGGCGGCCCCATGCATGGTCCTAGCCAGCCAGGAGAAAACGGTAAGCACCCAGACCCTTTCTGCCTTGCAGTTGCGAAGGGGTGTGAACCGTGGCGAGATGACTTACCTTGCGGCCATCCGTGAGGTGAGCGACGAGGGCCTCGAGGAGGAAGGCCTTCCGACGGAGATTGAGGCGGTCTTGGCAGAATTCCAGGATGTCATGCCCAAGGAGTTGCCTAAGCAACTTCCACCCAGGCGGGAGGTGGATCATGCCATCGAGCTCGAGCCAGGAGCCAAACCGCCAGCGAAAGCGCATATAGAATGGCCCCGCCAGAGCTCGAGGAGCTGCAGAAGCAGTTGAAGGAGCTCCTCGATGCAGGCTTCGTTCGACCGTCGAAAGCACCCTATGGAGTTTTGTTCCAGCGGAAGAGCGACGGAAGCCTGCGGCTCTGTATAGATTACAGGGCGCTCAACAAGGTAACGGTCAAAAGTAAGTACCCTATCCCTTTGGTTGCAGATCTCTTTGATCAATTGGGCGGAGCGAAATACTTCACCAAACTCGACCTTCGCTCTGGGTACTATCAAGTGCGGATTGCGGAAGGAGACGAGGAAAAGACCACGTGCGTGACGAGGTACGGGGCCTATGAGTTCCTTGTTATGCCGTTCGGCTTGACGAACGCGCCGGCGACCTTCTGTACGCTCATGAGCAAGTTGTTCTATCCCTACCTCGATCGCTTTGTGGTGGTGTACCTCGACGACATCGTGGTATACAGCAACACCATGGTGGAGCACATCGAGCACTTGCGAACCGCTTTCCAAGTGCTGAGGGAGAACCAGTTGTTCGTCAAGAAGGAGAAGTGCATGTTCGTGAAGGAAGAAGTGCACTTCCTTGGCCACTGGATAGGCCAGGGCCTGATTCGTATGGACCAACGGAAAGTGCGAGCCATCTGCGAATGGGAGACCCCAACGACGGTGACCGAGTTGCGGTCTTTCCTTGGGCTCGTCAACTACTACCGCCGATTCATTGCGGGCTACTCTGCGAGAGCAGCCCCGCTGACGGATCTGCTGAAGAAGAACCACTCGTGGGTTTGGACCTCTCAATGCGCGGAGGCATTCGAGGACCTCAAGCGAGTGGTGACGGAGGATCCAGTGCTGCGACTACCCGACTGCAGTCGCACCTTTGAGGTACACACTGATGCCTCCGACTTTGCCATTGGCAGTGTTCTCGTGCAGGATGGACACCCCGTCGCCTATGAAAGCCGCAAGCTCAACGACACCAAGCGGCATTACACCGTTCAGGAGAAGGAAATGACCGCTGTGGTGCATTGCTTGCGAACCTGGCGGCACTATCTGCTTGGACGCAAGTTCGTGGTGCGCACCGACAACGTCGCCACGAGCTACTTCCAATCGCAGAAGAAGCTGTCGCCTAAGCAGGCGAGATGGCAGGATTTTCTGGCGGAGTTTGACATGGAGATGCAATACAAGCCCGAGAAAGAAAACCGCGTGGCCGATGCACTCAGCCGCAAGGCTGAACTGGCAGCTGTGTGGCAGCTTCGCAGGACGCTCCGCGATTGACTTCGTTCAGGAATCGATGAGGACCCTATCGCTCAAAATCTGGTGCAGCTCGTCAAGGAGGGCAAAACGCGAAGGTTTTGGCTAAGCGACGGGTTGCTCCTCACCAAGGGGCGACGGGTGTACGTGCCCAAGTAGGGCAACCTTCGCCGCGAGCTCATCAAGGAGTGTCATGACTCTAAGTGGGCGGGCCACCCGGGTCAGAAGCGGACCTTGGCGTTGCTCGAGGCCGCCTACTTTTGGCCGCGGATGCACGAAGACGTTGAGGCCTACGTGCGAACTTGCTTGGTGTGTCAACAAGATAAAGTTGAGCACCAGTGACCTGGCGGACTCCTCGAGCCTTTGCCTGTGCCTAGCCGTCCGTGGGAGAGCCTCTCGGTGGATTTCATCTCCGCATTGCCAAAGGTGGGGGAGCTTGGGTCCATTCTGGTGGTGGTTGATCATTTTTCCAAGTACGGGACCTTCATCGCTGCACCGACCGATTGCACGGCTGAAGAAGCGGCACGCCTCTTCGTCAGCCACATCGTCAAGCTTTGGGGGATCCCCGCGAGCATCGTGAGCGACCGCGACCCCAGGTTTACTGGCAAGTTTTGGACCGAGGTGTTCAAAATCTTGGGGTTCGAGTTGCTCTTCTCCACCAGTTTTCACCCGCAGACGGACAGGCAAACGGAGCGGGTGAACGCTCTGTTGGAGGAGTACCTGCAGCACTATGTGAGTGCCAACCAGAAGGATTGGGTGCATCACCTGGATGTTGCCCAGTTTTCCTACAACTTGCGGCGCAGCGAGTCTACAGGCTGCAGCCCATTCGAGTTAGCCATCGGGCGACAGCCGTTCGCCCCTCACACGGCTGCTGCGGGAGAGCAGTTCCGCAGCCCTGTTGCTCTTCAATTTACCTCTAACTTGCAGGAAAAAGGTGAAATTGCGAGGGCAAATTTGGAGAAAGCGGCTCGACGGATGAAGAAGTGGGCTGACGAAAAGCGTCAACCTCGGGAGTTCGCCGAGGGAGACCGCGTGATGGTCAAGTTTCAGCCGTAGCAGTTCAAGGTCCTGCGCAAGGTGCACAAGGTACTGCTGCGCAAGTACGAAGGCCCATTTACCGTCGTCAAACGAGTGGGCAAAGGCGCCTACAAGCTGCAGCTGCCCGCGAACCTCAAAATCCACCCCACCCCGTCTTCCATGTTAGTAGGCTGAAACTGTACCACGAAGACGCGGAGGATCCGAGCCGCGGTGTGTCGCAGTGAGCGCCTGCGACTATGGTCACTTCGTTCGACAAACAAGCTGAGTCCATCCTGGACACTCGGCTGATTCGGCGACGTGGAGTTCCGCCGAGTCCTGAGTACTTGGTGAAGTGGAAGAATCTCCCCTACGGCGAGGCTAGTTGGGAGAAGGCGGACACACTTTGGCAATACCAAGCACTCATCGACGAGTTCCAGACGCAGCGCGCGACGAGGACGCCTGCGCATTAGGTGGGGGAGAGTGTCAGGGACTTAGAAAAATTCTGCGCAGCCCGGTCCCTGGCCCAACTCCGCAAGCTGAAAACGGGTCGAAACGGGTTGACGGTGAGACCCGAATCCAGCCCGCTTTGGGAGAGTAAAGGGTTGCATAACCGCTGCCATAAAGCCTCATTATCCCTTAGAAAAAAACTGCCAAGAGGTGAAGAAACTCTTGGGCTTGGCATTGATGAGGGCTCATTAAGTGTAGTTAATGGGTGAGTTAATGGGTGAGTTATGGTGGCTAGGTTCATTGTATCTATTAGCCTATAAATAGTGGGTGTGTGGCCAATGCCAATGTACACAAGAGAGTGTGTATGTGTTGTAATCCTCTTTTCTAAGTAATTGAGAGTACTTAGTTTTTCTGGGTTAACCTCTATCTCTCTCTCTTTTATTTCCTTTGCAAATACTTAGTCGTAGGACACGAAGGTCCGGGCTAGCAACAGGGACAAAGGCTTGTCCATCTTTGCGGAGAAAGGTGGGGGCCGCACGGGCTTTGCGAACAAAAACGCTAAGGCCGTGACACCGAGCTCGCCAACAGATCCGCCGCACACACGAAAAGTCCGTACATATGAAACGTTTAAACCTACACAAATATGAGAATCTACAACATCTACAACCAGTACATCAGATCTGAAGTAAAACTGCTAAAATTAAAATATAATCTACTGTACATACATAATCCCAAAATGGTACATCTCCAACATTAAAAAAAATCACCTCACAATGCGGAAATAAAATACATATGTACAATGCACTACTCTCAAAAGCTGGCAACTATAGGGTGCTCCACTATCACCATCTGTAGGGGCAAGGAAGGTACTAGCTCATGACGCCCTTATCTCGAGCAGACACAGGTAGAGAAATAGGGGCTCTGCAAGAAAAGATCAGTAACAGAGGGCGTGAGAACTACTAAAACGAGTAGTCCTCAGTAAGTATCATCAACCGACGACGACGACCTATCCACTAGGTCTAAAAGAGACGGAAAGTAAAGAATTAGATAGACAGTAAAGCAAGAAGTAGTAAAAGCTGGAAAGAAAAATCTACAGCTACTATATTTTTGTACTACTAGCGCTCAAAATGAAACTATAAGATATAAATGAATGCATTAACTAGCTAATGGTGCTCACTAACAAATCCCAATCCACGTGACCGCCTCAAGGGTCTGGTCAAGCCTGCACCTACCTACTACCACGACACCGCCTTCGAGTGTGATCGGCCAAATGTAGGTCGCCCCGAGGATCTCTTGCCACACCCGTACGTGGACTATCCACTAATTAGGGCTGCTGCAACATCAACGCACTAAAAGCCAAGCTCTGAAGCGGCACCCGAAGGGAGCGACCCCACTGAGTATAAAAGTGGTCTCTGTCGAGCTCAAATCTGACTCATGCAAGCTGTAGTCAATGCTGATGATCAATCAGATCATCAAATAGTAATTCATGTGCTCCAAGCACAATCCAATACAAAACTCGAAGATCCGAAACCACCGTCAACCCCGACGGCACCGTACTATACAACTCACTCTAACAACTGCTGTAAAGATCCACTCGGCCCCTCAGCACGAGCGTAAAGTCATCCTACGCTAATCCGAATGCTCACAACCCTCTAACCAGTATGAAAACAAGTAAAAATAGTTAATGAAGCGAAATACCAACAGTGGAGCATCGGGGTGGTATAGTGTAGATTTTAACATGGACAAGGTTCAATTTCATTATATAAAATTCCCTATATGCAGGTTTACTACGCTCTAAACTAGGAATCTAGTATCACACATGAATCCACACTCAGTTACTAACCAACTGAGAGCTACTATATCTCTACATGCCCTAGTGATGTTATAGCCAAGTTGCTAGTTAATCAAGTTAATGTGCAACTACATTTGTTCACTGGCAGGACAC
Organism: Puya raimondii; assembly: GCA_016920855.1. Taxonomy (NCBI): domain Eukaryota; kingdom Viridiplantae; phylum Streptophyta; class Magnoliopsida; order Poales; family Bromeliaceae; genus Puya; species Puya raimondii. The sequence continues at coordinate 47,719,086 of JABWPP010000049.1, forward strand.
AAGTTACATGGCACTACAATACTTAACTACATTGTCCACCAGGTACATTGCTATTGAATTATGACTAGAGTACATGATTAAACCAGCAATTAACCAAACCCATCAATTAAGTCTACTAGTTAGCCACTGCCTTCAGAGAAGAATCACACTATAGAAATAGTAGGACTTATAAAGTTTTCGGCGATTTCAACTTACCTCGGATCGCTAATCCTACAACGGCACAAGGTGAAACTTCACAAGCGCCTTCCAACAGCTGCAAATCACTTGAAAGTGAAGGAAAATTTGGCAAAATCCATCAACAAAGCTGCTGTAACCAAATTTGTAGTTAAATTCTATTGAATCTCCAATTAAGCCCCAAGTTGGATCAACTTACCTCACTAAACCAGCAATGAGGTACCCGCAGCTTCCAAGAAGAAGGACCCAGCTAGTCCATTATGAATCAGCTCCAACAAACACCAAAATTCAGCAATTCAACTGCTAGAAGGAATTACAACTCCAAATTCCAATCCAAAATCCAACAAAGGTCCAATTCGGTTCAAGAATCTCAAATTCACCTCAACTAATCTGAACTCCAGCTGGTAATAGTTCCAAATCCTCAGGAATTGAAGGAATAACAAGCGAGGATCCTCCAATTCTTTTCAACTAGAAGCATCAGAATCGAAAATTTAATGAATCCATCAATTCCTACAACTTCAGCTCAATTTCAAAATTACAGAAATTTCCAATCAACTAACCTCAATTTCTAGCTGGTAGGAGGTTCTAGCTGGGCTCCACACTTCTCTCTTCCACACTCAAAGCTAAATTTCTAAATTTAATCCTCAATTGCTGGCCCTGCTGTTGGTGATACTGCTCGCTGCTACTACTGCTTGTGCTGCCAGTTGCTGCAGGTGAGGCTGGCTGCTACTGCTGAGGATGTGGCAATGGTTGCTACAGTTGCTTGCCCACAGAGATGGAGAAAAAGAAGAAGAAAAAGAAGGCTTGGCGTAGCTTTTGCTACTACCATTTCCACTGCTGCTGCTGTTTCCTGCTAATCTGCTGCTGCTGCCAATGCTGGCTACTAGCAGGCTGCAGCTGCTGCTTCCAATGCTGGTGCTAGCAGGCTGCAGTTGCTGCTTTGCTAGGTTGCTGCTGCTGCTGCTGAGGATGTTGCAAGGCTGCAGCTGCAGCTGCAGCTTGCAAAGAAGGAGAAGGAGAGGATGATGCTGGACTTCCTGCTGCTGCTCGTCTTCTTGATGCAGCATTACTGCAGCTGCACTGCTGTTGGCTGCTAGTGGAGTTGCTGCTGGCAGCAATGCGCAGGGAGGAGGGAGGAGAAGGAGAGGAGACGGAAGAAAAGGAGAAGAATAGAAGAAGAAAGATAAGAAGTGAAGTGAAGAGGAAGGGATTTCAGCTGGGTTGGCTACATGCCAAAATCTCCAATTAAGGGAGTTCATGAAGCATCCAATGCCCCCAAGGCTCAAACAAGAGTTATCTTGTTCAGCTGAAATTGGCTCCACTTAAGAGTCATTTATAATGTCCATTTCGTGTCAAAATGATTTCCACTTGATCCGACATTTTACAGAAGTATCGACCAATTGCCTAAACTATAATCCTACAATTGAATTCCCGGAACACTACAGCGAATGTTCACCCACGCATATAAACCGTGGATACTCCAAATATAAAAGTCCCATTGTGCATGTTCACGCATGGAGTTCCAAAAATTATTATCAGCTAATAGTTATTCCTATTTAATCTCATTAGTTTTTTCAAATTTTATGTTTCATGTCCCAACAATCTAAACAATAAAACATAAACATGCATAATAGTCCCAAACCACAAAAACAAGTGCATTAAATAGTCTACTTACCTTGATTCAAGTTTTTAATTGTTGTGGATGGCCTGCTGTCCTAGAGATGTCCCAACACCAATTCATGGCAAGCAAAATCCAAAGCCGCTAATTAACCATTAATCCCGTCACAGAAAAATTAATTTTGCGATCAAACAGATCACAAATCTCCAAAGACAATAACCATGCCTTCGTGGATATATATATATGTCACGCCCCGGGCTAGTTCAAGATGCGGAAAAACGTGCTAATTTTTTTTTTTTTAAAAGCCTAGCCCGTGCCACGTACAGACCCGCCACAAATACAGGGTCCACTGTACACACGGACAGAGCCTCCCCTGTATTTGCACGGCGTCCAACAACAAACAACAGGATCACAACCACCATTCATTCATCCCAACAGCACATCAACACAACGAGAGATTCATACAGCTAACAGTCCTTAACCTGTATGAATCTAAGCAAATCCTTAAGCGAAGGATGATGCAATGCACAAGCAACAATCATTCTAGAAAGCTGCTCCTTACCCAGAAGCTTTAGTTTGAAACCCTAATCTCAATCATTGAAGAAGCCTTTGAAAACTGTTCTCCACACGAGAACTCTCTTTTTTGAAATCACAAAACCGAGCAATCAGAAATCCATTTGAAAACCGTTTCCCACACGGAAACCTTGTTTTACGACGCTACCACGAGGGGTAGAAAACCGAAATGCTAGATAACGAAACGATTGAAAAGCAAGGATACAATCAACTAGTCCAAGCATGCAGTCATCACACAAGCATATAGAATGAATCCACAACATAAGCATGCTAGAATTTACAACGGGGTAACTGAACCACACATTACATCTATCAAATAGAGGTAGGGGAATAACCAAATCTGGGGATGTAGCCTCACGAGTCGGAACCTCTAGAGCTACTATCTAGGCGTGCCTCGCAGCGTCCCGACACTCACCACCCTGCTCACCTGAAACCTGTAAAGGGGGTGGGGGGTGAGAACATGCACGCATGTCTCCCCTCCCAGTGGGTACCGCAAGCCGACGAAGGCGAGGTGTACACACCGGCACGAGGGTCAACAAAAGATAGATATGGTAAACAGTAGCAAAAGTAAAAATGAGGCTGAACCTATAACAGAAATAACAATGCTACTGTAAACAACTAGTATGCATCAAAGGGGATAACCACAAAGTGAACCCAATCTATAGCCACCAGGGGGTGGCCCTGGCACTGTCACCCTGCTCAATCCAACGGCACCATCCATCCCGACGCAATGCTCGGGGCCACGGGTCGGTAGAAATTCACGACCCTTTTCCGGAAAAGAACACCTCTAAACGGTGGATCAGACCGCGGTGTACGTGAAGTGCGGGAAGAGCTGTGACGATCGACGCATATGCTCAAACCACAGAACGGCAACAAGCCGAGAAGCAACCAATAAACCACAACTAGGATCGCTCGGAACAACAGGCGATCACCTCCGACCAACTGGGTCGTCTCAAGGAATATGCAAGCCACACTAGGATCGCTCAGACTGACAAGCGATCCCCACCGACCGACTGGGTCGTCTCAAGAACATGCAAACCACACTAGGATCGCTCAGAATGACAAGCGATCCCCACCGACCGACTGGGTCGTCTCAAAGAACATGCAACCCACACTACTCTACTATCCAAGCACGCATATGAGTAGAGTCTACGGGAGTCAAGTGAACTACTAACAGAAAAGCAAAGGAAGGGATAGAAAGGTATCACCGTAGTCCACTGAACCGACTCCGGGTCGAAGTACCCACCTGTAGGTAAGATCCAATCTAACACCGACGGCTCTCGGGAACCGCGACAGGACCTACGAAAGACTCACAGGGTCAAGGTCCACCAAGTCGACGCTAAACACAAAGCTCTCACATCCCGAAACCGACGGATCGCCCGGGAAACCCACCGGGGCGATCCCGAAACCACACAAAGCCCCCGAGGGGTACCAAACAGCCAAAAAGGTCCCTCGCTGTCCCTGAACACACTAAACCAAGTGACGGGACAGCGAGCACAAGCTCGGGGTGCCACGAACATCAAACGCACCCGTAAAGGCTTCCCGGGTTCCCGAAAAGTGCCGATTTGGCACCGGAACCCCACATCACTCATCCGCTGTCCTCGGAACTTCGGGACAGCGATGAGGAACAGCCAACAAGGCTAAACAACCAAGCCAAGTCGCTCGCGAAAACAGCGAGTGAGTCGCACAACTAGAAACGTGCGTTTCGCCGATTATTTCATCGAAAAAACGCGTCGGAAACGAATCCGAAACTCCACGAAGGGCGAGGGGGTTGGACAACTAGTCCACAGGGTCCCGAGGACCAAACCCTTGCTGCCCACAGCGTCGTAACGCTGCCACAAGCGCCTAAGTCCCAAAACAAGCACAATATACATACATACAAGCGCTAAAATAAGCCGTTCGAGCAACCCGTTCGTCCGCTCGACCTTCCGCAAGCACCAGCGGATAGGTAGCGACGTCACGGAGACCGTGCTCACTGTCCCACTGCGACAGGACCAGTCGCAAGCCGGGAAATCCCATAAAAACAGTGAGCGCGCGCACACAAGCAAGCTTAACTAAGGCCGTGTGAGCAAGCCGTACATCCGCACGACCTTCCGCAAGCACCAGCGGATCGGCAACGATGTAACGGAGGCCATGCTCACAGCCCCACTGCGACAGGACCGGTCGCAGTCCGGGAAAGTGCATAAAACAGCGAGCAATAGGTAAAAATAGCCCGACAAAGGCCGAACGATAAAACGGCTCAACGAAACCCAAAACTAGGGTGAGCACGGTGTTCAGCACATCGCTGCGATCGTCGGGCTCACCCTCTCGAGCTTCGGGAGTCATCGGAAGCGACAAACAAGCAAAGAAACCTAAAACAGAACACTAAAGCACCCTGGCCGGAGCAACTAGCTCCGGCCGGCTGCCGGCCGACAAGCATGGCCGGCGGCGGCCAGGGGTGGATGCGGGGGAGGCAAGGAAGAGGGGGCTCACCTCAGGTGGCGGCAGGGACCGGCGGCGGCGGCGCGGGGAGCAAGCCTGCTCTCGGGTTGGCAACCCGAGACAGGGCACGGCGGCTCCGGCAACAAACGGCGACGGCGGCCGGCGGCGACGCGAGCACCGGCAAGAGGAGGTCGCCGGCCGTCGGTTGGGAGGTGACCGCGACAAAAAAGGGCGGCGGGGGTGGCGGCGGCGGCGCGGAGCAACCCAAGCTGCGGATGCCCTAGCTGGCTACACCGAGCCCGCGGCGGCTCCGGCGGCGCTCCGGCGGCACGGCGATGGCCGGGGAAGGAGGAGGCGGCGCCGGAGGTCCCGAGGGTGACCAAGCTCACCCTCTCCGGCGTCGGGAGGCGGCGGCGGCGCGGCCCCACCATGCTCGGCCCGCAGCTCCTCCAGCAGCAGCTCCAGCAGCCCAGCGGCAGCTCCGGCGGCCCACGGCGGCGGCTCCTGGCGGCGGCTCTCCACTCCGGCGGTCGTGCCACCTCAGGGGAAGCCCACGCATGGGTTTCCCCTGGGTGCACACCGCAGGGAGAAGAAGAGAAGAAGAAGAAGAAGGAGAAAAGAAGAAAAGGGGGAGAGGAAGATGGCCGGGGCTGCTCCGGCCAGGCGGCGGCCGGCAGAGCTCGGGGAGGAGGCTGAGGGGCAGGGGGAGCTCGGGCTCACCACCTGGGAGCAGGGGAGAGAAGAGAGTGAGAGAGAGAGAGAGAGAGAGAGAGAGAGATGGAGTGTAAAAGGGATAAAGAGAGGGGGTTGAGTGAGCTTTACTCAAAGCTCCCTCTCAGCCAAAACCCTCCCTCTCAAGTAACAAAATCCTCCCAGGCCCCCTACGATTCGAAATTGCGCGAAAAGGTGCGAAAACGGGGACCCGATCGCGAAACATAAAACGTAACGTTCGAGCGATCAGCGATAAAGATGCAATAACTTTTAATCCGTGCGTCGCACGCCGACACGGATTGCGCCATCGCGTTCAGTACTGCCGAAACATCGAACTTAGCATTTTGGATTGCCAAAATCGGACTCCGGATCGCGCCGTTAAGCCGTTCTCTCTCCGCGACGAAAAACCAAAACCAACAAAAACCACTAAAATCACTTATATACATATATATATATATATATATAAATACCTGTATATATATACGTATACAGGTCAAAAACACAGTATCAGGGGAGAGAAACATAGAATTCCAAATTTCCAAAATTCGAATTCTCACAATATATATATATATAGCAAGGCTACTGTGCTATTAGAAGCACAGCAGTCCATGTGCTCCTAAGTTTCTAACCACCTATCAAACTTGATGTGTGGTTAGGAAGAGAGAGAGAAGAGAAATTGAGGAGAAATTGGGTGTCTCAATTTCTCCTCTCCTTAAATTTCTCTCCAATATCTCTTCTCTCTCTCATTCTAGTCACCCATCAAACTTAATGAGTGGTTAGAAACTTAGGAGCATAAAGACTGCTGTGCTCCTAATAGGACAGTAGTCCTTCTCTCTCTCTTTCTATATATATATATATATATATATATATATATATATATATATATATATATATATATATATTGCCAGAAATCTGCAGCTGTGAAAATTGCGTAAATTAGAGTTAAAACCAGAAAGTTGCGGCCTGTTTATGCGTTGGTCCCTGAATTCTTGCGAAACTGCAAAACAGCCCCCACAACCTATTAAATTCACTTTGATCCCTGAATTCTTGCGAAATTGGAAAACAACCCCCGCAGTCTATTAAATTTCTCTATCCGCCCCAAATTCCAGCAGAACATGTCCACCACAAGACCCAAGAACCAGCTATTTTCTCATATAATTTTATCTAAAAAATATTCTCAAAAAATTTATAAAAAGATCTATAAACATTGCCATATTTTTCATTGACATTATTCCATCAAATATATAATCAAAGTCTATTTAATGTTGATCATATGAAAAACTAATTCATGGTCTAGAGTGACTGAGATTACCCAAAATCTAAAATAATTCTCTTATCTGATTATTTTCTTCTTCTCTTTCTTCTTCCTTTCTCACCCATGGTCACCATGGTTGGCCAAGATCCGACCAATCTAATGACGACTCATTTTCCCCCCCAAATCTTCTGTGTGTAACTTTTTCGACGAAAGATCCTCCTTGCTCCGACCATACAAGTACTTCCCATTCCAAGATCTTGCTCTAACTTTTCTCTTTTCTTAGGTTTTTAGGGCTTTTCTTTTTAATCTGAAATTTAGCCCTTTTATTTTTTTTTAGGCTTAGATATTCATAATTATCATTTAAATCCTAGCCCCATTAGGTTTTCAATCTTTAATTGGTTCAAATCCAAGATAAACACAAATCCTCCAAGATAAATACAAATCCTATTTAATTAACCCAAATGATAAACACAAATCCTATTTAATTAACCCAAACTGGGCCGAATGGACTGTTTATTACATTTTTCTCACCTTCAAAGAAATTTCGTCCTTGAAATTTAGCTAAGTCCTCAAAGAAATAAGGATGGTGTTTTCGCTCTCGTCCTCCAATTCCTACATCGCCTTAGCGTCCCCATGATGCGCTTTACGAAATTTCACCATTTGAATAGTTTGTTTCCGCATTACATGCTCTTTATTACCTACAATTCGTGCGGTTGTTCCTCATAATAAAAGTCTTCTCGAACTTGTAATGGGGTGTAGTCGATCACATTACTAGGGTTATGTACATACTTCCTCAAATGACATGTGGAATACATTATGCACACCCGAATATGTAGGTGGTAGTGCCACCCCGTACGCCACTTATTAATGTGTTCTAAAATCTCAAAAGTCCTCACATCATATGGACTTAAATTTTCCCTGCTGAACTCTGATTCCCTTCTATTATTACTATAAATTTTTTGTCGGTTTTGTACTGTTCGAAGTCGCTCCTAAATCAATTTCACATCCTTATTGTTTATGCACAACTTTAGGTCCTGTTAATTGTCGCTCTCCTACCTCATCCCAACAGATCGGCAATGGACACTCCTGTGTCATATGAGGCCTCAAATGGAGCCATATGGATAGTTGTATGATAACTATTATTATAAGAAGGTCATCGCTCTGTGGGTGGTATGTGGAGTTAAGATCCAACTTTGTTCCCAAAGTATGACTTAAACTCTTCCAAAATCAAGAGACAAAGCAAGGATCCCAATATGAAACAATCGACATAGGAATTCCGTGCAATTTTACTATTCCCTTTAAATAGATCTCCACAAACTTCTCCATACTGTAAGTCACCTTAATTGGCAAAAAGTGCACCGATTTTAGTCAATTGGTCCACGACAACTCACAGTGCATCATACTCATCGACAGTACGTGGCAATCATTCAACAAAATTCATTGTGATATTTCAGCACTTCCACTTCGATATCAGCAATGGTTTTAAAAGCCCCGCGGCCTTTTGGTGCTCAGCTTTCACCTGTTATCATTCATGTTATTGAGACACATGCCAAGCTATATCCGTCCATCCCAATCTACCAAGCTTTCACTTGTTATTGAGACACATGCCAAGTTATTGAGACAACGGGCCAAGCTTTCTCCTATTATTAATACATTTTTGTACTCCTTGGGTGTATAGAATATGCTCTAGAATGCACTTCCTCCAGAATTTGTCTTTTAAGGTCTACGTCATTTGGAACACACGACCAATTTCCATGCTTCAGCGACCCGTCCTTATGAATTCTAAAGTTTCGTGATTTACCTACTTCCACCGTTGATTTGTATTTGCTTAATAATCAATTCGAGTCTTGTGTCGCCTTAACGCGGTTGATCAAGGTGGGTTGCACACTGAGTCGAGCCAAATGGCTCATTGAGTTATAAATCATCGCCACTAGATCCAACCTCCTCATGTCCTCCAAAATACCGCTCTCACACGTCACCAAGGATGAGCATCAGCTACCATATTAGCCTTTTCCAGATGATACTGAATTGTCAAATCATTATTCTTCAATATCTCAAACCATCTACGTTGTCTCAAATTTAATTCTTTCTGCTTAAAGAAATTCAAATTTTTATGATCGGTGTAATTAACACATTTTTTTCTTGATAAAGATAATGGCACCAAATCATAAGAGCAAAAACTACTATTGCTAACTACAAGTCATGTGTGGGATAATTCTGCTCATAAGGCTTCAACTGCCTCGATGCATATGCAATCACTTTCCCTTCTTGCATTAGCACATACCCCAAAACCCGCCATGATGTGTCACTATATACCGTGAATCCCTCGCCGCTCACTAGCAGCACTAAAATCAGAGGAGAGGCCAATTGATGCTTAAGTTTTTCAAAGTTGTCCACACATTTTATTTTTGTCCGCAGAAACTTCACCCCTTTCTAAGTAAAGTGAGTCAATGGGGTTGCCAAATAGGAGAAGCTTTCCACGAACCTCCTATAGTAACCAAATAAGCATAAAATACTACAAATCTTTGTGACTGTAGTAGATCGAGCCCAAACTAGAACAACCTGGACCTTTTTCCTATCCACAGAAACCCCATGCTTTGAAATCACATATCCCAAAAAAGAAACCTCTTTGAGCCAAAAATCACATTTCTTGAGCTTAGCATAAAGGTTCTTCTCCCTCAAAGTCTGCAGAATGATTAGTGGATGATCCTCGTGCTCCGGCATATCCTTCGGGTAGATAAAAATAGACCACGTCTAACACAATCATGAGAGCTCTTTTGGTCAATCGTTATATCCTCAATGATACTCTAACTCAACATTATCTTTGTCCACGAATCCTTTATTCGATTACTATAAGCTCGACAGGCAAATAGAGCAACAACGGGATACTTTTGAGAATCATGATCAATGCACTTACAAGACAATTAGAACAATACAAATTCAAAATCATCTAGCACCCTATTATGAGACATCTCCAAGGAAACTTTACGATTGTCTCAAACACATATGCCAAGTTTAAGAATCAACAAAATTCACATTCACATTACGCTATCAATATACTCAAGCACATTATCATTGTTAAATTATTATGAAAAACACGTATATTCGAGGCAAAAGCTGAATTAGTATTTACACGACCCTCTATTACATTTAATATAAATAGATCATGGTTAGGATCAAGAATTCGACAGGCCAAAGCCTCCCTATTCCTTCCAATAATAGTAGTGTAAACTCCAAGCTTTTGTTGTCTATAGAAGCGAACATCATAACACTTCTTGACTAGCATCTGCACGAAAATTAGGTTCCCCCTCATATCGGGGGCATACAACGCATCTGTGGGGACAATTATCTTTTCCCACAATAAGTTTGTACGTGCCAACAACTTGCACCTTTGTGTGTGTATTCATCATTCCCCATGTACATGTGATACTCTTTAGGATCGACTTGTTGAATTTGCAATAGGGCCTAATGTGCCCTAGCAATATGTTTGTTGGCACCAAAATCAATTCATCATCTGTCCACGCATGAGGAAATATTAATACATTTTGAGACCATGATCAGATGTCACACTCCGGGTTGCAGCGGAACTCGGGCTCACCAACAGATCCGTCGCATACATAGAAAGCCCCGTGTACACAAAGCAAAAGAAGTACCTGCAAGCAATCCTAAAGGCTACAACTAACAAATATCAGAGCTGAAATAAAACTGCTAATAACTAAAATATAGTCTACTGTACATACATCAGCACAAAGTAGTACAAATAATACATCTCCATCAAGTACAAAACCACCTCACACAACTGAAAGTAACTACAAAAAACATGCTAACTCAGTCGACTAGGTATGTACAATGAAGTACTCCCAAAATCAGCTACTACGGGTGCTCTTCTATCTTGGCCAGCACATGCAGGTAGGGAACTAACTCGCGACTCCTTTACCTCGATCAGAAGTAGCAACAGAGGTGGAGGGCTCTACAACAGAGGGCGAGAAAACTACTAAAAACAAGTAGCCCTCAGTGGGTACCGTCACCAACGACAATGACCTACTCACAAGGTCTACTAGAGGCGAAAAGTAAAGAAGTAGATAAACAATACAACAAGTACTAAAAGCTGGAAAAGAAATCTACAGCTACCATGGCTCTATACTACTAATGCTCAAAGTGAATCTACAGGATATAAATGAAAGCATCAACTAGCTATCGAGTACTCATTATCCAAACCCAATCTAAATGACCGTCTCCAAGGTCCAGTCAAGCCGGCACCTACCTACTACCACGGCACCACTCTCGAGGGTGGCCGATCAAATGTAGGTCGCTCAAAAGGACTGCTACAATATTAATGCGTAAAAGCCTTACTCTGGAGCGCCACTTTGGGGAGCTACCCTACTGAGTAAAAAGCGTAGTCTTCGTCGAGCTCAAATCCGGCTCATGCAGCCTGTAGTCGATGTGAATGATCAATCAGATTATATAACTATAATCCACATGCCTCAGGCACAATCCAAAGCAAAAATTAATGATCTAGGATCACCGTCAACCCAGACAGCACCCTACGATACAACTCAGTCTACCAACTACTGTAAAAATTCTCTCGACCCCTCATAACGAGAGTAAAGTCATCCTACACTAATCTTAATGCTCACAACCCTCTAACTAGTGGTGAAAAAAGGTAAAAATAACTAACGAAGCTAAATACTAACGACGGAGTATCGGGGTGGAATAGTGCAGATTTTATGCATGTTTATAGTCCAATCTCAGCATATAAAATTCTCTATATGCAGGTTTAAGGAGTTCTAAATCAGAAATTTAGTATTTCACATACATTTCTCATGATTCTAAGCTAGAACATTCGAGTTCGATAAGTAAACAGCATGCATATAGAATTAATTGGACATAGAAGGCAATTCATAGTTTTTGGTAAATTAAACCCATCTCGGGAGCTAATCCAACCACGGCAGGGAATCGAAGCCTCTCCTCACTGCCCCAGAATCAAGAGAAACTCCTCCAAAATCTAGAAATGCTAGACAAAACTTAGCTAGAGCAACGAAGGTCGAACAAGGTCATATACAAGCATTTCGGTTATGAAAGATGGAATTTAGCTCAAAAGTAATCCAACCTACCACATATACCAGCTAGGAGTAACTCTATCCACAGGAAATGCAAGAAGAACTTGTTAGAATATATTTAGCATGTATATATTGCATTACATATATAACGAGACATACATAGTATATGGTATATTCTATATATAGTATAAGGTTACATGATAACAAAGGTTGCCATGTATATGTCTCTTGTAATTATATATTCACATCAATGAAACCCTAAAAGATCAAGCTCTTTAGCTATCTTTCATGGTATCAGGGCCAAACCCTAATTCTAGGGTATCGCGATCCAGTGCCACCTTTCTCCCTTACCGGATCTTATCAGTATTGATCATTCCTTTTCTTCCCTTCCTTCTTTGTGAGTGGATATTTCTTCTCTCAAAATAATTTACCTTGCTGCTACAGTATAAACACTATAGTACTAGCGCTACAGTAATTCCAGCTATAGTATTGGCGCTACAATAATTTCAGCCTATTTGTGATCTCTCTTTTGCCTCTTTGTGATCTCCTCGCTTGTTTTTTTGGTGTTTTTGGTGTTGCTCGGCTCATCTTTGGCGCTCGACTTCTCTTCTACTTCCTTGGTACCTGTCGGTTCCTCTTGTGCCGCTGGGTTCATCTTGGTCCTACTTGACCCTGGTGATATCATATTTATCTATTGGTAACTTCTGACCTTTCCTTTCTCTTGTGGTGGTATTTTTTTCTAGTGGCAAACATGTCTTCATCAACCTCTACTCTCCTAGTCATTAACATCAAAACTCTTATGCCGTTAGAACTCACTGAGTCCACATATTTAGTGTGGAAACAAGTTTTTCTTAATGTTTTCGAGAGTTTTGATGTTGTCTCACATGTGATTGGGACCGGTATTATTCCTACTCAAGTTATTAAAGCTGTTGATAAGAAAATAATTATGAATCCTGAATATTTAATCTGGGACAAGACGGACACCACTATAATATCTTGGATTAATGCTACTCTATCCCTTAGTATTCTATAGATGGTCGTATCCAGCTAATTTAAAATAGCTCGTGATGTGTGGAAAGTCATTGAGGCATACTTCCTTGACAAAACAACCTCTACAGCCTTTTCTCTAAAATCTGAGTTACGAAGTATCAAAAAGGGGTGAATGGCGATGACTGACTATATGCAAAAAGTCAAGTCAATTGGTGATGCCCTTCAGGCAATTGGTGAACCTGAGTCTGATCATAATTTGGTCATGACTGTTCTTCTGGGGTTACTAGAGGACTACAGAGGCTTTGTAAGCGCTCTTAATACACACAGGACAAAACTTACCTTCGAACAGCTTCGCCCACTCCTTATGCAAGAAGAAACTGAGGTTCAATATCGTGTTATCTTGACGACACCACCTATTACTTCTACAACTAATGGTGAAGCCTTCTATGCAAATCGTGGTCGAGGCAATGGCGGAGGTCGTGGGGGTAGATATTGCGGAGGCCGAGGACAGCGTGGTAGACATAACTCTAATCCCGACCGTAGATCTTATGGAGCGTATCCACATCCTCAACCTAGTTATAACCAATTTAAATAACAGTCTACTGTCTCCCGATCTGGCACAGTGTCAGATTTGTGGAAAATTTAATCACTCTGCTCTTCAATGCAGGTATCATTTCAATCATTCCTTTGTTGCAGATGATATCCTACAAACTTTCGCTGCCATGAGCCTCCAAGAGCCCGGTGAGGAGGTTTGGGCAACATAAGATTCTAGTTGGTAATGAAAATTTGCTAAATATTACTCAGACAGATGAAACACATTTGAAAACTTCTTCCACTTCCTTTGCTCTTAAGAATGTTCTTGTTGTTCCTTGTATTAAACGGAATTTACTCTCTGTTCGTAATTTTGCCATGAAAACAACTCTCTTTTTGAATTTGACTCATCTAGTTTTGCTGTGAAGGACAAGGAAATGGGGAAGGAGCTTCTCAGATGCCATAGCGCTCATCTCTCGTCTCATGAGGGGCGGCCTCTTGATAATCCGTATATCTATCATCAGATGGTTGGTGCATTACAGTACATTACTTTCACACGGTCGGATATCTCCTATGCTGTCAATGCAGTTGCTCAGTATCTTCATGCACCTCGCGAGCCTCACATGCAAGTTGTCAACTGTCTTCTTCGTTATATTCGCGGGACACTATCCTTTGGCAGTCCTATCTCTCGCTGCGATAATCCCCCGCTCGTTGCCTTCTCTGATGCTGATTGGGCTAGTTGTCTAGATACATGCTGGTCCACTTCCGGCTATTGTATCTTTTTTGGACCTAATCTTATCTTATGGTTGGCAAAGAAGCAACCTACTATTTCCCGCTCTAGTTCTGAAGCAGAGTATCGCGCTGTGGTCTATGCACTTGCTGAGACCGTTTGGATCCGACGTCTTCTTCGTGATCTTGGAATCTCCCTCTGGCGATCTATTTGTATCTATTGCGACAATCTTAACAGCACATATCTTGCTGCCAATCTTGTCTTACATGCTCGTATGAAGTACATTGAGCTTGATCATCATTTTCTAAGGGAGAAAGTTCAATAGGGTGACTTGGATTTGGTCCATATTTCTTCTGATAAGCAACTGGCTAACATCTTCACCAAGCCCTTGTCTACTTCCCCTTTTTTAACCTTGCGAACCAATCTTCGCATCCGTGCAAAGAATGCTTAGCTTGCGGGGGGATGTTAGGATATATTTAGCATGTATATATTAGATTACATATATAACGAGACATATATAGTATATGGTATATTCTATATATAGTATAAGGTTATATTGTAGCAAAGGTTGCCATGTATACGTCTCTTGTAATTAATATATTCACATCGATGAAACCCTAAAGGGTCAAGCTCTTTAGCCTACTTTCAGAATTGATCAAATTCCACTTGTGATTCAGCTACAAGAATCGAATGACAAAAATTAACGAAAATCCAACATTATTTACAATTTCAGCAAATTGCTCAAAATTGTTCCAATGTAACTCAACTAACCTTAAAGATCAGTTAAGGAAGGCTCTAAATTATCCGCATGTGGAAGAGAAACCAGCAATATTCCAGGAAGAGCTCAACTAAAAGAATTGGATGGAGAAAATTAAAGGAATCCCAACAATGTCCCAAAAATCAGCTCAATCCTCCAAATTACAACAATTCCACCTGCACTAACCTGGTATTTAGAAGAATAATTAATCCCCCAAGCTCTCCTCTAACTCCTAAACTATGAACCGGGTCCAATTTGCAGTTGGAAGCCTCACATTGATATTCATGAGAAAAAGCTCACCAACTCAATTTGGGCTGCTACATTAACTTCCGAGCGGCCGAATTGAGGGGCTGAAGTTAAAAGACTCGATGACTCAGAACGTGAATCCACAATGCTCGGTAAGTTTAAATACTATTGATGATGATTTATGATCATATACATATGTTTGGAAGACATTAGAATAGGTATAAATTGATAAATATTCAAAACTGAAGTTTTTCAATCCTAATATGATTCTAATTGTTTCCAAATCTATAAATAAGATGGCAGCTTTTTTAAAATCAGTTTTGCAATCCTAATATGATTCTAATTATTTCCAAACCTTTTTAAAATCAGTTTTTCAATCCTAATCTGATTCTAATTGCTTCTAAACCTTTTTAAAATCAGTTTTCAATCTTAGTCTGATTCGGATTGCTTCCAAGCCTATAAATAAGATGTGGGGGTATCTCTAAAATATAGAAAAAAGTATAGATTATCTTTTTGAAATCTTAGAAACTTGTTGGGTGCTTTCTTTCTCATCTCCAACAACAAGTTTCTATCGGATCAATTCTTGAAACCCTAATTTCTCTTTCTTCGTAGAGAATTGATCTGGCTACTGCTTAGAGACATCTTCTATGGTTCTTTCATGATCATCTAAGCAATAATTCATCACCAACCCTATTCATCTTGCTCCGGACGGAGTGCGCTCATGGATTCGAGTGGGCGTCATGGATTCGACGTGTTGAAGGCTTCGTGGATTCGAAGTTGATTGTTTCGTGGATTCGGAACGGGGTGTTCATGGATTCGAGCATGGGCGTGGACTAGCCATTGGTGTGCGCAAGATCCATAGAAGATAAAAGAGTGGTTTGAGTCCGTGGAGTCGATAATCACCTAGTACTCTTTTATTTCATAGTGGATTGTCATCGCGTGTTGGTCCCATGGGTTTTTTACTCCTAGTTGGATTTTTCCACAAAAATCTCGGTGTGGTATTTTATTTTGTGCACTTATTTTGATTGCATTGAGATTTATGTTTTTGGCCTATCCACCTATTAACGCCCCTCTAGGTGATTGATAGTATCTAGATAGATCCTTGGGATCCCCATAACTTACAATTGGTATCAGAGCGGGATCTAGATTTTTCGATTAATATGGGTGAGGGTGGTAGCATTAATCGATCTCCACTCTTTGATGGCACAAATTATGCTTATTGGAAGTTTCACATGAGAGCTTTTCTAATCCCCATCATTGAGCGGGTTTGGCAATCCGTTGAATTTGGATGAAAACATCCCACCGAAAAGGTCGATAATGTTGACATCCCCAAACCTCGGAATAAGTGGAGTAAGGAAGAAATTGATTTATCTTCTTACAATGGTAGGGGAATTAATTGCTTATTTAATGCTTTAAATCAAACCGAGTTTTCATGCGTCTCAGTGTGTGAAACGGCGAAGGAGATTTGGGATACTCTCCAAGTTACGCATGAAGGAACTAGCTTGGTAAAGGTTCAAAAACTCCATATGTTAACAAGCAAATTTGATTCAATTCGTATGGAGAAACATGAAACCTTTACTGAGTATTATACTCATCTACAAGATATAGTTAATACATGCACAAACTTAGGAGAGAAGATCTCGGAACCCAAAGTTGTAAGAAAATTTTTGAGAACTTTTTTCGAAAGATTTCGTCCGAAAGTTGCGGCAATTGAAACGGTTAATCATCTGGATGAGATGAGAATAGAGGAATTAGTAGGTGCTTTAAACGTATGAAATAATTTTTCCTTCTAATCAATCTTCTTCCAAGTCTTCTTCTAAAAGTACAGGTGTTGCTCTCAAGTCTATCAAGGAGGAAAAGGATGACTCGAATTCCGATGAAGAAATTTCTTTTGCCAACTTTGAACACCAATTGGCGCTTCTTACGAAGAAATTTCATCGAAACATTGGGAAGAACAAATCCAATTACGCCTCATCAATAAAACATAAAGCCTTTTCCAACGGATCTTCAAGTTCAAAATCCTCAAAAGACAAGAAACTTGCAAAAGCCTCTAAAGAAAAAGATGATTTTGAAGGAAAAATTTAATGTTACAAATGTAAAGGCTACGGCCATATTTCAACAGATTGTCCCACTAAGAAATCCTATAAGAAGAAAGCTTTGCAAGCTAAAACTTGGGACGATTTTACTTATGATGAATCGACCTCAAGTGACGAGGAATAGAATGATGCTATTACTTTATTTACTCATACTTCTTTACCTCCATCTTCAGCTGTTTGTTTATCTTCTATTATTTCTGACTCTACTTCTTCTGTTTTGCATGAAACATCGAGTGATGGTGACGAGAGTGAGGGGGAGTCGGACGATGACGACTTAGCCACTGCGTACAATCAACTACTCATTGAATCAAAGAAGATGGCTAAGCACAACAAGAATCTAAGAAAATGCTTACTTGAGCTAGAAGATGGGAACAAAACATTGAAGACCACCACTAAAGCTCTTGAGGAGGAAAGGGAGTTGATATTGAAAAATAAAAAATCCTCCAAGAGAAGCTAGACCAATCAGAGACAAGAAATAAATTACATCTAGAAAAGATTGGCTTCCTTGAGCAACAATACAAAGAAACCCACACTTCCAACCAAGTTTTGATGGAACAAGTCCATCAACTCAAATCCAACATGCAAAAGTTCTCCTCCAGATCGAAAAAGCTTGATGACATGCTCGGATTGGGTCAAACGGATGAACTTGGCGTTGGGTATGAAAGAACTTATGTTGAGAAGGTTAAAAGTTCAACATCTAAAGTCTCAACACACTTGAAAGAGAAAGTATGCCATAGATGTGGAAACAAAGGTCATATCAAGAAGACATATCCTAGAAAAGGAAAGAATACTCAACCGGCAACATCTAAACATCTATTGGCATCTTCTAACACTCGACAACCTTCACAAATCCAAGAGCAACTTCAAAAAGGTCGAGTACCTAAGATCAATCGGAAGTTAAAACCACAACAAAAAATCCTTATAAAGCTGAATGCGACGTGGAGACAACAGATTGATCAAAAGTCAAAACAAACGGCGCCCAATGTCAACAAACCAAAACGACCAATCATGCGACAAGTTTGAGCTCGAAAAGGTGATATATTTTCTTGTCTTAAGTCTTAATTTGTTTTGACTTCATGTAATGCTCTGATCAGTTTTGTTGCATATCTTTTTTATCATTGCATTACATTTTAGGTTGCTTTCATTGTTACCATTTTTTTTTTGTTATTGTTTTTTAAAAATTCATTGGATGATTACAACATTAAAGAGTGCTATGAACATCTATAATTCACTTTCATTCACTCCTGGTTAATCTCATATTAATTATCTGTTTTACTTTATTTTAATTATTTTTATGAAGACAATTTATTATAGGAATTCTTAACACTTTATATTCATCAAATTTAGGTAATCATGTGTAATCTTTAGGCACTCAACTTATTTCGGTTGTGAGTATTGAATTTGATGAATGAAAATTTACTAATAGACTAAAACTTGTCAAATTTTCTTTCAAATAAGAGATTGTATATTTGAGGGAGAGTTAAAATAAAAAAAAAGGGAGAAACACTCCAATGATATTAAAAAGATGTGGAAAGAGTTACATCCTAAAAGGGAGTGTGAAAACTACCACCACATGTAGGAAAGAGCTATCACCCTGGTAGACCGGTAATTGTGTGAAGCTACTACATGGAATTCTAATGCATAATCGAAAATGTTGAAAAAAGTGATCATATTTAAAAAAAAATTCGGCGTAATAAGGTGATATATTGAAAAGATGCTCAAAGAGCCACCCCCGGTGCATAATTTTCTTGGTCTCAAATTTGAAAGTTTATGCAGCAAATTTATGTCATTTGGTGAATCTCTATAAGTCATCTTTATAATCCGTTACATCTTGATAGTTTTTGAGCATTTAGATTATTTTTGATGACTTAATTTTGAAGTATATATAAATTAAGAAATCTTGTAATATTTTATCTACATCTTGGTGATTTTGTAGTAAAACTTTTAATTTTTATAAAATTGATGTGGATTGAAAAAAATTATGTGAATTTATTGTGTTCGTGCACTAACATGGTTTTCACAATGCAATCATCACATTTTGACAATTTATAACAACTGATTTCAAAATTGAAAAAAGTTTTTAAATTTCGTATTACTATTATCTTGCATTCCCATATTCATATTCGATGTCTCTCTAAATCTCTCTATTTTGATGCTATTCTTTTGGCAATTTTTGACAAAAAGGGGGAGGGATATGAAGATTTTGAAAATTTTAGAAAATTTTATTAAAAATTTTATTGAAAATTTTATAAAAGAAAAGAGGGAGAAAGATTGTGACTGTTTTTGAAGTTAGAGATTTTGATTAAATTAAAACTTAGACCCATGAATAAAGGGGGAGAGATTTTGATATTTTTATCACTAACTTTGTTCGTGGAAAAAGTAATTTTTTTGCAGGTCTTTGAAGACTTCAAAACTCCAAGTGTGTCTAAGTCATAGAGTTTGTTCTAAGAGTTACAAAATGTAATTTTGATTTTATTTGGATCTTTCACGCGAGAAGTTCATTATTTTGGTGATGGTAATGAATTTCAAATTTTCTTTTTGGAGAGATGAGCATTGTAAGTATTTTTATGTAATTTTGGATTTCACGAAATTGCCAAAGGGGGAGATTGTTACGGATTTTATATTGGCATATTTCGTGAAGTAAGTCGGAGTCTTTAAGGTTCAAGACAGAAAAGATGAAGTTAGAAGACTCGATGACTCAGAACGTGAATCCATAATGCTCGGTAAGTTTAAATAATATTGATGATGATTTATGATCATATACATATGTTTGGAAGATATTATAATAGATATAAATTGATAAATATTCAAAACTGAAGTTTTTCAATCCTAATATGATTCTAATTGCTTCGATGTAAGTTTTAAATGAATATTGATAAAATGATTTATGATCATAAACCTTTTTATCAATTTTTAATGTCTGATTCTAATTGCTTCCAAGATATTATAATAAGTATAAATTGAAATAAATATTCAAAATCTGAAGTTTTTGAAACCCAATCCTAATGGAGAATTGATTCTAATTGCTTCCAAAACCAATAAAATCACCAACCCTATTTTTCCGGACGAAGTGCGCTCGTGGATTCGAGTAGGTGTCATGGATTCGACGTGTTGAAGGCTTATTCGAAGTTCATCGCTGATTCGGATTGCTTCCAAGCCTATAAATAAGATGTGGGGGTATTTCTAAAACATAGAAAAAGTATAGATTATCCTTTTGAAATCCTAGAATCTTGTTGGGTGCTTTCTTTCTCATCAGCAACAACAAGTTTCTATCGGATTAATTTTTGAAACCCTAATTTCTCTTTCTTCATGGAGAATTGATCTAGCTACTGCTTAGAGACATCTTCTACGGTTCTTTCATCATCATCTAAGCAATAAATCATCACCAACCCTATTCATCTTGCTCCGGACGAAGTGCGCTCGTGGATTCGAGTAGGTGTCATGGATTCGACGTGTTGAAGGCTTCGTGGATTCGAAGTTGATCGTTTCGTGGATTCGGAGTTATGATACCCAAGGATCTAATAGGTAAACACTTAACCTAGATGGGGGGGCGGTGGGGTGTAGGGGGCCTAATAAAACAACCAACTCGATGCAATAAAAATAAAAGCGCGGAAAATTAAAGCAACACACCGAGCAATTTACGTGGGAAAACTCCTAAAGGAGTAAAAAACCCACAGGACCGATCACACGAAAAATCCACTAAGAGAAATAGAGTACAAGGTGATTTACCGAATCCACGACTCAACCTTTACCCTAGACTTGAAGTAGATCTCCTTCGTTGGTCCCCAATCAATCGAACTCCTCCGATTGATCACACCGCGACTCCTCGCAGCAGCAACGCTCCGTTTCCACGAGCGTCCGCCGAATCATCGGCTTCACGCGAAATCCACGCGCACTCGCTCCATCCGGAGCCTCGACAAGAATACTTGATGGTGATTTCAATGCTTAGATAAGCAACAGATATGAGAGGTAGTATATCTAAGCGACCATCGACTCGATTCTCAGATAAAATCAGAATCTAAGCTCTAAGAACCAAGTCGACAAGAGAGAGAAAGAAACTTGTCATTAAAAAGTGAACGAACGGCTCCGAGACAAGTTTCTAGGGTTACAACAGGTAAATCTCTCTTAGGTACGTTTTAGAGAAGCCCCCATATCATATTTATAGGTTTAGGAGACATAGAATCAGATTAGGATTGAAAACCTAGGAAATCAGAAAATTTCGCCGGGTTGGGGTCCGGACCGCGGGTATGGGGTCCGGACCCTGACACTGCTCAGGCGTTTCATTGTTCGGACCCCAGCCATCAGGGTCCGGACCCGGTCTGCGTAACTGCTCAGCAGACCTACGGGTTCCGGACCTCAGCTTCCAGGGTCCGGACCCGGACTGCGTGACTGCTCAGCAGACCTACGGGTTCCGGACCTCAGCTTCCAGGGTCCGGACCCGGACTGTAAGACCATACGTTTCTGTACGGGTTTCGGACCTCAGCTTACAGGGTCCGGACCCGGTCTGCGAGATAGCAATTTAAACGTACGGGTTCCGGACCTCAACTTCCAGGGTCCGGACCCGGTCTGTGAGACAGCAAGACCAGCTTACGGGTTCCGGACCTCAGCTTCTGGGGTCCGGACCCCGTAACATGAAATTGTCCGATTTCATAGAAAAGAGTTTAAAACCTATTCTAATGCCTCCAAACCCTTAAAATATGTCTATAACTCACCATCAACTATTTAAACATACCTGGGGGACCACGAGCTTGATACATGAGTCCTTGAGCCTTTGAAACTTGACATCTTCTTTTTCGTCCCTTCAAGACTCCACATGACTCTACGAAATCCGCCAATAAAAAAACCGTAACAATCTCCCCCTTTGGCGATTTCGTGACAAAACAAAAAATACATAATCGAAGCTTATTTAGATACAAAAAGCAAAAATAGAATTTGTTGCAATCACCAAACAACAAACTCTACGCATGACCGATCCAATAAAGTCAAACGTACATCCAAAACAATTCCTAATACAAACTCTATGACTTAGACATGACCAGGAGTCTTGAAGTCTTCTACGTCCTGCAAAAAACAATACTTGACAAAATAGAAGATTAATGCTATGAATGACACAAGAAATACACAAAGGAAAGCATAGTAAGTATAGGCACTAAAAGTCCGAGTGTATCTCCTAGCTCCTAAGTCAAGTGGCTCCTAAGTCAAGATTAATACTACCCTCGATTACCCTCGATCTCCCCCTTTTTGTCAGAAAAACGCCAAAACAGCACAAAGATACAGGCCAAAATAAAATGAACAAAGTGACGACAAAATGAACACCACAGCCATAAAGAACTAGACAGAGGCATCATCTGGCGGAGGAAGATCGGCACTGCAACAACCAAGTTTGTCAAAAATCGCCTTCATAATCCGCTCAAGTGTACTGAGCTTCTTAGTGATCTTCGTTTGTTCAGCACCAAGACGCGCCTGCTCAGACGAGAGACGGTGAAGCTCATTCGAGATGCGTTCTTGCTCGGAGGACAAACGCTGCTGAGCACGAAAAATAGAAGTCACCGAGACATCGTCCTCAGAGACATGCCCAAATGGCTGAGAAGAGCTTGGACGCGTACGAGACGAACTAGTAGGGCCGACCGCCGGGGAAGAACGACCAGTAAGTCGGGATTTATTTAACGTCATCTCATTGATCTTCCCAAGACTATGCTCATATGTGGCGCAATGAGTATCGACCCCCTTTTGTCGTAAGATCCTTATAATGATCATCGGATATGGAAGACGATCAACCTGATTCGAAGTCTTAATTTCCTTTGCCATGCGATGCCAGATTAGAAAAGGTATATTCAGATTGATGTTCCGTGCCGCGGCCTCAGCAGGATGGCCAACCAGGTACATGTAAAGCAACCGCTCCCAACGGACCACCTTGGTGTTCATAGTAGGCAGGATATTGTACACCACAATGAAGTTCAGAAATCTATACTCCGGTCGTAGTTCTTTGGACATAACAGAATTTCCAGCCGACATCGTGTCCGGAGGGCACACACCATTAATCACCTTCCGCCAGTCACGAAGGGACTCCAGACCGCCCCGAAGATAATCAACACCGTCGGTGCGAGCCTCCATACTAAGGGCCGCAGCAATCGTCTCGGGAGTGACATCCAATGTAACCCCCCGAACAGTAGTCAAAAAGACGTAAGGCCCACCTTCTTCATCGCGAAGCGACCCGGCGCGCATGTAAAAATCGCGAATCAGTTCCAAACAATAACCGGTCCGCTCAGGAAAAGAGCAAATGTTGGTGAGGTTACCATCCTCATATAATCGAGCAAAAGCAGGAGCTTCTTCAATGAGCTCCTTAACCGCGACGTCGCGCTCGCCAACACACACTTTAGATGAATACATCGTCCTGCGCTGTGAGGTAACTGGTGCGTCATGCTGCGACGGACGCCGGGGTGGCTCCGAAGTCGGTTCCCGAATATGGACACCCCCCGGACGCCTAGTATTCCTCTTTGGTAAAAGCTTCTGTTTACCCGGCCGCTTTGGAACCACCGGTTCCTTCCCTTTTCGCCTATGAACCACCTCCGGGGAACAAGGAGCAGTTTCATTGTCAGATCCCTCGGAGCCATGATACTCAGACTCTGTATCAGGTGAGCGGCCGCGTTTATGAGCCATAGTCTTTTTACGCCGCCCACCCTGACCAACACCACTCATGAGAACAGCCAGCACCAACAACCAGGTGAATACCATGTTGAAAACACAATCCCTGTCAATTTGTTAACACTGGCGCATAAAGAAACTGATGTTTAAAAAAAATGGAAAAATCACATCTAGAGGGTCCTAGGGCCATAAGGAGTCATGAGAAATAAATATGCAACAAGCAATGTGACCCAAAAGCAGAGACATGCAGTTTCAGAAAAACACCAAAAGCAGTTCGAAAGGCCGAGTCGAAGCAAATCTGAGCAAATGGAACGTGCAAAATCATGCAAAACAGTATAGAACTGAGAATCACGTCAAGATGAACCGAAATACGATGCAAATCACAGAATAATACCAACAAATGTAAGAAAAATTATAAAAATCACATGGAAAACAATGATGGCAGGCTTGTTGCAGGAAGAACAGAAGAGAAATTGGAGATACTCACAATGAGATGCACAAATCCAGGCAAGAGATGAAGAAAAACCCCTGTTCTAGAGAGAGAAACACCGGAGCAACAGCATAAAAAAAAAACGAAGACGCTGCGAATAAAAAAAAAGAAAAGCAAAAAAAAAACCTATATGCAGGTTCGAGCGTGGGGTCCGGACCCGGTCGAGCGCGGTCCGGATCCCGCAAAGTTTTTTTTTTTTTTAATTTAAAAATGAAATTGAGGGCACACAAAAAAAATATCAGCAAATGAACACCATAATAACGAAAATATTCCATGATAACCAAATCTTAAAGGATTTCTATCGATATATCAAAAACTGTTATAGCACATTTTGAGGAAACGGATCGAAACAAATCCTAAAGACTAAGCTTTGTTAATTGTAACATATCACACAAGATCTTAAGCATATGAAGACTATCAAAACAGCATGTGGAAGGGAATATTGAATAGAAAAGTCATAAAGATGAGGATACTCAAGATAATACCTCAAAAAGAAAGGAAACAGCAATAAAACCCAGGGAGTGGCTCTTTGAGCATCTTACATTAACCACCTTATTTCTTCGGGAGAGTGGCTCTATGAGCATCTTATAGAGACAATCACACCAATTATCTAGGTTAATACCTTTAGCAAGTGAAACTCTCCCTTTTTTTTATATATATATTATAATGGAATCGCACAAATCATATAAACCATGTGGTAGCTGCACACACTACCCGGACGACCGGGGTGGTAGCTCTTTCCTCCATGTGGTGGTAGTTTTCACACTCCCCTAATAGGATGTAACTCTTTCCACATCTTTAAAAACATATAAACTAATCAGAAAAACTCCCCCTAAATATCTGCAACCTTCAATCTGAGGGATTAACAAGTAACTAATCAATAATGAAATTGCTATTCACATTCCCATCAACATTCTAATAAGATAGTAAAGATATCGAAAGGTCAAGAGAATATGCCAAAATTAACTAAGGTAAGTAGCAGAATTTGAAAGGATAGTGATCTCAAAAGCGTATAACAAAATGAGATATACAGATAACAATCAAAGAAGAGAAGCATACCATGAAACTATCAATGTTATGATAAGCGATTTGCTGGTATTGCAAAGTGTACGAAAAACAAAAATAGCAATGGTAAACAGAAAGACATGCCATGCAGAAAAAAAAAAAAATTTGAACAAGAGTTGCAAGGAATAAACAAAAAATATGCATGACTATGGCCCGAAGAACTTATCTAGAGAGATGGATTCATTCCAATTGCTTTTCGCAAATGTAGAAAAAGTTTTTGATCCAAAGGTTTAGTCAAAATATCCGCAAGTTGATCATCAGTTGAAATGTAAGCGAGTTGAAGAGAATTCAATTCAACTAGCTCACGCAGAAAATGATATCGAAGATCAATATGTTTTGTTCGAGAGTGTAAAACAGGTTTTTTTTTTGAAATTTGTATGGCGCTGGTGTTATCACAAAGAATGGTGACAGTACTAGAGGGAATACGATAATCACTCAGTAAGCTTTTCATCCATAGTAATTGAGTGGAGCAACTTCCTGCAGCAATGTATTCTGCTTCAGCAGTGGACAGGGCAATGCAGTTCTGTTTCTTACTATGCCATGCAACTAGACAATGACCTAGATAGAAACATCCGCCACTAGTACTCTTCCGGTCGTCGACAGAACCAGCCCAATCAGCGTCTGAATACCCAATCAAATCAAGTGATGTTCCCATCGGATACCAGATACCATGATTCACTGAACCTTTCACATACCGGATGATGCGTTTGACAGCTGTCAGATGAACCTCTTTGGGATTTGCTTGATAGCGGGCGCAAACTCCCACACTAAACGCAATGTCCGGTCGACTAGCAGTCAAGTAGAGTAAACTCCCAATCATACTCCTATAAAGCTTCTCATCAACACTTTTCCCCTGGGCATCCACACCAAGACCCTTGTTACTCGTGCCCATCGGAGTAGGGAAGTCCTTTGAATTCTCCAAACCAAATTTCTTCACTAATTCTTTCGCATACTTGGACTGACAGAGATGAATCCCTTCATCAGTTTGTTTTACTTGAAGTCCCAGAAAGTATGAAAGTTCACCCATCATGGACATCTCAAATTCACTCGTCATGACCTCGGCGAACTTTGCGGCATCTTTGTCTTTAGTTGCACCAAAAACAATATCATCAACATAAATTTGTGCCACAATAAAATCATCTTTCAAATGTTTCACAAAGAGAGTTCTGTCAGCTCCCCCTCGGTTATAGCCCTTATCAATTAAATGTTTAGTCAAACGTTCGTACCATGCTCGCGGAGCTTGTTTGAGTCCATAAAGTGCCTTTTTCAAACGGTAAACATAATTTGAATGATTTGAGTCAATAAAGCCTTTTGGTTGTTCAACATAAACCTCTTCATTTAAAAAACCATTTAGAAAAGCACTTTTCACATCCATTTGAAATAATTTAATTTTGTAATGACAAGCTATTGCGAACAAAATACGAATAGACTCAAGACGGGCTACCGGAGCAAACGTTTCATCAAAATCAACTCCCTCTATTTGTGAATAACCCTGCGCAACAAGTCTGGCCTTGTTTCGAATTACAGTACCTTCCTCATTTTTCTTATTTTTAAAAATCCATTTGGTACCAATTACATTTTGCTGCGCAGGGCGTGGCACTAGTTCCCACACGTCGTTTCGTAAAAATTGACCAAGTTCTTCTTGCATCGCATTTATCCAATATTCATCAAGAAGAGCTTCAGCAATATTTTTTGGTTCAACTAAGGATACATAACACGCAAATTCACAGTCATGTTGTCTCCTTGTCCGCACACCTTGATGGGGATCTCCAATTATATTAGACAAAGGATGATCTTTGGAGATTCGAGACGTTGAAGGAGTAACCGATGTGTGAGGAGCTTCGTGCGGTGAAGATGCATCAGAAGATGCAGTAATGTCATGAGAGTTAATAGAATCAGGTGATGCAATAGTTTGATCATTCGAATCATCATCATGAGAATTTATTGTAAAAGGAGATTCAACATTATCATTCAAATGCAAATCAGACATGGATTCATTCAAAGAGGTAGCAACGGAGAAAGCTTCATCTACTTTTACATTAACTGACTCTATCACAGTCTTAGTGCGCAAATTGTACACACGATAAGCACGGCTAGTAGTAGAATAGCCTAAGAAATTCCTTCGTCACTTCGAGAGTCGAATTTGCCAAGATTTTCACGATCTCTAAGAATATAACATCGACTCCCGAAGACACGGAGATATTTTATATTTGGCTTTCTACTATACCACAATTCATATGGAGTGTTTAAGGTACCCGGGCGAAGGTAGACTCTATTAATTATATAGACAGCCGTGTTAACTGCTTCAGCCCAAAAGTGTGGAGCAATTTTCTTGCTATGAAGCATAACACGCGCCATCTCTTGCACAACCCGGTTCTTACGTTCAACCACTCCATTTTGTTGTGGTGTGTAAGGAGCAGAGAATTCATGTTTTATACCATTAGAAACACAGAAATCAATGAATTTAGAGTTTATGAATTCTCCCCCTTGATCACTGCGAATGCGTACAATTTTCTCATTACATTCATTCAAAAGACGGTAACAAATTTCAGAAAATGAGTCAAAAGTATCGGCTTTCTCACGTAGAAAAGCAGTCCACACAAAGCGAGAAAATCATCATCAACCATAAGAAAGATGTATCGTTTTCCACCCAAGCTTTGAACTCTAGTTGGTCCCATCAAATCCATATGCAGTAATTCTAGAGGTTTTGTTGTCCCTAAGTGATTCAACTTCTTATGTGCAGTTCTAGTTTGCTTACCCAATTGACAACCCCCACACACAGCATTTTCTTTAAAACTGATTTTAGGAACTCCTCTAACTACATCCTTCTGTGTAATCCTAGATAGCTCCTTAAAGTTGATATGACCTAGCCTTTCATGCCATAGAGTTTCAGTGTCTAATGTTGCTAGATTACAGTGTTCATTAGCAGTACAGGGAACTATGTAGCAATTATTCTGTGACCTAATACCTTTTAAGAGAAAACCATCATCACACCCAGTCACAGTACACTCTTTAGCAGAAAACTGAACAGAGCATCCATTATCACACAGTTGGCTAATACTTATGAGATTTGTCTTAAGCCCTTCAACATAAAGAACATCATTCAAAGTAGGGCCATCTGGAATCGTGATTGTTCCCTTTCCAACGACTTTAGATGATCGTCCATCTCCGAAAACAACAAGACCTCCAGAGATCTTGGTTAAAGAAGTAAAACAATTTTTATCTCCGGTCATATGTCGGGAACATCCACTATCTAGATACCAAGACGAATTATCATAAGCATGTAGTGAAGTATGTATAACATGACAGGGAAAGAGTTCACCTTTGCGCACCCAAACCTTACGAGTTTTGGGTTGCGTCGGCCTATTGAGACTTGACACTTGCTGAATTGATGTTTTTAAGAAATCCTGCTTCTTTTGAATGTGCTCTTTCGGTGTCCAAGCGTGCTTCCTCGATTCACCCCTGGTTTGTGGGTTAACGCGACGTTGTTCTTGGTTTGGTTGAGGAAAATTTTTCATCAATCTTTGAGGGTGTCGCGGCTGAGTACAGGCCTTTGGAAGTAGTCGTTTCGATGTTGCGGCTTGCTTCATACCTTGTTTGCAGTTTCTTTTGATGTGACCTACAACACCACACTTATGGCAAGTTCTGTTAGCAAATTTGTTCTTTTGTGTAGAAGTCATACCTTGGTTTGTTGTAGATGACTGTGTCAAGTCTTTTGGATCCGATATCGAAGCTTGTCCAACATAAGTCCGTTCATATCCAAGCCCGAATCTGTTAGTTTGACCAAGTCCCAACATTTTATCCAATTTAGAAGTACTTGACGAAAACTTGTTAAGATCATTTTTGAGTTGAAAAACCGTCTTTGTCAATTCCAAATTGGATTCTCTAGATTCAGTGTACTGCTTGGAAAGAAAATTTATTTTATCTAAATGAGATTCCTTTTCCTTTTCAAGTAGTTTACACTTATCCAGTATAGAGTTGTTTGACTTGATCAAACTTTCTCGCTCTTCCTCAAGAGACTTAGAGACAGTAGCAAACTTCTTGCTCTCTTCCTCAAGTTCAAGCAGTCTTCTCCTCAATTTCTTGTTGTGTTTCGCCAACTTCTTAGACTCAGTCAATAGTTGATGATAGGCAGCTGCAATATCGTCTTCTCCAGACTCCTCATCGCTTGTGTCGCTCTCCGACGCAGATTTTTCATGCAAAGAAGATAAAGAAGACAAGTCAGTAAAGGTAGAGGCTAAACACATAAAGGGAGAGTTATTTGCAAGTAAAGCGGTAGCATTAACATCCTCATCAGTAGAGGTGGATTCATCTGATGATGAGTCATCCCATGTAATCGCTTGCATAGCCTTCTTTTTCGAAGACTTTTTATTTGGACAATCCGAGGCGATGTGGCCAAAACCCTGCACTTGTAGCATTGGATTTGACCTTCGGAGCTCTTCTTCTCCTTGGAAGAGTTCTCGGTTTTCCTAAATTTGAAAGAATTACTCCCTTTAGTCTTTGATTGCTTTGAAGAGGATGTCGTTTTGTTTGCTTGTTTCTTTCTAAAGTTTCGTCGGAACTTCTTCGTTAGGAGCGCCAATTGTTTTTCAAAGTCCTCCAGAGTAGTGTCCAAATCTGAATCTGAGGGAGACGTGTTTGAATCTTCTTCCTTCGTGGATCTCAAAGCCATCCCTGCACCCTTGGAAGAAGACTTGGTAGAAGATGAATTAGTAGGAAAGGTCATCTCATAAGTTTGTAATGCACCAACTAATTCTTCTACTATTAATTCATCAGGATGTTTCATTGTTTCAATGGCAGCAACCTTAGGGCGAAACCTCTCCGGAAGGGTTCTTAATATTTTACGAACAACTTTGGATTCAAAAATTTTCTCTCCCAAGTTAGCACAGGTATTAACAATATCTTGCAAACGGGTATAGTACTGCGTAAAGGTTTCATGTTCCTCCATACGAATAGAGTCGAATTTGCTAGTTAGCATTTGAAGTTTTTGAACCTTTACAAGGCTAGTACCCTCATGCGTCACTTGGAGAGTATCCCAAATTTCCTTTGCCGTTTCACACGCCGAAACGCGTGAGAACTCAGTTTGCGTTAAAGCATTAAATAAAGCATTAATACCCTTTCCGTTATATGACGATTGATCAATTTCGTCTTTCGTCCATTTGTTTCTAGGTTTGATGACGCTAACATTCTCGACAATATGTGTGGGATGAGTCCATCCAAACTCAATAGATTGCCACACACGTTCATCGATGGCTATTAGAAAAGCTCTCATACGAACCTTCCAATAAGCATAATTGGTGCCATCGAAAAGTGGAGGTCGATTAATGTTACCGCCCTCGGCCATGAGAAGAAAAACCTATTCCCGCTCTGATACCACTTGTGAGTTATGATACCCCAAGGATCTAATAGGTAAACACACCTAGAGGGGGGGTGAATAGGTGTATGCAATAAAACAACCAACTCGATGCAATAAAAATAAAAGCGCGGAAAATTAAAGCAACACACCGAGCAATTTACGTGGGAAAACTCCTAAAGGAGTAAAAAACCCACGGGACCGATCACACGAAAAATCCACTAAGAGAAATAGAGTACAAGGTGATTTACCGAATCCACGACTCAACCTTTACCCTAGACTTGAAGTAGATCTCCTTCGTTGGTCCCCAATCAATCGAACTCCTCCGATTGATCACACCGCGACTCCTCGCAGCAGCAACGCTCCATTTCCACGAGCGTCCGCCGAATCATCGGCTTCTCGCGAAATTCACGCGCACTCGCTCCATCCGGAGCCTCGACAAGAATACTTGATGGTAATTTCAATGCTTAGATAAGCAGATATGAGAGGTAGTATATCTAAGCGACCATCGACTCGATTCTCAGATAAAATCAGAATCTAAGCTCTAAGAACCAAGTCGACAAGAGAGAGAAAGAAACTTGTCATTAAAAAGTGAACGAACGGCTCCGAGACAAGTTTCTAGGGTTACAACAGGTAAATCTCTCTTAGGTACGTTTTAGAGAAGCCCCCATATCATATTTATAGGTTTAGGAGACATAGAATCAGATTAGGATTGAAAACCTAGGAAATCAGAAAATTTCGCCGGGTTGGGGTCCGGACCGGGTATGGGGTCCGGACCCTGACACTGCTCAGGCGTTTCATTGTCCGGACCCCAGCCATCAGGGTCCGGACCCGGTCTGCGTAACTGCTCAGCAGACCTACGGGTTCCGGACCTCAGCTTCCAGGGTCCGGACCCGGACTGCGTGACTGCTCAGCAGACCTACGGGTTCCGGACCTCAGCTTCCAGGGTCCGGACCCGGACTGTAAGACCATACGTTTCTGTACGGGTTCCGGACCTCAGCTTACAGGGTCCGGACCCGGTCTGCGAGATAGCAATTTAAACGTACGGGTTCCGGACCTCAACTTCCAGGGTCCGGACCCGGTCTGTGAGACAGCAAGACCAGCTTACGGGTTCCGGACCTCAGCTTCTGGGGTCCGGACCCCGTAACATGAAATTGTCCGATTTCATAGAAAAGAGTTTAAAACCTATTCTAATGCCTCCAAACCCTTAAAATATGTCTATAACTCACCATCAACTATTTAAACATACCTGGGGGACCACGAGCTTGATACATGAGTCCTTGAGCCTTTGAAACTTGACATCTTCTTTTTCGTCCCTTCAAGACTCCACATGACTCTACGAAATCCGCCAATAAAAAAACCGTAACATCCTAGACTGTTCGACACTTCTGGAGAGTGTCGGGACTAGTCGGAGTCGTTTTGGCGCAAAATAGACGCGAAAACGGACTCGGAGCACTGAAATAAGTCAAAACTGAAGTTTTGGACGTTTAGCAGTTTAGGGCGCCCGAAAGTTGGGTTTAGGGCGCCCGAATCTTAGTGCTGTTACTGAGTCATTTCGGATCCAGTTTTAGGGCGCCCGGAAAGTGGGTCCGAAAGTTCACCTCGTGAGTATCGATCGTGCTGACACGTGTGCTTTGGTAGGTGAGTTCCACCGGACCACGATAAGGCACACCAGACCGCTTGACGGAGAATCCGAGGCTGTCCTGGTGCAGGCTGGAAGATCTGGGCGCCCAGTTCTTGGGTTCTGGGCGCCCAAATGTTGGAATTTCAGCATTGGTGCAGTTTACAGCTTGTGTTCTTGATGCTTTTTGTATCCATCCCTTTGGCTATAATAGTGGTGGACGAAACCCCTGAAGCTCCTTTGCTTCCCTCTCTTGGTGAACCCTGGAAAATTGCAGGGAACCCCTCCAACTCCTCCAATTTTCCATCTTTTCCCATTGAAGGCTTTGGATTCCTGCAGAACAGTAGCGTCGACCTGTGGAGTTTCAGCTCGTGTGCAGTGTAGGAGTGTCCAAATCCCACGAAACTTAATTTGTTGGATTGTGGACTCGTAGAGGAAAGTGTGAGATCCTTCCAATCGCATTTTGAATAGGTATGTACGCTGAAGTTACTGTTTTTCTGGACCCCTTGTGTTCTTGAACTGAAATTTAGGTTTTCCTTTGATCTTATGGATCCAAATCTCTATGGAGTTGGATTTTTGAAGTGAGGATTGGTTTTCCCTCATTCCTTTCTGGTTTGGAAGTTCTTCCCATCGGAAGTTGAGATTTCTAAGGTGAGGTTTAGCTCAGATTTAGAGGTTTAAGCTTAAGTGCTGAATTTATGTATAGTTGATGGATTTCTTGGATTTCTGAATCCAGATTTTTGTTCGAAGCTTTGGGGAAGATTTGGATTGATCCATCACTGTATTTGGGAGGTTTGTGACCCTATTCCCTGGGCTAGACTTGTTATAATTCCAGAAATTAAGCTAGAAGTGCTATTTGCTTAGTTGCTGAAGTTCTGGATGCAGGTTCTGGGCATCCAGAAGTTGGGTCCGAATCCTTGCAAAGGCTTTTTGGAGATCGATTCGAACTCGCTTTTGGCTGAGATTTGGTGGGATTATTCTTGAGCCCCTGCTGGTGAGTTGGGTAAATTTTATGTGACGCCCCAACTTCCCAGGGGGTCACCCATCCTAGGACTACTCCCGTCCTAGCACGCTTAACTCTCTCAACCTCTTCGGCCTAGCCACCGCCGAAAATGCTTAAGCCGGGTTGAGAGTTTAGCCCTATTATATCTCATATATAGGACTAATCTGGGGTCTCACAATCTCCCCCGTTTAAGCCCTGACGTCCTCGTCAGGCTCAGACTCACAAGTACCAGGCGATGTGAGACGTCTCGCTAGCCTGTCATTCAGACCCGGCTCAGCCGAGACCCATCTCACACTTCCGGCTGGTAATTGGCTCTGATACCAACTGTGACGCCCCAACTTCCCAGGGGGTCACCCATCCTAGGACTACTTCCGTCCTAGCACGCTTAACTCTCTCAACCTCTTCGGCCTAGCCACCGCCGAAAATGCTTAAGCCGGGTTGAGAGTTTAGCCCTATTATATCTCATATATAGGACTAATCTGGGGTCTCACATTTTCACTGCATTTGGACTTAGGATTTGGATTTTATCGCATGTTGAACCCCTATTGGTGGTGCTGCTAGGCTGCAGTTCTGGGCTGATGTTCTGGGCGCCCAGAACTTGAGCAGGGATGATCCGAATCCTGGTTTTGTCTGGTTTGAGCCCGGTTTCAGCTGGTTTTGTTTGGAGGCCTTCCACTCGACTCCTAGCCTTTGTTGGATAGCTTTTGAGGTGGGTTGATGTTGCCGAAAGCTTCGGAATTCCTCCTAAGTTGTAGAGAGTGCAGCATGTTATTCTATTATCAGATTTTTCATGTTAGTAGCTCGAATTCATGAATTTGCATGTCCTCACATAAAATCTGAATTTGGAGCATAACTTAATAATTTTAGACATGATTTACATGCTGAACTGGAATTTAACTTAGGAGAAAACTCGTGAACCTACAACCGTCACTTTTCGAAACTTTTATCAGATTTAGCTCTAGGAGCCGTTTCTGTTCTTGTATCACCGCTGTTAGTGCGAGGTGGATACTTAGATTGTTGTAGGATGAGTTTACACTCGTGCTGAGATGCCGAGTTTATGTATACATCAGGGTTAGGCTGTTGCATACTGACGGGTGCCGTCGGGGTTGACGGTGGACCCAGATTCTTGTTTCTGATATCAAATTGTGCCAATGGCACGTAGGCATGGGTGGTTAGACCCGCTTAAACCATTCAGGTTGATTATAGCTTGTGAGTAGATTATTACAGCAGGGTTAGACTGTTCGGTACTTTCGGGGGCCGTCGGGGCCGACGGTGGACTCAGATTTCTTCTGTTGCATCAGATTGTGCCGTGGGCACGTGAGCCTTGGTTGTTAGACCGACTTGACCCTTTTATTTCGGTTTTAGCATGTGTTTACCTGATTGAGCTGTCAGATTCGCAATTACACTTGGCTGGGTCGCCCCCACGAGTGCCACTCCGGAGTTGGACTTTTGTGCATCGTAGTAATCCCGGTTGGGTGCTGCTCTACACCGAAAACCCTCGTGGGTGAAGTACGGTGCAGCTTAGGGTACAGGCGGGACTGGTCTGTTGAGGTCCCGATAGACTTGTGTCAGTTTGGGCAGTTTATTCATAGTGAGAGTTGCATTTACTCCTGTGACTGTTATGCATAGTGGTAGGGTAGTGGCATTACAGCTGTAGAGTTTATTCAAGCTTATTTTATTAGTTCTTTACCTACCAGCTATACTGTTAGTCTCTTAGACTTAGTGGGTGGACCGTTGAGGTCGGTAGTGGTACCCACTGAGGACTACTTCTTTTGATAGTAGTTCTCACACCCATTGTTGCCACCTTTTCTTGCAGAGCCTTCGACTGTTGCGGCTGCTGCTTCTATTCCTGCGGATCGAGATAAGGGAGTCGCGAGCTAGATCCCTACCTTTCCCAATTTTCCTAGAGGAGGACTCTACTGGAGATAGTTTTATTTTGAGTTGTGCCATGTACATATAGTGTGAACTGGTTGTTCCTGTGAGAGGTGGACTTGTATCTATTTGGCTTTGGAGGAACTGTTGTATTTTGGATCCTATATGTATATGTGGCTTTTGTTCTATTAGTATGATCTTATTTCAGCTCTATATCTCTTGTAGTTGCTTGTATGCTTTGTTTACAGGTTAGCTATCGCTTCGTATACATAGAAAATTCTATGTATACGGCGGATCTATTGGCGAGCCCGGGAAAACGAGTAATCCGGGGCGTGACAGATTAAGTTGGTATCAGAGCTTAGGAATAGGTCGTTGGGACTTAGTAAACCCTAGGCTTTGGCAGACCCTAGGAGTGCAAGACGTGAGAGACGTGACTTGCTGCGAAAGTCATCGATTCGACTGTTGAACTCATCCTTAAGTGGAGGGAGTGATCGAAGGCGTGTGTCCTTTCCTGCCGCGAACTTGCGTCGGCTGCAGATGACGCCAAGCAGTGGGGGAAAAGAGGTGACCTTCTAGACTTTCGCTTGATTGGGTCGAGAGTTGTTTGTGTGTTGTAGCTGATGTGTGCTGTGTTCAGGTGGTCGAGATGCCGCCTAAGCATTTGGATTCACCACCGACGGGGACTCCTCCTATACCGCCCATACTACTGGAGTTGGGCGAACCGAGTGGGGCACGGGAGCTGCGGGCGCAGTTGATCAGGTTGACTGAGGCTTCACGGCAGCAGGGAGTGCTCCTACAGCAACTGTGCGAGTTGTGGACGCAGCAGGCTTTTTGGATGGAGTGCAGTACTCTTGGCCAGAGAGAGCAGACTATAGTGCAGGAGCAAGCTCAGGAGAGGAAGCGCCCAGCTCCAGACGACGGGGGACAAACCAGTGGTAGACGTCCGCCGAGGCCCCCACGATCGCATTCTCAGGGTCGTGGATCCTTGGGGCGACAGCGGTCTGGTAGATTCCGTCAGCAGGGACAACAGCAGAGGAGGTCACCGAGATGTGTCATATGTGGAGGTCCTCACTGGCCTAGGCAGTGTGAGCAGCGAGAGGGCCGGTGTTTTGGGTGTGGTCAGCCAGGACATCTGCGGGCAGCTTGCCCCCGAGCAGCGTCGCTAGCACCATCGACAGCATCGGCACCCCCAGCTTATCAGCAGGCCTATGGAGCTCCACCGACTCATAGCCAGACGGACCGGGCTTCAGTGCCACGCCCGGTTGAGCGGCGACAGCAGGCGCAGAGCGGCAGGGCCTTTGCGGCTCAGGTTGACGACTCCACAGCAGCAGATCATGTGGTGGCAGGTATTATTTTAATTTCTGGCATTAGAGCTCGTGCATTATTTGATACCGGTGCATCACATTTATTTATTAGTCGAGCATTTGCATCACTGCATGGACTTGTGATAGGACCTTTACCACATGCACGAGAGGTGCAGATTCCCGAGTATGTTTTGCTTGTGGAGGAGTGTTGTTGGGCTTGTCCAGTGCAGCTTGGACCTTGGGTGATGCCCGCAGACCTATTGGTCTTGGGGCGATTGCAGGATTTTGATGTGGTGCTCGGCATGGATTAGCTGGCGCGCTATTTCACGACGATCAACTGCGGCGAGAGGACCGTGACGTTTCGCGAGCCAGGCCAGGAGGGGTACGTGTATAGGGGCTGCAGGAGCACATTGTTCGCGACGTGGATTTCGTCGGCACGAGCGAGACAGATGATGAGTCGAGGATGTACGGCATTCCTGGCGACTGTTGTAGAGGTGCCTACGGTGGCACCGGGACTCGAGGACATCTCTGTAGTCTGCGAGTTTCCGGTTGTGTTTCCCCCTGAGTTGACTACTATGCCACCGGACAGGGAGGTCGAGTTTGTGATTGACGTAGTCCCAGGAACTGCGTCAATCTCGAAGGCACCCTACCGAATGGCACCGGCTGAGCTGAGAGAGCTTAAGGCGCAGCTTCAGGATTTGATGGATAAAGGGTTTGTGAGACCCAGTGTATTGCCTTGGGGAGCGCCGGTATTATTCGTGAAGAAAAAGGATGGTTCACTTAGACTTTGTGTGGATTATCGAGAGTTGAATAAAGTGACCATCAAAAACAAGTATCCTTTGCCGCGCATTGATGATCTGCTTGATCAGCTGCAAGGATCTTGTGTCTTCTCGATGATTGATTTGCAGTCCGATTACCACCAATTGAAGGTGAAGGCCGAGGATATTCCCAAGACGGCTTTTAGGACCCGGTACGGGCATTATGAGTTTACGGTGATGCCGTTTGGATTGACTAATGCCCCTGCTGTATTTATGGATTTGATGAATCGAGTGTTTAAGCCGTTCTTGGACCGGTTTGTGGTGGTGTTCATTGATGATATCCTGATATACTCTCGGAGTGATGCTGAGCATGAGGAGCACTTGAGGATAGTGCTGCAACTTCTGAGGGAGAAGAAGTTGTATGCCAAGTTGAAGAGGTGTGAGTTTTAGCTACGAGAGGTAGCTTTCTTGGGCCAGGTGATTTCTGCCACTGGAGTGGCGGTGGACCCGAAGAAGATTGATGTTGTTCGGGATTGGCCCAGACCGACGACGGTTACCGAGGTGAAGAGTTTTCTTGGATTGGCTGGTTATTACCGTCGATTTGTGGAAGGCTTTGCGAAGCTTTCCACACCCCTCACTCGTCTAACGAGGAAGAGGATCATATTTGTTTGGAGTGATGAGTGCTAGCGTAGCCTTGAGGAGCTGAAGGAGAGACTGATGTCTGCTCCCATCCTTGCCCTTCCAGTTATGGGAGAAGGATTCATGATCTTTAGTGATACATCACACAGTGGCTTGGGATGTGTGTTGATGCAGCATGGTAGGGTAATTGCCTATGCCTCCCGGCAATTGAAGGATTACGAGAAGTATTACCCTACGCATGACTTGGAGCTGACAGCTGTAGTGTTTGCACTGAAGCTGTGGCGGCATTACTTGTATGGTGAGCACTGTGATATTTTTTTTACGGATCATAAAAGTCTCAAGTATCCGTTCACTCAAAAGGAATTGAACCTGAGACAACGCCGGTGGTTAGAATTATTGAAGGATTATGATATTAGCATCCAGTACCACCCCGACAAGGCAAATGTAGTGGCAGATGCGTTGAGCAGGAGATCAGTACAGAGCCTTAGTATGATGATCACTCAGCAGGCCCCATTACTTGAGGAGTTGAGGCGGCTTGAGCTTGAGGTGGTGTCCCCTGGGGCTACTGCAAAACTTATGTCTTTGGTTTTGCAGCCCACTTTGTTGGATGGGATCCGGGAGAAACAGAGTGTGGACCCCTATTTGATGAGGATTCGAGATCAGATTGTCAGTAGGCAAACAGAGTGTTGACAGTTCGGGAGTACTACGGTACAGGGACCGACTGTTTGTGCCTACGGATTCTGAGATCTGAGAGAATATTTTGAGAGAGGCTCATTACTCGCCTTTTACGGTTCACCCCGGTGGAACCAAGATGTATAAGGATTTAAAGGCACACTATTGGTGGAATGGAATGAAGCGGCATATTGGGAGATTTGTGGCTCAGTGTTTGACTTGTTAACAGGTAAAGGCGGAGCACCGAGTACCTGCTAGCAAGCTTCTGAGTCTCCCAATACCTGAGTGGAAGTGGGACCAGATCG
Organism: Puya raimondii; assembly: GCA_016920855.1. NCBI lineage: Eukaryota > Viridiplantae > Streptophyta > Magnoliopsida > Poales > Bromeliaceae > Puya > Puya raimondii. The sequence goes on from JABWPP010000049.1 coordinate 47,757,975, forward strand.
CCATGGACTTTGTCGTGGGATTACCGAGGACGCAGGCTGGTTTCGATGCCATTTGGGTGATAGTGGACAGACTGACCAAGTCTGCCCACTTCTTACCAGTGCAGACTACTTGGTCCAGGGATAGACTTGCTCAGTTATATTTGGACGAGATAGTGAGGTTGCATGGAGTGCCTACCTCGATTGTGTCGGATCGAGACCCACGGTTCGTCTCGCAGTTTTGGAGGAGTCTACAGACAGCACTGGGTACTCAGCTTCGGTTTAGCACGGTATTTCATCCACAAACCGATGGTCAGTCTGAACGGACCATTCAGACTCTGGAGGACATGTTGAGAGCATGTGTCCTAGATTTTGGTGGAGGGTGGCATCGACACTTAGGACTGGTTGAGTTTGCGTACAACAACAGTTATCAAACGAGCATCCAGATGGCTCTGTTTGAGGCATTGTATGGACGCAAGTGTCGATCGCCCTTGCATTGGAGTGATGTGGGTGAGAGGAAGACGTTGGGTCCTGACATCCTGTTGGAAGCGGAAGAAAAGGTCAAGATGATTCGACGACGTCTTGAGACCGCCCAGAGTCGACAGAGGAGCTGTGCGGACACTAGGAGATGAAACTTGGAGTTCCAGGTTGGGGACCATGTATTCCTGAAAGTCTCGCCATCCTGAGGGATTCGCCGATTTGGAGTTCGTGGAAAGCTTAGTCCACGGTTCATTGGCTCGTTCGAGGTGTTAGAGCGAGTGGGGCCGGTAGCGTACAGGATTACCCTACCACCGCGACTTTTCGGAGTCCACGATGTGTTTCATGTCTCGGCCCTGAGGAGATATGTGTTCGACCCCTCCCACGTGATTGACTTCACCCCACTTGAGTTGGCTGAGGACCTGAGGTGCGAGGAGCGACCGGTGCGGATTCTTGCGCGCGAGACGAAAGAATTGCACAACCGGGTCATACCGTACGTGAAAGTGCAGTGGAGTAATCACGAGAAGCGTGAGGCGACTTGGAGCCGGAGACGGTGATGCGGGAATCCTATCCCTACATTTTCGAGTTTTCTATTTAAGGTATGAGTTTAAGTTTCGAGGACGAAACTTTTCGTAGGGGGGAAGGATGTAGTACCCCTGGGGCCTAACTGACGAAATGACTACAGTATCCTAGACTGTTCGACACTTCTGGAGAGTGTCGGGACGAGTTGGAGTCGTTTTGGCGCAAAATAGACGCGAAAACAGACTCGGAGCATCGAAATAAGCCAAAACTGAAGTTTTGGACGTTTAGCAGTTTAGGGCGCCCGAAAGTTGGGTTTAGGGCGCCCGAATCTTAGTGCTGTTACTGAGTCATTTCGGATCCAATTTTAGGGCGCCCGAAAAGTGGGTCCGAAAGTTCACCTCGTGAGTATCGATCGTGCTGACACGTGTGCTTTGGTGGGTGAGTTCCGCCGGACCACGATAAGGCACACCAGACCGCTTGACGGAGAATCCGAGGCTGTCCTGGTGCAGGCTGGAAGATCTGGGCGCCCAGTTCTTGGGTTCTGGGCGCCCGAATGTTGGAATTTCAGCATTGGTGCAGTTTACAGCTTGTGTTCTTGAGGCTTTTTGTATCCATCCCTTTGGCTATAATAGTGGTGGACGAAACCCCTGAAGCTCCTTTGCTTCCCTCTCTTGGTGAACCCTGGAAAATTGCAGGGAACCCCTCCAACTCCTCCAATTTTCCTTCTTTTCCCATTGAAGGCTTTGGATTCCTGCAGAACAGCAGCGTCGACCTGTGGCGTTTCATCTCGTGTGCAGTGTAGGAGTGTCCAAATCCCACGAAACTTGGTTTGTTGGTTTGTGGACTCGTAGAGGAAGGTGTGGGATCCTTCCAATCGCATTTCGGATAGGTATGTACGCTGCAGTTGCTGTTTTGCTGGACCCCTTGTGTTCTTGAACTAAAATTTGGGTTTTCCTTTGATCTTATGGATCCAAATCTCTATGGAGCTGGATTTTTGAAGTGAGGATTGGTTTTCCCTCATCCTTTGCTGGTTTGGAAGTTTTTCCCACCGGAAGTTGAGATTTCTAAGGTGAGTTTTAGCTCAGATTTAGAGTTTATGAATTAAGAAATTGTGTAATATTTTATCTACATCATGGTGATTGTTTAGTAAAATTCTTAATTTTTATGAAATTAATAGAGATTGAAAGAAATCTATGTGAATGCATCACGTTCATTCACTAACATTGTTTTCAATGCAATCATTGTGTTTTCTCATTATATCACAAGTGGTTTCAAAGTTGAACAAAATCTTAAACTTGTGTTTCTTGTGCTTCGATTTGATTTTTCTTTAAACTCTCTCTATTTTTGGGTATTTTTTTTTGGCAATTTTTGACAAAAAGGGGGAGAGAGGTGATGATATTGAAAACTTTATAAAAAAAAAGGAGAGATTTTGAACTTAGACGCATGAACAAAGGGGGAGAGATTTTGATATATTTTTTCCACTAACTTTGTTTGTGGAGAATGAAAACTTTTTGCAGGTCTTTGAAGACTTCAAGACTCCATGTGTGTCTAAGTCATAGAGTTTGTTTTAGGAGTTACAAAATTGTAATTTCGATTTTATTTGGATCTTTCACGCGAGAAGTTTATTGTTTTGGTGATGGCAATGAATTTCAAAGTTTCTGGAGAGATGAGCGTCGTGAGTGTTTTATATAATTTTGAATTTTGTCACGAAATTGCCAAAGGGGGAGATTGTTACGGATTTTATATTGGCATATTTCGTGAAGTGAGTCGGAGTCTTGAATGTTCAAAGAAGAAGAGACGAAGTTTGAAGACTCGAAGACTCAACGTATGAATTCACGATGCTTGGTAAGTTTAAATAATCTTGATGATGATTTATGAACATTTACAAGTGTTTGGAGACATTAGAATAGGTTTTTGATAGATTTTATTAAACCGAAAAAATTTATGCTACGGGGTCCGGACCCTGAGGGCTGAGGTCCGGAACCCGTAAGCCTGTCAGACTGTTTCGCAGAGCGGGTCCGGACCCTGATGGCTGCGGTCGGGACAATGAAAAGCTGGAACGTTTCAGAGTCCGGACCCGACAATCCACGGTCCGGACCCCGACCCGTCGCAATTTTTCGAAACTTTGTTTTTTCAATCCTACTCTGATTCTATGTCTCCTAAACTTATAAATAAGATGGTAGATTTTTTAAAATCAGTTTTGCAATCCTATTTTGATTCTAATAGCTTCCAAACCTTTTTAAAATCAGTTTTCAATCCTAGTCTATTTCGGATTGCTTCTAAACCTATATATAAGATGTGGGGATGTCTCTAAAACGTGGTTAAGCATAGAATACCTTTTAGAAACCCTAGAAGCTTGTAGGTAGCCGTTTTCCTCATCTTCTACATCAAGCTTCTCTCAAATTGATTTATGGTGTCCTATATCTTTAATTTTCTTCTAGAATCAATTTGAGAATTGCTTAGAGATTATTCCCACAGATCTTCAATGGTATTCTAAGCAGTAAATCATCATCAACTTTATTGTTCTTGCTCCGGACGGAGTGCGCTCGTGGATTCGGGTGAGCGTCGTGGATTCGACGTGTAGAAGGCGTCGTGGATCCGAAGTTGGGCGTCTTGTGGATTCGAGGCGTGACGTTCGTGGATTCGAACGTGGGGCGTTGACAACCCGGTGGTGTGCGCGAGATCCAAAGAAGATAAAGGAGAGGTTGAGTCCGTGGAGTCGGTAATCACTTTGTAATCTTTTATTTCTTAGTGGATTGTTATCGCGTGTTGGTCCCGTGGGTTTTTTACTCCTAGTTGGAGTTTTCCCACGTAAATCTCGGTGTGTTGATTTTTAATTTCCGCATTTATTTTTAGCATCGAGTTTTGTGGTTTGGCCGTCATACCTATTCACCCCCCTCTAGGTATTGATAGTATCTAGATAGATCCTTAGGGTTCCCCCATATCCTACACAACTTAACTATTTCTGTCATGCCCCGATTACAATGGAAGCCCCCGGATACGCTAATAGACCCCCCCGTATGCACGAGGATACATCCATAATAAAACCAACCTATCCAAATCATGTTCAAGGAGTGTATATATAAAAACATGTATCAGAGTCCGTATATAACTAAACAACTATAGCTACAACTATACACATAATTACTACACCAAAAATAATGAATACATCATCCATCTCTCCAAGCTCATTATGTACGACTAGCTATAATAGTAGGGTAAAAATTCTCCATTAGCATCCGCCCTGGGTAGGAGACGCTATCTAGCCTACGATCCCCTTACCTCGCTCTTCAACTGACACTAGAGTGTGACACCCCAATTAGTCCCATATTGGATGGAACTGGGTTGTGATTGTGTATATAAGAGACTATAGACCCTATTAATAATAACTGGGCTTTAAGCATTTTGGGCAAGTGGTTTGGGCCTAACGAGTGATTATTGCTAGCAGGGTCGTCAATTTGGTATCAGAGCCAATCACCAGCCGGAAGTGTGTGATGAGTCTCGGCTAAGCCAGGGTCTGGGAATGACAGGCTATGCCAGGGTCTGAATGACAAGGTGACAGGCTATGCTAGGGTCTGAATGACAAGGCTAGCGAGACAAGTCTCACATCTCCTGATGATTTTGGGCTGTGTGTGATAGGGCTGACGAGGACGTCAGGGCCTAAACGGGAGGAGTTTGTGACACCCCAATTAGTCCCATTTCGGATGGGAACTGGGTTGTGATTGGGTACATAAGAGACTATGGACCCTAGTAATAATAACTAGGCTTTAAGCATTTTGGGCAAGTGGTTTGGGCCTAACGAGTTATTATTACTAGCAGGCCGTTGTGACATAGATGCTCTAAAATAAAATCAATAATAACAGAGCGTGAAAACTACTGAAAAATAGTTTTCAGTTGGTACAATCGACGATAACAGCGACCTACACCATTAGGTCTACTTAGGGCTTCAATAGTATAAGCTGAACTCAATAAATAATCACATGGTATAAAGAACTATAAGCAAGTACCTGCTATCCTGCCTCTATCAAAAGAATATTGGAAACCATAAAGCATGTCTCATATGGGTCAACTAGAATAATGATAATGAATGCCACATTACCCAATCACACTGATAGACACATCAGTCTAATCTAGCATGTGCCTCGCTTAGTAGGAAAGTGAACCATCACACTTGAACCACTTAGGCTCTCAACTAGGTAGCTCGAACCTTCGCACAGCTACTACAGCTCGATCACTCGCACAGCTGCTGTAGCTCGATAACTCACACAGCTGTCGCAGCTCGATCACTCACACTACTGCCTGGTTTATCTTCGGAGGACCGTCTAACTGGGGAGCGACCCCAAACAAGTATACATATATAGTTGAGTTCACTTGGCTCTAGTAGGCTATAGTCATATACTAAGATCAACAGATCACATGAGCTTTACATATTTCACTTTTACATTTTACTTTTCACCTACCTCTTGGCACTTTCACATAAGCTCATATTTACTAATCTTATGTTAACCCCACAAATTTTAGAATATACCATGGGTCTTAGAGTACCAGTAAATGGTAATTGTAACAACGACCCCAAATGTCACAGTTTACTAATTACTATGTCAACATAATACTAATTCGTGCGTTACTCCCTCTAACCTGCTCTCTAGAGCAAAGTGAGACAACAACAGTACACCACCAAATTTAGTAACTCATTAGGACCAAAACCATTCTAACTGGCACATACAAACATAGATATAGTATTAGTCCGCCGATTTCAGCGACAAATATCAACCTAAACAATCCTCCAATTCGAGGTATGCCAACCTTGGCTCCTCAAAACCTCCCTACAACACCACATCAATACAACCCCACAAACCAACATCACCCTGTGGAATTCATATTATTCAGATCAACAACTATTCTTAAGACAACAGCAGACCATCCAAATCTCACTATTTTTCACCCTTTAATTTGTCTGTTCAAATCTCTCTATTTTTCACCCTTTAGTCTGTATGTTCTTACCTTGGTTGAGTACTAACTATTGGAGTGCAAACCAAGATCACCCGCAACCTTCCTCCTCAATCGTCAACTCAAACTGTGCACTGCTTATAATCAAAACCCACCTAAAGAAGGCTTAATCAACTTCAGAGCCCTCCAAGCAAAGATCCACAACTTAACACCAAGGTAAAAATAGAAAGAAGGAGGAGAAAGAGAGAGGTTCTTTAGCTGGAAACGATAATGGAGCAGCTGGGAAGTGAGGACCTATTTATAGAAGTTTAATAATCGCATTTGCTCCCCTCAAATGTCAGAAATTATCCATATTACTCCCTCTGCTTGAAATTCAATTCGAGCAGTCGAAACCTTTCTCGGGCATCTGAAACCTTATTATATAGCCAGCTTGCTCCTTTCGGGTGCAGGGTACTTCGATTGAGTGTCCTGAACTTAATTAACAATTGCTAGGTCACCTTTCTCAGGCGTCCATAACCTCCCTCGGGCACCCCGAACCCACAAAGTGAATCATGCTAACCGCTTCGCACTCGGTTGCACTTATCTGCAACATTCGGGCATCGACAGTACTTCCAGGCCCCTGCAACTTTGCGTGAGCAGTGACCTCAACCTTTCAAGTTGAGCTCTTAATAAACATTTGAGCTTCGAAAATCCGACCCTAAACTTTCAGGCATCCACAGCAAAGTCCAGATCCTCCAAAATATCTCCTCACCTCACCTCAACACTTTCGGGTGCCCACAATAACTTCTGAGCGTTCGAAATTGCTCTGAAACTTTAGTTTCAGCTAACTCTGTTTTCAGATTCTGTTTTTGTGCCTATTTAGCACTAGAACAAATCCAACTCAGCCTACTAACCTCCAAGTAACAATACTAAGTCCCAATCATCAACTCAAATTGTGACCTTACTAATTTGTGAATGTCTAATACTTTATAGTTTCGGGTGCACGAAACCTCAATTACCGAAACTTCATTAGCAAATGCCAGCTCAGCTATTTCCGGTGCCAGGAAGCTCTCTCGGGAAACCAAAGCCACTGTAGTGAGTCACATGCTCACCGTTTTCCACTTGAATGCACTTATCCGCAAACATTCAAGCATCCACAGTAATTTCCAGACGCCCGCAACTTTTCGTGAGTAGTGACTTCAACATTTTGATTTGAGCCACTAATACACTTCCAGGCGTCCGAAACCCTGCCCGCAACCTTCGGGCATCCGTAACGCCATCTGAACCCTCCGAAATGCATTCTCCCACTCACAATAGTACTTTCAAGCGCCCACAACTATTTCGGGTCATCCAAAAGTGGTCTAAAACTCTAGTTTCAGCTAAGCTTATCCAGATTTCGTATTTGTGCCCATTTAGCACCAGTATAGACCCAGCTCAACCTAATAACCTTGAGAAATCAATAACGTACCAAACACATAAAAGGTCCAGTACAATACATCCTCCCCTCCTATAAAAGGTTTCATCCTTGAAACTTAAAACACACCTCACTATAACATCCCAAATAAGTAGGGGTACCGCTATTGCATCGAATGCTCCAACTCCCAAGTTTCTTCCCGTTTCTCGTGATTGCTCCATATAACTTTCACATACGAAATAGTCCAATTCCGCAATTCCTTTTCTTCTTAGGCCAAAATTCGAAACGATTGCTCTTTGTAGATCAAGTCTTCACTCAGTTCTAGTGGAGCAAAATTGATAACATGAGAGGTACCAAACACATACTTTCTCAATGCCAACGGGTGGAACATTAGGAATTCCTGCGAGACTAGGCGGTAATGCAATTTGATAAGCCAGAGGTCCAACTCACTCCAATACATCAAACGGTCCAATGTATCATGGACTTAACTTTCCATGAATCCCAAATGTTTTCACCCCTCTAGACGGCTAAACCTTTAGAAATACATGATTCCCTATCTGAAACTCAAGGTCTCGTTGTCGCTTATTAACATAACTTTTCTATTGACTTTGGACAGTTACTAAATGTTGTTTTGCAATTTTAACCTTTTTGCAGTCTCCAATAATATATCAGGACCCAAAGTCTTCTTTTCACCTATTTCGCTCTAATGCAAAGGTGGTTGACACTTTCTTCCATGAAATGTTTCAAATGGAGGCATCTTTATACTAGCTTGGTAACTGTTATTATAGGAAAACTCCGCCATTTGCAAGTGTCGATGCCACCCACCACTATAATCAAGAAGACAAGCCCGAAGCATCTCCTTTAAAATCTTAATCGTATCTCCGACTGTCCATCAGTTTGTAGGTGAAATGTCGTACTGAAGTTTAACTGAGTACCCAAGGCTTTATGTAAACTCTCCCAAAAATGTGACATAAATCTTGGGTCCCGATCTGATACTTTTGAAGTAGGAACTCCATGCAAGCGTACCACTTCACTCAAGTATACTTGGCAATCTTATCCTTAGACCATGTATGAATAGATAAGAAGTGAGCAGACTTGGTCAGTCTATCCACTATCACTCATAGTGCATCATGTCCTTCTTGAGCTCGCAGTAGTCCAAGCACAAAATCTATAGTGATCATATCCTACTTCCACACCGGGATTGGAAGATTTTGAAGCTTGCCTGCTAGAAGCCGATGTTCTGCCTTTACTTGCTGACAAGTAAGACACCGAGCTACATACTTTTCAATATCACTCTTCAAACCCATCTATCAATAATGTGCCTTCAAGTCTTTAATACATTTTAGTACATCTAGAATGTACAGTATAAGAAGAACAATGTGTCTCTCTCAAAATCTCCTCTCAAACCTCAGAATCCATCAGCACACACAAACAGTGATGCGGACCGAGCTTTTCGGGTGTATGAACGTCGTCGATGCCGTAACCGCAATTGTAGCATATGGCTTGATCAACCCAAGATGAGTTCGGGTTGAATCGAACCTACAAATTTCTAGAAGCATCTAGGGATATTTACTTTACTGTTATTTGAACTTATCTAGTTGTTAGCAAAGTTGTTTACTTAGGGATTTTATTTATTTATTTACTTCCCTGTTTTTTGAATTTATCTAGTTTGTGAGGAAAGTTGTTTATTTGGTAGGGATTTTATTTGTTAGGATTTTTTATTTTGAGCTTATCCCTTTCAGGAAAAGCTCTTTAAATACTCTATGTATGGGACGATAAAAAATTAATGAAGAAGAATGTTATTTTTTCGCCAATGAGATGTGTTCTCTAATTTTCCTTTGCATTTACGCGTCGACCGGAGCGAGTCCGATAGGGAGAGAATCCCTTTATCTTTTCCTGTTTGCAATTTCCTCTTCGACTTGAAGTCTTGTTCCCCATCGATGCCGTAGCACCTCATCGGCCTGCTGCCAGCACATCACCACCGCCTGCTGCCAGCACCATCGACACCGCCTGCTGCCAGCACCATCGAAGCCGCCTACTGCCAGCAGCACCGGCTCCACCCGCACTTTCTTCGCCTCCCGCTACTAATGCAGTCACCGAGTGCTTCCACCGTCGTCGCCTTCTACCATTGCCCGATCGCTGCGCTTAAGCCTCCGAGATCGATTCATCGTCAAGAACTCGCCCTCAACTTCTTTAACTACCAAACCTGAGCCTCTTCCTATTTCTTTTAATTTTTACATTCTTTCCATTTTCTCCTCTAATCCATTTGACCCCTCCCTTTTGCCTAGTTTGCTTGACCCAACAGGTTGCAACCGTCGGATAGGCCATGGACCTAACAGCGAATCGAGCATCTTGCAGATCCCTTGTGCGCTTGTCTTAATAATATCTCTTGCCGAGCCCGACAGGTTTGATTCGAACATCTCAAACCCTTAGTTACTTTCAATTCCCCGCCTTGCATTGCCTCTGTGCTAACAGAGGCAATTGAAATTATTTAATTTGTTGAGTATCGAATATAATTCCCGCTGTGCTAACATCATATTATGAGTTTCTAAAATTAGGATTTGTCCCAATTACATTTAACTTCCTAATCTTTTGTTCACAAATCCTGCATCAGTTTTGGTATCAGAGACCTAAGTTGATGTATGATCCTTAGGAGTGGAAAACTTTATCAACCTTTACCGATATCATCAGATCCTGCGACAATGGATCAGATTTTACAATGATTTTACAACAATTGGCCACTTTGAACACTAAATTAGACGACCTAGGAAACCGTATTACCGCCCTAGAAACGAACCCTGAAAGACTACCTGCACAAAATAATGATAGCGGAGAAGAAGCCGTGTTATGCACCCCTCAACCCCATGAAATTCATCGAATACAACCAAGGTTTAATCCACTCTTTCAAAATGAAAACTATGTTTTTCGAGATGACATAATACGAAAAGTAAAAATTGACGCACCCACTTGTGATGGAAAGTTTGATCCTAAAACTTTCACAGACTGGCTTATCAACATGGACCAATATTTTGATTGGTACGAAATGTCCAATAACCGTCAAGTATGTTTTGCCAAAATGAAACTCACCGGCACCACCAAGCAATATTGGATAGGCGTCGAAAGGCACTTAGAGCGACTTGGCCAGGAGCCTATCACTTTGTGGGCTGAAATGAAGGCTAAATTGAGAGAGAAATATTTGTTGACCACATACAAACAACAATTGTACGATAAATTAAATGCATTTCGGCAAGGTTCTCTATCAGTTGCCGAATACATGGCCAAGTTCGATGAGATGGATGTCCGTTGTGACATTCGAGAAGGGGAAGAGTGGACCCTTCTATGATTTCGCAATGGCTTGCACGAGGAGTTGCAGTGCGAAATTGTGCTGCACCGAGCCGCCACAGTCGAGCAAGCTTTTCAGCTCACCTTGGAATATGAAAAGTATTTAAAGGCACCTACTCGACGAATCATTATGCAATGGGATGATAGGAACACAAGGAGCACTAACACAAATTTCAACAAAACGAATAGTTTTCAAAATCGACAAATCCACGATCCTAAGGGCAAGGGTTTAGCTACTGACGAAACCAAACCGGGAAACACACAAGGTAGGTGTTATAATTGTCGCCAAATAAGACATTATGCTCATAATTGCCCCAAGAGGAACACGTTTGTTCAACCAACTGACGAAGAATTTGACAACCTAGAAGAAGTAGCGCACACTACCGAGGAAATCCCTAGTGACGAAGAAGGGTTAGAAACGAATGACTTTAGGGAAAACCCTGCTTTACAAGTTATGCGATGTGTCTTGACACAACTTAGGGGAGAGGACGATTGGAGATATACTTCTATTTTTTACACTTACACAAAGTGTGAGATAAAAGTTGCAAAGTAATCATAGATGGTAGTAGTTGTATCAATGTAATTTCTGAAGCCACTATAGGTCGTCTAAACCTTAAAGATGAACCCCATCCTAACCCTTATAGTGTTGTGTGGGTGGACAAGACCACGATGCCCCTAACAAGGCATTGTTTGGTTCCACTCTATTTTGCTACCTATTCCGATCAGATTTGGTGTGGTGTCCTTCCTATGGACGTCGCTCATTTGCTTTTAGGAAGGCCTTCGCTTTATATCGATCTGTCACTCATTATGGTCGACCCAAACCTATGTTTTTGCTCACAATGGGAAGAAAATTGTCTTGAATCCAACAAAACCCTCAAAAATTTTCATCAAAAAACTCTAAATTTTCGAAAGACTCGAGTTCAGGCTCCACTAATGTAGTGTACTGAACTTTAGCAAATTGCGGAGTTCTAGTGAGAGAATGGTGTTTTATACCATTCTGGAAGTTTTGGTGGAGTTTCGAGAGCTTAGAAGAGTTTTCGAGGCTTTTTAAGCGCGAAAACGGACTTCGGCAACCAAAATCTGCAAAAGCTGCAGGTTTTGTATTGAGTACCGGTACTAGGAATGAGGTACCGGAACTCAGTAGAGTGCAGGTTTGCGCAGCTCTCAGGTTTTGCAGAACTCGGCTGAGGTACCGGTACTGATTTAAGTAGTACCGATACTGAAACGTGAGGTACCGGAACGCAGTTGTGAAACCGAAAACCCAACGTTCGGATTTTGCGGGACTGAACCACGGGTACCGGAACTGCCCGAGTATCGGTACTCCAATCCGTGTATCGATACTCAATGGTGCAGAAAATGTTTCGTGCAGTTTTGTAATTTTGGCTTTTGGAGGGGCTTCTAGGGGTATTGTTACATCATGTCATATACCCCTCTCACCTCTCTCATTTGCCCTTTTTGTGCTGAAGCTTGAGAGAAGGAGAAGGTGAGTTTCCCTCTCTCTCTCTCTCTTGGATTTCTTCTCCCCAACCTACTAATTCTTGGGTTTGATCTCCTTCTCTTCATCTTCTTCATGTAAGCTTGCTCTAGGCCTTGGAGAGGAGCTCGGGATTGAAGGAAGAGGCTTGTTTGAGGATTAAACTTCAACCCTAGCATCTTATAGCTTGGTTTGGAGCTCTAATTGAGGTTAGTAGTTCTCTTGCTCCCTCTAATTGTGAGTTTTGCAAGAGATTTGGAAGAAAACCTAGTTTTTATGAAAACTAGGGTTTATTTTGGGGTTTTCTTATTGGAAGCTTTTGAGATGGAATTGATGAGTGTAGAACACTCTTGTAGGTTGGATTTAAAGCCCCATTGCTTTGATTTGGACTTTGAGCAAATTTTCTTTGATTTGAGGTAATTTTCACCTATCTTCACTTGAATTTTTAGTGAATTTCGTGGTGAGGTTTTTAGAAGCTTGTAACCCTTTGAAAATTTTTCTTAGGGTACAAGAAGTCTAGGGGGCATGTTCATTTGAGTATTGATCGAGCTTTCAACGATTATCCGGTGGGTTTGACCTCACCGAAATGGGTGAACTCCCCCTATGTCTCCTATCTTGTTATAGGACTTAATAAATGGTTTAGCATTATACTCATGACATCGTAGAATTTTTGAACACATGACATAATCATCTCATGTACGAAGATTTGCTTACTCTATGTAGTAGAGGAATACATCATAATGACATTCATGTTAAACTATCTTTCTCTTGTTCATGTATTTATGCATGTTATAGTTGGATTGTATCATAATGGTCGCTACATGGTTAGTGGAGCTACTTAATTGAGTAGAAATTGAATGACATCATTGATAATTGCTATGGAAAAAAAAGGGAGCATGGTACATTGCATGTTTAAGACATGTTATTAGACAATGTAACTTGTACTTAAACCTAGTTGGACTAGATATGACATTATGACATGTAACCGACCTCTTGGTCGTCATTGGGAATTCCATGTTTTAGACATGATGAATAAGGACTCGTACGCCTTTGCATGCTTGTTTGCCCTTGTGCTCATTCGCATAAGCTTGTGAGGGTCGCTCCTTACAAGCCGGCACTCCGGAGTTTAGCCTTTGCGACAACATGCTCGCCCGTGCGGGATTGGGCGCCGAGTGGGCCGCCGTGAGGGAGGCTCATTCCTAGCGGGGGAATGTTGACTACCACGGGACCATTAGGCATGGCACAAGCCGGGACGTTATTTCGTGTAAGTCCCCTATGATTGGATAAAAGTTAACTAAACTGGACAATTGTACATCACACTTCGTTGATGCATACATGGTAGTTGCATTTGTATATTAAAGCACTTACTCTAGTAAGCATGATGAAAGTAGAGCTATACATGTTGTTGATTTAGCTATTAGAGGCATAATAGTAATTGAATCTTTTCATTCCAATTGCTATATCCATGTTTCAATTATAGATGCTTACTATCTTTGCCTCAGTTGACCTAGTGGTGTATTTTGCCACTCTCGGCGGCTTATCCACTGGGAACTATTGTTTAATAGTTCTCACCCCCATTGGTTGTTTGTTTTTTTACAGAGCCTTCCACAGCGGGAGAGGCTAGGGATCGCGGCAAGGGGATCGCGTCTAGCTAGAGCCTCTTCGATTTTTCTCTAGGTGGACCCGAGACACCTTTCTTTTGGATTTTAGATGTGAAAGGTGTACCTTGTATATAGTATAGGGACCTACTGGATGTTCATAAGATGTACTTTTTTGTTTAAACTTAACGTATATCTTGTGGATGGATCATGTATTAGTTTTGTAAGTGATAGAATTTTTATACTTGCTCTGATTATCAAGTTTATGATGTATTATACCTTCCTTGTTGAGATGTTTGTTGTAGACGCCTTGTGTGCACCGGGGGTGCTTGGTGTACACGGCGGGTCTGTGCACATGCCGAGTGGGCTTCCGCTAGGGCCCGGGCGTGACAACTAAAGATTTCAAAAATCCTCCATCAGAGATTTCAAAGACAAAGCAAGTTTAGATCGTTAATAAAAAAGAGTTTTGTAAAGAGATTGATTCTCATGTTCTATATGTTTTAATTGTCAAAGAGGCTTCCAACCCACCTGAACCCGTTGAGAGCCCTCTAGTCATTAGAAACCTCCTCTCCGAATGTAGCTGCCTGACCCTAGAAGAATTTCTTGATGAACTTCCCCTACATAGGGATATTCAACATGCAATTGATCTTGTCCCTGGCTCGTCTTTACCTAATTTACCGCACTATAGGATGAACCCAAAGGAACACTTTGAACTGAAACGTCAGGTAGATGATCTAGTTAGGAAAGGCTTTGTAAGGAAAAGCATGAGTCCATGCACAGTACCGGCACTACTCACATCTAAGAAGGACGGAAGTTGGCATATGTGCATTGACAGTCGTGCCATTAACAAAATCACGATTAAGTACCGATTTCCAATTCCCCGTCTAGATAGTATGCTAAACATGATGGTTGGGACATCTATTTTCACAAAAATTAATCTTCGAGGCGGTTAGCACCAGATTCGACTTAGGCCTGGAGACGAGAGGAAGATTGCATTTAAGACGAAGGATTGTACGAGTGGTTAGTCATGCCGTTCGGCTTGACAAGTGCCCCGAGTACTTTCATGAGGCCTTTCATTGGAAAGTTCTTGGTTGTGTACTTTGACGATATTTTGATTTATAGCCATGCCGAGGATGAACACTTAGATCATATCCGCCAATCTTTGAAATTTAAAAAAAAAAGAAAAAATTTTCATTCACATAAAAAAGTGCGCTTTCATGCAACCTCGTGTTACCTTTTTAGGATTTGTTGTGTCCAATGATAAGGTATCAGTTGATCTAGAAAAGGTGAGAGCAATTAGAGAATGGTCTAAACCTAGAAATATTCACGATGTTAGGAGCTTTCATTGCTTATCAACTTTTTATCGTAGGTTCGTAGTACTATAATGGCGCCAATTACGAATTGTTTAAAGAAGGGTGAATTTAAATGGACACAATTGGCCGTTAAAGCTTTTAAAGAAGTTAAATCTTTGATGACAGAAGCACCGGTTTTGAAATTGCCAGATTTTGAAAAGGTTTTTGAGGTTTGTTGTGATGCGTCCGGGTAGGCAACTAAGAAGGCCACCCGATAGCCTATTTTAGCGTAAAATTAAACAAGGCTAAGCTGAGGTAGGATTTCTCCAAAGTTTGGAGAAGTGTAGGATTTGACCTTGGGAAAAGCTTCTAAGGTGGATTTGGAGCTTCTTGGTGCAAGAAGAAGCTTGGGAGCTAGGGCTTTGAGGTGAGTTCTTGTGATTTAGGGTTTAAACCTTGGATTTAATCCTTTAAGATGAGGTTTTTGAAAACCCTAAGCAATCTCAACCACAAATGGTGGAAGATTGGCCATGAAATCTAGGGTTTGGCTTGCATGCATGCAAACCCTAGGTAGATTTGGGGCTTTTACCATGGGAGGTTCTAAAAATATTTGAACCTTCGGGAATTGCAATTGAGGCAAGGGAAATCATGTTAGAACACTTGATTTCGTGTATTGAGTTGAATTAAGGGTTCGTAACGAGTAACGAACCGTTTTCTTGTAGAAGCTTGGGTTGAAGCAAGAACTCACGGCTTGGACACTTAGGGGCTTGAAGAATACAAGAATTCGAAAGCTCTTGAGGTGGGTTTGTGTTTACCGAAGTGATTAGGTCACTTCCATGTCTAGGGTAAATATCCATTTAAAGATAAAATGGTATGTGTTGTGTAGTACTCGGAAATTTTGAGATTTAGGGTTTCTGGACTAGGCAGGATTCGGGCGCCCGGAAGAGGTGAAGTGGACGTCCGAAAGTTTCCGGACCCAGTGGATGTTCTGGACGATCCGGTTGTGGCTGACGAGTATTGGATCTGGGCGCAGGATCTGGACGCCCGGATTGAGGATACGGTTTTGGCTGTTGAAGTGGAGATCCACGTGTCGCGACGCAGGACACGTGTCGACCGCCGGAGACACGCCGCCCCACCGCCTGCTGACCGCCGACCGACCGTTTGCCCGCCATCTGACACCTGGCGTTGAGGATTTCCGGACGCCCGGAAGTTGGGAAGTGGGCGCCCGAATGTGGGATTTTGGGAGCCTATAAATAGGCGAGTCCCTGATCACTTTGGCTCATTTTCCACTCCGAGATCCTGTTTTCTAGAGAGAGAAAGTGGGGTTTAGGGCCATGTGTTGGCATTAGTTGTAACCTAGCTTGCTCTCTTCTACTCTGCTGATCTGATCTGGTGACGAGCTGTTATTCTGCTGGAATTAGCAGTTCCTTGGAGGTTTAGACAGATCGGAGTGCTGCCGGAGTTCGTTATCTTGGAGGGTTGGATCTGAGGATACTGTTATTTCCCCACCGTGGTTGGATTAGCTTGTAAAGGTGGGTTGATGTTTGCCAGATTCAGTGGACTTCCTCCTATGTGTTTACTCTCATGTTAGCATGATAGTGTTGGATTATGTTAGTATGATATGATGATATTGGATTATGATATGATGGTATTGGATTATGATAGTGTGATATTATTGGAATTATGATAGCATGACATGCTGTGATTATGTTAGATATGACCTGTTAGGTTGAGATTTGCATGTGTGTGATATGCTAATGATATATATGTGAGCATACATGATTTCTTTGTATCCTTGTTGCATGATTTGTCCTACACCTATTCTGTTGATATCCCTTGTACCAGTTGTTGTACATGTAGTGTAGGTGATCATGTTGTGGCTCGTGCTATGTTATTGTACCTCCTCTTTGTGGTAGAGTTGAGAGCCTCCTCTTGTGATAGAGTTGAGATGGATTGTGAGCACTAGAGCATTGATTGTGCCAAGGGCACGTGATTCTTTGTGAGATCATGGATTGGGTCATACTTGTTGATTATCCTTTGAGATGCCGAGGGCATGTGATTCTTTGTTGACCCAGTCGTGTCGATCATATACCTGCGGGTGCTTGGCGTATACTTGGGTTTACTTTATTCGGTTGGGTCGCTCCCACGAGTACCACTCTAGAGTTGGCATATTCCGTACAGAGGATTGTACGAGGAACTAGTAACAGACGGGCTTCCTGTACTAGTTGGGCTCCCTTTTGTGTTGAGCTTGATCAGGCCGCAGGTATCGTATGTTATTATATCATATGGTATGATATGGTATGGTATTATGGATTAAGCTAGGTACAGACGGGGTTTCCTGTACGAGCTGTTTCGCAGGTATTGTATTCATGATAGTCCTCATTTGGTATATTCAGTTCATTGGTATTCATACTGACAGTTGAGCTTTGTGCATAGTAGTGGTAGTATATCTCCTACTTTCTTTATTGCTCTATATATATCTCTTGAGATTGAGGACTTAGTGGGCAGACCGCTGAGGCTGGTGGCGGTACCCACTGAGGACTACTTCTTTGATAGTAGTTCTCACACCCATTGGTGACATCTTTTTGCAGAGTCTTCTTCCCCAGTTGTGCATACTGAGCGCGGAAAGGAGACCGTCGGGTAGAGCTATTCCCCGGATACTTGGCTAGAGGTATACCCATTTTGATAGATGGTTGAGTCTGTACATACAGTGTGATTGAGATATCAGTGTTGTATATGAGAGTTATATATGAGAGTTATGGATGATGTATGTACAGTGATCTTTTGATATATTTATATAGCAGCTCTGTTGATACCTTTAGCTCTGTATGATTATAGTTGTTGTTGTTTTCGCTTCGTATACATGGTAGAGATACTGTGTATGCGGCGGATCTCGTCATGTGCCTGGGAAGGGGTAACCCGGGGCGTGACAGATTAAGTTGGTATCAGAGCTTAGGAATAGGTCAAGAGGGCCTAGGAAACCTAAGATAAACAGACCTAAGAATGACGAGAGAGACGTGATTGATCGCGAAAGTCAAAGATTGGGTTTTTGAATCCTTCCTTGTGTAGGAAGAGTGATTGAGGGATTATGCCTTCTCTTATCGGATGAATTATGTTGGCTGCAGACGACATAATAATCTGAGAAGAAAATAAGTGTCCTTCTAGACTTTCGCTGGATTGGGTCGTGAGAATGTTTGTGGTCCTAATCGGGTATTATGTTGCAGGTTGTTACTATGCCTCCTCGACGACCATCGACGCGAGCGCATCCGACGCCTTCGGATATGCCTGAGCAGACGGGACCTAGTGAACGACCCGATCTGCAGGAACAGCTAGCAGACATAGCTGCGGTAGGAAGGCAGCAGAGTGCCTTGTTGCAGAAGATGTGTGATGCTTTCTCTACGCCTCGAGCTATGGAACCTCAGGCGACGACTACTCCAACTACATCTCAACCCAGAGAAGGAAGTACTCAGCCTAGTCAAGTGCTTTCTGAAGAGGAGCAGGAGCGGATGGCGGATAGATTGGCTCGTTTCTGTAGGTTTGATCCACCGCGATTCAATGGTAGTAGTATAGAGCCATGGGTGGTAGAAGCCTGGATTTGTGAGATGGAGAAATTGTTCGAGGATCTCTTTGTGCCAGCACGGGAGCAGGTGCATATGGCAGTGCATTGTTTATCTGGTGATGCACATGTCTGGTGGAGAAGGACCCGTGATCATAGGTCCCTGAACCCTCTACAGATGTCTTGGAGTGAGTTTCGGGGGATTATGTATGGGGCGTATTTTCCCAGTAGCGTAAAGATGAAGATAGAGGAAGCGCCCGGCGCCTGATGATGGAGGACCTCATTTTGCTTATCTCTGTAATAAACGAGAGGGCCGATGTTATGAGTGTGGACAGCCAGGACACATCAGGAGGGCTTGTCCCAGACTTGTAGCAACTCCTTCTATGGCATCCGTACCTTTTACTCCACCGCCGTATTCTGGAGCCTCCCCGGTATTTTCTCAGGAGCGGTCTTCTATGCCACGACAGCAGGATCGACGCCAGCCACCGGCGAGCGGACGAGTTTATGCCGCTCAGATTGAGGATGCCTCGATAGCTGATCGAGTGGTGGCAGGTATAGTTTTGATTTGTGGCATTAGATCGCGTACCTTATTTGATACTGGTGCATCGCATTCCTTTGTTAGTAGGGCATTTGCATTGCATCATGGTCTAGAGATAGGATTGTTACCCCAGGCACAGGAGGTGCGGGTACCTGACCATAATTTGCAGGTGACTGAGGGTTGTTTAGGATGTCCTGTGCAAGTAGGACCTTGTATCATGCCTGTTGACTTACTAGTATTGAGACAATTACAGGATTTTGATGTAATCCTTGGCATGGATTGGTTATCTCTATACTTTGCTACAATTGATTGTGGAACCAAGACGGTGATTTTTCATGAACCTGGACATGAGGAGTATGTTTATGAAGGTTGTAAGAGTTCACTGTTCGCAGTGACGATTTCTTCTTCTAAGGCCAGACAGATGTTAAATAGAGGATGTATGGCCTATTTTGCAACAGTGACTGAGGTGCCTACTGTTGTACCAGGACTCGAGGATATTCTAATTGTCCGTGAGTTTTCGGACGTATTTCCTTCTGAGTTATCCTCGATGCCTCCTGATAGGGAGATTGAATTCGTGATTGATGTGGTACCAGGAACCGCGCCAATCTCGAAGACACCCTATAGAATGGCACCGGCTGAGTTGAGAGAGTTGAAGGCGCAACTGCAGGATCTTATGGATAAAGGTTTTATTAGACCAAGTGTGTCGCCTTGGGGAGCGCCTGTGTTGTTTGTGAAGAAGAAGGATGGTTCACTTAGGTTGTGTGTGGATTATCGGGAATTGACCAAAGTGACCATCAAGAATAGATACCCCCTCCCACGTATTGATGATCTGTTTGATCAATTGCAGGGAGCGTGTGTCTTTTCTAAGATTGATCTTCAGTCCGGTTACCACCAGTTGAAGGTGAAGGCCGAGGATATTTCTAAGACAGCTTTTAGAACTCGGTATGGGCATTATGAGTTTACAGTCATGCCGTTTGGATTGACTAATGCCCCTGCTGCATTTATGGATATGATGAACTGAGTCTTTAAGTCCTTCTTGGACAAGTTCGTGGTAGTCTTTATTGATGATATTTTGATTTACTCCTGTGATGATGCGGAGCATGAGGAGCATCTGAGACTAGTGCTACAACTCTTGCGAGAGAAGAAGTTGTATGCTAAGCTCAAGAAGTGTGAGTTTTGGTTGAGAGAGGTTGCCTTTTTAGGCCATGTGATTTCAGCTTCGGGAGTAGCTGTTGATCCAAAGAAGGTTGAGGCGATTCGTGATTGGCCTAGACCGACGACCATATCTGAAGTGCGGAGTTTTCTTGGTCTAGCCGGGTATTATCGACGATTTGTGGAGAGTTTTGCGAAGCTCTCTACGCCTCTTACTCGGTTAACCAGGAAAGGAGTTAAGTATGTTTGGAGTAATGAGTGCCAAGAATACTTTGATGAGCTTAAGCAAAGGTTGATGACAGCCCCTATTCTTGCACTACCTGTGATGGGCGATGGATTTGTGATCTATAGTGATGCTTCGCTTAGTGGCTTGGGTTGCGTGCTGATGCAACATGGTAAAGTGATTGCATATGCTTCAAGACAACTAAAGGAATATGAGAAGAACTACCCCACTCATGATCTGGAGTTGGCGGCGGTAGTCTTTGCTCTGAAGCTATGGCGCCACTATCTCTATGGAGAACATTGTGAAGTATATACAGATCACAAGAGCCTCAAATATCTGTTTACACAGAAAGAGTTGAATCTACGACAACGGAGATGGTTAGAATTATTAAAGGATTATGACATTTCTATATTATACCATCCCGGTAAGGCGAACGTTGTTGCCGATGCTTTGAGTAGGAAGGCTGTGGCAACTTTGAGTTTGTGTATTACTCAACAGCCTGTCCTAGTGGAGGAGATGCGGAGGTTGTCCCTTGAGGTGGTTACTCACGGGATGACAGCGAGACTGATGACTCTGATCATACAGCCCACTCTGTTAGATAGGATTCGAGAGAAACAGAGTGTTGATCCTTATTTGATGAAAGTTCGAGATCAACTGAGGAGTGGAGACCTTGAAGGCTTTT
This sequence comes from Puya raimondii, assembly GCA_016920855.1. NCBI lineage: Eukaryota > Viridiplantae > Streptophyta > Magnoliopsida > Poales > Bromeliaceae > Puya > Puya raimondii. The sequence goes on from JABWPP010000049.1 coordinate 47,779,150, forward strand.
CTTATGATGATGCTGAGACTCTTCGTTATAGAGGATGACTGTGTGTACCAGCGAATCTGGAGATTCGAGAGGAGATATTAAGGGAAGCACATTATTCTCCTTATTCTGTATATCCTGGAGGGACAAAGATGTATCAGGATCTGAAGACTCACTTCTGGTGGAATGGTATGAAGCGTGATATTGGTAGAGCTGTAGCTCAATGTTTGACATGTCAGCAAGTTAAGGCTGAACATCGTGTACCAGCTGGTAAGCTACAGAGTCTTCCAATACCTGAGTGGAAGTGGGATCATATTACGATGGATTTCATCGTAGGATTGCCGAGGACTTCGAGCGGCTATGATACTATTTGGGTGATTGTTGATAGGCTGACAAAGTCTGCTCATTTTCTGCCTATGCAGATTACTTGGTCACGTGAGCGACTTGCACAGCTGTATATGGATGAGATATTGAGATTGCATGGAGTGCCAATCTCAATAGTATCTGATAGAGACCCAAGGTTTGTTTCTCATTTCTGGAAGAGTTTACAGACAGCCTTGGGGACTCAGCTTCGATTTAGCACTGCGTTTCATCCCCAGACTGATGGTCAGTCCGAGCGCACTATACAGACACTCGAGGATATGTTGAGAGCTTGTGTCTTGGATTTTGGTGGAGGTTGGGATCGACATCTGAGATTGGTAGAGTTTGCATACAACAATAGCTATCAAGCAAGCATTAAGATGGCTCCGTTTGAAGCATTGTATGGACGCAAATGTCGATCACCTCTGTATTGGGATGATGTTGGTGAAAGGAAAACGTTGGGTCCAGACCTATTGCTTGAAGCCGAAAAGAAGGTTAAGTTGATACGGCGACATATTGAGACGGCTCAGAGCAGGCAGAAGAGTTATTCTGATACTCGGAGGCGAGACCTGGAATTTCAAGTTGGTGATCATGTTTTCTTGAAGGTCTCACCATCGAAGGGCATGCGGAGATTTGGGATTCGCGGAAAGCTTAGTCCGTGATTTATTGGTCCTTTTGAGGTCTTAGAGAGAGTTGGACCCGTGGCTTATCGGTTAGCCCTTCCGCCTCGACTTGCAGGAGTGCACGATGTCTTCCATGTATCTGTTCTGAGGAGATACATGCATGATCCTTCCTATGTGATAGATTTTTCTCCACTGGAGCTTACTGAGGATTTGCAGTACGAGGAGCGACCGATACGTATTCTTGCTCGTGAGACGAGGGAATTGCGTAATCAAGTCATACCTTATGTTAAGGTACAGTGGGATTTTCATGATGATAGAGAGGCGACATGGGAGTTGGAGACTGATATGCTGAGATCTTATCCCCACTTGTTTACTCCTTGAGGTGCGTGTTTTACCTTAGTTTCGAGGATGAAACTATTTTAAGGAGGGGAGAATGTAGTACTCGGAAATTTTGAGATTTAGGGTTTCTGGACTAGGCAGGATTCGGGCGCCCGGAAGAGGTGAAGTGGACGCCCGAAAGTTTCCGGACCCAGTGGATGTTCAGGACGATCCGGTTGTGGCTGACGAGTATTGGATCTGGGCGCAGGATCTGGACGCCCGGATTGAGGATCCGGTTTTGGCTGTTGACGTAGAGAGCCACGTGTCGCGATGCAGGACACGTGTCGACCACCGGAGACACGCCGCCCCACCGCCTGCTGACCGCCGACCGACCGTTTGCCCGCCAGCTGACACTTGGCGTTGAGGATTTCCGGACGCACGGAAGTTGGGAAGTGGGCGCCCGAATGTGGGATTTTGGGAGCCTATAAATAGGCGAGTCCCTGATCACTTTGGCTCATTTTCCACTCCGAGATCCTGTTTTCTAGAGAGAGAAAGTGGGGTTTAGGGCCATGTGTTGGCATTAGTTGTAACCTAGCTTGCTCTCTTCTACTCTGCTGATCTGATCTGGTGACGAGCTGTTATTCTGCTGGAATTAGCAGTTCCTTGGAGGTTTAGACAGATCGGAGTGCTGCCGGAGTTCGTTATCTTGGAGGGTTGGATCTGAGGATACTGTTATTTCCCCACCGTGGTTGGATTAGCTTGTAAAGGTGGGTTGATGTTTGCCAGATTCAGTGGACTTCCTCCTATGTGTTTACTCTCATGTTAGCATGATAGTGTTGGATTATGTTAGCATGATATGATGATATTGGATTATGATATGATGGTATTGGATTATGATAGTGTGATATTATTGGAATTATGATAGCATGACATGCTGTGATTATGTTAGATATGACCTGTTAGGTTGAGATTTGCATGTGTGTGATATGCTAATGATATATATGTGAGCATACATGATTTCTTTGTATCCTTGTTGCATGATTTGGCCTACACCTATTCTGTTGATATCCCTTGTTCCAGTTGTTGTACATGTAGTGTAGGTGATCATGTTGTGGCTCGTGCTATGTTATTGTACCTCCTCTTTGTGGTAGAGTTGAGAGCCTCCTCTTGTGATAGAGTTGAGATGGATTGTGAGCACTGGAGCATTGATTGTGCCAAGGGCACGTGATTCTTTGTGAGATCATGGATTGAGTCATACTTGTTGATTATCCTTTGAGATGCCGAGGGCATGTGATTCTTTGTTGACCCAGTCGTGTCGATCATATACCTGCGGGTGCTTGGCGTATACTTGGGTTTACTTTACTCGGTTGGGTCGCTCCCACGAGTACCACTCTAGAGTTGGCATATTCCGTACAGAGGATTGTACGAGGAACTAGTAACAGACGGGCTTCCTGTACTACTTGGGCTCCCTTTTGTGTTGAGCTTGATCAGGCCGCAGGTATCGTATGTTATTGTATCATATGGTATGATATGGTATGGTATTATGGATTGAGCTAGGTACAGACGGGGTTTCCTGTATTAGCTGTTTCACAGGTATTGTATTCATGATAGTCCTCATTTGGTATATTCAGTTCATTGGTATTCATACTGACAGTTGAGCTTTGTGCATAGTAGTGGTAGTATATCTCCTACTTTCTTTATTGCTCTATATATATCTCTTGAGATTGAGGACTTAGTGGGCAGACCGCTGAGGCTGGTGGCGGTACCCACTGAGGAATACTTCTTTGATAGTAGTTCTCACACCCATTGGTGACATCTTTTTGCAGAGTCTTCTTCCCCAGTTGTGCATACTGAGCGCGGAAAGGAGACCGTCGGGTAGAGCTATTCCCCGGATACTTGGCTAGAGGTATACCCATTTTTATAGATGGTTGAGTCTGTACATACAGTGTGATTGAGATATCAGTGTTGTATATGAGAGTTATATATGAGAGTTATGGATGATGTATGTACAGTGATCTTTTGATATATTTATATAGCAGCTCTGTTGATACCTTTAGCTCTGTATGATTATAGTTGTTGTTGTTTTCGCTTCGTATACATGGTAGAGATACTGTGTATGCGGCGGATCTCGTCATGTGCCTGGGAAGGGGTAACCCGGGGCGTGACATGTTTTGAACCCTAGAATTTGCATGTTGGCAAAGATGAAAATCATGATAGGTAGAGCCATGAGCTCCTATTGCATGTTATAGAATTCAAGTATATTTCTATTATCTATACTTGTTACATGGTTGCATGTATGATTGGAACCTAGTGTTATTGAACATAGGTTGGACATGAGATTGGAACCTAGCGTCATGGAACCTAGGTTGAGAATGAGAAAGTAAACCTAGTGTCATTGAACATAGGTGAGACTTAGTGACTTGAACCTATGGTCATGAGACTTAGGTTGGCAAGTGTAAAATGTGAACAATGGGATGTGCGACGATTTTGCTATCCCGGGTATGCGACAATTTCGCTACCCATGCCACGTGATGGCGGTGTTGAAATGGGATGTGCAACGAGGTTGCAATCCCGGGTATGCGACGATTTCGCTACCCATGCCATGAGTTGGTGGTGTTGAGATGGGATGTGCAACGAGGTTGCTATCCCGGGTATGCGACGATTTCGCTACCCATGCCATGTGTTGGCCGTGTTGAAATGGGATGTGCGACGAGGTTGCTATCCCGGGTATGCGACGAGTTCGCTACCTGTGCCATGTGATGGCGGTGTTGAGATGGGGTATGCGACGATTTTGCTATCCCGGGTATGCGACGATTTCGCTACCCGAATTCGGAGGTGATAATTTCACTCTTTGGATGTTGGAACAATTATGGTGAGACGGCGATTCCGAAACCATAAGTAAATGACAAGTAGTTGAACTTGGTCAATGTGAAATATAGGATGAACCTAGGAGAGAATGAAAATTTACATTTCATTTGGTTGCATCCTTTATGTTTATTTACAAGCATGTAAATAATTGTTGCATAGTTACTTGTGATCTAACTTATGCATATGGTGTTTCTTTGGACCTGGTGGGTCGAGCTTCTCTCTTGGGTGGCCTTACCCACTGGGAACTATGTTTATAGTTCTCACCCCACGTTTTTCAGGTCCTTCCGCGAGTGAGGCGGCGGAGCGAGGCAAGGGTTTGGCTCTCTAGATAGCGGCCCTTCCATTTTGGTGATACATAGAGTTGTACCCCTAGTCTTGGACATTGATAGTATAGGGCTTTTCATTGATTATATGCAACTTGTATATTCCGTGATTTTGGAACTTGATGTATGGAATGGAAATGAAAGAAAAGAAAATTTTGGGCATGTATAAATGTGCAATTGTGATGTAATAGAAGTAAAACTTCTTTATGTTGATGCTTTCCTTGTGCAACTCTTGTACTCCGTTCCTAGTTGGAACCTCGTGAAAATGCTTGTGTTGTTACGCCTTGGGCGGGTAGAAGAGACTATCCGTTTGGCGGGTCTGGGGCACGCGCTCGTGCGGTTTGTCCTTCCACCTAGTTGGTGTTAAGGCACGGCGGGGCGTGACAGACTGAGGTGGTATCAGAGAGTAGAAACGGTCTAGGTGGACCTAAGAAACCCTAGAATGGAAAAGACCCTAGGAGTGTAGGCTCGTGAGTGACGAGATCTTTGATTGTGGCGAAAGATAAGAGATTGGGTTATGTCCTTATACCTCTAGTTGGAAGTAGAGATAGATTCGAGGCGTGTCTTATTCTTCACCAAGTGTGTTCGTGTTGGCGGCCGACAACATGAAACCAAGTGAGGGGAATAAGAACCCTTGTGTGACTTTCGCCTAGATTGGGTTCACGTTTATGTTCGTAAAATATTATGTCTCCAATGACTTTGAATGTCACGAAATGACCAAAGTCGTTGTGTTTTCAGGAGATAATAGTACGTGGACGGCCTCCTACGAGGGCTGGGCTCGGAGGATCGAGCGCGGCTCCCGAACAACTCGGGGAGGGCGAGAACTCGGGTCTTCGTGATCAGTTGACCGAGTTGATGGGCGTGGTTCGGCGGCAAGCCGAAGCCATGCAGCGACAGGAGGAGCAAATTAAAAAGCTCCAGGACGAGATGGCGTAGCAAGCGGCTGCGGTTAGGAAGGAAAGAACGGGAGCGCCTTCGGCCTTTGCTTCGGCACCGGCCGAGGAGGTGACACCGGCGCCAGCTGTGGCGCCACCGGCATCACTGATTATAGCCGGTGGGTCGGGTGCTCCTATGCCCGACTCCGCGATGGAGGATGCGGAGCGAGAGTGCGCACTTGCGGCTCTCATGAGGTTCAAGAAGTTCAACCCGCCTATTTTCAACGGGGAGAACGTAGATCCATGGGACGTGGAGACGTGGATCAACGCAATGGAGACGCTCTTCGAGGATCTATATACCTTGGAGAGAGACAAAGTGCACCTCGCCGCTCATTGTTTAGAGCGATCGGCGAAGGTGTGGTGGAAGGGAGTCCGGCGTGATCGACTCTCTAGCCTTCCGCCACCGACCTGGGTGGAGTTTCGGGGTATGGTGTTCGCCGCCTACTTCCCCAATAGTGAGAAAAGAAAACTCCAAAAAAGGTTCCGTAAGTTGAAGCAAGGGAACCGCACCGTGCGCGAGTACGAGAGGGAGTTCTCGTACATCATTAACTGCGTGCCGCACATTGTCCGCGGAGAGCTGGACAAGGTCGACTGCTTCGTGCGCGGGCTTCGACCGAAAATCTTTCGGGCGGTGCACGCCCTCAAGCTACAGACCTTTGTGGAGGTCTTGGACCGTGCTCTTTGGGTGGAGCACGGGAATGCTTGTGCGCGCGAGGAGCGCGAGTCTTGGGAAAGAGAAAAGGAAAAGGATAAGGAGAAAGGAAAGAAGCGACCGGCGGGTGGCTCGGGTGGGCAATCTAGCTCTAAGCGGCCCTCGAAACACTCGTAGTCGGAGAACCAATCGCGAGGGTCCCGGCAGAATCGACCCTCGACCCGGTGCCCGATTTGTAGCGGCCCCCACAACCCTCAACAGTGTGATTACCGTGAGGGCCGGTGCTACAAGTGCGGACAGCCGGGATATATGCGATACAATTGTCCGATGGATGATGGCCGAGCACCGTCGTCGGCATCGGCATTTGCATCACCGAGACAGCTTGCGGGTATCCCACCCGCGGCAATGTCGGCTGGTCGTACACAGCCACCGAGACCAGCCGAGGGCCAGCAACCAGTGCCCAGTGGACGGGTGTTCGCCTCACAGGTGGAGGAGCCTTCTGCCCAGGAGGATGTCGTGGCAGGTATTGTGTTAATTAAAGGCATTCGATGTAGAGCTTTGTTTGATACTGGTGCATCGCATTCATTCATTGCTCGATCATTTGCTATTGCACATGGAATAGAAATTGTAGAAGCCACGCATGCAAGAACTGTGCAAGTACCTGAACACACCTTTTGTGTACATCACGCGTGTGTAGATTGTTCAGTGAGGGTTGAAAACTGGATCATGCCAGCTGATTTGCTGGTGTTGAATCGAATGAACGAGTATGATTTGATCCTAGGAATGGATTGGCTCTCGAGATATCACGCTACTATTGATTGTGAGAGCCGAATAGTGAGGTTTAAAGAACCCGGGCACAAGGAGTTTGTGTACCGTGGGTGCAAGAGTTCGCTCTTTGCGTCAATGGTGTCCACGTCGCAAGCAAGGAAGCTTATTGCTAGTGGATGCATTGCCTACTTGGCGACGGTAGTGGATGACCGAAAGGAAGTGTTGGGACTCGAGGACATTCCTATAGTCCAAGAGTTTTCGGATGTGTTTCCGACGGAGTTGCCCGGAATGCCACCGGATCGGGAAATAGAATTTGTGATCGATTTGCTCCCGAGTACGGCGCCGATCTCTAAGGCCCCGTACAGGATGGCACCCGCGGAACTGAAGGAATTGAAAGCACAATTACAAGATTTGATGGACAAGGATTTCGTAAAGCCAAGTGTGCCACCTTGGGGAGCCCCTGTTCTATTTGTGCGGAAAAAGGACGGTTCACTGCGGTTATGTGTGGATTACCGCGAGTTGAATAAAGTGACCGTCAAGAATAAGTACCCGTTACCCCGAATTGATGACTTATTCGATCAGTTGCAAGGGTCTCGGGTGTATTCAAAGATTGATTTGCAATCCGGTTATCACCAATTGAAGATCAAACCGGAGGATGTGCATAAGACCGCGTTTAGGACGCGGTATGGACACTATGAATTCACGGTTATGCCTTTCGGGCTTACCAATGCCCCGGCGGCGTTCATAGATTTAATGAACCGTGTGTTCAAACCACTGTTGGATCGATTTGTGGTGGTGTTCATAGATGATATTCTTGTCTACTCTCGGAGTGAAGAGGAACATAATGAGCACCTAAGGATTGTGCTTCAAGTTCTTCGAGAGAACAAGTTATTCGCCAAGTTGAAAAAGTGCGAATTTTGGATTCGTGAGGTCACTTTCTTGGGTCATGTGATCTCCGCGGGAGGAGTATCGGTGGACCCTTTGAAAGTTGAGGCAATCAAGGATTGGCCTCGCTCGACCAATGTCACAGAAATACGAAGCTTTTTGGGTCTTGCGGGGTACTATCAGCGGTTCGTGGAGGGGTTTTCAAAAATCTCCGGTCCACTAACGCGTCTTACCCGCAAGGGAGCCAAATATGTTTGGAGCGAGGAATGCGACCAAGGCTTTAAGGAGCTAAAGGAAAGGTTGACTTCGGCTCCGGTTCTCGCCTTGCCGATTGCGGGGGAGGACTTTGTGGTGTATAGCGATGCATCACGGCGTGGTCTTGGGTGTGTGCTTATGCAAAGAGGACAAGTGATAGCATATGCCTCTCGTCAGCTGAAGAGCTATGAGCAGAATTACCCCACCCACGACCTAGAGCTTGCAGCGGTGGTCTTCGCGCTTAAATTGTGGAGACACTATTTGTATGGGGAACATTGTGAGGTGTACACGGATCACAAAAGCTTAAAGTACTTATTCACTCAGAAGGAGTTGAATTTGAGTCAGCGGAGATGATTGGAGTTGATAAAAGATTACGACTTAACCATCTTGTACCACCCCGGTAGAGCCAATGTGGTGGCCGATGCGCTCAGTAGGAAATCCGTGGAGAACTTCGCAATTGAGATGACGGGACAAATGCCGTTGATCAAGGAAATGGGCCGGTTTGACTTGGAAGTTGTGGCCCCGGGCGTTCCCGCTAGAATTATGAATCTCGAAGTGTGGCCGACCTTGTTGGAGCAAATAAAAGAAAAGCAATCCGGTGGTCCGGAACTCCAAAAGGTGCGGTGTGCTATCGAGAGTGGGCGCGCCGGTGATTTTCATGTGGACTCGAAGGGCGCCATTCGATTTCGAAATCGATTGTGCGTGCCTAAAGTCGAGGACATTCGTAGGGAGATCTTAAAAGAACCTCACACTTCTCCCTATGCGATTCACCCGGGCGGCACCAAAATGTATAAGGATCTTAAATTGCATTATTGGTGGCCGGGGATGAAACTTGATGTTGGACGCTTTGTGGCACAATGTTTAGTATGCCAACAGGTGAAGGCCGAGCGTCGTTTTCCAGCAGGGAAATTGCAAGGGTTACCCATTCCAGTTTGGAAGTGGGAGAACATAGCGATAGACTTCGTTGTGGACCTACCTCGATCGCAAGGTAGCCACGACGCGATTTGGGTGGTGGTGGATCGTTTGTCAAAGTCGGCACACTTTTTGCCAATCCACACCACTTGGTCGGGAGACAAGTTAGCACAAGTCTACCTGGACGAGATTATGCGATTGCACGGGGTCCCGACCTCGATAGTTTCAGATCGAGATCCCCGATTTACATCGCATTATTGGAAAAGCTTGCAAGAAGCTTTGGGTACACGGCTCGATTTCAGTTCAGCATTTCATCCTCAAACTGATGGTCAATCAGAAAAGACAATTCAGATTTTGGAGGATATGCTACGAGCGTGTGTGTTGGACTTCAAGGGTGCATGGCCTACTCACTTACCGATGGCTGAATTTGCTTATAATAATAGCTATCAATCTAGCATCGGTATGACACCGTTTGAGGCCTTGTATGGAAGAAAATGCCGCTCTCCTATCCATTGGAGCGAGGTCGGCGAGAGAAGGGTCTTAGGACCGGATGTGTTGCGTGAAGCGGAGGAAAAGGTCCGCTTGGCACGTGAACGTTTATCGACGGCGCAATCCAGACAAAAGAGTTATGCGGATCGACGTCAACGAGATTTGGAATTCGCGGTAGGAGACCGCGTCTTCTTGAAAGTATCACCCATGAGAGGGGTGAAGCGATTTGGTGTTCGGGGTAAGTTGAGTCCCCGTTACATTGGACCTTATGAGGTCTTGGAGCGTGTGGGATCTTTGGCATATCGGCTAGCCTTGCCGCCAAAACTTGCGGGGATACACAATGTGTTTCACGTATCGACGCTCCGTAAGTACGTATATGATCCGGCGCACGTCCTCGAGTATGTGCCTATGGAACTGCATGAGGATATGACTTATGAGGAGTTTCCCTTCTGTATCATGGATCGCGAGGTGAAAAGTTTGAGGAACCGTGAAATTTCTTATGTAAAGGTACAATGGACGAATCATGGTGAGCGAGAAGCTACGTGGGAATTGGAAAGCTCAATGAAGGAGCGGTTTCCTTACCTCTTCGCTGAGTCCAGCTGAGGTATGATTTAGTTTCGCGGTCGAAACTCTCTTTAAGGGGGGAGGAATGTAGCACTCTGAATTTCGGTGCGTTGTATCGAACTTTACTAAATTTAATAAAGTTCGATGGAAGCCGATAATGGCTGGTGTGGAATTGGGTTCCGAAGGTTTCAGAACATTGTGGGTGCGAGTGGAAACCCGGAAATCAAAAAATTATGAAAAAGGGACCAAGTGGAGCAAAACTACTCACGGGGTCCGGACCCTGGAAATTGGGGTCCGGACAATGAAGTCCGCGGGCAGCCACGGTCCGGACCCGGATGTCACGGTCCGGACCCGGGCTGGCTTCCGAGTTGGGGTGCGTACGGGTTCCGGACCCGGACACCAAGGTCCGGACCCGGCCTGCGCGGTCGACTGTCACCTGTGCGGGGTCCGGACCCCACTTGCAAGGTCCGGACCCGGCTGAGGCAGAATGCCCAGTGAGGGGTATTTTAGTAATTTCATGGTGGAGGGCTATGTATTGGGGCTGAGGTATCTCTCTCCTCATTACTCCTCCACTCTCCTCACATTCCCTCTTCCTCTCCCTCACTTTCTCTCTCTAGAGATCTCTCCAAAGTTTGGAGAAGTGTAGGATTTGACCTTGGGAAAAGCTTCTAAGGTGGATTTGGAGCTTCTTGGTGCAAGAAGAAGCTTGGGAGCTAGAGCTTTGAGGTGAGTTCTTGTGATTTAGGGTTTAAACCTTGGATTTAATCCTTTAAGATGAGGTTTTTGAAAATCCTAAGCAATCTCAACCACAAATGGTGGAAGATTGGCCATGAAATCTAGGGTTTGGCTTGCATGCATGCAAACCCTAGGTAGATTTGGGGCTTTTACCATGGAAGGTTCTAAAAATATTTGAACCTTCGGGAATTGCAATTGAGGCAAGGGAAATCATGTTAGAACACTTGATTTCGTGTATTGAGTTGAATTAAGGGTTCGTAACGAGTAACGAACCGTTTTCTTGTAGAAGCTTGGGTTGAAGCAAGAACTCAAGGCTTGGACACTTAGGGGCTTGAAGAATACAAGAATTCGGAAGCTCTTGAGGTGGGTTTGTGTTTACCGAAGTGATTAGGTCACTTCCATGTCTAGGGTAAATATCCATTTAAAGATAAAATGGTATGTGTTGTGAACCCTAGAACTTGCATGTTGGCAAAGATGAAAAACATGATAGGTAGAGCCATGAGCTCCTATTGCATGTTATAGAATTCAAGTATATTTCTATTATCTATACTTGTTACATGGTTGCATGTATGATTGGAACCTAGTGTTATTGAACATAGGTTGGACATGAGATTGGAACCTAGCGTCATGGAACCTAGGTTGAGAATGAGAAAGTAAACCTAGTGTCATTGAACATAGGTGAGACTTAGTGACTTGAACCTATGGTCATGAGACTTAGGTTGGCAAGTGTAAAATGTGAACAATGGGATGTGCGACGATTTTGCTATCCCGGGTATGCGACGATTTCGCTACCCATGCCACGTGATGGCGGTGTTGAAATGGGATGTGCAACGAGGTTGCTATCCCGGGTATGCGACGATTTCGCTACCCATGCCATGAGTTGGTGGTGTTGAGAAGGGATGTGCAACGAGGTTGCTATCCCGGGTATGCGACGATTTCGCTACCCATGCCATGTGATGGCGGTGTTGAAATGGGATGTGCGACGAGGTTGCTATCCCGGGTATGCGACGAGTTCGCTACCTGTGCCATGTGATGGCGGTGTTGAGATGGGGTATGCGACGATTTTGCTATCCCGGGTATGCGACGATTTCGCTACCCGAATTCGGAGGTGGCAATTTCACTCCTTGGATGTTGGAACAATTATGGTGAGACGGCGATTCCGAAACCATAAGTAAATGACAAGTAGTTGAACTTGGTCAATGTGAAATATAGGATGAACCTAGGAGAGACTGAAAATTTACATTTCATTTGGTTGCATCCTTTATGTTTATTTACAAGCATGTAAATAATTGTTGCATAGTTGTGATCTAACTTATGCATATGGTGTTTCTTTGGACCTGGTGGGTCGAGCTTCTCTCTTGGGTGGCCTTACCCACTGGGAACTATGTTTATAGTTCTCACCCCACGTTTTTCAGGTCCTTCCGCGAGTGAGGCGGCGGAGCGAGGCAAGGATTTGGCTCTCTAGATAGCGGCCCTTCCATTTTGGTGATACATAGAGTTGTACCCCTAGTCTTGGACATTGATAGTATAGGAGTTTTCATTGATTATATGCAACTTGTATATTCCATGATTTTGGAACTTGATGTATGGAATTGAAATGAAAGAAAAGAAAATTTTGGGCATGTATAAATGTGCAATTGTGATGTAATAGAAGTAGAACTTCTTTATGTTGATGCTTTCCTTGTGCAACTCTTGTACTCCGTTCCTAGTTGGAACCTCGTGGAAATGCTTGTGTTGTGACTCTATCCGTTTGGCGGGTCTGGGGCACGCGCTCGTGCGGTTTGTCCTTCCACCTAGTTGGTGTTAAGGCACGGCGGGGCGTGACAGTCGGGGTGAGTGCAGTTGGGTTCAATAGCGCTTAAGAGGAGTATCCCTCGTGTCCGAACTTTAGCAAGATCTTGTCAGTTTTAGAGCGCAATCCCACTAACCCAGATTTTGTCATTCGAGATGGGTTTCTTTTTCAGGGTGTTCGTTTGTGCATCCCGCATAGCTCGTTACATGATTTTGTTATTTGGGAACTACACGCACGAGGCTTCGCTGGACATTTTAGTCGAGACAAAACTATTTCTATAGTTGAAGATCGATTCTACTGACCAAGCCTCAAAAGAGATGTTGCGCGCATTGTGGCACAATGTGGGACGTGTCAAAGGGCCAAAGGTGGTTGGAAGAACGCAGGATTATATACACCCCTACCTGCGCCACATTCTCCTTGGCAAGACTTAAGCACGGATTTTGTTTTAGGTCTACCAAAAACAATTAGAAGGCACGATTCGATTCTTGTTGTAGTTGATCGTTTTTTCCAAAATGGCTCACTTTGTTTCTTGTCGTAAGACATCCGATGCTACTCATATCGCAAAACTTTTTATGTCTAAAATTGTACGTCTTCATGGTTTACCAAAATCAATCATGACTGATAAGGATGTTCGCTTTGTTAGTTATTTTTGGAAAACATTGTGGAAAACTATAGGCACAAAATTGCTTTTCTCATCTTCGCATCACCCGCAGACTGACGGTCAAACAGAGGTAGTCAATCGGAGTTTGGGAAACCTAATTTGATGTCTAGTCATTGACAATGTTAGAAATTGGGATCTTATCCTACACCAAGCTGAATTTGCATATAATAGTATAATCAATCAAACCATCAGAATGAGCCCTTTTAAAATAGTGACAGGATATGACCCAAACAAACCGATCGATTTAGTTCCTCTTCATGTAGAACAAAGACCTAGTGAACATGCATCTTTATTTGCACAGCATATGCGGGATTTACATTACGAAATTCGACGAAATTTTTTTTAAGTAATGAAAATTATAAGAGAGGAGCTGATGCCCATAGGCGAGAAGTTGAATTTAAAGAAAGAGATTTGGTGATGGTGCGGATTAGACCGGAGAAGCTTCCGTACGGGACTATTAAAAAGCTACATGCAAAAAACATGGGTCCGTTTAAGGTTCTCAAGAAAATTGGGTCTAATGCCTATTTGTAGGACTTGCCATCTGACATGGGAATTAATCCCACTATGAATGTTGAAGACCTTACTCTATACAATCCAGATATACAAAGTTCGTTGTCCCATCATTTCCCTCTCCGCTTGTCCCAAGAACCCCATTGCAGGAAAATAAACATGACATTGAGGTGATCCTTAATGATCATATTGTGTCGACGAGGGATGGCGGAGAGCGCAGCTTTTTGGTCAAATGGTTATATTGGCCTGACGAGGATGCGACTTGGATTTCACAGGAGGAACTTTAGCTGTTGGACCCAAGCTTGTATGAAGAGTACATTTCTAACAATTCGACGGAGTCGAATTTTCCAAAGGCGAGAGTTGATGCAGACTGGGCTTTTCGGGTGTACGAACGTCGTCGACGCCGCAACCGCAATTATTGCATATGGCTTGATCGACCGAAGATGGGTCTAGGTTGAATCGAACCTATGAATTTCTAGAAGCATCTAGGGATATTTACTTTCCTGTTATTTGAACTTATCTAGTTGTTAGGAAAGTTGTTTACTTAGGGATTTTTTATTTACTTCCCTATTATTTGAATTTATCTAGTTTGTTAGGAAAGTTGTTTATTTGGTAGGGATTTTATTTGTCAGGATTTTTTTTTATTTTGAGCTTATCCCTGCCAGGAAAATCTCTTAAAATACTCAATGTATGGGACGATAAAAAATTAATAAAGAAGAATGTTATTTTTTTTTTTGCCAATGAGATGTGCTCTCTAATTTTCTTTCGCATTTACGCGTCGACCAAAGCGAGTCCGTAGGGAGCGAGTCCCTTTATCTTTTCCTTTTTGGAATTTCCTCTTTGAGTTGAAGTCCTATTCCCCATCGACGCCACAGCACCTCATCGCCGCCTGCTGCCGGCACATCACCACCACCTGCTACCAGCACCATCGACGCCATCTGCTGCAAGCACCATCGACGCCGCCTGCTGCTAGCAGTGCCGGCTCCACCTGCACTTTCTTCGCCTCCGGCTACCAATGCAGTCGCCGAATGCTTCCACCGTCATTGCCTTCTACCATTGCCTAATCGCTGTGCTTGAGCCTTCCAAGATCGATTCATCGTCAAAAACTCGCCCTCAACTTCTTTAACTGCCAAACCTGAACCTCTTCCTATTTCTTTTAATTTTTATGTTCTTTCCATTTTCTCCTCTGATCCATTTGACCCCTCCCTTTTGCCTAGTTTGCCTGACCCAACAGGTTGCAACTGTCAGATAGGTCGTGGACCCAACAGCGAATCGAGCATCTTGCGGATCCCTTGTGCACTTGTTCTTAATAATATCTCTTGCCGAGCATGACAGGTTTCATTCGAACATCTCAAACCCTTAGTTATTTTCAATTCTCCGTCTTGCGTTGCCTCGCTTTTTAGGGTCATATCAAAATTATTTAATTTGTTGAGTATCGAATATAATTCCCGTTGTGCTAACATCATATTATGAGTTTCTAAACTTAGGATTTGTCCCATTTATATTTAACTTCCTAATCCTTTATTCACAATTCCTACATCAAACGATCTCTGAATCGTAATACACTTGACGCATTCACGCTGAACTCCCCTACCTGCGCACTCTCAATATCAGCTTGTATTATTAACAGACTTGAATCTGTACCTTGCTTCTCCTTGATTCTTTCCAGTAGAGTGGGTTGCAAGACCATTGACATAAGTCTCGCTGAAACTCTAGGGGATACTAAATCCAAAACGCTGCATCTCCTTAAGTCGTGGTGCCTATGTAGTGATCATCATAGTCAAGCTTTCCGCTAATTTGTGGCTTAACGCGTCTGCCACCACGTTAGCCTTCTCGGAGTGATACAAGATAGTCATATTATAATCCTTCAATAACTCCAACAATCGGCGTTGCCTCAGGTTCAACTCTTTCTGTGTAAATAGATACTTAAGGATTTTATGATCACTGTAGATCTCATGATGCTCCCCATACAAGTAATGACGCCAAAATTTCAATGCAAATATCATGGCTGCTAGCTCCAAATCATATGTAGGATAATTCTTCTCATATTTATTCAGTTGTCGGGAAGCATAGGCAATTACCCTATCATTCTGCATCAGCACACATCTCAGTCCACTCTGTGATGCATCACTATAAATTATAAATCTTTTTCCCATAACTAGAGAGGCATGGATAGGAGCTAACATCAGTCGACACTTTAACTCTTCAAAGCTTTGATATTCCTCATTCCAAATGTGCTTAATTCCTTTATGAGTAAGTCGATTGAGGAGAGTGGAAAGTTTCACAAAAACTTTTACGAACCGGCGATAGTAACCAGTCAATCCAAGAAAACTCCTCACCCGGTAATACTCATCAGTCTAGGCCAATCTCGAATTGTTTTAGTCTTCTTTGGGTCTACAACAATGTTTGTCTTTACTATCACATATCATAAAAAGGCAACGTTTCGAAACCAAAACTCACACTTATTAACTTAGCAAATAATTTCTCCTTCCAATTTGTAGCACTTGCCTCAAATACTCCTCGTGTCAGAGTCATTTCTAGAATAAACAAAAATATATAATCAATAAATACCACTATAAACCAATATAAGAACGGCTTGAACACACTGTTCATCATATCCATAAATATTGCTCGGGCATTTTTCAACCCAAAAGGCATCACTGTAGTCTCATAATGCCCACCGTATTCTGAATGTCGTCTTAGGTACATTCTCCAATTTTATCTTCAATTGACAATATTTTTAATGCAAATCAATCTTTGAGGATACACAAAATCCTTCCAACTGATCAAAAAGATCATCAATGCGCGGCAAAGGATACTTATTCTTGATGGTCACTTTGTTCAACTTTCGATAATCCTCATATAGTCTCCGTGACCCATCTTTCTTTTTCATAAATAGCACTGATGCTCTCCAAGGTGACACACTAGGTTTAATAAACCCTTTCTCCAATAAATCTTGCAACTATACTTTTAACTTCCTCAACTTTGCAGATGCCATTCTGTAGGGTGCCTTAGAAATTGGCGCTGTTCTTGGGATCACGTCAATCACAAACTTTATCTCTCGATCTGGCGGCATGCCTGATAACGTTGGGGAAAATACATCAGAAAACTCTCGGACTGTAGGAATGTCCTCGAGTTTCAGCATCGCTGTAGGCACCTCTACTACCGTCGCCAAATAGGCTACACATCCACTATTCAACAAATGCTTTCCCTTGATGTTGAAATCATCGTAGCAAATAGGGTACTCTTACAATCCTTATATACAAACTCCTCCTACCCTGGCTCGTGGAATATCACCATCCTATCTCCGCAATCAATCCTCACATAATAGTGAGTGAGTCAGTCAATTCCCAACACCACATCAAAATCCTTTAATTGCTTCAAGACCAAAAGGTCTATAGGCATGATCCACTCTCCTAACTGCATTGGATATGACATCCAACACTCTCCAACATGCAACACATGATCAGGAATCTGAATCTTCTGTACATGTGACAATGACCCTATCTCTAGTCCATATAGTAAAGCAAATGTGCAACTCACAAATGAATGAGATGCATCGGTATTAAATAATGCTCAAACTCTTATGCCAGTAATTAAAATGTTACTTGCGACAACATTGTCGGTTACTGATGCATCCTCAACCTATGCTGCATATACTCTCCAACTTGACGCCTGTCAGGGATCCTCAGCCGTGGTATTGGTGGATGGCCTGTAGAAGCAAATGTGGGTGGGGCTCCCATCATTCATCTCAGGGTCGGAGGAGTCAAAGCCACAGATGGAGTCGATGATGTATCTCATGTAACCAAGTTGTCCACGGCGATAACACCAACCCCTCCTCTCTGCACGCAAGTTTGGCGGATGTGGTCCGCCATAAATCACACACCTCCTCTGCTGCTACTACTGCAGCTGAGGCACAAATGATCTCCGTCTACTAAAGGACCCACAACCCTTGGAACGAGATCGCAGATACCTCGGTGGCCTTTTGCAGTTGGACTTGCAGCCAAAACTTTCCATTGGGCGCTTCTTTTCTTTTCTTTTCATTTCTTTAACATCTCACTCTTCTCACACATCACCATCACACCCCTCTCTACCCAAAATGTCGCCTTAATCGACTTATCCAAAGTCTACAAATGCTGGGGATGCATTAACTAATAAATCTTCGATAACAACCCTTGATCAAAACAATGTGCCTTGTGTCGTTCATCTCGCACTGTTAAAGGAATGCAGTTAAGGATAGAAGTGAACTCCCACTCATACTCCCTCACTGTGCGATCCCCCTGCCACAGCTTCTTAAAATCATCTTCCAATTTTTCTTTACACTTGTCGTGAAATACGAACCAAACAACACTCCTCATAACTTCTCTCACAACATAGGAGATGCACCCTCAGGTTGGCTCTACCAAACTCTTCCATCAAGAATATATATTACTCTCTAAACAATAGGCTGCTAAGTGTACTCTATCCCGCTCAGCAATGTATAAATCCTCAAACAACTTTTCTATGGCACCAACCCAAGCCTCTACAACCAAGGATTTGTGTTCCGCCCATCAAACCTTTGCGGGTCAAACTTACAAATGTTTTTCAAACTCGCCTGGGCTCGCTCCTGCTCTACTTTTTACATGCTCTGACCAGCAATTGACGTAGCCCAAGAGGTGATAGGAGAAGCAGCGCCGTACCATCGATAGAGGACAAGTTGTACCCGGTATAGCCGCTACTAGTGCTCCCATCTAAGAAGTAGGTGAAGGTGGATGCTACTCCTAAGCTCCCCGTGTCGTACTCGCCTGCTACACTAACAAGCTATGCAATCTCTTTATCTGTTCTTTCAGATGCTGAGAAGCCTCATCTTGTCTTCCCACTGCCCCTATCAATCTGGCAATCTGATTGCAAAGCTCCCGCACTTCGTTAGACCAAGCCTGGCCCTACTCCTTAGGCTAAGCTAGAGTGGCTCTCGTTGGCTGTTGCGTACGCTACGCCATCTCAGTCACCCAGAATAGAACAACATTAATATTTGATAAAACTCAACTCAACCCAATCAAGTGAATGCTAGAACGACACCCCCTTTTACCCCTATGGCATTACATTGTCTGTAGCTGACATAATTATCTAAAAGGAAAAGACATGACTCCTTCAATTACTCTTCAATACACTTTTGAAGATATCACACAACCCAATTTACCGACTTTCACTAAAAGTTACATCACTCACATCTTACGTCCTTAAGGCTTGCCAAAAGCCTGAGGTTTAATAATTCCACTTAACATATTCCTAGGCTCTGATACCAACATAATCGGTCACACTCCGAGTTATAGCGAAAGCCCCGGGTATGCTAACAGACCAGCCATATGCACAAGGACGCTAACAGACCAGCCATACGCACAAAGGCACTCCTTGCATATTCGAAGCGTAATCCAACCAACCTGTATACATCCCATATATATGAGATATATATGTATGACAAGCATATATCAGAGTCTGTGTAAAACTAAACAACTATAGCTACAACTGTACATGTAACTACTACACGACCAAAAATAATAAATACAACATCCATCTCTCCAAGCTTAGTATGTACATCTCGCTATAACAGTAAAGTAAAGTCCTCCACTAGCACTTGCCCTAAGTAGGGGATGCTATCTAGCCTATGACCCCATTACCTCGCTTGTCAGCCGATCCTGATGGCTCTAAAGGTACAGTCGATGATAGTGACGACCTATACCACTAGGTCTACTCGAGACATCTATAATATAATCTGAACTGAAAAAATAATCACATGATATTTTGAGCTGTAAACTAGTATCGACTATCAGCCTAAAAAATAGAATATTGAAAATGATAAATCATGTCTCATATGCATTAACTAGAATGACTGATAATAAATACCATATCACCCAATCACACCAACCGACACATCAGTCTGGTCTATCCTATGCCTTGCCTAATGGAACAAAGAATCATCGCACCTGAACAACTGAGGCTCTTAACTAAGGTAGCTCAAACTGCCGCACAGCTGTCGCAGCTCGAGCACTCGCACAGCTACGCAGCTCAAACACGCACATAGCTGCCTGGTTTACCTCCGGAGGGCCATCTTGATGGGAATCAACCCTAGATGAGTGTATATATTTATAGTTGAGCTCATTTGGCTCTAGCAGGCTATAATCACATACGATGATCAACAGATGACATGAGCTTTCATATATTTTGCTTTCACATTTTATTCTTTTCACCTGCCCCTTGACATTTTTACATAAGCTCACATTTACTATCTCACGCCAATCTCACATGTATCAAAATATACCAAGTATCTCGAAATAATGGTAAATGGCAAATATCGGCTATAGTTTCCAATATCATAGTTTAATACCTACTATGTCACTATAAACTCATGCACAATCCCTCTAGCCTGCTCTCCATCACAGTATAAGGAAAGGAATAGCATACTAGCAGACTTAACAGATCAATGGGATTAAACAACCTCTACTATAACATATAGGCATAGACATAGTAATAAGTCTGCTAATTTTGGTGACAAATATATACACACCTAACAATTTACCAATCTAAAGTAGGCTAATCTCAACTTCTCGAAAGCTCCCTACAGCTCCACACAAATATGCTTCCTCAGACCAACCCCACTTTGTGCAAAAATATATCTTTCAGATCAATAAATACTCTCAACAATAGTATGCTATGACAAATCTCAATGTTTTCCACCTCTACTCCTTCTGTTCTTACCTCGGTTCAGTAATAGGAGGTAGGAGCACAAACCAAAATCACCCGCAGCTTTCCTCCTCAATTTTCTGCCCAAAACTATGTGTTGTGTACAACTTAAACCCACCAGAAGAAGCTTAATCAACTTTAGGGCCCTCCAACTAAGAATCCACAACCTAACACCAAGGTAGAAATGTGTGTGTGTGTGTGTGTGAGAGAGAGAGAAAAAGAGAGAGAGAAAGAGACAGAGAAAGAGAGAGAGGTTTCTTCAGTTGGAAGATAATGGAGTAGCTGGGGGACGGAACACTATTTATAGGAGTGTAACAATTGTGTTTAGGCCCCTCAAATACTTGAAAATAGCCAACATAACTCCCGCAATTTCGACTTCTGGTAGGTTCCTTCAAAATCGAATTGAAACATCTTTTGGGCGCTTGGAACCTTTCTCGTGTGTCCGAAACTTTATTAGTACAGCCATCTCAACTGTTTTGGGCACGCGGACCTCATTCGGGAATCCGAAACTTCATTAACAAATGCCAACTCAGCTATTTCGAGCACGCGAGACCTCCCTCGGGCGTCCGAAACCACTGTAGTGAATCACCTGCTCATAGCTTCGCACTGTAGTGAATTACTCGCAAACATTTGGGGATCTATAGTAACTTCTGGACGCCCACAACTTTGCCTGAGTAGTGACTTTAACATTTCGGATTGAGCCGCACAATAGAACTTCCAGGCGCCGACAACCACTTTCGAGCATCCTTGTGGGCATCTGGAAGTTTTCAAATTCTATTTTCGTGCCTGTTTCATGTCAAAATAGACCCAGCTCAACATAATAACCTCCAAAAATCAATAATGTATCAACACTAAACTCAAACTGCAACCTTGCTAATTCGCAAAGGTCAAGTACATTATAAAAATTGTGCTTCGAGCAACCTTATTTTATGTGCCCCATTTACCAGCAGCCTTTTTATCAGCATTACCAAACTACTTGTCAGTTAAGACCGAACTAACATAGTCCAATCTATGGACTATAAATGCATGAGTCACTTTTTCAATCCATATATCATAATTGTTTCCATTCAAATGCTCAAACCGAATTTCATCAGCAACAGTAGTAATGGCCGTATGTCACGGACTTAAGCGAAATTGCTTGTCTAGCCAGTGCGACACTCGCCTTCCTTCACGAAATGAGCAAGCCTATCTCTCTACTTGCTAAGATAGGACCTACTCGCCCTAGACTAAGTACAAAAGAGAGAGAGTTTGAGGAAAGCTCTTCTATTACTTTGAAGTAGAGGATTCTGAGTCGAGGGGGTAGAGGCCACATCTATTTAAAGGCCACTCGCCGCCTATAAAGCAAATGTAAAGATGCCAAGTGGCATAAAGCTACAAGTCAAAAGGGGAGGCTACGAGCTCCCAAGAGTCCTAAAGAGTCCTAATAAATACATCTTCTAGAAACTCTAAGAGACACTTGACTCTTCGGCACCCGCCATCAGTCTCGAGATCCGTAGAGATCATTTTAGAAGATTATGGCAAAATCTCCGACAGATATCCCCTTTGGAGTTTGAGCAATTTGCAAAGGAGATTCTTGGAGAAAATTTCTAAGTCCTGACAACCTCCCCCACCTAACGCGCAGACGCCCTTGTCGCGCGCTGGTGTTGGAAGTCATCAATCAGCTTCTAATACTTCCACAAAGTGTCAGCCTTCTCCCAGCTTGCTTTGCTATGCGGGAGGTTCTTCCACTTAATAAGGTATTCGATGCTTAGCGGGATGCCACGACGACAAATGTGTAAGTTATGGGGAACCCTAGAATCTATCTAGTGTATATCAATCACTTAGAGGGGGGTGAATAGGTGTATAAACCAAACCACAAATCTCAATGCAAAAAAAATAAATGCAGAAATAAAGTAGCACACCAAGAATTACGTGGAAAAACTCTAATTTGGAGAAAAACCCACGGGACCAACACGCGAATAACAATCCACTAAGAATAAAGAATTACAAGGTGATTACCGACTCCACGGACTCAACCTCTCTTTTAACTCCTGCGAATCACGCGCACGTCGCCGGGTTGTCCACGCCCAACGCCCGAATCCACGGACGCCACTTGAATCCTCGAGCACTCACGATTCGAATCCACGAATCGCTTTGATCGCGCCGAATCCACGACGCCGTTTGCAACACGAACACTCAGAGTTTCTATGTTGATTCTTTGCTTAGAGATTCATTAAGAACCAGAAGAAAAAGCTCTAAGCAAAACAAAGATCAATTCGACATAAGCAAATAGGAATTAAACTATCTCGAATTGATCTAAGAGGCTATTTTGATGGAAAAAGGTATGGAACGAAAAACCTAGCCTCTAGGGTTGCTCTCTCGTGAATTCTAAGAGCTTCAATATCATAGAGAACCCTAACATGCTATTTATAGGCTTTAGAATCAATTTGAGTCAGATTAGATCAAACTTTCCAATTCTGGACACTGCGTACCGGTACACGAACTGAGGTACCGAAATGCAATGACGGAACAGAAAATTACGCATGCTGCATTCTGGTACTCGGCAAAATCAGTACCGGAACTAATTAAATCAGTACCGGTATGCAGTTCAAGTTTCAGAAAATCAACCCTCGGATTTTAAGGAACTCCATATTGGTTCCGGTACTCAATATAAAAGTTCAAGTTTTTCAATCCGGTTTTGAGGAACTAACTTCAGGTACCGGAACTCAATATAAAATAATTCAATATATGAAACTCAAGTTCCAAAAACACATATAATCCATGTTTTAACATATTTTATGATTCCAATACCATAAATAACTATGAATCACCATGTAAACATTATGTCATACCTTAGCGTTGTGAATCAACCTGTAAGTTGTCGTCGCATTGTTCTCGTAGTCTTGAATTCTTCAACCGGTTCAAACACACACCACGACCTTCAAGACTCCGACTCAAACAATCACGAAATGTGCCAATACAAAATCCGTAACAATCTCCTCATTTGGCAATTTCGTGACAAAACCTAACATACATTGTTCTACCCAAACTAAAGAAAATGAAGTCCAATGTCATCACCAAAACATCGAACTCCACGCGTGTATGATCCAAATACATTCAAAATTACATATGAACAACTCCTAAGACAAACTCTATGACTTAGGACTTGGAGTCTTGAAGTCTCCAAAAATTTTCTGCAAAACAAACTTCAGACAAAGTCAAAATAGAATAAGCAAATTAAACACCCACGTCTTTCGTTTGTCAGCTCTCCAAATTACATATGAAATTTGATTCTCCTTGCTTCCAGTTCATTTTCTCCCCCTTTGTTCCTCAACTTTTGCCTCATTTCTTTAGATAATTTGTTCTGGTTCTCTCCCCCTTTTTGTCAAAAATTGCCAAAAGGAACTTCACGTAAAAGAGGAAAAGCAAACTATGAAAGTAGAAGTTAGTCCATAGTTACAGAGCCAAAACATAAAGAGAGTAGCTAAATCATAAAGATAGACTAAATTAAACAGCACAAGTCAACTTCACTCCTCGTTGGCGCTGTCTTCATCATCATCTTCTCCTTCCTCGCCCTCAGCTCCATGCATCTGCAGCTCAATAGTAGATAGACCAGCATGATGTGCAGTACTTGGTCCAGCGCCGCCAACAGCTACATCATCATGTGGGCAACCAAGCATTTCCAAAATTTCCTTCACTCCATCTTCCAATTTCTTGAACCTTTCCTCCATTGATTTGAAACCTTGTTCAACCCGCTTCTTGAGTGATCGAACTTCATGATGGAAAGAGTCGACAGTAACCGCTCCCCCTGAGTTAGATGATCCTTCCCGTTCGACCTGACGAGCGGCTGAACCAGAGGTAGCATAAGTATATGCCTTGACTTGTTGATAAGTCTTTAGCGTGCTGATCGACTTAGCCAAGGTAACTCCATCAATAGGACCCAAGCCATAGTCATATTTGTTGCACGTGACATCTACTCCATTTTCTTCCAAAATCCGGGTGATCAAAATAGGAAATGGAAGTAGTTCACGTAGTCTCGAGGCTTGAATCACATTTGCCATCCTTTGCCACATTAAGAATGGAATGTTTATGTTTAAACCCTGTGCATGCTCTGGATGACCAAGAAGATATAGAAGAACAAGACGATTCCATCGAATTCTCTTCGTCCCAATAGTCGGCACCACGTTGTAGCAGATAATCAAGGAAAGAATGTGATACTCCGGCTTCAAATCCTTCGAATCATTATACAACCGATTCGTCCAAATGCCCGGTTTACAGATGGCATTGATCACTGTATTCCAATGTGAGGAATGCTGAATTGTCCCATGAGTAAAGTGCAAACCGGTGGTAATCACATTTAACCCAAAAGTATCACCAATCGTCTGTGGAGTGACTACTATTCTTTTCCCTCGTACTGAAGTTTCGAACTTGTAGTTTTCGGTTTTTGGATCCTCAGTAGTGACCTTTCTACACATGTAGAATTCGCGAATCAATTCGACGCAGAAAGGTGCACGTGCTTTGATGCGACCAACTGGTTCAATTGGAGCTCTTTGCAGCAGTTGAGCAAATTCTGAAACTTCTCTTGTCAGCTCACCAAAGTTCACATATCGCTCCGCCAAACATGTTTTACTAGCAAACGCTTTTTGTCGCTTGGAAGAAATAGCTTCAGGTTCTTCAGCTCGTTTGGTTCGGCGTTCATGCTCGGTTGAACCTAGTTCTCGAATGACCGGGCCTCTGGTGCTTTGTCTAGGTGGGGAACGAGTACTTTTCTTTCTGGTAGAGGTCTCGGGAGCTTTGCCTTTCCCTTTGTCAGGACTCTCTTCGGGGGCATATTCTGGTTCCTCGGATTCAGTACTCATTGTATCTTCTTCAACACGTGTTCTCTTGGAGACACGCTTTCGTCCCCGACCATGTCCACGGCCTCCGCCAGTGGCCATAAGCACCATGAGCACAAGGAGGATGGAGAATGCCATTTTTCCTATGCAACATCAAGCACAAAAATGAATTACCATATTCAAATTTCCATTTAGCTTGCAAAATCATGTAATAAGCTTTCTAATCAACATGAAATGCACAAGAATACTATTTCCATGAGATTCATGCATTTTGTTTCACGCGAAAAGTCATTATGGCAAAAACCCCCAAAGATAGCATAAGAACATGCTATAGATCCTAAAATCAAGAAAAACAAGATGTTATTCACGGATCTAAGTGTACTAGAACCAAGCTTGCATGTATCTAAACTCATTTCAAGCAAACATCTGCAAAAAATTTCAGTAAAAATAGAGATCTATCTCCAACCCAACAAAACAATGTTAAAAACCTGAAAACTAGGGTTTCGGAGAAGAAAAACGAGATTAAGGATGGAAAACTTACAAATCCGAGAAACTCAAAGATCTAGAGGAGAACCACGTTAGAAGATTTTTAGAGAGAGAAAAGGAGAGTTTTGAAGAAGATTTGAATGAAAATAAAAGACTCATATCGGTATTAAAAAAAAGGTTTCGCAGACCTAGTACCGGTACTGGATCACGCGTACCGGTACGCAATACAAAATCCAAATATCAAACATTCGGGTTCTGCGGAATCAAACAGCAGTACCAGTACACAGTACAAAAACTTCTTACAAATTCAATGTAAGTGGCTGATTATGCTACATTCACATAAAATTTACCCAATCCTTGATAATTTCACAAAAATTAAGAATTTTACTCAAAATTATTACGATGCAAATAAAATATTATAAAATTTCTTAATCCATATATAGATCAAAATCAAGTCATCAAAAATAATCTAAAGGCTCAAAAACTATCAAGATGTAAAATGATTATGAAGATGACTCAAGGGATTCATCAAAGAGACAGAAATTTGTTGCATAAACGTTCAAATTTGAGATCAAACAAATACTGCATCGAGGGTGGCTCTTTGAGCATCTTTCATGTAGTGTACCACCTTATAACTCCGAAGAAAATTTTTTATCACTTTTACTTTGCAAGCTTTTGCATTTTTTTTTCTTTTCGGATATGCAACTCAATTCTCATGTGGTAGCTTCACACACTTACCGGACGACCGGGGTGGTAGCTCTTTCCTACATGTGGTGGAAGTTTTCACACTCCTTTAAGGATGTAACTATTTCCACATCTTTTCAAAGCAAATGAGCAATTATAATAATCCCCCTCACTGAAGCAATCTCTTAGTTGAAAGAAAATCTGACAAATCTTAGTCCGTTAGAGAATAACTATTCATCAAATTCAACACACACAACCAAGATAGGTTAAGCTCCTAGAGATTACATATGATTACCTAAATTTGATGAATATAAGTATTAAGAACTCTCATAATATGTTATCTCCAAAGTTAATAAAAATGGAGTAAAACTGATAATTAATGTGAGATTAAGAGGAAGTGAATGGATGTGAATTATTGAAGTTCAAGGCACTCTTTAATGTTGAATAATCCAAAGAACAAATCAACAATTTTAAAAACGCTACAAAGAAAGCACCAAAAGCATAAAGCAATGATCAAATAAGATATGCAATAGAAACCGATCAATGCATCGTACTAAGTCAAAACAACTTAAACTTAAGACATGGAAAGATATCACCTTTCCGAATCCAAACTTGTCGGATTGTCAAATGTCTTGATTTGTTGACGTTGGGCACCATTTGTTTTGGCTTTTGATCAACCTTGGGTCTCCACTTTGCATTAGGCGTCGGAGGAGTTGGTTGTTGTGGCTTTGACTTTCGGTTGACCTTGGATACTCGACCTTTTCAATGTTGCTTTTGAATCCTTGGAAGTTGTCGAGTTGTAGATAATGCCGATAGATGTTTAGAAGACGCCGGTTGAATCCTCTTATTTTTCTTTTTAAGGCATGTCTTCTTGATATGTCCTTTCTTTCCGTATCTATGGCATGTTTTCTCTTTTACACTTGTTGAGACTTTGGGAATATAATTTTTTACCTTCTCAACAAATGTCCTCTCATATCCAACACCTAGTTTATCCATTTAACCCAATCCGAGCATATTATCAAGCTTTTTCGAACCGGAGGAGAATTTTTGTATGTCGGACTTTAGTTGATGGACTTGTTTGGTCAAAACTTGGTTGGATGTATGAATTTCTTCATATTGCTTTTCTAGAAAACCAATCTTTTCTTGGTGAGATTTGATCGTTACCTCCGATTGGTCTAGCTTCTCTTGGAGGAATTTGTTGTTGTTCAATATTGACTCATTTTCCTCCTCAAGAGATTTAGTTGCAGTCTTCAACTCATTGTTCTCAAACTCAAGTTTCAATAGTTGCTTCCTCAACTTCTTATTATGCTTAGTCATCTTCTTTGACTCCTTAAGAAGTTGGTGATACGCCTTTGCAAGATCTTCCTCATCCGACTCCTCTTCGCTCTCAGAGCACCATCGCTCGATGTTTCATGCAAAACAGATGAAGTAGAGTCAGAAATAATAGAAGACAAACAAATAGCAGAGGACGAAGGTAAAGAAGCACGTGAAAATAACGCAATAGCATCGTTCTTTTCTTCGTCACTTGAGGTCGATTCCTTAGAAGTGGAATCGTCCCAAGTTTTAGCTTGCAAAGTCTTCTTTTTAAAAGATTTCTTAGTGGGACAATCCGTTGAAATATGGCCGTAGCCTTTGCATTTGTAACATCGGATTTCCCCTTCAAACTCATCTTTTTCTTTAGAGGATTTTGCAAGTTTCTTCTCTTTAGAAGATTTAGAATTTGAAGATCCCTTCGAAGAAGATTTTTGGTTGGTGGATGAAGCTTTGTTGTTTTGGTTCTTCCGGAACTTCCGACGAAACTTCTTCGTGAGAAGTGCCAATTGATGTTCAAAATTCGCGAGAGAAATTTCTTCGTCGAATATCGAGTCGTCATCTTCCTCTTTTGTAGATTTGAGTGCAACACCTGTACTTTTTGAAGAAGACTTGGAAAAAATTGATTAGTAGGAAAAGTCATTTCATATGTTTATAAAGCACCTACTAACTCCTCTACTTTCATCTCGTCCGGATGTTTGACGGTTTCAATAGCCGCAACCTTTGCCCTAAAACGCTCCGGAAGTGTTCGAAGAATTTTTCTAACAACTTTAGATTTCGGGATCTTCTCTCCCAAGTTAGCACATGTATTAATGATATCTTGGAGTCTAGTAAAATAATCAGTAAAAGATTCATGCTCCTCCATACGAATAGAATCAAATTAACTAGTAAGCATCTTGAGCTTTTGAATTTTTACTAGATTTGTACCATCATGTGTAACTTGTAGAGTGTTCCAAATTTCTTTAGCAGTATCACACGCAGAAACACGTGTGAACTCGGTGGGGGAAAGAGCATTAAATAAGGCATTAATTCCTTTTCCATTATAAGACGAAGCCTCATTCTCATCCTTCGATCATGTATTTCGTGGCTTAGGTACAGTCGCGTTATTGACCACTTCGGTTGGATGATTCCACCCGAATTCCACGGCTTTCCATACTCGCTCATCAATTGCGATGAGGAAGGCTCTCATCCGAACTTTCCAATAGGCGTAATTGGTTCCATCAAATAAAGGTGGCCTATTAATATTACCTCCTTCATCCATTACGATAGATAAAGCCTAGATCCCGCTCTGATACCACTTGTAAGTTATGAGGAACCCTAGAATCTATCTAGTGTATATCAATCACCTAGAGGGGGGTGAATAGGTGTATAAACCAAACCACAAATCTCAATGCAATAAAAATAAATGCGGAAATAAAGTAGAACACCGAGATTTACGTGGGAAAACTCCAATTTAGAGAAAAACCCACGGGACCAACACGCGAATAACAATCCACTAAGAATAAAAAATTACAAGGTGATTACCGACTCCACGGACTCAACCTCTCCTTTAACTCCTGCGGATCACGCGCACGTCATCGGGTTGTCCACGCCCCACCCCCGAATCCACGGACGCCACTCGAATCCTCGAGCACTCACAATTCGAATCCATGAATCGCTTTGATCACGCCGACCACGACGCCGTTTGCAACACGAACACTCAGAGTTTCTATGGTGATTCTTTGCTTAGAGATTCATTAGAACCAGAAGAAAAAGCTCTAAGCAAAACAAAGATCAATTCGACATAAGCAAATAGGAATTAAACTATCTCGAATTGATCTAAGAGGCTATTTTGATGGAAAAAGGTATGGAACGAAAAACCTAGCCTCTAGGGTTGCTCTCTCGTGAATTCTAAGAGCTTCAATATCATAGAGAACCCTAACATGCTATTTATAGGCTTTGAAATCAAATTGAGTCGGATTAGATCAAACTTTCTAATTCTGGACACTACGTACCGGTACACGAACTGAGGTACTGGAATGCAATGACAGAACAAAAATATACGCAGGCTGCATTCCGGTACTCAGCAAAATCAGTACCGGAACTAATTAAATCAGTACCGGTACTAAAATGAGGTACCGGTATGCAGTTCACGTTTCAGAAAATCAACCCTCGGGTTTTGAGGAACTCCATATTGGTTCCGGTACTCAATATAAAAGTTCAAGTTTTTCAATCCGGTTTTGAGGAACTAACTTCGGGTATCGGAACTCAATATAAAATAATTCAATATATGAAACTCAAGTTCCAAAAACACATATAATCCATATTTTAACATATTTTATGATTCCAATACCATAAATAACTATGAATCACCATGTAAACATTATGTCATACCTCAGCGTTGTGAATCAACCTGTAAGTTGTCGTCGCATTATTCTTGTAGTCTTGAATTCTTCAACCGGTTCAAACACACACCACAACCTTCAAGACTCCGACTCAAACAATCACGAAATGTGCCAATACAAAATTCGTAACAAAATGGTGCGAGTGTCCAGCAAGGCTTCGACTTTTTTGTCGATGGCAGTGGTCATGGTGGCAGGAACGCGCTGCGACACACCCCGGCTCAGGTCCTTCGCGTCTTGTATGAAAGACCGTGGACAACGTGGTGCCCAGCTTGTATTAAAGATCGTGGTCCCCAGCTCAAACCCCGACACACCACAGGCAACTAGTATGAAAGACAAGGTGGATTTTCAAGTTGGCAGGAAGTTGCAGTTTGTAGGTTACCTTGCCCGCCCGCTTCACAACGGTGAAAGGCCCCTCGTACTTTCACAATAGCCCATGGTGCATCTTGTGAAAGACCTTGAACTGTTGAGGTTGCAGCTTGACCAAGACTCGGTCTCCCTCAGCAAACTCTAAAGGTCACCGCTTCGCATCAGCGCACTTTTTTATTCTGCAAGCCGCCTTCTCGAGATAAGCCCTCACAATGTCCCCCTTCTCCTGAATATGTGAGGTAAATTGGAGGGCCATGGGGCTGCGGCCCTGCTCGCCCGCAGCTGCGGAATGTAGAGTGAGTGGCTGCCTCCCCGTTGCCAGCTCGAACGGGCTAAGGTTTGTTGACTCGCTCTGCCGCAGATTGTAGGAGAATTGGGCCATATCCAGGTGATGCACCCAGTCCTTCTAGTTGGCACTAATGCACCCAGTCCTTCCAACTCGAACGGGCTAAGGTTTGTTGACTCGCTCCGCCACAAGTACTCCAGCAAGGCATTCACCCGCTTCGTCTGACTATCCGTCTATGGGTGGAAGCTAGTGGAGAAGAGCAACTCCGACCCTAAGATCTGGAACACCTCCGTCCGGAACTTGCCCATAAAACCTGGGGTCGCGGTCATTCACGATGCTTTCGGGGATCCCCCACAGCTTCTCTACATTACTGATGAAGAGCCGCGCCGCTTCTTTTGCCGTGCAATCTGCTGGTGCCGCTATGAAGGTCTCATACTTAGAGAATCAGTCCACCACTATGAGGATGAACCCCAACGCCCCCACCTTAGGCAAGGCGGAGATGAAGTCCATGGAGACACTTTCCCATGGACGCGTCGGTGTAGGCAGTGGCTCGAGGAGGCCTCTTGGCTTCTGGCGCTCCACTTTGTCTTGCTGGCACACAAGACAGGTCCGCACGTACGCCTCCACGTCGTTGTGCATGCGAGGCCAATAGTAGGCAGCCTCGAGTAGCGCCATAGTCTGCTTCTGCCCCGAATGTCCAGCCCACTTGGAGTCATGACACTCCTTCATGAGCTCGCGATGAAGATTGCCCCACCTGGGCACATAAACGCGACGCCCCTTGGTGAGGAGCAGCCCATCGCTAAGTCAGAACTACTGCGCCTTGCCTTTCTTGACGAGCCGCACGAGTCCTTGGACCACAGGGTCTTTGCAAGTCCCTTCGCGGATTCGCTCCCTGATCGTGCCTTAGAGCTGGCACACCGTTGCCAACTCTGCCTTGCGGCTGAGGGCGTCAGCCACATGGTTCTCTTTCCCGGGCTTGTACAAAAGCTCCATGTCGAATTGTGAGACCCCAGATTAGTCCTATATATGAGATATAATAGGGCTAAACTCTCAACCCGGCTTAAGCATTTTCGGCGGTGGCTAGGCCGAAGAGGTTGAGAGAGTTAAGCGTGCTAGGACGGGAGTAGTCCTAGGATGGGTGACCCCCTGGGAAGTTGGGGCGTCACAGTTGGTATCAGAGCCAGGTTACCAGCCGGAAGTGTGAGATGGGTCTCGGCTGAGCCGGGTCTGAATGACAGGCTAGCGAGACGTCTCACATCGCCTGGTACTTGTGAGTCTGAGCCTGACGAGGACGTCAGGGCTTAAAGGGGGGGGAGATTGTGAGACCCCAGATTAGTCCTATATATGAGATATAATAGGGCTAAACTCTCAACCCGGCTTAAGCATTTTCGGCGGTGGCTAGGCCGAAGAGGTTGAGAGAGTTAAGCGTGCTAGGACGGGAGTAGTCCTAGGATGGGTGACCCCCTGGGAAGTTGGGGCGTCACACTTGAGTAGTCCTAGGATGGGTGACCCCCTGGGAAGTTGTGACGCCCCAACTTCCCAGGGGGTCACCCATCCTAGGACTACTCCCGTCCTAGCACGCTTAACTCTCTCAACCTCTTCGGCCTAGCCACCGCCGAAAATGCTTAAGCCGGGTTGAGAGTTTAGCCCTATTATATCTCATATATAGGACTAATCTGGGGTCTCACACGAATTCCGCCAGGAAGTACTGCCACCTCGCCTGCTTGGGTGGCAAATTCTTCTGAGTGAGGAAGTAGCTCGTTGAGACATTATCCGTTCGCACCACGAACTAGCTTCCAAGGAGATAGTGCTGCCATGTCCTGAGGCAGTGCACTACGGCGGTTATCTCCTTCTCTTGCACCGTATACCGCTGCTCAGTGTCACTGAGCTTGCGGTCTCATAGGTAATGGGGTGTCCGTCCTACACGAGGACACCACCAATGGCGAAGTCCGAAGCGTCAGTATGCACTTCGAATGGGCAGCTGCAGTCAGGAAGACGCAGTACCAGATCCTCCGTCATCGCCCGCTTCAAGTCCTCGAATGCCTCCGCACATCGAGGGGTCCAGTCCCATGACTGGGCCTTCTTCAGCAAATCCGTCAGCGGTGCCGCTCGAGCGGAGTAGCCCGTGATGAAGCGGCAATAATAGTTGACGAGTCCGAGGAAGGATCGCAGCTCGGACACCGTCGTGGGCGCCTCCCACTCACAGATCGCCCGCACTTTCTGCTGGTCCATATGCAATTGACCCCGGCCTATCCAATGGCCGAGGAAGTGCACCTCCTCCTTCGCACTCCAGCTTGACGTAGAGTTCTCCCGCAGCACTTGGAAGACCGTCCGCAGATGCTTGATATGCTTCTCCAAAGTGTTGCTGTACACGACGATATCGTCGAGATATACTACCATGAAGCGATCGAGTTGGGGTGGAATAGCTTGTTCATCAAGGTGCAAAAGGTTTCCGGCGCATTTGTCAGGCCGAATGGCATGACGAGGAACTTGTAGGCTCCATACCTCGTCATGCATACCGTCTTCTCCTTATCGCCTTCTGCAATCCGGACTTGGTAGTACCCCGAGCAAAGATCAAGCTTGGTGAAGTACTTCCCTCCGCCAAGCTGGTCGAACAAATCTGAACCAGCGGAATAAGGTACTTGTTCTTTACCGTCATATTGTTGAGCACTTTGTAGTCAATACAGAGCCACAGGCTTCTATCGCTTTTTCTTTGGAACGAGACTGGTGCTCCGTAGGGTGCTTTTGACGGCCTGATGAAGCCCGTATCGAGGAGGTCCTTCAACTGGCGATTGCAACACCTTGAGTTCTGGCGAGGCTATGCAGTATGGTGCCTTCGCTGGTGGCTTAGCTCTTGGCTCGAGCTCGATCACATGGTCCACCTCCCGCCTAGGTGGAAGTCGCTTGGGCAACTCCTGGGGCATAACGTCCTTGAACTCCTCCAGGGCTGCATCGATCTCTGCTGGAGGGCCCTTTTCCTCGAGGTCCTCTCTGCTCACCTCGCGGATGGCCGCAAGGTAAGTAACTTCTCCACGCTTCACCCCCTTCCACAATTGGAGAGCAGAGAGGTGTGGGTTGCCGCCGGCTCACCACGGCTAACCAAGACCATGCAAAGGGCCGCCTCCTCCATGATGCTCAAGGCCCCAAGATGCGGCATCGCAACCGCCTTCGACGAGGCGAGGAAGTCGATGCCGAGGATGACTTTGAAGTCGTCGATGGTTGCGGCGGTGAAGTTCGCTGTACCCGTCCAGGGTCCTACAGCAATCGTCACCCCTCTGGCTACCCCCGAAACAGGCTGTTCCACCAAGTTGACAACCTTGATCTTGCTCGAGTCCTTCTCGAGCTTGAGGCCCAGCCGCTTGGCCTCTGCTTCAACTATGAAGTTGTGGGTCACTCCAGTGTCCACGAGCGCTCGTGTGGCTCTCCCATTGAGGGTTACATCAACGAACAAGAGCTCCTTCTTGAGCTGCCTGCTGCTGCTCGCCTGCCTCTGGATCGCGCTGACGAGTCGCAGTGCACCCATTTTTTGTCTTCGATTCATCCTGGCCCTCTTCGGCTTGGATAGCATTGACAAACTTCTTCTTTGGGCAATCTCGCGCCCAATGCTCAGAGCCGCAGACATAGCAAGAGATCTTCTTTTTCTACGGAGGGCCCTTTTGCTCTGGGCCCTTGTGGTCTCGTTGCTCGCGGCGGTCTCCCCCACCCTTGGCCTTGCCCGCCTTAGGTGGTATGCCATGAGTAAAGTCCGGCTTCTTGTATTCCTCTCCGCCAAGGCAATAACGGAGCTCACGTCCTTCACGTCTCCACGAGCTCCTTGTTTGCCTATGGTTGGAGACCGTCGAGGAAGAAGAACAGACTGTCCTCCTCAGCCATGCTAGTGATGGTAAGCATCAGCTTGGGGTACTCCTTGACGTACTCCTTAAGGGTCCTTGTGTGCTTGAGCCGTCGAAGTTGCCTCCGCGCCAAGTATTCGACGTACTCTGGGTAGAACTGTGCCTTCATCCTGCGCACGAAGTCCTCCCAAGTCCTTAGTTCGCATTGGCCCTTCGCGGCCTCTGCAGAACGTCATCACTACCACAGCATCGCGTCGTCGGCGAGATACATGGAAGTGGTTTGGACCTTGTCCTCCTTGTCCTCCAACCGCACCGCCTTGAGGTAGCGCTCCATGTGCTATAAGGAATTGTCTATTTCCTTCTCATCGCGCGTGCCCTTGAAGCAGTGGGGTTCATGGATGCAGATCTTTGGGGTGTACTCTCTCTGCGTCTCGACGCCATGAGCCACTGCTTTTTTTAGGATCGCCACCCTCATCTTGAGGTCGCCAATCTCATCACCGTGGGAGACAATCTCCTCGATCCGTGCTTTCTTATCATCCTCGTGACGGGTAAGGTCATTGCGGAACTGCTCAAGCTGCTCACGGAAAGTTGTCATGGCAGCCGCAATGCTGTCTTCCATGACATGCAATCTGTCCTCTATCATCCCCACATAGAGGGTCAGGACAGAATAATGCTCCTCCGCTTTGGCAACGATATCCTCCACCAGGCTCACGTGGTGCTCAAGCGAGGCGGACTCTCTCGCCAAATTCTGCGGCTCCTTGCTCTTGCCGCACTTGCCTCCTCTTGGTTCGGGCACAACATCAACGATGGCAGCTTCCGATGTAGACATGGCTTCCCAACTCCGAACTCGCTCTGATACCAACTGTCACGGACTTAAGTGAAATTGCTTGTCTAGCTCGTGCGGCGCTCCCCTTCCTTCGCGAAGTGAGCAAGCCTACTTCTCTACTTGCTAAGATAGGACCTACTCGTCCAAGACTAAGTATAAGAGAGAGAGAGAGAGAGTTTGAAGAAAGCTCTTCTATTACTTTGAAGTAGAGGATTACTAATGAGGATTCTGAGTTGAGGGGGTAGAGGCCACATCTATTTAAAGGCCACTCGCCGCCCATAAAGCAAATGTAAAGATGCCAAGTGGCATAAAGCTACAAGCCAAAAGGGGATGCTATAAGCTCCCAAGAGTCCTAATAAATACATCTTCTATAAACTTAGAAACTCTAAGAGATACTTGACTCTTCGGCACCCGCGTCATCAGTCTCGAGATCCGCATAAATGCTTCTAGAAGATTATGGCAAAACCTCCGACAAATATCCTCTTTGGAGTTTGAGCAATTTGCTAAGGAGATTTTTGGAGAAAATTTCTAAGTCCTGACACATAGTAATCTAAAACAATAAAGTAATACTTAAAAACAGTATAAGCTTATAATTTTCTTTTTAAAAACCTGTGGAGAAAAAGGTCAAACAACAAAGAAGGTTAGGATGAATTAACTGAAAAAGAGAACTTTTATTAAATCTATAGAAAAAAGCAATTCAAATTGTATTACAGAGGTGACAAAAAAAATATTATATTAATCAACTAAGATACAAATAAGAAGTGAAGTTTTAGATAGCAGATCTATTAAATGCATGACTAATCGTCAAAAGCAAAAAGCCTATGTAAGCTACTTATGCACAAGCAATTAAGTGCAAATAAAGTAACCTAGAAGGATGCTATCAAGCAATGTATGCCAAGAGTAATCTAAATAAGGGAATAAATGCTGGTTTATTTTATTAGCGCGATGTGATAATAATATAGTCTTTTAGATTTCCAACACTAATGCATTAAATGTTCTAAAAGAAACAAGCCAAAGTCTTTTCTAATGGTTAAAGATATATAGGGGTATTATGATGGAACACCATGCCGGATAGACGTCACAATGGGGAAAAGAACTCGCAGTTTATACCCACCTAATGAGCATTAATGAGAACGCGTACCGCGCGGAGCCCACAACCCCCCAAATCGCGGAGAGCATTTCTCTAGAGTTTGCAATTCATGGCTAGCACACCCTGCCGAAGAGGACAGCTGTAGGACACGCCGCCTTACCAGCCGAACAACGCATTAATGAAAAGATGGAGGAGAGTGTAGTACCCCTGGGGCCTAACTGACGGAATGACTGCAGTATCCTAGACTGTTCGACACTTCTGGGGAAGGTCGAGACAAGTCGGAGTCGTTTCGGCGCCAAATAGACGCGAAAACGGACTCGGAGCACCGAAGTAAGCCAAAACTGAAGTTTTGGGCGTTTGGATCTTTAGGGCGCCCGGAAGTTATGTTTTGGGCGCCCAGATGTTGAGTGCTCGTTTTCTGAAACTGCTAAGTCATTTCGGATCCAGGATCGGGCGCCCGGAAAGTGAGTCCGGAAATCTACCTCGTGTGTATCGATCCGTTTTGACACGTGTTGGTTGGTTGGTGAACTCCGCCGGACCAGGTTAGGGCGCACCGGACCGCGGGCGGAGAGTCCGAAGTTCTGGACTTGTGCAGGCTGAAGAACCGGGCGCCCACTTCGTGGGTTTCGGGCGCCCGAATGTGGGTTTTCCTACTGAGGACGGGTTAGCAGCATGTTGTTCTTGAGGTCCATTTCACCCTAACCTTTGGTCTATAAAAGTTGTGGACGACCTCCCCTGAGGTGTTTTCTCCCCTCTTCATGGTGAACCTCGGATTTTGCTTGGAACCCCGCCAATTCCTCCCAAATTCCACCTTTCTCCATTGAAGACCTTGGGTTCCTACAGAACTGCAACGTCGACCTGTGGTGTTCTTGCTCATGTGCAGTGTGGGAGTGTCCAAATCCCACGAAACTTGGTTTGTTAGATAGAGGACTCGTAGAGGAAGACGTGGAATCCTTCCAATTGCAATTTGGACAGGTATGTATGCTACAGTTGCAGTTTTACTGGACCCCTTGTGTTCTTGAGCTGAAACTTGGGTTTTCCTTTGATCTTTTGGATCCAAATCTCTTGGGAGCTGGAATTTCGAAGTGAAGATTGGTCCTTCCTCATTCATTGCTGGTTTGGAGGTTCCTTCCACCTGATTTGATGGATTTTTTGGATTTTGAATCCAGATTTTTGTGAGGAACCTTGGAGAGGATTTGGGTTGTTCCATCACTGTATTTGAGAGGTTTGTGACCCTTTTCCATAGGCTAGATTCGTTGGAATTCCAGAATTCATGCTTAGAGTGTTATTTGCTTAGTTGCTGGAATTTCTGGATCCATGTGCAGGAGGGTCCAGAAGTGGGTCCGAATCAGTGTGGGGAATTTTTGGACATCGAGTCGAGCTCCGTTTTGGCTGAAATTTGGAGGGTTTGTGTTACGGATTTTATATTGGCATATTTCGTGAAGTGAGTCGGAGTCTTGAAGGTTCAAAGAAGAAAAGACGAAGATTGA
Organism: Puya raimondii; assembly: GCA_016920855.1. Lineage (NCBI taxonomy): Eukaryota > Viridiplantae > Streptophyta > Magnoliopsida > Poales > Bromeliaceae > Puya > Puya raimondii. Next base: position 47,817,066 of record JABWPP010000049.1, read on the forward strand.
AGACTCGAAGACTCAACGTATGAATTCACGATACTTGGTAAGTTTAAATAATCTTGATGATGATTTATATATCTAATTTAAGTGTTTGGAAGACATTAGAATAGGTTTTTAATGATTTATAAACGAATCGGAAAAATTCATACTACGAGGTCCGGACCCTGGAACTTGAGGTCCGGAACCCGTGAGCAGGTTATGCTGCTTCGCAGATTGAGTCCGGACCCTGGAAGCTGAGGTTCGGAACCCGTACGCATACTTGCTATTTCGCAGAGAGGGTCCGGAACCTGATTGCTGCGGTCCGGACAATGAAACGCGGAATTGTTTCCGGGTCCGGACCCTGCGATCCAAGGTCCGAACCCCGACCCGTCGTGAAGTTTTGGAAAGTTGTTTTTTTCAATCCTACTCTGATTCTAATGTCCTCCAAACCTGTAAATAAGATGGTAGATTCCTTAAAATATCTTAGCAATCCTAATTTGGTTCCAAACCTTTCTAAAATCAGTTTTTCAATCCTAGTCGAAATCGGTTTGCTTCCAGACCTTTCTAAAAACTATTTTTTAATCCTAATCTATTTCGGATTGCTTCTAACCTATAAATATGATGTGGGGGTGTCTCTAAAACGTGGTTAAGCATAGATTATCTTTTAGAAACCCTAGAAGCTTGTAGGTGACTGTTTTCCTCATCTTCTACATCAAGCTTCTCTCAAATTGATTCATGGTGCCCTAATTTCTAATATTCTTTTAGAATCAATTTGAGATTTGCTTAGAGATCTTTCCCACAGATTTTCAATGATATTCTAAGCAATAAACCATCATCATTGTTATTGTTCTTGCTCCGGACGGAGTGCGCTCGTGGATTCGAGTGGGCGTCGTGGATTCGACGTGTTGAAGGCTTCGTGGATTCGAAGTTAGGCGTCTCGTGGATTCGGGACGTGGCGTTCGTGGATTCGGACGTGGGGCGTGGACAACCCGTTGGTGCGCGTGATCCGCTGAAGAGAAGGGAGAGGTTAAGTCCGTGGAGTCGGTAATCACCTTGTAATTCTTTACTCTTAGTGGATTATTTTTTCGCGTGTTGGTCCCGTGGGTTTTTCTCCAAGGTGGAGTTTCCCACGTAAATCTCGGTGTGCTGATTTTATTTTCCGCATTTACTTTATCGCATTGAGATTTGTGATTTTTATTTATACACCTATTCACCCCCCTCTAGGTGATTGATATACTCTAGATAGATCCTAGGCTACCCCCTATCTTTCAATTGGTATCAGAGCGGGATCTAGGTTTATCTTTCATAATGGGTGAAGGTGGTAACATTAATCGACCTCCGTTCTTTGATGGCACGAGCTATGCTTATTGGAAAGTTCGCATGAGAGCTTTTCTAATAGCCATCGATGAACGAGTGTGGCAATCCATAGAATTTGGATGGACTCATCCCACTCAAATCGTCGATAATGTTAGCGTCCCTAAACTTCGAAATAAATGGAGTAGGGAAGAGATTGATTTATCTTCTTACAACGGTCGGGGAATTAATGCCTTATTTAATTCTTTATCTCAAACCGAGTTTTCACGCGTCTCGGCGTGTGAAACGGCTAAGGAGATTTGGGATACTCTCCAAGTTACGCATGAGGGAACTAGCTTGGTAAAGGTCCAAAAACTTCAAATGCTTACAAGTAAATTTGATTCAATTTTCATGGACGATCATGAGACCTTTACCGAGTACTATACTCGTCTTCAAGACATAGTAAATACATGCGCAAACTTGGGAGAGAAAATCTCGGAATCTAAAGTTGTAAGAAAATTTTTGAGAACTCTTCCCGAAAGATTCCGTCCGAAGGTTGCGGCCATTGAGACTATAAAACATCCGGACGAGATGAAAGTAGAAGAATTAGTAGGCGCTTTACAAACATATGAAATGACTTTTCCTACTAATGAATCTTCTTCCAAGTCTTCTTCTAAGAGTACAGGTATTGCACTCAAATCTACGAAGGAGGAAGACGACGACTCGGATTCCGATGAAGAAATTTCGCTCGCCGATTTTGAACATCAATTGGAGCGTCTCACGAAGAAATTTCGTCGGAATTTCCGGAAGAACAAGTCAAACCGATCTACATCCAAATCTTCTTCAAAAGAATCTTCACATTCTAAATCCTCTAAAGAGAAGAAGCTTGGAAAGTCTTCTAAAGAAAATGATGAGTTTGTAGGGGAAATCCGGTGTTACAAATGCCGAGGCTATGGCCATATCGCCACGGATTGTCCCTCTAAGAAATCCTATGATAAGAAGGCCTTACAAGCTAGAACTTGGGATGATTCTACTTCAAATGATTCAAGTTCTAGTGAAGAAGAAACCAATGATGGAATTGCTTTTTCTTCACATGTTTCTCCTTCTCCTTCTACTTTTTGTTTATCATCTATTATTTCTAACCCCTTTGATTCTTTCTCTGTGCATGATACCTCGAGCGACAATGGCACAAGTGAGGGGGAGTCGGATGATGAAAGTTTAGCCGAAGCATACAATCAACTACTTATTGAATCGAAGAAGATGGCTAAGCACAACAAGAAGTTGAGGAAGCGACTTTTGGAGCTTGAGGATGACAAAAAGACATTGAGTACTTCAAATAAAGCTCTTGAGGAGGAAAGGGAAAACATATTGAAGAACAACAAAATCCTCCAAGAAAAGCTCAACCAATCGGAGATAATGATCAAATCGCATCAAGAAAAGGTTGGCTTTCTAGAACTACAATACAAGGAAATTCATATTTCTAATCAAGTCTTGACCAAACAAGTCCATCTACTCAAGTCCGACATACAAAAATTCTCCTCCGGTACAAAAAAATTTGATGATATGCTCGGATTGGGTCAAACAAGTAAACTTGGACTTGGATATGAGTGGACATTTGTTGAGAAGATAAAAAATTCTATTCCCAAAGTCTCAACAAGTGTAAAAGAGAAAGTATGCCATAGATGCGGAAAGAAAGGACATATCAAGAAGACATGCCATAAAAAGAAAACTCAAGTGGCATCTTCTAAGCATCTATCGGCATCTTCCATTACTCGACATCTCCCACGGTTTCAAAAGCAACATCAAAAAGGTCGAGTACCCAAGGTCAACCGAAAGTCAAAGCCACAACACTTAAATACTCCAAAGAGGAATGCGGTGGTAAGACCCATGGTTGATCAAAAGTCAAAACAAACCGTGCCTAACGTCAACAAATCGAGACAACCAACAATCCGACAAGTTTGGATTCGAAAAGGTGATATATTTCCTTCTCTAAAGTTTTAATTTGTTTTTGACTTTGTGTAGTGTTTTGATCGGTTTCTATTGCATATCTCTTGTTTATTGCATTACACGTTTTGGTGGTATCATTGTTACGATTTTTAGATTCTTTGAATGTTTAAAATATTAAATAGTGCATTGAATATCAATAGGTTCACTTTCATTCACTCTTAATTAATCTCATATTAATTATCGGTTTTACTTTATTTTCATTATATTTGAAGATAATTTATTATGAGAATTCTTAATACTTATATTCATCAAATTTAGGCAATCATGTGTAATCTCTAGGAGCTTAACCTATCTCGGTTGTGTATGTTGAATTTGATGAATAGTCATTCTCTTATGGACTAAAATTTGTCACATGTTCTTTCAATTAAGAGATTGCATAAGCGAGGGGGAGTTATTGTTATATAAAATAAAATGCTCATATGCTTTGAAAGATGTGGAAAGAGTTACATCCTTAATGGAGTGTGAAAACTACCACCACATGGAGGAAAGAGCTACCACCCCGGTCACCCGGTTAGTGTGTGCAGCTACCACATGAGAATTGAATTGCATATCCGAAAAAATATATATACAAGTGCAAAAGGATGCAAAAGAAAAATGTCACAAAATTTTATTTTTTCGGTGTTATAAGGTGGTCCACATACATGAAAGATGTTCAAAGAGCCACCCCCTGTGCGATATTTGTTTTATCTCAAATTTGAATGTTTATGCAACAAATTTATGTCTCTTTGATGAATCCCTTAAGTCATCTTCATAATCCGTTTACATCTTGATAGCTTTTGAGCCTTTAGATTATTTTTGATAACTTGATTTTGAAGTTTATATAAATTAAGAAATCGTGTAATATTTTATCTACATTATGGTGATTGTGTAGTAAAGTTCTTAATTCTTATGAAATTAATAGGGATTGAAAGAAGTCAATGTGAATTTATACTCCTCATGCACTAACAATGTTTGACGTATTTATCACAAGTGGTTTCAAAATTGAAAAATATTTTGAACTTGTGTTTTATTTAATTTCTTTCAACTCTCTCTATTTTTGGGTGTTTTCTTTTGGCAATTTTTGACAAAAAGGGGGAGAGAGGTGCTGAGAACTTAGACGCATGAACAAAGGGGGAGATTGAGGGGGAGAGATTTTGATATATTTTTTCTACTAACTTTGTTCGTGGAGAATGAAAACTTTTTTGCAGGTCTTTCAAGACTTCAAGACTCCATGTTCGTCTAAGTCATAGAGTTTGTTTTAGGAGTTACTAAAGTGTAATTTTAAATTATATTTGGATCTTTCACGCGAGAAGTTCATTGTTTTGGTGATGGCAATGAATTTCAATTTTGGAGAGATGAGCATCGTGAGTGTTTTTATGTATTTTGGGTTTTGTCACGAAATTGCCAAAGGGGGAGATTGTTACGGATTTTATATTGGCATATTTCGTGAAGTGAGTCGGAGTCTTGAAGGTTCAAAGAAGAAAAGACGAAGATTGAAGACTCGAAGACTCAACGTATGAATTCACGATGCTTGGTAAGTTTAAATAATCTTGATGATGATTTATATATCTAATTTAAGTGTTTGGAAGACATTAGAATAGGTTTTTAATGATTTATAAACGAATCGGAAAAATTCATACTACGAGGTCCGGACCCTGGAACTTGAGGTCCGGAACCCGTGAGCAGGTTATGCTGCTTCGCAGATCGAGTCCGGACCCTAGAAGCTGAGGTCCGGAACCCGTACGCATACTTGCTATTTCGCAGAGAGGGTCCGGACCCTGATTGCTGCGGTCCGGACAATGAAACGCGGAATTGTTTCCGGGTCCGGACCCTGCGATCCAAGGTCCGGACCCCGACCCGTCGCGAAGTTTTGGAAAGTTGTTTTTTTCAATCCTACTCTGATTCTAATGTCCCCCAAACCTGTAAATAAGATGGTAGATTCCTTAAAATATCTTAGCAATCCTAATTTGGTTCCAAACTTTTCTAAAATCAGTTTTTCAATCCTAGTCGAAATCGGTTTGCTTCCAGACCTTTCTAAAAACTATTTTTTAATCCTAATATATTTCGGATTGCTTCTAACCTATAAATATGATGTGGGGGTGTCTCTAAAACGTGGTTAAGCATAGATTATCTTTTAGAAACCCTAGAAGCTTGTAGGTGATTGTTTTCCTCATCTTCTACATCAAGCTTCTCTCAAATTGATTCATGGTGCCCTAATTTCTAATATTCTTTTAGAATCAATTTGAGATTTGCTTAGAGATCTTTCCCACAGATTTTCAATGATATTCTAAGCAATAAACCATCATCATTGTTATTGTTCTTGCTCCGGACGGAGTGCGCTCGTGGATTCGAGTGGGCGTCGTGGATTCGACGTGTTGAAGGCTTCGTGGATTCGAAGTTAGGCGTCTCGTGGATTCGGGACGTGGCGTTCGTGGATTCGGACGTGGGGCGTGGACAACCCGTTGGTGCGCGTGATCCGCTGAAGAGAAGGGAGAGGTTAAGTCCGTGGAGTCGGTAATCACCTTGTAATTCTTTACTCTTAGTGGATTATTTTTTCGCGTGTTGGTCCCGTGGGTTTTTCTCCAAGGTGGAGTTTCCCACGTAAATCTCGGTGTGCTGATTTTATTTTCCGCATTTACTTTATCGCATTGAGATTTGTGATTTTTGTTTATACACCTATTCACCCCCCTCTAGGTGATTGATATACTCTAGATAGATCCTAGGGCACCCCTTATTTTACAGTTTGTTCTTGAACCTCTGCTGGTGAGTTGGCCAAAGTTTCACTGCATTTGGACTTAAGATTTAGATTTTATCGCATGTTGAATCCATGTTGGTCGTGCTGCCAGGCTGCAGTTCTGGGCTGATGTTCTGGGCGCCCAGAACTTGAGCAGGTGGGTCCGAATCTCGAGGTTGCAGTTTTGAGCCCGATTTCAGCCGGTGTTGTTTGGAGGCCTTCCACTCGACTCCTAGCCTTTGTTGGATAGCGTTTGAGGTGGGTTAATGTTACCGAAATCGCCGGATTTCCTCCTAAGTTGTAGAGAGTGCAGCATGCTGTTTTATTATCTGTTTAATCATGTTAGTAGCTCGAATTCATGAATTTGCATGTATTTATATGAAATCTGAATTTGGAGCATAAATTGATAATTTATAGACATGACTTTACATGCTGAATTGGGAATTGACTTAGGAGAAAACTCGTGAACCTACAACCGTCACTTTTCGAACTATTATCAGATTTAGCTCTAGGAGCCGTTTCTGTTCTTGTATCACCGCTGTTAGTGCGAGGTGGATACTTAGTTTGTTGTAGGACGAGTTTACGCTCGTGCCGGGATGCCGAGCTTGTATTTACAGCAGGGTTAGGCTGTTTTGTATTACCGGGTGCCGTCGGGGTTGACGGTGGACCCAGACTCTTGTTTTAGCTTCTATTTGTGCTGAGGGCATGTGAGCTTGGAGTCTTTGACCCATTTGACCCCTTTCCATTTGATTATAGCCTGCCGGAGCCTGATTGTGCTCGACAGAGATACGCGTACTAACTCGGTTGGGTAGCTCCCCCGAGTGCCGCTCTGGAGTGAGGCCTCTCTTGCGTTGATGTCGCTACAGATTAGTTGGATCTGATACTTGGACCGGCTACCCTTTTTGGTAGTGTGTGGTGTGGCTAGGCAGTTGGCTAGACAAGCCTGTTTGGGCGGTTCCATTAGATTGGGTCAGGGGTGACTTTTCACTTTGGTGATGCTTACTTGAGAGTTGACTTGGATAGTGGTAGGGTAGTGGCATTACAGCTGTAGAGTTTATTCCAGCTTACTTGTTGTTCTTTACCTACCAGCTATACTGTTAGTCTCGTAGACTTAGTGGGTGGACCGTTGAGGTCGGTAATGGTACCCACTGAGGACTACTTCTTTTGATAGTAGTTCTCACACCCATTGTTGCCACCTTTTTCTTGCAGAGCCTTCGTCTGTTGCGGCTGCTGCTCTTGTTCCTGTGGATCGAGGTAAGGGAGTCGCGAGCTAGATCCCTACCTGTCCCTGTTGTTCCTAGAGGAGGACCCTACTGGAGTTAGTTTCTTTTTGAGTTGTGCCATGTACATATAGTGTGTGTTACGGCTTTTGTATTGGCATATTTCGTGAGTTGTTGAGTCGGAGTCTTGAAGGTCAAGTGCTATCTGCACATGTGGAAGAATCCGAGACTTCAAGCAAAGTGAATCATCGACTCACATGTTGAATCCCGACGTGAAGGTAAGTTTTACTGTTTATATGGTGATTCATAGTTAGTTATGGTATTGGAATCATGTTTTTGTTTAAAATAGGGTTAGACGAGTTTTTGGGAACTTTAGTTTCTTTGGTAAAACTCTTTGATTTGAGTTCCGGAGTTTAAAGTTTTTCCGTTTTGGAAAAATCAATTTTTATAAGTGTATTTCGGAATCCACATTGAAGTTCCTCAAAACAGATTGCAAAAAACCTGTTTTGAACTGCATACCGGTATGTACCATTTAGTACCGGTACTGAAGTAAAGTTTTCCGGTACTGATGTTTGGTATACCGGAATGCCTCTGCGAGAATTCTGATTTCGTCATGGCATTCCGGTATCTGCCTTCGTATACCGGTATACAGTGCCAGATTTGGTATGTTTCGTCTTAATCCGACTCTAGTTGATTCCAACACCTATAAATAACATATGAGGGTTCTCTTTGACCTTGAACATCTCAGAATTCGTGAGAGAGAAACCCTCAGAGGCTAGGATTTTCGTTCTAAACCTATTTCATGAAAATAGCCTCCGAGATCAATTCGAGATAGTTTTATTTTCTAGTTCATATGTCGAATTGATCTCCTTCTTGCTTAGAACTTTTTTCTACTGGTTCTTAATGGAATTCTAAGCAAGGAATCACCAGAATAAACCCTGAGATCGTGTTCCTCTTGGCGTCGTGGATTCGACGTGTTAAAGGCGGTTCGTGGATTCGGATCGTGAAGGCTTCGTGGATTCGGAGCAAGGCGTCTTGTGGATTCGAGACGTGGCGTCTGTGGATTCAGACGTGAGGCGTGGACGGCCGTGAGTGCGCGAGATCCGCTGAAGACGAAGGAGAGGTTAAGTCCGTGGAGTCGGTAATCACCTTGTAATCCTTTAATCTTAGTGGATTGTTTTTCGCGTGTTGGTCCCGTGGGTTTTTCTCCAAGGTGGAGTTTCCCACGTAAATCTCGGTGTGCTATTTTTATTTCCGCATTATCTATCGCATTGAGATTTGTGATTTTTAAATATACACCTATTCACCCCCCTCTAGGTGATAGATATACTCTAGATAGATCCTAGGGCTACCCCCTATCTTACAGTGTGGACTTGTACCTATTTTGGTTGTGGAGGAACTGTTGTATTTTGGATCCTATATGTACAGGTGGCTTTTGTTCTTTTAGTATGTTTTTATTTCCGCTCTATATCTCTTGTAATTTCTTGTATGCTTGGTTACAGGTTAGCTATCGCTTCGTATACATAGAAAATTCTATGTATACGGCGGATCTGTTGGCGAGCCCGGGGAAACGAGTAATCCGGGGCGTGACAGATTAAGTTGGTATCAGAGCTTAGGAATAGGTCGTTGGGACTTAGTAAATCCTAGGCTTTGGCAGACCCTAGGAATACAAGACGTGAGAGACGTGACTTGCTGCGAAAGTCATCGATTTGACTGTTGAACTCATCCTTAAGTGGAGGGAGTGATCGAAGGCGTGTGTCCTTTCCTGTCGCGAACTTGCGTTGGCTGCAGACGACGTCAAGCAGCGAGGGAAAAGAGGCGACCTTCTAGACTTTCGCTTGATTGGGTCTTGAGTTGTTTGTGTTCGCTGACTGATCTCTGTGTTGCGCAGGTGAGCATGACGCCTTCCCGACACCGAGGTCGACCCCCGACGCGGGCTACCCCCGTGCCATCTGAGGTGCCAGAGCAGGCGAGACCTAGTGCACCCCCTGATTTGAGTGAGCAGTTGGCTGCGCTAGCCGAGTCAGCTAGGCAGCAAGGTGCACTACTGCGGAGGATGTGTGATACCTTTACTCACACGTCGAGTGCAGCACCTAGAGCGACGGAGTCGCAGGAGCCACCTCCTTTGGCTCCTGTGGATGTTCCAGCTGCAGCCGTGCCCCCAGTAGCGGCAGTTCCGGCCGCACCGGTTGGCGATACTTCTCGGTCAGGTGGACAGATGTCGGAGGCCGAGCAGGAGCGGATGACTGAGAGACTGGCTCGTTTTTGCCGGTTTGATCCACCTCGTTTTGATGGTAGCCACACCGAGCCATCGGTGGTGGAGGCCTGGGTAGGCGAGATGGAGAAGTTATTCGAGGATCTCTTCATACCAGAGCGGGAGCAGGTTCATTTGGCGGTTCACTGCTTGACGGGTGATGCACGCATCTGGTGGACGAGGACGAGATCGAGCAGGTCGCTGGATGCGCTGCGGTTGAGTTGGGCCGAGTTCTGCGAGATGCTGTATGGGTCATATTTCCCTAACAGCGTGAAGCAGAAACTCGAGGAGGATCTGAAGAATTTACTCCAGGGTGATCGCACAGTGCAGGAGTATACCCGGGAGTTTACCAGACTCCTGAACTGTGTTCCTTTTGCAGCGAGGGATGAGGCTCACAGGGTTTTCTTGTTCGAGCGAGGATTGAGACAGGAGATCTTTGTTTTGGTTCAGGCGCAGAGGTTGCAGACCTTGGATGCGTCGATCGAGCAGGCGCTATGGGTGGAGCGAGGAGCCTTGACGGCGAGTGAGCGGGCGGCCACACTAAGTCAAGGTTTGGATAGAAAACGCCCGGCTTCAGAGGACGGAGGACAGACCAGCGGCAGACGCCCGCCGAGACCTCCACGATCACGTTCTCAGGGTCGTGGGTTTTCGAGGCGACAGAGGTCTGGTGGATCCCGTCAGCAGGGACGGCAGCAGAGGGGAGCACCGAGATGTGTCATCTGCGGAGGACCACATTGGCCTAGGCAGTGCGAGCAGCGAGAGGGCCGGTGTTTTGGATGTGGTCAGTCCGGACATCTGCGGGCAGCTTGTCCCCGAGCAGCGTCGCCTGTACCATCGATCGCATCGGCACTCCTAGTTCATCAGCAGACCTATGGAGCTCCACCGACTCATAGCCAGATGGACAGGACTTCTGTACCACGCCCAGGTGAGCGGCGACAGCAGGCGCAGAGCGGCAGAGTCTTTGCAGCTCAACTGGAGGACTCCACGGCAGCAGATCATGTGGTGGCAGGTATCATTTTAATTTCTGGCATTAGAGCTCGTGCATTATTTGATACCGGTGCATCACATTCTTTTGTTAGTCGAGCATTTGCATCATTGCATGGGCTAGTGTTAGGGCCGTTACCTTGTGCACGAGAGGTGCAGATTCCCGAGCACATGTTGCTTGTGGAGGAGTGTTGTCGAGCTTGCCCAGTGCAGCTTGGACCTTGGGTGATGCCCACAGACCTGTTGGTCTTGGGGCGATTGCAGGATTTTGATGTGGTGCTCAGCATGGATTGGCTGGCCCGCTACTTCGCGACGATCGACTGCGGCGAGAGGACCGTGACATTTCGCGAGCCAGGCCAGGAGGAGTACGTGTATCGAGGCTACAGGAGCACTTTGTTCGCGACGTGGATTTCGTCGGCACGAGCGAGACAGATGATGAGTCGAGGATGTACTGCATTTCTGGCGACTGTGGTAGAGGTATCTGCGGTGGCACCGGAGCTCGAGGACATCTCTGTAGTCCGCGAGTTCCCGGACGTGTTTCCCGCGGAGTTGACTACGATGCCACCAGACAGGGAGGTCGAGTTTGTGATTGACGTAGTCCCAGGAACTGCGCTAATCTCAAAGACACCCTACCGAATGGCACCGGCTGAGCTGAGAGAGCTTAAGGCGCAGCTTCAGGATTTGATGGATAAGGGGTTTGTGAGACCCAGTGTATCGCCTTGGGGAGCGCCGGTGTTATTCGTGAAGAAGAATGATGGTTCACTTAGACTTTGTGTGGATTATCGAGAGTTGAATAAAGTGACCATCAAGAACAGGTATCATTTGCCGCGCATTGATGATCTGTTTGATCAGCTGCAAGGATCTTGTGTCTTCTCGAAGATTGATTTGCAGTCCGGTTACCACCAATTGAAGGTGAAGGCCGAGGATATTCCCAAGACGGCTTTTAGGACCCGGTACGGGCATTATGAGTTTACGGTGATGCCGTTTGGTTTAACTAATGCCCCTGCCGCGTTTATGGATTTGATGAATCGAGTGTTTAAGCCATTCTTGGACCGGTTTGTGGTGGTGTTTATTGATGATATCCTGATCTACTCTCGGAGTGATGTTGAGTATGATGAGCACTTGAGGATAGTGCTGTAACTTCTGAGGGAGAAGAAGTTGTATGCCAAGTTGAAGAAGTGCGAGTTCTGGCTTCGAGAGGTAGCTTTCTTGGGCCATGTGATTTCAGCCACTGGAGTGGCGGTGGACCCGCAGAAGATTGAGACTGTGTGGGATTGGCCCAGACCGACGACGGTTACCGAGGTGAGGAGTTTTCTCGGGTTGGCTGGCTATTACCGTCGATTTGTGGAAGGCTTTGCGAAGCTCTCCACACCCCTCACTCGTCTGACGAGGAAGGGGATTAGATTTGTTTGGAGTGCTGAGTGCCAGCGTAGCTTTGAGGAGCTGAAGGAGAGGCTGATGTCTGCTCCCATCCTTACCCTTCCAGTTATGGGGGAAGGATTCGTGATTTTTAGTGATGCATCACACAGTGGCTTAGGATATGTGCTGATGCAGCATGGTAGGGTAATTGCCTATGCCTCTGGGCAATTGAAGGATTACGAGAAGAATTATCCTACGCATGATTTGGAGCTGGCAGCTGTAGTGTTTGCACTGAAGCTGTGGCGGCACTATTTGTATGGTGAGCACTGTGAGATTTCATGGATCATAAAAGTCTCAAGTATTTGTTCACTCAGAAGGAATTGAACCTAAGGCAACGCCGGTGGTTAGAGTTGTTGAAGGATTATGATATTACCATCCAGTATCATCCCGGCAAGGCGAATGTAGTGGCAGATGCGTTGAGCAGGAGATCAGTGCAGAGCCTTAGTATGATGATCACTCAGCAAGCGCCATTACTTGAGGAGTTGAGGCGGCTTGAGCTTGAGGTGGTGTCCCCTGGGGTTACTGTAAAACTTATGTCTTTGGTTTTGCAACCCACTCTGTTGGATAGGATCCGAGAGAAACAGAGTGTTGACCCCTATTTGATGAGGATTCGAGATCAGATTGCCAGTGGGCAAACGGGGGACTTTAGAGTTGACAGTTCGTGAGTACTGCGGTACAGGGACTGTGTGTGCCTACGGATTCTGAGATCCGAGAGGAGATCTTGAGAGAGGCTCATTACTCACCTTATACGGTTCACCCCGGTGGAACCAAGATGTATAAGGACTTGAAGGCACACTACTGGTGGAATGGAATGAAACGGCATATTGAGAAATTTGTGGCTCAGTGTTTGACTTGTCAACAGGTAAAGGCGAAGCACCGAGTACCTGCTGGCAAGCTTCAGAGTCTCCCAATACCCGAGTGGAAGTGGGACCAGATCGCCATGGACTTTGTCGTGGGATTACCGAGGACGCAGGCTGGTTTCGACGCTATTTGGGTGATAGTGGACAGACTGACCAAGTCTGCCCACTTCTTACCAGTGCAGACTACTTGGTCCAGGGACAGACTCACTCAGTTATATTTGGACGAGATAGTGAGGTTGCATGGAGTGCCTACCTCGATTGTGTCGGATCGAGACACACGGTTCGTCTCGCAGTTTTGGAGGAGTCTTCAGACAGCACTGGGTACTCAGCTTCGGTTTAGCACGGCTTTTCATCCACAGACCGATGGTCAGTCTGAGCGGACCATTCAGACTTTGGAGGACATGTTGAGGGCATGTGTCCTAAACTTTGGTGGAGGGTGGCATCGACACTTAGGACTGGTTGAGTTTGCGTACAACAATAGCTATCAAGCGAGCATCCAGATGGCTCCGTTTGAGGCATTGTATGGACGCAAGTGTCGTTCGCCCTTGCATTGGAGCGATGTGGGTGAGAGGAAGACTTTGGGTCCCGATATCCTGTTGGAAGCAGAAGAGAAGGTCAAGATGGTTCGACGACGTCTTGAGACCGCCCAGAGTCGACAGAGGAGCTATGCGGATACTAGGAGGCGAGACTTGGAGTTCCAGATTGGAGATCATGTGTTTCTGAAAGTCTCGCCGTCCAGAGGAATTCGCCGTTTTGGAGTTCGTGGAAAGCTCAGTCCACGGTTTGTTGGCCCGTTCGAGGTGTTAGAGCGAGTGGGGCCAGTAGCATACAGGATTGCCCTTCCACCGCGACTTTCTGGAGTCCACGATGTGTTTCATGTCTCGGCCCTAAGGAGATATGTGTTCGATCCCTCCCACGTGATTGACTTCACCCCACTTGAGTTGGCTGAGGACCTGCGGTACGAGGAGCGACCGGTGCGGATTCTTGCTCGCGAGACGAAAGAATTGCGCAACCGAGTCATACCGTACGTGAAAGTGCAGTGGAGTAATCACGAGGAGCGTGAGGCGACTTGGGAGCCGGAGACGGTGATGCGGAAATCCTATCCCTACCTTTTCAAGCTGCCTTCTTGAGGTATGAGTTTAAGTTTTGAGGACGAAACTTTCCGTAGGGGGGAAGGATGTAGTACCCCTGGGGCCTAACTGACGGAATGACTGCAGTATACTAGACTGTTCGACACTTCTGGGGAAGGTCGAGACAAGTCGGAGTCGTTTCGGCGCCAAATAGACGCGAAAACGGACTCGGAGCACCGAAGTAAGCCAAAACTAAAGTTTTGGGCGTTTGGATCTTTAGGGCGCCCGGAAGTTATATTTTGGGCGCCCAGATGCTGAGTGCTCGTTTTCTGAAAATGCTAAGTCATTTCGGATCCAGGATCGGGCGCTCGAAAAGTGAGTCCGGAAATCTACCTCGTGTGTATCGATCCGTTTTGACATGTGTTGGTTGGTTGGTGAACTCCGCCGGACCAGGTTAGGGCGCACCGGACCGCGGGCGGAGAGTCCGAAGTTCTGGACTTGTGCAGGCTGAAGAACCGGGCGCCCACTTCGTGGGTTTCGGGCGCCCGAATGTGGGTTTTCCTGCTGAGGACAGGTTAGCAGCATGTCGTTCTTGAGGTCCATTTCACCCTAACCTTTGGTCTATAAAAGTTGTGGACGACCTCCCCTGAGGCTTTTTCTCCCCTCTTCATGGTGAACCTCGAATTTTCCTTGGAACCCCTCCAATTCCTCCCAAATTCCACCTTTCTCCATTGAAGACCTTGGGTTCCTGCAGAACTGCAACGTCGACCTGTGGTGTTCTTGCTCGTGTGCAGTGTGGGAGTGTCCAAATCCCACGAAACTTAGTTTGTTGGATAGAGGACTCGTAGAGGAAGACGTGGAATCCTTCCAATCACAATTTGGACAGGTATGTATGCTACAGTTGCTGTTTTACTGGACCCCTTGTGTTCTTGAGCTGAAACTTGGGTTTTCCTTTGATCTTTTGGATCCAAATCTCTTGGGAGCTGGAATTTCGAAGTGAAGATTGGTCCTTCCTCATTCCTTGCTGGTTTGAAGGTTCCTTCCACCTGATTTGATGGATTTTTTGGATTTTTGAATCCAAATTTTTGTGAGAAATCTTGGAGAGGATTTGGGTTGTTCCATCACTGTATTTGAGAGGTTTGTGACCCTTTTTCATGGGCTAGATTCGTTGGAATTCCAGAATTCATGCTTAGAGTGTTATTTGATTAGTTGCTGGAATTTTTGGATCCATGTGCAGGAGGGTCCAGAAGTGGGTCCGAATCAGTGTGGGGACTTTTTGGACATCGAGTCGAGCTCCGTTTTGGCTGAAATTTGGAGGGTTTGTTCTTGAACCTCTGCTGGTGAGTTGGCCAAAGTTTCACTGCATTTGGAATTAAGATTTGAATTTTATCGCATGTTGAATCCATGTTGGTCGTGCTGCTAGGCTGCAGTTCTGGGCGCCCAGAACTTGAGCAGGTGGGTCCGAATCTCGAGGTTGCAGTTTTGAGCCCGATTTCAGTCGGTGTTGTTTGGAGGCCTTCCACTCGACTCCTAGCCTTTGTTGGATAGCGTTTGAGGTGGGTTAATGTTACCGAAATCGCCGGATTTCCTCCTAAGTTGTAGAGAGTGCAGCATGCTGTTTTATTATCTGTTTAATCATGTTAGTAGCTCGAATTCATGAATTTGCATGTATTTATATGAAATCTGAATTTGGAGCATAAATTGATAATTTATAGACATGACTTTACATGCTAAACTGGGAATTGACTTAGGAGAAAACTCGTGAACCTACAACCGTCACTTTTCGAACTATTATCAGATTTAGCTCTAGGAGCCGTTTCTGTTCTTGTATCACCGCTGTTAGTGCGAGGTGGATACTTAGTTTGTTGTAGGACGAGTTTACGCTCGTGCCGGGATGCCGAGCTTGTATTTACAGCAGGGTTAGGCTGTTTTGTATTACCGGGTGCCGTCGGGGTAGACGGTGGACCCAGACTCTTGTTTTAGCTTCTGTTTGTGCTGAGGGCACGTGAGCTTGGAGTCTTTGACCCATTTGACCCCTTTTTATTTGATTATAGCCTGCCGGAGCCTGATTGTGCTCGACAGAGATACGCGTACTAACTCGGTTGGGTAGCTCCCCCGAGTGCCGCTCCGGAGTGAGGCCTCTCTTGCGTTGATGTCGCTACAGATTAGTTGGATCTGATACTTGGACCGGCTACCCTTTTTGGTAGTGTGCGGTGTGGCTAGGCAGTTGGCTGGACGAGCCTGTTTGGGCGGTTCCATTAGATTGGGTAAGGGGTGACTTTTCACTTTGGTGATGCTTACTTGAGAGTTGACTTGGATAGTGGTAGGGTAGTGGCATTACAACTGTAGAGTTTATTCCAGCTTACTTGTTGTTCTTTACCTACCAGCTATACTGTTAGTCTCGTAGACTTAGTGGGTGGACCGTTGAGGTCGGTAGTGGTACCCACTGAGGACTACTTTTGATAGTAGTTCTCACACCCATTGTTGCCACCTTTTTCTTGCATAGCCTTCGTCTGTTGCGGCTGCTGCTCTTGTTCCTGCGGATCGAGGTAAGGGAGTGGCGAGCTAGATCCCTACCTGTCCCTGTTGTTCCTAGAGGAGGACCCTACTGGAGTTAGTTTCTTTTTGAGTTGTGCCATGTACATATAGTGTGGACTTGTACCTATTTTGGTTGTGGAGAAACTGTTGTATTTTGGATCCTATATGTACAGGTGGCTTTTGTTCTTTTAGTATGTTTTTATTTTCGCTTTATATCTCTTGTAGTTGCTTGTATGCTTGGTTACAGGTTAGGTATCGCTTCGTATACATAGAAAATTCTATGTATACGACGGATCTGTTGGCGAGCCCGGGAAAACGAGTAATTCGGGGCGTGACAGAGAGACAGACGCCACGCTGCCCAAAAAGACAGTTGCGACCACGGGAGAGAAAGCGAACCACCAGGAGACGGGAAAGAAGAAGAAGAAGGTGAACATCCATGCCGGATGGGACGCCACAGGGAGCAAAAATAATTCTTTGTATATACCTTCCTAAAAGCATTAATGAGAATGAGTACACCCCAATGAATGAGTACCCTCCCAGTAAATGAGCATTAATGAGAACGCACACCATGCGGCCCCAACAACCCACCAAACGTCTGGAGGCCTTCTTTAGGGTTCGCAATTTATGTATGTTATTGATACTTGCAAGGATGTGTTGCTTCAAACTAATGGCAACGTGCACTTGATGCAAGGCAAAAACAAAACGCAAGACCTTTCTTCTGGACACCACTGGTGTGCCTAGGCAGGAAGATGATGGTGTTGGCTATTTATTATTGGGCTAAAATAGGTCAACTTCCTGCCCCGTGACAATAGGCCCAGGAGACAAATAAGTTGAGTTGGGTGAGCCTAATAAGTTGAGTGGGGGTGTGATCCACAAGAGACCCAACGGCAAGAGGCCCAACAATAGACCCAACGTCCAGGTAGGTTGAGTCAGGTCGAAGCCCGCGAGCGCTATGACTGAGCCCTTAAGTGCGATGGGTGCGCCCTTCCTATCAGCACGTGCTTTTGGGATAGTTGGTTAGCGCTTACGATCCACAAGTGGTATCAAAGCCAGTGGCGCGGGTTCGATTCCCACATGCTGCATTAACGGTGCAGGTGTTGGGGGGGGATTGTTGGCTATTTATTATTGGGCTAAAATAGGTCCAACTTCCTGCCCCGTGACAATAGGCCCAGGAGACAAATAAGTTGAGTTGGGTGAGCCTAATAAGTTGAGTGGGGGTGTGATCCACAAGAGACCCAACGGCAAGAGGCCCAACAATAGACCCAACGTCCAGGTGGGTTGAGTCAGTTCAAAGCCCGCGAGCGCTATGACTGAGCCCTTAAGTGCGATGGGTGCGCCCTTCCTATCAGCACGTGTTTTTGGGATAGTTGGTTAGCGCTTACGATCCACAGATGGCTCACAGTTCTTCGTTTGGCCTTGTTGTTCGGTGATAGTATGGCTCTGATAACAGTGAAGAGAAGAGAAAGTAACAATGTGAGAAAATGATTTGGGAGGCTGGGCTATCTAAAAGACATAGGATTGTTATTTTTCTTTTTTATTTTTTTTCGTCTTCCATCTGCAGTTACAACCGCACACAAAATGCGGCACGACGATTCACCTTTTAGATTTTGAATTTTTAAGTCTCTTTCTCAGCCATGCCCCCTGCAATCCATAAAATTTATTATTCATGAATAACCATGATTCCCACTTTTGTAGAAATTTTTAACTGAGAATAATGGTCAATCATAATCTTGTTTGTGAAGATAATGGTCACTCACAATTATACCTTTACAGATTAGATAGCTTAACTCTCTCAACCTGGTTTAAGCATTCCGTACGGAATATAGAGATTTTTTTTAAAAAAATTAAATTAAATTTATTTTTATTTTGATTAGATCAATTTAAAAATAAAAAGGCTAATTTGATGAGATCAAATTTAGATCTTGATGAGATCAAATTGTTATCTTTGCGGATTAAATTTTTGATCAAAATAATAAACAATCAATAAGATTGATTGATTTTAGTGATTTGATCATTGTTATTTTTCGAATCATTGGTATACGGTATTGTGAAAAAAAATTTCCTTATAATCTTTCCTAAAGTTCTTATTTTTTGAAGCTGACTAGCGCATATCTATTTGTATTAGGTATTCGCATTAGGATTTCTTACCTACATTTTTTTTTGTCTAGCATTGATGTTCAATTTTCTTCTTTTTCTCTTCTTCAGTGAATTTCTCTCTTCTTCAGTGAACTCTCATAATTTACCGCATCTCATTAAGATACACCCCCTTTACCACTGTTAAATAGCACTTAGCATTACTTATGAGTTTTAAAGTGAATGATGATATTTCGATGTTTCAAAAAGGGAGCGGGGGCGTCTCGAGGACGTTCCGTAGAAAGTTTTCAATCTCAAACAGGATTTTGGGGTGACTGTAACATCCACTTTCCTTTTGCCTACCTTAGAAAACGTAACTGCTTGGCGTAACATTACACTAAGGTAATCAATTATATGGTTACTTAATTTTTCTTTTTTCCTACTTAAGTATCTTTTTCAACAATTTTAACGGATCAGAACAGCCAGTTTGGATCAACCTATTTTAGCAGACGATTGGATGGCTTAATAAGTTCTGTGGCATTGCCAGTCTAGGGACAATTGAATCAAGTTCTTGGCCACTTCACTGGATTACCAAACCAAACCAAACCAGATTGATCCCATTTAGATCGTACAGTAGTGCAGCTCAAAATAAGTAAGAAAACATGAAGGAAATTCCAGTACGAGGACAGATTGACAACTAAGAAAACATGGATGCAAGTGCAGAACAAGCATACAGAAGGGCGTATTACAGGGGTAGGCTGCAATCGCGCAGGTGCACAATCTGAATCAAGAGGGCATCATAGGATGCTGTACCACACAGCAAGCAAGCCAACACAAGAGGAGGAAGGCGCATGACATAAGACAGCATCTCAAAAGAGGAGACCCACAATGGCTGTGCACCTCAGGTGCAGGTTGCAAAGGAGCTGCTGCATGCATCCTAAGCTGAGAATATGTACAGCAGCAGGATGAATTCAAACCCTGGTTAAAGAGAACTAAAGAGAGCATGCACTCACCACAGCACGAGTCGCTGTTACAGTCAAAACGGCTTTTGCTTCAACCACACTTGGGTTTGATCCGCAAAGGTTAAATTGTCTCAGCAGGTCCCTATGATATGCATTATTATCTATTTACATTAAATTCCCCAAAATACTAACAAACACATTCAAAAAGTTCCTTGCACATGCTCTATGTGTCGGTCGAAACAGACATAATCGCTGATTTTGGTGGAGAAATTCAATGGAAAAACTACAGTTGCATAAAGCATGAAAGTAGAGACCCCGATGCAAAACATTTGGAAGTTGGAACATCATAATGAAACAAGATTAAAATGATGACGCCCCAATGGCAACGCACCACAAGCATCATAAAGTACAACATTATAAAGCCAAACACAAAATGACATACTGCATAACATCTTCAAATAAGTAAATTCTCATCCAAAGGTTCATCCACACACTGACACACCAGAGTTCGTTTATTCAAAATGGACTCTATTCATAAACACGCAGATCACTGACAGAGGAGAACAGACAACAACAGATGATAGAACTAAAACATGCAAACTGAAAGCACACGTACCACTACAGTTGTGGGATAGCCATCACTGATAAGCACCCAAGATTTAATAGCAGTGACGGGTTGAACTGATACACGGAATCACATCACTCTTCCTCAGACTCTGCTGTCTGGAGCCACTCAACAAAGGGCTTCGCATTCTTCAGCACCTGAGAGCTCTTGCCACCAGCAGTCCCTTCCTCAAACCACTGTACTATGCTTTCTTCCTCCAGAACATCTGCATCATAGAGTGCTTTCAGAACGAGTGCCACCTCCTTCAGGGCTTCCACACTGCACTTGCCACCAAATACTTCGATAGCTTGGAGCAAAAGCAACTGAGATGCCTCATCCTGCACAAAAGCAGCAATGTACTTCTTTTTCTTTCCCACCTCCTTTCCGAATCCTTTGGCAACACCTCCAAAAAGGGCCTCAAAAAGAGCGTTCATTACACCCCGAGGAGGATGACCCGCTGAACCCAGAAAACTTTGTAGCTGGCTTGGGGTAGAACCCTTTTTTAAATGATCCTTAATCTCCTGAAGCAGTGTATCATAAGCATTGTCATTAGCTTGGTAACCATTTTGGGTAATACCGGATTTTTCTTCAGTTGTGATGCTTCCATTAGTGAGCCCCTCCTTCTTTGCCTTCTCTTGCTTTCTGTTATCCTGCTCGGACTCGGCGGTGGAGAGCATTACCATCTCAGAGGTCACAGCATTAAGCTGTTCTTGAATCCGCTGCTTTGCGGCCTCCAGTGAGGTGTCGGTTTGCCACTGGACATCATCATGGTTATCATTATCACCAGCAGCATTATCACCATCTTGACTCTCAACAGGCGAAGCTGAACGATCCTCATCAGAACCACCACCATTAGCTTTCTTCTTCGAAACGCCAGCTTTTGCACCAGCAGCTTCCTTGGAAGAAGCACCACCTTTCTTCTTCGCATCCTTTTTCAGCTTCTTCTGCTCCTCATCAGCAGCCTCCCCTTCCTTGAGCCGTTCCTTCTCAGCCCTCCTCATCGCCTTCTTCTTATCTTTTCCTCCCTTCTTTTGCTCAGGTGGGTTCTTAAGAATGAAGGTCGTGAGCTTATCCCTCATATCAACATCAGACAAATACCCACAGGCAGCACATTTCAGGGTAATCATCTGAGTCTTAGTAATCACAATTTCAGTCTCAGGGTTGCCACATCCGTAGCACTGCACGTACTTCTTGATGAAGTTCTCGAGAAGGCCAGCCAGCTTGGCAGTGTCATGGGCCCCATTCACTAGGGAAATGCCAGTCTTCTCATCAAACTTCGACTGCGCACCGAGCTCACAGCCAAAGTACTTGGTGGTGTAAGATGCTGGCCTGGCCAGTGCTTTTGCAACGTCCACCATGTTCACAATGTTGGTCTTGATACCGTTTCCCCGGCCTTCAATCTTCGTTATCATCTTGGGCATCTTGTACCTATAAAAGGCATCGTCGCTGTTCGCAGCACCAATATTTTGCAAAGCCATATTTGCTACTTTCTTAGAGAATGAGAGAGCTGATACTATTATAGGCAGCAACAGTCAGCAGTGCTGTTTCGTTCGAGGAGACCAAGCGGCTGTTCGGAATTGGGGAGAAGTTGATTACAGTAGCAACTACCAAACTTTTGCAGGAAATGCCAAATAGGCTCGTGATGCATGCAGCCAAGAAGACTCTCGGAGGAGAGTCGGAACTTTTTTCTTGATGTAGGAGAATATTCTCCGAGCAAGCCAATTGATTCAAAGTAGAGAGAGGCTTGTTCAGACATAAAAGAAACTTCCGTATTCACGGTCTCCACTTTGGCAATGTGCTTGTAACAGAACAGTTCGAGATGCCAATTTCCTGAATAATAATTAGTCGAGCATTAAACAATAATACTATAACCACAATAATGACAAAAAATAATAGTTCATTCCCTGTCTAAGGCCCTATTCTACAATCATTCTTCAAAAAAGAAAAACAAATGCAAATACAACACAGGCTCACTAAGTAATTCAACTGGGCCATATAAAAGTACCGACGGAGCAAACACCTGAAATGTCTAGTCACGACAATATTAAGACAATAAGAGAGCCATTCAAGTAAAGAAGAGCTTCTCAACTGACTAATCAAAGTACCAAAGGGAATATCCTTCCAATTGGCTAAGACACACCAACGTAATTACTCGAGAATATAAACAGATTCCAAAGAGGTGATTTCGACAGATTATACACACCAAGGGTACAAACAAATTACAAACTAATTGGCTGACTGTTGAGGATTAACATGTATATATTTTGTGGAGCCTTATACACATCCGCAAGCATCCTAGAGCCCAGCTACTCGTGGCCAAGGAAAATTACCTAAATTGAATACCCAACATTTTCATAACTAAAACGACTGCAATTCAATAGATGAATCAAGCAGTCTCTCGGCAATAGTCTAATGTCAGTGGAAGTAACCAAGAATCTGTCACTGAATTGTTAACTAATAAATTCACCGAAATTTAACTCCCAAAACATGAATTCATCAGAATAACTGAGCAGCAAATCTTCCAAACCAGAACAAAGAAATAGTAATTGAAATTTCAAGGTTCCCACTTGTGCCACAAAGGTGGCAACCAATACCTTCAGGTGGCAACAAGTATGTCAAGATGGTAGATAGACCAGTGGTTTCTAAAATTCCAGCATGACACTCCAATCCCACTGATAGTGTTTCTTGCTCCTTTTGAGAAGATGGCAAATTATTTTTCAAACACTAACCATGAATTTGAGGTACATATATTTCCTTCTAACACTTTCTTGTTCTTTAATGCTTTCAGGTCAAACTTAACTAAGAATGGATAATTTATTCATGACTGGCCATTTGTTGTCTCAGTAATGTTCTTAGGGGAAAATGATTATGGCTTCTAGGCATGTAGCTATTCCCAGCCAAACTATGACACGGTTGGTAAAAACAATGTTGACCATCAAATGTAGAGAATTTAATGAGGCAAAGAATGAGTAACACAGCAAACCACATTTGGACTTCTTTTGTTTCCTTTCGTTGCACTTGAAAATGTCTCAGTTTGCACCTAAGGAAGGCAAGCAATGTCCACATCTCAAAAGCAACTCAGCTTATGTGAGCTTTAATATATACAGTAACTGCTTTTTTTCTTTAACTAGGTATTTTAGCTCATTTGTCATCATTTTATTAAGTCCTGACACAAGATTAGACTTATAACTTTACTGTAAGTGCTATCCGTAGTACTCAACACTGTAGATTGATGAATCATACCAAGTAGTCGACCGGAATAACACCACACAATATATTATAAATAGCAAAATTGTAACCAGAAATGAATGCTTAACATGATAAGATCACAACAGGGACTAAATTTATGAGACTTTTCATAGTAGCGAAGATTCTACTAGGATTAATTCCCAACCAAATGGTCTCACAGTTTATTCTCCAGTGATTTTAAGTAGTGGTCCTGCTGATTCCTAGGTAAGTAATTTCAAGGAAAATACTAAGAAAAGCTTGTTTGACATTGGCATTATCACTTTGTTCTATTTTAGCCTACAAAAAATACAATTATGAATGTTTGTTCCATCATTTTGTTAACAAATTATCTATTTACAAATAATCAGTGATTCATTCTGTTTCCAGATTATGTATAACATATCCAATGAAATGCCTTCTGTAATGTGTTGTTATGCAATGAGCCAATACAATTTTAGAGGACATTTAACCACTATGTTTTATCAGAAATGCCATAATGACAATGCACCATGGATTCTAGATGGAAATAATTGTAATTAGAAATGAATGCTTAATACGATTAGAATCTAGATCACAACATGAGCAAAAATTACGAGGAAATTAATTGGAGAGAAGATTCTACTATGATTAACTCCAGAATGAATTTTCACACAGTTTATTCTCTGGTCATTTAACTAGCGGGCGTGATGATTCCCAGAAAAGAAGTTTCAAAGAAGATACTGAGAAAAGCTTGTTTGACATTGGCACTATCACTTTTATTATGAATGTTTATTCCATCATTTTGTTACCGTATTTCTAGATCCGATGAAATTGTTTGACCACATAATAGTGATTCTGTTAAAACATAGTGGCTAAAAGTCTCCTAGTACTAATTAGTTCATTGTATAGATAACACACAAGAGGGTCATTCTAATGATATATAATTATTATGTATCACGTCATCATAAAAAGTTCGCTTTATAATGTTATTAATAATGATAATAATGACTCAATTTGAAGTTGCTCCGATGGTTGAATTAGTGAACTGTAACCCTCTTGATTTTTCATGTGTGAGACCTACTACAAGCCCGAACCCATACATGATAAATAGCAATCTAATTGCCAAGTCTAAACTGAGGCCTAAGGCACAATTCAACAATTCGAGTGTTGAACTTGACTACAAACATGGGCTTGGCACATGTAATGGTTTGTCTGGAAGAAATTCACATATAATATGTACGTTACTATTCACGGAGTTTGAAAGTGAATCATTCATGAGTTATAAATTCCTATTTATACACATTATTATCCTTCTAACTTTCCTGTTTTCAATAGCCATATTCATTCATACAATATATAGCACACGTAGTCTAGTTACAAGCAACGTTACTCCATGAAGTGTTTTCTGCAGATTTTAGAGGGGAGGAACAGCTGGAGGAAGAGGAGATGGTATTCTACAGTTTCTAAAAATTTTGACGAACCATGGATTGCCAGTCGAAAACAAGTCAAAATTGCAACAACAAGAAAGTATGGCTTAAATTGAAAACAAGTAAATTTATACAGAAAAGACCATTACCATGTGACCGCTAAATGATTTGAATTTATTATTTATTATTCTCAAGTTCCATTTCACATTTGTATTCAATTCTTTAATGAAATATATATATATATATATATATAGAGTCCGGCTACTATACTCTTATGAGCATAAAGCACTTTGTACTCATAAGTTTGTAGTCGTTAGATCTACCCCTTTGACCATTTCTACCCGTTAGATCATACTATTCAACCAACCACCCACTCAACCCTAGGGGACCACTATCATCCTAACCGGGGACCACTATCATCCTAACTGCACATCCCTGTATCCAACGGCCGAAAACTTATGAGTACAAAGGGGTCTATACTCATAAGAGTATAGTATACTCATAAAAGTATAGTAGCCCTAGCCAATATATATATATATATATATATATATATATATATATATATATATATATATATGTATGTATATGTATAGAGTAGGTCTTGTGTGCTATTAGGAGCACGGAGGCCTCCGTGCTCCTAAGCCGTTTTCGATGATGGGACATTCGAATCGACGATCGGCTCCGTTAGACTTGATCTAGCGTATTTGAAGTATTTAGAAAATATTTTTTGCAAATTTTCGATATCATTTATCTAGTGATCGAAAGGATTCAAAATCAACAATTTTTAGTGGTTGCTGTATGCCATGTGCAAGTTTAACGGTGTAAAAGTATTCAAATCAGATTAAATTTTAATAGAAAATTCTTTATACTATCTACAACAAGATCAATATCTCTGATCGAAAATTTTAGTGCTACATCATAACTTTTTGTGACATTTTTATTTTCAATCGTTGATTTTGAATCCTTTCGATCACTAGGTAAATGATATCGAAAAACCGAAAAATTTATTTTCTAGATAGTTCAAATACGCCAGATCAAGTCTAACGGAGCCGATCGTCGATTCGGAAGTCCCATCATCGTAAACGGCTTAGGAGCACGAAGGCCTCCGTGCTCCTAATAGCACACAAGACCTACTATATATATATATATATATATATATATATATATATATATATATATATATATATATATATATATACATAACCATTGCATCTGTCCTCAAGAGCTGCTTACGTATTTATCATTAGACATATTTAATCAAATGCTTCATCCAATACTTATTCAATCCTATTCCAATCTAGTATGGTCCAATACCCATTATCTTTTCCTATACAATCCAATCTTGGGTGCCAAACAGATGCTTAATGGATAAGAATGTTTATAAA
Organism: Puya raimondii; assembly: GCA_016920855.1. Classification (NCBI taxonomy): domain Eukaryota; kingdom Viridiplantae; phylum Streptophyta; class Magnoliopsida; order Poales; family Bromeliaceae; genus Puya; species Puya raimondii. The sequence continues at coordinate 47,843,055 of JABWPP010000049.1, forward strand.
TAACTATAAAACCCGCAGGTAGACATCTGCAAAGAATTGAGGGACCATTTGGTTCAAGGTTTGTAATATTTGAATGTCGTATATTTTATACCTAGAATGGCAAGTTTATTACTAACTTATCAAGCCACTTGGGTTGAGAGGTTGTTAAGAACTAGTATATTCTTATTACTGAACTACTAATGATTTCCATCAAACATGAAATAAGAATACCTCCTAACCCACAATAATCTAGTATTCCTACCATCTAGGAATTTACAATGATTTCACTACTTCACTAACACCTTCTACAACTATCCAACTTAAGTTGAATGGCAATGATTTAAATATTTTCAATAAAAAATACGGAGGATTACGAAATATTACAAACCGTGAACCTAATTGACCCTAAAAGTAATCTCCACATCCAAATTTGCCACAAATTCTACCAAACAAAACCGCAGAACTGGTGTCATTCTCCATAATTAAAAAAAGACATGATATAACTTCAGGAGTTCAGGCATCCTACAAAATATGTAAAAGTAATCTCAGAAAACGAAAAATATGCATGCTCAATAAATTCTCAAAGACCGACAACAAATCAAACAGCAAACAATGAAACAATAAAGGTCAAACTAAAACCAACAACCTACATATAATGCGATTGCTAAATGCAACATCCTCGACTCATCCAAAGTCAAGCTAAGCAATCAACGCACAAGAAATCATTCAAAACCTCAGATCAACGGAACGCCCAACTAATCGTGCAAAATCGGTAACTATAATAAGAGATTAAGCTAACCTAACGTCCCCATCTAATAGCTCTATCAGAAGACGCATAAAACCCTAACTCACAGGATAAAAAGGGTACAGAACTCGAACAACAAGATCCGATGAGATCGTCCCCCAAACAAAACACGAGGAAAGGCAACAAAATCAAACCTTAGATTGAACAAGATCGGAAGAACTCGTAACACTACAAATCAATCGATCGATAGATCGCTACGAGAAAGAACAAATTGAACACGAGATTCATTTGGGAAAAGTAAGAGGAGGAGATTTCACCTCGATCGGGGACGATTACCGCAGAGAGCTTCTGAGATTTGATCTTCTTCTTCGTTCGGTTTGTGGAGGAACTGGAGAGGAATTTGGGGCGGTGGGTGATATTTATAGTTAAAAAAAAACGCGCATCGAAAGGGTGGTCTGAGATTTTAGGGCACCACCAGTTGTAGATTGCCCTTGAGCTTCCGGTTAATTACCTTTCTGCCCCTTCCTCTGGTTTCATGATGCGGTGCTAGGAGGAAAGAGTCTAGAATAAATCGGTTATATTGCTGACATGTTGTTCCCAACTAATAAGATTATTTTTTTTTTGGTTCACTTATGTCATCGTAATTATTAAAAAAATATTTTTATTATACTTTTTTTTCAGAAAAGAGATATAATTGATTTGTTACTGATGATGTGGTGCAAGTCTGACATAGTAGACTTCCTCCGCTAAGACTGACCTCATCGCTAAACCTAAATTATTTCGACTGATACCGTTCAATTTTAAAAAGTAAAATTAAAAAAATAAGATAAACTGAATTAGATAATTTTTAATAATTATTTTTATTTATTTACTTAATATTTTAGATAATAAAAAGAAATTAGATGATTAGCTATTATTATTTTTAATACAATAATAAGATAAAATGTACCATATTTTTATAAGTTCTGGTTTAATTTAAACAAAAATTACATTATTAAAAATCAAACAAACTAAAGCGAACCTAAATTATTTGGTTTAGCATCCAATTTAGCTTTATTTGATTATTAAAAAAACCTAAAAACTGAACCAAATTTAGACAGCAACTAGTTAGGAAACAATTTCTTTATAAGAATTTAGGGTACAAACAATTATGTTGTATATCTTTGAGATTTAAAAAGTCTAAATAGAAATAATTTAATAAATTTATATTAAAATAGTATATTAAAAAATATTATATTATATTTGTTTGTAATATGAAGATTTTAGGTTGTGGGAGAGAAGACTTTATCTTGCTAGTTAGAAGTATAATGCGGACTATGCCGACACGACTTCAAGCACACCACTCCCCCCCACCACCCTCCCCGGCGCCCTTCCTTTTTCTTATTTTTTTTTAATTTTTAATATATGTTATTCTATAAGTAAGTTTTTACTATTAGTTTTTACTATTTATTCATCAAGTAAATAAAGTTTCAAATATTTCTATAAAAAATATTTATATTTTAAATATATATTGGAAAAAAGATAAACAAAATTATTAGGAAATCAAAACTTTTTTTGAGAACCATATGAGTTCTATTCTTGTTACAAAGAAAATGTACATAAAAATAAATAATAAGTAAATGTACAATAAAATGCTATGTAAAACTTAGACAACCTAAATCTTTACGCCTCTGAATAATATTGTCATTAAGAATGATGCAAGAATAGACTGACCAAAATTTTCTATTAAAATTTAGGTTAATTGCATACAGCTCCCTGTAAACATAGCGAATTGCAAGTATATCATTACAAAGTTCAATTTTTAACTCTTATCCCTGCAAAAGTCCAGTGATATTCATATTTGTCCCTCTGATTTGTTACCGTTAGAGAATTATTTATTTTTTAATTGCAGATAAGTGAAATTGTGAGAATTCGAATTTTGGAAATTTGAAATTCTGTGTTCCACTCCCCTGTTACTGTGTTTTTGATCAGTATACGTATATATATATATAGGTATTTATATATATATATGTATATAAGTGAGTTTTTGAGGATTTTAGTGTTTTCGGATTTTCGTCGCGGAGAGTGAACGGCTTAACGGCGCGAACCGGAGTCCGATTCTGACGAACCAAAATGGTGAGTTCGATGTCTCGGCAGTGCTGAGCGCGATGGCGCAATCCGTGTCGCCGTGCGACGAACGGATTAAAAGTTATTCCATCTTGATCGCCGAGAGGTCGTATGTCACGTTTATCGTTTCGCGTTTTGGACCCCGTTTTTCGCACCGTTTCGCGCGTTTTCGATTTTGGAGGGGTGAATTGGGTTTTTTCCAGCTGTGGGAGGGGGGAACTTTGGCTGAGAGGGTAGGTGAGTGCATTTATGGAACCTCACCTACCCCCTCTCTTTGTCCCTCTCACACTCCACCTCTCCCCTCACTCTCTCTCACTCTCCCTCTCTCACTCCTTCTCTCCCTTGCTCCCAGAATGGAGCCCGAGCTCCCCCTGCCCCTCGGCCTCCTCCCTGTGCAGCGCCGGCCGCCGCCGGCCACTGCCTGGCCGGAGCAGCTCCGGCCACCCCCCCTCTCTCGTTGTGTTGATGTGCTGTTGGGATGAATGAATGGTGGTTGTGATCCTGTTATTTGTTGTTGGACGCCGTGCAAATACAGGGGAGGCTCTGTCCGTGTGTACAGTGGATCCTGTATTTGTGGCGGGTCTGTACGTGGCGCGGGCTAGGCTTTTCAAAAAAAAATTTAGCACGTTTTTCCGCATCCTGAACTAGCCCGGGGCGTGACAGATTAAGATGGTATCAGAGCGTAAAGGGAACAAACACTCATTCATTCATTGACTTGTAACTGAACCACTGGTTAGGCTGACCCCTAGGAAGACCTAGGATGTATAGGCGCGCGAGTTCGAGGGGTTTGTTTTCGGCTTGTGTTTTGTGGGAGTTGCCGACCCCTTTTCTCTTGCACTGGTTTCTGCGTTTTGCAGTTGGCTTGTGGTCTTGGTAGACCTCCTCGTCCGGGTCGTGGTGGTGGGCGTGCGCCTGTGGAGCTGTCTGCTGGTTTTCTGTTTCGGGCCGTGTGGCCGGTTCGAGTGAGGAGCTGGCAGGAGGCGGACAGCCTGGTGTGGACCGTACCCTGTGTGCTTGAGGCCGAGGCGAGGGGTCAGTTGGCGACCCTCTCCGGCATGTTCCGGCATGTTCCGGCATGTTCCGGCTTGTTCCGGTAGTTTTTGCAACAGGCTACGGCAGCTGCCGCTCCAGCCCCTCCTACTCCTTCGCCGTGTTCCCCGATGACTGCAGACCCTCCTGTGGCACCCACACCGTTGTGCGACGACCGTGACGACGACAGCGACTTCGTCGGCTGTTTCGCGCGTGGACGCCGACCCCGTGTTTGGGGGTGGTGGTCACATCTGAGCGTGTTGGGGCGGATCTCCTGAGTTTTGATCTGCCCTTGTTCGCAGGCTCGTACTCCTTCTAGTAGTGGTGGTGGAGTACCAGACAGATCCCAAGTGGCCGGGTGTTGTTCCCTTTGTGTAACCACTCGTTGGTGAGTGGTGGCCCTCGTGGGCTTGGGAAACGTCACTTGGTGGATCTGTGTTGTTGTGGGGCTGTTCTCGCCCTGTCCCCACTTTCCGTGTTGAGCACGAGGGCCTCTGCGAGCGTCTCCACGGAGATGTTGTTTTGAGCGGTTTCGACCGCAGTTTGGGTGTTTTCCCCTCTGTTTTGATGGGTAGGGTGGTGAAGCCTACCCCTCTGACGTCTTGCTGGTGGCATCGTCAGTGTTGGTCTTTTGACCATTGGCTAGTTCTGGCGTCGAACTGACGTGTACTAGACTGAGTGGACACTGTTGAGTGTCGGGTGTTTGTTGGTGCCTACATGGCTTGCGGCTATCCTAACGCCTAAATTGGTGTCTTATGGGATTCCGGGTGGTATTTGTAGGTTTCCGTGTTGCTGCGAGATCTTCCAGGTTCTTGTTGGGGATCTCACCGCGTTCGACGCTGGTTAGTCGACGCTGGTTTTGTTTTTCCTCCGCTTTGGTACGGGTGGATTGACGACCCTTGTCGCCTGTAGCTGTCGGTTCGTTGTTGGAAGCCGATGACTCCTAGGGAGTCGGCTCAGGGCAGACTTTGTTTTGTGGGTCGGTTTGCTGTTCCCGTTAATTCGGTGACTCGTCTGTGACCTTGGTCCAGCTGTTGAGTGGTTGACCCGGTACCTTCGTGGTGTTGCCGACTGGTTGTTGGCTTTGACCTTAGGATATTTCGTTTTCTTTTGATAAGTACGTTGGCTGCAGACAACGTAGTGTCGAAAGTTAGAACGAAATACCCTATCCCTTTTGGGGACTTTCTGGATTGGGTCGGTGCTTTCCCTTGCAAGACTCTTCTCGCTCCTTGTCGTCTTGCGGAAAGCTGTGTGTTGATCATCCCCGTTCTTGTGGTGAACCTTGAGCTAATTCTAGCGTGGTTTTCGCACAGTTAATTTGCCATCACTGCCGTTGGTTTGACTCCGGCTGAGTCAGGTTGCCTTTTAGCTCGGTTTCGGGATGACGGGAGCCTGGATGTTGACTCCGAGGTCTCTGTGCTTGTGTTCGCGTGCTGGGTTTTCGCCGCGTCTTTCGTGTAGCTATGCTTTGGAGCGCGTGCCCGATCTTTTGGGATCTGATGTTCGGCATCGTTGGTGTTTTTATCGCTTGTTGCGATTGGCGATCCTGTACACCTGAGTGATGGACTCGCAAGATTTTCGTTGGTTGGATTGTGAGTCGAGCTTTTAGTTGGTCGGTGTTGTTTTAGTACCCTCTACCGCAGACCTTCGACCTCTTCGACTGGCTCCAGGGAGCCTCGGTTTTCTCGAAGAGTGTGTTCTGCAGCCAGGTTATCCTTAGTTGAGGATCAAGGCCGCGGACGTTGCGTTAGACGGCCCTCCGGACTCGTTACGGGTTTTACGAGGTCACGGTTTTGCCGTTCGGTTTGACGAACGTCCCGGCAGCTTTTTTTTTTTTGGATTTGATGAACTGGGTTTTCGGCAGTTCTTGGATCAACTTGTCGTGGTCTCCTTTGACGACATACTGATCTATTCGAGGAGTTTCCTTCTTGGTTCGCATCGTGACGTGGGTTGGTTTTGTGGAGGAACCAAGGAAGGTGGACCTTGTAGTAGTTTGGCCTGTTCCGACTTCTGTGGCAGAGTTTAGGAGCTCCCTCGGCTTGGGCGTTGTTGCCGGCGATTTGTTGAGGGTCCTTCTCAAGATCGCCGCCCCTTTGAGCATGCTGTCGAGGAATGGCGCGTTGTTTCTGTAGACTCCCGCCTGTTTGATGAGCTTCTAGGACCCGATGGACTGTTTGACTCGTGCCCCTATCTTAGCATTGTCGCAGCCTGGTGAGGTTGTTATGGTCTTCTGCGATGCATCTTGGACGGGATTGGGGTGCGTGCTCATTCAGCATGAGAAGGTTATCGCTTATGCTTCGCGCTAGTTGATGGACTATGAGAGGATCTATCTGGCGCTCGATCTCGAGTTAGCAGCAGTGGTGTTCGCTCTCAAGCCTTGGAGACACTACCTGATTGGAGCGCATTGTGAGATCTTCACGGATCCCCTGAGTCTGTTGTATCTCTTCAAGGAGCCGTCTCTTTTGATCACCGACCAGGAGCGATTGGTGGTGGAGTTTCGTCGACCAGAGTTGGAGACTTTACCTTGTGGAGCTAACAGCTACCGCACGGTTGTTGTCTTTGGAGGTGCACCCACCTTGACGGATCAGTTTTTCGGTGGGCAACCGATGGATCCGCACTGGTAGAGAGTGCGAGCTGGACTGAGAAGGTGACTTCGTGCTACATGCTGATGGTTGCCTTCGAGGACGGAGTTGTGCGCCCAGTGTTCGGGATTTGAGGTGAGAGTTTTGGCTGAGGCACACCGGTCGCCGTACATCGTTCATCCTGGAGAGACGAAGATGTACTGCGACTTGAGGTAGAGTTTCTGGTTGTAGCTCAGCATGTGGCACTGTGCCGGGTTTGTCAGCAAGTGAAGGCTGTGCATCAGCAGAGAAGCTTTGACCGTTACCTGTACCTGTAGGGAAGTGGGAGCGGATCACCATGGTTTTCGTCACCGGGTTGCAGTCTTGGAATCGACTGGCGCAGCTCCACTTGGATGAGTTCGTCGGGCTTGTAAGATGGGGGTTACCCAAGGATCTATCTAGAGTATATCAATCACCTAGAGGGGGGTGAATAGGTGTAACGGCCAAACCACAAATCTCGATGCAATAAAATAATGCAGAAATAAAAATAGCACACCGAGATTTACGTGGGAAACTCCACCTTGGAGAAAAACCCACGGGACCAACACGCGAAAAAACAATCCACTAAGAGTAAAGAATTACAAGGTGATTACCGACTCCACGGACTTAACCTCTCCCTTCTCTTCAGCGGATCACGCGCACCAACGGGTTGTCCACGCCCCACGTCCGAGTCCACGAACGCCACGTCCCGAATCCACGAGACGCCCAACTTCGAATCCACGAAGTCAACAACACGTCGAATCCACGACGCCCACTCGAATCCACGAGCACCAACGATCCGAATCCACGAACCGTCCAACTTCGAATCCACGAAGTCTTGATCACGCCGAATCCACGACGCCACTCGAATCCACGAGCAAGAACAAATAACGTTGATGATGTAACGTTGGTGATGGTTTATTGCTTAGAATAACATTGAAAATCTGTGGGAATAATCTCTAAGCAATCCTCAAATTGATTCTAAAAGAATATTCGGAATTAGAGCACCATGAATCAATTTGAGAGAAGCTTGATGTAGAAGATGAGGAAAACGGTCACCTACAAGCTTCTAGGGTTTCTAAAAGATAATCTGTGATTCACCATATTTTAGAGACTCCCCCACATCTTATTTATAGGTTAGAAGCAATCCGAAATTGATTAGGATTAAAAAACAGTTTTTAGAAAGGTTTGAAAGCAAACCGATTTCGACTAGGATTGCAAAACTGATTTTAGAAAGGTTTGGAACCAAATTAGGATTGCTAAGATATTTTAAGGAATATACCATCTTATTTACATGTTTGGGAGACATTAGAATCAAAGTAGGATTGAAAAATAACTTTCCAAAACTTCGCAACGGGTCGGGGTCCGGACCGCGGGTATGGGGTCCGGACCTTGACACTCTCCAGGCGTTTCATTGTCCGGACCTCAGCCATCAGGGTCCGGACCCGGTCTGCGAAACAGCCTGGGGTCCGGACCTCAGCCCTCAGGGTCCGGACCTCCGCCCTCAGGGTCCGGACCTCATCCTCAGGGTCCGGACCCTCCCTGCGTGACAGCCAGGGAGGCGTACGGGTTCCGGACCTCACCTTCCAGGGTCCGGACCGTGAAGTTGGAAAACTCATTTTTTACAATTTAAAACACTTTTTACCTATTCTAATGTCTTCCAACCACTTGTAAATAATCTAAATCATCATCAAGATTATTTAAACTTACCAAGCATCGTGAATTCATACGTGGAGTCTTCGAGTCTTTGTTCTTCGTCTTTTCTTCTTCGAACCTTCAAGACTCCGACTCACTTCACGAAATATGCCAATATAAAATCCGTAACAATCTCCCCCTTTGGCAATTTCGTGACAAAACACAAAAATACATAAAACACTCACGATGCTCATCTCTCTAAAAATGAAATTCATTGCCATCACCAAAACAATGAACTTCTCGCGTGAAAGATCCAAATGAAAAATAAAATTACAATTTAGTAACTCCTAAAACAAACTCTATAACTTAGACAAACATGGAGTCTTGAAGTCTTGAGAGACCTGCAAAATATTTTCATTCTCCACGAACAAAGTTAGTAGAAAAAGTATCAAAATCGCTCCCCCTTTGTTCATGCAATCTCTCCCCCTATGTTTATGCGTCTAAGTTAGTATTACCTCTCTCCCCCTTTTTGTCAAAAATTGCCAAAAGAGAAACACCAAAAATAGAGAGAAGTTCGAGAGAAATCAATCAAAATACAAGTTGAAAGCTTTTCAATTTTGAAACTACTTGTTATAAAATTTCAAGCAATGTTAGAGCATGAGAAATATAAATTCACATTGACTTCTTTCAATCCCTATTAATTTCATAAGAATTAAGAATTTTACTACACAATCATCATGATGTAGATAAATCATTACACGATTTCTCAATTCATATAAACTTCAAAATCAAGTCATCAAAAATAATCTAAAGGCTCAAAAGCTATCAAGATGTAACGGATTATGAAGATGACTTAAGGGATTCATCAAAGAGACAGAAAATTTGTTGCATAAAAATTCAAATTTGAGATAAAACAAATATCGCACAGGGGGTGGCTCTTTGAGTATCTTTCATGTATGTGGACCACCTTATAACACCGAAAAAATAAAATTTTGTGACATTTTCCTTTTGCATGCTTTTGCACTTATATATTTTTTTCGGATATGCAATTCAATTCTCATGTGGTAGCTGCACACACTAACCGGACGACCGGGGTGGTAGCTCTTTCCTCCATGTGGTGGTAGTTTTCGCACTCCTTTAAGGATGCAACTCTTTCCACATCTTTCAAAGCATATGAGCATTTTATTTTATATCATAATAACTCCCCCTCGCTTATGCAATCTCTTAGTTGAAAGAATATGTGACAAATTTTAGTCCATAAGAGAATGACTATTCATCAAATTCAACACACACAACCGAGATAGGTTAAGCTCCTAGAGATTACACATGATTGCCTAAATTTGATGAATATAAGTATGAAGAATTCTCATAATAAATTATCTTCAAATATAATGAAAATAAAGTAGAACCGATAATTAATATGAGATTAATTAAGAGTGAATGAAAGTGAACTTATTGATATTCAATGCACTATTTAATGTTCTAATCATTCAAAGAATCCAAAAAAAATTGTAACAATGAAAGCACCAAAACGTGTAATGCAATAACCAAAAGATATGCAATAAAAACCGATCAAAGCACTACACTAAGTCAAAACAAATTAAGACTTTAGAGAAGGAAAGATATCACCTTTCCGAACCCAAACTTGTCGGATTGTTGGTTGCCTTGGTTTGTTGACGTTGGGCACGGTTTGTTTTGACTTTTGATCAACCGTGGGTCTCACCATCGCATTCCGCTTTGGAGTATTTGAGTGTTGTGGCTTTGACTTTCGGTTGACCTCGGGTACTCGACCTTTTTGATATTGCTTTTGAAACCGAGAGGCTTGTCGAGTGTTGGAAGATGCCGATAGATGTTGAGACGATGCCGGTTGAGTCTTCTTATTTTCCTTCTTAAGGCATGTCTTCTTGATATGTCCTTTCTTTCCGCATCTATGGCATACTTTCTCTTTTACACTTGTTGAGACTTTAGGAATAGAATTTTTAACCTTCTCAACAAATTTTCGCTCATAGCCAACACCAAGTTTGTCCGTTTGACCCAATCCGAGCATGTCATCAAGTTTCTTTGATCCGGAGGAGAATTTTTGTATGTCGGACTTGAGTTCATGGACTTGTCTAGTCAAGACTTGATTAGAAGTATGAATTTCCTTGCCTTGATGTTCTAGAAAACCAATCTTTTCTTGATGTGATTTAATCGTCGTCTCCGATTGGTCTAGCTTCTCTTGGAGGATCTTATTGTTCTTCAAAATTTGTTCCCTTTCCTCCGCAAGAGCTTTAGTTGTGGTCTTCAACATTTTATTTTCATTCTCAAGTTCCAATAGATGGTTCCTCAACTTCTTATTGTACTTAGCCATCTTCTTCGATTCCTTAAGAAGTTGTTGATACGCCACTAAAAGATTTTCCTCATCCGACTCTTCTTCGCTCTCATCAAATAGAGGAGGCCGACTAATAGTACTACCTTTTTCACCCATAATGATAGATAAATCTAGATCCCGCTCTGATACCAATTGTAAGATGGGGGTTACCCAAGGATCTATCTAGAGTATATCAATCACCTAGAGGGGGGTGAATAGGTGTAACGGCCAAACCACAAATCTCGATGCAATAAAATAATGCGGAAATAAAAATAGCACACCGAGATTTACGTGGGAAACTCCACCTTGGAGAAAAACCCACGGGACCAACACGCGAAAAAACAATCCACTAAGAGTAAAGAATTACAAGGTGATTACCGACTCCACGGACTTAACCTCTCCCTTCTCTTCAGCGGATCACGCGCACCAACGGGTTGTCCCACGCCCCACGTCCGAGTCCACGAACGCCACGTCCCGAATCCACGAGACGCCCAACTTCGAATCCACGAAGTCAACAACACGTCGAATCCACGACGCCCACTCGAATCCACGAGCACCAACGATCCGAATCCACGAACCGTCCAACTTCGAATCCACGAAGTCTTGATCACGCCGAATCCACGACGCCACTCGAATCCACGAGCAAGAACAAATAACGTTGATGATGTAACGTTGGTGATGGTTTATTGCTTAGAATAACATTGAAAATCTGTGGGAATAATCTCTAAGCAATCCTCAAATTGATTCTAAAAGAATATTCGGAATTAGAGCACCATGAATCAATTTGAGAGAAGCTTGATGTAGAAGATGAGGAAAACGGTCACCTACAAGCTTCTAGGGTTTCTAAAAGATAATCTGTGATTCACCATATTTTTAGAGACTCCCCCATCTTATCTTATTTATAGGTTAGAAGCAATCCGAAATTGATTAGGATTAAAAAACAGTTTTTAGAAAGGTTTGAAAGCAAACCGATTTCGACTAGGATTGCAAAACTGATTTTAGAAAGGTTTGGAACCAAATTAGGATTGCTAAGATATTTTAAGGAATATACCATCTTATTTACATGTTTGGGAGACATTAGAATCAAAGTAGGATTGAAAAATAACTTTCCAAAACTTCGCAACGGGTCGGGGTCCGGACCGCGGGTATGGGGTCCGGACCTTGACACTCTCCAGGCGTTTCATTGTCCGGACCTCAGCCATCAGGGTCCGGACCCGGTCTGCGAAACAGCCTGGGGTCCGGACCTCAGCCCTCAGGGTCCGGACCTCCGCCCTCAGGGTCCGGACCTCATCCTCAGGGTCCGGACCCTCCCTGCGTGACAGCCAGGGAGGCGTACGGGTTCCGGACCTCACCTTCCAGGGTCCGGACCGTGAAGTTGGAAAACTCATTTTTTACAATTTAAAACACTTTTTACCTATTCTAATGTCTTCCAACCACTTGTAAATAATCTAAATCATCATCAAGATTATTTAAACTTACCAAGCATCGTGAATTCATACGTGGAGTCTTCGAGTCTTTGTTCTTCGTCTTTTCTTCTTCGAACCTTCAAGACTCCGACTCACTTCACGAAATATGCCAATATAAAATCCGTAACAGGGCTGTCTGGAGAGCCAGTGTCGATCGCTTTGGACTGGAGTTCTCGCTTCGTTTCCCAGTTCTGGAGGAGCTTGCTGTAGGCACTGGGGACGAGGCTCAACTTTAGCTCAGTTCAACCCTCAGAGTGTTGGGCAGTCGGAGCGAGTCTTCTAGACTCTCGAGGTTATGCTCCGGGCATGCGTTTTGAATTTTGGTGAGGGTTGGTCCAGGTATCTTTCTTTGGTGGAGTTTGCCTTCTGCAACAGCTTCCTAGCGAGCATTGGATTGGCACCGCACGAGGCGTTTTGTGGAAGTCGTTGTCGATCACTGTTCTGTTTGGTTGACGTGGATGAGCGTCGTGTGATTGGCCCGACAACGGTTCAGCTGAGGGAGGATCTCAGCTGCGGTGAGGTGCCTGTGAGGTTTTTGGCTCGCAATGTGAAACAGTTGAGGAATCGGAGCTTCCTGTTTGTGTGACTGCGTAGACGAGTCACTTGGAGTGCAAGACTTCTTGGGTGCTGGAGTCTGCTTCGTGTGAGAGGTATCCGCTGTTGTTCGCGGATGGTGTGTGGGTAAGTTTCGGGGACGAAACTTCTTGTTAGGTGGGAGTGATGTGAGAATTCGAATTTTGGAAATTTGAAATTCTGTGTTCCACTCCCCTGTTACTGTGTTTTTGATCAGTATACGTATATATATATATAGGTATTTATATATATATGTATATGTATATAAGTGAGTTTTTGAGGATTTTAGTGTTTTCGGATTTTCGTCGCGGAGAGTGAACGGCTTAACGGCGCGAACCGGAGTCCGATTCTGACGAACCAAAATGGTGAGTTCGATGTCTCGGCAGTGCTGAGCGCGATGGCGCAATCCGTGTCGCCGTGCGACGAACGGATTAAAAGTTATTCCATCTTGATCGCCGAGAGGTCGTATGTCACGTTTATCGTTTCGCGTTTTGGACCCCGTTTTTCGCACCGTTTCGCGCGTTTTCGATTTTGGAGGGGTGAATTGGGTTTTTTTTTCCAGCTGTGGGAGGGGGGAACTTTGGCTGAGAGGGTAGGTGAGTGCATTTATGGAACCTCACCTACCCCCTCTCTTTGTCCCTCTCACACTCCACCTCTCCCCTCACTCTCTCTCTCACTCTCCCTCTCTCACTCCTTCTCTCCCTTGCTCCCAGAATGGAGCCCGAGCTCCCCCTGCCCCTCGGCCTCCTCCCTGTGCAGCGCCGGCCGCCGCCGGCCACTGCCTGGCCGGAGCAGCTCCGGCCACCCCCCCTCTCTCGTTGTGTTGATGTGCTGTTGGGATGAATGAATGGTGGTTGTGATCCTGTTATTTGTTGTTGGACGCCGTGCAAATACAGGGGAGGCTCTGTCCGTGTGTACAGTGGATCCTGTATTTGTGGCGGGTCTGTACGTGGCGCGGGCTAGGCTTTTCAAAAAAAAATTTAGCACGTTTTTCTGCATCTTGAACTAGCCCGGGGCGTGACAGAAATGTCAATTTTGCCATCACAAATATGTCCCTCCAAAAGCCCCAACTACTATAATCGTGCAACAATGTCCCCCTAAAAAAATTTCAGTAGTCATTTTCTTCCTCTCTAAAACCCAACCCAATCCACCATTGTTGCAATCTCTTCTCTTACTCTTTTTCTCCTAAACTTTTTTCTTAGCAAAATAAGAAAAAATCATAGAGAAAATTGAATGGAGAAGCAACACGCGTTCGACATGAGCGAAGCAACACGCATCGTGGATGAATGGCGACGGAGAAATTCTAGGTACGGGTTTGAAACTAGCATGAAGGAGAGAGAGGAAGAGAAAAAGGAAGAAGATCGAAGAAGAATAAGAGTTCTCATTACAAGGATTTTGATTGAGAGAAGAAGGTATAAGAGGGGTAAAAATATCAATTTACCTCATTGACTAACCAGGGTTAAATATTTTACCTATAGTTAACTAAATTTTTCTAATGGATCCTAACGGTATGTGCATATTTAAAAATATTAAGACTTTTGTAGGGATAACATAAGAAAGTTGAACTTTGTAGGGATATATTTATAATTCACTATATTTACAGGGAGCTGTATGCAATTAACCCTAAAATTTAAAGCCAACAATTATACTAGTGTAGTCTTTAAACAATTAACTCGGTTTCATACAATGATACGGTATCAAGATTCTTCATTATCTTGTATTATCAACTCTACGGTTCACCAATCCTTCAAGCACATTAAATTTCGACTGCATCCTTTTTAGGCTGAACTCCATAGTCATTCAATATCTTTTTATCTGCATTAGAAGCAAATGTTGATGCCATTGTAGACATTCCAAAATATGTCAAAAAATAGAGTATAGATATTTCTATGTACTTTCCACCGGACAATATCAAACTTGTCACGCCCTGAGTCCGCAACGGAAGCACTCATCGAGCACATGCACTAGATCCGCCGAGCGGATAGAGTTTTTTCTATCCGCTCAAGGCGTCACAAGTACGTATACACAACACAATCTAAACAGAAATTGAATATATTGATTGCATAGGAAAAGTATCACAAGACATAAAGTAAATACTACTTCTATTATATCACTTTTTCATTCATTTACATATATAAGTTTTCAAATACAATCCCAAAATGAATTTTATATTTTTTTTCATTTTCTAATACATCGTCCAAAATGGGGTACATTTATAAAGACCTCAAAATGTAGAAGGGCCGCTATCTACGAAGCTATGCCCTTTTACTACGCCCTTTCCTCTCTCTGTCGTGTCCTTCTCTGATGGACCTGAAAAATATGGGAGGAGAGAACTATAAATATAGTTCACAGTAGGTACGGCCACCCAAGAAAAAATCTCGACCCACTAGGTCCAAAGGAGGCAACATAAGCATGGGTTAGTATAATATATATAATCAAGTAAGCATATAAATTCCTACTATATACAACTGGAAACAAACTTGCTTATGCCTCTACTCATAATAATGAAATCTTACATGTAAGTTATTTTTTATTTCTACTTACTATCTCATTATTCTATCATATGTCATCCGATTCAATTTTTTGAGTCAATCAAAAGCAGATTCACCTGTCTGCCGCCGTGAACGGCCCGACCCACCGTAGGCCTGTCTCCGGCGAGTGGTCATTCATGGTACAGATTAGATTTGTTTAAGTTTTAATTTGGAATCAGGTTTGTAGGTTTATAGCTTCCAGCAGACTCAAGAATCTGCTGTTAATTACCTCACACTTGCAGTGTTAAGGAATCCTCGATTAAGAGACCAAATTTAATGCCGATGATAGAAAGAGACCATAGTATAAAGATGAACTTGTATTGACATAATTTTCAAGCACATGGCTTAAGCAGGGGCATACCCCCACTGTACATTAGTGAAATGCTCAGTTTATGGACTTGGCGGTCGTTCAAAATTGGGTTGCTCAGTTTAGCGACTTGGAGGTCAGATTTGCTCAGTTTAGCGACTTGGCAGTCGATTGATTTGAACTTGATCTGCTTAATTTAGCGACTTGGCGGTCGATTGATTTGTACTTGATCTGCTCAGTTCAACGACTTGGTGGTCAATTGATTTGAACTTGCTCTGCTCAATTTAATGACTTGGCGTGCTCAGTTTAATGACATGACGGTCAGATTGAAATTGAGGTGAACAGTTTAATGACATGGCGATCGATTGATTTGAACTTGATCTGCTCAGTTTAGTGACTTGGCGTGTTTAGTGTTCCCGAAAAATATTAAAATAGTACTTTTCTGGAATGATTACAGTTCGGAATCTTTCGTCATGACGGGATAGTGTTGGGACGAGTCGGATTTGAATTGGGCGCGAAATTGACGTCAAAATTAAATCCGAAATGCTGATAAATTTTCAGCTTGTGCAATTTTACTATTTGTGCCTAAGGCACATTTTACCAACACCCAACCACCCTAATGCGGGTTGTTGAACTGTAGCGTTTGGCTGAGGTTTCATGGTGCTTCTTCTCCACACCTTCTTTTACTTCGTCTACTTACTCTTCTTCCTCTCGTTCTTTTTCTTCTCCTCCCTCTCCCACTACCATCCTGCTGAATTCCTCCCTGCGCAATCTCGGAAATAGTAGTGATTACAACAGAGAAGAGATGGCAGCAGTGGTAGGTAACCAGCCATGGATACTCTATCTTTATCTTCATCTTCACCTCTCCTCACCCTGCCTCCACCTTGCGTAGCTTGGCAGCTGGCAACCCCACATCTTCTTCATCTTCAGCAGCAACAACACCTGCAGAACCTACAGCACGAATAGCAGATTAGGGAGGATTCCAGGGCGGAATTAATGTGATTTGGAGGGTGAAGTGGTGGAGAAGTATGGCTCATAACTCATATGAGCTGGATTTTGAGGTATGTGTAAATGGAAGTGAGTATTATTGATTCAAAGGCATGGCTATGCTGAAATTTTGTAGGCTGTGAGAGTTCATGGATTTGTTTGGGTTGTTTAGCTAAGTTGCTAGCTCTCTCTCCTCCTTATCCTCCATTCCTTCTTCAGCTTCTTAGCTGTACCTAGAGGTGAAGCCACAATAGAGCTCATTCCTCTGCTGCTGCAGCTAAGCTGCCAGTAATCTTTGCTGCAGGCTGGCAGCAAGAGAAGTGGAGAATAGAGCCTAATTGGAGGGTTTTTTAAGCTCTAATTTTGAAATTGAACATATGTATTTGTGTGGGGGGAAGTTGGGAGTCAGCATTTTTCTTCCTCCAGCTGAAATTGAAGGTTACTGGCTTTAATTCTAAAGTTGATCAAAGTTGGTTCAATGCTGGAATTTCAGGCTGATATCGTCTACTGTTGGAATTTGTTAGTGTTTGTTCAAAATTTCGGAGCTTTGAAAAGGTTGGGAGTGATCTTTACTTCGTCCTCTACTGCTAGAATCTTGTCTGAATCAATTTGGAGGTAAAATGAATGAGAAATTTATTTTTCATTGAGGTCAAAGACCGAAAAAAACTGTTTTTCGTCGATGCTGAAATTTTGACCTTTATCTTTTATTTGTAATGGAATTTCATGGGGAAATATAGGTTTTTCTTGTAGTAGAAAAGTCTAAGATCATTCGTGGATAAGTCCCAATTCCCAATTTCACGGTGGGTTGGTTGGTGGAGCAAGAAGGAAGCGCAGCTTACTGCTGGCAGCTTGGAAGCCAACAGCAGCATTGAGGTAGCAGCAGCTGCAACAGGAATCCAGTGGGGGGAGGGGGGGGGGACAACTTAGTGGCTACTCGAAACTTCAATTTCCAATTCGAGGGTCCTTCGCAGGTAAGAAAAGTGTCAGGGCTCAATTTGTCCCTATTTGGAGTTGGATTCAAGGTTAAAACCGCTGAATTACGTCTATTATGCTATACTGAAATTTTTCAGGAATTGATCCCATTCATTAACCGAAACTTCAATTTCTCCTTATGATTGGGGGGGGGGGGACAACTTAGTGGCTACTCGAAACTTCAATTTCCAATTCGAGGGTCCTTCGCAGGTAAGAAAAGTGTCAGGGCTCAATTTGTCCCTATTTGGAGTTGGATTCAAGGTTAAAACCGCTGAATTACGTCTATTATGCTATACTGAAATTTTTCAGGAATTGATCCCATTCATTAACCGAAACTTCAATTTCTCCTTATGATTGGGGGGGGGGGGACAACTTAGTGGCTACTCGAAACTTCAATTTCCAATTCGAGGGTCCTTCGCAGGTAAGAAAAGTGTCAGGGCTCAATTTGTCCCTATTTGGAGGTGGATTCAAGGTTAAAACCGCTGAATTACGTCTATTATGCTATACTGAAATTTTTCAGGAATTGATCCCATTCATTAACCGAAACTTCAATTTCTCCTTATGATTCTAATAGAGGATTCTAGTGGAGCCACACATGAATTCGAAGGTACAGTGTTTTCCCCTTGGACTAATTGGGTTCCGAAGTTGAATTCATTCGAAATGTTGATTTTCATTGGAAACTCTATCCGTCTTTTAATTTCATCACTTCCGATAGGGATTTGTAGATTTCAGCATCAATTTTCCTTTGTTTGGAGTTAGGGAAAGGTGCTTGCGGAGTTTCAGGTCAACCCGTGGTTGGATTAGCAGAAAAGGTGGGTTAATGTCCACCGAAATCATCGGAATTTTTCCTAAGTATCATATAATTTGAGCATGTATAGTTAAGTGTTGATTATCACGTTTAATGGCTCAAAATTATAGATTTGCATGTTTATATATGAAATTTGATTTTGGAGCATGATGTACTTATTTTAGAAGTTTATAAAATATTGAATTAGGAATTGACTTAGGAGAAAACCTACACATTGAATTTTTTGATAATTCTATCATATTTAGCTTCAGGAGCTGTTTTTACCTTTGTATCGCCGCTGTTAGTGCATCTTGGATACTCAGATTAGTGTAGGTTGAGATTACGCTCGTACTGAGATGCCGACTCGACTTTGACAGTAGAGTTTAGACTGTTTTTGTTACGAATTTTATATTGGCATATTTCGTGAAGTGAGTCGGAGTCTTGAAGGTTCAAAGAAGAAAAGACGAAGATTGAAGACTCGAAGACTCAACGTATGAATTCACGATGCTTGGTAAGTTTAAATAATCTTGATGGTGATTTATGATCTACAAGTGTTTGGAAGACATTAGAATAGATAAAAATTAATTTAAAATATAAAAATTGAGTTTTTCAATTTTCAGGATCCGGACCCTGAGGTGAGGTCCGGAACCCGTACGCCTCCCTGGCTATCACGCAGGGAGGGTCCGGACCCTGAGGGCTGAGGTCCGGACTATGAAACGCTGGAGAGTTTCAGAGTCCAGACCCTGCATCCAAGGTCCGGACCCCGACCCGTCGCGATTTTTTGAAAATATATTTTTTCAATCCTACTCTGATTCTAATGTCTCCCAAACCTATAAATAAGATGGTAGCTTTTTATAAATCAGTTTTGCAATCCTAATTTGATTCCAAACCTTTTTAAAATCAGTTTTGCAATCCTAATTTGATTCCAAACCTTTTTAAAATCAGTTTTCAATCCTAGTCTATTTTGGATTGCTTCTAAACCTATAAATAAGATGTAGGGATGTCTCTAAAACGTGGTTAATCATAAAATACCTTTTAGAAATCCTAGAAGCTTGTACGTAGCCGGTTTTCCTCATCTTCTACATCAAGCTTCTCTCAAATTGATTCATGGTGCCCTAGATCTTTAATATTTTTCTAGAATTAATTTGAGAATTGCTTAGAGATTATTCCCACAGATCTTTAATGATATTCTAAGCAATAAATCATCATCGACTTTATTGTTCTTGCTCCGGACGGAGTGCGCTCGTGGATTCGGGTGGGCGTCGTGGATTCGACGTGTAGAAGGCTTCGTGGATTCGAAGTTGGGCGTCTTGTGGATTCGAGGCGTGACGTTCATGGATTCGAACGTGGGGCGTGGACAACCCGGTGGTGTGCGCGAGATCCAAAGAAGATAAAGGAGAGGTTGAGTCCGTGGAGTCGGTAATCACCTTGTAATCTTTTATTTCTTAGTGGATTGTTATCGCGTGTTGGTCCCGTGGGTTTTTTACTCCTAGTTGGAGTTTTCCCACGTAAATCTCGGTGTGCTATTTTTATTTTCGCACGTATTTTATTGCATCGAGATTTGTGGTTTGGCCGTTATACCTATTCACCCCCCTCTAGGTATTGATAGTAGCTAGATAGATCCTTAGGGCTCCCCTATAACTTACAATTGGTATCAGAGAGGGATCTAGATTTATCTATTATTATGGGTGAAAGTGGTAACATTAATCGACCTCCGTTCTTTGATGGCATAAACTATGCTTATTGGAAAGTTCGCATGAGAGCTTTTCTAATAGCCATCGATGAGCGAGTGTGGCAATCCATAGAATTTGGATAGACTCATCCCACTCAAATCGTCGATAATGTTAACGTCCCCAAACCTCGGAATAAGTGGAGTAAGGAAGAGATTGATTTATCTTCTTACAATGGTAGGAGAATTAATGACTTATTTAATGCTCTATCTCAAACCGAGTTTTCACGCGTCTCGGCGTGTGAAACGGCTAAGGAGATTTGGGATACTCTCTAAGTTACGCATGAGGGAACTAGCTTGGTAAAGGTCCAAAAACTTCAAATGCTTACAAGTAAATTTGATTCAATTTTCATGGACGATCATGAGACCTTTACCGAGTACTATACTCGTCTTCAAGACATAGTCAATACATGCGCAAACTTGGGAGTGTAAGTTATGGGGGAGCCCTAAGGATCTATCTATATACTATCAATACCTAGAGGGGGGTGAATAGGTATAACGGCCAAACCACAAATCTCGATGCAATAAAATAAGTACAGAAATAAAAATAGCACACCGAGATTTACGTGGAAAAACTCCAACTAGGAGTAAAAAACCCACGGGACCAACACGCGATAACAATCCACTAAGAAATAAAAGATTACAAGGTGATTACCGACTCCACGGACTCAAACCTATCTTTTATCTTCTTTGGATCTCGCGCACACCACCGGGTTGTCCACGCCCCACGTTCGACTCCACGAACGTCATGCCTCGAATCCACAAGACGCCCAACTTTGAATCCACGAAGCCTTCTACAGTCGAATCCACGACGCCCACCCGAATCCACGAGCGCACTCCGTCCGGAGCAAGAACAATAAAGTTGATGATGATTTATTACTTAGAATATCATGAAAGATCTGTGGGAATAATCTCTAAACAATTCTCAAATTGATTCTAGAAGAACATTAAAGATCTAGGGCACCATGAATCAATTTGAGAGAAGTTTGATGTAGAAGATGAGGAAAACGACTACCTACAAGCTTCTAAGGTTTCTAAAAGATAATTTATGCTTAACCACGTTTTAGAGACACCCCCACATCTTATTTATAGGTTTAGAAGCAATCCGAAATAGACTAGGATTGAAAACTGATTTAAAGAGATTTGGAATCAAATTAGAATTGCAAAACTGATTTTAAAAAGGTTTGAAAGCAATTAGAATCAAATTAGGATTGCAAAACTGATTTTAAGAAATCTACCATCTTATTTGTAGGTTTGGGAGACATTACAATCAGAGTAGGATTGAAAAAATATATTTTCAAAAAATCGCGACGGGTTGGGGTCCGGACTCTGAAACTCTCCAGCGTTTCATACTCCGGACCTCAGCCCTTGTCACGCCCCGGGCCCTAGGGAGAGCCTACCAGGCACGTGCACAGACCCGCCGCATACCTCAAAACAACACAATGTACACAAGGCGTCTATAACAACAACAACAACAAGAATAAGGAATACATCCTATACAAGGTGATCAGAGCGAGAACATAATTCTACATCTAAAACAAGATCAACACAATCAAAATCTCAAGATATACAATAATCATTATACATCCTAGCAATACTAGGAGATCACTCTCTAGAAAACAACTATACACCTTTCATATAAAATACAATGAAAGGACTCCATGGTATGCCTACAACAACATCGTAGAGGCTCTAGCTAGCTGCTAACCCCTCGCCACGATCCCAAGCCTCTCCTGCTGCGGAAGGCTCTGAAATAAAAACCCAACAACAATGGGGGTGAGAACTATTAATCAATAGTTCCCAGTGGGTAAGCCACCGAGAGTGGTGAATTACACCGCTAGGTCAACTGAGGCAAGATAGTATAACTGAAACATAAGCATAAAATATTAAATGCTAAACAGGTAGTTTTACAACTATCATGCCTCCCATGACTAAATCATCTACATGAACATGAATATGCTCTATTGTCATAAGCTCAAAATTTAATTACACAAATTACATGCATGTCAAATTAATGCCATGATCAATCACATATGCTCTAATGTAATAAACTCACTATATGTCAAGTTTTACTATTACACATATGACTTGTCTCCAACTACAAGTGTGTTATGTTCACTAACCACAAATGTGCCAAGTCATGTCAATGTCTCACTACATGCAATGCCACAAGGTCACCACCCAATGCTATGTCCATCAGCTACATCTATATGTACCGATTTATTTAGGTGTCAAATGTCACATTCATCACGATATTTCCTACCATAAAGGACTTTTCAAGTCTCGGCTTGTGCCGTGCCTAATGGCCCCGTGGTAGTCAACATTCTCGCTAGAATGAGCCTCCCCCACGGCAATCCACTTCGGCGCCCATATAACCTGCACATAAACGATCGACGTCACGAAAGGCCCACTCCGGAGCTGCCGGCTTGTAGGGAGCGACCCTCACAAGCATGTGCGAATGAGCACAATGGCATAACAAGCATAGTCAACAGCATAAGAAATACGTTCGTCATGTCTCTAACATGGAATAGCCAACCGATGTCCAAAGGTCTAACATTATGTCAAAATGTCAACCTAATTATTCACCTAAGTGAAGTACAATATGTTTAACCTCACACTATGTCAAAAACACGTCATATCATGTTTACTACATTCAATAGCCAAGATGCTAAATGTCAACAATATCATGTTGTTCTCAATTTGTCCGTTGGTACGTCCCTACCAATATGCACATGTCTCTATCATGTAAATGCTCATCTCTCAGTTTACTAAATTCATAAACCATGCATTACTCTAATGCCATATATCGTGCATTCTACAAATGCCAAAACCATGCATTATTCTAATGACATATATCATGCATTCTACAAATGCCAAACCATGCATTATTCTAATGCCATATATCATGCATTCTACGATGCTAAAACACTAAATCCATGCCATGCATGAGCTACAACAACCTCTACTACATAGAGTATAAAGCTATCATGCAAGTATTCAATTAACCAAGAACTCATGTTTAACCAATTACAACTATCAATGCAAATAGAATTCCATTCCTCATGTCTTAAACATGGAATCAATCCACGACCAAAAGGTCGAGCCCAAAGCCAACGATGCCAATCAAAGTTGCTCACCTAATGAGGTGCAACAAACTTATCTTGCATATGCCATATTCTCTCTTTTCTCTATACAAGCATACTTTAGTATGCGAAGAGGATTCACTAATCCAACAACCAAGTAGTGTCTCATATGACACTATTTTCTAACATGCATAACTTAATTAGCATTTCCTAATGCATCAATGCACTATTAGTGCAAATACCCTAGCATGCATGTTATTCTCATAATGCCACACTATATGTACTATGCATTTTTCATACACAACATATATGTTTCATGCAATCACAATTTTCATCATGTCATAATTATCATAATTATGCATCTAATCAATCCTATAACAAGATAGGAGACATAGGGGGAGTTCACCCATTTCGGTGAGGTCAGACCCACCGAATAACCGTCGAAACCTCGCAGTACTTCGAAACGGAGTTGTCCCCCGAGCTTCTCATACCCTAAGATAATTTTCCAAGGGGTTAAAAGCTTTGAACGAACGAATTCGAAAACCACCAAAATCTCAAGAGGTAAATGAGTGAAAAATACCTTGAGCAAGTAAAACTTGTTCTAAGTCCAAATTGAGGTTAGGGATCTTCAAATCCAACCTACAACAACATTCTACACCCATCAATTCAACCTCAAGAGCTCACAATCACGAAACCCTAAATAAAACCATAGTTTTCATGAAACTAGATTTTCATGCCAAATTCAAGCAAAAATCACAAATAGAGGTTGTAAGAGAGTTTACTAACCACAAATCAAGCTTCCAACCAAGCTCAAACATGCTAGGGTTGAAGCTAAGCCCACCAACAAGCTATTCTTCTCAGCCACGAGCTCCCTCCAAGCCTAGGAGTCAACCTCCATGGAGAAAATGGAGAGAAAAGAGATCAAAACCATGATCTAAGGGGTTGGAGAGGAGAAAATCAAGAGAGAGAGAGAGAGAGAAACACCCTACCTTTCTTCTCCTCCATCCTCAGCCAAAACAACAACATGAGGGGTGAAGGGATACTTAATCCCGAGCAACAAAATCCAAATAGGCCCCTCAAAAAGCCAAAATTGCAAAACTGCACAAAAAGGCAATTTCTGCACTGTATACCGGTATGCAAATTGGCATACCGGTACTAATTAAATCAGTACCCGTATGCCAAAATCAGTACCCGAATGCAGTACAAATTCTGCACTTTATACAGAATTTGATCTCCGGAGTCCGTTTTCGCCCTTTTTAAGCCACGAAAACACCTCAAAGCTCACCAAACTCAACCCAAAACTCCAGAATAGTATAAGCCACTATTCTCTCACTAGAACTCCGCAATTTGCTAAAGTTCAGTGTACTACATACTCCCCTCCTAAAAAGGAGTTTCGTCCGCGAAACTACGGATCAACAACAACAAACCAAACAGCAAAACCAAAGGGGATAAGAAAATCGCCCTCGCAGTGAAGCCTCCAGCCCTCACACCATGCATCGCGTCCAAGATGTTGCTCCAAAGCATCTTGTAGTAGGAATAGTGATAATCCCAGATTCCTACAATCCACAAGTCTAATCCATAACATGCTCCTTGAAGTTTAGATCTTCATGTAGCTCTAAAGAAACGACATCCACCATCGGGGTAGAATTCAAATACTCGCTCGGAGCGTCAAAACACACTTCATATACCTTCAACAGATCTGGAGTAAAACAACTCCACATGCCACTAGGCCCATTTGCCTCAGGGTCTCAAATAATCCAAAGAATCTGAAACTTAGATTCCTCATACACAAAGCTCTTGGATTTCCTTAACTAAGTATCACACTCAGATCATCAGATTCAGGTGCCAAAATCCTATCTCTCACCGAGAATCATCCATTGGACTCAAATTCCAAAATGATAGAGCTAGACGCCCTATGCAATCACACAAATTACCAAGGTATACTTGTGCAAAAATTTCCTCAATCCAATTCAGGTGAATAGTTACTCCTGTTCACAACCTCTCACAATCATCACGTCTAGCTTGGAAGCGAGACAATCCAATTCCGGAGCCTCTGGTAATCCTCTATCCATACCAGGTAGATAGCCTTCACTTAGCATTTCCCATAAATCCTGCTATCACAGGTACAACTTGTCGGTTCCACCGTCAAGGCATATTCTGACAGTCCACTAGGAATTCATCTGTCGCAACACTCTTGATCTCGATTGCACCATTTACCAGTCGGGATCAAGGCTAACTCCCGTGATCCGATCAAAAGGATAGATATCACATCATATTACTCATCTCATCGATATCTCTAGAACACTAGCCTCTAACCTGTTTTCACAGTTTCAACTCATTTCCTTGAGTGTAGAGACATCTTCAACATTAAGGTCTGGGTGCACTTCACACTAATAACAACACATAAAATTGCCATATTTTCCAAGTAAATGCCATGGCAATCTTTTCCAAATCACAATTTGGCGACTCCTCTTGCATTCTCTCACTTGTTGAAAGGTCAATACTACCTCTCTATTTTACACCAAAGTGCAACTCAATCCGTGGAGAGAAACATAACTACAAAGCACAAAGCCCGCCTTCGGGGTAACCAAGGCCGGCGGTACTCAACCACCCCAACGGTTCCAAGAACTTCTCTCACACATATCTTTCTAAAAGGTTTGATCCCTTTATGTGTGAGCCAAAAGAAGAGAGTAGACAACTCAATAATCTCCTCACAAAAATCCATAACAGCCAATCAAACTAAGAAGTTTGAACTTCGATCACATCCGCTTGTCTCAACCCACTATGGATAGTTTGATTTCCTTGAGATCTCCAATCATAACCACTTTGGCATCAATTGCCAAGGGACACTAGTCATCACAACCAAATCAGCACGTCTTCAACTTGAAGCACTTGCAATCCTCATTCAAAGGAATCTTCAAGGTCTTCACCGCCTCTCGACTTCCAATATGTCGTCGATGCGCACGGGGACAAGGACACCCAGAAGGGCCAAACATCACAACATACAAGAGCATCAGCCAGCTCAAACGACACCACGACAATTTTGTAATGTCTACACCGAGTGAACAAGTCACCCTCGGTCCAAACTCAAACTCGATCCAACGAGAGTAGTACTCAGATTGCAACTACCCTCGAGCAAAATCAGAATTCATGGAGCTTGATCAAACAGATCAACAGATCTCAGCTACGGGTACATATTCTTGATCGTGACCCTACCGAGTTCACGATAGTTGACCCACAGTCGAAATGACCCGTCCACTCAAAACAAACGAGATCGATGCTCCACAAGAGAAAACACTAGGCAAAAGAGGTCTCCAGACCAAGCCTTCAATTCTCGCAACTCAACCGGGATTGCACAAGCAACTCCCTCACAAGAGACATCCTCGCTTTTGAGGATTCTCAACACTCACCTAGGATGCTGGCCTAAAGGCCACGCGCCCACTCAGCCAACAACCAGGCTTGGGCGGGTGAAACAATCATCACAATTAGCGAACTTCCAAGCCCTCTGAAAACACTATTTCGTGTTCAAGCTCCCAAAGCACTACAGCTCGGTTCACACACTCATCGACAATCAGATAGCCGAAGAGTCAGCCCAAGTTCAAATCAGAACTATACGCTTTCAGCCAAATAAAGCCAATCGCTTCATTGGCGCACAGAAACATCCAAAGCTAACGGAGTACAAGAACAGTACTCTCAAGTCCAAACACTCAGGACCACTCGATCTGCAAGCATCAAGGGAAACAAATTCCCTGCCAAGCATTCGGCAAACAGCCGATCCAATGCTACAAACATAGCAAGCAACAAGCTAGCTCCAACACCAGAAGCTGCGAACAACCTTCGTCTTCACTGCATCAACCTCTGCCTGTCAAACAGACACGCATTCACCCGGTGCTAGCAGCGCGAAGTCGATCCCAACGCCGTCGACATTGTTCTCCTCAAACACTCCAACTGAGGATGGCCCACCTGGCCACGAAGAGTGTACATGCCTCTACTCCAAGAGCATCATCGGGTACATGCGGACTCCACCGTTCACACATCCCTATAGTTGATGACGATTCAACGTCTCTCTTCCATTCTGCCAAAGATCCATGTTCTCAATATCAATTCCTCTTACGATAGACTTGCCACTTTTAGTAGCTTCTTTTGCCGTCCCAACGGTCTCCACATCTCTTGCCCTTACCAAGGTGCGATCCGTATTCTCATAGAATTTCTCAAGGTCGACTGCCAACTGGATCGACAAATCCTCTAGTTGCTTAATCCTCTCGTCTGCCGGCGCAAAGCCTCAACTTGGAGTAGCATCATAAATGATCGCCGTTCCACCGTACTCGCTGAATTTGCCAGTTGTTCTCCCAACTTTAATATCTCACCAAATCCGGAGGATGCAGGGTTTCCATCTCGCTGCCTTGGCCGCCATCGAGTGCGTCGTTCACCACTCAAGCTGCAACAAGCAAAACATGCGCAGGTAAAACACCCCACGCCAACGCATCCCCACACAAAACTATAACCCCAATCATGCGAAAGTAATGAAGTGGACTCCCACTATTCCCCGATGTCACGTTGTCGGCCGCCAACGTGACCCTCCAAGGGTATAGAAGTGGTTCACTCCGATCTAACTCCAACACTTTTGGAGCTTTAGCAATGACCCAATCATAATACTTTCGCCCATAAGTCACAAGAGATCTCGTCTCTCACGTTCCTATTCCTTATCGTCCAACCTGCCTAAGGTTTACTAGGTCCACTAAGACTCAACCCTAGGCTCTGATACCACAATAATCTGTCACGCCCCGGGCCCTAGGGAGAGCCTACCAGGCACGTGCACAGACCCGCCGCGTACCTCAAAACAACACAATGTACACAAGGCGTCTATAACAACAACAACAACAACAAGAATAAGGAATACATCCTATACAAGGTGATCAGAGCGAGAACATAATTCTACATTTAAAACAAGATCAACACAACCAAAATCTCAAGATATACAATAATCATTATACATCCTAGCAATACTAGGAGATCACTCTCTAGAAAACAACTATACACCTTTCATATAAAATACAATGAAAGGACTCCATGGTATGCCTACAACAACATCGTAGAGGCTCTAGCTAGCTGCTAACCCCTCGCCACGATCCCAAGCCTCTCCTGCTGCGGAAGGCTCTGAAATAAAAACCCAACAACAATGGGGGTGAGAACTATTAATCAATAGTTCCCAGTGGGTAAGCCACCGAGAGTGGTGAATTACACCGCTAGGTCAACTGAGGCAAGATAGTATAACTGAAACATAAGCATAAAATATTAAATGCTAAACAGGTAGTTTTACAACTATCATGCCTCCCATGACTAAATCATCTACATGAACATGAATATGCTCTATTGTCATAAGCTCAACATTTAATTACACAAATTACATGCATGTCAAATTAATGCCATGATCAATCACATATGCTCTAATGTAATAAACTCACTATATGTCAAGTTTTACTATTACACATATGACTTGTCTCCAACTACAAGTGTGTTATGTTCACTAACCACAAATGTGCCAAGTCATGTCAATGTCTCACTACATGCAATGCCACAAGGTCACCACCCAATGCTATGTCCATCAGCTACATCTATATGTACCGATTTATTTAGGTGTCAAATGTCACATTCATCACGATATTTCCTACCATAAAGGACTTTTCAAGTCTCGGCTTGTGCCGTGCCTAATGGCCCCGTGGTAGTCAACATTCTCGCTAGAATGAGCCTCCCCCACGACAATCCACTTCGGCGCCCATATAACCTGCACATAAACGATCGACGTCGCGAAAGGCCCACTCCGGAGCTGCCGGCTTGTAGGGAGCGACCCTCACAAGCATGTGCGAATGAGCACAATGGCATAACAAGCATAGTCAACAGCATAGGAAATACGTTCGTCATGTCTCTAACATGGAATAGCCAACCGATGTCCAAAGGTCTAACATTATGTCAAAATGTCAACCTAATTATTCACCTAAGTGAAGTACAATATGTTTAACCTCACACTATGTCAAAAACACGTCATATCATGTTTACTACATTCAATAGCCAAGATGCTAAATGTCAACAATATCATGTTGTTCTCAATTTGTCCGTTGGTACGTCCCTACCAATATGCACATGTCTCTATCATGTAAATGCTCATCTCTCAGTTTACTAAGTTCATAAACCATGCATTACTCTAATGCCATATATCGTGCATTCTACAAATGCCAAAACCATGCATTATTCTAATGCCATATATCATGCATTCTACAAATGCCAAACCATGCATTATTCTAATGCCATATATCATGCATTCTACGATGCTAAAACACTAAATCCATGCCATGCATGAGCTACAACAACCTCTACTACATAGAGTATAAAGCTATCATGCAAGTATTCAATTAACCAAGAACTCATGTTTAACCAATTACAACTATCAATGCAAATAGAATTTCATTCCTCATGTCTTAAACATGGAATCAATCCACGACCAAAAGGTCGAGCCCAAAGCCAACGATGCCAATCAAAGTTGCTCACCTAATGAGGTGCAACAAACTTATCTTGCATATGCCATATTCTCTCTTTTCTCTATACAAGCATACTTTAGTATGCGAAGAGGATTCACTAATCCAACAACCAAGTAGTGTCTCATATGACACTCTTTTCTAACATGCATAACTTAATTAGCATTTCCTAATGCATCAATGCACTATTAGTGCAAATACCCTAGCATGCATGTTATTCTCATAATGCCACACTATATGTACTATGCATTTTTCATACACAACATATATGTTTCATGCAATCACAATTTTCATCATGTCATAATTATCATAATTATGCATCTAATCAATCATATAACAAGATAGGAGACATAGGGGGAGTTCACCCATTTCGGTGAGGTCAGACCCACCGGATAACCGTCGAAACCTCGCAGTACTTCGAAACGGAGTTGTCCCCCGAGCTTCTCATACCCTAAGATAATTTTCCAAGGGGTTAAAACCTTCGAACGAACGAATTCGAAAACCACCAAAATCTCATGAGGTAAATGAGTGAAAAATACCTTAAGCAAGTAAAACTTGTTCTAAGTCCAAATTGAGGTTAGGGATCTTCAAATCCAACCTACAACAACATTCTACACCCATCAATTCAACCTCAAGAGCTCACAATCACGAAACCCTAAATAAAACCCTAGTTTTCATGAAACTAGGTTTTCATGCCAAATTCAAGCAAAAATCACAAATAGAGGTTGCAAGAGAGTTTACTAACCTCAAATCAAGTTTCCAACCAAGCTCAAACATGCTAGGGTTGAAGCTAAGCCCACCAACAAGCTCTTCTCCTCAGCCACGAGCTCCCTCCAAGCCTAGGAGTCAACCTCCATGGAGAAAATGGAAAGAAAAGAGATCAAAACCATGATCTAAGGGGTTGGAGAGGAGAAAATCAAGAGAGAGAGAGAGAGAAACACCCTACCTTTCTTCTCCTCCATCCTCAGCCAAAACAACAACATGAGGGGTGAAGGGATACTTAATCCCGAGCAACAAAATCTAAATAGGCCCCTCAAACAGCCAAAATTGCAAAACTGCACAAAAAGGCAATTCTGCACTGTATACCGGTATGCAAATTGGCATACCGGTACTAATTAAATCAGTACCCGTATGCCAAAATCAGTACCCGAATGCAGTACAAATTCTGCACTTTATACAGAATTTGATCTCCGGAGTCCGTTTTCGCCCTTTTTAAGCCACGAAAACACCTCAAAGCTCACCAAACTCAACCCAAAACTCCAGAATAGTATAAGCCACTATTCTCTCACTAGAACTCCGCAATTTGCTAACGTTCAGTGTACTACATACCCCCCTCCTAAAAAGGAGTTTCGTCCGCGAAACTACGGATCAATCAACAACAAAAACCAAACAGCAAAACCAAAGGGGATAAGAAAATCGCCCTCGCAGTGAAGCCTCCAGCCCTCACACCATGCATCGCGTCCAAGATGTTGCTCCAAAGCATCTTGTAGTAGGAATAGTGATAATCCCAGATTCCTACAATCCACAAGTCTAATCCATAACATGCTCCTTGAAGTTTAGATCTTCATGTAGCTCTAAAGAAACGACATCCACTATCGGGGTAGAATTCAAATACTCGCTCGGAGCGTCAAAACACACTTCATATACCTTCAACAGATCTGGAGTAAAACAACTCCACATGCCACTAGGCCCATTTGCCTCAGGGTCTCAAATAATCCAAAGAATCTGAAACTTAGATTCCTCATACACAAAGCTCTTGGATTTCCTTAACTAAGTATCACACTCAGATCATCAGATTCAGGTGCCAAAATCCTATCTCTCACCGAGAATCATCCATTGGACTCAAATTCCAAAATGATAGAGCTAGACGCCCTATGCAATCACACAAATTACCAAGGTATACTTGTGCAAAAATTTCCTCAATCCAATTCAGGTGAATAGTTACTCCTGTTCACAACCTCTCACAATCATCACGTCTAGCTTGGAAGCGAGACAATCCAATTCCGGAGCCTCTGGTAATCCTCTATCCATACCAGGTAGATAGCCTTCACTTAGCATATCCCATAAATCCTGCTATCACAGGTACAACTTGTCGGTTCCACCGTCAAGGCACATTCTGACAGTCTACTAGGAATTCATCCGTCGCAACACTCTTGATCTCGATTGCACCATTTACCAGTCGGGATCAAGGCTAACTCCCGTGATCCGATCCAAAGGATAGATATCACATCATATTACTCATCTCATCGATATCTCTAGAACACTAGCCTCTAACCTGTTTTCACAGTTTCAACTCATTTCCTTGAGTGTAGAGACATCTTCAACATTAAGGTCTGGGTGCACTTCACACCAATAAACCAATAACCACACATAAAATTGCCATATTTTCCAAGTAAATGCCATGGCAATCTTTTCCAAATCACAATTTGGCGACTCCTCTTGCATTCTCTCACTTGTTGAAAGGTCAATACTACCTCTCTATTTTACACCAAAGTGCAACTCAATCCGTGGAGAGAAACATAACTACAAAGCACAAAGCCCGCCTTCGGGGTAACCAAGGCCGGCGGTACTCAACCACCCCAACGGTTCCAAGAACTTCTCTCACACATATCTTTCTAAAAGGTTTGATCCTTTTATGTGTGAGCCAAAAGAAGAGAGTAGACAACTCAATAATCTCCTCACAAAAATCCATAACAGCCAATCAAACTAAGAAGTTTGAACTTCGATCACATCCGCTTGTCTCAACCCACTATGGATAGTTTGATTTCCTTGAGATCTCCAATCATAACCACTTTGGCATCAATTGCCAAGGGACACTAGTCCTCACAACCAAATCAGCACGTCTTCAACTTGAAGCACTTGCAATCCTCATTCAAAGGAATCTTCAAGGTCTTCACCGCCTCTCGACTTCCAATATGTCGTCGATGCGCACGGGGACAAGGACACCCAGAAGGGCCAAACATCACAACATAGAAGAGCATCAGCCAGCTCAAACGACACCACGACAATTTCGTAATGTCTACACCGAGTGAACAAGTCACCCTCGGTCCAAATTCAAACTCGATCCAACGAGAGTAGTACTCAGATTGCAACTACCCTCGAGCAAAATCAGAATTCATGGAGCTTGATCAAACAGATCAACAGATCTCAGCTACGGGTACATATTCTTGATCGTGACCCTACCGAGTTCACGATAGTTGACCCACAGTCGAAATGACCCGTCCACTCAAAACAAACGAGATCGATGCTCCACAAGAGAAAACACTAGGCAAAAGAGGTCTCCAGACCAAGCCTTCAATTCTCGCAACTCAACCGGGATTGCACAAGCAACTCCCTCACAAGAGACATCCTCGCTTTTGAGGATTCTCAACACTCACCTAGGATGCTGGCCTAAAGGCCACGCGCTCACTCAGCCAACAACCAGGCTTGGGCGGGTGAAACAATCATCGCAATTAGCGAACTTCCAAGCCCTCTGAAAACACTATTTCGTGTTCAAGCTCCCAAAGCACTACAGCTCGGTTCACACACTCATCGGCAATCAGATAGCCGAAGAGTCAGCCCAAGTTCAAATCAGAACTATACGCTTTCAGCCAAATAAAGCCAATCGCTTCATTGGCGCACAGAAACATCCAAAGCTAACGGAGTACAAGAACAGTACTCTCTTGTCCAAACACTCAGGACCACTCGATCTGCAAGCATCAAGGGAAACAAATTCCCTGCCAAGCATTCGGCAAACAGCCGATCCAATGCTACAAACATAGCAAGCAACAAGCTAGCTCCAACACCAGAAGCTGCGAACAACCTTCGTCTTCGCTGCATCAACCTCTGCCTGTCAAACAGACACGCATTCACCCGGTGCTAGCAGTGCGAAGTCGATCCCAACACCGTCGACATTGTTCTCCTCAAACACTCCAACTGAGGATGGCCCACCTGGCCACGAAGAGTGTACATGCCTCTACTCCAAGAGCATCATCGGGTACATGCGGACTCCACCGTTCACACATCCCTATAATTGATGATGATTCAACGTCTCTCTTCCATTCTGCCAAAGATCCATGTTCTCAATATCAATTCTTCTTACGATAGACTTGCCACTTTTAGTAGCTTCTTTTGCCGTCCCAACGGTCTCCACATCTCTTGCCCTTACCAAGGTGCGATCCGTATTCTCATAGAATTTCTCAAGGTCGACTGCCAACTGGATCGACAAATCCTCTAGTTGCTTAATCCTCTCGTCTGCCGGCGCAAAGCCTCAACTTGGAGTAGCATCATAAATGATCGCCGTTCCACCGTACTCGCTGAATTTGCCAGTTGTTCTCCCAACTTTAATATCTCACCAAATCCGGAGGATGCAGGGTTTCCATCTCGGCTGCCTTGGCCGCCATTGAGTGCGTCGTTCACCACTCAAGCTGCAACAAGCAAAACATGCGCAGGTAAAACACCCCACGCCAACGCATCCCCACACAAAACTATAACCCCAATCATGCGAAAGTAATGAAGTGGACTCCCACTATTCCCTGATATCACGTTGTCGGCCGCCAACGTGACCCTCCAAGGGTATAGAAGTGGTTCACTCCGATCTAACTCCAACACCTTTGGAGCTTTAGCAATGACCCAATCATAATACTTTCGCCCATAAGTCACAAGAGATCTCGTCTCTCACGTTCCTATTCCTTATCGCCCAACCTGCCTAAGGTTTACTAGGTCCACTAAGACTCAACCCTAGGCTCTGATACCACAATAATCTGTCACGCCCCGGGCCCTAGGGAGAGCCTACCAGGCACGTGCACAGACCCGCCGCGTACCTCAAAACAACACAATGTACACAAGGCGTCTATAACAACAACAACAACAAGAATAAGGAATACATCCTATACAAGGTGATCAGAGCGAGAACATAATTCTACATCTAAAACAAGATCAACACAACCAAAATCTCAAGATATAAAATAATCATTATACATCCTAGCAATACTAGGAGATCACTCTCTAGAAAACAACTATACACCTTTCATATAAAATACAATGAAAGGACTCCATGGTATGCCTACAACAACATCGTAGAGGCTCTAGCTAGCTGCTAACCCCTCGCCACGATCCCAAGCCTCTCCTGCTGCGGAAGGCTCTGAAATAAAAACCCAACAACAATGGGGGTGAGAACTATTAATCAATAGTTCCCAGTGGGTAAGCCACCGAGAGTGGTGAATTACACCGCTAGGTCAACTGAGGCAAGATAGTATAACTGAAACATAAGCATAAAATATTAAATGCTAAACAGGTAGTTCTACAACTATCATGCCTCCCATGACTAAATCATCTATATGAACATGAATATGCTCTATTGTCATAAGCTCAACATTTAATTACACAAATTACATGCATGTAGAAGAATTAGTAGGTGCTTTACAAACATATGAAATGACTTTTCCTACTAATGAATCTTCTTCCAAGTCTTCTTCTAAAAGTACAGGTATTGCACTCAAATCTACGAAGAAGGAAGACGACGACTCGGATTCCGACGAAGAAATTTCGCTCGCCGATTTTGAACATCAATTGGAGCGTCTCACGAAGAAATTTCGTCGGAATTTCCGGAAGAACAAGTCAAATCGATCTACATCCAAATCTTCTTCAAAAGGATCTTCATATTCTAAATCCTCTAAAGAGAAGAAGCTTGAAAAGTCTTCTAAAGAAAAAGGATGAGATTGAAGGGGAAATCCGATGTTACAAGTGTCGTGGCTACGGCCACATCTCCACGGATTGTCCCACCAAAAATTCTTATAAAAAGAAGGCTTTACAAGCTAGAACTTGGGACGACTCAACTTCCAATGATTCAAGTTCTAGTGAAGAAGAAACCAATGATGCTATTGCCTTATCTTCACACGTTTCTTCTTCTCCTTCTGCTTTTTGCTTATCATCTATTATTGCTAATCCCTTTGCTTCTTCCTCTTTGCATGGTACATCGAGCGATGATGGCGCGAGTAAGGAGGAGTCCGATGATGAAGATTTAGCCGTTGCATACAATCAACTACTTATTGAATCGAAAAAGATGGCTAAGCTTAACAAGAAGCTAAGGAGGCGAATGTTAGAGCTTGAAAGTGAAAACAATAACTTGAAGGAGTCATCTAAATCTCTTGAGGAGGAAAGGGAGTCGATATTGAAGAACAACAAAATCCTCCAAGAGAAGCTAGACCAATCGGAGATAACGATCAAATCGCATTAAGAGAAGATTGGTTTTCTAGAATATCAAGTCAAGGAAATTCTTACTTCTAACCAAGTTTTGACCAAACAAGTCCATCAACTCAAGTCCGACATACAAAAATTCTCCTCCGGATCAAAGAAACTTGATAGTATGCTCGGATTGGGTCAAACGGATAAACTTGGACTTGGATATGAGCAAAAATTTGTTGAGAAGGTAAAACATTCTATTCCCAAAGTCTCAACAAGTGTAAAGGAGAAAGTATGTCATAGATGCGAAAAGAAAGGACATATCAAGAAGACATGCCATAAAAAGAAAACTCAAGTGGCATCTTCTCAACATCTATTGGCATCTTTCAATACTCGACAACCCCCACGGTTTCAAAAGCAACATCAAAAAGGTCGAGTACCTAAGGTCAACCAAAAGTCAAAGCCACAACACTTAAATACTCCAAAGCGAAATGCGGTGGTAAGACCACGGTTGATCAAAAGTCAAAACAAACCGTGCCCAACGTCAACAAACCAAGACAACCAACAATCCGACAAGTTTGGGTTCGGAAATGTGATATCTTTCCTTCTCTAAAGTCTTAATTTGTTTTTGACTTAGTGTAGTGCATTGATTGGTTCTTATTGCATATCTCTTGATTATTGCATTACACGTTTTGGTGCTTTCATTGTTACGATTTTTTGATTGTTTGAATGATTAGAACATCAAATAGTGTATGGAATATCAATAGGTTCACTTTCATTCACTCTTAATTAATCTCATATTAATTATCGGTTTTACTTTATTTTCATTATATTTGAAGATAATTTATTATGAGAATTCTTAATACTTATATTCATCAAATTTAGGCAATCATGTGTAATCTCTAGGAGCTTAACCTATCTCGGTTGTGTGTGTTGAATTTGATGAATAGTCATTCTCTTACAGACTCTAATTTGTCACATGTACTTTCAACTAAGAGATTGCTAATGTAAGGGGGAGTTATTATTATATAAAATAAAATGCTCATATGCTTTGAAAGATGTGGAAAGAGTTACATCCTTAAAGGAGTGTGAAAACTACCACCACATGGAGGAAAGAGCTACCACCCCGGTCGTCCGGTTAGTGTGTGCAGCTACCACATGAGAATTGAATTGCATATCCGAAAAAAAATTATACATATATAATTGCAAAAGCATGCAAAAGGAAAAATGTCACAAATTTTATTTTTCGGTGTTATAAGGTGGTCCACATACATGAAAGATGCTCAAAGAGCCACCCCCTGTGCGATATTTGTTTTATCTCAAATTTGAATGTTTATGCAACAAATTTCTGTCTCTTTGATGAATCCCTTAAGTCATCTTCATAATCCGTTTACATCTTGATAGCTTTTGAGCCTTTAGATTATTTTTGATGACTTGATTTTGAAGTTTATATGAATTAAGAAATCGTGTAATATTTTATCTACATCTTGGTGAGTGTGTAGTAAAATTCTTAATTCTTATGAAATTAATAGGGATTGAAAGAAGTCAATGTGAATTTATATTTCTCATGCACTAACATTGCTTGAAATTTTATCACAAGTGGTTTCAAAATTGAAAAAGCTTTAAACTTGTGTTTTGATTGATTTCTCTCGAAATTCTCTCTATTTTTGGTGTTTTTCTTTTGGCAATTTTTGACAAAAAGGGGGAGAGAGGTAATGATGACTTAGACGCATAAACATAGGGGGAGAGTTTGCATGAACAAAGGGGGAGAGATTTTGATATATTTTTTCTACTAACTTTGTTCGTGGAGAATGAAAACTTTTTGCAGGTCTTTCAAGACTTCAAGACTTCATTTTTGTCTAAGTCATAGAGTTTGTTTTTAGGAGTTACAAAATTGTAATTTTGGATTTTATTTGGATCTTTCACGCGAGAAGTTCATTGTTTTGGTGATGGCAATGAATTTCATTTTTGGAGAGATGAGCATCGTGAGTGTTTTATGTAATTTTGGATTTTGTCACGAAATTGCCAAAGGGGGAGATTGTTACGGATTTTATATTGGCATATTTCGTGAAGTGAGTCGGAGTCTTGAAGGTTCAAAGAAGAAAAGACGAAGATTGAAGACTCGAAGACTCACCGTTTGAATTCACGATGCTTGGTAAGTTTAAATAATCTTGATGATGATTTATAAACATTTACAAGTGTTTGGAAGACTTTAGAATGGATTAAAATTGATTTAAAATATAAAAAAAAATTTTTTCCAACTTCCGAGGTCCGGACCCTGAGGATGAGGTCCGGAACCCGTACGCCTCCCTGGCTGTCACGCAGGGAGGGTTCGGACCCTGAGGATGAGGTCCGGACCCTGAGGGCGGAGGTCCGGACCCTGAGGGCTGAGGTCCGGACCCCAGGCTGTTTCGCAGACCGGGTCTGGACCCTGATGGCTGAGGTCCGGACAATGAAACGCCTGGAGAGTGTCAAGGTCCGGACCCCATACCCGCGGTCCGGACCCCGACCCGTTGCGAAGTTTTGGAAAGTTATTTTTTCTATCCTACTTTGATTCTAATGTCTCCCAAACATGTAAATAAGATGGTAGATTCCTTAAAATATCTTTGCAATCCTAATTTGGTTCCAAACCTTTCTAAAATCAGTTTTGCAATCCTAGTCGAAATCGGTTTGCTTCCAAACCTTTCTAAAAACTGTTTTTTAAATCTAATCAATTTCGGATTGCTTCTAACCTATAAATAAGATGTGGGGGTGTCTCTAAAACGTGGTGAAACATAGATTATCTTTTAGAAACCCTAGAAGCTTGTAGGTAACCGTTTTCCTCATCTTCTACATCAAGCTTCTCTCAAATTGATTCATGGTGCCCTAATTTCTAATATTCTTTTAGAATCAATTTGAGGATTGCTTAGAGATTATTCTCACAGATATTCAATGATATTCTAAGCAATAAACCATCATCTTTATTATTGTTCTTGCTCCGGACGGAGTGCGCTCGTGGATTCGAGTGAGCGTCGTGGATTCGACGTGTTGAAGGCTTCGTGGATTCGAAGTTGGGCGTCTCGTGGATTCGAGGCGTGGCGTCCGTGGATTCGGACGTAGGGCGTGGACAACCCGTTGGTGCGCGTGATCCGCTGAAGAGAAGGGAGAGGTTAAGTCCGTGGAGTCGGTAATCACCTTGTAATTCTTTACTCTTAGTGGATTATTTTTTCGCGTGTTGGTCCCGTGGGTTTTTCTCCAAGGTGGAGTTTCCCACGTAAATCTCGGTGTGCTGATTTTATTTTCCGCATTACTTTATCGCATTGAGATTTGTGATTTTTGTTTATACTCCTATTCACCCCCCTCTAGGTGATTGATAGTATCTAGATAGATCCTAGGGCCACCCCCTATCTTACACTCAGCAGATGCCATTACTTGAGGAGATGAGGCGACTTGAGCTTGAGGTAGTGTCCCCTAGGGTTACTGCAAGACTTATGTCTTTGGTTTTGCAGCCCACCCTGTTGGATAGGATCCGAGAGAAACAGAGTGCGGACCCCTATTTGATGAGGATTCGAGATAAGATAGTTAGGGGGCAGACAGGGAACTTTAGTGTTGACAGTTCGGGAGTACTGCGGTGCAGGGACCGACTATGTGTACCTATGGACGCTGGGATCTGAGAGGAGATTTTGAGAGAGGCACACTACTCACCTTTTATGGTTCACCCTGGTGGAACCAAGATGTATAAGGATTTGAAAGCACACTTCTGGTGGAACGGAATGAAGAGAGATATTGGGAGATTTGTGGTCCAGTGTCTGACTTGTCAACAGGTAAAGGCGGAGCACCAAGTACCTACTGGCAAGCTATAGAGTCTCCCTATACCTGAGTGGAAGTGGGATCAGATCACCATGGACTTCGTTGTGGGCTTACCGAGGACGCAGGGTGGATTTGATGCCATTTGGGTGATAGTGGACAGACTGACCAAGTCTGTCCACTTCCTACCAGTGCAGACTACTTGGTCTAGGGATCGACTCGCTTAGTTGTATTTAGACAAGATAGTGAGATTGCATGGAGTGCCTATCTCGATTGTGTCGGATCGAGACCCACGATTTATCTCACAGTTTTGGAGGAGCTTACAGACAGCACTGGGTACTCAGCTTTGATTTAGTACGGCATTTCACCCACAGACCGATGATCAGTCTGAGCGGACCATTCAGACTCCGGAGGACATGTTGAGAGCATATATCTTGGACTTTGGTGGAGGGTGGCATCGACACTTAGGACTGGTTGAGTTTGCGTACAACAACAGCTACCAAGCGAGCATCCAGATGGCTCCGTTTGAGGCATTGTATGGACGCAAGTGTCGATCGTCCTTACATTGAAGTGATGTGGGTGAAAGGAAGACTTTGGGACTCGATATTCTGCTGGAAGCAGAAGAAAAGGTCAAGATGGTTCGACGACGTCTTGAGACTGCTCTGAGCCGATAGGGGAGCTATGCCGACACCAGGAGACGGGACTTGGAGTTTCAGGTTGGAGATCATGTGTTTCTGAAAGTCTCGCCGTCCAGAGGGATACGCAGATTCGGAGTTCGTGGAAAGCTTAGTCCACGATTCATTGGCCTTTTCGAGGTTTTGGAACGAGTTGGGCCAGTAGCGTACAGAATTGCCCTACCACCACGACTTTTTGGGGTCCACGACGTGTTTCATGTCTCGGCTTTGAGGAGATATGTGTTCGATCCCTCCCACGTGATTGACTTCACTCCACTCGAGCTGGCTGAGGACCTGAAGTACGAGGAGCGACCGATGCGGATTCTCGCTCGTGAGACGAAAGAATTGCGCAACCGGGTCATACCGTACGTTAAAGTGCAGTGGAGTAATCACGAGGAGCGTGAGGCGACTTGGGAGTCGGAGACAGTGATGCGGGAGTCCTACCCCTACCTGTTCGAGAGCTCTACTT
Organism: Puya raimondii; assembly: GCA_016920855.1. Taxonomy (NCBI): domain Eukaryota; kingdom Viridiplantae; phylum Streptophyta; class Magnoliopsida; order Poales; family Bromeliaceae; genus Puya; species Puya raimondii. Next base: position 47,883,558 of record JABWPP010000049.1, read on the forward strand.
GAGGTATGAATTTAAGTTTCGAGGACGAAACTTTTTGTAGGGGGGAAGGATGTAGTACCCCTGGGGCCTAACTAGCGAAATGACTGCAGTATCAGAGACTGGCCGACACTTCTGTAGAGTGTCGGGACGAGTTGGAGTCGTTTTGGCGCGAAATAGACGCAAACAAGAACTCGGAGCATCAAAATTAGCCAAAACTGAAGTTCTGCCAGTTTAGGGCGCCCAGAATTGAGTTTAGGGCGCCCAGATTCTGAGTGCTGTTTTACGTATATACTGAGTTATTTCGGATCCAGTTTCGGGCGCCCAGAAGTGGATCCGAAAGTTCACCTCGTGAGTATCGAACGTGCTGACACGTGTGTGTGGTAGGTGAGTGCCGTCGGACCACGTTAAGGCACACCAGACCGCCGAGCTGAGATCCCGAAGTGTTGGGTTAGTGCAGCCTGGAGGAAGTGGGCGCCCAGAAGTTGAGTTTAGGGCGCCCAGATTGTGGATTTTCAGCATAGGGACTGGTTAGCAGTATATGTTCTTGAGGCTCATTTTACCCTTTCCCTACACCTATAAAAGAGGGTGGACGACCCCCTGAAGCTCTTTTCCTCCCTTCTTCATGGTGAGCCCTGGAAAATTACAGGAAACCCCTCCATTCCTCAAAATTCTATCTTTTTCCATTAAAGGCTTGAGATTCCAGCAGATTTCCAGCGTCGACCTGTGGCGTTTCAGCTCGTGTGCGGTGTAGAAGTGTCCAAACCCCGTGAAACTTGGTTTTCTGGATTGTGGACTCGTAGAGGAAGTTGTGGAATCCTTCCAACAGCAATTTGAATAGGTATGTGAACTTTAATTACTATTTTACTGGACCCCTTGTGTTCTTGAGCTGAAATTGTGGTTTTCTTGATTTTCTTGGATCCGAATGCTTTGGGAGTTGGATTTTGAAGTTGGATTTGGTTTTCCATCATCCCCCACTGGTTTAGAAGGATTTCTCCACCTGAATTTCAGATCTCAAGGTGAGTTTAGCTCAGATTTTGATGAATTGAGCTATAAGTGCAATATTTTGGATGTTAATGGAGATTTTTGAATGTTGTGTATCCAAATCTTTGTAGAGAGCTAATTCCTGGAAATAGAGGTGTTTTTCCCTCACTTGTGAAAGGTTTGAACCCAACCTTACTGAAGCTTCAAGTTGAAATCCCAAAATTGTGCCTAGTTGCATAGTTTGCTCTTGTGCTGAACTTCTGGATGCAGGTTCTGGGCATAGAAGTTGGGTCCGAATTCTTGCAAAGGCTTTTTGGTGATTGAATTGAACTTAATTTTGGTGAGGAAGCTGGGGAATTATTATTAAGCATCTAGTGGTGAGTGGGGTGAAGTTTCACTGCTTTTGGATTTGGAAATTTGGTTAAATTTTATTTTGAACTCGTATAGGTTGAAGCTGCCAGGCTGCAGTTCTGGGCTCAGGTTCTGGGCGCCCAGAAGTGCTGCATTGTGGATCCGAATCCTGTCTTTCAGCTGGTTTGATTTCGATTGAGGCTGATTTTGTGCGGGGCTTCTCCTATCGACTTCTGGTCGTTGTTGGACTAGCGTTTAAGGTGGGTTAATGTCGACCGAAGTCGGAATTCCTCCTAAGTTGTAGAGAATTTCAGCATGCTTAATTACATCATATTTTCATGTTAGTAGCTCAAATTCATGATCTGGAATGTTTTTATATGAAATCTGAATTTGGAGCATAATTTAATAATTTTAGACAAGTATTACATGCTGAACTGGGATTTGACTTAGGAGAAAACTTATTAAACCTACACCTGTCACTTTTCAAAAAACTTACCAGATTTAGCTTCAGGAGCTGATTTCCTTTTTGTATCACTGCTGTTAGTGCGAGGTGGATACTGGGATTAGTGTAGGTTGAGATTACGCTCGAGCTGGGATGCCGAGCTCACTGTTACAGCTAAGTTTAGGCTGTTCTGTACTGTCAGGTGCCGTCGGGGCTGACGGTGGACCCAGATTTCTTTTGTTTGCATCAAATTGTGCCGTGGGGCATGTGAGCCTTGGTTGTTAGACCAATTTGATCCTTTTATCTTGATTATAGCCTGTAGTTACCTGATTGAGCTGTCAGATTCGCATATACACTCGGTTGGGTCGCGCCCTGGAGTGCCACTCCGGAGTTGGACTTTTGTGCATCGCAGTAGTCCCTGTTGGGTGCTGCCCTACACCGGAAACCCTCGTGGGTGAAGTACGGTGCAGCTTAGGGTACAGGCGGGACTGGTCTGTTGAGGTCCCTATAGACTCGGGTCAATATGGGTGGTTTATTCATAGTAAGAGATGCATTTACTTCAGTGATTGTTGTGCATAGTGGTAGGGTAGTGGCATTACAGCTGTAGAGTTTATTCCAGCATATGTTTTAATTTTTTTACCTACCAGCTATACTGTTAGTCTCGTAGACTTAGTGGGTGGGCCGTTGGGGTCGGTAACGGTACCCACTGAGGACTACTTGGTTTTATAGTAGTTCTCACACCCATTGTTGCCACTTTTTCTTGCAGAGCTATCGGTTGTTGCTGCTGCTCTTTCTGATCGAGGTAAGGGAGTCGCAAGCTAGATCCCTGTCTACCCCGGTCCTTATTCTAGAGGAGGACCCAAATTGGAGATAGTTCTTTTTGGGAGTTGCCATGTACATCCAGATATAGTTATTTTGTGTACAGTGAGATGGACTTGTACCTTATAGTTATGGTTGGACCATGATGTATTTTGGATCTTGTATGTACAGTTGGTTTATATTTATCGAGTTATGTTTAATTTATCCACTCTGTATACTTGTAGTTGCTTGTATGTAGTTTACAGGTTCAGCTATCTCTTCGTATACGTGGAAAATTTTATGTATACGGCGGATCTGTTGGCGAGCCCGGGGAAACGAGCAATCCGGGGCGTGACAACATAGCTTTAAAGTGAATCAAGTGGATGAAAATAAAAAGGACAGGATTTTCTAAAAATAAGAGAAATTTTTTGAATCAAATAACTCCAATAAAATAAAAAAGGACAGGATTTGTTTTCACTGTGGAAAAAAGGGTCATTCTAAAAGAGAGTGCAGATACATGAAGAAATTTAAGAAGGAAGACGCTAATAAGGCCAACATGATTGAACTACAGACCACATAACTTATTGCAATGATTTATGACATGCTTATAATTGGGACAAATATAAATGGATAAATGAAATTAAGAAGTATCTAACTTTTATATTCAAAATGAAAGATTTAAATGAAGTAGATCACTATCTTAGGAATAAAAGTGAAGAAACACAGTGGAGGTTATGCTTTAGCTCAGATGCATTACATCGAGAAAATGATTTTAAAATATAATCATTTAGAAATCAAAGAAGTAAGTACCCGATACGATATTTCTGTTAAATTAGTCGAAAATCCTAGAAGAGCGATTGCTCAAATAGAATATGTGTAGTACCCCTGGGGCCTAACTGACGAACTGACTGCAGTATCCTAGACTGTTCGACACTTCTGGAGAATGTCGGGACGAGTCGGAGTCGTTTTAGCGCAAAATAGACGCGAAAACGGACTCGGAGCACCGAAATAAGCCAAAACTGAAGTTTTGGAGGTTTGGCAGTTTAGGGCGCCCGAAAGTTGGGTTTAGGGCGCCCGAATCTTAGTGCTGTTACTGAGTCATTTCGGATCCAGTTTTAAGGCGCCCGAAAAGTGAGTCCAAATGTTTACCTCGTGAATATCGATCATTTTGACACGTGTGAGGTGGTAGGTGAGTTCTGCCGGACCACGTTAGGGCACACCAGACCGCGAGGCGGAGAATCCGAGGGTTGTTCTGTGCAGGCTGGAAGATCTGGGCGCCCAGTTCTTGGGTTCTGGGCGCCCGAATGTTGGATTTTCAGCAAGTTGCAGGTTAGCAACAGTTGTTCTTGGGGCTTATTTTATCCAACCTATACTTCTATAAAAGATTGGGGACGACCCCTTGAGGCTCTTTTCTCCCCTCCTTCACAGTGAACTCAGATCTAAGCTTGGGATGCCCTTCAATTCTCCAAAATCCCAAATTTGCATATTCCCCACTGAAGGCTTTGGATTCCTGCAGAATAACAGCGTCGACCTGTGGCGTTTCTACTCGTGTGCAGTGTAGGAGTGTCCAAATTCCACGAAACTTAGTTTGTTGGATTGTGGACTCGTTTAGAAAGGTGTGGGATCCTTCCAATAGCAATTTGGACAGGTATGTATGCTGCAGTTACTGTTTTACTGGACCCCTTGTGTTCTTGAACTGAAATTTGGATTTTTCCTTTGATCTTATGGATCCAAATCTCTATGTGCTGGATTTTTGAAGTGATGATTGGTTTTTCCTCATCCCCTGCTGGTTTGGAAGTTCTTTCCACCTGATTTTGTGAGTTCAAAGGTGAGTTTTAGCTTAGATTTAGAGATTTAAGCTTAAGTGCTGAAATTGTGGGTTTTTGATAAGTTTCTTGGATTTTTTAATCCAGATCTTTGTTAGAAGCTTTGGGGAAGATTTGGATTGATCCATCACTGTATTTGAGAGGTTTGTGACCCTATTCCCTGGGCTAGACTTTTTGGAATTCCCGGAATTAAGCTTGATGTGCTTTTTGCCATGTTGCTGAACTTCTGGATGCAGAATCTGGGCATCCAGAAGTGGGTCTGACTGCTTGTGGAGGCTTTTTGGAGATCGAATCGAACTCCGTTTTGGCTAAAAATTGGTGGGATTATTCTTGAACCTCTCCTGGTGAGTTGGGTGAATTTTTACTGTATTTGGACCTTGGAATCGAATTTTATCGCATGTTGAATCCCTGCATGTTGTGCTGCCAGGCTGCAGTTCTGGGCTCAGTTCTGGGCGCCCAGAAGTGCTGCAGGGTGGATCCGAATCCTGATTTTGGCTGGTTTGAGCCCGATTTCAGCTGGTTTTGTTTGGAGGCCTTCCACTCGACTTCTAGTCGTGGTTGGATAGCTTTAGAGGTGGGTTGATGTTACCGAAATCGTCGGAATTCCTCCTAAATTATAGAGAGTGCAGCATGCTGTTTTATTATCAGATTTTTCATGTTAGTAGCTCGAATTCATGAATTTGCATGTGTTTATATGGAATCTGAATTTGGAGCATAAATTAATGATTTATAGACATGATTTATATGCTGAACTGGGATTTGACTTAGGAGAAAACTCGTGAACCTACAACCGTCACTTTTCGAAACTGTTATCAGATTTAGCTCTAGGAGCCGTTTCTGTTCTTGTATCACCGCTGTTAGTGCGAGGTGGATACTTAGATTGTTGTAGGACGAGTTTACGCTCGTGCTGAGATGCCGAGCTTGTGTATACAGTAGGATTAGGCTGTTTTGTATTGCCGGGTGCCGTCGGGGTTGACGGTGGACCTAGATTTTTATTTTAGTATCAGATTGTGACGAGGGCACGTGAGCTTGGAGTCTTTGACCCATTTGACCCCTTTTTATTTGATTATAGCCTGCCGGAGCCTGATTGTGCTCGACAGAAATACACTTACTAACTCGGTTGGGTAGCTCCCCCGAGTGCCGCTTCGGAGTGAGTCCTCTCACGCGTTGATGTCGCTGCTGTTCGATTTGGATATGATCCTGTGACCGGCTACCTTCTGGTAGTGTACGGTATGGCTAGGCTTTTGGCTGGATGAGCCTTTTTGGGCGATTCCGTTAGATGGGGTCAGGAGAGATTATTCACATTAGTGATGCATATACTTTGAGAGTATGACTTGGATAGTAGTAGGGTAGTGGCATTACAGCTGTAGAGTTTATTCCAGCTTACTTTATGGTTTCTTTACCTACCAGCTATACTGTTAGTCTCGTAGACTTAGTGGGTGGACCGTTGAGGTCGGTAGCGGTACCCACTGAGGACTACTTCTTTTGATAGTAGTTCTCACACCCATTGTTCCCACCTTTTCTTGCAGAGCCTTCGACTGTTGCAGCTGCTGCTTCTGTTCCTGCGGATCGAGGTAAGGGAGTCGTGAGCTAGATCCCTACCATTTCCAGTTTTTTCTAGAGGAGGACCCTACTGGAGATAGTTTTATTTTGGGTTGAGTCATGTACATATAGTGTGAACTTGTTGTTCCTGTGAGAGATGAATTTGTATCTATTTTGGCTTTGGAGGAACTGTTGTATTTTGGATCCTATATGTACAGGTGGCTTTTGTTCTATTAGTATGATCTTATTTTCAGCTCTATATCTCTTGTAGTTGCTTGTATGCATTGTTTACAGGTTATCTATCGCTTCGTATATATGGAAAATTCTATGTATACGGCGGATCTGTTGACGTGTCCGAGGAAACGTGTAATCCGAGGTGTGACAATATGCAAGTGCAATAGGCAGTTTGATGTATGCAGCGCATTGCACTAGACCAGATATTGCATTTGTAATTTGCAAACTTTCTAGATATATAAGTAATCCTAGTACTGATCATTGGAAGACTATAAGTAGATTTTTGGATATCTTAAAAGAACTAAAAATCTAGGATTATTTTATAATGATTTTTCAGAAGTGCTAGAAGGTTTTACTGATGCTAGTTGGATAACTAGCCTAAGTGATAATAAATCTACGTTTGGATGGGTATTTATTTTAGAAGGTGGAGCAATCTCCTGGGCTTCATGTTACGGATTTTATATTGGCATATTTCGTGAAGTGAGTCGGAGTCTTGAAGGTTCAAAGAAGAAAAGACGAAGATTGAAGACTCGAAGACTCACCGTTTGAATTCACGATGCTTGGTAAGTTTTAAATAATCTTGATGATGATTTATAAACATTTACAAGTGTTTGGAAGACTTTAGAATGGATAAAAAATGTTTTAAAATATAAAAAATGAGTTTTCCAACTACGAGGTCCGGACCCTGGAACATGAGGTCCGGAACCCGTAAGCAGGTTATGCTGGTTCGCAGACCCGGTCCGGACCCTGGAAGCTGAGGTCCGGAACCCGTACGCCTCCCTAGCTGTCACGCAGGGAGGGTCCGGACCCTGAGGATGAGGTCCGGACCCTGAGGGCGGAGGTCCGGACCCTGAGGGCTGAGGTCCGGACCCCAGGCTGTTTCGCAGACCGGGTCCGGACCCTGATGGCTGAGGTCCGGACAATGAAACGCCTGGAGAGTGTCAAGGTCCGGACCCCATACCCGCGGTCCGGACCCCGACCCGTTGCGAAGTTTTGGAAAGTTATTTTTCAATCCTACTTTGATTCTAATGTCTCCCAAACATGTAAATAAGATGGTATATTCCTTAAAATATCTTAGCAATCCTAATTTGGTTCCAAACCTTTCTAAAATCAGTTTTGCAATCCTAGTCGAAATCGGTTTGCTTCCAAACCTTTCTAAAAACTATTTTTTAATCCTAATCTATTTCGGATTGCTTCTAACCTATAAATAAGATGTGGGGGAGTCTCTAAAATATGGTGAATCACAGATTATCTTTTAGAAACCCTAGAAGCTTGTAGGTAACCGTTTTCCTCATCTTCTACATCAAGCTTCTCTCAAATTGATTCATGGTGTTCTAATTTCTAATATTCTTTTAGAATCAATTTGAGAATTGCTTAGAGATTATTCCCACAGATTTCTCATGTTATTCTAAGCAATAAACCATCACCAACGTTACATCATCAACGTTAATTGTTCTTGCTCGTGGATTCGAGTGGCGTCGTGGATTCGGCGTGATCAAGACTTCGTGGATTCGAAGTTGGACGGTTCGTGGATTCGGATCGTTGGTGCTCGTGGATTCGAGTGGGCGTCGTGGATTTGACGTGGTGTTGACTTCGTGGATTCGAAGTTGGGCGTCTCGTGGATTCGAGACGTGGCGTCTGTGGATTCAGACGTGAGGCGTGGACGGCCGTGAGTGCGCGAGATCCGCTGAAGACGAAGGAGAGGTTAAGTCCGTGGAGTCGGTAATCACCTTGTAATCTTTTATTCTTAGTGGATTGTTATCGCGTGTTGGTCCCGTGGGTTTTTTCTCCAAGGTGGAGTTTCCCACGTAAATCTCGGTGTGCTGATTTTATTTTCCGCATTACTTTATCGCATTGAGATTTGTGATTTTTGTTGTTACACCTATTCACCCCCCTCTAGGTGATTGATATACTCTAGATAGATCCTTGGGCACCCCCTATCTTACAATTGGTATCAGAGCGGGATCTAGACTTATCTATCATTATGGGTGAAAAAGGTAGTAATATTAGTCGGCCTCCTCTATTTGATGAGAGCGAAGAAGAGTCGGACGAGGAAAATCTTTTAGTGGCGTATCAACAACTTCTTAAGGAATCGAAGAAGATGGCTAAGTACAATAAGAAGTTGAGGAACCATCTATTGGAACTTGAGAATGAAAATAAAATGTTGAAGACCACAACTAAAGCTCTTGCGGAGGAAAGGGAACAAATTTTGAAGAACAATAAGATCCTCCAAGAGAAGCTAGACCAATCGGAGACGACGATTAAATCACATCAAGAAAAGATTGGTTTTCTAGAACATCAAGTCAAGGAAATTCATACTTCTAATCAAGTTTTGACCAAACAAGTCCATCTACTCAAGTCCGACATAATAAAATTCTCCTCCGGATCGAAAAAGCTCGATAGTATGCTCGGATTGGGTCAAACAAGTAAACTTGGACTTGGATATGAGCGAAAACATGTTGAGAAGGTTAACAATTCAGCACATATAGTCTCAACAAAATTGAAGGATAAAGTATGTCATAGATGCGGAAAGAAAGGACATATCAAGAAGACATGCCATAAAAAGAAAACTCAAGTGGCATCTTCTAAGCATCTATCGGCATTTTCCAACACTCGACATCCTTCTCGGTTTCAAAAGCAACATCCAAAAGGTCGAGTACCCGAGGTCAACCGAAAGTCAAAGCCACAACAATTAAATACTCCGAAGCGGAATGCGATGGTGAGACCAAAGGTTGATCAAAAGTCAAAACAAACCGTGCCCAACGTCAACAAACCAAGGCAACCAACAATCCGACAAGTTTGGGTTCGGAAAGGTGATATCTTTCCTTCTCTAAAGTCTTAATTTGTTTTGACTTAGTGTAGTGCTTTGATCGGTTTTTATTGCATATCTTTTGGTTATTGCATTACACGTTTTGGTGCTTTCATTGTTACGATTTTTAGATTTTTTGAATGATTAGAACATTAAATAGTGCATTGAATATCAATATGTTCACTTTCATTCACTCTTAATTAATCTCATATTAATTATCGGTTTTACTTTATTTTCATTATATTTGAAGATAATTTATTATGAGAATTCTTCATACTTATATTCATCAAATTTAGGCAATCATGTGTAATCTCTAGGAGCTTAACCTATCTCGGTTGTGTGTGTTGAATTTGATGGATAGTCATTCTCTTATGGACTAAAATTTGTCACATGTTCTTTCAACTAAGAGATTGCATAAGCGAGGGGGAGTTATTATTATTATAAAATGCCCATATGCTTGAAAGATGTGGAAAGAGTTACATCTTTAAAAGGAGTGTGAAAACTACCACCACATGGAGGAAAGAGCTACCACCCCGGTCGTCCGGTTAGTGTGTGCAGCTACCACATGAGAATTAAATTGCATATCCGAAAAAAATATATATGTGCAAAAGTATGCAAAAGGAAAAAAATGACTCAAATTTTATTTTTCGGTGTTATAAGGTGGTCCACATACATGAAAGATGCTCAAAGAGCCACCCCTTGTGCTATTTGTTTTATCTCAAATTTGAATGTTTGTGCAACAAATTTTCTGTCTCTTTGATGAATCCCTTAAGTCATCTTCATAATCCGTTTACATCTTGATAGCTTTTGAGCCTTTAGATTATTTTTGATGACTTGATTTTGAAGTTTATATGAGTTAAGAAATCGTGTAATATTTTATCTACGTTATGGTGAGTGTGTAGTAAAATTCTTAATTCTTATGAAATTAATAGGGATTGAAAGAAGTCAATGTGAATTTATATTTCTCATGCACTAACATTGCTTGAAATTTTATAACAAGTGGTTTCAAAATTGAAAAGCTTTCAACTTGTATTTTGATTGATTTCTCTCGAACTTCTCTCTATTTTTGGTGTTTCTCTTTTGGCAATTTTTGACAAAAAGGGGGAGAGAGGTAATGATAACTTAGACGCATAAACATAGGGGGAGAGATTGCTTGAACAAAGGGGGAGCGATTTTGATACTTTTTCTACTAACTTTGTTCGTGGAGAATGAAAATATTTTGCAGGTCTCTCAAGACTTCAAGACTCCATGTTTGTCTAAGTTATAGAGTTTGTTTTAGGAGTTACTAAATTGTAATTTTAATTTTCCTTTGGATCTTTCACGCGAGAAGTTCGTTGTTTTGGTGATGGCAATGAATTTCATTTTTAGAGAGATGAGCATCGTGAGTGTTTTATGTATTTTTGTGTTTTGTCACGAAATTGCCAAAGGGGGAGATTGTTACGGATTTTATATTGGCATATTTCGTGAAGTGAGTCGGAGTCTTGAAGGTTCAAAGAAGAAAAGACGAAGATTGAAGACTCGAAGACTCACCGTTTGAATTCACGATGCTTGGTAAGTTTTAAATAATCTTGATGATGATTTATAAACATTTACAAGTGTTTGGAAGACTTTAGAATGGATAAAAAATGTTTTAAAATATAAAAAATGAGTTTTCCAACTACGAGGTCCGGACCCTAGAACATGAGGTCCGGAACCCGTAAGCAGGTTATGCTGGTTCGCAGACCCGGTCCGGACCCTGGAAGCTGAGGTCCGGAACCCGTACGCCTCCCTAGCTGTCACGCAGGGAGGGTCCGGACCCTGAGGATGAGGTCCGGACCCTGAGGGCGGAGGTCCGGACCCTGAGGGCTGAGGTCCGGACCCCAGGCTGTTTCGCAGACCGGGTCCGGACCCTGATGGCTGAGGTCCGGACAATGAAACGCCTGGAGAGTGTCAAGGTCCGGACCCCATACCCGCGGTCCGGACCCCGACCCGTTGCGAAGTTTTGGAAAGTTATTTTTCAATCCTACTTTGATTCTAATGTCTCCCAAACATGTAAATAAGATGGTATATTCCTTAAAATATCTTAGCAATCCTAATTTGGTTCCAAACCTTTCTAAAATCAGTTTTGCAATCCTAGTCGAAATCGGTTTGCTTCCAAACCTTTCTAAAAATTGTTTTTTAATCCTAATCTATTTCGGATTGCTTCTAACCTATAAATAAGATGTGGGGGAGTCTCTAAAATATGGTGAATCACAGATTATCTTTTAGAAACCCTAGAAGCTTGTAGGTAACCGTTTTCCTCATCTTCTACATCAAGCTTCTCTCAAATTGATTCATGGTGTTCTAATTTCTAATATTCTTTTAGAATCAATTTGAGAATTGCTTAGAGATTATTCCCACAGATTTCTCATGTTATTCTAAGCAATAAACCATCACCAACGTTACATCATCAACGTTAATTGTTCTTGCTCGTGGATTCGAGTGGCGTCGTGGATTCGGCGTGATCAAGACTTCGTGGATTCGAAGTTGGACGGTTCGTGGATTCGGATCGTTGGTGCTCGTGGATTCGAGTGGGCGTCGTGGATTCGACGTGGTGTTGACTTCGTGGATTCGAAGTTGGGCGTCTCGTGGATTCGAGACGTGGCGTCTGTGGATTCAGACGTGAGGCGTGGACGGCCGTGAGTGCGCGAGATCCGCTGAAGACGAAGGAGAGGTTAAGTCCGTGGAGTCGGTAATCACCTTGTAATCTTTTATTCTTAGTGGATTGTTATCGCGTGTTGGTCCCGTGGGTTTTTCTCCAAGGTGGAGTTTCCCACGTAAATCTCGGTGTGCTGATTTTATTTTCCGCATTACTTTATCGCATTGAGATTTGTGATTTTTGTTGTTACACCTATTCACCCCCCTCTAGGTGATTGATATACTCTAGATAGATCCTTGGGCACCCCCTATCTTACACTTCAAAGAAACATACGTGTGTAACACATTCTACAATGGAATCTGAATTTATAGAATTGGCAGCTGCAGGCAAAGAAGCGAAGTGGCTGAAAAAGTTACTGTTTGATATGAAGTTGTGGCCACAACCGATGCCGCCAATCTCTAGACATATAAGTTTAAGGCATGACTATGTTAAAGAATTGATAAAAGAAGGAATAATTACTATTATATGTGAGGTCATACAGTAATTTAGCACACCCTTTCACAAAAGGACTCTCGAGAGATATAGTAAAACTTTCATCAGTAGGATTAGGTTTGAAACCTTTCTTTTAAAATGTAACGCCCCAAATAGTCCCACATCGGATGGGATACTGATTTCGATCGGTTTATATGAGACTCGCACGCTAGTACTAATAACTGGGCTTAAGTATTTTGGGCCAGTGGTTTGGGCCCGACGAGTTATTGTTGCTAGCGGGTCGGGTCGTTACAATTGAAAATTTTGGACCATTTCTCGATTTGTGCGTGTCATCCTTGCGCAGGGGCCATGCTAATCTTCTCTGTATCGTTCCAATTTTATCGGATGTCGCCCAGTTATTAGTACTAGCGTGCGAGTCTCATATAAACCGATCGAAATCAGTATCCCATCCGATGTGGGACTATTTGGGGCGTTACAAACTCCCCATGTTTAGACCCTAACGTCCTCGTCGGGTCCAAACCAGATCACAGACAGACGGACCAGGACCAGAATTACCGGGCGATGTGAGATTCTAGAGGTGGCTCCTACGGGTTTAAGAGGTGGCTCCCACCAAATCAGTTGGTGTAGCACTTTGCCCCGCATAGCACTTAGCTCTCACATTTCCGGCTGGTATTCGGCTCTGATACCAATTGTAACGACCCGACCCGCTAGCAACAATAACTCGTCGGGCCCAAACCACTGGCCCAAAATACTTAAGCCCAGTTATTAGTACTAGCGTGTGAGTCTCATATAAACCGATCGAAATCAGTATCCCATCCGATGTGGGACTATTTGGGGCGTTACATAAAAGTCACCAATAATGGGAATCCAACCTTTATCAAGTTACATCACTAGTGAAAAGGTTTAATGGGTAAAAATAAGTTATTGATAAGTGACTGTCAATACACTAGGAATGTCGGTTAATTATCCAGTGTATATTGTTACGAAACTTGAGGATGAGTGATAATACTCTTAGTGAAGTTCAAGTTTATTTGATGCCTACTTTAACAGAGGCAATAGAAAAGGAGCTTCAACTATATGAGCATAAGAAGTTGTGTCGCTTCTGGCAAAAGTTTAAGGCTTACTTTTTTAAATGTTCATGAAACCATGAGGTAGCACATGGCCATAAAGGTGCTATACCTATTCGGTGAACTTCTCAATTAAATTTATAGACCTATGTGTGTGTTATTTCCTGTTCTGATATAAAGAATCTTGGTTTAAGCTTTGGCCACCATTGATGTTGTTGGAATTTTGAGATAATTGCACTAATTGAAGGTTTAATCGAAAGACACCTTCTTGTATGCATAAGTCTATTTTTAAATCAGTATTACAATATAGTGGGGGATTGTTAGTGTAGATTGCAATAGTGGAAGTGAGAGAATAACTTGAAGAATTAAATTAGTGAATGATTGTCTCTTTAGTATGTAAGTTATAGGGAACCCTAAGGATCTATCTAGATACTATTAAACACCTAGAGGGGGGGTGATAGGTGTATAGGCCAAAAACACAAATCTCGATGCAATAAAAATAAATGCGAAAAATAAAAATAGCACACCGAGATTTACGTGGGAAAACTCCAACTAGGAGTAAAAAACCCACGGGACCAACACGCGATAACAATCCACTAAGAAATAAAAGATTACAAGGTGATTACCGACTCCACGGACTCAACCTCTCCTTTATCTTCTTTGGATCTCGCGCACACCACCGGGTTGTCCACGCCCCACGTTCGAATCCACGAACGTCACGCCTCGAATCCACAAGACGCCCAACTTCGAATCCACGAAGTCTTCTACACGTCGAATCCACGACGCCCACCCGAATCCACGAGCGCACTCCGTCCGGAGCAAGAACAATAAAATTAATGATGATTTATTGCTTAAAATATCATGAAGGATCTGTGGGAATAATCTCTAAGCAATTCTCAAATTGATTCTAAAAGAATATTAGGAATTAGGGCACCATGAATCAATTTGAGAGAAGCTTGATGTAGAAGATGAGGAAAACGGCTACCTACAAGTTTCTAGGATTTCTAAAAGGTATTCTATGCTTAACCACGTTTTAGAGACATCCCCACATCTTATTTATAGGTTTAGAGGCAATCTGAATTAGACTAGGATTGAAAACTGATTTTAAAAAGATTTGGAAGCAATTAGAATCAAATTAGGATTGCAAAACTGATTTTAAAAAATCTACCATCTTATTTATAGGTTTAGGAGACATAGAATCATAGTAGGATTGAGAAAACAAAGTTTCGAAAAATCGCGACGGGTCGGGGTCCGGACCGTGGATTGCCGGGTCCGGACTCTGAAACGTTCCAGCTTTTCATTGTCCGGACCGCAGCCATCAGGGTCCGGACCCGCTCTGCGAAACAGCCTGACAGGCTTACGGGTTCCGGACCGCAGCTCCCAGGGTCCGAACCTCGTAGCATAAATTTTTCTGGTTCAATTTAAAAGTCATTAAAAACCTATTCTAATGTCTCCAAACACTTAAATTAAGTATGTAAATCACCATTAACTATATTAAACATACCTGGGGGGCAGTGAGCTTCATAGATGAGTCTTCGAGCCTTTGAACTTGATGTCGTCTTCTTCGACCCTTCAAGACTCCGACTCACTTCACGAAATATGCCAATATAAAATCCGTAACAATCTCCCCCTTTGGCTATTTCGTAACAAAACTCAAAATTACATAAAACACTCACGATGCTCATCTCTCCAGAAACTTTGAAATTCATTGCCATCACCAAAACAATGAACTTCTCGCGTGAAAGATCCAAATAAAATCGAAATTATATTTTTGTAACTCCTAAAACAAACTCTATGACTTAGACACACATGGAGTCTTGAAGTCTTCAAAGACCTGCAAAAAGTTTTCATTCTCCATGAACAAAGTTAGTAGAAAAAATATATCAAAATTTCTCCCCCTTTGTTCATGCGTCTAAGTTCAAAATCTCTCCCTTTTTTTTATAAAGTTTTCAATATCATCACCTCTCTCCCCCTTTTTGTCAAAAATTGCCAAAAGAAAATACCCAAAAATAGAGAGAGTTTAAAGAAAAATCAAATCGAAGCACAAGAAACACAAGTTTAAGATTTTGTTCAACTTTGAAACCACTTGTGATATAATGAGAAAACACAAGGATTGCATTGAAAACAATGTTAGTGAATGAACGTGATGCATTCACATAGATTTCTTGCAATCCCTATTAATTTCATAAAAATTAAGAATTTTACTAAACAATCACCATGATGTAGATAAAATATTATACGATTTCTTAATTCATATAAACTTCAAAATCAAGTCATCAAAAATAATCTAAAGGCTCAAAAGCTATCAAGTTGTAAACGGATTATGAAGATGACTTAAGGGATTCATCAAAGAGACAGAAATTTGTCGCATAAACGTTCAAATTTGAGATAAAATAAATTAACATCGCACAAGGGGTGGCTCTTTAAGCATCTTTTATGTATGTGGACCACCTTATAACTCCGAAAAATTTTGTGACATTTTTTCTTTTGCATGCTTTTGCATTTTTTTTTTTTTCTGGATATGCAATTCAATTCTCATGTGGTAGCTGCACACACTAACCGGACGACCGGGGTGGTAGCTCTTTCCTCCATGTGGTGGTAGTTTTCACACTCTTTTAAGGATGTAACTCTTTCCACATCTTTCAAAGCATATGAGCATTCTTTTCTCAATATAATAATAACTCCCCCTCACTTAAGCAATCTCTTAGTTGAAAGAACATGTGACAAATTTTAGTCCATAAGAGAATGACTATTCATCAAATTCAACACACACAACTGAGATATGTTAAGCTCCTAGAGATTACACATGATTATCTAAATTTGATGAATATAAGTATTAAGAATTCTCATAATAAATTATCTTCAAATATAATAAAAATAAAGTAAAATCGATAATTAATATGAGATTAATTAGGAATGAATGAAAGTGAACCTATTGATGTTCAAAACACTATTTAATGTTGTAATTGTTCAATGTATTTTCAAAAATCGTAACAATGAAAGCACCAAAACATGTAATGCAATGATCAAACAAGATATGCAATAGAAACCGACCAAAGCACTACACAAGGTCAAAAATAATTAAGTCTTAAGACAAGAAAAGATATCACCTTTTCGAACCCAAACTTGTCGAATTGTTGGTTGTCTTGGTTTGTTGCAGTTGGGTACCGATCGTTCTGACTTTTGTTCATCCATTGGTCGCCACGTTGCATTTGGCTTCGACTTTTGGTTGATGTGGGGAACTCGACTCGATTGATATTGCTTTTGAATTCGTGAAGGTTGTCGAGTTGTAGATGATGCCGATAGATGTTTAGAAGATATCGGTTGATGTTTCCTTCCTTTTCTAGGGCACGTCTTCTTGATGTGTCCTTTGTTCCCACATCCATGGTATACTTTATCCTTCAATTTCGTTGAGGCTTTGGGTATTGAATTTTGAACCTTCTCAACATGCGTTCTTTCATATCCAACTCCAAATTTGTTCGTTTGACCCAATCCGAGCATATCATCCAGTTTCTTCGATCCGGAGGAGAATTTTTGAATGTCAGATTTGAGTTGATGAACATGTTTGGTCAAAACTTGGTTAGAAGTATGAAGTTCTTCATATTGCTTTTCAAGAAAACCAATCTTCTCTTGATGTGATTTAACGGTTGTTTCCGATTGGTAGAGCTTCGTTTGGAGGATTTTGTTGTTGTTTAATATGTGTTCCCTTTCCTCCTCAAGAGCTTTAGATGTCTTCTTCAAGTTGTTGTTCTCATCTTCAAGCTCGAGTAATCGCTTCTTTAGCCTCTTGTTGTGCTTAGCCATCTTTTTTGATTCTTTAAGGAGTTGTTCATAAGCCTCGGCTAAGCCTTCGTCATCCGACTCCCCTTCACTTGTGCCATCGTCGCTCGACGTTTCATGCAAAGAAGGAGGAAGCAAATCATTAGAAATAGATGATAAACAAAAAACCGACGAGGAAGGTAAAGAAGTATGTGAACATAAAGCTATAGCATCATTCTTTTCCTCTTCACTTGAGGTCGATTCATCCGAAGTAGAATCATCCCAAGTTTTTGCTTGCAAAGCCTTCTTTTTATACGATTTTTTCGTGGGACAATCCGTGGAAATATGGCCGTAGCCTCTACACTTGTAGCATTGGATTTTCACTTCAAATTCATCTTTTTCTTTAGAGGACTTTGCAAGTTTCTTCTCTTTAAAAGATTTAGAATTTGAAGATCCTTTAGAAGAAGATTTGGATGTAGATCGATTTGTCTTGTTCTTCCGAAAATTCTGACAAAATTTCTTCGTGAGACGCGCTAATTGGTGTTCAAAATCGGCAAGCGAAATCTCTTCATCGGAATTCGAGCTGCTGTCTTCTTCCTTCATAGATCGAAGTGCAGATCTGTACTTTTAAAAGAAGACTTGGAAGAAGATTCATTAGTAGGAAAAGTCATTTCATATGTTTGTAAAGCGCCTACTAATTCTTCTACTTTCATCTCGTCCGGGTGTTTTATAGTCTCAATGGCCGCAACCTTCGGACGAAATCTTTCGGGAAGAGTTTTCAAAATTTTTCTTACAACTTTAGATTCCGAGATTTTCTGTAGTACACTGAATTTCAGTGCGTCGTACCGAACTTCTACAAATTGTGGAGTTCCGGTGAGAATGTAGCATGAGAGGCTACGTGAGCGGCTTCGGCCAAGTTTGGGACTTGTGCGAAGTGTTTTCGGCGCAAATGAGGCGCGAAAACGGACTTCAAAAAGTTAAAACTGCTGAACTTGTGAAGTCTGCAGTGGATTCCGGTATGAAGATGTCCATACCGATACCGAAGTGATTAGTACCGGTATGGGGTGTGGTATACCGGAATGTGAGGGCTGAATCCGAGAATCCATCTCTCGGGTTTTGCGGAATTCCTCGTGGTATACCGGAATGGACACCCGTATTTCGGTATGCTAGTGCTGATACCGGAATACAGAGCTGCGAAATGCCAGCTTTGGCTGGCTGTGTGAAGTGTTTTGTGGGGGGGGTAAAATGGTCATTTCGCATGTAGGGAGTTATGTATTGAGGGCTGAGGCTCTCTCCCTCACTTCTCTTCATCTTTCCCACTTCCCCCTCCCTCTCCCTCACTTTCTCTCTCTAGAGATCTCTCCAAGCTTGGAGAAGTGAAGGATTTGACCTTGGAAAAAGCTTCTGAGGTGGATTTGGAGCTTCTTGGTGCAAGTAGAAGCTTGGGAAACTCGTGGCTAAGGTGAGTTCCTCATGTTTTGGGTTCAAACCTTGGAATTGATCTAGTATTTTGAGGTTTTTGGAAACCCTAGGCAATCTAAACCACAAAACGTGGAGATTGGCCAATAGATTTTGAGGTTCTACATGCATGCATGTGAAACCTAGGTGAAATGAGGGTTTTTGCCATGGGAGGTTCTAAAAATATTTGGACCTTCGGAAATTGCAATTGAGGCATAGGAAATCATGTTAGAACACTTGATTTCATGTATCGAGTTGATTATTGGGTTCGTAACGAGTAACAAACCATTTTCTTGTAGAAGCTTGGGTTGAAGCAAGAACTCAAGGCTTGGAGACCTAGGAGCTCAAAGAATTCAAAATTTTGGAAGCTCTTGAGGTGGGTTTGTGTTTACCGAAGTGATTAGGTCACTTCCATGTCTAGGGTAAATAACCATTTAAAGATAAAATGGTGTGTAATGTGAAACCCTAGAACTTGCATGTTGGCAAAATGAGAATCATGATAGATAGAGCCATGAGCTCCTCTTGCATGTTAAAGAATTCAAGTATATTTCTATTTTTATACTTGTTATGTGATTGCATGTATGATTGGAACCTAGTGTTGAGAATATAGGTTGGAACATGTATGATTGGAACCTAGTGTCATTGAACATACCTAGAGTCATGGAACCTAGGTTGAGAATGTAAAGTGAACCTAGTGTCATTGAACATAGGTGAGACTTAGTGACTTGAACCTAGGGTCATGGGACTTGGGTTGGCAAGTGTAATATGTGAACATTGGGATATGCGACGATTTCGCTATCCCGGGTATGCGACGATTTCGCTACCCGTGCCATGAGTTGGCGGTGACGGATTGGGATGTGCGACGATTTCGCTATCCCGGGTATGCAACGATTTCGCTACCCGTGCCATGAGTTGGCGGTGACGAATTGGGATGTGCGACGATTTCGCTATCCCGGGTGTGCGACGATTTCGCTACCCGTGCCATGTGATGGCGGTGTTGAAATGGGGTATGCGACGATTTCGCTATCCCGGGTATGTGACGATTTCGCTACCCGAAGACGGAGGTGACGATTTCACTCCTTGGATGTTGGAACTATTATGGTGTTGCGGCGATTCCGAAATCATAAGTTAATGACAAGTAGTTGAACTTGGTTAATGTGAAATATAGGATGAACCTAGGAGAAAATAAAAATGGACATTTTATTTGGTTGCATCCTTTATGTTTATTTACAAGCATGTAAATATTTGTTGCATAGTTATTTGTGATCTAACTTATGCGTATGGTATTTCTTTGGACCTAGTGGGTCGAGCTTCTCTCTTGGGTGGCCTTACCCACTGGGAACTATGTTTATAGTTCTCACCACACGTTTTTCAGGTCCTTCCGTGAGTGAGGCGGCGGAGCGAGGCAAGGGTTTGGCTCTATAGATAGCGGTCCTTCCATTTTGGTGATACATAGAGTTGTACCCTAGTCTTGGACATTGATAGTATAGGAGTTTACATTACATGTATGCAACTTGTATATTCCATAATTTTGGAACATGATGTATGGAATGGAAATGAAAGAAAAGAAAATTTTGGGCATGTATAAATGTGCAAATGTGATGTAATAGAAGTAGAACTTTTTTATGTTGATGCTTTCCTTGTGCAACTCTGTACTCCGTTCCTAGTTGGAACCATGTGGATATGCTTATGTTGTGACGCCTTGGGCGGGTAGAAGAGACTCTATCCGTTCGGCGGGTCTGGGGCATGCGCCTGTGCGGTTATCCTTTCCACCTAGTTGGTGTTAAAGGCCCAACGGGGCGTGACATTTTTTCTCCCAAGTTTGCGCATGTATTGACTATATCTTGAAGACGAGTATAGTACTCGGTAAAGGTCTCATGATCGTCCATGGAAATTGAATCAAATTTACTTGTAAGCATTTGAAGTTTTTGGACCTTTACCAAGCTAGTTTCCTCATGCGTAACTTGGAGAGTATCCCAAATCTCCTTCGCTGTCTCACATGCCGAGACGCGAGAGAACTCGATTTGATTTAAAGTATTGAATAAGGTATTAATTCCTCTACCGTTGTAAGAAGATAAATCAATCTCTTCCTTACTCCACTTATTCCGAGGTTTGGGGACGTTAACATTATCGACGATTTGAGTGGGATGAGTCCATCCAAATTCTATGGATTGCCACACTCGCTCATCGATGGCTATTAGAAAAGCTCTCATGCGAACTTTTCAATAAGCATAGTTTGTGCCATCAAAAAACGGAGGTCGATTAATGTTACCACCTTCACCCATAATGATAGATAAATCTAGATCCCGCTCTGATACCAATTGTAAGTTATGGGGAACCCTAAGGATCTATCTAGATACTATAAACACCTAGAGGGGGGGTGATAGGTGTATAGGCCAAAAACACAAATCTCAATGCAATAAAAATAAATGCGAAAAATAAAAATAGCACACCGAGATTTACGTGGGAAAACTCCAACTAGGAGTAAAAAATCCACGGGACCAACACGCGATAACAATCCACTAAGAAATAAAAGATTACAAGGTGATTACCGACTCCACGGACTCAACCTCTCATTTATCTTCTTTGGATCTCGCGCACACCACCGGGTTGTCCACGCCCCACGTTCGAATCCACGAATGTCACGTTTCGAATCCACAAGACGCCCAACTTCGAATCCACGAAGTCTTCTACACGTCGAATCCACGACGCCCACCCGAATCCACGAGCGCACTCCGTCCGGAGCAAGAACAATAAAATTGATGACGATTTATTGCTTAAAATATCATGAAGGATCTATGGGAATAATCTCTAAGCAATTCTCAAACTGATTCTAAAAGAATATTAGGAATTAGGGCACCATGAATCATTTTGAGAGAAGCTTGATGTAGAAGATGAGGAAAACGGCTACCTACAAGCTTCTAGGATTTCTAAAAGGTATTCTATGCTTAACCACGTTTTAGAGACATCCCCACATCTTATTTATAGGTTTAGAAGCAATCCAAATTAGACTAGGATTGAAAACTGATTTTAAAAAGATTTGAAAGTAATTAGAATCAAATTAGGATTGCAAAACTGATTTTAAAAAATCTACCATCTTATTTATAGGTTTAGGAGACATAGAATCAGAGTAGGATTGAAAAAATAAAGTTTCGAAAAATCGCGATGGGTCGGGGTCCGGACCGTGGATTGCCGGGTCCGGACTCTGAAACGTTCCAGCTTTTCATTGTCCGGACCGCAGCTATCAGGGTCCGGACCCGCTCTGCGAAACAGCCTGATAGGCTTACGGGTTCCGGACCGCAGCTCCCAGGGTCCGGACCCCGTAGCATAAATTTTTTCGGTTCAATTTAAAAGTCATTAAAAACCTATTCTAATGTCTCGAAACACAGTATGTAAATCACCATTAACTATATTAAACATACCTGGGGGGCAGTGAGCTTCATAAATGAGTCTTCGAGCCTTTGAACTTGATGTCGTCTTCTTCGACCCTTCAAGACTCCGACTCACTTCACGAAATATGCCAATATAAAATCCGTAACATAGTAAAGTAGTTATTCTTATGAAAAGATACGTCTTTTCATTTGATGCAAAGATGTGTCTTTTCACGAAGAGATATGTTTCTTCACAAAGAGATGAATCTTTTGTGAAAGAATATGTCTTTTCACTATTTGTGAATGGACGTGTCCTTTTGTGAAAAGATATAAGTTTAAAAGTTGTGTCCTTTCATCGTAACCATTCATCTCCTATAAATAGGAGATGTATGAAGGCTTCAAGGTAACATAATCAATCCTTCCTCTTTCCTAATTTTCATATTGCTTCTTAAGGGAGAAGTTCTTGATGGAAAGTCTTCAAAAGTATTGTTTGCAGTCTTTCGACGGTCTTGTTGTATCCTGGAGGTGATTTGTTGGTAACTCGGCAGTATACAATTGAGTGAGGGCAAATATCACCTTAAAGAAAGTGAACTTACATGCCTTAAGACCATAATTTACTTGATCTCCATCCATATTCTCCAACAGATCTAAGGGTCAAAAAGTTGGAAACACCAACTCTCTTATGCTTCCGAAAGTATAGTATAGCTCTATCATATATATATAGAATTGGGCTGGAATACTATTAATAATATTTGGGCTTTTTTGCTATTAATTTTTTAACCCTTGGATGAAAAATTATAGGGTTAGGATAAGAGTGGTCCCCTAGAATTTAGTGGTGGTCCCTCTAGGATTGAGTGGGTGGTTGGTTGAATAGTATGATCTAAAAGATAGAATTGATTAAAGTGTAGATCTAACGGCTAAAAAATCGACAGCAAAAAAGCTCAAATACTATTAATAGTATTCCAGCTCAATATATATATATATATATATATATATATATATATATTGCTACTATTTGGATATTAGACCAACTCAAATATAAAAAACTATTATTTGGTAAATTTTATAGATTAAAATTAAAAAAAATTAATTTTTTTTAACTTTTCACTTAGTCGTAGGACTTACTTAGTCGTAGAACTTACAATCTAATTTATTGTTTGAGAGCCGGCCCGTGTTCAGTTCGTTTAATAAACAAACGAAAGTGAGCAGGCCCCAGCTCATGTGTTCGGTTCGTCGACAGCCCTACTCTCAACTAACATGGGTGGCCGGGTTCAGGAAATAATTTGCTTTCAGGTCCACTCGGTAATTAATTCCTGTCGAAAGATGACGTAACAGGTCCAGCCCATTAATTATACATCACAAAACGGTCGGTCCATCGTTCCTTCGTCTGGAAGGATCCATCCGTACTCCTCCCCTGCAGATCCTCCCACCCGAACTCCTCCATTCCCTCGTTCGCGATCCCCCAAACCCTCGTCCCTACGATCCCCATGGACGGCGACGGGGGCGGCGGCGGCGGAACCCTTTCGGAGATCTACCAGAGCGCACGTCGCCTCCTCCTCCGCGCAAGGGATGGGCTCGAGAGGCTCGAACGCCTCGAATCCTCCTCCTTCTCCTCCTCCTCCTCCTCCTCCTCGGCGTCGTCGTCCTCGCGCGCCCCCTCCTCGCTCGGGGTCGGCGCCGATCCGCCCGAGCTCGCCTTCGCCATCAAGAGGGATATCGCCCAGATCCGGTCACGCTGCGCCGAGATGGATCACCTCTGGCGATCCGTCGCCGCCAAGGGCCAGCGGGATCTCTGGAAGAGGTAACTGATCCGGAAACCCTAGCCATTTCAATCTTGATTAGGGTTTTGCTGCTATGCAGTGGGTGGATCTGGAGATTTATTTTTATTTTTATTTTTATTTTTAAAATTTAGACAGAATTGAATTGATGGGAAATTAGGGGATCGGGGGAATGTTATTATGATTTGAAGAATGGTTTGCTCGCGATTTGGTTTGATCTCAAGATTAGCGTTATCTAATTAATGTGCGTTTGCTGGTAACTCACCTCGTTCCTTCTTTCTTCGCCTATGCTTATTCCTTGTCGTACATCGACTTTATGTAGTCGTTGGCTCTTGATTGTGAGGAATGAGCCTGCGTCGAGCTGACGAATTTGCTGGGATCAAATTCTCAAATATGGGTAAAAGATGCAACTTGCCGAGATATTGCTGCTATATGTTTTATCCCTTTTTGTGCTGGTCAATATCATTTGGTTTTCTTTCATTTATTCAATTTGAAATTTTTACCCCAATTATACTAAATTTGTGGGTATCAGTGGTTGAAGAGACTGTTGTCTCTGATATTTTTATCAGTTATGTTGCTTATATTGTTCTAATTAAAGATGTATGCTTCGAGAAAAGTTCACTAGCATAATTAAGGTTCCGTGGAAGTTGATTTCTCTTACTTACGATTGTTTTCCTGGATTAGCCCTTTAAATATAATGATTTTATGCAGTCCTTGGTTCTTAGTTATGAGGAATTCATTGCGCAGAGTAAATTCGGATGGAATACATGAGAAAAATTGAAGGCTGGAGACGGAACATGGCTTTTTAGAATGGCTGAAATTACACGATTAGTCATGGTAGTTTGATCAAATTCTTCCGCTCATGCACATCAGCTTGTTGCACCTTTGTTGAGAACAAAGAAAATTTGAACCCTTTTTGCTTTTTTATCTTATCGTAATTCAAATGACTAGTCTCAAAAGAATGACAAATGAGAATCGGTGATCATTTATTCTGAGAAAAATTGTGTTGATTTTGAGATATATTCCTTGATTTATTAAAGCATTTGAAAATTTTAAGAGATAAAATTTAGTGTTCTGATCATGTGTGCATTGATTAGTGGTAGTGGCTGTGAGATATTTATTCAGTATTATGGCGCTGTATGACTCATGTCCGATCTTGTGGTACAATAAGTCATGTATAAGTGTTTTAACGTGTAACTACTGATGGTTCTTGCACATTTGAGATGTAGTGCATGCACTTTTGATATGTTATATGATCAATGTGCTAAGCTGCTCTATCATTATGGCCTATGGGTTATGAGTGCAGTTTGACTAATTTTTGCTCAAAGTAGGTTTTCTTCAACCAAATAGAGACAACCTTAAGGAGGCTTAAGTTGTGATTAGCAGGAAAAAAAAAAGTAAGAAAAAAAAGAAAGAAAAAAGGAGGCCTCTTTCCCTCTCTCTCTTTCTTACAAGGATTGTAGATTTGTAGGTTGCTGCACACTATTTAACTCATTTTCTTTACTTTGTAATTAGATATCCACAATACTGTTCATGCTCTTTGGCCAAGCATGTAACAAATTTTGAGGCTTTTGCCTTTTGCTATAAACCAATGCCTAAAAGCTAAAACAACTACCTACTGAACCAAGGATCCTAGCTAATCAAATAATATGTGCTCAACTTTGTTTATCTCCTTTTTCCTATATTTGGATTATCTTTATTAAGGCCATACTAACAATAGAGACAGGCATTCTTTATTATGGAAAATTATTTTGGGCTTGTCGACACAGTTATATTCTAATTGACAGCATCTATAGCCTGCTGTCCTCTCCTGAAAATCACAAAGTGCAAGCAGCCTGAATCTACATTATCTGTTACTAAGTCATAGCGTAAACTATTTTTTTATTTTGTGTTACATTCCTTACGCCTACTTTGTTCTCCCATTATCATGTTCCACCTTTTGACGAACTCAAAATTAAATGTGAAAATAGCATTCCTTCTTGGTAGACTTTCATATTGCATTAAACTGTACTTTGCTGGAGCTTATGGATTATTTCTCTTTTTTCCTGCCATACATATGTTGTACATATTGCCGTAGTCTTTACTATCTAAGCTCCCTTATCCCTAAATACGTAATGCAGAGCTAGAGCCTTTTTAGATGCTCTGACCAGAAACAGTAAAGAATTTATAATTCTTTACATATTATGACTAATCCTTTACATATTATATGTCATTACAGAAAACTGGAACAGCTAGCAGAAGAGGTTGACTCGCTGAAGGAGAGCCTTGACAAGCATTCAATGCGCCAACAAAAGCGAATGGTCGAAGCTAAAGAAAGGGCAGAGTTACTGGAAAGAGCAGTAAGAATTCCTTGATTTGGAATATAAAAAAGAAGTTTTAATATCAGTTAAATTTTTTTCCCCTGTATAGTTGTTGGTCCTCTATGAAATAGGGTAATATGGCTTGCTTTTTTAATGGAATATTAGAGGTTACATGTATGATTGATAGCAATGAATGGATTCAACATGGTTGTTGCAGAATGGGGACTCCTCTCACGTCCTGAGAATATTTGATGAGGAAGCACAGGCAATGCAATCAGCTCGAAACTCCTCCATAGTGCTCGAGGAAGCTTATGCCACTGGAGTGGCTATTCTATCGAAGTATGCCGACCAGAGGGACCGCTTGAAGGTAATTACTGATCACCTACTTGTATGAGACATTCTCAAAAAATGGCATCAGAGATCAGCATGAATTTAATTGACTTGAGCTTATCCGAGACCAAATATAATCAATTTGGAAGTTAGGTCCCATGCGGAAAAAATCGGGCCTGTTTGAATGCATTGATATCTTGTTTAGTGTGCTTCTTTCATTTCCTTTAGCTGGCATGTGGTGGTAATTGGTTGATGCGGTGTTGTACTAATGTCTACCACAGTATAATATAACCTACCTTTAAATGATTAATATGATAAATCACATAAAAGGTGGTACTTGCTATGTGGAAAAGGTGGAAGAATCCAAGATTTCATGATAGTTAAGAATGAAACTCGTTAGTGATCACAAAAAGGAGAAAAAAAAAAAAAAAAAAAAACACACCATACTAAACAAGATCGCAATTGGATAAACTTGTTGTGGCATCCAAATAGACCCAAGTGTTGAAATAAGTTTGAACGTCGAGTTCTCCTAGGCCTACTAGATGTTCTTTTCTTTATTGATAACTGATTTCTGTGTCTGCAGAGAGCACAAAGGAAAGCGTTGGACATCCTTAATACAGTGGGTCTGTCTAATTCTGTCTTAAAGCTTATTGAGAGGCGTCATCGTGTAGACAAATGGATTGCTTATGCCGGTATGATCATTACGATTGTGGTGGTATGCGCATTTTGGAGGTGGACGCATTGATTTTTTTGTTCTGTAATTATTAGTGTGATATCTGAGAGAACCAGCTAGTGTGATATCTGAGAGAACCAGCAAACAATTGTAACTGAGGATGGTACTCAGAATATTCATTTGAACTTTCCATTGGCCGATTGTTGAAGTTGTATCTTCGCAAAACTAGCCTTTATTTGTAGGCTTTCATCATTTTTTTTTTTTTTCGAAAAGGGTGACATTGTATATGTATGTGATCTTTTTCTTTCCCTTTTTTCCCTCCCTAGAGTAGGAATTGGATCGTAGACTTGCAACATGCTATTTGGGGCTTTGTTATTTGCACCGCATGTGCAAGTTGATTGAAGATGATGAGAATCATGTGATTGATTACATTTCGCAATGCATATTCTTCTGTTGCAGCAAAGCAAAACGCAAAAGGCTATTATCTATATTTGCAGCAAACCTTAGGTAGCATTTGGATCGGAGATAAGGGGGGGATAACCCCTTATCCCCCCCTTTATATCCAAACACACATTTTTTATTCGAGAATAGTAATTCTCGGGTATTTGGAATAAGCTGGTATAACTATTCGTACCTAAATTTTTATTTTCTATATATAAATACTCACTATTCTTCTTATTCTATATTATCTGTTCAAACGCTATTTTTCTTATCTCCGAGAATAATCCAATTTTTATCCAAACGCTATTTTTTTTATCCCCACACTTGTATCTATCCCTGGAATAGCTAGTTCTTGCTTATACCCGAACCAAACGAAGAGAATAGACAAGCGTGTAAGCAGCAGACTGAGGAAGATAGCAGATTTGTTGTTCTAAATGTTTAATCTTGTTTTTATTTTAGTCCGTGGTTCCACCGAATATTGGACATCAATTAGTCTCGCACGGACCTGTAACAACTGTAAAATAATAATAAAAAAAAAAATAGCGTTGACAACAACCGATGGGGAAGAAAAAAAAAGAAACCAAGAGAAATTTAAGAAAAATAGAACGGTAAGGGCATACTTAGGTAAGAATAGAAAAAAGAATACTTAGAATTTTCCAACGACACGTGAGGATTTGTGGTCGGGCCTCCGGCGAGCTTGGAAAGACTTCGATGACAGCTGAGCTCTTGCAAGGCGATCTACCTACTGAATAGGAAAGGCTCTGGAAAGAAGAGGAAGCATCGAGAGTGAGGAAGAAGGGCGAAGTGAACGAGGGGAAGAGGTAGAGACTGGGAGATTCAAGGCGTCTCGAGAAGCTTCGGCCTTCTTGAAGGTGACGGAAATGGATCAGCTATAACTCCCAAATCCGACCCGTTACGCTTCGAAAATGGCGGCCCGAGTCCAAACGATGGAAAGCCCGGTCCAAGTTAGAATAAGCCCAATAGTAAGCCATCCAGAAAATACCATTTACACTTTAGTCTCTTTATATAGGAAATTAAAATTTGATCCCTCAAGCACCCTATAAATAGTAACAGTTGCAACTGAAATACTAGAATAGATACAATTGCAAATTTCTTCCCGAACTCCCTCATCTTTTTCCTCCACCTCCCCTGAACCTCACTCTCTCTCTCTCTCTCTCTCTCTCTCTCTCTCTCTCTCTCTCTCTCTCTCCATTACTACGATCCCTCTGAGCTTCCATTGCTTCTACGTATTTGGAGGCTACGCATTTCTCAATTCAATCAAGAAATAGGGTCCGATCTTCATCGACGCCATTCGCACTCCAAAAATTCTCATCATCATGGCTTGCACCTTGGATCGAAACGTACCAAAGTGGTATTAGAGTAGCCACAATCTTAGGGGCATGGCGTATTCATCATCCAACAAGAAGCGATCACTAGAACAAGTAACCTTTCCACATAGTTTACAATTAACATGGCTGAATTGCATCAGCATAGATGTATTTGAATTCATGTGTGAGTGAGATGATCACATGGAACTGTTCCAATAATTGGATTTCAGGAATATCAAGTTAAAACCAAAGTGAATAAGTAAGAAATATCCACTATTAATCACAATTAAGAGAAAGGCTCAGAATAAGTTCACTTTTATAGCTGAAAGGAGTATAATGGCAGAAGGAACTAGGTTTAGGAGCTTAATGAGCACATCAGCTCCTTAAAAGAGAGGTTCCAACAATTAAACATAGATTACATCACAAGATTCGGGTTTAACTATACAGATAACAACGGTGAGGGAAATAGAGCAAAAGTACTATGAAGCCTTACAGACAGAAGCAATTAAGAGACATGATCAGATACTAAAGGATAATGCAAATAAGCATGATGAGTTACTGAAATTGTTAGCATTAAAACCTTCTCACCTCACACATGACCATAGTGGTCCAACTGCTGTGCCAGAGGGTAAGATTGCATGGTTAGGTAGATGTGGGGGCAGTAACCTCCTAAACAGAACAAAGAATTAAAAGGAAAAGGATTATTGCACAATTCCCCTAGATGGTTAGAAGTGGAGGGGGAAGAAGTGATACAACCAGGAAACACTAGAAATCAACAGCATCAACAACATTTCCCATACCCCAAATGAGATTTTCCAACTTTTAATAGGGAAGAACCGAGAGCTTGGCTAGAAAATTGTGAGCAATACTCTGATCTGGAACAGATTCCACAGTATCAATGGTTGATTATAGCTACCATGCATTTAATTTGAAGCAGGGATTCTTTATTAACAAATGAAGGATCACTTGCGAGGAGTTCACAGAAGCCTTATGCAAAAGGTTTGCCATAATAAGGGAAAGGTACTTAATCAGGGAATTTAATGACCTCAAACAATTGGAAACAGTGGACAGACACTCCCACTAGTTCCAAAATCCTCAAGAAATTTCGCATTCCTGGCCTCAACTATGTTGGATGGGTGATTTGGACAATAGAACCTGAATCCTTTGGAGTTTACCGTATAGCCAATGAAATATCCACTGACTGTTCGAGAGTCCAACTTCTTTATATGTGGATTATAAACCCTCACTTCAGCTGGACATCCCCATACATGCAAGTGATTTAAACTAGGTTTCCATCCTTTCCATAACTCAAAAGGAGTTTTGAAAACAGCCTTCGATGGAATCCTATTTAAAACATACACCGCTGTCTTTAGTGCTTCACTCCAAAGAGAAGATGGAAGACAAGAGCCACTAATCATGCTCCTTACCATGTCCATGAGCGTCCTATTCTTCCTTTCGGCAACACCATTTTGTTGGGGCGTGCCAGGCATCGTATACTGAGCAATGATTCCTTCACCTTCGAGGAATTGAGCAAATGAACCGGCCATCTGACCTTTATCCGTATGTCTTCCATAGTACTCACCCCCTCTGTCAGACCTAACAATCTTTATTTTCCTATCCAATTGTTTCTCTACCTCAACCTTACAAGCTTTGAAAGCATCGAGCGCTTCAGCTTTTTCAAATAAGAGATAGAGATACATGTATCTAGAATGATCATCAATAAATGAGATAAAATATCTCTGACCATTAAAGCAAGGAGTAGGAAAAGGTCCACAGATATCTGTATGTATGATCTCAAGAATTTCATAACTCCTTTTGGCACCTTTAGTGGTATTTGTGTTGGTATACTTTCCCTTTATGCATTCCACACAAGTACCAAAATCGGTAAAGTCAAGATCTTGTAAGATCTTTTCCTTCACCAATCTCTTTATTCTCTCTAAGAAGATATGAGCCAAACGTTTGTGCCATAAACAAGATGAGTTCTCTTTAAGAATGTTCCTTTTACACCAATATTAAAGTTATTCTCAAAAGATTGACTCAAATTAAATTTGTACAAATCATCTACCAAACAACCATCGCCAACAACGACATTATCGGAGAAGATAGTAAAAGATTCATTTTCAAATAAAAATTTGAAACCTTTATTTCTCAGTTTAATAGATACAGAAACTAAATTTCTAGAAAACGTAGGAACATAAAAAGTATCCTCAAGTTCAAGTACAAAATCAGTACTAAGTTCTA
Source organism: Puya raimondii (assembly GCA_016920855.1). NCBI lineage: Eukaryota > Viridiplantae > Streptophyta > Magnoliopsida > Poales > Bromeliaceae > Puya > Puya raimondii. Next base: position 47,914,375 of record JABWPP010000049.1, read on the forward strand.
AAATAAAATTTCCTATGCCTTTAACTTGAGATTCTTTTCCTTCTCCAGTAATTAAAATCTTTTCATTTGGCTTCAACATTTTTAGGTTGTGAAAACCCTGTATGGTATTTGAGATGTGTACAGTAGTACCAGAGTCAATCCACCATGTGTTTTTAGGAACATTAACTAAATGAGATTCATAACAAATATAGATAGTTTCAATACTTTTCTTTTCAAGCCAAACTTTATATTTCAAGCTGAAAAACTGCTCCTCTATGGCCTTTAGGTAATCCTTGGCTTTCTCACATTCCGGAATCGATCCCCTTATGTTTTTTGATACTCTAGACTTTATGAGTATCAAACTTAAGCGGTTGGATAGCTCCCACTTTTTTTGCGCGGATTCCTGCTGTGGAGTCATTGGCCCTACTATTTTAGGCGGTTGATCAACGCGCAGAGCCAAGTCTAAATCCATATAGCCCAAAGTAAAAGAAATACTTTCTATCCAATCAGAATAGTTGTCCCCAATAAGTAAAGGGATACGAGAAATATCATTAAGAAATGCAGTAGAGGAAAACGCTGCAAGTACAAAGAAAATATAAAACTTTATCACTTACTATAAGGCAATAATCTTTAAATTAGATAAATTCTACCTTCCTGTGGGCAGAGGCGCTACACGCATAGAATTTATCTACTTTAATAATAAGACTAGCGGAAAACTAATTTCTTAATAACAAGATTTCTGTACCTGTGGGCATAAGAAAACTCGATATCTAAAAATTCAATCCGCTATCCTATTCCAGTCAAAATTTAATAAATTATTCTTTATTTGACCGCAATAAATCGTCAAATCTTAATTCAATATCAGTAAATCTTTACATATTCTTCATTACCTATAGGATACTGTGGCTACTCCTAAGTATAATGAAAAATATAAATAACCTTATTTGACATTGAATGACTATTAAAATTGAATTAGAAATCCGTATGAATTTTCGAATTAACTTTAATTCAATACCATCTTATAAAAAATACCGTAAGTGATTATATACCATGACTAGGATGCTGTGGCTACTCCTAGACATAGTTAATTTCACCAATCCTTATATGATATTGAATGTCCGAAAATTCTATATTATTCTAAAACGCAGCGGAAATAAGATAAACAACCAGAGTAATTTTCTTAACAACCTTATGTGACTCAAAATCTATAAACTGTATGAAGTCTATGTACCCTACTCTAAATTTTTATGATCACCTCATGTGTGTTTAGAATAATAGCATAAAAATTATACCGAAAAATTAAACTAAACACACTAATTTATAATCATGAATAAATAAATTATGAGTAGCGCAAAAATCATAAATAACAAAAAACAAATGTCATATATGATTTATCTATATATAGACTTCTTCAAGAACGAGTCACGCTTCAAAGAAAATTATAAATCAAAACTTTATATATATATACATACCCTCTTTTCATTAAAATAAAGAAATCATTTTTTTTTTGATTTGACCGAAACCCCCACATGGGGTGACCTCTAGGCAGCCTAATGCGGCTGCGAGGGGCAAAGCCCAATGGGCTGCCACCTGCGGCTCCTTTTGGAGCCGCACTGTGCGGTCCTTTGTGGGTCCGCCTAGCACGGCCGCGGCCGCGACCACTGCCGCACAACCAACCTTGCAATGTCGTACGGCCCCTAATGGGTCGTATTATGTGGATTCTTGCGGGGTCCCACCTATCGCGGCCGGGACGGCAACCAATTGCACCGACGGCCGCGCGACGTCGTTCCTCCGAATGCCGATCTCGATTGAGACCGGCCGACGTCACGTTTAACGCAAACCAATCAAAAAATTTATTTATTTATTTATTTTTAATGAAAAAGAAGACAAACCAAAAATTCGAAAAAGAAACGAACATTCGGCAAAAGGCGTGACTCTGATACCACATGTTATAACTTTATCAGAAAATTAGGATCGTACCTTCTGCCATGATTTCGATTTCTTTACCGAAATTGTCGTCGACGATTCTCGCTTGTGGTTCGTCTTCGATCACAATCTGCAAAACAGCGGGACGTTTCGAGTCTAATTCTCTTATCTCCGGAGATGGAGCCATCACAGGTATTTGGATTAGGGTTAGACCGGGACTCCCGTATGATGTATTTATATACAACTTAATATAAGGATGTTAAATCACGTCCGTCCATCAAGGACGTGTCCTGATACATCCTAACCGTAAGATCTAATATATTTTTATAGATCGACTTAAATAGATTGACTGTATCTTTATAGATCGACTTGAATAAATCACGTAGGCCACATCCAACAATAAGGTCACAGCTCTATTATTATAATCCTCACATCACAAAAGAATACTTCATCTCCTGTTACTTAAATGGGTTGAAGGAGGAATTGATACCATTTATGGATATTGCTCACCATACTACATTGGAGGATGCATATCAACTTGCTAGATTACATGAGAGAGCAGTATCAGAATCAACAAAAGGAAAAAGGGCTATGTTAGGGTAATGCTAGGACAGAACCAGTCAGGATTTCATAATAAGGGTGTACCTGGTCACTTTGCTAAACCAACTAAAACTAATAGAATTTAGTACCAAGTGTTAGCAGAATTATTATACAAACCAGCATGAAGGTAATAGATAGTTGATGAAGCAAAGAAGTCTAGCAGTTTAGTGTTTTGAGTGTAGAGAGAAATAACCCTGGACACTCATGCCCTAATAAAACCCTGAATACATTACAGGCCACTGAGGAAGTTCTGGAGGTTTTTGATGAGGACTGTTTACAGCAAGAGTGCGATGCGACTGCAGAAGAAAGGGTAGAAGACAATAGCCCTTATGTGGAAGAAGAACAACAGGAAATGGGGGTACTAGTGCATGCCTTAAGTGGGGAAAAGCAACAAAACACCATCAAGATACAAGGGGAAGTAAAGAATAAAACCCTTTTAATTTTAATTGATACTAGAAGCACCCACAGCTTTATTGATTTACAAGTAGCCAAGGAGGTAAGGGCAAATGTGGACGCCGCCAAACCCCTAGGGATGTCAACTTGTCGGTTGGGGGCGGGTTTTTAGAAACCCGAACCCAAACCAGATTACCAAACCCAAAACCCCAACTCAAACTCGAATCGAACATATTTTAAAAATCCATATCCAAACCCGAACCTGACCAAAGATTCGAAACCCAAACCCGAACTTGAACCCGAAAAACTGAACCCGAAATAATTTTTTCTCTTTACCATATTTCAAAATATATTACATCAAATCTAAATTTTTAAATACAATTTCAAAAATAACATCATCCATATATATATATATATATATATATATATATAGAGTCCGGCTACTATAATCTTATGAGTATAGTCCCCTTTATACTCATAAGTTTTCGGTTGTTAGATCCCCTTTGACCATTTTCATCCATTAGATCATATTGTTCAACCAACCATCCACTCAACCCTAGGGGACCACTATTATCCTAAGCGGGAACCACTATCATCCTCACCGCACATCCCTTCATCAAACGGTCGAAAACTTATGAGTACAAAGGGGTCTATACTCATAAGAGTATAGTAGCCCTACTCTCTCTCTCTCTCTCTCTCTCTATATATATATACATATATATATGTATATATATATATACATATATATATGTATATATATATATATATATATATATATATATATATATATATATATATATATATATATATATTATATAATGTAAAATCAATTCGTGTTAGGATCGGGTTCGGTTTTGGATTAGGTACAGACAAAATCCGTAGCCGAATCCAAATCCATCAAGATTTCCCTTTTTGTATCTATATCCAAAACTATATGTCACGCCCCGGGCTAGCCTAGATGTGGAAAACGGGTCAATTTTTTTTTTTTTGAAAGCCTAGCCCGCGCAGTGAACAGACCCGCCACAAATACAGGCACCTCTGTCTATACGGACAGAGTCTCCCCTGTATTTGCACGGCGTACCAACATCATACAACAGGATCACAATCACACTTGCATTCACAATAATCCACAAGATACAACATAGAATACATTTGCATTCAGCTATCCCTACATGCCTCTAAGCACTCCTTAAGCGAAGGATGATGCAATGCACAGTACAACAAACATCCTATCAAAATTGCTTTCCACTCGAAAGCTTTGTTTTCAAATTCTAATAAGCATTAAATCAAAATCACGAAAAACCTTTTAAAACTGTTCCAACATGGAACTTCATTTTGAAATCCAGCTACCACGAAGGGTAGACACCCACACGAAGAAATACAAGTCCATACTGATAATCCAAGTTAAATCCAACTTATGCAAAGCAAGAAAACATCATCCATGTATAAAGGGGGAAATCATTATTTCATACAATTCATCATTATTCAAGCATAATCCATGATCATCTAACTGAACCATTTTTGTATCTCACTACTAATGCAGATAAGGAAAACATAACCATGGTGATGACCGCTAATGCAGTCTAGCTAGATCGTCCTCGCGTCGAAACCACGAACTGAACTCCCCACCTGAGCTACCTGAAAAATGGTGGTGGGGGGATGAGAACATGTAAACATGTCTCTCCCTCCCAGTGGGTACCGCAAGCCGACGAAGGCCGGGCACACACTGGTAGACAGAAAACTGAAAGGAAGATAATACAGTAGCAATGCAAGTAAGTAGAGAACGAAACAGATATACTACTGCTACTGTAAATGTAATGCATCAACAAATGAATACAACGAATATACCCAATCTAAACATGCCAGTCCGCAGACCTCAGGCCCATGCCACTCCTACTCTGCCAGCATATAAGTGCCCCACTGAGCTCACGGGTCGAACGTACGACCACTTTTTCGAAAAAGAACACCCTCTTGCGGGGATCAACCGCTGGTGTTCGCGAAATGCGCAAGAGTAATGGCGATCAATGCAAGTATGACCAATAACTGTTGGCAACTAGCCAAATAATCCACCCCTCCGGGTATACCGACCGTATAGGTCATCAGACAACCGTGTCAAGAAACCGACCAAGAAGGTCACGAGAACATCAACTCAGATGCAAATATAATCATATCTACTCTACTGCTAGAACAAGTAAGGAATGCAAGTAGAGATCACAAGGTGCCGGCTCAACTCATCACATATACTCATATAAGGAAACGAAAAGGAAAGGGTAGAAGGAACGTCACCGAGCATGCACCACTAGACCAACTTCGGATCGAAGTACCCACCTGTAATTATCGCGTCGGAATCCGAAACGCGCTGCAAATCAACTGGACCTACGATAGGTCCACCGAGTCAGGGACAAATCACAAATGACTCAAACAAGACACAAACACACAACCCACAAATCCCGAGACTCGGTTTCCCAAAACCGATCTCCGTAAATCGCCGAAAGTCCCGAAATCGCACCGGGATGTCCCCGGGACCCACTAACAGTTCCTAAAGGCACCGACTCACTCAATGAGTCGACCGCTGACTCGGAACACAGCCATTTGTATGTTCCGACAGCGAACATAAGCTCGAACATCATATTAATTAGTATCGGACCATCGTTCCGATCCGGGTTCCCGGAAGTGACGATTTCGACACCGGAACCCACCGCCGCTCACCGGGCATCTCCGAATACACGAGACGGCCGAGACAACCAGCCAACAAGGCTCAGCGGCAGCCCACAAGTCACACACATTGCATCGGAAATTTCCTAGCCAAAAACCACGTTTTGCCGACGGATTTCGTCGGGAAACGCACAAGAAATAGATCTTCGATTTCCGCGAAAGACAACGGACCTTGGACAATCAGTCCAGAGATCACACACAGTCTACACCTACTGCCCACAGGACCCACGCGGTGCACAATTGCATAAAAGCCCTCAACCTTCCATAAAATCACATTATTTTATGTGATTTATCGGACACTATGGGTCGTTACGACAAACTGAGGGTCTTCGGGGTTAGCCGAGACACGCACCGATAGGTCTCGACGTGCCGAAGGCCGTGCTCATGATTCAGAGCACAATCGGGCACTGTGGAGCGCGCGGGTGCGACGCGAACATCAGCGAACTATGCGTACTGTATGATGATCGCACTTATTTCGCAGATCCGGGAGGCGCTGACCACAATGGAGGTGAGCATCGCGTTCGGCACTGACCGACGATCGCCGTGCTCACCTCCAGAGGCATCGGAACAGCCCCCGGGTCACCGGAATATTAATCCGAACCTAAAATAGTGTGCAGACTGCATTCAACAAGGCTTACCGGGCAGGGGAAGCTAGGGCACGGCCGGCGGCGGTTCTCCAGCGGACTCACCGGCGGCAGGGGGTTGCTGCCGATCAGGGGATGTCGGCGCGTGCGGTGGCCGACGGCGGGAGGCGGCCAGAGGCGGCGGCGGTGATGCCCTAGCTCGGTTCTCTTCTAGGCCGAGCCTTCGTCTCCCGGCGATCGGCAGCTCCGGCGGCGGTCCCGTCGGCAGACGACGTATGCGGGAGGGCCAAGGAGGTCGGCGCTCCGGTTAGTCGACGACGGAGGGCGGCGGTGGCGGCGCTAGCACAAACCGAGCCCGCACGGTTTAGGGCTCGGGTTCCAGAGGTCCAGCGGCCACGGCGGCGGCCGGGGTACTCCGAGGCGGCGGCGGCGGGTTGCCTGAGGCCCGAGGAGAGTGGTCCAACAGTTCTTGGACGGCGGCGACGCGGGGAGAGGAAACCCACGCAGATCCGGCCATATTGCAAGACTGGGTGCAGTCTGCTCACAGAGGTCGCGGCGGCGCGCAGGGACGGCGACGGCGGCCGGGGAGGATCGCCGGAGGGTTAGGGGCGCCGCAGAGAGAGAACCCTCGGGTTAGGGTTGCTCAGGTTGGTCCCCACAGAGGAAGAAAGAGAGATGGAGGGTGGTGTGATGCGAGGAAGGGTGGTGATGCCGGGGTTGCACCCTCTGCCGGCCGGGAACAAGGTCGCCGGCGGCGGCAGCCGCGCGCAGAGGGAGGAGCAGGAGGTGGGGGTGTCGGCTGGGGTGGCTGTGGAGGGAGGAAGTGGCTTAGGGTTAGGGTTTGTGTAGAGAAAACCCTAAGACCACCTATATACTAGTTGGTAATTTTGCAACATAGCCCATCAAAGTTAACATTTATCAGTTAAGTCCCTCACAGCGCGTGTATTTTGCGCATAGGTACCTCCCATTCCAATTTCGTGCAATTTGGTACATAAAATATCGGCAATTTTCTTAAAATACCAACAATGACCTTTTGACCCTTTCTCGGAAAATGCGTTATATCTTGAGATCCGTCCGTCGGATTTTCAAACGGATTTCGCCAGCGCGATCAGCACTGCCGAAATATCGAACTCACGATTTTGTTTTGTTCGATTAGGTTGTCGATTCGCGACGAACTCATCCTCTTTCCGATTCATCTATACATCAATTGCTTAACGGTCGATAATCGCTTTTAAATCCTCTCGATTAGCGCACTCGCGACCAAAGTCCATCGTCACCAACTTTATTTCACACGATAGGTCCCTATCCGAGGGTTCACACGCAAAGCGGAGCTTCGGTAAGCTTTGCATAGCCAACACAATGAAGAATAAAAGTCCATTTTTCAACAAGGTCCAGTTTTCTCGAAAACCGTGCATCAAATCCAAAATCTGTTAGTGCCATCGAGTCCAGAAAAGTTGGATAGTTGAAAACGAGCTATTGGACCACTATGAACGGAGTCCGATACATTCCAGAGGCCACCTCTATTATTTGGCCTTACCGGAAAACCAGAGTTACTATTCACTTAAGTGAATATTCAAAATCGCGTAACTCTTTGATTTTAAATCATTTTCTCCCGAAACTTGACGAGTGATTATGTAATTAAAATACACACAAAAACATCGTCAACGGAGAGTTAAATTAGGTAGTAAAAATCTCAGTCCTTACACTATATCTGTTTAGCATCAAGTAAATCCGTCCCATTCGGATTCGTATTCGGATTCGGATTCAAATAAAATTTCAAGTATCTGTACCCATTGACATCCCTACACATCCCTCATTGTGACTATAGCTAATGGTCAGAAGGTGTTAAGTAAGCTCAAATGCCTAGAGTTTACATAAACATGCAGGGGCAGTAGTTTAAAAAAGATTTACGGGTCATAAGATTGGAAGGTTCTACTGTAGTTTTGGGAATTGATTGGCTGAGATCTTATGGTAAAGTGGTGTTTGATTTCAACCAAAATTCAGTGACAATACGCAAGGATGGAATGAACTTGGTTCTAAAAGGAATTAAAGAAGAAGCTAAACTCAAGATCATCACTACAGCTCAATGTTATCAAGAAGTAATTAGTGGAGCATGTTGCCTTATTAACTACTGTGAAGCATTGAATGCAAATAAGGAGGATCAAGAGAAACCTACTTGGATGCAATAGCTAATCGATCAATACCCAAAGGTGTTTTAGGAACTTAAAGAGCTACAAAGGAGATGAGCTGTATAAAAGAGTTCTAACAGATTTAATTCTACAGCCAGATTCACATGAACACTACACATTTGTATAGGGAGCACTCATGTATAAAAAGAGATTGTGTGTAGGAAGGATTGGGCCCTTAAGACAATAGATCCTCACACAGTTCCATGATTCGACTTTAGGATGGCATTTTTTAAATACTTCCAATCTTTCAGAGGCTAGAACAGCACTTCTATTGGTCGGGAATGAAAAAGAGTGTAGAAGCATTTGTTAAAAAAAAAAGTGTATTATGTGCGCAGGATAAACCTAAGACTCAATCGTATGCAAGGACACTACAACCTCTACCTATCCCCAAACAGGTTTAGGAAGATATTAGCTTGGATTTTATAGATTCATTACCTAAATCGGAAGGAAAGGATGCCATTTTGGTTGTGATAGATCGGTTAACTAAATATGCCACTTTATATCACTACGACACCCCCACACTACTAAGGAAGTGGCTAAGGAATTCTTGGATACCATATATAGACTGCATGGGTGCCCGAAAAGGATAGTTTCTAACTAGGAAAGGGTGTTCACAAGCCAGTTTTGGACGGAACTATTCCAGCTCTTAGGTACAAAATTACACGTGAGTACACCATATCATTTGCAAACAGATGGTCAAGTAGAAAGGCTCAACCGATGCTTGGAAACCTATCTGTGTTGCATGTGCTTTCAATATTTGAAAAAATAGAACTAGTGGTTAGCTCATGCAGAATGGTGGTACAACACTACTTACCACTCATCCCTAGGTATGTCCCTTATGAAACTTTATATGGGCATCCCCTTCCTACTCATCTGGTGGCTGCTGCTGAGACAGCTACCTCACAGTAAGTATAGGAATGGATACTGAGCGAGAAAGTTCAACTCATGTCTTGAGAGACAGGCTACAAATGGCTCAAAATTGAATGAAGCAACAAGATGACAGACACGGAAGAGAAAAGGAGTATGAGGTTGGAGATTGGGTCTACCTTAAACTACAACCCTATTGGCAAATGACAATAGTAGCATGGAAGAGTTCTAAGCTTGCCGCCAAATATTATGGACCCTTTGAGCAAGTTTTAAAGTGCCATGGCATGGGGGCGTGCCGCTGTCTGCCTGGCACGGTACGGCACCGGCACGCTTGCGTGCCGACACATGGTACGCTTGCGTGCCGATGGATACGCATGACCTCCTACTGGTACGCTTTGGCATAGACTTATAGTATTATTTTGAAAGATTTAATTAAATAATTATGAATATTTGCTATGTATAGCTTACTATACTCATCAATTAACATACTTGTAAGCTTTTTTGTATGTAAAGTACAACTATACCTGATGCAGGATAGAAATTTTTACAGGTTAGAATTTTTAAACTGCAAAAATTTCTTTCTTTCTTTCTTTTGACCATATTGCAATCTTTCTTTTGTAAAATACAAAAAAGTTATTTTTAAAATTATTTTTAGAAGTATTTGAAAATTTTATTTTTTAATTAATGTTTTCAAAAATTTAGTAGATCTATCAAAAAAATTAAGCAATAAATTATATGACAAATAAATTAAATAAATTTAAGTATCAATTGATTTAATTTAGCTTTTAATTTTATCAGCATTTTCAATCTTGTAGCGCAAAAATAAAATTTTATGTTTGATGTGCCCCTAATTCGCCAAGAGTTTCGCGGTGCGACAAATTTTGAAAAAAATAATTTGTGAAGGAGGCACGGGGCGACACTTTGATCCTTGCCTTTGAGATCATTGCACAAATAGAACACGTAGCATACAAATTACACTTACCTGAGGAGGCAAAGATTCACCCAATGTTTCATGTTTCCTTGCTCGAACCCTGCCCTACCTCAATGACTCAAGTGTCACCAACTCTGCCTCTGACGGGAGAGGATGGGCAACTCTTGGCAGAACCGGAGTAGGTCCTCGACAAACGTGTAGTACCCCTGGGGCCTAACTGACGAAATGACTGTAGTATCCTAGACTGTTCGACACTTCTAGAGAGGGTCGGGACAAGTCGGAGTCGTTTTTGCGCAAAATAGACGCGAAAACGAACTCGGAGCACCGAAATAAGTCAAAACTGAAGCTTTGGACGTTTGGAACATTAGGGCGCCCGGAAGTTAGGTTTTGGGCGCCCAGATGTTGAGTGCTTGTTCTTTGAATCGCTAAGTCATTTCGGATCCAGTGTTAGGGCGCCCGGAAAGTGAGTCCGAAAGTTTACCTCGTGAATATCGATCCTCTTGACACGTGTGAAGTGGTAGGTGAGTTCCGCCGGACCACGTTAGGGTACACCAGACCGCGAGGCAGAGAGTCCGAAGTGCTGGTCGAGTGCAGGCTGGAAGAACTGGGGGCCCACTTCTTGGGTTTCGGGCGCCCGAATGTTAGTTTTTCAGCTTGGGACAGGTTAGCAGCATTTTTATTCTTGAGGCTCATTGTACCCTATCCCTATATTTATAAAAGTTTGGGGACGAGCCCCTGAGGCTTTTTCTCCCCTCCTTCACAGTGAACCCTGAATTATTGCTTGGAACCCCTCCAATTCCTCCAAATTTCCATCTTTTTCCATTGAAGGCTTTGGATTCCTACAGAATAGCAGCGTCGACCTGTGGCGTTTCTGCTCGTGTGCAGTGTAGAAGTGTCCAAATCCCACGAAACTTAGTTTGTTGGATTGTGGACTCGTAGAGGAAGGCGTGAGATCCTTCCAATCACATTTTGGATAGGTATGTATGCTGCAGTTACTATTTTACTGGACCCCTTATGTTCTTGAACTGAAATTTGGGTTTTCCTTTGATCTTTGTTGGGCTTATTTATTTAAAAGTGATTTAAAACTTTTATTTGTGCCTTTGGGCTTCCTGGGCAGCCCAATACTTAATGGGCCTTGCTGGGAGCCCGTGCCCAAGTCTCCTCATGTGAGAAGTTTAGTCCCACATTGGAAACCAATGTGGTGTTGATGCACTTTATATACTCTCTCCTTCTCAAGTTATTTACTTGGGAGGAAATGAGAGTTATGCTCTCGACTAAACACGAGCACGAGCCGAGCCGAGCCGGGCCGGGCCGGGCGGCGCGCGTGAACCCGGTTCACTTTTATTTTATGTTTTAGCTTGCCTCGGGAAGGGATGAAATCCCTTACCAGATATTACCTCGAGAATGGATGAAATCCCTTGCATTGGGAAGTGGCTTACCTCAAGAAGGGATGGAATCCCTTGCATTGGGAAGGATCCAACAGGATCTTGACCATCTCGGGAAGGACCAACAGCTCTTCCAAGAATTGAGCTGTTGGAGCATACTTGGTCCTCATCTATATATAGATGAGGAGAGGTACACTTATCACACATACTCAGCCTCTCTCTCTCCTCTCTTTTCCCTACCGAGCTTTGAGTTTTTACACTGAACTTTACATTCTTTATTCTTTATTTCCTGATTTTGCTGGATCTCCTAAAGTCTGTTGGGTTCGTGTTGCGCCACCCTGACGGGATGGACGGTGGTCGTTGTATCGCTAGGAGTGATTGCCGGAAGCCTCGCACGTGAAGGGGCAATCTCGCTTCTAGGATAGTGCACTCGCATGCCTCGACTCACATGCCTCATTTGTTCTCTACATCTCTATAGTGTTATTAAACTCTTGCTTGCGGTTTTCCAAAACTGAAGTTTAATTATTTTTGTTTGAAATTGTTTAAAAGGATATTTACTAAAAGTTTTAGAAAGGAATTTTTTTGACAACAATCTTATGGATCCAAATCACTTTGGAGCTGGATTTTTGAAGTGATGATTAGTTTTCCCTCATCCCTTGCTGGTTTGGAGGTTCTTTCCACCTGATTTGAGAATTCAAAGGTGAGTACTAGCTCAGATTTTGAGAATTTAGCTTAAGTGCTGAAATTGTGGATCATTGATGGATTTCTTGGATTTTTTAATCCAGATTTTTGTTAGAAGCTTTGGAGAAGTTTTGGATTGTTCCATCACTGTATTTGGGAGGGATGTGACCCTTTTTCCTAGGCTAGACTTGTTGGAATTCCATGAATTAGGCTTGAGGGGCTGTTTACTTAAGTTGCTGGAACTTATGGATGCAGTTTTGGAGGGTCCAAAAGTTGGGTCCGAATCAGTGCAAAGGCTTTTTGGAGATCGATTCAAACTGTAGCACACTGAATTTCAGTGCATCGTACCGAACTTCTGCAAATTGTAGAGTTCCGGTGGAAAAATGGCATGAGAGGCTATATGTGAGGCTTCGGCCAAGTTTGGGACTTGTGTGAAGAGTTTTCGGCGCAAGCGAGGTGCGAAAACGGACTTCGAAAAGTTAAAACTGCTAAACTTGTGAAGTCTGCACTGGATTCCGGTATGTGGATCTCCATACCGGTACTGAAGTGAATAGTACCGGTATGTGCATAAGGAATACCGGAATGCCGTGGTTGAACCGAAAACCCAGCTCTCGGGTTTTGCGGAATTCTCCGGGAAATACCGGAATGTCGCTGTATACCGGTATGTGAAAGAGGATACCGGTACGCGATGGCCGAAACAGTAAATCCAGCTCTCGGGATTCTGCGGGATTTCTGAGGTATACCGGTATGCATATGCGCATACCGGTATACAATGCCCAGTTTTGGCTGGTTGAGAGTGTTAAGTGTGGAGAGGGGCATTTTGGTCTTTTCACACTCGAGGAGGTGTTTGAAAGGCAGGGAACACCCCCCTTTCTCAGTCATCTTCTTCTCCACTTCTCCTCTTCATCTTCTCCACTTTCTCTCTCTAGAGATTTCTCCAAAGCTTGGAGAAGTGGTGGATTGGAGCTTGGAAAAGGCTTCCAAAGGAGAAAGGAAGCTTCTTGGTGCAAGAAGGAGCTTGGGGATTTCGTGATTAAGGTTAGTACCTCACGTTTTGGGTTCAAATCTTGGATTTAATCCTTTGAAATGAGGTTTTTGGGAACCCTTGACAATCTAAAGCACAAAATGTGAGAGATTGGCCATGAAATCTAGGGTTTGGCTTGCATGCATGCAAACCCTAGGTAGAATGAGGGTTTTTGCAATGAGAGGTTCTAAAAATATTTGGACCTTCGATAATTGCAATTGAGGCCTAGGAAATCATGTTAGAACACTTGATTTCACATGTTGAGTTGAATTTAGGGTTCGTAATGAGTAACGAACCGTTTTCTTGTAGAAGCTTGGGTTGAAGCAAGAACTCAAAGCTTGGACACTTAGGAGCTTGAAGAACACAAGGATTTGAAAGCTCTTGAGGTGGGTTTGTGTTTACCGAATGATTAGGTCACTTCCATGTCTAGGGTAAATATCAATTTAAAGATAAAATGGTATGTGTTGTGAACCCTAGAATTTGCATGTTGGCAAAAGTAAAAATCATGATAGGTTGAACAATGAGATCCTATTGCATGATGTATATTTCAAGTATAATTCAAATATTAATACTTGTTGCATGGTTGCATGTATGGTTAAACCTAGTGTTATTGAACATAGGTTGGACATGTGAGATTGAAACCTAGTGTTATTGAACATAGGTTGGGACATGTGAGATTGAAACCTAGTGTTATTGAACATAGGTTGGGACATGTGAGGATTAAACCTAGTGTTATTGAACATAGGTTGGAACATGTGAGATTGAAACCTAGTGTCATTGAACATAGGTTTGACATGAGATTGGAACCTAGAGTCATGGAACCTAGGTTGATAATGAGAAAGTAAGCCTAGTGTTGTTGAACATAGGCGAGACTTAGTGACTTGAACCTAAGGTCATGAGACTTAGGTTGGCAAGTGAAAAACGTGAACAACGGGATGTGCGACGATTTTGCTATCCCGGGTAGGCGACGATTTCGCTACCATGCCATGTAATGGCGGTGTTGAGCGGGATGTGCGACGATTTTGCTCCCGGGTAGGCGACGACTTCGCTACCATGCCACAAGTTGGCGGTACCGACACGGGATGAGCGACGAGTTTGCTATCCCGGGTAGGCGACGATTTCGCTACCTCGCCTTGAGTTGGCGGTGTCGAGAGGGGGGATGTGCGACGAGGTTGCTATCCCGGATATGCGACGAGTTCGCTATCCATGCCATGTAATGGCGGTGTTGAGACGGGGTAGGCGACGATTTTTCTATCCCGAGTATGCGACGAGTTCGCTACTCGAACTAGGAGGTGACGAGTTCACTCCTCGAATGTTGGAATAATTATGGTGAGACGGCGATTCCGAAACCATAAGTAAATGACAAGTAAATGAACTTAGTCATTGTGAGACATAGGATGAACCTAGGAGAGAATGATAAATTATATTTCATTTGGTTGCATCCTTTATGTTTATTTACAAGCATGTAAATAATTGTTGCATAGTTATATGTGATCTAACTTATGCATATGGTGTTTCTTTGGACCTGGTGGGTCGAGCTTCTCTCTTGGGTGGCCTTACCCACTGGGAACTATGTTTATAGTTCTCACCCCACATTTTCCAGGTCCTTCCGCGAGTGAGGCGGCGGAGCGAGGCAAGGATTTAGCTCTCTAGATAGCGGCCCTTCCATTTTGGTGACACATAGAGTGTACCCCTAGTTTTGGACTACGACAGCATAGGGGATTTTCATTATACGTATGAATGTTGTATATTCCATAGTTTTGGAACATGATGTATGGAATGAAAAGAAAAATTTGGGCATATATAAATGTGCAATGTGATGTAATAGAAGTAGAACTTCTTTATGTTGATGCTTTCCTTGTGCAACTCTTGTACTCCGTTCCTAGTTGGAACCTCGTGGATAAGCTTGTGTTGTGACGCCTTGGGCGGGTAGAAGAGGTTCTATCCGTTCGGCGGGTCTGGGGCATGCGCCCGTGCAGTTATACTTTCCACCTAGTCGGTGTTAAAGGGCCGGCGGGGCGTGACACAAACTCCGTTTTGGCTTAAATTTGGTGGGTTTGTTCTTGAGCCCCTGCTGGTGAGTTGGGTAAATTTTCACTGCATTTGGACTTAGGATTTGAATTTTATCGCATGTTGAATTCCTATTGGTCGTGCTGCCAGGCTGCAGTTCTGGGCTGATGTTCTGGGCGCCCAGAACTTGAGCCGGGGGATCCGAATCCTGGTTTTGCTGGTTTGAGCCCAATTTCAGCTGGTTCTATTTGGAGGCCTTCCACTCGACTCCTAACCTTTGTTGGATAGCTTTTGAGGTGGGTTAATGTTACCGAAATCGTCGGATTTCCTCCTAAGTTGTAGAGAGTGCAGCATGTTGTTTTATTATCTGATTTTTCGTGTTAGTAGCTCGAATTCATGAATTTGCATGTGATTATATGAAATCTGAATTTGGAGCATAAATTAATGATTTATAAACATGATTTACATGCTGAACTGGGAATTGACTTAGGAGAAAACTCGTGAACCTACAACCGTCACTGTTTGAAACTATTATCAGATTTAGCTCTAGGAGCCGTTTCTGTTCTTGTATCACCGCTGTTAGTACGAGGTGGATACTTAGATTGTTGTAGGACGAGTTTACGCTCGTGCTGAGATGCCGGGCTTATTTTTATAGCAGAGTTAGACTGTTTTGTATTGCCAGGTGCCGTCGGGATTGACGGTGGACCCAGATTTTTGTTTTAGTATCAGTTTGTGCCGAGAGCACGTGAGCTTGGAGTCTTTGACCCATTTGACCCCTTTCCATTTGATTATAGCCTGCCGGAGCCTGATTGTGCTTGACAGAGATACGCTTACTAACTCGGTTGGGTAGCTCCCCCTAGTGCCGCTCCGGAGTGAGGCCTCTCATGCGTTGATGTCGTTGCAGATTAGTTGGATATGATACTTGGACCGGCTACCTTTTTGGTAGTGTGCGGTGTGGCTAGGCTGTTGGCTGGACGAGCCTTTTTGGGCGGTTTCGTTAGAATGGGTCAGGGGTGACTATTCACTTTGGTGATGCATACTTGAGAGTTTGACTTGGATAGTGGTAGGGTAGTGGCATTACAGCTGTAGAGTTTATTCCAGCTTACTTTATTATTTCTTTACCTACCAGCTATACCGTTGTCTCGTAGACTTAGTGGGTGGACCGTTGAGGTCGGTAGCGGTACCCACTGAGGACTACTTCTTTTGATAGTAGTTCTCACACCCATTGTTGCCACCTTTTCTTGCAGAGCCTTCGTCTGTTGCGGCTGCTGCTCCTGTTCCTGCGGATCGAGGTAAGGGAGTCGCGAGCTAGATCCCTACCATTCTCAGTTTTTCCTAGAGGAGGACCCTACTGGAGATAGTTTCTTTTGAGTATGCCATGTACATATAGTGTGGACTGGTTGTTCCTGTGAGAGGTGAACTTGTACCTATTTTTTGGCTTTGGAGGAACTGTTGTATTTTGGATCCTATATGTACAGGTGGCTTTTGTCCTGTTAGTATGATCTTATTTCAGCTCTATATCTCTTGTAGTTGCTTGTATGCTTTGTTTACAGGTTAGCTATCGCTTCGTATACATAAAAAATTCTATGTATACGACGGATCTGTTGGCGAGCCCGGGGAAACGAGTAATCCGGGGCGTGACAAAACGCATGGTGCGAAGAAACAACAGTGTAGCAACATAAGTATTGATCAGATGGAGTAAACTTCTAGCGAAACAAGCTATTTGGGAAGACTACGGGTCACTCAAGCGTCAATTTCCAAATTTTGATCCTTGAGGGCAAGGATCTGCTTAAGGGGAAGGGTTTGTAGCAACTATATAAAAAATAAGCAGCGATGAGAACAACGGATGGAGAAAGAAAAGATTAAAAAACCAAGAGAAAACTAAGAAGAATAGAAAGGTAAGGGAATACTTAGCTTTTTACAACACCATGGGTGAGGATTTGTGGTCGGGCCTCTGGCGAGCTTGGAAAGGGGACTTCGACGACGACTGAGCTCTAGCAAGGCGATCTACCTTCTAAATTGGGAAGGCTCTGGAAGGAAGAGAAAGCATCAAGAGAAAGAAAGAAGGGCGGAGCAAACGAGGAAGAGGCAGAGATCAACTGAGAGATTCGAGGCATCTCGAAAAGCTTCGTCTTTCTTGAAGATTGTCAGAAATGGATCGGGAACGACTCCCAAATCCGACCCTTTACGATCCGAAAATGGCGGCCCATATCTTAGTGATGGGAAAGCCCACTCCAAGTTGAATTAAGCCCAATAATAATCCACCCAGGAAATGTCATCTTACAATTTAGTCTCTACTCTATAGTAAATTACAATTTGGTCCCTCAAACACCTTATATATAGTAACAGTTTTAATTGAAATATCAGAATAGATACAATTGTGAATTTCTCGCTAAACTCCCTCATCTTCTTCCTCCCTCCCCCTAAATCTCTCTCTCTCCCCCTTTCTCTCTCTCTCTCTCTCTCTCCCTTTCTCTCTCTTTCTTTTTCTTTCTCTCTCCATTACTACGATCTCTTTGAGCTTCCGTAGCTCCTATGTCTTCGGAGGCTAAGCATTTCTTGATTCGATCAAGAAACAAGGTCCAATCTTCATCGATACCATCCGCATTCAGAAAATTCTCATCATTGTGGGTTGCACATCAGACCGGAACATAATAGGACCATATCAATTTAGCCCCTTTTTTCTAAATTTTTTCAGTAATCCTCAATTCAGCCCAGCAGGTGGAACTCGACAATTTTTCACATTCCACACAAGTGACAACCACCGTCGAGCTTAGGTCGTCATATTTCGTCGATGAACGCTACTATGTCAAGCAGATGCTAAACAACATCTAATCAAAAGCTCTTCACTTTACAAACAAATGCAAAAATAATTTTTTGTTAAAACATCATTTCAATATAAAATAAGCCTGGTACCTCCGATTACCATTTCATGTCTCACATAGTATTTTGGCATCTGTTGTCACACCCCGCACCCACAACGGAAGCATCACTGGGCATGCGCACAGACCCACCATTCAGTTTTCCTTGCCCGTCCAAGGCGTCACAATCTATATAATACACATAGATTGCATAAGGGAAGTAATATTTAAACATAAATGCAATATTACACCATTCATCTTGTTTATATTTCCAAAATACAAGCCAAAATTTTTCTTTACATGTTTCGTTACACTTTACATTTTCCAAAATAGTAAACTCTAACACGGGTACATGACTTCACTACATCCAAAAGATAGGAAGGTTCTCTATCTATTGTGCCACGTCCTTTCCTCGCTCAGCTGCATCTACCACTGAAGACCTACAAAAGTAGGGGTGAGAAATATAAACAAAGTTTCCAGTGGGTACAACTGCCCAAGGAGAAAACTCGACCCACCAGGTCCAAGGGAGGGACGATAAGCATGATATATAACCGGTAATCAATTAAAGCATATATATATATATACATCTACTATATGTAAAGGAAAGCGACTATGCTTATGCCTCAACTAATAGGATAATGAAATCTACACTTGATAATTCAACTCATGTTTTGTTCACTATTTTCATTACCTGGCTCTAGTTATATGTTTCCATTTAACCATTGGCGGCCAAATCGTCGCACAAGCCCATGCCCTTTAATAGGTGGCGGAATCATTGCATGCACCTTGGCACATAAGTCATTAGGTAGCGGAATCGCTGCTTTTGCCTTGGTTCCACCAACCTGCGGGTTGCGAAATCATCAAACACGACCTTGCCCTTCAATAGGTGGCGGAATGGTCGCATGCACCTTGTACAGGGTCCACTTGTTTCCAACATATCTTGTCATCCTTTCCAGATACCATGACATTTTGTTCAAGTGATGAACCAATCCACTTTCTTCTCAACCTTTTTTAGATGACACTATATTTCATTATCATACATGTCAAGTTCTCTACTTTTTCCTAGAGAAAGTTACCCTGTCTTTATAGTCCAAATATAGGTATACATGTATCAATGCATGAAGGTTACCCATACCTTGGTAGCAACTATCTCAAGCAAAAGTATACTTCATGCCCGTTTAAGTATACTTCATGCCCGTTTACTAGAAACGCTACCTAACTATGTACATGCATAGGATCAAAATTAATCTACTCTCTAGACATGAGAGGTGACCAATTCACTTAGGTAAACCACAATCAAATTCGATTCCTCACTAATTTCAAGTAGACACAAGCAATTAGAAATCCACGGATGAATTGCTCCTCTTTCGGGCCAATTCACCAAAAACCTCTAAAATCGGCCCAAAACCTTCAATCGGTTGCCAAAACCTTGTCGTTCCTCAAATCATTGTTGTCCTATGAGTTATTCTAACCTTCAATTAGAGTTTCCAATAGATAAATTTTAAACCTCCTAGATACAAAATTCCTAATTTTGACATAGAATTTTCAAATCCCATAATAAAACCCTATTCTCAAGGCAAACCTATGCAATTTATAGTTTAGATTAGCCTAGAGTTTGTTAAAATCTTGTTTTCTAGGGTTAAACCAAAAATCCTAACTCAAAATCTTAAGAACTCACCTTTGTCCTTGATCTCTCAAGCTCCTTCTTGCTTAAGAAGCTGACTCCACTCCTCAAGAGTCTCCTCCTATCTTGATTTCTTCAAGCTCCGAGGTGGGAGAGGGCTTTTCTAGAGAGAAGGAGAGGGATGGTTGAGAGAGAGAGAGAAAAAAAAAAAGGTTTCTCTTTGGTGAGGAAGCAACAAGAGAGAAAGGAGTTGGGTCCCTTTTATATAATGTTGCAACAATGGCAACTAAATACCCTAAAAGAAAAGAATTTTATCCCTCTTACAATGCTCCCAGACTGCACAGGATCCGGATCTTCCATTCAAGGTCTGGATCTTGAAGGTTCTGCCCAAGCTGTGCAGGTAAGGTCTGGATCCTCCAGTCAGGGTTCGGATCCCGAACGTTCAGACTAGATTTTCGAGCCGAAGGTTCGGATCTTTTCCCCAAGGTCCGAACATTGATATCTACAACCCTCACGGTAACATCAGGATTCGGATCCCTTAGTCAAGGTCTAGATGCCGAAGATCTGCTTGCCTAACATCTCTTTGTACCAAAATTTCTGTTTTCGCTCTAAGGAGCTCCATTCCACTTCCAATTATTCTGAAACCCTTGGAACTTATCTTAGAGGCATTCACAGTCACTCCTTGACTGCACTTTTCTCAATTTGGTCAAAACTCAGTATGATATACTGAAATTCAGTATATTACATTCTCCTTCCCTTAAAAATAGTTTCATCCGTGAACTTAGATTCATATCTCAATTCGGCTATTCGAAGAGGTGGGGGTATTGTTCTCACATCGAGCTCTTGAGTTCCCATGTGGTCTCACGTTTCTCGTGATTGTTCCATTGAACTTTAACATACAGAATCGTATGGTTTCACAATTCTTTCTCTTGTCGAGCGAGAACGCACACCGGAAACTCCTCATATGTTATATACTCTCGCAACTCTAGCAGCTCATGATGAAGGACATGAGTGGGATCGCGTAAATACTTGCGGAGTGTAGATACATGAAATACATTGTGAACTCCCGCATGTGTCGATGATAGCGCTAGTCGATAAGACAACGATCCCACGGGATCCAGAATCTCATACGGTCCAATGTAACGGGACTGAATTTCCCCGAAACTCTAAACCGCTTCACCCTTCTCATGGATGATACCTTCAAAAAGACGCGGTCTCCAACCGCAAACTCCAAATCTTGCTGACATTTGTGTCACGCCCTGAGACTGCCAATTGGGCCCGCTCCGGCAAGTGCAACAGACTGCCGAATGGGCAAGGCTTTCCTTCCCCACACGAAGGGAAATCACATATCAACCTGTACAATCATACACGATATGGATACATGTAATGTTATAGTACAACTACTAATTTAAAATATTCAACTTTAAATAATTTTAAAGTCTACAACTAATTGAAAACCTTTTCACAAAATTAAACTTCATTAAAGTTTACATGATTTGATCCCAAATATTACAATACTCTTAGTCGTCCAAAATAAAGGGTACATCTAGACCTTTCTCAAGGTCTACTACTCTGCGACACCCTTGTCACGGTCACGTGCCTCACTGGCAATGCTAGGATTTGAAAAAATTGGTAAACCACAAAGAAGTGAGAACTACAGTAAATTACCAGTGGGTGCAATCGTCAAAAGCGGCACTCTACACTCACTCGGTCCAAAGGAGGCATTAGTAGATAGTTGCAATAAATAACATCATTTCTACTAAAGAAAAGCATGAATTGAAATATAGCAACAATGCATCATTATGTACAATATGCCACTATACCACTAATTATAAATTTACCTAATGTACGGTTAGTTACCAGTGAGTACAACCGCCGAAAATGGCACTCTACACTCACTCGGTCCAAAGGACTCAATCCAGCACTCTCCAAAAGTACCAACCATCCACTCTTACAGTAATCTTGCTCATTTGCAAAGGTTCAGTATATTCATTACATTAGATTTATATTTTGAGTTTAAGTCAAAATTTTAATTTGGTGATGTTCCACCTACTCCTACTAATTCTCTCCACTCTTTGTCACACCCCAGGCTTCGACGGAAGCTCCTCTGTGTACGTGCACAGGCCCGTCATATGTACAGAGAGCCTCCATACACACGAAGTAACGACCAACAACCAATACATTTAACTCAAAGACAACACACACACACACACATATATATATATATATATATATATATATATAAGAAAATTATAAGAGTTAATGTATCAAAGAAATAAAGCATAACTATTCTATTACATTTCCAACCCCAAAATAAGATTCCACAACGCGTCCAACAAGTACACCGCAAAATATTATATCTATAGTTACGAGGTCCCAATACTAAACTCATATCAAAATGGTGGGGAGCTATCTACTGCGCGACATCCTTGTCTCAGTCCCCCGTGGAAGATGAAGGCTTTGAAATAAAACAACAAACAACGGGTGTGTGAATTAATTAGAACCTCAACTATAAGATATTTTGAAGTTGGCCCTCAACTTTCTTTTTCCCATTGGCATCTCTCAATTTTATTTTGCTTCTATCCTTAAGTAATTTTAATTAGTTAAGTAAAAAAAATGATGTAAGGAGAGGGAACGGAATGACGAGAGAGAAAGTGAACAAACGTGAATGTTTAGTTATTTTATAATTTTTTTTATTTTGGTTAGTTTGTAAAACATATTTTTTTCATTAAATATTTTTTTAAAGTGTTTTTTATTTTGCGAAAACTATTATAGGGTATTTTCATAGTTTAACACTTCATAGCAACCGATGTTGTATCAGCAGAATGTTTGCCAAATAGCATTTTACAATATATAATACTTTTGTATAATATTATTCAAATGCCTCATAGCTATATTTTAACAGCATTGTATTATATTTTAATCACTTCTTAAACAGCATTATACTTATCAGCTTGGCCAATCAGGCCCTATGCCTATTATGGACCTGGTGAATACAGATCGCTTTAGTAGCTATATACATTAGAATTTATTATATATAATTCTCATCCACTTTTATGTTTTCCTTTTCACACAAGTGATGTGTTGGATGATGTTGAGCGAACCACAAGTCAAAACAACACTGACATAGTTAGAAGTTAAATATTCCTAAATTTTGTTAATAAAGTGTTTGAGGTGAAAAAGAAAATAGGAATGATGTATAGAAATTTGAACTTGTAGAATGTTATGTTGGATGTGTTTATTAAGTAAACCTTTTATAAATAGTATAATAATAAAATGTTATGTAAGCTTTATTATCAAAAAAAGGATGGGAATGTTGTCAAGAGTAATCTACTGTATTGTAACTATTACATGTTGCTTGTGATTCCGACACCATACATGTACAGAAAAAAAATTCTGTCCGTGGATTGGGTCTGTTACTTGCCGGGTTGGGCTTCCCCGTGGTACAGTGACAAGAAGAAGCAAGGTGAAGCTGAAAATATTCTCGTCCACACTTTTGAAATGGTCGGGCCTTGAACAATCGATTGGACGAGCTAGAAACACTGAACAATCGATTGGTATTACTCGCCTGAAGACGAATCCATCAAAACTAAAGACTACATGGAAGAAGCTTTTCTAGCTGAGTTCGCTACAGTGGACGATAAAATCAAAATAGCTAACCTAGTCGCCACCAAAAAGGAGAAAGGCAAATCAATATTAGACTATGTTATACAGAGGCAACGAAATTTTAGTAAGAAATGTCACTGTTATTGCCGTGGAACCGTTATTTAAGTGAATTATGTGCTGTGAGCGGATTAATTTTGCTTACAATGGAGTGCTGTGTTCGGGCACTTCGATTGTAACAATCTATACTCCGAAGTCATTTCTCAGATGCCGTGTAGGAATGAGAAACAGGGGAATCAAACAGCTGAGTCTACCATTCAATAATCACCCGCTTCAACATAGAAATTCGATGAAAAGAGACCTTTGCAAGCAGAACATAAAAAGAGACAACATAAAAGCTGGTCCCCAAAGGTAAACTACAGAAGTTACAGGGCCAAAATTACACTACCCGGTACAGAGGAGCACCCCCCAGTTCAATTTGCAGCAGGTATCACAAAATAAGGTGCTATAAAGTATTAGAGTTTATTCAAACTGGAGTCCTCGTAGCAGCACTCAACAAACATGAACACTAAAAAGAAAACAACCGACTCAACAGCGCAAGCTCGAAACATAACAACTAAAGCTTGCCGACCGCTGACATAGTACGACACCATAACCTAATACACTCCCAAGAGCAAGACACAGTAACAGTAGTAAAAGACCTAATATACTCCCAAGAGCACGACATAGCAGTAGTAGTAATAGGAATAGTAGTAATAGGAGTTGACAAACATATGCAATCAAATCACTCTTCTTCCTCAGACTCTGCTGTCCGTAGCCACTCAACAAAGGGCTTCACATTCCTCAGCACCTGAGAGCTCTTGCCGCCTGCTGTCCCTTCCGCATACCACTGTGCTATGCTTTCTTCCTCCAGAACATCTGCATCATAAAGTGCTTTCAGAACGAGTGCCACCTCCTTCAGGGCTACTGCGCTGCACTTGCCACAAAATACTTCAATTGCTTGGAGCAAGAGCAACTGAGATGCCTCATCCTGCACAAAAGCAGCAATGTACTTCCTTTTCTTGCCCACCTCCTTTGCGAATCCTTTGCCTACACCTTCAAAGAGGGCCTCAAAAAGGGCTATCATTACGTCCCGAGGAGGCTGACCTGCTGTACCCAGAAAACTTTGAAGCTGGTTTGGGTTAGAACCCTTGTTTATATGATCCTTGATCTCCCGAAGCAGTGAATCATAAGCATTGTTATTAGCTTTGTCACCATTTTGGGTAGTACCGGATTTTTCTTCATCTTTGATCCTTCCATTAGTGAGCCCCTCTTTCTTTGTCTTCTCTTGCTTTTTGTTATCCTGCTCAGGCTCAGTGGTGGAGAGCATCACCATCTCCGAAGTCGCAGCATTAAGCTGTTCTTGAATCCGCTGCTTTGCGGCCTCCAATGAGGTGTCGGTTTGCCACTGGACATCATCATCATCATGGTCATCATTATCACCAGCAGCATTATCACCATCTTGACTCTCAACAGGCGAAGCTGAACGATCCTCATCAGAACCACCACCATTAGCTTTCTTCTTCGAAACACCAGCTTTTGCACCAGCAGCTTCCTTGGAAGAAGCACCACCTTTCTTCTTCGCATCCTTTTTCAGCTTCTTCTGCTCCTCATCAGCAGCCTCCCCTTCCTTGAGCCGTTCCTTCTCAGCCCTCCTCATCGCCTTCTTCTTATCTTTTCCTCCCTTCTTTTGCTCAGGTGGGTTCTTAAGAATGAAGGTCGTGAGCTTATCCCTCATATCAACATCAGACACATACCCACAGGCAGCACATTTCAGGGTAATCATCTGAGTCTTAGTAATCACAATTTCAGTCTCAGGGTTGCCACATCCGTAGCACTGCACGTACTTCTTGATGAAGTTCTCGAGAAGGCCAGCCAGCTTGGCAGTGTCATGGGCCCCATTCACTAGGGAAATGCCAGTCTTCTCATCAAACTTCGACTGCGCACCGAGCTCACAGCCAAAGTACTTGGTGGTGTAAGATGCTGGCCTGGCCAGTGCTTTTGCAACGTCCACCATGTTCACAATGTTGGTCTTGATACCGTTTCCCCGGCCTTCAATCTTCGTTATCATCTTGGGCATCTTGTACCTATAAAAGGCATCGTCGCTGTTCGCAGCACCAATATTTTGCAAAGCCATATTTGCTACCTTCTTAGAGAATGAGAGAGCTGATACTATTATAGGCAGCAACAGTCAGCAGTGCTGTTTTGTTCGAGGAGACCAAGCGGCTGTTCGGAATTGGGGAGAAGTTGATTACAGTAGCAACTACAAAACTTTTGCAGGAAATGCCAAATAGGCTCGTGATGCATGCAGCCAAGAAGACTCTCGGAGGAGAGTCGGAACTTTTTTCTTGATGTAGGAGAATATTCTCCGAGCAAGCCAATTGATTCAAAGTAGAGAGAGGCTTGTTCAGACATAAAAGAAACTTCCGTATTCACGGTCTCCACTTTGGCAATGTGCTTGTAACAGAACAGTTCGAGATGCCAATTTCCTGAATAATAATTAGTCGAGCATTAAACAATAATACTATAACCACAATAATGACAAAAAATAATAGTTCATTCCCTGTCTAAGGCCCTATTCTACAATCATTCTTCAAAAAAGAAAAACAAATGCAAATACAACACAGGCTCACTAAGTAATTCAACTGGGCCATATAAAAGTACCGACGGAGCAAACACCTGAAATGTCTAGTCACGACAATATTAAGACAATAAGAGAGCCATTCAAGTAAAGAAGAGCTTCTCAACTGACTAATCAAAGTACCAAAGGGAATATCCTTCCAATTGGCTAAGACACACCAACGTAATTACTCGAGAATATAAACAGATTCCAAGAGGTGATTTCGACAGATTATACACACCAAGGGTACAAACAAATTACAAACTAATTGGCTGACTGTTGAGGATTAACATGTATATATTTTGTGGAGCCTTGTACACATCCGCAAGCATCCTAGAGCCCAGCTACTCGTGGCCAAGGAAAATTACCTAAATTGAATACCCAACATTTTCATAACTAAAACGACTGCAATTCAATAGATGAATCAAGCAGTCTCTCGGCAATAGTCTAATGTCAGTGGAAGTAACCAAGAATCTGTCACTGAATTGTTAACTAATAAATTCACCGAAATTTAACTCCCAAAACATGAATTCATCAGAATAACTGAGCAGCAAATCTTCCAAACCAGAACAAAGAAATAGTAATTGAAATTTCAAGGTTCCCACTTGTGCCACAAAGGTGGCAACCAATACCTTCAGGTGGCAACAAGTATGTCAAGATGGTAAATAGACCAGTGGTTTCTAAAATTCCAGCATGACAGTCCAATCCCACTGATAGTGTTTCTTGCTCCTTTTGAGAAGATGGCAAATTATTTTTCAAACACTAACCATGAATTTGAGGTACATATATTTCCTTCTAACACTTTCTTGTTCTTTAATGCTTTCAGGTCGAACTTAACTAAGAATGGATGATTTATTCATGACTGGCCATTTGTTATCTCCGTAATGTTCTTAGGGGAAAATGATTATGGCTTCTAGGCATGTAGCTATTCCCAGCCAAACTATGACAAAAAAAAAAAAAAAAACAATGTTGACCATCAAATGTAGAGAATTTAATGAGGCAAAGAATGAGTAACACAGCAAACCACATTTGGACTTCTTTTGTTTCCTTTCGTTGCACTTGAAAATGTCTCAGTTTGCACCTAAGGAAGGCAAGCAATGTCCACATCTCAAAAGCAACTCAGCTTATGTGAGCTTTAATATATACAGTAACTGCTTTTTTTTCTTTAACTAGGTATTTTAGCTCATTTGTCATCATTTTATTAAGTCCTGACACAAGGTTAACTTATAACTTTACTGTAAGTGCTATCCGTAGTACTCAACACTGTAGATTGATGAATCATACCAAGTAGTCGACTGGAATAACACCACACAATATATTATAAATAGCAAAATTGTAACCAGATATGAATGCTTAACATGACAAGATCACAACAGGGACTAAATTTACGAGACTTTTCATAACGAAGATTCCACTAGGATTAATTCCCAACCAAATGGTCTCACAGTTTATTCTCCAGTGATTTAAGTAGTGGTCCTGCTGATTCCTAGGTAAGTAATTTCAAGGAAAATACTAAGAAAAGCTTGTTTGACATTGGCATTATCACTTTGTTCTATTTTAGCCTACAAAAAAATACAATTATGAATGTTTGTTCCATCATTTTGTTAACAAATTATCTATTTACAAATAATCAGTGATTCATTCTGTTTCCAGATTATGTATTACATATCCAATGAAATGCCTTCTGAAATGTGGTGTTATGCAATGAGCTAATACAATTTTAGAGGACATTTAACCACTATGTTTTATCAGAAATGCCATAATGACAATGCACCATGGATTCTAGATGGAAATAATTGTAATTAGAAATGAATGCTTAATACGATTAGAATCTAGATCACAACATGAGCAAAAATTACGAGGAAATTAATTGGAGAGAAGATTCTACTATGATTAACTCCAAAATGAATTTTCACACAGTTTATTCTCCGGTCATTTAACTAGCGGGCGTGATGATTCCCAGAAAAGAAGTTTCAAAGAAGATACTGAGAAAAGCTTGTTTGACATTGGCACTATCATTTTTATTATGAATGTTTATTCCATCATTTTGTTACCATATTTCTAGATCCGATGAAATTGTTTGACCACATAATAGTGATTCTGTTAAAACATAGTGGCTAAAAGTCTCCTAGTACTAATTAGTTCATTGTATAGATAACACACAAGAGGGTCATTCTAATGATATATAATTATTATGTATCATGTCATCATAAAAAGTTCGCTTTATAATGTTATTAATAATAATAATGATAATAATGACTCAATTTGAAGTTGCTCCGATGTTTGAATTAATGAACTGTAACCCTCTTGATTTTTCATGTGTGAGACTTGCTACAAGCCCGAACCCATACATGATAAATAGCAATCTAATTGCCAAGTCTACACTGAGGCCTAAGGCACAATTCAACAATTCGAGTGTTGAACTTGACTACAAACATGGGCTTGGCACATGTAATGGTTTGTCTGGAAGAAATTCACATATAATATGTACGTTACTATTCACGGAGTTTGAAAGTGAATCATTCATGAGTTATAAATTCCTATTTATACACATTATTATCCTTCTAACTTTCCTGTTTTCAATAGCCATATTCATTCATACAACATATAGCACACGTAGTCAAGTTACAAGCAATGTTACTCCATGAAGTGTTTTCTGCAGATTTTAGAGGAGAGGAACAGCTGGAGGAAGAGATGGTATTCTACAGTTTCTAAATTTTTTGACGAACCATGGATTGCCAGTCGAAAACAAGTCAAAATTGCAACAACAAGAAAGTATGGCTTAAATTGAAAACAAGTAAATTTAATACAGAAAAGACCATTACCATGTGACCGCTAAATGATTTAAATGATTTGAATATATTATTTTATGATTCTCAGTTCCATTTCACATTTGTATTCAATTCTTTAATGAAAAATATATATATATATATATATATATATATATATATATATATAGAGAGAGAGAGAGAGAGAGAGAGTAGGTCTTGTGTGCTATTAGGAGCACGGAGGCCTCCGTGCTCCTAAGCCGTTTTCGATGATGGGACTTTCGAATCGACGATCGGCTCCGTTAGACTTGATCTAGCGTATTTGAAGTATTTAGAAAATAATTTTTACAGATTTTCGATATCATTTATCTAATGATCGAAATGATTCAAAATCGACAATTTTTAATGGTTGATGTATGCCGTTTGCAAGTTTAACGGTGCAAAAGTATTCAAATCAGATTAAATTTTAATAGAAAAATTTTTATACTATCTACAACAAGATCAATATCTCTGATCGAAAATTTTAGTGCTACATCATAAGTTCATAACTTTTTGTGAGATTTTTATTTTCAACCGTTGATTTCGAGTTCTTTCGATCACTAGGTAAATGATATCGAAAAACCGCAAAATTAATTTTCTAGATAGTTCAAATACGCTAGATCAAGTCTAACGAAACCGATCGTCGATTCGGAAGTCCCATCATCGTAATCGGCTTAGGAGCACGGAGGCCTCCGTGCTCCTAATAGCACACAAGACCTACTCTATATATATCAAGGTTTACAGTGCCGTGGCACAGGAGCGTGCCGCTGTTTGCCTGGCACGGTATGGCACCAACACGCTTTCGTACCGACACGTGGTACGCTTGTGTGCCGATGGATACACACGACCTCCTACTGACACGCTTTGGCACGAACTTATTTTAGTTTTTTTGGTTCTAATAAGCTCTTATAATGTTATTTTGAAAGATTTAATCAAATAATTATAAATATTTGCTATGTATAGCTTACAATACTTATCAATTAACATACTTGTAAGCTTTTTTGTATGAAGTACAACTATACCTGATACAAAATAGAAATTTTTACAGGTTAGAATTTTAAAAATGTAAAGACATCTTTCTTTCTTTCTTTTGACCATACTACAGTCTTTCTTTTATATAATACAAAAATTATTATGACAAATAAATTAAAGAAATTTAAGTATCAATTGATTTAATTTAGCTTTTAATTTTATCAGCATTTTCAATCTTGTAGCACAAAAATAAAATTTTATGTTTGATGTGCCTCAAAATTTATTTACTGAGTTCGATTTTGTTCCCCTAATTCGCCAAAAGATTCACGTTGCGACAAATTTTGAAAAAATAATTTGTGAAGGAAAAATGGATGTCAGTGGTAGGCTGCAGGCTCGGGCCTATGTAAATTAAAAATTTGCCCGTATAATGATAAACAGAAAAAATCCAATCATCCAAAGGATCCAAAGCTGAGCAAAAAGCAAAAAAAAAACAACAACACCACCACCAGCGGCACGGCATAGTGCCGCGGCACGCGTGGCCGTGCCGCGCACGCGTGCCGCTTTGTCTCGCGCAGCACGCCCACGCGTGCCGCGGCTCGCAGGGGGGGTCCGAGACCCCCCCTGTACCGTGCCCCCTCCGCCCCGGCATGGGGCACGGGGCGGCACGGCCGGCACTTAATACCTTGATATATACATATGTATATATATACATATATACATATGTATATAATATATACATATGTATACATATGTACATATATACATATGTATATATATATAACCATTGCATCTATCCTCAAGAGCTGCTTACGTATTTATCATTAGAAAATGTCATATTTAATCAAATGCTTCATCCAATACTTATTCTATCCTATTCCAATCTAGTATGGTCCAATACCCATTAGCTTTTCCTATACCATCCAATCTTGGGTGCCAAACAGACTTAATGGATAAGAATGTTTATAAATAACTATAAAACCCGCAGGTAGACATCTGCAAAGAATTGAAGGACCATTTGGTTCAAGGTTTGTAATATTTGAATGTCGTATATTTTATACCTAGAATGGCAAGATTATTACTAACTTATCAAGCCACTTGGGTTGAGAGGTTGTTAAGAACTAGTATATTCTTATTACTAAACTACTAATGATTCCCATCAAACATGAAATAAGAATACCTCTTAACCCACAATAATCTAGTATTCCTACTTTCTAGGAATCTACAATGATTTCACTACTTCACTAACACCTTCTACAACTATCCAACTTAAGTTGAATGGCAATAATTTAAATATTTCAATAAAAAATACGGAGGATTACGAACGATTACAAACCGTGAACCAAACTGACCCTAAAAGTAATCTCCACATCCAAATTTGCTACAAATTCTACCAAACAAAACCACAGAACTGGTGTCATTCTCCATAATTAAAAAAAGACATGATATAACATCAGGCATCCTACAAAATATGTAAAAGTAATCTCAGAAAACGAAAAAAATGCTCAATAAATTCTCAAAGACCGACAACAAATCAAAGAGCAAACAATGAAACAATAAAGGTCAAACTAAAACCAACAACTACATATAATGTGATTGCTAAATGCAACATCCTCGACTCATCCAAAGTCAAGCTACGCAATCAACGCACAAGAAATCATTCAAAACCTCAGATCAACGGAACGCCCAACTAATCGTGCAAAATCGGTAACTATAATAAGAGATTAAGCTAACCTAATGTCCCCATCTAATAGCTCTATCAGAAGACGCATAAAACCCTAACTCACAGGATAAAAAGGGTACAGAACTCTAACAACAAGATCCGATGAGATCGTCCCCCAAACAAAAAATGAGGAGAGGCAACAAAATCAAACCCTATATTGAACAAGATCGGAAGAACTCGTAACACTACAAATCAATCGATCGATAGATCGCTACGAGAAAGAACAAATTGAACACGAGATTCATTTGCGAAAAGTAAGAGGAGGAGATTTCACCTCGATCGGGGACGATTACCGCAGAGAGCTTCTGAGATTTGATCTTCTTCTTCGTTCGATTTGTGGAGGAACTGTAGAGGAATTTGTGGCGGTGGGTGATATTTATAGTTAAAAAAAAACGCGCATCGAAAGGGTGGTATGAGATTTTAGGGCACCACCAGTTGTAGATTGCCCTTGAGCTTCCAGTTAATTACCTTTCTGCCCCCTTCTCTGGTTTATTGATGCAGTGCTAGGAGGAAAAAGTCTAAAATGTATCAATTATATTGCTGATATATCGTTCCCAACTAATAAGATTATATTTTTTAGGTTCACTAGTCCCATTGTGATTATTAAAAAATATTTTTTTTTATTTTTTTTTAAAAAAAAATATAATTGACATATTACTGATGATGCGGTGCAAGTGTGACATACGTAGACTTCCTTCGCTAGGAGTGACATCATCGCTAAACCTAAATTATTCTGACCGATACCGTTCAATTTTAAAAAGTAAAATTTAAAAATAAGATAAACTGGATTAGATAATTTTTAATAATTATTTATTTATTTACTTAATAATTTAGATAATAAAAAGATATTAGATGATTAGCTATTATTATTTTTAAATAAAATAATAAGATAAAATGTACCATATTTTTATAAGTTCCGGTTTAATTTAAACAAAAATTACATTATTAAAAATCAAACAAACTAAGGAGAACCTAAATTATTTGGTTTAGCATCCAATTTAGCTTTATTTGATTATTAAAAAAAAACCTAAAAACTGAACCTAATTTAGAGAGCAACTAGTTAGGAAATAATTTTTTTATAAGAATTTAGGGTACAAACAATTCTGTTGTATATCTTTGAGATTTAAAAAGTATAAATGGAAATAATATAATAAATTTATATTAAAATAGTATATTAAAATATTATATTCTATTTGTTTGTAATTTGAAGATTTTAGGTTGTGGGAGAGAAGACTTTATCTTGCTAGTTATAAGTATAATGCGGACTATGCCGACACGACTTCAAGCACACCACAAGCACCCCCCCCCCCCCCCCCCCCCCCCCCCCCCCCCCCCTACACCACTCCCACCACCACCACCACCACCCCCCCCCCACCCTTCCTTTTTCTAATTTTTTTAATTTTTAATACATGTTATTCTATAAAAAAGTTTTTACTATTAGTTTTTACTATTTATTCATCAAGTAAATAAAGTTTCAAATATTTCTATAAAAAATATTTATATTTTAAATATACATTGGAAAAAAGATAAACAGAATTATTAGAAAATCAAAACTTTTTTTGAGAACCATATGAGTTCTATTCTTGTTACAAAGAAAATGTACATAAAAATAAATAATAAGTAAATGTACAATAAAATGCTATGTAAAACTTAGACAATCTAAATCTTTACACCTCCGAATAATATTGTCATTAAGAATGATGCAAGAATAGACTGACCAAAATTTTTTATTAAAATTTAGGTTAATTGCATACAGCTCCCTGTAAACATAGCGAATTGCAAGTATATCCCTACAAAGTTTAATGTTTAACTTTTATCCCTGTAAAAGTCCAATGATATTCATATTTGTCTCTCTGATTTGTTACCGTTAGGAATTATTTATTTTTTAATTGCAGATAAGTGAAATGTCAATTTTGCCATCACAAATATGTCCCTCCAAAAGCCCCAACTACTATAATCGTGCAGCAATGTCCCCCTAAAAAAATTTCAGTGGTCATTTTCTTCCTCTTTAAAACCCAACACAATCCACCATTGTTGCAATCTCTTGTCTCACTCTTTTTCTCCTAAATCTTTTTTTAAGCAAAATAAGAAAAAATCATAGAGAAAATTGAATGGAGAAGCAACACGCGTTCGACATGAGCGAAGCAACACGCATCGTGGATGAATGGCGACGGAGAAACTCTAAGTACGGGTTTGAAACTAGCATGAAGGAGAGAGATAAAGAGAAAAAGGAAGAAGAAGAAGAGTTCTCATTACAAGGATTTTGATTGAGAGAAGAAGGTATAAGAGGGGTAAAAATATCAATTTACTTCATTGACTAACCAGGGTTAAATATTTTACCTATAGTTAACTAAATTTTTCTAATGGATCCTAACGGTATGGGCATATTTGAAAATATTAAGACTTTTATAGGGATAACATAAGAAAGTTGAACTTTGTAGGGATATATTTGTAATTCACTATATTTACAGGGAGCTGTATGCAATTAACCCTAAAATTTAAAGCCAACAATTATACTACTGTAGTCTTTAAACAATTAACTTGGTTTCATACAATGATACGGTATCAAGATTCTTCATTATCTTGTATTATCAACTCTACGGTTCACCAATCCTTCAAGCACATTAAATTTCGATTGCATCCTTTTTAGGCTGAACTCCATAGTCATTCAATATCTTTTTATCTGCATTAAAAGCAAATGTTGATGCCATTGTAGACATTCCAAAATATGTCAAAAAATAGAGTATACATATTTCTATGTACTTTCCACCAGGCAATATCAAACTTGTCACGGCCGGAGTCCGCAACAGAAGCACTCATCGAGCACATGCACTAGATCCGCCGAGCGGATAGAGTTTTTTCTATCCGCTCCAGGCGTCACAAGTACGTATACACAACACAATCTAAACAGAAATTGAATATATGGATTGCATAGGAAAAGTATCACAAGACATAAAGTAAATACTACTTCTATTATATCACTTTTTCATTCATTTACAAATATAAGTTTTCAAATACAACCCCAAAATGAATTATATTGTAGCACTTTGAATTTCGGTACATTGTCTCGAACTTTACTAAATTTGATGAAGTTCGGAGAGAGCCGGTAATGGTTAGTGTGGAATCGAGTTCCGAAGGTTTTGAAACATTATGGGTACGAGTGGAAACCCAGAAATCGAAAACTTGAAGAAAAAGGACCAAGTGGAGCAAAAATGCTCACGGGGTCCGGACCCTGGAAACTGGGGTCCGGACAATGAAGTTTGTGGCCGGCTGCGGTCCGGACCCGGATGTCACGGTCGGGACCCGAGCCGAATGCCGAGTTGGGGTGCGTACGGGTTCCGGACCCTGATGCCAAGGTCCGGACCCGGCCTGCGCGCTGACCAGTTAACAGTGCGGGGTCCGGACCCTACTCGCAAGGTCCGGACCCGGCTGAGGCAGAATGCCCAGTGAGGGGTGTTTTGGTAATTTCATGGGGGGTAGGCTATATATAGAGGGCTGGGGTCCCTCTCCTCATTACTCCTCCATTTTTCCTCACTTCCCTCTCCCTCTCCCTCACTTTCTCTCTCTAGAGATCTCTCCAAAGCTTGGAGAAGTGAAGGATTTGACCTTGGGAAAAGCTTCTAAGGTGGATTTGGAGCTTCTTGGTGCAAGAAGAAGCTTGGGAGCTAGGGCTTTGAGGTGAGTTCTTGTGATTTAGGGTTTGAACCTAGGATTTAATCCTTTGAAATGAGGTTTTTGGAAACCCTAGGCAATCTAAACCACAAGTGGTGGGAGATTGGCCATGAAATCTAGGGTTTGGCTTGCATGCATGCAAACCCTAGGTAGATTTGGGGCTTTTGCAATGAGAGGTTCTAAAAATATTTGGACCTTCGGAAATTGCAATTGAGGCATAGGAAATCATGTTAGAACACTTGATTTCACATGTTGAGTTGAATCTAGGGTTTGTAATGAGTAACGAACCGTTTTCTTGTAGAAGCTTGGGTTGAAGCAAGAACTCAAGGCTTGGACACTTAGGAGCTTGAAGAACACAAGAATTTGAAAGCTCTTGAGGTGGGTTTGTGTTTACCGAAGTGATTAGGTCACTTCCATGTCTAGGGTAAATATCCATTTAAAGATAAAATGGTATGTGTTGTGAACCCTAGAATTTGCATGTTGGCAAGGTAAAAATCATGATAGGTTGAACAATGAGATCCTATTGCATGATGTATATTTCAAGTATAATTCAAATATTAATACTTGTTGCATGGTTGCATGTACGGTTAAACCTAGTGTTATTGAACATAGGTTGGACATGAGAAAGTAAACCTAGTGTTATTGAACATAGGTTGGAACATGTGAGATTGAAACCTAATGTCATTGAACATAGGTTTGACATGAGATTGGAACCTAGAGTCATGGAACCTAGGTTGATAATGAGAAAGTAAGCCTAGTGTTATTGAACATAGGCGAGACTTAATGACTTGAACCTAAGGTCATGAGACTTAGGGTAGCAAGTGAAAAACGTGAATAACGGGATGTGCGACGATTTTGCTATCCCGGGTAGGCGACGATTTCGCTACCATGCCATGAGTTGGCCGTATTGAGACGGGATGTGCGACGATTTTGCTATCCCGGGTAGGCGACGATTTCGCTACCATGCCATGAGTTGGCCGTATTGAGACGGGATGTGCAACGATTTTGCTATCCCGGGTAGGCGACGATTTCGCTACCATGCCATGAGTTGGCCGTATTGACACGGGATGTGCGACGATTTTGCTATCCCGGGTAGGCGACGATTTCGCTACCACGCCATGAGTTGGCGGTGTCAAGATGGGATGTGCGACGATGTTGCTATCCCGGGTATGCGACGAGTTCGCTACCCATGCCATGCGGTGGCCGTGTTGAGACGGGGTATGCGACGATTTTGCTATCCCGAGTAGGCGACGACTTCGCTACTCGAACTCGGAGGTGACAATGTCACTCCTTGGATGTTGGAACAATTATGGTGAGACGGCGATTCCGAAACCATAAGTAAATGACAAGTAAATGAACTTAGTCAATTTGAGACATAGGATGAACCTAGGAGAGAATGATAAATTATATTTCATTTGGTTGCATCCTTTATGTTTATTTACAAGAATATAAATAATTGTTGCATAGTTATATGTGATCTAACTTATGCATATGGTGTTTCTTTGGACTTGGTGGGTCGAGCTTCTCTCTTGGGTGGCCTTACCCACTGGGAACTATATTTATAGTTCTCACCCCATATTTTTCAGGTCCTTCTGCGAGTGAGGCGGCGGAGCGAGGCAAGGGTTTAGCTCTCTAGATAGCGGCCCTTCCATTTTGGTGACACATAGAGTGTACCCTTAGCTTTGGATGATGACAGCATAGGGTATTTTCATTATATGTATGAAACTTGTATATTCCATCGTTTTGGAACATAGTGTATGGAATGAAAGAAAGAAAAGAAAAATTTGGACATGTATATTGTGCCATGTGATGTAATAGAAGTAGAACTTCTTTATGTTGATGCTTTCCTTGTGCAACTCTTGTACTCCGTTCCTAGTTGGAACATTGTGGATAAGCTTGTGTTGTGACGCCTTAGGCGGATAGAAAGGACTCTATCCGTTCGGCGGGTCTGGCGCATGCGCCCGTGCGGTTATCCTTTCCACCTAGTCGGTGTCAAAGGGCCGGCGGGGCGTGACAGACTGAGATGGTATCAGAGCATAGAAACGGTCTAGGTTGACCTAAGAACCCTAGGATGAAAAAGACCCTAGGAGTGTAGGCTCGTGAGTGACGAGATCTTTAATATGGCGAAAGATAAATGATTGGGTTATGTCCTTATGCCTCTAGTTGGAAATAGAGGTAGATTCGAGGCGTGTCTTATTCTTCACCAAGTGTGTTCATGTTGGCGGCCGACAACATGAAACCAAGTGAGGGGAATAAGGACCCTCGTGTGACTTTCGCCTAAGATTGGGTTCACGTTTATTTTCGTGAAGTATAGTGTTGCGAATGACTTTGAAGGTCATGAAATGACCAAAGTCGTTGTGTTTTCAGGAGAAAATGGTACGTGGACGGCCTCATACGAGGGCTGGGCTCGGAGGATCGAGCGCGGCTCCCGAACAACTCGGGGAGGGCGAGAACTCGGGTCTTCGTAATGAGTTGACCGAGTTGATGGGCGTGGTTCGGCGACAGGCCGAAGCCATGCAGCGACAGGAGGAGCAAATTAAAAAGCTCCAAGACGAGATGGCGCAGCAAGTGGCTGCGGTTCGGGAGGAGAGGTCGGGAGTACCTTCGGCCTCTGCTTCGATACCGGCCGAGGGGGTGGCACCGGCGCCGGCCGTGGCGCCACTCGCACCACCGACTGTGGCCAAGGGATCGGGTGCTCCTATGCCCGACTCCGAGATGGAGGACGCGGAACGAGAGCGCGCACTTTCAGCTCTCATGAGGTTCAAAAAGTTCAACCCGCCTATTTTTAGCGGGGAGAATGTGGATCCATGAGATGTAGAGACATGGATCGATGCCATGGAGACACTCTTCGAGGATCTATATACCTTGGAGAGGGACAAAGTGCATCTCGCCGCTCATTGTTTAGAGCGATCGGTGAAGGTGTGGTGGAAGGGAGTCCGACGTGATCGACTCCCTAGCCTTCCGCCACCGACATGGGAGGAATTTCGGGGTATGGTGTTCGTCGCCTACTTCCCCGATAGCGAGAAAAGGAAACTGCAAGAAAGGTTTCGAAAATTGAAACAAGGGAACCGTACCGTGCGCGAGTACGAGAGGGAGTTCTCGTACATTATAAATTGCGTACCGCACGTTGTCCGCGGGGAATTGGACAAGGTCGACTGTTTCGTGCGCGGACTTCGACCAGAAATCTTTAGGGCGGTTCACGCCCTCAAGCTAAAGACCTTTGCGGAGGTCTTGGACCGTGCTCTTTGGGTGGAGCACGGGAATGCATGTGCGCGCGAGGAGCGCGAGTCTTGGGAGAAGGAAAAAGATAAGGAAAAAGGAAAGAAGCGACCGGCGAGTGGCTCGGGTGGGCAGTCTAGCTCTAAGCGGCCCCCGAAGCACTCGCAGTCGCAGAACCAATCGCGGTGGTTCCGACGGAATCGACCCTCAACCCAGTGTCCGATTTGTAGCGGCCCCCACGGCCCTCAGCAATGTGACTATCGTGAGGGCCGGTGCTACAAGTGCGGACAGCAAGGGCATATGCGGTACAACTGCCCGATGGATGATGGCCGAGCACCGTCGTCGGCATCGGCATTTGCACCACCGAGACAGCTTGCGGGCATTCCACCCGCGGCGATGTCGGCGGGCCGTACCCAGCCGCCGAGACCAGTGGAGGGCCAGCGGCCAGCACCCAGTGGACGGGTATTCGCCTCTCAGGTGGAGGAGCCTTCTGCCCAGGAGGACGTCGTGGCAGGTATTGTGTTAATTAAAGGCATTCGATGTAGAGCTTTGTTTGATACTGGTGCATCACATTCATTCATTGCTCGATCATTTGCTACTGCACATGGAATAGAAATTATAAATGCCACACATGCAAGAACGGTGCAAGTACCTGAACACACCTTTTGTATACATCACGCGTGTGTAGATTGCCCCGTGAGGGTTGAAAACTGGATCATGCCAGCTGATTTGCTGGTATTAAATCAAATGAATGAATATGATTTGATCCTAGGAATGGATTGGCTCTCGAGGTATCATGCTACTATTGATTGTAAGAGCCGGATAGTGAAGTTCAAAGAACCCGGGCACAAAGAGTTTGTGTACCATGGGTGTAAGAGTTCGCTCTTTGCTTCAATGGTGTCCACGGCGCAAGCAAGGAAGCTTATTGCTAGTGGATGCATTGCCTACTTGGTGACGGTAGTGGATGACCGAAAGGAAGTGTTGGGACTTGAGGACGTTCCTATAGTCCAAGAGTTCCCGGATGTATTTCCGACGGAGTTGCCCGAAATGCCACCGGACCGGGAAATAGAATTTGTGATCGATTTGCTCCCGGGTACGGCACCGATTTCTAAGGCCCCGTACAGGATGGCACCCGCGGAACTGAAAGAATTGAAAGCACAATTGCAAGATTTAATGGACAAGGGTTTCGTAAAGCCAAGTGTGTCACCTTGGGGAGCCCCTGTTCTATTTGTGCGAAAAAAGGACGGTTCGCTGCGGTTATGTGTAGATTACCGCAAGTTGAATAAAGTGACCGTCAAGAATAAGTACCCGTTACCCCGAATTGATGACTTATTCGATCAATTGCAAGGGTCTCAGGTGTATTCAAAAATTGATTTGCAATCCGGTTATCACCAATTGAAGATCAAACCGGAGGATGTGCATAAGACCGCGTTTAGAACGCGGTATGGACATTATGAATTCACGGTTATGCCTTTTGGGCTTACTAATGCCCCGGCAGCGTTCATGGATTTAATGAACCGTGTATTCAAACCACTACTAGATCGATTTGTGGTTGTGTTCATAGATGATATTCTTGTCTACTCTCGGAGTGAAGAGGAACATAAAGAGCACCTAAGGATTGTGCTTCAAGTTTTTCGAGAGAACAAGTTGTTCGCCAAGTTAAAGAAGTGCGAATTTTGGATCCGTGAGGTCGCTTTCTTGGGTCACGTAATTTCCACAGGAGGAGTATCCGTGGACCCTATGAAAGTAGAGGCAATCAAGGATTGGCCTCGCCCGACCAATGTCACGGAAATACGAAGCTTTTTGGGTCTTGCGGGGTACTATCGGCGGTTCGTGGAGGGATTTTCAAAAATCTCCGGTCCACTAACGCGTCTTACCCGCAAGGGAGCCAAATATGTTTGGAGCGAGGAATGCGACCAAAGCTTTAAGGAGCTAAAGGAAAGGTTGACTTCGGCTCCGGTTCTCGCCTTGCCGATTGCGGGGGAGGGCTTTGTGGTGTATAGTGATGCATCACGACGTGGTCTTGGGTGTGTGCTTATGCAAAGAGGACAAGTAATAGCATATGCCTCTCGACAGCCGAAGAGCTATGAGCAGAATTACCCCACCCACGACTTAGAGCTTGCGGCGGTGGTCTTCGCACTTAAGTTGTGGAGACACTATTTATACGGGGAACATTGTGAGGTGTACACGGATCACAAAAGTTTAAAGTACTTATTCACTCAGAAGGAGTTGAACTTGAGGCAACGGAGGTGGTTGGAGTTGATAAAAGATTACGACTTAACCATCTTGTACCACCCCGGTAGAGCCAATGTGGTGGCCGATGCGCTCAGTAGAAAATCCGTGAAGAACTTCGCAATTGAGATGACGGGACAAATGCCGTTAATCAAGAAAATGGGCCGATTTGACTTGGAGATCGTGGCCCCGGGCGTCCCCGCTAGACTTATGAATCTCAATGTATGGCCGACCTTGTTGGAGCAAATAAAAGAAAAGCAATCCGGTGATCTGGAACTCCAAAAGGTGCGGGGTGCTATCGAGAGCGGGCGCGCCGGTGATTATCATGCAGATTCGAAGGGCGCAATTCGATTTCGAAATCGATTGTGCGTGCCGAAAGTTGAGGACATTCGTAGGGAGATCTTGAAAGAAGCTCACACTTCTCCCTATGCGATTCACCCGGGCGGCACCAAAATGTACAAGGACCTCAAACTACATTATTGGTGGCCGGGAATGAAACTTGATGTGGGACGCTTTGTGGCACAATGCTTGGTATGCCAACAGGTGAAGGCCGAGCGTCGTTTTCCAGCAGGAAAATTACAAGGATTGCCCATTCCGGTTTGGAAGTGGGAAAATATCGCGATGGATTTTGTTGTGGGCTTACCTCGATCATTAGGTGGCCACGACGCGATTTGGGTGGTGGTGGATCGTTTGTCAAAGTCGGCACACTTTTTGCCAATCCACACCACTTGGTCGGGAGACAAGTTAGCACAAGTCTACCTGGACGAGATTGTGCGGCGGGGTCCCGACCTCGATAGTTTCAGATCGAGATCCCCGTTTCACATCGCATTTTTGGAAAAGCTTGCAAGAAGCTTTGTGTACACGGCTCAATTTCAGTTCAGCATTTCATCCTCAAACCGACGGTCAATCGGAAAGAACAATTCAGATTCTGGAGGATATGCTACGAGCGTGTGTGTTGGACTTCAAGGGTGCATGGCCTACTCATTTGCCGATGGCTGAATTTGCTTACAATAATAGCTATCAATCTAGCATCGGAATGGCACCTTTTGAGGCCTTGTATGGAAGAAAATGCCGCTCTCCTATTCATTGGAGCGAAGTCGGCGAGAGAAGGGTCTTAGGACCGGACGTGTTGCGTGAAGCAGAGGAAAAGGTCCGCTTGGCACGCGAACGCTTATCAACGGCGCAATCTAGACAAAAGAGTTATGCAGATCGACGTCGACGAGATTTGGAATTCGCGGTAGGAGACCGCGTCTTCTTGAAAGTATCACCCATGAGAGGGGTGAAGCGATTCGGTATTCGGGGTAAGTTGAGTCCCCGTTACATTGGACCTTATGAGATTTTGGAGCGTGTGGGATCCGTGGCGTATCGGCTAGCTTTGCCTCCAAAACTTGCGGGGATACACAATGTGTTCCATGTATCGACGCTCCGCAAGTACGTGTACGATCCGGCGCACGTCCTCGAGTATGTGCCTATAGAACTTCATGAGGATATAACTTATGAGGAATTTCCCTTGTGTATCATGGATCGCGAGGTGAAAAGCTTGAGGAACCGTGAAATTTCTTATGTAAAGGTACAATGGACGAATCACGGTGAACGTGAGGCCACGTGGGAATTGGAAAGCTCGATGAAGGAGCGGTTTCCTTACCTCTTCGCCGAGTCCAGCTGAGGTATGATTTAGTTTCGCGGCCGAAACTCTCTTTAAGGGGGGAGGAATGTAGCACTTTGAATTTCGGTGCGTTGTCTCGAACTTTACTAAATTTGATGAAGTTCGGAGAGAGCCGGTAATGGCTAGTGTGGAATCGAGTTCCGAAGGTTTCGGAACATTATGGGTACGAGTGGAAACCCAGAAATCGAAAACTTGAAGAAAAAGGACCAAGTGGAGCAAAAATGCTCACGGGGTCCGGACCCTGGAAACTGGGGTCCGGACCCTGGAAACTGGGGTCCGGACAATGAAGTTTGTGGCCGGCTGCGGTCCGGACCCGGATGTCACGGTCCGGACCCGAGCCGAATGCCGAGTTGGGGTGCGTACGGGTTCCGGACCCTGATGACAAGGTCCGGACCCGGCCTGCGCTCTGACCAGTTAACAGTGCGGGGTCCGGACCCTACTCGCAAGGTCCGGACCCGGCTGAGGCAGAATGCCCAGTGAGGGGTGTTTTGGTAATTTCATGGGGGATAGGCTATATATAGAGGGCTGGGGTCCCTCTCCTCATTACTCCTCCATTTCTCCTCACTTCCCTCTCCCTCTCCCTCACTTTCTCTCTCTAGAGATCTCTCCAAAGCTTGGAGAAGTGAAGGATTTGACCTTGGGAAAAGCTTCTAAGGTGGATTTGGAGCTTCTTGGTGCAAGAAGAAGCTTGGGAGCTAGGGCTTTGAGGTGAGTTCTTGTGATTTAGGGTTTGAACCTAGGATTTAATCCTTTGAAATGAGGTTTTTGGAAACCCTAGGCAATCTAAACCACAAGTGGTGGGAGATTGGCCATGAAATCTAGGGTTTGGCTTGCATGCATGCAAACCCTAGGTAGATTTGGGGCTTTTGCAATGAGAGGTTCTAAAAATATTTGG
Organism: Puya raimondii; assembly: GCA_016920855.1. Taxonomy (NCBI): domain Eukaryota; kingdom Viridiplantae; phylum Streptophyta; class Magnoliopsida; order Poales; family Bromeliaceae; genus Puya; species Puya raimondii. Next base: position 47,957,589 of record JABWPP010000049.1, read on the forward strand.
ACCTTCGGGAATTGCAATTGAGGCATAGGAAATCATGTTAGAACACTTGATTTCACATGTTGAGTTGAATTTAGGGTTCGTAATGAGTAACGAACCGTTTTCTTGTAGAAGCTTGGGTTGAAGCAAGAACTCAAGGTTTGGACACTTAGGAGCTTGAAGAACACAAGGATTTGAAAGCTCTTGAGGTGGGTTTGTGTTTACCGAAGTGATTAGGTCACTTCCATGTCTAGGGTAAATATCCATTTAAAGATAAAATGGTATGTGTTGTGAACCCTAGAATTTGCATGTTGGCAAGGTAAAAATCATGATAGGTTGAACAATGAGATCCTATTGCATGATGTTATTTCAAGTATAATTCAAATATTAATACTTGTTGCATGGTTGCATGTATGGTTAAACCTAGTGTTATTGAACATAGGTTGGACATGAGAAAGTAAACCTAGTGTTATTGAACATAGGTTGGAACATGTGAGATTGAAACCTAATGTCATTGAACATAGGTTTGACATGAGATTGGAACCTAGAGTCATGGAACCTAGGTTGATAATGAGAAAGTAAGCCTAGTGTTATTGAACATAGGCGAGACTTAATGACTTGAACCTAAGGTCATGAGACTTAGGGTAGCAAGTGAAAAACGTGAATAACGGGATGTGCGACGATTTTGCTATCCCGGGTAGGCGACGATTTCGCTACCATGCCATGAGTTGGCCGTATTGAGACGGGATGTGCGACGATTTTGCTATCCCGGGTAGGCGACGATTTCGCTACCATGCCATGAGTTGGCCGTATTGAGACGGGATATGCGACGATTTTGCTATCCCGGGTAGGCGACGATTTCGCTACCATGTCATGAGTTGGCCGTATTGACACGGGATGTGCGACGATTTTGCTATCCCGGGTAGGCGACGATTTCGCTACCACGCCATGAGTTGGCGGTGTCAAGATGGGATGTGCGACGATGTTGCTATCCCGGGTATGCGACGAGTTCGCTACCCATGCCATGCGGTGGCCGTGTTGAGACGGGGTATGCGACGATTTTGCTATCCCGAGTAGGCGACGACTTCGCTACTCGAACTCGGAGGTGACAATGTCACTCCTTGGATGTTGGAACAATTATGGTGAGACGGCGATTTCGAAACCATAAGTAAATGACAAGTAAATGAACTTAGTCAATTTGAGACATAGGATGAACCTAGGAGAGAATGATAAATTATATTTCATTTGGTTGCATCCTTTATGTTTATTTACAAGCATGTAAATAATCGTTGCATAGTTATATGTGATCTAATTTATGCATATGGTGTTTCTTTGGACCTGGTGGGTCGAGCTTCTCTCTTGGGTGGCCTTACCCACTGGGAACTATGTTTATAGTTCTCACCCCACATTTTTCAGGTCCTTCCGCGAGTGAGGCGGCGGAGCGAGGCAAGGGTTTAGCTCTCTAGATAGCGGCCCTTCCATTTTGGTGACACATAGAGTGTACCCTTAGCTTTGGATGATGACAGCATAGGGGATTTTCATTATATGTATGAAACTTGTATATTCCATCGTTTTGGAACATAGTGTATGGAATGAAAAAAAGAAAAGAAAAATTTGGACATATATATTGTGCCATGTGATGTAATAGAAGTAGAACTTCTTTATGTTGATGCTTTCCTTGTGCAACTCTTGTACTCCGTTCCTAGTTGGAACATTGTGGATAAGCTTGTGTTGTGACGCCTTGGGCGGATAGAAAGGACTCTATCCGTTCGGCGGGTCTGGCGCATGCGCCCGTGCGGTTATCCTTTCCACCTAGTCGGTGTCAAAGGGCCGGCGGGGCGTGACATATATATTTTTTTCATTTTCTAATACATCGTCCAAAATGGGGTACATCTATAAAGACCTCAAAATGTGGAAGGGACGCTATCTACGAAGCTATGCCCTTTTGCTACGCCCTTTCCTCTCTCCGTCGTGTCCTTATCTGATGGGCCTGAAAAATATGGGAGGAGAGAACTATAAATAAAGTTCCTAGTAGGTACGGCCACCCAAGAAAAATTCTCGACCCACTAGATCCAAAGGAGGCAACATAAGCATGGGTTAGTCTAATATATATAATCAAGTAAGCATATAAATTCCTACTATATACAACTGAAAACAAACTTGCTTATGCCTCTACTAATAATAATGAAATCTTACATGTAAGTTATTTTTTATTTCTACTTACTATCTCATTATTCTATCATATGTCATCCGACTCAATTTTTTGAGTCAATCAAAAGAAAATTCACCTGTCTGCCGCCGTGAACGGCCCGACCCACCGCAGGCCTGTCTTCGGCGAGTGGTCATTCATGGTACAGATTAGATTTGTTTAAGTTTTAATTTGGAATCAGGTTTGTAGGTTTATAGCTTCCTGCAGACTCAAGAATCTGCTGTTAATTACCTCACACTTGCAGTGTTAAGGAATACTCGATTAAGAGACCAAATTTAATATTTGATGATAGAAAGAGACCATAGTATAAAGATGAACTTGTATTGACATAATTTTCAAGCACATGGCTTAAGCAGGGGCATACCTCCACTGTACATTAGTGAAATGCTCAGTTTATGAACTTGGCGGTCGTTTAAAATTGGGTTGCTCAGTTTAGCGACTTGGAGGTCAGATTTGCTCAGTTTAGCGACTTGGCAGTCGATTGATTTGAACTTGATCTGCTTAATTTAGCGACTTGGCGGTCGATTGCTTTGTACTTGATCTGCTCAGTTCAGTGACTTGGTGGTCAATTGATTTGAACTTGCTCTGCTCAATTTAATGACTTGGCGTGTTCAGTTTAATGACATGACGGTCAGATTGAAATTGAGGTGAACAGTTTAATGACATGGCGATCGATTGATTTGAACTTGATCTGCTCAGCTTAGTGACTTGGCGTGTTTAGTGTTCCCGAAAAATATTAAAATAGTACTTTTCAGGAATGATTACAGTCTGGAATCTTTCGTCATGATGGGATAGTGTTGGGATGAGTCGGATTTGAATTAGGCGCGAAATTGACATCAAAATTAAATCCGAAATGCAATAAATTTTCAGCTTGTGCAGTTTTACTATTTGTGCCTAAGGCACATTTTACCAACACCCAACCACCCTAATGCGGGTTGTTGAACTGTAGCGTTTGGCTGAGGTTTCATGGTGCTTCTTCTCCACACCTTCTTTTACTTCGTCTACTTACTCTTCTTCCTCTCGTTCTTTTTCTTCTCCTCCCTCTCCCACTACCATCCTGCTGAATTCCTCCCTGCGCAATCTTGGAAACAGTAGTGATTACAACAGAAAAGAGATGGCAGCAGTTTGAGCAAGGTAGGTAACCAGCCATGGATACTCTATCTTTATCTTCATCTTCACCTCTCCTCACCCTGCCTCCACCTTGCGTAGCTTGGCAGCTGACAACCCCACCTCTTCTTCATCTTCAGCAGCAACAACACCTGCTGAACCTACAGCACGAATAGCAGATTAGGGAGGATTCCAAGGTGGAATTAATGTGATTTGGAGGGTGAAGTGGTGGAGAAGTATGGCTCATAACTCATGAGCTGGATTTTGAGGTATGTGTAAATGGAAGTGAGTATTATTGATTCAAAGGCATGGCTACGCTGAAATTTTGTAGGCTGTGAGAGTTCATGGATTTGTTTGGGTTGTTTAGCTAAGTTGCTAGCTCTCTCTCCTCCTTATCCTCCATACCTTCTTCAGCTTCTTAGCTGTACCCAGAGGTGAAGCCACAATAGAGCTCATTCCTCTGCTGCTGCAGCTAAGCTGCCAGTAATCTTTGCTGCAGGCTGGCAGCAAGAGAAGTGGAGAATAGAGCCTAATTGGAGGATTTGTTTAAGCTCTAATTTTGAAATTGAACATATGTATTTGTGTGGGGGGAAGTTGGGAGTCAGCCTTTTTCTTCCTTCAGCTGAAATTGAAGGTTACTGGCTTTAATTCTAAAGTTGATCAAAGTTGGTTCAATGCTGGAATTTCAGGCTGATATCGTCCACTGTTGGAATTTGTTAGTGTTTGTTCAAAATTTCAGAGCTTTGAAAAGGTTGGGAGTGATCTTTACTTCGTCCTCTACTGCTAGAATCTTGTCTGGATCAATTTGGAGGTAAAATGAATGAGAAATTTATTTTTCGTTGAGGTCAAAGACCGAAAAAAAACTATTTTTCGTCGATGCTGAAATTTTGACCTTTATCTTTTATTTGTAATGAAATTACATGGGGAAATATAGGTTTTTCTTGTAGTAGAAAAGTCTAAGATCATTCTGGATAAGTCCCAATTCCCAATTTCACTGTGGGTTGGTTGGTGGAGCAAGAAGGAAGCGCAGCTTACTACTGGCAGCTTGGAAGCCAACAGCAGCATTAAGGTAGCAGCTGCTGCAACAGAAATCCAATAGGGGGGGGGGGGGGGGGGGGGGGGGGGGGGGGGGGGGGGCAACTTAGTGGCTACTCGAAACTTCAATTTCCAATTCGAGGGTCCTTCCCAGGTAAGAAAAGTGTCAGGGCTCAATTTGTCCCTATTTGGAGTTGGATTCAAGGTTAAAACCGCTGAATTACGTCTATTATGCTATACTGAAATTTTTTAGGAATTGGTCCCATTCATTAAACGAAACTTCAATTTCTCCCTATGATTCTAATAGGGGATTCTAGTGGAGCCACGCATGAATTCTAGCTGATTAAAATATGCTCCCAGCTGAATTCGAAGGTACAGTGTTTTCCACTTGGACTAATTGGGTTTCGAAGACGAATTCATTCGAAATGTTGATTTTCGTTGGAAACTCTATCCGTCTTTTAATTTTATCACTTCCGGTAGGGATTTGTAGATTTCGGCATCAATTTTCCTTTATTTGGAGTTAGGGAAAGGTGCTCGCGGAGTTTCAGGTCAACCCGCGGTTGGATTAACAGAAAAGGTGGGTTAATGTCCATCGAAATCATCGAAATTTTTCCTAAGTATCATAAAATTTCAGCATGTATAGTTAAGTGTTGATTATCATGTTTAATGGCTCAAAATTATAGATTTGCATGTTTATATATGAAATTTGATTTTGGAGCATGATGTACTTATTTTAGAAGTTTATAAAATACTGAATTAGGAATTGACTTAGGAGAAAACCTACACATTGAATTTTTTGATAATTCTATTATATTTAGCTTCAGGAGCTGTTTTTACCTTTGTATCGCCGCTGTTAGTGCATCTTGGATACTCGGATTAATGTAGGTTGAGATTACGCTCGTACTGAGATGCCGACTCAACTTTGACAGTAGAGTTTAGACTGTTTTGTGTCGTTGGGTGCCGTCTGAACTGACGGTGGACCCAGATCCTTACCTTTTACATCAAATTGTGCCGAGGGCACGTGAGCTTTAGTTTTCATATTCGTTTTGACCATTTGCATCAATTATAGCCTGTAGGAGCCTGATTGAGCCCGACAAAGACACGCTTCTATACTCGGTAGGGTCGCGCCCTCGAGTGCCGCTCTGAAGTCTGGCTTTCTTGCGTTGATGTCGCAGCTGTTGGCTTAAATGGGCCAGCATCCTGCCCTGTGGCGGGAGGCCATGTCGGGCCGAATCATGTTCGAAATGGCGTGAGGCTGGATGGGCCGAGTCATGTTCGAAGTGGCGTGAGGCTGGTGGAGCCGAGTCACAATCGAGACCCGTGGGCGCTGTATCTGTACGCTTTAAGTGAACTGGCTGTGTATTTCTAACAGCTCGAGCTTTTAGGATTAATGGTTAGCGCCAACGATCCAACAAGTGGTCTCAGAGCCAAAGGTCACGGGTTCGATTCCTGCATGCTGCGAATGTGTGCAGGTGCTGGAGGTCGGATTGTTGGCTTAAATGGGCCAGCATCTTGCCCTGTGGCGGGAGGCCATGTCGGGCCGAGTCATGTTCGAAATGGCGTGAGGCTGGGTGGGCCGAGTCATGTTCGAAGTGGCGTGAGGCTGGTGGGGCCGAGTCACAATCAAGACCCGTGGGCGCTGTATCTGTACGCTTTAAGTGAATTGGCTATGTATTTCTAACAGCTCGAGCTTTTAGGATTAATTGTTAGCGCCAACGATCCAACAGCAGCTGCCCTTGTTGGCTTTCTACTTAGGCCGACCACCCCCGTGGGTGGTGCACGGAGTAGTTTAAGCACATGCTGGACTGGCCGGTTGGCAGTCCCTTTGGATTGAGTCAGTTGTGACTGTTTCTTAGCTAGTGATGCATATATACACAGAGCATGACATGAATGGTGATAGTATAGTGGCGTATGTTTCTTCCAGCTTACCATATTATTTTTCTACCTACCAGCTATACTGTTAGTCTCGTAGATTTAGTGGATAGGCCGTTGGAGTCTGTGACGGTACCCACTGAGGACTACTTTATTTTACAGTAGTTCTCACACCCATTGTTGCCACTTTTTCTTGCAGAGCCGTCAGCTGTCGCTGCTGCTTCTGATCGAGGTAAGGGAGTCGCGACTAGATCCCTATCTGCCCGGTCGACATGCTAGAGGAGTACCCTTTTTTGGAGATAGTTTATTTTTGTTAGTTATGTACATATAATTGTATTTGTCTTTTTAGAGTTGGAAGGTGGTGATGCTATTTTGGTTTATGCACACACCTTATATTACATGTATGTACAGATGACTATTTTTTTTTTAATATCTCTCTTACTCTCTAGTAGTGGTTCTTATGCAGGTTGCAAGTACCTCTATCGCTTTGCATACACAAGGCAACCTGTGTATGCGGTGGATCTATTGGCGAGCCCGGATAGTGTTGGAATTTGGGGCGTGACAGATTAAGTTGGTATCAGAGCTTAGAAATAGATTGTTGAGACTTAGACAACTCTAGACTTTTGGCAGACCTTAGGAAAGCAAGACGAGAGGGACGTGACTTGCTGCGAAAGTTGGCAATTGAATTGTTAAAGGAGGGAGTGATCGAAGGATGTATGTCTTTTCCTGCCCGCTGAATTATGTCGGCTGCAGATGACATAACATCGTGGGAAAAAAGGAATATCCTTCTAGACCTTCGCTTGATTGGGTCAAGAGTTGTTTTGTGCTTTTGTAACTGACATGCGTTTCATTGCAGGTGGTCAAGATGCCTCCCCGACGTCAAGGTCGACCGCCCACGCGAGCTCACCCCGTGCCTCTCGAGATGCCAGAGCAGGTAAGGCCTAGTGCACAACTAGATTTGCAGGAGTAATTAGCCGTTCTAGCAGAGGTGACTAGGCAGCAGAGTGCATTATTACAACAGATGTGTGACATGTTTGTGCTGCAGCCGAGTACAGTGCCCAGAGCGTCAGAGCCACAGGCGCTTCCTTCGACTACCCCAGCGGGTGTCCCAATCGCAGCTACACCCCCGCCAATGGCAGCACCAGTCGCACCCAGACCCAGCGAAGAGACTTCGCAATCGGGCAGACAGTTATCGAAGGCCGAGCAGGGGCAGATTGCAGAGAGGTTGGCCCGCTTCTGCAGGTTTGACCCGCCCCGGTTTGATGGTAGCAGGAGTTGTGGGTTGTAAAGGCTTGGGTGTGTGAGATGTTGAAGCTGTTCGAGGATCTTTTTGTGTCAGAGCACGAGCAGATCCACCTGGCGATTCACTACTTGACAGGGGATGCGCATATATAGTGGAGGAGGACACGAGATGACAAATCCTTAGATTCACTACAGATGATATAGAGCGAGTTTCAAGGGACGCTGTATGGGGCCTATTTTTCAAACAACGTAAAGTAGAAACTCGAAGAGGATCTAAAGAATTTGCGATAGGGGGACCGGTTAGTACAGGAGTACACCCGGGAGTTTATTAGGCTGTTGAATTATGTGCCGTTTGCAGCGAAGGACGAGGTGCATAAAGTCTACCTGTATGAGCGGGGTTTGCGAGCAAAAATCTTTCTGTTGGTTTAGGCGCAGAGATTGCAGACCTTGGATGCGTTGATTGAGCAGGCACTTTGGGTTGAGCGAGAAGCAGCAGTGACTGAGGAGTAAACGGCAGTACCGGCTCAGAGTCAGGATAGGAAGCGCCAGCTCCTGAGGACGGGGGACAGACCAATAGTAGGTGTCCGCTGAGGCCTCCACGATCACGTTCTCAGGGTCGTGGGTCCTCGGGGCGATAGCGGTTTGGTGGATCCCGCCAGCAGGGACATCAGCAGAGAAGGTCGCAGAGGTGTGTCATTTGTGGAGGACTGTACTCGCCTCGACAGTGTGAGCAGGGAGATGGCCGGTGTTTTGGATGCGGTCAGCCAGGACACTTGCAGGCGGCTTGTCACTAGGCAGCAGTGCCAGCACCGTCCACAGCATCTGCCCCTTTTTCACCGTAGTAGATGTCAGGAGCTCCACCGACGTACATCCAGGTAAGTAGGGCTTCAGCGCCGTGTCAGACAGAGCGGCGGCAGCAGAAGAAGCGCGACAGAGTCTATGCAGCTTAGGTCGAGGACTCCATGGCAGCAGATCATATGGTGGCAGATATCATTTTGATTTTTGGCATTAGAGCTCGTGCATTATTTGATACCGATGCATCACATTCATTTATTAGTCAAGCATTTATATCACTGCATGGAGTAGAGGTAGGGTTGTTACCACAAGCACAATGGGTGTAGATTCCTGATCATGTTTTGCATGTGGCGGAGTTTTGTTGGTCGTGTCCAGTACAGTTGCGACCTTGGATCATGCATGCAGACTTGCTGGTCTTAGGACAGTTCTAGGATTTCGATGTAGTGTTCGGCATGGATTGATTGGCACGCTACTTCGCGACGATCGATTGCGGAGCTAGGACGGTGACGTTTCGTGAGCCAGACCGGGAGGAGTTTGTCTTCAGAGGCTGCAGGAGTACATTGTTCGCGACTATGATTTCCTCATCGAAAGCCCGTCAGTTGATGAGTAGAGGATGTATCACCTTTTTAGCGACTGCTGCAGAGGTGCCTACGACGACACCGGGACTCGCGGATATCCCTATAGCCCGTGAGTTCCTTGATATATTTTCTCCTGAGTTGACGACTGCCGCCAGATAGGGAGATTGAGTTTATGATTGACGTGGTTCCAGGAACTGCACCAATCTTGAAGGCACCCTACAGAATAGCACCGGCTGAGTTGAGAAAGCTTAAGGCGCAGCTTCAGGATCTAATGGATAAGGGGTTTGTGAGACCCAACATATCGCCTTGGGGAGCGTCGGTGCTATTCGTGAAGAAGAAGAATGGTTCACTTAGACTTTGTGTGGATTACCAAGAGTTGAACAAAGTGACCATCAAGAACAAGTATTCTTTGCCGTGCATTGATGATCTATTCAATCAACTGCAAGCATCTTGTGTCTTCTCGAAGATTGATCTCCAGTCTGGTTACCACCAATTAAAGGTGAGGGCCGAGGACATTCCTAAGACGGCTTTTAGGACACGGTAAAGGCATTATGAGTTTACAGTGATGCTTTTTGGACTGACGAATGCCCCTACCCCTTTTATAGATTTGATGAATCGTGTTTTTAAGCCTTTCTTGGATAGATTAGTGGTGGTGTTCATCAATGATATTTTGATCTACTCTCGAAGTGATTAAAAGCACAACGCGCACCCGAGGGTAGTACTACAGCTGCTGCGAGAGAAGAAGTTGTATGCCAAGTTTAAGAAGTGTAAGTTTTGGCTTCGGGAGGTGGCATTCTTGGGCCATGTTATTTCAGCTTCTGGGGTGGCAGTTGACCCGAAAAAGGTTGATGCAATTCAGGATTAGCCCAGGCCGATGACGATTACCGAGGTGAGGAGTTTCCTTGGACTAGCTGGATACTATGGTCGGTTTGTGGAAGGCTTTGCGAAGGTTTTCACAACCCTCACTCGACTGACTAGGAAGGGGGTTAAGTTTATTTGGAGTGATGACTGCCAGAGGAGCTTTGAGGAACTGAAGCAGAGACTGATGACGGCTCTTATCCTTGCCCTTCTAGTTATGGGAGAAGGATTTGAGATCTACAGTGATGCATCACACAGTGACTTGGGTTGTGTGTTGATGCAGTATGGTAGGATAATTGCTCATGCTTCACGGCAATTGAAGGATTATAAGAGAAACTACCCTATGCATGACTTAGAGCTTGCCACTGTGGTATTCGCACTAAAGTTATGACGTTACTATTTATATGGGGAGCACTGCAAAATTTACACTGATTATAAAAGTCTCAAGTATCTGTTCACCCAGAAGGAACTGAACCTAAGGCAACGCCGGTGGTTGGAATTATTAAAGAATTATGATATCGGCATTTAGTATCATCCCGGCAGGACGAATGTGGTAGCAGATGCATTGAACAGGAAATCAGTGCAGAGCTTTAGTATGGTGATTACCCGCCAGGCGCCATTACTTGAGAAGATGCACAGACTTGGACTCAAGGTGGTGTCCCCTGAGGTTATTGCAAGACTTATGTCTATGGTCTTACAGCTCACTATGTTGGATATGATTCGGGAGAAACAGAGTGCGGACCCCCACTTGATGAGGATTCGAGATCAGCTGGAGGGTGATCAGATAGGGGACTTCATAGTTGACAGTTCATGAGTACTACGATACAGGGACCAATTGTGTGTGCCTATGGATTCAAAAATTCGAGAGGAGATTTTGAAAGAGGCTCATTACGCACCTTATACAGTTCACTCCGGTGGTACCAAAATGTATAAAGACTTGAAGGCACACTTCTAGTGGAATGGAATGAAGAGGGACATTGAAAGATTTGTAGCTCAATATTTGACTTGTTTGCAAGTGAATGCGGAGCACCTTGTACCTACTGGCAAGCTATAGAGTCTCCCAGTGCCAGAGTGGAAGTGGGACCAAATCACCATATTTCATCGTGGGATTGCAGAGGACGTAGAGTAGATTCAATGCATTGTGGGTGATAGTGGACAAACTGACCAAGTCTGCTCACTTCCTATCAGTGCTAACTTCCTACTCCAGGGATCGACTAGCTCAGCTTTACTTGAATAAGGTAGTGAGATTACATGAAGTGCCTACCTCGATCGTATCAGACAGAGACCCGAGATTCGTCTCACATTTCTGGAGGAATCTACAGGCAACCTTGGGTACACATCTTCCCTTCAATACAGCATTCCACCCGCAACTTTTTGAACCATCTTCTTGAGGTATGAAGTGAAGTTTCGAGGATGAAACTTTTTGTAGTGAAGGAGAATGTAGTGTTCCGAAAAAATATTAAAATAGTACTTTTCTGGAATGATTACAGTCCGTGAATATCTCGTCAGGACGGGATAGTGTTGGGACAAGTCGGATGTGAATTGGGTGCGAAATTGACGTTAAAATTAAATCTGAAATGCCGATAAATTTTCAGCTTGTGCAGTTTCAATATTTGTGCCTAAGGCACTTTTTACCAACACCCAACCACCCTAATAGGGGTTGTTGGACTGGATTGTTTGCCTGAGGTTTCATGGTGCTTCTTCTCCACACATTCTTTTACTTCGTCTACTTACTCTTCTTCCTCTCATTCTTTTTCTTCTCCTCCCTCTCCCACTACCATCCTGCTGAATTCCTCCCTGCGCAAGCTTGGAAACAGTAGTGGTTACAACAGAGAAGAGATGGTAGCAGTGTGAGCAAGGTTGGTAACCAGCCATGAATACTCTATCTTTATCTTCATCTTCACCTCCCCTCACCCTGCCTCCACCTTGCGTAGCTTCGCAGCTGGCAACCCCACCTCTTCTTCATCTTCAGCAGCAACAACACCTGCTGAACCTTCAGCGCGAACAGCAGATTAGGGAGGATTCTAGGGTGGAATTAATGTGATTTGAAGGGTGAAGGTGGTGGAGACGTATGGCGCACAACTCATATGAGCTGGATTTTGAAGTATGTGTAAATGGAAGTGAGTATTATTGATTCAAAGGCATGGCTATGCTGAAATTTTGTAGGCTGTGAGAGTTCATGGATTTGTTTGGGTTGTTTAGCTAAGTTGCTAGCTCTCTCTCCTCCTTATCCTCCATTCCTTCTTCAGCTTCTTAACTGTACCCAGAGGTGAAACCACAATAGAGCTCATTCCTCTGCTGCTGTAGCTAAGCTGCCAGTAATCTTTGCTGCAGGCTGGCAGCAAGAGATGTGGAGAATAGAGCCTAATTGGAGGGGTTTTTAAGCTCTAATTTTGAAATTGAACATATGTATTTGTGTGGGGGGAAGTTGGGGGTCAGCTTATATCTTCCTTCAGCTGAAATTGAAGGTTAATGGCTTTAATTTCAAAGTTGAGTTGATCAAAGTTGGTTCAATGCTGGAATTTCAGGCTGATATCATCCACTGTTGGAATTCGTTAATGTTCGTTCAAAATTTCTATAGGAACTGAGCTTTAAAAAGGTTGGGAGTGATCTTGACTTCGTCCTCTACTACGTAAATCTTGTTTGGATCAATTTGGAGGTAAAATGAATGAGAAATGCATTTTTTATTGAGGTCGAAGACCGAAAAAAATTATTTTTCGTCGATGCTAAAATTTTGACCTTTATCTTTCATTTGTAATGGAATTTCATGGAAAAATTTGGATTTTTCTTGTAGTGGAATGATAAGTCCCAATTTTCAATTTCAATGTGGGTTGGTTGGTGGAGCAAGAAGGAAGCGCAGCTTACTGCTGGCAGCTTGGAAGCCAATAACAGCATTGCGGTAGCAGCAGCTGCAACAGGAATCCAGTGGAGGAGGGGACAACATAGTGGCTACTCGAAACTTCAAGTTCCAATTCGAGGGTCTTTCACAGGTAAGGAAAGTGTCAGGGCTCAACTTGTCCCTATTTGGAGTTGGATTCAAGGTTAATACCGCTGAATTACATCTATTGTGCTATGCTGAAATTTTTCGGGAATTAACCGAAACTTTAATTTCTCTGTATGATTCTAATAGGGGATTCTAATGGAGCCACGCATGAATTCTAGCTGATTAAAATATGCTCCCAGCTGAATTCGAAAGTACAGTATTTTCCACTTGGACTAATTGGGTTCCGAAGTCGAATTCATTTGAAATATTGATATTCGTTGGAAACTCTATCCGACTTTTAATTTCATCACTTTCGGCAGGGATATGTGGATTTCAGCGCCACTTTCCTTTTATTTGGAGTTAGGGGAAGGTGCTCGTGAAGTTTCAGGTCAACCCGTAATTGGATTAACGGATAAGATGGGTTAATGTCCACTGAAATCATCAGAATTCCTCCCAAGTATCATATAATTTCAACATGTATAGTTAAGTGTTGATTATCATGTTTTGTGGCTCAAAATTTATAGATTTGCATATTTATATATGAAAATTGATTTTGGAGCATGATATACTTATTTTAGAAGTTTATAAAATGCTGAATTGGGAATTAACTTAGGAGAAAACCTACACATTGAACTTTTCGATAATTCTATCATATTTAACTCAGGAGTTGTTATTATCTTTGTATTGCCGCTGCTAGTGCATCGTGGATACTCAGATTAGTGTAGATTAAGATTACACTCGTGCTGAGATACCGACTCGACTTTTACAATAGAGTTTAGACTGTTTCGTGTCGTCAGGTGTCGTCCGGACTGACGGTGGATCCGGATCCTTACTTTTTGCATCAGATTATGCCGAGGGCACGTGAGCTTTAGTTTTCAGATTCGTTTTGACCATTTGTATCGATTATAGCCTGTGGGAGCCTGATTGAGCTCGACAGAGACACGCTTCTATACTCGGTAGGGTCGCGCCCTCGAGTGCCGCTCTAGAGCCTGGCTATCTTGCATTGATGTCGTGGCTATCCTTGTGGGCTTTCTACTTAGGCTGGCCACTCCCGTGGGTGGTGCGCGGAGTAGCTTAGGCACAGGCTGGACTGGCCGGGTGGCGATCCCTTTGGATTGAGTCAGTTGTGACTGTTTCTTAACTATTGATGCATATATACACAGAGCATGACATAAGTAGTGGTAGTGTAGTGGCATATGTTTCTTCCAGCTTACCATATTTTTCTTCTACCTACCAGCTATATTGTTAGTCTCGTAGACTTAGTGGCTAGGCCGTGTTGGAGTCGATGACGGTACCCACTAAGGACTACTTTATTTTACGGTAGTTTTCACACCCATTTTTATCATTTTTTCTTGCAGAGCTGTCGGCTGCTGCTGTTGCTTCTGATCGAGGTAAGAGAGTCGCGAGCTAGATCACTATCTACCCGGTCGACATGCTAGAGGAGTACCCTTTTTTTGGAGATAGTTTACTTTTGTTAGTCATGTACATACGCAAGGCAACCTTATATTACATATATGTACAGATGACTAGTTATTTTCTATTTTAATAGCTCTGTTACTCTCTAGTAGTGGTTCTTATGCAGGTTGCAGGTACCTCTGTCGCTTCGCATACACAAGGCAACCTGTGTATGCGGCGGATCTGTTGGCGAGCCCGGGTAGTGTTGGAACCCGAGGCGTGACATGGCGGTCGATTGAAGTTGAGATGCTCAGTTTAATAAGATAGCGGTTGATTGATTTGAACTTGATCTGCTCAGTTTAGCAACTTGGCGGTTGATTGAAGTTGAGATGCTCAGTTTAATGACATGGCGGTCAGATTGAAATTAAGGTACTCAATTTAATGACATGGCGGTCGATCTGAATTTGAGGTTGTTTAATTTAACGACTTTCCGATCGTTTGAAGTTGAGAGGCTCAATTTATTGACATAACGATCGGACTGAAATTGAGGTGCTCAGTTTAATAACATGGCAGTCACTTTGAATTTGAGGTTTTTTAGTTTAACGACTTTGCGGTTATTTGAAGTTGAGAGGCTCAATTTAATAACATGGTGGTCGGATTGAAATTGAGGTGCTCAGTTTAATGACATAGCGGTCGATTTGAATTGAGGTTGTTTAGTTTAATGACTTTGCGGTCGTTTGAAGTTGAGGTGCTCAGTTTAGCGACATGACGGTCGGTTTGAAGTTGAGATGGTCAGTTTAACGACATGGCGGCCGACTTGAAGTTGTGGTGCTTAGTTTAACGACATGGCGGTCGGCTTGAATTTGAGGTGCTCAGTTTAACAACATGGCTGTCGGCTTGAGGTTGTGGTGCTCAGTTTAATGACATGGCGTTCGGTTTGAAATTGAGGTGCTTAGTTTCACGACATGACGGTCGTCTTGAGGTTGTGGTGCTCAGTTTAATGATATGGCGGTCGGTTTGAAGTTGAGATGCTTAGTTTAACGACATGGCAGTTGGCTTTGAGATTGTGGTGCTCAGTTTAACGACATGGCGGTCGGCTTGAGTTTGGATTGTCTAGTTTAACGACTTTGCAGTCATTTGAATTTGGGTTGTCTAGTTTAATGACTTTGCGATCGCTTGGTTCCGGCTTGTGAGTCGATTAAGTTGACTTAGTCGATTCAGCTCGATTTGAATCCTTGATCTGCTTCAATTCGGGCGGAGCCAGTTTACTTGATTTGGTTCATCCCTGAAGTTTAGTCTAAACTTTTGTTTAGGTTGGATTTAGGTTGAGTTGTCTTGAACCTTTTGTATTTGATTTGGGTTGAGTCGCCATAGGCTAGTTTGACCCTTCTGAATTTGGTTTGGGCTGAACCCTTATTCTTTAGTTCAGGATCCGTTGAGACTTGGTTTAGGTCGAACACGTATGACTTAGTTTGAGATCCCTTTGAGTTTGATTTGGGTCGAGTCCTTATGGTTTGACTTAACTTGGACCCTCTTATAGTTCAGTCTGGTTTGGGCCGAACCCTTATGATTCGCCTTAGCTTGAAATCCTTTTGCATTTGGTTTGGATCGAATTGACATATGTCTCCATCCAGATTTGATTTAGATTGAACCAGCTTATGCTTGGTTCGGCTTGGTTCGATCCTCCTATGGTTTGGTTTAAGTGGAGCTTGCCCTTTGATTTTGATTTGGGATTGAACTGGTTCATGGTTCGATTCAAGTTGTGTAGTTTGCGTTGAACCGACATATAGTTCTGTCCAGGTTTGATTTAGGTTGAACTGGCTTACTATTTGGTTCGGCTTGGCTCCACCCTTCTCTGGTTCACTTCGGGTTGAACTAGCTTGTAGTTCGGTTCGGCTTGGCTCGGACCTCCAATGGCTCCATTCAGCTTGAACCAACTTGTAGTTTGGTTTGGCTCGGTTTGGACCTTTATAGTTTTGTTTGGGTTGAACCGGCTTTTAGTTTTGTTCGGCTTGGCTTAGACCTTCTGTGGTTCAGTTTGGGTTGAACCTAGTTTATGGTTTGGTTCGGCTCGACTCGGACCTTCTATGGTTCAGTCTGGGTTGAACCCGCATATAGTTTGAGTTGAATCCTTTGTGACTTGGTTTATGTCGAACTAGTAGCTAGCTCGGTTCGGTTCAGCTTGAATCTTATATGGTTCAGTTTGATTGAACCGGCTTGCAGTTCGGTTTGGCTCCATTTGGACCTTCTATAGTTTTGTTTGGGTTGAATTGACTTTGATTCAAGTTGAGGTAATTCGGCTCAACTTGGCCTGGCTCGGACCTTCTGTACTTCTATTTGAGTTGAACCCAGCTTATGGTTCAGTTCAGGTTGAACCGGTTTGTAGTTCAAGTTGAATCCTTTATGGTTCGGTTTAAGTCAAACCGACTTGAGATTTGATTCTATTCGGCTCAAGCATTCTGTGGTTCATTCGGTTGAACCGATTTGTAGCTCGGAAATCCTATGATTCAATTCAGGTTGAGACCACTTCGGTTCGAGTTGAATCCTTTATACTTAGTTTAGGTTGAACCAATTTATAATTCGATTCAAGTTGAATCCTTTACGGCTCGGTTGAGGTTGAACCAGTTATAGTTCAGTGTGCGCTGAACCGGCTTATGGTTCGGATCGAGTTGAATCCTTTAGGCTCGGTTTAGGTCGAACCGGCTATAGTTCAGTGTGCGTTGAACCGACTTATGGTTCTATTCAAGTTGAATCCTTTTATGGTTTGGTTTAGGCTGAACTGGCTTGTAGTTCGGTTCAACTTGGCTCAACTCGAACCTCCGGTGTTTTTGTTTGAGTTGAACCCGACTTATAGGTTGGTTTAGTTCACCATTTTGGATTCCGTGAACCTTTCTAGATTTGGTTCACCAACTTGGGTTTAATTTATTTTTGATCCATCATCGTCGTGAACCGCCATCGACTTGGGTTTGGTTCAATTTGAGTTTGTATCCAAGCCGGTTTGACTTAGGTTCGGCTCCAACTTATTTATTTTCTTCCTTTTTTTTATTAAGTTCAAATTAAACTCATGGTTACGTTGGGCTCGATGCAAACGAACATTTATGCAGTCGATTTGGTCTAACCGAGTTGGGTCAAACCTATCATGAAGATAGCGTGTGGATCGAAGATGTGCCTATCGCGAAGATGGCAATTCGATCGAGTCGAACCGTGCCTATCACGAAGATGGCGTGTGGTTCGAACAGCGCCTATCACGAAGATGGCAAATCGATTGAGTCGAACCGGGCCTATTACGAAGATGACGTATGGTTCGAAAGGTGCCTATCACAAAGATGGCAAATCGATCGAGTCGAACCGGGCCTATCACGAAGATGGCGTATGGTTCGAACAGTGCCTATCACAAATGTCACGCCCCGTCGGGCCTTTAACACCAACTAGGTGGAAAGGATAACCGCATGGGCGCATGCCCCAGACCCGCCGAACGGATAGAGTCTTTTCTACCCGCCCAAGGCGTCACAACACAAGCATGTCCACAAGGTTCCAACTAGGAACGGAGTACAAGAGTTGCACAAGGAAAACATCAACATAAAGAAGTTCTACTTCTATTACATCACCTTTGCACATTTATACATGCCCCAAAATTTTCTTTTCTTTCATTTCCATTCCATACATCATGTTCCAAAATTATGGAATATACAAATTACATACATTTAATGAAAACCCCTATACTATCAATGTCCAAGACCTGGGGTACAACTCTATGTATCACCAAAAATGGAATAGCCGCTATCTAGAGTGCCAAACCCTTGCCTCGCTCCGCCGCCTCACTCGCGGAAGGACCTGAAAAACTTGAGGTGAGAACTATAAACATAGTTCCCAGTGGGTAAGGCCACCCAAGAGAGAAGCTCGACCCACCAGGTCCAAAGAAACACCATAAGCATAAGTTAGATCACAAATAACTATGCAACAAATATTTACATGCTTGTAAATAAACATAAATGATGCAACCAAATAAAATGTCCATTTTAGCGAAATCGTCGCATATCCCAATTCATCACCGCCAACTCATGGCATGGGTAGCGAAATCGTCGCATACCCGGGATAGCGAAATCGTCGCATATCCCAATGTTCACATTTCACACTTGCCAACCTAAGTCCAATAGCTCTAGGTTCAAGTCACCAAGTGTCACCTATGTTCAATGACACTAGATTCACTTTACCTTCTCAACCTAGGTTCCATGACACTAGGTTCCAATCTCATGTTCCAACCTATGTTCCATGACACTAGGTTCAATTCTCATGTTCCAACCTATGTTCCATGACACTAGGTTCCATTCTCATGTTTCAACCTATGTTCAATGACACTAGGTTCCATTTGCACTTTTCAACCTATGTTCCTCAACACTAGGTTCTAATTCATACGTGCAAGCACATAACAAGTATAGATAATAAGAATATACTTGAATTCTTTAAAATGCAAGAGGAGCTCATGGCTCTATCTATCATGATTCTCAATTTGCCAACATGCAAGTTCTAGGATTTCACATTCACATACCATTCTATTTTTCAAATGATTATTTACCCTAGGCATGGAAGTGATCTAATCACTTCGGTAAACACAAACCCACCTCAAGAGCTTCCAATTCCTTGAATTCTTTGAGCTCCTAAGTTTTCAAGCCTTGAGTTCTTGCTTCAACCCAAGCTTCTACAAGAAAATGGTTCATTACTCATTATGAACCCATAAACCAACTCAATACTCGAAATCATTTGTTCTAACATGATTTCCTATGCCTCAATTGCAATTCCCGAATGTTCAAATATTTTTAGAACCTCCCATGAAAAAAACCCTCATTTCACTTAGATTTCACATGCATGTATGTAGAACCTCAAAATCTCTTGGCCAATCTCCACGTTTTGTGGTTTAAATTGCCTAGGGTTTCCAAAAATCTCAAAATACTAGATCAATTCCAAGGTTTGAACCCAAAACATGAGGAACTCACCTTAGCCATGAGCTCCCCAAGCTTCTACTTGCACTAAGAAGCCTCTTCTCCACTTTGGAAGCCTTTTCCAAGCTCAAACCACCCTTTTCTCCAAGCTTTGGAGAGATCTCTAGAGAGAGAAAGTGAGGGAGATGGAGAGGGGAAGTAGAGGAGGAAGAAGACTAAGAAGGGAAGGTATCCCTGCCTTTCTAACACCCCCTCGAATGTGAAAAGACCATTTTGCCCCTCTCACCAATCAACACTTACAACCAGCCAAAGCTGGCATTTCGCAACACTGCGTTCCGGTATTCACACTGGCATACCGGTATACGTGTGTTAGTTCCGGTATGCCACGGAGAATTCCGCAAAACCTGAGAGCTGGATTCTCAGATTCAGCCCTCACATTCCGGTATGCCACACTCCATACCGGTACTAATCGCTTCAGTACCGGTATGGACACATCCATACCGGAATCCACTGTAGACTTACACAAGTTTAGCAGTTTTGACTTTTCGAAGTCCGTTGTCGCGCCTCATTTGCGCCGAAAACACTCGCACAAGCCCCAAACTTGGCCGAAGCCACACACATAGCCTCTCATGCTACTTTCCTACCGGAACTCCACAATTTGTAGAAGTTCGGTACGACACACTGAAGTTCAGTGTACTACATTCCTCCCCCCTTAAAAAGAGTTTCGGCCGTGAAACTAAATCATACCTCAGCTGGACTCAGCGAAGAGGTAAGGAAACCGCTCCTTCGTCGAGCTTTCCAATTCCCAAATAGCTTCACGCTCTTCGTGATTCGTCCATTGTACCTTTACATAAGGAATTTTACGATTTCTCAAATTTTTCACCTTGCGATCCAGGATACACAGGGGAAATTTCTCGTAAGTCATATCCTCATGAAGCTCCATAGGCACATACTCGAGAACGTGCGCTGGATCATACACGTACTTGCAGAGTGTCGATACATGAAACACATTGTATATTCCCGCAAGTTTTGGCGGCAAGCCTAGCCGATATGCCAAAGACCCCACACTCTCCAAAACCTCATAAGGTCCAATGTAACGAGGACTTAACTTACCCCGAACACCAAATCGTTTTACCCCTCTCATGGGCGATACTTTCAAGAAGACGCGGTCTCCTACCGCGAATTCCAAATCTCATCGACGCCTATCTGCATAGATCTTTTGCCTGGATTGCGCCGTCGATAAGCGTTCACGTGCCAAGCGGACCTTTTCCTCCGCTTCACGCAACACATCCGGTCCTAAGACCCTTCTTTCGCCGACCTCGCTCCAATGAATAGGAGAACGATATTTTCTTCCATACAAGGCCTCAAACGGTGCCATACCGATGCTAGATTGATAGCTATTGTTATAAGCGAACTCAGCCATCGGCAAATGAGTAGGCCATGCATCCTTGAAGTCCAACACACACGCTCGCAGCATATCCTCCAAAATCTGAATTGTCCTTTCCAATTGACCGTCAGTTTGAGGATGAAATGCCGAACTGAAATCGAGCCGTGTACCCAAAGCTTCTTGCAAGCTCTTCCAAAAATGCGATGTAAAACGGGAATCTCGATCTGAAACTATCGAGGTCGGGACCCCGTGCAACCGCATAATCTCGTTCAGGTAGACTTGTGCTAACTTGTCTCCCGACCAAGTGGTGTGGATTGGCAAAAAGTGTGCCGACTTTGTCAAACGATCCACCACCACCCAAATCGCATCGTGGCCACTTTGTGACCGAGGTAGCCCTCCACAACGAAGTCCATTGCTATATTCTCCCACTTCCAAATTGGAATGGGCAGCCCATGCAATTTTCCTGCTGGAAAGCGACGTTCGGCCTTCACCTGTTGGCATACTAAATATTGTGCCACGAAGCGTCCAACATCAAGTTTCATCCCCGGCCACCAATAATGCAATTTAAGATCCTTATACATTTTGGTGCCGTCCGGGTGAATCGCATAGGAAAAAGTGTGAGCTTCTTTCAAAATCTCCCCACGAATGTCCTCGACTTTAGGCACGCACAATCGATTTCGGAATCGAATGGCGCCCTTCGAATCCACATGAAAATCACCGGCGTGCCACTCTCGATAGCACTCCGCACCTTTTGGAGTTTCGGATCACCGGGTTGCTTTTCTTTTATTTGCTCCAACAAGGTCGGCCACACCTCGAGATTCATGAGTTTAGCGGGGACGCCCGGGGCCACGACTTCCAAGTCGAACCGGCCCATTTCCTTGATCAACGGCATTTGTCCCGTCATCTGAATTGCGAAGTTCTCCACGGATTTCCGACTGAGCGCATCGGCCACCACATTGGCTCTACCGGGGTGGTATAAGATGGTTAAGTCGTAATCTTTTATCAACTCCAACCATCTCCACTGCCTCAAGTTCAACTCCTTTTGAGTGAATAAGTACTTTAAGCTTTTATGATCCGTGTACACTTCACAATGTTCCCCATACAGGTAGTGTCTCCACAACTTAAGCGCGAAGACCACCGCTGCAAGCTCTAGGTCGTGGGTGGGGTAATTCTGCTCATAGCTCTTTAGTTGACGAGAGGCATATGCTATCACTTGTCCTCTTTGCATAAGCACACACCCAAGGCCACGCCGTGATGCATCACTATACACCACAAAGCCCTCCCCTGCAACCGGGAAGGCGAGAACCGGAGCCGAAGTCAACCTTTCCTTTAGCTACTTAAAGCTTTGGTCGCATTCCTCGCTCCAAACATACTTGGCTCCCTTGCGGGTAAGACGCGTTAGTGGACCGGAGATTTTTGAAAATCCCTCCACGAACCGCCGATAGTACCCCGCAAGACCCAAAAAGCTCCGTATTTCCGTGACATTGGTCGGGCGAGGCCAATCCTTGATTGCCTCAACTTTCATAGGGTCCACCGATACTCCTTCCGCGGAAATCACATGACCCAAGAAAGCGACCCCACGAATCCAAAATTCGCACTTCTTTAACTTGGCGAATAACTTGTTCTCTCGAAGAACTTGAAGCACAATCCTCAGGTGCTCTTTATGTTCCTCTTCACTCCGAGAGTAGACAAGAATGTCATCTATGAATACCACCACAAATCGATCTAGTAGTGGTTTGAACACACGGTTCATTAAATCCATGAACGCTGCCGGGGCATTGGTAAGCCCAAAAGGCATAACCGTGAATTCGTAGTGTCCATACCGCGTCCTAAACGCGGTCTTATGCACATCCTCCGGTTTGATATTCAATTGGTGATAACCGGATTGCAAATCAATTTTTGAATACACCCGAGACCCTTGCAACTGATCGAATAAGTCATCAATTCGGGATAACGGGTACTTATTCTTGACGGTCACTTTATTCAACTCACGATAATCCACACATAACCGCAGTGAACCGTCTTTCTTCCGCACAAATAGAACAGGGTTTCTCCAAGGTGACACACTTGGCTTTACGAAATCCTTGTCCATCAAGTCTTGTAATTGTGCTTTCAATTCCTTTAGCTCCGCGGGTGCCATCCTGTACGGGGCCTTAGAAATCGGCGCCGTACCTGGGAGCAAGTCGATCACGAACTCTATTTCCCGATCCGGTGGCATTCTGGGTAACTCCGTCGGAAACACATCCGGAAACTCTTGGACTATAGGAATGTCCTCGAGTTCAAACACCTCCTTTCGGTCATCCACTACCGTCGCTAAGTAAGCAATGCAACCACTAGCAATAAGCTTTCTTGTTTGCGATGTGGACACCATTGATGCAAAGAGCGAACTCTTGCACCCACGGTACACAAACTCTTTGTGCTCGGGTTCTTTAAACCTCACTATCCGGCTCTCACAATCAATAGTAGCATGATATCTCGAGAGCCAATCCATTCCTAGGATTAAATCATACTCATTCATTCGATTTAACACCAGCAAGTCAGCTGGCATGATCCAGTTTTCAACCCTCACTGGACAATCTACACACGCGTGATGTACACAAAAGGTGTGTTCAGGTACTTGCACAGTTCTTGTATGCGTGGCTTCTATAATTTTTATTCCATGTGCAATAGCAAATGATCGAGCAATGAATGAATGCGATGCTCCAGTATCAAACAAAGCTCTACATGGAATGCCTTTAATTAACACAATACCTGCCACGACATCCTCCTGGGCAGAAGGCTCCTCCACCTGCGAGGCGAACACCCATCCACTGTGCGCCGGCTGCTGGCTCTCAACTGGTCTCGGCGGCGGTGTACGACCTGCCGACATCGCCGCGGGTGGGATGCCCGCAAGCTGCCTCGGCGATGCAAATGCCGATGCCGACGACGGTGCCCGGCCATCATCCATCGGGCAATTGAACCGCATATGTCCCGACTGTCCGCATTTGTAGCACCGGCCCTCACGGTAATCACACTGCTGAGGGTTGTGGGGGCTGCTACAAATCGGGCACCGGCTCGAGGCTCGGTTCCGCTGAGACCCTCGTGACTGGTTCTGCGACTGCGAGTGCTTCAGGGGTCGCTTAGAGCTAGACTGACCACCCGAGCCACCCGCCGGACGCTTCTTTTCCTTTTCCTTATCCTTTTCCTTCTCTCTTTCCCAGGACTCGCGCTTCTTGCGCGCACATGCATTCCCGTGCTCCACCCAAAGAGCACGGTCTAAGACCTCCGCAACGGTCTGTAGCTTGAAGGCGTGAACCGCCGGAAAGATCTCCGGTTGAAGCCCGCGCACGAAGCAATCGACCCCGTCCAACTCACTGCGGACAACGTGCGGTACACTGTTAATGATGTACGAGAACTCCCTCTCATACACACGCACGGTGCGGTTCCCTTGTTTCAACTTTCGAAACCTTTCTTGGAGTTTCCTCTTCTCACTATCGGGGAAGTAGGCAGCGAACACCATACCCCGAAACTCCTCCCAAGTCGGTGGCGGAAGGCTAGAGAGTCGATCACGCCTGACTCCCTTCCACCACACCTTCACCGATCGCTCTAAACAATGAGCGGCGAGGTGCACCTTGTCTCTCTCCAAGGTATATAGATCCTCGAAGAGCGTCTCTATGGCATCGATCCACGTCTCCATGTCCCATGGATCCACGTTCTTCCCGTTAAAGATAGGCGGATTGAACTTCTTGAACGTCATGAGAGCCACAAGTGCGCGCTCTCTCTCCGCATCCTCCGCCGCGGAGTCGGGCATAGGAGCACCCGATCCATCGGCCACAGTCGGTGGTGCCGGTGGCGCCACAGCCGGCGCCGGTGCCACTCCCTGGGCCGGTGCCGAAGCAGAGACCGGAGGTACTCCCGATCTCTCCTCCCTAATCGCAGCCGCTTGCTGCGCCATCTCGTCCTGGAGCTTCTTAATTTGCTCCTCCTGTCGTTGCATGGCTTCGGCCTGTCGCCGAACCACACCCATCAACTCGGTCAACTGATCATGAAGACCCGAGTTCTCGCCCTCCCCGAGTTGTTCGGGAGCCGCGCTCGATCCTCCGAGCCCAGCCCTCGTAGGAGGCCGTCCACGTACCATTATCTCCTGAAAATACAACGACTTTGGTCATTTCGTGACATTCAAAGTCATACTCAACATAACGTTTCATAAAAATAAACGTGAACCCAATCTAGGCGAAAGTCACACAAGGGCTCTTATTCTCCTCACTTGGTTTCATGTTGTCGGCCGCCAACACGAACACTCTAGGTGAAAAATAAGACACCTCGAATCTACCTCTACTTCCAACTAGAGGTATAAGGACATAACCCAATCACTTATCTTTCGCCACAATCAAAGATCTCGTCACTCACGAGCCTACACTCCTAAGGTCTTTTCCATCCTAGGGTTTCTTAGGTCCACTTAGACCATTTCAATGCTCTGATACCACCTTAGTCTGTCACGCCCCGTCGGGCCTTTAACACCAACTAGGTGGAAAGGATAACCGCACGGGCGCATGCCCCAGACCCGCCGAACGGATAGAGTCTTTTCTACCCGCCCAAGGCGTTACAACACAAGCATGTCCACAAGGTTCCAACTAGGAACAGAGTACAAGAGTTGCACAAGGAAAGCATCAACATAAAGAAGTTCTACTTCTATTACATCACCTTTGCACATTTATACATGCCCCAAAATTTTCTTTTCTTTCATTTCTATTCCATACATCATGTTCCAAAATTATGGAATATACAAATTGCATACATTTAATGAAAACCTCTATACTATCAATGTCCAAGACTATTGGTGCAACTCTATGTATCACCAAAAATGGAAGGGCCGCTATCTAGAGAGCCAAACCCTTGCCTCGCTCCGCCGCCTCACTCGCGGAAGGACCTGAAAAACGTGGGGTGAGAACTATAAACATAGTTCCCAGTGGGTAAGGCCACCCAAGAGAGAAGCTCGACTCGCCAGGTCCAAAGAAACACCATAAGCAAAAGTTAGATCACAAATAACTATGCAACAAATATTTACATGCTTGTAAATAAACATAAAGGATGCAACCAAATAAACTGTCCATTTTCAGTTTCTTCTAGGTTCATCCTATATTTCACATTGACCAAGTTCCACTACTTGTCATTTACTTATGGTTTCGGAATCGCCGCATCACCATAATGGTTCCAACCTCCAAGGAATGAAATCGTCACCTCCTTGTTCGGGTAGCGAAATCGTCGCATACCGGGGATAGCGAAATCGTCGCATACCCCAATCCATCACCGCCATCACATGGCACGGTAGCGAAATCGTCGCATACCCGGGATAGCGAAATCGTTGCATATCCTAATTCATTACCGCCAACTCATGGCACGGGTAGCGAAATCATCGCATACCCGGGATAGCGAAATCGTCGCATATCCCAATTCATCACCGTCAACTCATGGCACGTGTAGCGAAATCGTCGCATACCCGGATAGCGAAATCGTCGCATATCCCAATGTTCACATTTCACACTTGTCAACCTAAGTCCAATGGCTCTAGGTTCAAGTCACCAAGTCTCACCTATGTTCATTGACACTAAGTTCACTTTACCTTCTCAACCTAGGTTCCATGATACTAGGTTCCAATCTCATGTTCCAACCTATGTTCTATGACACTAGGTTCCATTCTCATGTTCCAACCTATGTTCCATGACACTAGGTTCCATTCTCATGTTTCAACCTATGTTCAATGACACTAGGTTCCATTTGCACTTTTCAACCTATGTTCCTCAACACTAGGTTCTAATTCATACGTGCAATCACATAACAAGTATAGATAATAAGAATATACTTGAATTCTTTAACATGCAAGAGGAGCTCATGGCTCTATCTATCATGATTCTTAATTTGCCAATATGCAAGTGCTAGGGTTTCACATTCACACACCATTTTATTTTTCAAATGGTTATTTACCCTAGACATGGAAGTGATCTAATCACTTCGGTAAACACAAACCCACCTCAAGAGTTTCCAATTTCTTGAATTCTTTGAGCTCCTAAGTCTTCAAGCCTTGAGTTCTTGCTTCAACCCAAGCTTCTACAAGAAAATGGTTCGTTACTCATTACGAACCCATAAATCAACTCAATACTTGAAATCATTTGTTCTAACATGATTTTCTATGCCTCAATTGCAATTCCTGAAGGTTCAAATATTTTTAGAACCTCCCATGGCAAAAACCCTCATTTCACCTAGGTTTCACATGCATGCATGTAGAACCTCAAAATCTCTTGGCCAATCTCCACGTTTTGTGGTTTAGATTGCCTAGGGTTTCCAAAAACCTCAAAATACTAGATCAATTCCAAGGTTTGAACCCAAAACATGAGGAACTCACCTTAGCCACGAGCTCCCCAAGCTTCTACTTGCACCAAGAAGCCTCTTCTCCACTTTGGAAGCCTTTTCCAAGCTCAAACCACCCTTTTCTCCAAGCTTTGTAGAGATCTCTAGAGAGAGAAAGTGAGTGAGATGGAGAGGAGAAGTAGAGGAGGAAGAAGACTGAGAAGGGAATGTATCCTTGCCTTTCTAACACCCCCTCGAATGTGAAAAGACCATTTTGCCCCTCTCACCAATCAACACTTGCAACCAGCCAAAGCTGGCATTTCGCAACACTGCGTTCCGGTATTCACACTGGCATACCAGTATACGAGTGTTAGTTCCGGTATGCCACAGGAATTCCGCAAAACCCGAGAGATGGATTCTCAGATTCAGCCCTAACATTCTGGTATGCCACACTCCATACCGGTACTAATCGCTTTAGTTCCGGTATGGACACATCCATACCGAAATCCACTGCAGACTTCACAAGTTTAGCAGTTTTGACTTTTCGAAGTCCGTTTTCGCGCCTCATTTGCGCTGAAAACACTCGCACAAGCCCCAAACTTGGCCGAAGCCACACACATAGCCTCTCATGCTACTTTTCCACAGAAACTCCACAATTTGTAGAAGTTCGGTACGACACACTGAAGTTCAGTGTACTAAAACAAAGATGGCAAATCATTTTATTATTTTTATTATTTTTATTTTTTATTTTATTTTATTTTGTCCAAATATGCGGGTTTGATTGTGTGAAGCCTATCGTGAAGATGGCCGCTCGATCAACCTATTGAGGAGGGTTCGATTTGAATCACCAAATTTTGATCGTGTCGACCCTATCGCGAAGATGGCTGCTCGGTATATGGATTAGCGATACATACTCATGGTGAAAATAGCGATTTAATGCCAGATTTGATCGGTCGAGCCTATCGCGAAGATGGTCATATTGATCAAACCGACAAAAGAATCGCATTCACACCGTTTGTACGCTTGTGTCACCTTTTGTCATTGGAGAAGAAGAAAGAAGAGACCATAAGGCCTCCTCACACGTAGTTGTCGTCGTCGGAGTCATCGTAGCCTTCGCCATCGTCGTCGTGTCTTCAACCTTTTTTCTCTTTTTTTTTTTTTCTTTGCTTTTCCCTTTCTTTTTTTTATTGGCCTGAGAGATGGGTGTTAGATGTATGCCCTAGAAGCCAATCAGGCTGACACATGTATTTCTTTTAGGACATAAATTTGTATTTGACTTTAAATATTATGAATAAATATGGGTTCCTATTTCCATTCATGTTGTGTATGTGTCCATGAATCGTCCAAGGAATTAATAAGATGATGACATGCATTCTCAAGAGTTGAGAATTTGAGACATGTGTCATTGATGGTTAATTCCTAAATGCTCCCGATCGATAGATCATCGCGGGGACGGTGATTGATCCGATGAAATTGGTGCACAGGTCGCTTCCCTTTTGGGTAGATGAGTCTCGAGTCAACAGTGTGGAGACACTGGAGCGAATGTGCAGGTGGTTGTTAGAGAACAAGGGTACCGAGCGTGACCAATACGAGAAGTCACTTGAATGTCTACTCACTCGTCAGTGACTTACTCAATGTTGCAGTAGTGTGACTGGTCCTTTGACATGCGGTGTCTCGGCTATTCACAATGAGGTTATTGTAGTTTGACTGTACATACACTTAGTCCCTAGCCATTCGGGTCCTTGCGGTGCATGTTGGCTGCAGTAGGTTCGTTGTAGGAATAGGGTGTGCACCTATATGGAATCTATCTCCCTTGGTAGATAGGGGCGTTAGTCCTATGTGATTTATGAGACCGAGTTTAGAAGACCTTGGCCAAGGCAGGATAAATAGCGGAAAGGGTTTCCGATATTAGAAACTCGAGTCGAATAAATTCGACATATGACAGATGATGGGGTTTGACGAGTTGTTCCATGATCTCCGTCTAGTCGGGACTCATGATAGAAGGACTGTATCACACGGTAACTGCACCAAGAGGTTCAGTATTCCATTCTACTGGAATGCCACTACATGCTGCTAGGCGTCACTGGTGGATTGTGAGACTCATGAGAATTATCTGGATGATCGATAATTCTCATTGGGCTGAGTTGGAATTGTTCTGATCCACTGAAAGGAGTTTCAGTGATATTATTGATAGTGATCAGAATATATCTCACTACCAGATAGAATAGAACCTATGGGGTCACACACATAAGAGGTTGTGACTTATCAGATAGCTAGATTGCGATTTTTGAATCGCCAGAGGACCTAATTATCAATATGTTGATAATTGGACTAATTTGTAATTATTACAAATTAGTGGTATTAAAGTGTAAATGTTACAAGAGAGGACTTACTAACAGTTAGTAAATAATGAGAGGACTATGTGCAAATATTGCATTATTAATTTGATATGATCAAATTAGGATAAAGTTCAAGTCGAATCAAATTATGATTTGATCGATCTAACCAATTAAGGAAATGATAAATTTAAACATAGATTTATTCTTATCCTTAATGGTTATTATATTATTAAAAGATGATTATATCTCTCTATATAATATACGGGAGTTTTTAGAAAACCCTAGCCGTCATCTCTCTCCTCTCCTCTCTTCTTCCTCTAGCAAAAAGACGTTCTTTGCAAGGGAGCTAGCACCCCGGTGAGGACAACGATTGGATCGTCAACCTCGTGTGGATACCTATAGAGGCCGGACGCGTGTGCGGCTTCAAGAGAACCTAATTCCACGATCATCAATTGCGGTGAAGAACTACCCGCGCAAAGGTGAAGATTAGATCTTCCTATCTCGTTTTAATCTTGAATAACATGAGGGATCCTAATCTCGAAAGTTTTAAAATCAAATTTGTTTGATTTTGTTCCGCTGCGCTTTTACCGTACGCAATTTTCTAACAAGGGGACCCAACTCCCTCTCTTTCTCTGTACGAACCAGAAATAGAGGGAGAGGTGGGGCCCCTCTTGATGCCATTTCCCTTTATATTTTTTTTTGCCTTTAGCTTTTTTCCTTGTTTTTTCTTTTTTTTGTTTCTTTTTTTTTTTGTCCTCTCTTTTCTTCTTCAAAAATCCCTTTTTTTTTAATCCATGGTCCAATTTATAGTGATTCTAGGGCCTCTTCATTTTGAAAAATAATTCAAAAATTTTTGAAGATAAGGCAACAATATTTTCTTTATCTCTTTCCTTGTTTACGTCTAATCTTCTAAGGAAAGTAGTAATTAAATTGCAATTTAATTTCTTTCCTTCTCTATTCTCAATTTGAATATTTTTTTAAATTTTTTATCCCAACATCACCGCTTTCATCTTGGCATTAGGTGGTGAGATTGTCGTTTACCCCCGGCTACATGTCCATAACTTGTGAAGTCACTCCGTTCCTTGGTATTAGGTTGCATTTCACGCTCCCCCGACCATAGGAATTGTTGGTAGTGAGTTCAATCATCTCACCTCTCCCTCCGGTATTAGGTGGCCTTCCACACACCCCCAACCATAAGCTCATAGGATATCAAGTCAATCCTTTGGCATTAGGTGGCATTCCGCACACCTCCGGCCGCAACTTGTTGGGATTTGCAGAATTCCTTCTGTCATGGTCTTAAGGGTCTATTATTTTCATCCTATATTGTCAACCTTTTTAGGTTCAAGTCATCTTGTCCAAGCGGTATCCTATACACTATATTTTCCAACCTATGTTCTAATGGTACTATGTTCTCTATATTCACATTTTGAGTTTTCTAATGACCCTAAAGAATGTCAATCTACTATTTAGTTCATAATATAGGTATGCAATATAACCACGCATGCATTTACTTATCTCATAAAAATTAATAACTTTAATAAATATATATCATATGCATGCACTTTTATTCATGTATAGGTAGTAAAATTAACTATTTCAAGTAGTACATGCCTCTAGCATGCATATCTAACGATTAAACTACCATACAACAATAAATAATCCATTTAGTTATTACTTTCTAGACATGAAAGTGATCAATTCACTTCGGTAAAACACAACCCACATTAGAATACTTCTAATTGCTTTTAAACACTTGCAATTAGGCTTTTCTTGGGCTACTAGCTTAGTTTCAAGCTTCCTTGTCCTAAAATAATAAAAACGGTTTGCTGCCTTTTTCGAACCCCAAAATATTTTTATTTCTTGAAATCAGATTGTCCCACATGATTTTCTAATCTCCAATTAAAGTTCTAAAAGGTAAAATAAATTTTTAGACCCTCAAAATTCAGTAGCCCTAATTAACCTAGGGTTTCCTCAAAACTAGAGAAAAATCTAAATCTCATGGCAAATCCCTACCATTTGTGGTCTAGATTTGCCTAGGGTTTAATAAAATTCCAAGACCAAGGGTAAGATCTAAAACCCTAGCTCAAAACTCTAAGAACTCTCCTTTGCCTTAACTTTCCCCAAACTTCTTCTTGCTCCAAGAATCTTGCTCTCCACTCCAAAGAGTTTTTCCAAGCTTTTTCTTCAAATCCCCAAGTGCAAGAGAGAGATCTGTAGAGAGAAAAGGAGGAGAGTGAGAGAGGAGAGGGGTTTTTCTTGTGTTTTCACAAGTGTGGGAGAGGGGCTGAGGTTCCCCTCTCAAGGATATTGCAATAATTGCCAAAAACCCCCTGAACTACACTTTCTACCAGTGGAGGGTCCGGATGCTCAAGCAAGGTTCGGATCATGAATCTCCGTTTTCCAGTCCCTGCAGGTAAGGTCTGGACCTCGTACCCAAATTTTTGGATTTTCGTAGACAAGATCCGAATCCTCCCCTCAAGGTCCGAACCTAGATGTTTGGGGCCCATACGGAAATATTAAGGTCTGGATCCTCAAGTTAAGGTCTGGATCCCGAGAGTCCAACAGCCTGGATACACTTTTCCAAAAATTTTCGTTTTCTCTCTTTGGAGTTCTAATTCACTTCCTGAGACCCTCAAAACTTATTTCTAAGTATATCCACAATCGTTTCTCAACTGTACTTTGTCCAATTTAGCAAAAGTTCAGTACGGTATACCGAAATTCAGTACACTACAAAACTTATCTAACTCTTCTCGTTTAGAAAGACTAAAAAATTAGTTTGTAAATAAAACTGAAGTCTATTAAAAGAAGTGGCCACAAAATCAACTTTTTTTTATATTTTCTAGTCATATATAAGCATATTTTTTCAACTTTTGCTGCTTCTACCACAACCACTACCTAGAGACAGTAAGAGATATCGACGCCTACAGCCCAAATTAGCTGCAAAAATACTATATATTTGAGCGTGTTTGACTTGGGCTTTTTTACGTCAAATAGAAATCTAAGTGGACAAATTAAATTGTTGATTTTTGTTATGCAGGATCACATTCTAATTTGGCTCTCTAGATGGAAAAAGAATCTTTTACTTACCTTTTATCTAATCTGGCCTAAGATACTAAATTAAAAATTGAATTCATGCAGAATTAATATTTGTTCCAAAAATATTTTCACACATCAATATCGAACTTGAGAAATTTCCATTTATTTTTTGGATTCAAATTTGAAATCTTAGCAAAAAAATTTGAATTCAAATATAAGTTAAATTTTTTAATTTAATTATTTATTTTGAATTTTGAATTTTGATTTGAACTTGAACTTGAATTTTATATTATATATTTTGAAGTTGAGTGAATTTAGATTGAATTATAAATAAAATGTAAATTTTAAGTTCAAACTATAAACTCAAATTTAAATTTACATTTCTTAGTTCGAGTATTTAAAATTTTTTTTGAGAGAGAAAGGTAGCACGCTACCGGCTTCGTTTATTTTAGAAATAAACTTAGCTAGAAATGTGAATCAACTAGAATTCGAACTCGGGACCTTGGGTACCAATCACCAAGCCCTTTGCCAGTTGCCCTTCGAGTATTTAAATTAAAACTAAAATTTTAAATTTTAGTTTAATAACAGTGCGAATTTTTATTCTTATGTGAAATATTGGTTATGACCTTCATAAGAAAAGTCATGCACTAAACCTTGACAATGCTACAAAGATTTGTGGTTCTAATCATCTTTGCGTGGTCCCATATGTAATATAACATACTATACCAAACTACGCAAAAAAATCAATCTTTTGGTAACATGGTATCAGAGTCAACTCTAAACCCTTTTATTTTGTGAGGTCATGGGTTAAATCCATACTTCAACATTTAACGGGTTAAATTTTTCTTACTTATGCAATATACTAATTCTCGGTATAACACTCTGAATTTTGACCAAATTGGGCAAAGTGTAGGAAAAATAATACATGAGATTATTCAAAAGGAATTAATGAACTTTGGGGCAAGTTAACATTGAGTTGGAGCGAAAACAAAGTTTCAAGACCAAAACTTGCTAAACCACTAGAACTTTAGGATCCAGACTTTAGAGGGGAAGTCAGGATCCCAAAACTTCTGGCTAGGCCCCAAACTTCAGAGTTCGAACCTTGAAGAGGAAGTTTGAACTTTGGCTGTGAAATAGAGTAAAACTAGATTCAGGACCAGACCTTGGGAGAGAAGTCTGGATCTTGCCTGTGAAAACACTGGAGGAGGGTTCGGTATCCAGACTTTGAGAAAGAAGCTCAGACCTTAGCTACGTGAGGCACTGTGAGGCCTTTGGGATTTGGACTTGGCAGGGGACGTTTCGAAACTCGTGCATTTTGAGAGCTGAAATGTAATAGATGCAAGTTTTGATTGTTGGAGGTTTAAGCGCAAATGTAGCACTTCTATAAGTATCCCTATCTCAGCCAAGTATACTCTTCACTCTCTTTTCCTCTTTTCTCTCTCTTTTTTACTTTCCCCCCCCCCCCTAAAAGAGTAGAAAATTCTAGTTTTTCCCATTGTTGGATCTTCTAGATCTCACCATTTCAAGCTTGGGTAAGGAAAAAGCTCTTGGGAAGGAGCTTTAGGAAGAGGAAGACAAGACTCTCAAGCCTCATTCTCAAGTGAAGAGGAGTTCATATGAGTTTTAAGGTTTGGGGTTTGAAATTGGGTTTTTCCAAATGAGAATTTTTGATAGTTTCAACTTAGTTGGAACTCCTTAGACATTGAGAGGAGTCCGTAATAACCCAAAAGAAGTTTACAAAAGATTTTTGCTACGCTAAGATAAGTTTCTATGGCTTCAATAGAAATTTTGGGGGTTGCACTGGGATTTGAAACTTTCGAGTGCTCAAGAGGAGTATATGAAAGAAGTTTTCCAAGTTTAGGTAGGGTATACCTCCGAAATGAATTTGATCTCTCCTTTTTCTAGAGAGTTTTCTTTTTCTTGCATGCTTAGTTCCATTTCTATGGTTACTTGGTGAAGAGTGGCATATTTCTCTTTGATTGAGTTGCATGTGGCAAGTTTACGAAGCTATGATATAGTTATGGTTGCATGACCTAGTATACAGTACGAATAATGTTTTTTCTTGATGCGAGACATCTTGTGCTATTATCTATCATACCGCCATGCTTTTGTAGTTGTACTTCCTTATTAGTACACAAATTCCTAGGTTACTTGGACATATGGAACTAGTTAACATAATATGGACATTTAACTTGAGAGAAAACTATGGTGAGTAATATATGACATAGATGTAAACTGTGAGGAATTTCAAGTAGGTGACATACAAATGAACTCATGAGATAACCCTAGTATTTATGTGACCTAGGATGTGAACTACGAAATAAGCTATTGGCATCACTTGTGGGGATTGCAACCTTACAAGCCACGACCTTATGGAAGAGTCATCCTGGGAGAGGCCCGATTACTTTCGACTTCCTTATGCCTTAACTTAGGAAAGTCCGATCACTCTCAACCCCTTGTGCTTATCCATTGAAGAATAATTCGATCATTTTTGACTCACCATGAGTATTTATAAGTGAATTTGGACCAGACCATAGAGTCGGTTAGAATTAAGAAAATGACATGATTAATTTCTTTCATTCGATTTGAATGCTTGGACATTACGATAGTTGTATCCTACATTATCATGTTGACTAAGGCATAGTAGTCGAACAACACATTACATTTTTTCTCAATGCAGTAGTAGTAGCCTTTTTTCTGTAGATTTACTACTTATGCCTCCTTTAGACAGAGTAACAGATCGCCACATTCACGGTTGCACCCACTAGAAACTTACTTCAAGTTCTCCCCCTTTGGTTGTTGTTACTTTTACAAAGCCATCCATCGTTGGTGAGGTGCATGAATGCGACAAAGCTGTCACGAGCTAGATATTCATCAACTAAAACAACTGATAATAACTAATGCCACAGCATCCAAGCACATCGAACGACTCATAAGTTCGGTCAAAACTGTGCCGCCTCATGTGCGACCCCTACCTGGAGTGGTCCGCTCTCATGCAGGCAAATATCACAAACTATCTTAGAAGGCCAACCTCTGGAGTGCCTACTCGCGGGGCACAACCCTAATCGAGTATAAAATACCATGTATGTCATAGAGTCCAATTCGACTCTTGCAAGCTGTATGTCACGCCTCGTCGGGCCTTTAACACCAACTAGGTGGAAAGGATAACCGCACGGGCGCATGCTCCAGACCCGCCGAACGGATAGAGACTTTTCTACCCGCCCAAGGCGTCACAACACAAGCATGTCCACAAGGTTCCAACTAGGAACGGAGTACAAGAGTTGCACAAGAAAAGCATCAACATAAAGAAGTTCTACTTCTATTACATCACATTAGCACATTTATACATGTCCAACGTTTTCTTTTCTTTCATTTCTATTCCATACATCATGTTCCAAAACTATGGAATATACAAGTTGCATACATTTAATGAAAATTCCTATACTATCATAGTCCAAGACTAGGGGTACAACTCTATGTAACACCAAAATAGAAGGGCTGCTATCTATAAAGCCAAACCCTTGCTTCGCTCCACCGCCTTACTCGCGGAAGGACCTGAAAAACGTGGGGTGAGAACTATAAATATAGTTTCCAGTGGGTAAGGCCACCCAAGAGAGAAGCTCGGCCCACCAGGTCCAAAAAAATACGATGATCACAAATAACTATACAACAAATATTTACATGCTTGTAAATAATCATAAAGGATGCAACCAAATAAAATGTCAACTTTTATTTTCTCCTAGGTCCATCCTATATTTCACATTGACCAAGTTCCACTACTTGTCATTTACTTATGGTTTCGGAATCGCCGCATCACCATAATGGTTCCAACCTCCAAGGAATGAATTCGTCATCTCCTCGTTCGGGTAGCGAAATCGTCGCATACCCGGGATAGCGAAATCGTCGCATATCCCAATCCATCACCGCCAACTCGTGGCACGGGTAGCGAAATCGTCACATACCCGGGATAGCGAAATCGTCGCATATCCCACTGTTCACATTTCACACTTGCCAACCTAAGTCCAATGGCCCTAGGTTCAAGTCACCAAGTCTCACCTATGTTCAATGACACTAGGTTCACTTTACATTCTCAACCTAGATTCCATGACACTAGGTTCCAATCTCATGTTCCAACCTATGTTCGATGACACTAGGTTCCAATCTCATGTTCCAACCTATATTCAATGACACTAGGTTCCATTTGCACTTTTAACCTATGTTCCTCAACACTAGGTTCTAATCCATACATGCAATCACATAACAAGTATAGATAATAAGGATATACTTGAATTCTTTAACATGCAAGAGGAGCACATGGCTCTATCTATCATGATTCTCATTTTTTGCCAACATGCAAGTTCTAGGGTCACACATTTACACACCATTTTTGTCACGCCCCGGGCTAGTTTTAGATGCGGAAATACGTGCCAAATTTTTTTTGAAAGGCTAGCCCGCGGCACGTACAGACCCGCCACAAATACAGGGTTCACTGTACACACGGACAGAGCCTCCCCTGTATTTGCACGGCGTCCACAACATACAACATGATCACAACCACCATTCATTCATCACAACAACACAACAGCTCAAAGAGATTCATACAGCTAACAGTTCTTAAACTTGTATAAATCTAAGCAAGTCCTTAGGTGAAGGATGATGCGATGCACAAACAACAGATCATTCTAGAAAATTGCTCCTTACCCAGAAGCTTTATTTTGAAACCCTAATATCAAGCATTCAAGAATCATTTGAAAACCGTTCTCCACACGAGAACTCTCTTTTAAAAATCCAAAAGTCGATCGATCAAAAATCCACTTGAAAACTGTTTTCCACACGGAAACCTTTATTTGAAAACGCTACCACGAGGGGTAGAAATCCAAGATATGCGATATAAAGCCACAAGGATAGATCTAAAAGCATCTACATCCAAAAGTCTAAGCATGCAATCCTCACATGGATACTAAACCCAAAACCACGAGATCTAAGCATGCAAGACAATCATCCAACATATATCTGTACAAAACATAACATACTAGATAAAACAACCACAGTGTAACTGAACCATATCCATAACTAACTGATAGAGGATAAGGGTAATAACCAAATCTGGAGAGGAAAGCCTCACAGGTCGGGACCTCTAGTACCACTAACTAGGCGTGCCTCGCTGCGTCCCGACTCTCACCACCCTGCTCACCTGAAAACAACAACGAGGGCGGGGGGTGAGAAAATGTAAACATGTCTCCCCTCCCAGTGGGTACCGCAAGCCGACGAAGGCGAGGTGTACACACCGGCACGAGGGTCAACAAAAGATAGATAATGTATACAGTAGCACAAGTAAGTATGAGGCTGACATACAACTGAACAACTATACTACTGTAAGCAACTAGTATATGCATAAATGGAGATAACCACAAAGTAAACCCAATCCATAGCCACCGGGACGTATCCCTGGCACTGTCACACTGCTCATCTCTCGGCACCCAAACCTTCTGCACGCAACGCAGCAAGGCTCACGGGTCGGTCGAAATACACGACCCTTTTCCGGAAAAGAACACCCCCAGGCGATGGACCGCGGTGTACGTGATGTGCTAGAAGAGCTGTGACGATCGATGCGTATGCTCAATCCACAGAACGGCAACGAGCCGTGAAGCAACTAGTAAACCACAACGAGGATCGCTCGGAACAACAGGCGATCACCACCGACCAACTGGGTCGTCTCAATAATCATGCAAACCACAACTACTCTAGTATCCAAGCACACATATAAGTAGAGTCAACGGGAGTCAAGTGAACTAATAACTGAAATGCAAGAGAAAGGCTAGAAAGGTATCACCGTAGTCCACTAAACCGACTCCGGATCGAAATACCCACCTGTCGAAAGATCAAATCTAACACCGACGGCTCTCGAGAACCGCGACAGGACCTACGAAAGACTCACAGGGTCAAGGTCCACCAAGTCGACACTAAACATAAAGCCCTCACATCCCGAAACCGACGGACCGCCCGGAAAACCCACCGGGACGATCCCGAACCACACTAAGCTCCACAGGGGTACTAACAACCAAACTAGGTCCCCCGCTGTCCCCAAACACACCAAAACAAGGTGACAGGACAGCGAGCACACGCTCGGGGTGCCACGAACACAAACGCACCCGAAAAGGCTTCCCGGATTCTCGAAAAATGCAGAATTGGCACCGGAACCCCCCGTCACTCATCCGCTGTCCTCGGAACTTCGGGACAGCGATGAGGAACAGCCAACAAGGCTAAACGATGAGGCCAAGTCACTCACGAAGACAGCGAGTGAGTCGCACAACTAAAAACACGCGTTTCGCCGATTAATTTATCGAAAAACGTGTCGGAAATGAATTCGGATCTCCGCGAAGGGCGAAGGGGTTGGACAACCAGTCCACAGGGTCTCAAGGGTCATGCCCTTGCTGCCCGCAGCGTTGCAACACTGCCACAATCAACATAATCCCAAAAATAAGCAACAATAACATACATACAAGCAATAACATAGGCCGATAGAGCAATCCGTACGTCTGCACGACCCTCCGCAAGCACCAGCGGATAGGTAAGGACGTAACGGAGGCTGTGCTCACAGCCCCACTGCGACAGGACCAGTCGCAAGCCTAAAAATCCCATAAAAATAGTACCAACATAAGAGAAAATTGCTCAACAAAGGCCGAACAGCGAAACGGCTCACCCAAACCGCAAACTAAGGTGAGCATGATGATCAGCGCATTGCCGCGATCATCGTGCTCACCTTCCGGGCTTCGGGAGGCAACAGGAAGCCCAAACACTCACATGCGGCCAAAACAAGCTAAAAACACACCTTGGCCGGAGCAACAAGCTCCGGCCGGCTGTCGGCCGACATGCACGGCCAGCGGCGGCCAGGGTTGGATGCGGGGGAGGTGAGGAAATAGATGCTCACCTCAACCGGCGGCAGGAAGCGGCGGCGGCGGCGCGGGGAGAAAGGCAGCTCTCGGGTTGGCTAGGGCACGGCGGCGACGGCTGTCGGCGGCGACGCGAGCACCGGCAAGAGGAGGTCGTCGAACGTCGGCCTGCCGGTGACCGCGACAAAAAAGACCGGCGGGCGGCGGCGGCGGAGGGAGCTCGGCCGCAGCTGCCCAAGATGCCCTAGCCGAGCCCGCGGTGGCTGCGGCGGCGCCCCGGCGGCACGGCGACGGCCGGGGAGGTAGGGGGCGGCGCCGGAGGTCCCAAGAGTGGCAGTGCTCACCCTCCAAGGCGGCGGGAGGCGGAGGCGGCGGCGGCTCGGGCCCACAAGCCTCGGCGTGCTGCTGCCTTAGCAGCAGCCGCAGCAGCTTGGCGGTGGCTCCCGGCGGCGGGGCACGTCGCCGGCGGTCGTGCCACCTCAGGGGGAGCTCAGGCATGGGTTCCCGCTGGGTGCACACCGCAGGGAAGGAGAAGAAGAAGAAGAAGAAGAAGGAGGAGAAAAAGAAGAAGAAAAGGAGAGGGAGAGGGTGGCCGGGGTTGCGCCGGCCAGGGGATGGCCGGCGGCGGCCGTCGGCGCAAGGGGGAGCTGGCAGGGGAGCTGAGGGAGCTGGGGCTCACCTCAGGGGCTGAGGGAAGAGAGGGAAAGGCTCACTCTCTCTCTCTCCACTCTCACACACACAAGCACACACAAATACACTTGGGTATTTTGCAAAAACACCCCTAAAAAATAGAGTTTAACCCCTGGGTTCCTCACAACAGGAACAAAATGCCCAGACACCCCTCCACAAGCAACCTCACGCGAAACGTTGCGAGAAACAGGGTCCAGATCGCAAAACCAAAAATGTACAATTCGACCTCTCGGCAAAGAAGATGGAAGATCTTCCAATCCATCTGTCGCATGTCGACACGGATCACGCCATCGCCTTCAGCACTGCCGAGACATCGAATCTACCATTTTGGATCGTCAGATTTGGACTCCGGATCGCGCCGTTAAGCCGTTCTCTCTCCGCGACAAAACTCAAAAAATAATAAAATACAAATAAATACAACTTATATACATATATATATATACCTGTATATATATACGTATACAGATCAAATACACAGTAACAGAGGAGAGGAACACAGAATCTAAATTTCCAAAAATTTGAATTCTCACATCACTCCCACCTAACAAGAAGTTTCATCCCCGAAACTTACTCACACACCATCCGCGAACAACAGCGGATACCTCTCACGCAATGTAGACTCCAGCACCCACGAAGTCTCGCGCTCCACGCGACTCGTCCACTGCACTCTCACATACAGAAAGCTCCGATTCCTCAACTGCTTCGCCTTGCGAGCCAAAAACCTCAAAGGCACCTCACCGTAGCTGAGATCCTCCCTCAGCTGAACCGTCGTCGGGCCGATCACACTAGAAGGGTCGGGGATGTACTTCCGAAACAAGGATACACGGAAGACATTGAGCACCCGAGCAAGACTAGGAGGAAGAGCTAACCGGTAAGCCACTGGACCCACACGCTCAAGGATCACGAACGGTCCCACGAAATGCAGACAAGCTTGCTCCGCAATCCGAACCGCTTGATCCCCCGAGACGGAGACACCCTAAGCAGCGCATGCTCACCGACCTGAAACACTAGGTCCCGTCGTCGTTGGTCCGCGTAGCTCTTCAGCTGGCTCTGCGCAGTCAGCAGTCGTTGCCACGCACGGTGCCATCCCAACGCTCGCCTAGAAGCTGTTGAAGAAGGCGAACTCCACCAAGGAAAGGTACCTGAACCAACTCTCACCAAAATTCCAAAACGCATGCCCGGAGCATATCCTCAAGGGTCTGGATAACACGCTCCGACTACCCATCACTCTGAGGGTGGTAAGCTGAGCTGAAGTCGAGCCTCGTCCCCAGTGCCTGCTGCAAGCTCCTTCAGAACTGGGAAACGAAGCGAGAATCCCGATCCGAAACGATCGACACTGGCACTCCAAGCAGCCTGACGATCTCATCCAAGTAGAGCTGTGCCAGTCGATCCCGAGACTAAGTCGAGTGTACCGGTAGGAAGTGAGCTGCTTTCGTCAATCAGTCCACAAAAACCCAGATCGCAACAGGACCTTGCTGAGAACGAGGCAATCCGGTGACGAAATCCATGGTAAACTACTCCCACTTCCCTACAGGTACATGCAACGGTTGAAGCTTCCCTGCAGGTCGCTGATACTCAGCCTTCACCTGCTGACAAACCAGTCACTGTGCCACATGCTGAGCTACATCCATCGTCAAGGTCAGGCCACCAGAAACTCTACCTCAAGTCGCGGTACATCTTCGTCCCTCCAGGATGAACGGTGTACGGCGACTGGTGTGCCTCAATCAAAAAATCTCACCTCAAATCCTGATCACTAGGCACACACCCCCGTCCTCGAAGGAAACCATCAGTATGTAACTTGAAATCACCATCTCTGCCCTGCTCGGCCTCTGCTCGCACTCTCTGCAAGTGCGGATCCATCAGCTGCCCACCGAAAATCTGATCCGACAAGGTGGGCTGCACCTCCAATGTTAACAATTGTGCGGTAGCTCCATAAGGTAAAGTCTCCAACTCAAGTCGACAAAACTCCACCACCAATCGCTCCTGGTCGGTGATCATGAGAGACAGCTCCGCCGAAGGCTGCTTCCGGCTAAAGGCGTCTGCCACGACATTCGCCTTGCCCGGATGATACTGGATGGAGATGCCGTAATCCTTCAAAAGCTCAAGCCACCGTCTCTGTCCGAGGTTCAGCTCCTTGAAGAGGTACTTCATACTCTGATGATCCGTGAACATCTCACAATGCGCTCCGTACGGGTAGTGTCTCCAAAGCTTGAAAGCGAACACCACTGCTGCTAACTCGAGATCGAGCGCTAGATA
Source organism: Puya raimondii (assembly GCA_016920855.1). Lineage (NCBI taxonomy): Eukaryota > Viridiplantae > Streptophyta > Magnoliopsida > Poales > Bromeliaceae > Puya > Puya raimondii. Next base: position 47,999,507 of record JABWPP010000049.1, read on the forward strand.
GATCTTCTCGTAGTCCATCAACTGGCGCGAAGCATACGCGATGACCTTCTCTTGCTGAAAGAGCACGCACCCCAATCCTATCCAAGATGCATCGTAGTAGACCACAGAGATCCACACCAGTCTGCGACAATGCTAAGATAGGGGCACGAGTCAAACTGTCCTTCAGCTCCTAGAAGCTCATCTGACAAGCGGGAGTCTACAGAAACTTCACGCCCTTCCTCGTCATCTTGCTCAAAAGGGCGGCGATCTTTGAGAAAACCCTCAACAAATCGCCGGTAACAACTCGCCAAGCTGAGGAAGCTTCTAATCTCTGCCACAGAAGTCGGAACAGGCCAATCCACTACAGAGTCCACCTTCCTTGGTTCCACCGCAATACCGGTCTGCGTCACGATGTGAACCAAGAAAGAAACTTCTCGAATAGATCAGTATGTCGTCAAAGGAGACCACGACAAATTTATCCAAGAACTGCCGAAAACCCAGTTCATCAAATCCAAAAAGCTGTCGGGGCGTGCGTCAAACCGAACGGCATAACCGTGACCTCGTAACGCCCGTAACGAGTCCGGAGGGCCGTTAACGCAACGTCCTCGGCCTTGATCTTCAGCTAAAGATAACCTGGCTGCAGAACATACTTCGAGAAAATCGAGGCTCCCTGGAGCCGGTCGAAGAGATCGTAGATCTGCGGTAGAGGGTACTAAAACATCACCGTCATCTCGATAAGCTCGAACTCACAATCAAACCAACGAAAACCTTGCGAGTCCATCACTCTGGTGCACAGGGTTGCCAATCGCAACAAGCGATAAAATCACCAGTGATGCCAAACATCAGATCCAAGTGATCGGACACGCGCTCCAAACCAAGACTACACGAAAGTCGCGGCGAAAACCTTGTACGCAAACACAAGCACAGAGACCTCGGAGCCAACGACCAGGCTCCCATCATCCCGAAACTGAGCTAAAAGGCAACCTGACTCAACCGGAGTCAAACCAACGGCAGTGATGACAAATCAACTGCGCAAAACCACGCCAGAATTAGCTCAAGGCTCACTACTAGATCAGGGATGACCACCACACAGCTTTCCCACAAGACGACGTAGAAAGAGATTGTCTTGCAAAAGAAAGCACCGACCCAATCCAAAAAGTCCCAAAAGGGATAGGGTATTTCGTCCTAACCTTTGACACTACGTTGTCTGCAGCCAACGTACTTATCAAAATAAAGTGAAATATCCCAAGGTCAAACGCCAACAACCAGTTGGGAACACCACAAAGGTACCAGGTCAGCCAACTCAAAAGCTGGACAAAAATCACAGACGAGTCACCGAATTAACGGGAAAAAGCAAACCGACCCACAAAACAAAGTCTGCCCTGAGCCAACTCCCTAGGAGTCTTCGGCTTCCAACAAAAAAACCGACGGCTACAGGCGACGAAGGGTCGTCAACCACATGAACCAAAGCGAAGGAAGAACAAATCCAGCGTCGACTAACCAACGTCGAACGCGGTGAGACCTCCAACAAGAACCAGGAAGATCTCGCGACAGCACAAAAGCCTACAAATACCACCAGAAATCCCAAAACACACCAATTTAGGCGTTAGGTTAGCCGCAAACCATGTAGGCACCAACAAAAATCCGACACCAAACAGTGTCCACTCAGTCTAGTACACGTCAGTTCGACGCAAGAACTAGCTAAAGGTCGAAAGACCAACACTGACGATTCTACCAGCAATACGTCAGAGGGGTAGGCTTCACCGCCCTACCCAACAAAACAGAGGGGGTAACACCCAAACTGCGGTCGCAACCGCTCAAAGCACCGTCTCCGTAGAGACGCTCGCAGAGGCCCTCGTGCTCTACACGAAAAGTGGGGCCAGGGCAAGGACAGCCCAAACGACAACACAGATCCACTAAGTGACGTCACCTAGCCCACAAGGGCCACCACCTGCCAACGAGTGGTTATGCAAAGGGGAAAACACCCTGCCACTTGGTATCCGTTTGGTACTCCACCACCACTACTAGAAGGAGCACGAGTCTGCGAACAAGGGCGGATCGAACCTCAGGAAATCCGCCAAGCGCGCTCAGATGCGGCCACCACCCCCAAACATGGGGTCGGCGTCCACACGCGAAGGCGTCCACACGCGAAACAGCCGACGTAGTCGCTGTCGTCGTCGCGGTCGTGGCCACAACGGCGTGGGTGCCACAGGAGGGTCTGCAGCCATCGGGGCACTCGGCGAAGGAGGAGGAGGGGCTGGAGCGGCAGTCGCCGTAGCCTGATGCTGCAAAAACTGCCGGAACAAGTCGGAACATGCCGGAGAGGGTCGTCAGCAGACCCCTCGCCTCGGCCTCAAGCACACAGGGTACGGTCCACACTAGGCTGTCCGCCTCCTGCCAGCTCCTCACTCGAACCAGCCGCAATAGCCCGAGTCTGAACACCAGCAGACGGCTCCGCAGGTGCACGCCTACCACCACGACCCGGATGAGGAGGTCTACCACGACCACAAGCGAACTGCAAAACACAGAAACCAGCGCAAGAGAAAGGGGTCGGCAACTCCCACAAAACACAAGCCGAAAATAAACCCCTCGAACTCGCGCACCTATACATTTTAGGTCTTCCTATGGGTCAGCCTAACCAGTGGTTCAGTTACAAGTTATGAATGAATGAGTGTTTGTACCCTTTACGCTCTGATACCATCTTAATCTGTCACGCCCCGGGCTAGTTTTAGATACGAAAATACTTGCCAAATTTTTTTTTTGAAAGGCTAGCCCGCGCCACGTACAGACCCGCCAAAAATATAGGGTCCACTGTACACACGGACAGAGCCTCCCCTGTATTTGCACGGCGTCCACAACATACAACAGGATCACAACCACCATTCATTCATCACAACAACACAACAGCTCAAAGAGATTCATACAGCTAACAGTCCTTAAACCTGTATGAATCTAAACAAGTCCTTAGGCGAAGGATGATGCGATGCACAAACCTAGATCATTCTAGAAAATTTCTCCTTACCCAGAAGCTTTATTTTGAAACCCTAATATCAAGCATTCAAGAATCATTTGAAAATCGTTCTCCACACGAGAACTATCTTTTGAAAATCCAAAAGTCGATCGATCGAAAATCTACTTGAAAACTGTTTCCCACACGGAAACCTTTATTTGAAAACGCTACCACGAGGGATAGAAATCCAAGATATGCGATATAAAGCCACAAGGATAGATCTAAAAGCATCTACATCCAAAAGTCTAAGCATGCAATCCTCACATGGATACTAAACCCAAAACCACGAGATCTAAGCATGCAAGACAATCATCCAACATATATCTGTACCAAAACATAACATGCTAGATAAAACAACCACAGTGTAACTGAACTATATCCATAACTAACTGATAGAGGATAAGGGTAATAGCCAAATCTGGAGAGGAAAGCCTCACAGGTCGGGACCTCTAGTACCACTAACTAGGCGTGCCTCGCTGCATCCCGATTCTCACCACCCTGCTCACCTGAAAACAACAACGAGGGCGGGGGGTGAGAACATGTAAACATGTCTCCCCTCCCAGTGGGTACCGCAAGCCGACGAAGGCGAGCTGTACACATCGGCACGAGGGTCAACAAAAGATAGATAATGTATACAGTAGCACAAGTAAGTATGAGGCTGACATATAACTGAACAACTATGCTACTGTAAGCAACTAGTATATGCATAAATGGAGATAACCACAAAGTAAACCCAATCCATAGCCACCGGGATGTATCCCTGGCACTGTCACACTGCTCATCTCTCGGCACCCAAACCTTCTGCAGGCAACACAGCAAGGCTCACGGTCGGTCGAAATACACGACCCTTTTTCGGAAAAGAACACCCCCAGGCGATGGATCAGACCACGGTGTACGTGATGTGCTAGAAGAGCTGTGACGATCGATGCGTATGCTCAGTCCACAGAACGACAACGAGCCGTGAAGCAATTGGTAAACCACAACGAGGATCGCTCGGAATAACATGCGATCACCACCGACCAACTAGGTCGTCTCAATAATCATGCAAACCACAACTACTCTAGTATCCAAGCACACATATAAGTAGAGTCAACGGGAGTCAAGTGAACTAATAACTGAAATGCAAGAGAAAGGCTAGAAAGGTATCACCGTAGTCCACTGAACCGACTCCGGATCGAAGTACCCACCTGTCGAAAGATCAAATCTAACACCGACGGCTCTCGAGAACCGCGACAAGACCTACGAAAGACTCACAGGGTCAAGGTCCACCAAGTCGACACTAAACATAAAGCCCTCACATCCCGAAACCGACGGATCGCTCGGAAAACCCACCGGGACGATCCCGAACCACACTAAGCTCCACAGGGGTACTAACAACCAAACCAGGTCCCCCGCTGTCTCCAAACACACCAAAACAAGGTGACAGGACAGCGAGCACAAGCTCGGGTGCCACGAACACAAACGCACCCGAAAAGGCTTCCCGGATTCTCGAAAAATGCAGAATTGGCACCGGAACCCCCCGTCACTCATCCGCTGTCCTCGGAACTTCGGGACAGCGATGAGGAACAGCCAACAAGGCTAAACGACAAGGCCAAGTCACTCACGAAGACAGTGAGTGAGTCGCACAACTAAAAACACGCGTTTCGCCGATTAATTTATCAAAAAATGTGTCGGAAATGAATTCGGATCTCCGCGAAGGGCGAAGGGGTTGGACAACCAGTCCACAGGGTCTCAAGGGTCATGCCCTTGCTGCCCGCAGTGTTGCAACACTGCCACAATCAACATAATCCCAAAAAATAAGCAACAATAACATACATACAAGCAATAACATAGGCCGATAGAGCAATCCGTACGTCCGCACGACCCTCCGCAAGCACTAGTGGATAGGTAACGACGTAACGGAGGCCGTTCTCACAGCCCCACTGCGACAGGACCAGTCGCAAGCCCAAAAATCCTATAAAAATAGTACCAACATTAGAGAAAATTGCTCGACAAAGGCCGAACAGCGAAACGGCTCACCCAAACCGCAAACTAAGGTGAGCATGATGATCAGCGCATTGCCGCAATCATCGTGCTCACCTTCCTGGGCTTCGGGAGGCAACAGGAAGCCCAAACACTCACATGCGGCCAAAACAAGCTAAAAACACACCCTGGTCGGAGCAACAAGCTCCGGCCGGCTGCCGGCCGACATGCACGGCCAGCGGCGGCCAGGGTCGGATGCGGGGGAGGTGAGGAAAAGGATGCTCACCTCAGCCGGCGGCAGGATGCGGCGGCGGCGGCGCGGGGAGAAAGGCAGCTCTCGGGTTGGCTAGGGCACGGCGGCGCGGCAACGGACGGCGACGGCGGTCGGCGGCGACGCGAGCATCGGCAAGAGGAGGTCGTTGGACGTCGGCCTGTCGGTGACCGCGACAAAAAAGTCCGGCGGGTGGCGGCGGCGGAGGGAGCTCGGCCGCGGCTGCCCAAGATGCCCTAGCCGAGCCCGCGGCGGCTGCGGCGGCGCTCCGGCGGCACGGCGACGGCCGGGGAGGTAGGGGGCGGCGCCGGAGGTCCCAAGGGTGGCAGTGCTCACCCTCCAAGGCGGCGGGAGGCGGCGGCGGCTCGGGCCCACAAGCATCGGCCTGCTGCTGCCCTAGCAGCAGCCGCAGCAGCTTGGCGGCGGCTCCTGGCGGCGGGGCACGTCGTCGGCGGTCGTGCCACCTCAGGGGGAGCTCAGGCATGGGTTCTCGCTGGGTGCACACCGCAGGGAAGGAGAAGAAGAAGAAGAAGAAGAAGAAGGAGAAGAAGAAGAAGAAGAAGAAGAAAAGGAGAGGGAGACGGTGGCTGGGGTTGCGCCGGCCAGGGGATGGCCAGCGGCGGCCGGCGGCGCAAGGGGGAGCTGGCAGGGGAGCTGGGGGAGCTGGGGCTCACCTCAGGGGCTGAGGGACGAGAGGGAAAGGCTCACTCTCTCTCTCTCTCCACTCACACACACACAAGCACACACAAATAGGGTATTTTGCAAAAACACCCCTCAAAAACAATATTTAGCCCCTGGGTCCCTCACAACAGGAACAAAATGCCCAGACACCCCTCCACAAGCAACCTCACGCAGAACGGTGCGAGAAACAGGGTCCAGATCGCGAAACCAAAAATGTACAATTCGACCTCTCGGCGAAGAAGATGGAAGATCTTTCAATCCGTCTGTCGCATGTCGACACGGATCACGCCATCGCGTTCAGCACTGCCGAGACATCGAATCTAAAATTTTGGATCGTCAGATTTGGACTCCGGATCGCGCTGTTAAGCCGTTCTCTCTCCGGGACAAAACTCAAAAAATAATAAAATACAAATAAATACAACTTATATACATATATATATATATATATACCTGTATATATATACGTATACAGATCAAATACACAATAACAGGGGAGAGGAACACATAATCCAAATTTCCAAAAATTCGAATTCTCACAATTTTATTTTCAAATGGTTGTTTACCCTAGACATGGAAGTGATCTAATCACTTCGGTAAACACAAACCCACCTCAAGAGCTTCCAAGTTCTTGAATTCTTTGAGCTCCTAAGTCTCCAAGCCTTGAGTTCTTGCTTCAACCCAAGCTTCTACAAGAAAATGGTTCGTTACTCATTACGAAACCATAAATCAACTCAATACTTGAAATCAATGGTTCTAACATGATTTCCTACGCCTCTATTACATTTCCCGAAGGTCCAAATATTTTTAGAACCTCCCATGACAAAAACCCTCATTTCATCTAGGTTTCACATGCATGCATGTAGAACCCCAAAATTTCTTGGCCAATCTCCACGTTTTGTGGTTTAGATTGTCTAGGATTTCCAAAAACCTCAAAATACTAGATCAATTCCAAGGTTTGAATCCAAAATATGAGGAACTCACCTTAGCCACGAGTTCCCCAAGCTCTCTCTTGCACCAAGAAGCCTCTCCTCCACTTTGGAAGCCTTTTCCAAGCTCAATCCACTCTTTTCTCCAAGCTTTGGAGAGATCTCTAGAGAGAGAAAGTGAGAGAGATGGAGAGGGGAAGTAGAGAAGGAAGAAGACTGAGAAGGGAAGGGTGTCCCTGCCTTTCTAACACCCCCTCGAGTGTGAAAAGACTATTTTGCCCCTTCCACAAATCAACACTCACAGTCAGCCAAAGCTGACATTTCACAATACTGCGTTTCGGTATTCACACTGGCATACCGGTATACAGGTGTTAGTTCCGGTATGCCACACTCCATACCGGTAATAATCGCTTTAGTACCAGTATGGACACATCCATACCAGAATCCACTGCAGACTTCACAAGTTTAGCAATTTGGACTTTTCGAAGTTCGTTTTCGCGCCTCATTTGCGCCTAAAACACTCGCACAAGCCCCAAACTTGGCCGAAGCCACTTACATAGCCTCTCGTGCTACTTTCCCACTGGAACTCCACAATTTGTAGAAGTTCGGTACGACACACTAAAGTTCAGTGTACTACATTCCTTCCCCCTTAAAGAGAGTTTCGGCCGCGAAACTAAATCATACCTCAGCTGGACTCAGCGAAGAGGTAAGAAAATCGCTCCTTCATTGAGCTTTCCAATTCCCACGTAGCTTCGCGCTCTTCGTGATTCGTCCATTGTACATTTACATAGGAAATTCACGGTTCCTCAAGTTTTTCACCTCGCGGTCCATGATATACAAGAAAAATTCCTCGTAAGTCATATCCTCATGAAGCTCCATAGGCACATACTCGAGGACGTGAGCTGGATCATACATGTACTTGCGGAGCATCGATACATGAAACACATTGTGTATCCCCGCAAGTTTTGGCGGCAAGGCTAGCCGATATGCCAAAGATCCCACGCGCTCCAAAACCTCATAATGTCCAATGTAACGGGGACTCAACTTATCCCGAACACCAAATCGCTTTACCCCTCTCATGGGCGATACTTTCAAGAAAACGCGGTCTCCTACCGCGAATTCCAAATCTCGTCGACGTCTATCCGCATAGCTCTTTTGCCTGGATTGCGCCGTCGATAAGCGTTCACGTGCCAAGCGGACCTTTTCCTCCGCTTCACGCAACACATCCGGTCCTAAGACCCTTCTTTCGCTGACCTCGCTCTAATGAATAGGAGAACGGCATTTTCTTCCATACAAGGCCTCAAACGGTGCCATACCGATGCTAGATTGATAGCTATTATTATAAGCGAACTCAGCCATCGGCAAATGAGTAGGCCATGCACCCTTGAAGTCCAACACACACGCTCGCAGCATATCCTCCAAAATCTGAATTGTCCTCTCCGATTGACCGTCAGTTTGAGGATGAAATGCCGAACTAAAATCGAGCCGTGTACCCAAAGCCTCTTGCAAGCTTTTCCAAAAATGCGACGTAAAACGGGGATCTCGATCTGAAACTATCGAGGTCGGGACCCCGTGCAACTGCATAGTCTCGTCTAGGTAGACTTGTGCTAACTTGTCTCCCGACCAAGTGGTGTGTATTGGCAAAAAGTGTGCCGACTTTGTCAAACGATCCACCACCACCCAAATCGCGTCGTGGCCACCTTGCGACCGAGGTAGGCCCACAACGAAGTCCATTGCAACTGATAGAGGATAGAGGTAATAACCAAATCTGGAGAGGAAAGCCTCACAGGTCGGGACCTCTAATACCACTAACTAGGCGTGCCTCGCTGCGTCCCGACTCCCACCACCCTGCTCACCTGAAAACAACAACGAGGGCGGGGGGTGAGAACATGTAAACATGTCTCCCCTCCCAGTGGGTACCGCAAGCCGACGAAGGCGAGGTGTACACACCGGCACGAGGGTCAACAAAAGGATAGATAAGGTAAACAGTAGCATAAGTATGAGGCTGGCATACAACTGAACAACTATGCTACTGTAAGCAACTAGTATATGCATCAATGGAGATAACCACAAAGTATACCCAATCACCACCAGGCCACAGGGATCCGTACCGCAGACCACTGGCACTGGCACTGTCACAACCTGCTCATCTCTCGGCACATAAACCTTCTGCACGCAACGCATCAAGGCTCACGGGTCGGAACCAAACTCAACGACCCTTTTTCGGAAAAGAACACCCCCAGGCGGTGGATCAGACCGCTGGTGTACGTGAAGTGCTAGAAGAGCTGTGACGATCGATGCGAATGCTCAATCCACAGAATGGTAACGAGCCGTGAAGCAACTGATAAACCACAACGAGGATCTCTCGGAACAACAGGCGATCACTACCGACCAACTGGGTCGTCTCAATAATCATGCAAACCACAACTACTCTACTATCCAAGCACACATAAGTAGAGTCAACGGGAGTCAAGTGAACTAATAACTGAAATGCAAGAGAAAGGATAGAAAGGTATCACTGTAGTCCACTGAACCGACTCCGGATCGAAGTACCCACCTGTCGAAAGATCAAATCTAACACCGACGGCTCTCAGACCTACGAAAGACTCACAGGGTCAAGGTCCACCAAGTCGACGCAAAACACAAGGCTCCCACATCCCGAAACCGACGGATCACCCGAAAAACCCACCGGGACGATCCCGAAACCACACTAAGCCCCACAGGGGTACCAACAACCAAACCAGGTCCTCCGCTGTCCCCAAACACACCAAAACAAGGTGACAGAACAGCGAGCACAAGCTCGGGGTGCCACGAACACAAACGCACCCGAAAAGGCTTCCCGGGTTCCCGAAAAATGCCGATTGGCATCGGAACCCCTCGTCACTCATCCGCTATCCTCGAAACTTTGGGACAGCGATGAGGAACAACCAACGAGGCTAAACGACGATGCCAAGTCACTCACGAAAATAGCGAGTGAGTCGCACAACTAAAAACACGCGTTTCGCCGATTAATTTATCGATAAACGCGTCGGAAATGAATCCGGATCTCCGCGAAGGGCGAAGGTGTTGGACAACCAGTCCACAGGGTCTCGAGGGTCAAGCCCTTGCTGCCCGCAGTGTCGCAACACTGCCACAATCACAAAATGAGCAACAATCACAAACATACAAGCAATTAAATAGGCCGCTAGAGCAATCCGTACGTCCGCACGACCTTCTGCAAGCACCTGCGGATAGGTAACGACGTAACGGAGGCTGTGCTCACAGCCCTACTATGACAGGACCAGTCGCAAGCCCAAAAATCCCATAAAAATAGTGTCAACATAAGTGAAAATTGCTCGACAAAGGCCGAACAGCGAAACGGCTCACCCAAACTGAAAACTAAGGTGAGCATGATGATCAGCGCATCGCCGCGATCATCGTGCTCACCTTCCTGGACTTCGGGAGGCATCGAGGAGCTCAAACACTCAAAAGCGGCCAAAAACCAGCTAGCAACACACCCTGGCCGGAGCAACCAGCTCCGGCCGGCGGCCGGCCGATATGCACGGCCAGCGGCGGCCAGGGTGGGATGCGGGGAGGCAAGGAGGACAGTGCTCACCTCAGACGGTGACGGGGTGCGGTGGCGGCAGCGTGGGGGAGAGCCCTAGCTCCGGGAAGGCTCGGCCACACCCACTCCGGCAAAGAACGGCGGTGGCGGCTATCCGGACGGCGAGCACCGGCAAGCTGGCGTCGTCGGACGTCGGGTAGGGGGCGGCAGCGACAGAAACAACCGGCGGTGGCGGCGGCACGACGCTCTCAGCCGCGGGTGCCCTAAGAGCACAAACGGCAACAGTGGCGGCTACAAAGGTGCTCCGGCAGCACGGCGGCGGCCGAGAAGGCAGGGGCCGGCGCCGGAGGACTCAAGGGTGGTGGTGCTCACCCTCCTCGACGTCGGGAGGTGGCGGCGGCTCGGGCCCACAGGGCTCGGCCCGCACTTGGCCTGCAGCAGCAGCAGGGACGGCGCGGCAGCGCTCGGCGGCGGTGACAGGCGCCAGGGAAGGGCCCACGGCGTCGGGGCACCCTTCAGGAGGAGATCCACACGCAGGGAGGGTCCTCCCAGGGTCTCGGCCAAGAAAGCAAGAAGAAGAAGAAGGAAAAGAAGAAGAAAAGTAGAGAGAGAGAGGTGGCCGGAGTTGCGCCGGCCAGGGGTGGTCGGCGGCGGCCGGCCGAGCTCAGGGAGGTGGCTGAGGGGCTGGGGGAGCTGGGGCTACTGCTAGGGAGGCTGAGGGAGAGAGAGGGAGTGAGGTTTCCAACCTCCACTCACACACACACACAATGCACATAAAACCACTGGCACAAATGCAAAAACACCCCTCAAACCTTGCAAATAGCCCCCGGGTCCCTCACAGCAGGAACAAAATGCCCAGACACCCCTCCACAAGCAATCTCACGCGAAACGGTGCACAAAACAGGGTCCAGATCGCGAAACTACAAAAAGTCCAAAACGACCCCTCGGCAAAGAACATGCAATATCTCTCAAACCGTCCGTTGCATGTCGACATGGATCACGCCATTGCGTTCAGCACTGCCGAGACATCGAATCTACAATTTTGGATCGTCAGGATCGGACTCCGGATTGTGCCGTTAAGCCGTTCACTCTCCGCAACGAAACTCAAAACCTAAAAAATCCACTAAAATACAACTTATATACATAAGTATATATATATACCTATATATATATCCATATACAGATTGAAAACACAGTAACAGGGGAGAGGAACACAAAATTCAAATTCCAAAATTTGAATTCTCACATCACTCCCACCTAACAAGAAGTTTCGTCCCCGAAACTTACACACACACCATCCGCGAACAACAGCGGATACCTCTCGCGCAAAGCAAACTCCAGCTCCCAAGTAATCTCACGCTCCACGCGATTCGTCCACTGCAATCTCACATACAGAAAACTCCGGTTCCTCAACGGCTTCACCTTGCTAGCCAAAAACCATAAAGGCACCTCACCGTAGCTGAGATACTCCCTCAGCCGAACCGTTGTCGGGCCGATCGCAAGAGAAGGGTCGGGAATGCACTTCCGAAACAAAGACACAAGGAAGACATTGAGCACCCGAGCAAGACTAGGAGGAAGAGCTAACCGATAAGCCACTGGACCCACATGCTCAAGGATCTCGAACGGCCCCACAAATTGCGGACTAAGCTCGCTCCACAATTCGAACCGTTAGATCCCTCGAGACGGCGACACCCTGAGCAGCACATGCTCACCGACCTGAAACACTAGGTCCCGTCGTCGCTGGTCCGCGTAGCTTTACTGCCGGCTCTGCGCAGTCAGCAATCGCTGCCTCGCACTGCGAATCCCAGCCTCTGCGTCCTCCAACAAGTCAGGCTAGATCACACGACGCTCAACCACGTCATCCCAACAGATCGGTGGTCAACAACGACGTCCAAACAACGCCTCGCACGGTGCCAATCCAACGCTCGCTTGGAAGCTGTTATTGTAGGCGAACTCCACCAGAGAAAGATACTTGAACCAACCCTCTCCAAAAACCAAAACGCATGCCCGGAGCATAACCTCGAGAGTCCGAAAGACTCGCTCCGACTGCCCAACACTCTGAGGGTGGTAAGCTGAGCTGAAGTCAAGCCTCGTCCCCAGTGCCTGCTGCAAGCTCCTCCAGAACTGGGAAACGAAGCGAGAATCCGATTAGAGACGATCGATACTGGCACTCCAAGCAGCCTGACGAACTCATCCAAGTAGAGCTGTGCCGGTCGATCCCGAGACTAAGTCGTGTGTACCGGTAGGAAGTGAGCTGCTTTCGTCAATCAGTCCACAAAACCCAGATCGCAACATGACCTTGCTGAGAATGAGGCAACCCGGTGACGAAAGCCATGGTAAACTGCTCCCACTTTCCTACAGGTACAGGCAACGGTTGAAGCTTCCCTGATGGTCGCTGATGCTCAGCCTTCACCTGCTGACCAACCAGCCACTATGCCACATGCTGAGCTATATCCGTCGTCAAAATCAGGTCACCAGAAACTCTGCCTCAAGGGACCTAAGGCATGGGTTCAGATGGCGGCTCCCGACGGCGGGGCAGGTCGCCGGCAGCTGTGCCACCTCAGGGGGACCTAGGGCATGGGTTCACCCTGGGTGCACACTGCAGGGAAGAAGAAAAAGAAAAGAAGAAGTAAAGGGAGAGGGTGGTTGCCGGAGCTTCCCGCCGGTCAGGGGAAGGTCGGCGGCGGTCGGCGGCGCTCAGGGGGTGAGTAGGGGAGCTGAGGAGGAGGGTGGCACCCTGCTGGGGAGCTGAGGGAGAAGAGAAAGCAACAAGGTTTCTCTCTCTCTCCACTCACACACACACACACACATAAACACCTTGCACAATTGCAAAAAGCCCCTCGCAACATAGGAATTTAGTCCCGAGTCCCTCACAACATGCACAAAATGCACAGACACCCCTCCACACTCGATCTCACGCAAAACGGTGCGTGAAACAGGGTCCAGTTCACGAAACGATCAAACGTACACTACGACCTCTCAGCGAAGAACTCACGATATCTCACGATCCGACCGTCGCATGTGCAGACGGATTGCGCCATCGCGTTCAGCACTGCCGAGACATCGAATCTACTATTTTGGATCGTCAGAAATATACTCCGAATTGTGACGCAATCCATCCTCTCTTCTCCAACACAGCTCAAAACTAATAAAAATACTATATATATACATATATATATATATATATATATATATATATATATATATATATATATATATATATATGTATATATACACCTATACATATATATATACATATACAAATACGTAGCATACAAAAACAAAGTAGAGGGAGGGAAAACGCTGAATTCAAATTCAAATTTCAAAAATCAAATTCGAATTCTCACAATCTACAATTTATTTAAACTAAAATATCACATTATATAATCTTATCTATTTTGTTATTATCATTAATTTAAATTATATATATATATATATATATATATTTATATATTTATATATATAAAGTTGAGCTAGAATACTATTGATAGCAAACGAGCTCCATTGCTACCGATTTGTTTTCAATGATGGAGCCTTTGAATCGACGATTGGCACCATTGAATATGATCTATACCATTTGAAGTATTTAGAAATTAAATAACAAATCTTTTGATATCATTGACCTAATGATCAAAGGATTATAAAATTTATAATTTTATCAGTCGATATGAGGTGTTTTCTTGTTTAACGGTGTAAAGAAATCTAAATTAATCGAAATTTGGTTGAAAAATTCTTTAAATTATTTAAAACAAGATTTGTACTCTTAATCTGGATTACAAGACTTCTATCATCACTTTTTGAAAGATATATATTTTTAATCGTTTATTTTTGTGCCCACTTGATGCACATGAGAATATTATCAAAAAAAGTATGAAATTCGATATCTAGATACTTCAAGTGATCTAGATTATGTTCAACGATGTTGATCGTCGATCTGGAGGCTTCATCATCAAAAACAAATCGGTAGCAATGGAGCCCGTTTGCTACCGATAGTATTCTACCCCAACTCCCCCCCTCCCCCCCCGTTCTCTCTGTCTATGCACACACACACACACAAAAACACACACACACACACACACACACATGAATGACTAAAAATAAATATCATTCAAAAAGTAATGATAAAATTCTTATAATCAAGATCAAGAGTATAGATCTTATTTTAAATAATTTAAAGAATTTTCTAACCAAAATTTACCCTTGGATGAAGGGATAGATCTAATGGCGTTAGATCAATCAATGATATTTATATATAGAGTCCCGGCTACAATGCTATCAATAGCACCCAGCACTTGGTGCTATCAAGTTTTTCACCGTTAGATCTATCCCTTTTAACCATTTCTACCCCTTAGATCATACTAATCCACCAACCACCCACTAAACTCTAGGGGACGACTATCATCCTAACCGCACATCCCTTCATCCAAGGCCGAAAACCTAATAGCACCAATGACTTGGTACTATTAATAGTATTCTAGCCTAGTTCTACATATATATATATATATATATATATATATATATATATATATATATATATATATGTATATAGAGTCTAGGTACAATGCTATCAATAGCACCAAGCACTTGGTGCTATCAAGTTTTTCACTGTTAGATCTACCACTTTGACCATTTTCACCCGTTACATCATACTATTCAACCAACTACCTACTCAACCCTAGGGGACCGCTATTATTCTAACCGCACATCCCTTTATCCAAGGGCCGAAAACCTAATAGCACCAATGACTTGGTGCTATTAATAGTATTCTAGCATAGTTCTATGTATGTATATACATTATGATATTTTGACTACATAGTTTCACGTGGCACAATATGGCATGTCCATTAGATTTGCATGTTAAAACTAGTGAAGGTACCCACGCGTTGCGGCGGACCAATTCAACAAAAGTAAACATATATGTAACAGTTAAACATAAAAAAATTAACAATTTGAGAGTCAGATGGTGCAGCTCTCATCTTCGTCAGTTAATGATGTATTGCAGATCATAGCTACCGTCCGTAGCTTATAAATATTGGTAGAAGAGAAGATGACTAAGAGAGAATCAAGTCATCACTGCCGCACATTGAAGAGCAATAGATAGATAGAAACATATCGAACAACACATCAATATGTTAACATTATATCATTCGAGTTACACATTCAGACAGATTGAGCTTTGATTACCAAAAAGCGATGCACCTCAGAGTTTGAGGACCCATAGTGCAATTTACGCCTTTGCATATTGATAATTGGTGAAACTATATAAGTAGTAGCTTAAACAGAGCATTAGGAAATCAAGCAAATTCTATTCACATTTAGATAGAAACCAGAGTAACAGTGAAAGTAATTACAATAAAAAAATTATCCAAGTAAAGCTCGGTCTCTCGCATATAAACCAAACATCTATTTTCTTCAGTAAAGTGGGGTCCCCATTGAAGTAAATTTGATGTTTTGCTGTTTTATTAAAGGTTTGCTATTATTTTTTAATCCAAAATAGTCCAAGATGAATTGTCTTTCAGCAAAACTTCAGGTGTAACAATCGACTAAAGCCGATTAGTAACATATCACTTGTAGCAAAAAGATGAATATTACAACCTATTGAGTTGAATAGTAACAAAATAGATAGTATTTGGGAGGATAAGGAAGCTCTGAATAAAAAATCCAATGGAAATAGCATTCTCCAAATCAAAGAAGAGTGGAAGCTTAAATTTTCTTATGTAAACTATATACTTATTTCTCAAAAAAAGGAAAGCCTTTTAGATCATAATATAAATGAAAATTTTTGCATATTCTTACATCAAATAATGAAAAAAAAAGTCATGTACATAGGAAAAAATAGAAAGAAGAAAAGATATACAACATCTATTTAAGAGACAAATAGATATACATCCAGACATAAAAACACAATACAAAATTTTACTATCCCATGTAGGAAAAAGAGGAAAAAAAAGAGTAAGAAAGCAAATTATTATATATATAAAAAGTTAGCAAAGTTAACACAACAAATACATCGACTCAAATACCAAGCAAATAAAAAAAACTTATGAAAGCTGAATAAAACCTAACCAAGAAAACTTAGAAGAAAAATCGAGTTGGCAGCACTTTGTTCTTCCCATGTACTCCTAGAGAATTTTTCTCACAATGCAAAAACCTTCAGCAGGATTGATATATTAAGGGCAGCTTGTAAAATGGCACCTTTTATCACCCCATTTAAGTGGTTCGCATGTTGCAGCGGCTAGATACTGTTAAAATGAGAATCCACAGTGCCCTTTAATACTATAGAAAAAAGAAGATATTTAACATATACCATTTTCAAATTCATAATTAGTTTATATAGTGTAGTAATCGCGCTTCGTGATAGATAGCTGTTATTGTAGAGCTAAAAATACAATCTACTGAACAAATGGAAAATAAAGATGAAAAAAGAAATGATAAGCAATAATCTTACTTGATGTACAAACTAAACTATTCTTGTTAAACTAAGTAGTCAAAAAATTAATGTTATTTCAACCACAGTAGGAAGAAAATCCCAATGTAAGTAGAAAAATTCTAAAGTTTGACAAAAAAAAGGACATGAGATTTTTGTAAACAAAGTATTAGATATGAACAATTAAAATTAACCATTAAAAATAAAAGCACAAAAGAGAAGTTAAGGGATACAATGTATAACCAATATTATACAGCATAAGAAAGAGAAGTATCAGAAAAAAAATTTAGAAAAATAAATTAACAATGTTACACCTTAACTGAGTAATTTAAAGAAAACATAAGATAAACATTGAAATTGGGCGATGATAAAACGTACTCATCTTACTATTGCACTTGTCAAAGTATCATATCCGCATTGACCCCATTCATTTTGCAAAAAACTATTTAAGCATGCTGAAACAGAATGTAAATTATAAACGTATAGTTTGTGAGTCATAATTATATGCAATAAAAAGAGTTGGCTTAATTACATCCGTACACACTGTACTTTAGAGTTTTTTCATTTGGCCCACTATACCTTTTTTTTCCCCAAATACTACACTGTATAATTATTTTTTGTCAAGTGCAACAATATCTTAATGGGGAGAGTTGTTGAAATGAAAAATTCATCTCTCTATCAATGGAGCATGGTTAAAATTAACAAAAATGGCTGACTAAAGCCAATATTGGCGGGAATATTTGGCAGGAAAGGAAGGTCGAGTATTTCTGCTCATTAGAAGAAGAAAAAAATGGAGAGAGGATTTGGTGTTTTTGTCACGCCCCGGGGTCCATTTTGTAAAGCCTTTTTGAATAAAAGGGCTGCGGGTTGCAAATGGGTTGTCGAGGACCCGAATCCAGCCCACTTTGGGAGAGAAAACTGCTGCCATTATGCTACCATAAAGCCTTAGAAAACTTCTATGAGGCATGGGATTCTCTTTGGCTATGCATTGATGAGGGCTCATTATGTGCATTCATGTGTGAGTTAGTGGGTGAGTTATGAGGGCCATTATGTGCATTCATGTGTGAGTTAGTGGGTGAGTTATGAGGGCCATTATGTGCATTCATGTGTGAGTTAGTGGGTGAGTTATGGTGGCTAGGTTCATTGTATCTCTAAGCCTATAAATAGGGGTGTGGCTAAGGCCATTGTAGAGAGGGAGAGAATGTGTAAGGGTGTGGCTAAGGCCATTGTAGAGAGGGAGAGAATGTGTATGTGTGTGTTGTAATCCTATTTTTTTAAGTAGTGGAGTACTTAGTTTTTTTTTGGTTAAACCTCTATCTCTCTCTTCTCTCCTTCTTGCATACTTAGTCGTAGGGCGCGGAGGTCCCGACGAGCATCAAGGAGCAAGGCTTGCCTATCTTCGAGCAGGAAGGCGAGCGCCGCACGGGCTTTGCGAACAAAAACGCTAAGGCCGTGACAGTTGGTATCAGAGCCGGTTCGAGCAAGGAACCATGTCAACGTCCGATGCTGGAGTTGTCGACATTGGAGGCGACCCTCCAAGGCAGCCCTCCAAGCGGGGCAAAAGCAGGGAGCTGAGGGCTCTCACGAGGGAGGCCGCACTGTTGGAGGACCGCCTTGCGCTGTTGGAGGACGTCATGTCGAAAATGGGTGAAAGGTACACCGAAATGGCTGAATCTTTTAACTCGTTTAATGACGAAGTCCGCAGTATGGAGGAAAGCATCGCTACTACGATGGCGACCTTTCGAGGCGAACTCGAAAAGCTTCAAGACAACATCACTCGTCGTGACGAGGAGCGGAAGAAGCTGGTTGAGGAACTTCTTCCTCGGGCCGACGAGATCGAGGATCTCAAAATGCGAGTAGCGATCCTTGAAAAAGCGGTGGCGCATAGGCATGAACCTCAACGAGAGATTGCTTCGAAGGTACGTATCCCTGAGCCTCAAAATTTTAGGGGTACTCGCAACGTAAAGGAGATCGACAACTTTTTGTGGCACATGGAGCTCTACATCAAGGCGCTGCGGCTGGACGACGAGGACGAGAAGGTCCAGATCGCATCGATGTACCTCACCGACGACGCTATGCTATAGTGGCGACGGCGTTCCGCAGAAGCCGCGAAGGGCCAATGCGAGTTGAAGTCTTGGGAGGATTTCGTGCGCGAGCTTAAGGCGCAGTTCTACCCCGAGCACGTCGAATATCTTGCGCGGAGGCAACTTCGACGGCTCAAACAACGGGGAACCTTGAGGGAGTATGTCCAGGAATACTCTAAACTCATGTTGGCAATCTCCAACATAGCCGATGAGGATCGGCTTTTCTTCTTCCTTGACGGTCTTCAGCCCTGGGCGAATAACGAGCTCGTGGCGCGAGACGTGAAGGACTTGAACTCCGCGGTCGCTTTGGCGGAGAAGTTGCCCGAGCGGGTGTGAACCGAGGGCGATCGGGGTGAACCATCGGAGGCGAGCGAGGCCAAAGGTGGGGGAGTGCACCACGATCCAGGGGGCGCAAAAGGGCACAAGCCAAACTACGACGCGAGGAGGCAAGGGCAGAATTCAGCCCCGCCGCCTGCAACGATCTCGTGCTATGTGTGCGGCGAGAACCATTGGGCGCGGGACTGCCCAAACAGAAGCAACCACAAAGGTAAGCAGGTTGCTGCGGTCCAAGCCGAGGATGGCGAGGATGTGGTCGAGCTGCCGAGGATGGGCGCGCTAAGGCTCGTCAACGCAGTTCGCGGTCAGCCTAGCGACGACAAGCTCCGCAGGAGGGAGCTCATGTTCGTCGATGTGATCCTCAACGGGAGGAGCACGCGGGCAATGATCGACACCGGCGCGACACACAATTTCGTCGCGGAGGCGGAGACCAAGCGGTTGGGCCTCAAGCTCGAGAAGGAGTCACATCAAGGCTGTCAACTCTGTGGCGCGTCCAATCGCAGGAGTTTCAAAGGATGTGGAGATAGCCATCGGCCCGTGGAGGGGCAAGGCCAATCTCACTGTTGGGCCGCTCGACGACTTCGGAGTGATCCTCGGGATGGACTTCCTTATTTCGTCGAAGGCGGCGCCCATGCCACACTTGTGGGTGCTGAGCTTCCTGGACGAGTCAGCACCGTGCATGGTTCCGATGTGTCGGGGCGAGCCGACGACGGACAAAACTTTGACAGCCCTACAGTTTTGCGAGGAGGCGAAGCGCAAGAAGGCTGGGGGCCTCGAGGAGGAGGGCCTGAGCAGCGGGGAAACTGTCAAGTCTCATGCGGCGCTGAAGCAACCAGCGCCCAAACTAGGTGCAAGCCATTCTGTCAAGGAGCCTGCGGGGACCAAGGTGAGTTCTGCAGCTTGGCGGAGTGCGCGTGCGTGTCGCGGAGGACATGCACCCTCGACGAATTCTTCGCACAGCGAGCTCGCTGGTGCTTGCGCTCAGAGGAGCAAGGCACTAGGGGCAGATGCGAAGAAACGGCGGACTGTGAGCGGACGGCGCGCGACGAGGGCGTCTGCGCGTTAGGTGGGGGAGAGTGTCAGGGACTTAGAAAAAAATTATGCGCAGCCCGGTCCTTGGCCCAACTCCACTAGCGAAGCGGGTTGCAAATGGGTTGTCGAGGACCCGAATCCAGCCCACTTTGGGAGAGAAAACTGCTGCCATTATGCTACCATAAAGCCTTAGAAAACTCCTATGAGGCATGGGATTCTCTTTGGCTAAGCATTGATGAGATTGAAATGAGGTCAGTGGAAGCGCCCATACTTTTTTTTTTTGAATTACAACTTTTTCCCAAGACGTAACAGACCCGCCACAGGTACAGAAATCTCTCTGTCCACACCGACAGAGTCTTTCCTGTATCTGCATGGCGTACCAATACCACATACACAACAACACACTCATCCACTTTCACAAACAACATAACAATGCGGATGTCAGATAACCATTCAGCTAATTATCCTTACGATGATGCATGCTCTAAACACTCCTTAGGTGAAGAATGATGCCAATGCACATTACAACAATTATTTCTATTTGTTAAAAGCATTTCCCACTCGGAAACTCTGTTTTTAAAACACTAAACATCGATAAATCCGAAAGTCATTAGAAAACTGTTTCTCACATGGAAACTCACTTTTGAAAACCAGCTACCACGAGGGGCAGAAACCAAACCACATACGGTAAAACCATCAACCACATGTCTCAAATAAACCACGACTACCACATCGAACTATCGAGAAACAGCAAGTATTCAGAATATTCAAAAACCACCAAATCCGACAATCAACAATCAAATAACTGAACCACATAAACTTTATTAACTTAGAAAAGAAGGGTCAAGATATAGAAACTAAAAGCAGACAGGTCGGGACCTCTATAGCTCGCTAGCTATCGCTCCTCACACACCGTCCCGGCTCCCACCACCGAGATCACCTGAAAAATAGTGGGGGTGAGAACATGTACACATGTCTCCCCTCCCAGTGGGTACCGCAAGCCGACAAAGGCGAGGCGTACTCACCGGCAAAGGAGGAACAACATGTAGATATGTATATATCAAGTGCAGTAGTAAATAAAGGAGAACATATATAAACGGGTGTGAACAACTACTGCTACTGCAAATAATGAACATATGCATCAACTGTAGATAAACTGAAAACTCAATCACTGTGCCCTATAGATCCGAAGATCGCAGGCTATGTCACACTACGCTCACCCACCGGCACACAACCTCTGCAAGCACCTGGCAAGAGGCTCACGGGTCGAGAACACGACCACTTTTTCAGAAAAGAACACCCCCACGGTGGCCAAACCGCTGGTGTACGTGAAGTGCTAGACGAGCTGTGACGATCGATGCGAAATGCTCAATCCACAGGACGGCAACAAGCGGAGAATAGCAACAACTAACACATGTCCAACAACTAACACATGTGCAAGAATGAAAGTAGAGGACAGTAACTGAAAGTCGAGTGGAAATACGCTTATCCATAATATGCATGGAAAAGGAAAAAGAGAGATATCACCGGGCTAGTCCACTGTACCGACTCCGGATCGAAGCACCCACCTGAACTGGAGAAGAGCCTAACTCCCAAGGCTCGCAGGAATGTCGACTGGACCTAAGCAAGACCCACCAAGTCATGGTCCATCGAGTCGACTCGAAAACACTAAACTCACAATCCCGAGATCGCCGGAACTTTCGGAAAGTCCACCGGAACGATTCCGAACTCAAGGAAATACTTCGAAAGGTACCAATAGGCAACCCAAGTCACTCGCTGTCCGTAAACACACCAATTTAGGTGGTCGGACAGCAAACACAAGTCCAGGGTGCATATAACATAAACGCACCCGTAATGACAACCCGGGTTTCCGAAAATGATGTTTTCGGCACCGGAACCCTTCGTCGCTCATCCGTTGTCTCCGAAACTTCGGGACAGCAAGGAAAACCAGCCAACAAGGCTCAGTGACGAAACAAGGGCATCCACAGCTCCAGAACAATAAAACTCACCAACAAAATCCCGTTCGTTCGGCGAATTTTCGTCGAACGACACCGTGGGCCACAAACTAACACCGCAACTGTTCCCAAACCTTTGACAGTCAGTCAAGAGGTTGTTAACAGCGTCTTCACGCTGTTCAGGGCAATACACGGTGTTCCCAAAGCATAACATAAGCAAACAGTCCACCGTAATGCTAAGTTCTACATAAAATAATGCATAAACAATGAGTTTAGCGCTCGTTACCCTGATCCGTGATACAACGGATCAAACCAACCAATCGATCTGGATCGACTCGATGCTAGGATGCCCATGCTCACTGTCCGGAGTGAAAATGGTCGCTGGACGGTCGCGAAACAGCGAGAAAACCACCGAAAACTTGCTTCCGGAAGCGGCCACGGCCTTCCCGCACAACGGGGCTTCGCCGATCACAGCGAAGGTGAGCACGACACTCCACAGAGTTCCAGGAGTGCAGTGCTCACCCTTCAGAGACTCGCCGAAGTCTCGGGTGGCCGAAAACGAAGACCGCCAAGAAGCTAGCCTCGGGTTTGCACTATGCCTGAGCTAGGGCATCGGCCAGGGGGGCGCCGGCGGCACGGCGGCTCGAGCCCCGGCCAGAGGGTGGTCCCCGCACCCGGAGGGAGGGGTCGGGACTGTTGGCTATTTATTATTGAGCTAAAATAGGTCCAACTTCCTGCCCCGTGACAATAGGCCCAGTAGACAAATAAGTTGAGTTGGGTGAGCCTAATAAGTTGAGTGGGGGTGTGATCCACAAGAGACCCAACGGCAAGAGGCCCAACAATAGACCCAACGTCCAGGTGGGTTGAGTCAGGTCGAAGCCCGCGAGCGCTATGGCTGAGCCCTTAAGTGCGATGAGTGCGCCCTTCCTATCAGCACGTGCTTTTGGGATAGTTGGTTAGCGCTTACGATCTACAAGTAGTATCAGAGCCAGAGGTCACGGGTTCGATTCCCGCATGCTGCGAATGTGTGCAGGTGCTGGAGGGGGGATTGTTGGCTTAAATGGGCCAGCATCCTGCCCTGTGGCGAGAGGCCATGTTAGGCCGAGTCATGTTCGAAATGGCGTGAGGCTGGGTGGGCCGAGTCATGTTCGAAGTGGCGTGAGGCTGGTGGGACCGAGTCACAATCGAAACCCGTGGGCGCTGTATTTGTACGCTTTAAGTGAATTGGTTGCGTATTTCTAACAGCTCGAGCTTTTGGGATTAATGGTTAGCGCCAACGATCCTACAAGTGGTAGGTCCAACTTCCTGCCCCGTGACAATAGGCCCAGGAGACAAATAAGTTGAGTTGGGTGAGCCTAATAAGTTGAGTGGGGGTGTGATCCACAAGAGACCCAACGGCAAGAGGCCCAACAATAGACCCAACGTCCAGGTGGGTTGAGTCAGGTCGAAGCCCGCGAGCGCTATGGCTGAGCCCTTAAGTGCGATGAGTGCGCCCTTCCTATCAGCACGTGCTTTTGGGATAGTTGGTTAGCGCTTACGATCCTACAATTGGTAGAGCCAGTGGCGCGGGTTCGATTCCCACATGCTGCATTAACGGTGCAGGTGTTGGAGGGGGGATTGTTGGCTATTTATTATTGGGCTAAAATAGGTCCAACTTCCTGCCCCGTGACAATAGGCCCAGGAGACAAATAAGTTGAGTTGGGTGAGCCTAATAAGTTGAGTGGGGGTGTGATCCACAAGAGACCCAACGGCAAGAGGCCCAACAATAGACCCAACGTCCAGGTGGGTTGAGTCAGGTCGAAGCCCGCGAGCGCTATGGCTGAGCCCTTAAGTGCGATGAGTGCGCCCTTCCTATCAGCACGTGCTTTTGGGATAGTTGGTTAGCGCTTACGATCCTACAGGGACCCCTGGCCAGCGGCGAGGAGGAGCGGCGGCGACAGGCAACAAGCACAGCCCTCGGCTAGGGCATCGTGGCGCGGCGTGGCGGCGGCTCGGGGATGGCCGGGGGCGGCGGCGGCGACCTCCTTGAGGTCGGCGGCGACGGTCGAAGGCGGCGGGGAGGTGCGACGGCCGCCGGGTGACTCCCCACAGCCGCGCGGCTGCTGTAGGATCTCCTTGGCCGCGGCGCAACCTCCACGGCACGGCGGTGCCGGGGAGGCTCAGGGATGGCCGCCCGGAGTCGGAGGACCACGTCGGAGGTGGTCCAGGTCGGCGGAGGCGCAAGGATGGCCGAACCGGCTCTGATACCAACTGTCACGGCCTTAGCGTTTTTGTTCGCAAAGCCCGTGCGGCGCCCACCTTTCTCCGCAAAGATGGACAAGCCTTCGTCCCTGTTGCTAGCCCGGACCTTCGCGCCCTACGACTAAGTATTTGCAAAGGGAATAAAAGAGAGAAGTAGAAGTTAACCCAAAAAAACTAAGTACTCTCAATTACTTAGAAAAGAGGATTACAACACATATACATTCTCTTATGTTTTTGGCCTTGGCCACTCACCCACTATTTATAGGCTACAAGATACATTGGACCTAGCCACCATAACTCTCCCACTAATGCACCCATTAACTACACTTAATGGGCCCTCATCAATGCCAAACCCAAGGGTCTCTCCACCTCTTGGCTGTTATTTTCTAAGGGATAATGGGGCTTTATGGCAGCGGTTACACAACCCTTCATTGGCTTGAAGCGGGTCGGGTTCGGGTCTTCACCGTCAACCCGTTTTGACCCGTTTTCAGCTTGCGGAGTTGGGCCAGGGACCGGGCTGCGCAGAATTTTTCTAAGTCCCTGACAATGAGCACACAATATCCCTGTGAATTCGAACATTTTGCAACTGCAAGACACTTCCTCTTCATCTTTATCAACAGTAACTATATAAGAATAGATTCGTTGTTTGGAGATAGAAGGCTTTTCTATAGTGAATACTTTATATGTATTTTTCTCTACTTCAACAAATCTATAACCTGTGAGTACCTTCAACTGGTCTCTAAAGTCGGCAAAAACTTTTTTTGTGTATATTTCACGAGCTCGCTCTTCAACTGGATCCAAGGTCCACAAAGTAGCCTCTCCATCTTTCATTTTAAAATCTTCCTCATCCTCTTTTTCGTATCTACTTGACACTATCTTTTCAAACTGAATTACAAATTTATATGCCGAAGTATGACAATCCAAATTTTTTTTAAAAGCGCATTCATACTGTGACGCCCCAACTTCCCAGGGCGTCACCCATCCTAGGACTACTCCCGTCCTAGCACGCTTAACTCTCTTAACCTCTTGCGCCTAGCCACCGCCCAAAATACTTAAGCCAGGTTAAGAGTTTACCCTATTATATCTTATATATAGGACTACCTGGGATCTCACAATCTCCTCCCCTTTAAGCCCTGACGTCCTCGTCAGGCTCAGACTCAGAAGTACCAGGCGATGTGAGACTCGTCTCGTTAGCCTAAACCGATCTTGTGGTGAGCCGCGCTCCACCCACAACAGTCAACAGCATGAGAGCCTCGCTCTCCCCGCTGTATAATCCTGGCTCAGCCGAGACTCATCTCACACTTCCGGCTGGTAATTGGCTCTGATAACAACTGTGACGCCCCAACTTGCCAGGGGGTCACCCATCCTAGGACTACTCCCGTCCTAGCACGCTTAATAACCTCTTGGGCCTAGCCACCGCCCAAAATACTTAAGCCAGGTTAAGAGTTTATGTCACGCCCCGTCGGGCCTTTAACACCAACTAGGTGGAAAGGATAACCGCACGGGCGCATGCCCCAGACCCGCCGAACGGATAGAGTCTCTTCTACCCGCCCAAGGCGTCACAACACAAGCATATCCATAAGGTTCCAACTAGGAACAGAGTACAAGAGTTGCACAAGAAAAGCATCAACATAAAGAAGTTCTACTTCTATTACATCACATTTGCACATTTATACATGCCCAAAATTTTCTTTTCTTTCATTTCCGTTCCATACATCATGTTCCAAAACTATGGAATATACAAGTTGCATACATTTAATGAAAACCCCTATACTATCAATATCCAAGACTAGGGGTACAACTCTATGTATCACCAAAATGGAAGGGCCGCTATCTAGAGAGCCAAACCCTTGCCTCGCTCCGCCGCCTCACTCGCGGAAGGACCTGAAAAACGTGGGGTGAGAACTATAAACATAGTTCCCAGTGGGTAAGGCCACCCAAGAGAGAAGCTCGACCCACCAGGTCCAAAGAAACACCATATGCATAAGTTAGATCACAAATAACTATGCAACAAATATTTACATGCTTGTAAATAAACATAAAGGATGCAACCAAATAAAATGTCCATTTTCATTTTCTCCTAGGTTCATCCTATATTTCACATTGACCAAGTTCAACTACTTGTCATTAACTTATGGTTTCGGAATCGCCGCATCACCATAATAGTTCCAACGTCCAAGGAGTGAAATCGTCACCTCCGTCTTCGGGTAGCGAAATCGTCGCAACCCGGGATAGCGAAATCGTCGTATACCCCATTTCAACACCGCCATCACGTGGCAGGGGTAGCGAAATCATCGCATACCCGGGATAGCGAAATCGTCGCATATTCCAATCTGTCACCGCCAACTCATCGCACAGGTAGCGAAATCGTCGCATACCGGGGATAGCGAAATCGTCGCACATCCCAATCCGTCACCGCCAACTCATGGCACGGGTAGCGAAATCGTCGCATACCCGGGATAGCAAAATCGTCGCACATCCCAATCCGTCACCGCCAACTCATGGCACGGGTAGCGAAATCGTCGCATACCCGGGATAGCAAAATCGTCGCATATCCCAATGTTCACATTTCACACTTGCCAACCTAAGTCTCATGACCCTAGGTTCAAGTCATTAAGTTTCACCTATGTTCAATGACACTAGGTTTACTTTCTCATTCTCAACCTAGGTTCCATGACTCTAGGTTCCATTCTCATGTTCCAACCTATGTTCAATGACACTAGGTTCCAATCATACATGTTCCAACCTATGTTCTCAACACTAGGTTCCAATCATACATACAATCACATAACAAGTATAGATAATAGAAATATACTTGAGTTCTTTAACATGCAAGAAGAGCTCATGGCTCTATCTATCATGATTCTCATTTTGCCCACATGCAAGTTCTAGAATTTTACATTACATACCATTTTATCTTTAAATGGTTATTTACCCTAGACATGGAAGTGACCTAATCACTTCGGTAAACACAAACCCACCTCAAGAGCTTCCAATTTCTTGAATTCTTTGAGCTCCTAGGTCTCAAAGCCTTGAGTTCTTGCTTCAACCCAAGCTTCTACAAGAAAATAGTTCGTTACTCGTTACGAACCCATAATTCAACTCAATACTTGAAATCATTTGTTCTAACATGATTTCCTATGCCTCAATTGTAATTCCCGAAGGTTCAAATATTTTTAGAACCTTCCATGGCAAAAACTCTCATTTCACCTAGGTTTCACATGCATGCATGTAGAACCTCAAAATCTATTGGCCAATCTCCACGTTTTGTGGTTTAGATTGCCTAGGGTTTCTAAAAATCTCATAACAAAGGATTAAATCCAAGGTTTGAACCCAAATCATGAGGAACTCACCTTAGCCACGAGTTCCTCAAGCTTCTACTTGCAGCAAGAAGCCTCTTCTCCTCTTTGGAAGCCTTTTCCAAGCTCAATCCACCATTTTTAAATTTTGGAGAGATCTCTAGAGAGAGAAAGTGAGAGAGATGGAGATGAGAAATAGAGGAGGAAGATGACTGAGAAGGGAAGGTATCCCTGCCTTTCTAACACTCCCTCGAGTGTGAAAAGACCCTTTTGCCTCTCTCAACAATCAACACTTCCAACCAGCCAAAACTGGCATTTCGCAACACTGTGTACCGGTATGCGCATTGGCATACCGGTATACGGGTGTTAGTTCCGGTATACCCCGAGGAATTCCGCAAAATTCGAGAGCTGGGTTCTCGGATTCAACCCTCACATTCCGGTATACCAGACTCCATACCGGTACTAATCGCTTCAGTACCGGTATGGACACATCCATACCGGAATCCACTGCAGACTTCACAAGTTCAACAGTTTTAACTTTTCGAAGTCCGTTTTCGCGCCTCATTTGCGCCGAAAATACTTCGCACAAGTCCCAAACTTGGCCGAAGCCTCACACATAGCCTCTCATGCTATTTTTTCCACCGGAACTCCACAATTTGTAGAAGTTCGGTACGACGCACTGAAATTCAGTGTACTATAGTTTACCCTATTATATCTTATATATAGGACTACCTGGGGTCTCACACAATACCTTCGCTACGTTGCGAGGTAGACAAATTTGTGAAGAAAGTACTTCGAAAATATGCAGGAGCCCATTGATGACGGCAACTCCATAGAAAACAAAGATGGCTATTATCACGCAAATCGTAATTTTCAAGCATAGATGCCCATTCACTCTCAAATTCATCAACAGTCAAGCTATTGTTTATACATGATTCCTAGTCATCTTTGAAACCTCTCTTTGTGCCATAGAGAACCCCTAGGTGCTCTCTTGCTTTTCTCATAATATGCCATTGGCAGCACCGATGAACATTGTTTGGAAATATTAGCTTGATTGCTTTTCTCATGGCAGGATCTTGATCCGTAATAATGGCTCCGGGATGACAGTCGAACATTGCTTCTAACCAAGTTTTAAACAACGAACAAAAGGTATTGGCAGTCTCATCTCTTATAAAGCACATCCAAAGAAGATAGGTTGCTTATGATGATTAACGCCTACAAACGGTGCAAAAGGCATGCTATATTTGTTGGTGCAATATGTTGTGTCGAAGCTCACGACATCCGAAAAGGATTGATACGCCATTCTTGATCTCCCATCGACCCAAAATAAACTACGTGTAGTATGTTCCTCATCAATATCTATGGCGTAGAAAAATGATGGATCCTTTTGTTGAAGCTCCCTAAAATAGTTTAGAACACTTGCCACGTCAATCCCAATGAGCCTTCTATTTTGTTCAATGATTACGTTACTTAAGTCCTTTCGAGTGAAGTGAATATTTTTCATTCCTCCCTCTCTTGTGGCTAAAAATGACATAATTTGTGAGGTAGAAATGTTTTGCTCGCTTAACATGTTTATCATTTCTTTTTGTTCGTTGGTGATTGAGCGGTGTGAGCGAAAAAAATGAGCCTTTGAAGAACTTACAATCAAGTCATGATTATGCTCTTTATTAAAACTCATGACCATCCACTTTCCTCCTTCAACCATTTTTAATCTCAGTTGTGCTTTACACCCGCATCGTCTAAATGGAAATTCCTTTTGTGGTGTTTGATTGGTTTGAGAAGAAGCAACATTGTCTCGCATTTCATTTGTTTGACGCTTCAATTGTCCTTCCTTTGAACAAGTGTATACCAAAGTTGTTACCATACCTTCAAGCTTTTTTGCTTTATAATGACTTTGCTTTCTTATACTAAATCCTGTTTTAAAAGCATAGATATTGTAGATATTCTTTGCTTCCTCCGCATTAGGAAAAATTTGACCAAAAAATGGCTCATCGATTGCATATTCTTCTTGGCTCATTTCTTCTAATTGTTGTTGTTGATTTATCTGATTTTTATAAGAATCATTTTGTCTTTCCCCCGTAATACTCACGCTTATTAAAGTCTCATCACCAAGTATATCTTCTTCATCATTAATAGCCTCTAAATTAGAGGAACCAATTACAGATGCACCTTCCTCTTCATGAGAGGTGTTTATGGGCCTTGAAAATTTCATTGATATAATGATCTACAAAAAAAAAAAATATATATATATATATATATATATATATATGCAAAGAATTACCATATAACTCTATAAATGTTAAATCTAGTTTTCTCATTTGAATCAACAAAGACTTGATGTGAAAAAAAGAAATTTTTTTTTTTGAACAGGAATTTTTGCTCCATTTCGGATGCAAAGAATCAGTGAAAATACCAAAGGAAGAAAATGGGAAACTAAATTTTGATATTCAAAAAAATTAAATGATCATCAAAGAATTCACAAGGAAAAAGTACAAATGAATATACTGGTAATATCAAGAATGGAAGTTAAAGAATAAAAGATGAGTTTCAAATAATACCTTGATTTTCTCAGTAAAAGGAGAGGAAAGAAGAACTGAAGTACTCTTGATTAAAAGATGAAAAAAGAAATCAATTTACATAAAAAGTTGGCAAAAAAGCCAAGAGCAAAAAACTAGATCTGTCAAAAAAGGAGTTCCATAGAGATTGAAGAACAAAGAAAACTCACCAAGTAGATTTGAATGTTTGATCCGAGCGAAGGTGAAAGAGGCTTCAGAGCACGTTCGAGTACTCAATCCGAGTGATGAAGTTGCTCGCGACGAAAGAGGGAGACTGGGATAGGAAGAAGAGGGAATAGGGTATAGGAAGATGGAGATGGGTTTTTTGCTCTGAGAGAAAAATAGGGGATGGGCTTTAGAAGGTGTTGGTCCCAAAGAAGAGAACTTAGGTTTTTTTTCTATGATTCCATAGATGGGTTATGGAATTTTTTTTTCCCAGTAGCTTCACGCTAACCCCTTTTCGTTAACGGACGTGCCCCGTTAGTAGAGGATGATGGAAAACCAAATTCCACTTCAAAATGCCAGCTCCAACAAGATTTGGATCCATAAAATCAAGAAAACCTCAATTTCAGCTCAAGGACACCAAAATCCCGGCAAAAACAGCAATTCAAGCTTACATACCTAATCAAATTGCTGTTGGAAAGGTTCAACACACTCCTCCTTAAGTCCATAATCCACGAAATTAAGTTTCACAGGATTTGGACACTCCTAGGCTGCACACGAGCTGAAACTCTCAAGGTTGCTGCTGGAATTCTGCTAAATTTCCAAGTCCTCAAGGTGCAAATTAGAATTTTGGAGAGTTGGAGGGCTTCCCTTTGCTCAATCTGAGTTCACTGTGAAGATGGGGAGAAAAGAGTCTCAGGGGGTCAGCCCCATCCTTTTATAGAAGCATTGGTTGGATAAAATAAGCCCCAAGAGCTACAGCTGCAAAACTGTTCCCTGCTGAAAATTCACAATCTTGATGCCCTAAACTCAACTTCTGGGCGCCCACTTCCTCCAGGCTGCACTAACCCAACACATCGGGATCTCCGCCCGGCGGTACACTACTCCTCTATCCGGTTCCGGCGGATCTCACCTACCAAGGCCACGTGTCAGCACGTTCGATACTCACAAGGTGAACTTTCGGGCCCACTTCTGGGCGCCCGAAACTGGATCCGAAATGACTCAGTATATAAATGTAAAACAGCACTCAAAATCTGGGCGCCCTAAACTGGCAGAACTTCAGTTTTGACTTATTTGAGTATTCCAAGTCCGTTTTCGCATTCATTTCGCGCCAAAATGACTCCGACTCGTCCCGACACTCTACAGATGTGTCGACCAGTCACTGATACTGCAGTCATCTCGCCAGTTAGGCCCCAGGGGTACTACACTTGGCGGTTGTGGGTTGAGGGGAGAAGGAATAGATGAAGTTAGGGTTTCTAAACCCTAAGTTGTATTTTAAATAGTTTTGCTGAATTACGCAAAACTCCCTCCAAACATTGAATTTCATTCTCAGTCCTCAGCAGTATGCGTATTTTGCGCAGTGGCACCTCCTCTAGCGATTTCGTGCGATTTGGTACATAAAAAGTCACGCCTTTAAAAAAAAAATCTTTTTCTTCGTTTGGCCACTTGTCGATTTTCACTTTATTCCATACTTTTGCCATGCAGAATTTGAAAACGAACCTCACCATGACTTTCAGGACTATAGACCATGAAAGTGGTGATTTCATTTTGCTGGAAACAGTTCTTATTTGCAACAACAACCTTTTCTCTCTAAATTCTCCTAATCTCAGACTTTCTCCTTTATTTCTTCTAAAAATTGTTGCCCCATAATCAAATCATTCCCACCATAAAAAAAAAGAAACATTCTTGGGTTGGCACCATCGACTCCATAGACGCTACCGCAGGCATTGCTGCACCTATTACTACTGTCGCAAGCACTACAAACCCCTATCGACATTGCTGCTGACGTTGCTATCCCCTTCAATGCAGTGACGCCTACCAAAGTAAACACATGTACATATAAACACACAGACACACATGCGCACACACGAGAGAGGGAGAGAGAGAGATGTACCTATAATGATCTAACTCGCTAGCAATAATAAGCATTACTGCTGGCATTGCTATCCCCTTTAGTGTAGTGATGCCTACCAAAGTAAACACATGTACAAATAGACACATATACATATAGAGAGAGAGAGAGAGAGATGTACCTATAACAATTTGACCCGCTAGCAATAATAACTTGTTGGGACTAAATCACTGGCTCAAAATTCTTAAGCCTAATTACTATTACTAGGTCGACGATCCTTTTATTCCCAATCACAACCCCTTTTCCATCCAATGTTGGACTATTTGAGGCATTACAGACTCCCCTCATTGAGTCCTTGATGTTCTCGTCAGGCCCAAACCCAACCACACATTATCAGACAATGTAAGATTCTAGATGTGGCTCATGCAGGTTCAAGAGGTGGTTTCCACCAAACCTATGGTGTTGCATTTTGTCTTGCATAACACTTAGCTCTCACACTTCTGATTGGTATTCGGCTTTGATACCAACTATAACGACCTTACCCGCTAGCAATAATAATTCATTGGGCCCAAACCACAGGTTCAAAATGCTTTAACACAGTTATTATTACTAAGATCCATAGTTTCTTATATTTTCAATCACTACCCCTTTTTTATTCAATGTAGGACTATTTGGGGAGTTACAGTACCCGCCGCCATTGTCGCCATGGCCACTTAGCCAACTTTGCAAGATCGACCATGAAGGTAGTGTTAGTTACGGGGGAGCCCTAAGGATCTATCTAGATACTATCAATACCTAGAGGGGGGTGAATAGGTATAACGGCCAAACCACAAATCTCGATGCAAAAAATAAATTACGGAAATAAAAATAGCACACCGAGATTTACGTGGGAAAATTCTAACTAGGAGTAAAAAACCCACGGGACAAACACGCGATAACAATCCACTAAGAAATAAAAGATTACAAGGTGTTACCGACTCCACGGACTCAAACCTCTCTTTTATCTTCTTTGGATCTCGCGCACACCACCGGGTTGTCCACGCCCCACGTTCGAATCCACGAACGTCACGCCTCGAATCCACAAGACGCCCAACTTCGAATCCACGAAGCCTTCTACACGTCGAATCCACAACGCCCACCCGAATCCACGAGCGCACTCCGTCCGGAGCAAGAACAATAAAGTTGATGACGATTTATTGCTTAGAATATCATGAAGGATCTGTGGGAATAATCTCTAAGCAATTCTCAAATTGATTCTAGAAGAACATTAAAGATTTAGGGCACCATGAATCAATTTGAGAGAAGCTTGATGTAGAAGATGAGGAAAACGGCTACCTACAAGCTTCTAGAATTTCTAAAAGGTATTCTATGCTTAACCACCTTTTAGAGACATCCTCACATCTTATTTATAGGTTTAGAAGCAATCCGAAATAGACTAGAATTGAAAATTGATTTTAAAAATGTTTGGAATCAAATTAGGATTGCAAAATTGATTTTAAAAAGGTTTAGAAGCAATTAGAATAAATTTAGGATTACAAAACTGATTTTAAGAAATCTACCATCTTATTTATATGTTTGGGAGAGATTAGAATCAGAGTAGGATTGAAAAAATATATTTTCAAAAAATCGCGACGGGTCGGGGTCCGGACCTTGGATGCAGGGTCCGGACTCTGAAACTCTCCAGCGTTTCATAGTCCGGACCTCAGCCCTCAGGGTCCGGACTCTCCCTGCGTGACAGCCAGGGAGGCGTACGGGCTCCGGACCTCACCTCAGGGTCCGGATCCTGAAAATTGAAAAACTAAATTTTTATATTTTAAATCAATTTTTATCTATTCTAATGTCTTCCAAACACTTGTAAATAATCATAAATCATAATCAAGATTATTTAAACTTACCAAGCATCGTGAATTCATACGTTGAGTCTTTGAGTCTTCAAACTTCGTCTCTTCTATTGATGTTCATACCTATTGATGTTCAAAGCACTATTTGATATAGCAATCAATGAAAAATCGTAACAATGAAAGTACCAAAACGTGTAATGCAAAGATCAAGAGATATGCAATAAGAACTAATAAACGTACTAATAAACTCTTCTTCTTTGAACCTTCAAGACTCCGACTCACTTCACGAAATATGCCAATATGAAATTCGTAACAATCTCCCCCTTTGGCAATTTCGTGACAAAACCCAAAAGTACATAAAACACTCACGATGCTCATCTCTCCAGAAACTTTGAAATTCATTGCCATCACCAAAACAATGAACTTCTCGCGTGAAAGATCCAAACAAAATTACAAATTACAAATTTATAACTCCTAAAATAAACTCTATGACTTAGACACACATGGAGTCTTGAAGCCTTGAAAGACTTGCAAAAAGTTTTCATTCTCTACCAACAAAGTTAGTAGAAAAAATATATCAAAATCTCTCCCTCTTTGTTCATGCGTCTAAGTTCAAAATCTCTCCCTCTTTTTTAAAAAAAAACTTTCAAAATTTCAATATCATCATCACCTCTCTCCCCCTTTTTGTCAAAAATTGCCAAAAAGAAAACAACCAAAAATAGAGAGAGTTAAAGAGAAATCAAATCGAAGCACAAGAAACACAAATTTAAGATTTTGTTAAACTTTGAAACCACTTGTGATATAATGAGAAAACACAATGATTGCATTGAAAATAATGTTAGTGAATGAACGTGATGCATTCACATAGACTTCTTTCAATCCCTATTAATTTCATAAAAATTAAAAAATTTACTACACAATCACCATGATGTAGATAAAATATTACACGATTTCTTAATTCATATAAACTTCAAAATCAAGTCATCAAAAATAATCTAAATGCTCAAAAGCTTTCAAGATGTAAACGGAATATGAAGATGACTTAAGGGATTCATCAAAGAGACAGAAATTTGTCGCATAAACGTTCAAATTTGAGATAAAATAAACATCGCACAGGGAGTGGCTCTTTGAGCATCTTTCATGTATGTGGACCACCTTATAACTCCGAAAAATAATTTTTGTGAAATTTTTTCTTTTGCATGCTTTTGCACTTATATATTTTTTTTTCTCGGATATGCAATTCAATTCTCATGTGGTAGCTGCACACACTAACCGGACGACCGGGGGGTGGTAGCTCTTTCCTCCATGTGATAGTAGTTTTCACACTCTTTTAAGGATGTAACTCTTTCCACATCTTTCAAAGCATATGAGCATTATTTTCTCAATATAATAATAAGTCCCCCTCACTTAAGCAATCTTAGTTGAAAGAACATGTGACAAATTTTAGTCCATAAGAGAATGACTATTCATCAAATTCAACACACACAACCGAGATAGATTAAGCACCTAGAGATTACACATGATTACCTAAATTTGATGAATATAAGTATTAAGAATTCTCATAATAAGTTATCTTCAAAAATAACGAAAATAAAGTAAAATCGATAATTAGTATGAGATTGGTTAGGAGTGAATGAAAGTGAACCTATTGATGTTCAAAGCACTATTTGATATAGCAATCAATGAAAAATCGTAACAATGAAAGTACCAAAACGTGTAATGCAAAGATCAAGAGATATGCAATAAGAACTAATAAACGTACTAATAAACTCTTCTTCTTTGAACCTTCAAGACTCCGACTCACTTCACGAAATATGCCAATATGAAATTCGTAACAATCTCCCCCTTTGGCAATTTCGTGACAAAACCCAAAAGTACATAAAACACTCACGATGCTCATCTCTCCAGAAACTTTGAAATTCATTGCCATCACCAAAACAATGAACTTCTCGCGTGAAAGATCCAAACAAAATTACAAATTACAAATTTATAACTCCTAAAATAAACTCTATGACTTAGACACACATGGAGTCTTGAAGCCTTGAAAGACTTGCAAAAAGTTTTCATTCTCTACCAACAAAGTTAGTAGAAAAAATATATCAAAATCTCTCCCTCTTTGTTCATGCGTCTAAGTTCAAAATCTCTCCCTCTTTTTTTAAAAAAAACTTTCAAAATTTCAATATCATCATCACCTCTCTCCCCCTTTTTGTCAAAAATTGCCAAAAAGAAAACAACCAAAAATAGAGAGAGTTAAAGAGAAATCAAATCGAAGCACAAGAAACACAAATTTAAGATTTTGTTAAACTTTGAAACCACTTGTGATATAATGAGAAAACACAATGATTGCATTGAAAATAATGTTAGTGAATGAACGTGATGCATTCACATAGACTTCTTTCAATCCCTATTAATTTCATAAAAATTAAAAAATTTACTACACAATCACCATGATGTAGATAAAATATTACACGATTTCTTAATTCATATAAACTTCAAAATCAAGTCATCAAAAATAATCTAAATGCTCAAAAGCTTTCAAGATGTAAACGGAATATGAAGATGACTTAAGGGATTCATCAAAGAGACAGAAATTTGTCGCATAAACGTTCAAATTTGAGATAAAATAAACATCGCACAGGGAGTGGCTCTTTGAGCATCTTTCATGTATGTGGACCACCTTATAACTCCGAAAAATAATTTTTGTGAAATTTTTTCTTTTGCATGCTTTTGCACTTATATATTTTTTTTCTCGGATATGCAATTCAATTCTCATGTGGTAGCTGCACACACTAACCGGACGACCGGGGTGGTAGCTCTTTCCTCCATGTGATAGTAGTTTTCACACTCTTTTAAGGATGTAACTCTTTCCACATCTTTCAAAGCATATGAGCATTATTTTCTCAATATAATAATAAGTCCCCCTCACTTAAGCAATCTCTTAGTTGAAAGAACATGTGACAAATTTTAGTCCATAAGAGAATGACTATTCATCAAATTCAACACACACAACCGAGATAGATTAAGCACCTAGAGATTACACATGATTACCTAAATTTGATGAATATAAGTATTAAGAATTCTCATAATAAGTTATCTTCAAAAATAACGAAAATAAAGTAAAATCGATAATTAGTATGAGATTGGTTAGGAGTGAATGAAAGTGGACCTATTGATGTTCAAAGCACTATTTGATATAGCAATCAATGAAAAATCGTAACAATAAAAGTACCAAAACGTGTAATGCAAAGATCAAGAGATATGCAATAAGAACTAATAAACGTACTAATAAACTCTTCTTCTTTGAACCTTCAAGACTCCGACTCACTTCACGAAATATGCCAATATGAAATTCGTAACAATCTCCCCCTTTGGCAATTTCGTGACAAAACCCAAAAGTACATAAAACACTCACGATGCTCATCTCTCCAGAAACTTTGAAATTCATTGCCATCACCAAAACAATGAACTTCTCGCGTGAAAGATCCAAACAAAATTACAAATTACAAATTTATAACTCCTAAAATAAACTCTATGACTTAGACACACATGGAGTCTTGAAGCCTTGAAAGACTTGCAAAAAGTTTTCATTCTCTACCAACAAAGTTAGTAGAAAAAATATATCAAAATCTCTCCCTCTTTGTTCATGCGTCTAAGTTCAAAATCTCTCCCTCTTTTTTTAAAAAAAACTTTCAAAATTTCAATATCATCATCACCTCTCTCCCCCTTTTTGTCAAAAATTGCCAAAAAGAAAACAACCAAAAATAGAGAGAGTTAAAGAGAAATCAAATCGAAGCACAAGAAACACAAATTTAAGATTTTGTTAAACTTTGAAACCACTTGTGATATAATGAGAAAACACAATGATTGCATTGAAAATAATGTTAGTGAATGAACGTGATGCATTCACATAGACTTCTTTCAATCCCTATTAATTTCATAAAAATTAAAAAATTTACTACACAATCACCATGATGTAGATAAAATATTACACGATTTCTTAATTCATATAAACTTCAAAATCAAGTCATCAAAAATAATCTAAATGCTCAAAAGCTTTCAAGATGTAAACGGAATATGAAGATGACTTAAGGGATTCATCAAAGAGACAGAAATTTGTCGCATAAACGTTCAAATTTGAGATAAAATAAACATCGCACAGGGAGTGGCTCTTTGAGCATCTTTCATGTATGTGGACCACCTTATAACTCCGAAAAATAATTTTTGTGAAATTTTTTCTTTTGCATGCTTTTGCACTTATATATTTTTTTTCTCGGATATGCAATTCAATTCTCATGTGGTAGCTGCACACACTAACCGGACGACCGGGGGGGGGTGGTAGCTCTTTCCTCCATGTGATAGTAGTTTTCACACTCTTTTAAGGATGTAACTCTTTCCACATCTTTCAAAGCATATGAGCATTATTTTCTCAATATAATAATAAGTCCCCCTCACTTAAGCAATCTCTTAGTTGAAAGAACATGTGACAAATTTTAGTCCATAAGAGAATGACTATTCATCAAATTCAACACACACAACCGAGATAGATTAAGCACCTAGAGATTACACATGATTACCTAAATTTGATGAATATAAGTATTAAGAATTCTCATAATAAGTTATCTTCAAAAATAACGAAAATAAAGTAAAATCGATAATTAGTATGAGATTGGTTAGGAGTGAATGAAAGTGAACCTATTGATGTTCAAAGCACTATTTGATATAGCAATCAATGAAAAATCGTAACAATGAAAGTACCAAAATGTGTAATGCAAAGATCAAGAGATATGCAATAAGAACTAATAAACGTACTAATAAACTCTTCTTCTTTGAACCAACCTTCAAGACTCCGACTCACTTCACGAAATATGCCAATATGAAATTCGTAACAATCTCCCCCTTTGGCAATTTCGTGACAAAACCCAAAAGTACATAAAACACTCACGATGCTCATCTCTCCAGAAACTTTGAAATTCATTGCCATCACCAAAACAATGAACTTCTCGCGTGAAAGATCCAAACAAAATTACAAATTACAAATTTATAACTCCTAAAATAAACTCTATGACTTAGACACACATGGAGTCTTGAAGCCTTGAAAGACTTGCAAAAAGTTTTCATTCTCTACCAACAAAGTTAGTAGAAAAAAATATATCAAAAAAATCTCTCCCTCTTTGTTCATGCGTCTAAGTTCAAAATCTCTCCCTCTTTTTTAAAAAAAAACTTTCAAAATTTCAATATCATCATCACCTCTCTCCCCCTTTTTGTCAAAAATTGCCAAAAAGAAAACAACCAAAAATAGAGAGAGTTAAAGAGAAATCAAATCGAAGCACAAGAAACACAAATTTAAGATTTTGTTAAACTTTGAAACCACTTGTGATATAATGAGAAAACACAATGATTGCATTGAAAATAATGTTAGTGAATGAACGTGATGCATTCACATAGACTTCTTTCAATCCCTATTAATTTTATAAAAATTAAAAAATTTACTACACAATCACCATGATGTAGATAAAATATTACACGATTTCTTAATTCATATAAACTTCAAAATCAAGTCATCAAAAATAATCTAAAGGCTCAAAAGCTTTCAAGATGTAAACGGAATATGAAGATGACTTAAGGGATTCATCAAAGAGACAGAAATTTGTCGCATAAACGTTCAAATTTGAGATAAAATAAACATCGCACAGGGAGTGGCTCTTTGAGCATCTTTCATGTATGTGGACCACCTTATAACTCCGAAAAATAATTTTTGTGAAATTTTTTCTTTTGCATGCTTTTGCACTTATATATTTTTTTTCTCGGATATGCAATTCAATTCTCATGTGGTAGCTGCACACACTAACCGGACGACCGGGGTGGTAGCTCTTTCCTCCATGTGATAGTAGTTTTCACACTCTTTTAAGGATGTAACTCTTTCCACATCTTTCAAAGCATATGAGCATTATTTTCTCAATATAATAATAAGTCCCCCTCACTTAAGCAATCTCTTAGTTGAAAGAACATGT
Source organism: Puya raimondii (assembly GCA_016920855.1). Taxonomy (NCBI): domain Eukaryota; kingdom Viridiplantae; phylum Streptophyta; class Magnoliopsida; order Poales; family Bromeliaceae; genus Puya; species Puya raimondii. The sequence continues at coordinate 48,039,675 of JABWPP010000049.1, forward strand.
GACAAATTTTAGTCCATAAGAGAATGACTATTCATCAAATTCAACACACACAACCGAGATAGATTAAGCACCTAGAGATTACACATGATTACCTAAATTTGATGAATATAAGTATTAAGAATTCTCATAATAAGTTATCTTCAAAAATAACGAAAATAAAGTAAAATCGATAATTAGTATGAGATTGGTTAGGAGTGAATGAAAGTGAACCTATTGATGTTCAAAGCACTATTTGATATAGCAATCAATGAAAAATCGTAACAATGAAAGTACCAAAACGTGTAATGCAAAGATCAAGAGATATGCAATAAGAACTAATAAACGTACTACACAAAGTCAAAACAAGTTAAGATTTAAGACAAGAAAAGATATCACCTTTTCGAACCCAAACTTGTCGAATTGTTGGTTGTCTCGATTTGTTGCGGTTGAGCACCGATTGTTTTGACTTTTGATCATCCGTTGATCGCCACGTTGCATTCGGCTTTGTGTGCACTATTTGTTGTGGCTTCGACTTCCGGTTGATCTTGGATACTCGACCCTTTTGATGTTGCTTTTGAAACCGTAAGGGTTGTCGAGTATTGGATGATGCCGATAGATGTTTAGAAGATGCCGGTTGAGTTTTCTTATCTTTTCTAGGGCATGTCTTCTTGATGTGGCCTTTGTTTCCACATCTATAGCATACTTTCTCTTGCAAGTGTGTTGAGACTTTAGATGTTGAAGTTTTAACCTTCTCAACATAAGTTCTTTCATATCCAACTCCAAGTTTGTCCGTTTGACCCAATCCGAGCATATGATCTAGCTTTTTCGATCCGGAGGAAAATTTTAGTATGTCAGACTTGAGTTGATGGACTTGTTTAGTCAAGACTTGGTTAGAAGTATGAATTTCCTTGACTTGATGTTCTAGAAAACCAATCTTCTCTTGGTAGGATTTAATCGTTATCTCCGATTGGTCTAGCTTCTCTTGGAGGATTTTGTTGTTCTTCAAAATCGGCTCCCTTTCCTCCTCAAGAGCTGTAGATGTAGTCTTCAATTTATTGTTCTCATCTTCTAGCTCAAGTAAGCGTTTTCTCAGCTTTTTATTGTGCTTAGCCATTTTTCTCGATTCAATGAGTAGTTGATTATACGCCTCAGCTAAGCCTTTGTCATCCGACTCCCCCTCACTCTCGCCATCGTCCGTCGAAGTTTCATGCAAGGAAGGAGAAAGAGAAGAGTCAGAAATAATAGATGAAAAATATGTAGCTAAAGGCAAAGGAGTATGAGAACTTAAAGCAACATTATTTTTCTCTTCATCACTTTTGGTCGATTCTTCAGAACTAGAATCGTCCCAAGTTCTCGCTTGCAAAGCCTTCTTTTTATAGGATTTCTTAGTGGGACAATCCGTAGAAATATGGTTGTAGCCTCTACACTTGTAGCATTGGATTTTCCCTTCAAATTCATCTTTTTTTTAGAGGACTTTGCAAGTTTCTTTTCTTCAGAAGATTTAGAATTTGAAGATCCTTTAGAAGAAGATTTGGATGTAGATCGATTTGTCTTGTTCTTCCGAAAATTCCGACGAAATTTCTACGTGAGACGCGCCAGTTGATGTTCAAAATCGACAAGTGAAATTTCTTCGTCAGAATCTGAGTCGTCGTCTTCCTCCTTAGTAGATTTGAGTGCAATACCTGTACTTTTAGAAGAAGACTTGGAAGAAGATTCATTAGTAGGAAAAGTCATTTCATACATTTGTAAAGCGCCTACTAATTCCTCAACTTTCATCTCGTCCGGGTGTTTTATAGTCTCAATGGCCGCAACCTTCGGACGAAATCTTCCGGGAAGAGTTCTCAAAATTTGTCACGCCCCGGATTACTCGTTCCCCGGGCTCGCCAACAGATCCGCCGTATATATAGACATTTCTATGCAAAGCGATAGCTAACCTGTAAACAAACATACAAGCAACTACAAGAGATATAGAGCTGAAATAAAACATACTAATAACAGAAGCCACATGTACATATAGGATCCAAAATACAACAGTCCCTCCAGAACCAAAATAGGAACAAGTCCACAGTATATGTACATGGCTCAACTCAAAAAATAAACTATCTCCAGTAGGGTCCTCCTCTAGGAACAACAGGGACATGTAGGGATCTAGCTCGCGACTACCTTACATCGATCCGCAGAAACAGGTGCAGCAGCCGCAACAGAAGAAGGCTCTGCAAGAAAAAGTGGCAACAATGGGTGTGAGAACTACTATCAAAAGAAGTAGTCCTCAGTGGGTACCACTACCGACCTCAACGGTCCACCCACTAAGTCTACGAGACTAACAGTATAGCTGGTAGGTAAAGAACAACAAAGTAAGCTGGAATAAACTCTACAGCTGTAATGCCACTACCCTACCACTATCCAAGTCAACTCTCAAGTAAGAATCACCAAAGTGAAAAGTCACCCCTGACCCAATCTAACGGAACCGCCCAAACAGGCTCGTCCAGCCAACTGCCTAGCCACACCGCACACTACCAAAAAGGGTAGCCGGTCCAAATACCAGATCCAACTAATCTGTAGCGACAGCAAGCAAAAGAGGCCTCACTCCGGAGCGGCACTCGGGGGAGCTACCCAACCGAGTTAAAAGCGTATCTCTGTCGAGCACAAACAGGCTCCGGCAGGCTATAATCAAATGGAAAGGGGTCAAAATGGGTCGAAGACTCCAAGCTCACGTGCCCTCAGCACAAACAGAAGCTAAAACAAGAGTCTGGGTCCACCGTCAACCCCGACGGCACCCGGTAATACAGAACAGCCTAACCTTACTGTAAATACAAGCTCGGCATCCCAGCACGAGCGTAAACTCGTTCTACAACAAACTAAGTATCCACCTCGCACTAACAGCGGTGATACAAGTACAAAAATGGCTCCTAGAGCTAAATCTGATAATAGTTCGAAAAGTGACGGTTGTAGTTTCGCGAGTTTTCTCCTAATTCAATTCCCAGTTCAGCATGTAAAGTCATGTCGATAAATTATCAATTTATGCTCCAAATTCAGATTTCATAATAATACATGCAAATTCATGAATTCGAGCTATTAACATGATTTAACAGATAATAAAACAGCATGCTGCACTCTCTACAACTTAGGAGGAAATCCGACGATTTCGGTACATGAACCCACCTCAAAAGCTATCCAACAACGGCTAGGAGTCGAGTGGAAGGCCTCCAAACAACACCGGCTGAAATCGAGCTCAAATCTGCAACCTCGAGATTCGGACCCACTTGCTCAAGTTCTGGGCGCCCATAACATCAGCCCAGAACTGCAGCCAGGCAGCATGACCAATATGGAATCAACATGCGATAAAATCCAAATCCTAAGTTCGAATGCAGTGAAATTTGGCTCAACTCACCAGTAGGGGCTCAAGAACACACCCTCCAAATTTCAGCCAAAACGGAGTTCAACTCGATGTCCAAAAGGTCCCCACACAGATTCGGATTCACTACTGGACCCTCCTGCACATGGATCCAGAAGTTCCAGCAACTAAGCAAAAATCACATAAAGTAAGAATTCTAGAATTCCAACGAATCTAGCCCATGGAAAAGGGTTACCAACCTCCCAAATATAGTGATGGAACAAACCAAAACCTCTCCAAGGATCCTCACAAAGATCTGGATTCAAAAATCCAAGAAATTCCGTCAATGGTCCAAAAATTCAGCACTTAAGCTAATTACTCAAAATCTGAGCTAACACTCACCTTTGAATCCTCAATTCAGGTGGGAAGAACCTCCAAAACAGCAAGGAATGAGGAAGGACCAATCTTCACTTCGAAATTCCAGCTCCCAAGAGATTTGGATCCATAAGATCAAAGGAAAACCCATGTTTCAGCTCAAGAACACAAAGGGTCCAGTAAAATATCAACTGTAGCTTACATACCTGTCCAAATTGTGATTGGAAGGATTCTACGTCTTCCTCTATGAGTCCTCTATCCAACAAATTAAGTTTCATGGGATTTGGACACTCCCACACTGCACACGAGCAAGAACACCACAGGTCGACATTGTAGTTCTGCAGGAATCCAAGGTCTTTAATGGAGAGAGGTGGAATTTGGGTGGAAATGGAGGCTATCCTTGCAAAATTCCAGCTTCACCATGAAGAGGAGAGAAAGGACCTCAGGGGAGATCGTCCACATCTTTTAAAGACCACAGGTTTAGGTGTGCTGTGCCCCAAGAACAAAGATACACATAACCTGCTCTCAACAGGAAAACCCACATTCGGGCGCCCGAAACCCAGGAAGTGGTCGCCCGGTTCTTCAGCCTGCACAAAACTCGAGCATCAGACTCTCCGCCGCGGTCCGGTGCGCCCTAACCTGGTCCGGCGGAGTTCACCAACCAATCAACACGTGTCAAGCGGATCGATATTCACGAGGTAGGATTTCCGGACTCACTTTTCGGGCGCCCGATACTGGATCCGGAATGACTTAGCAGTTTTCAGAAAACGAGCACTCAACATCTGGGCGCCCAAAACACAACTTCCGGGCGTCCTAAAGTCCATATGCCCAAAACTTCAGTTTTGACTTACATCGGTGCTCCGAGTCCATTTTCGCGTCTATTTGACGCCGAAACGACTCCGACTTGTCTCGACCTTCTCCAAGAGTGTCGAACAGTCTAGGATACTGCAGTCATTCCGTTAGTTAGGCCCCAGGGGTACTACAAAATTTTTCTTACAACTTTAGATTCCGAGATTTTCTCTCCCAAGTTTGCGCATGTATTGACTATGTCTTGAAGACGAGTATAGTACTCGGTAAAGGTCTCATGATCGTCCATGGAAATAGAATCAAATTTACTTGTAAGCATTTGAAGTTTTTGGACCTTTACCAAGCTAGTTCCCTCATGCGTAACTTGGAGAGTATCCCAAATCTCCTTAGCCGTTTCACATGCCGAGACGCGTGAAAACTCGGTTTGAGATAGAGCATTAAATAAGGCATTAATTTCCCTACCATTGCAAGAAGATAAATCAATCTCTTCCTTACTCCACTTATTCCGAGGTTTGGGCTTGTCAACATTCTCTACCTTTTCGATAGGATATTTCCATCCAAATTCGATGGATTGCCAAACACGCTCGTCGATGGCAATTAGAAAAGCTCTCATGCGAACCTTCCAATATGCATAGCTAGTGCCATCGAAAAACGGAGGTCGATTAATGTTACCGCCTTCGGCCATAGTTTACGACCTACACCCGCTATAGAAAAATCTCGATCCCGCTCTGATACCAATTGTTAGTTACGGGGGAGCACTAAGGATCTATCTAGATACTATCAATACCTAGAGGGGGGAATAGGTATAACGGCCAAACCACAAATCTCGATGCAAAAAATAAATTGCGGAAATAAAAATAGCACACCGAGATTTACGTGGGAAAACTCCAACTAGGAGTAAAAAACCCACGGGACCAACACGCGATAACAATCCACTAAGAAATAAAAGATTACAAGGTGATTACCGACTCCACGGACTCAAACCTCTCTTTTATCTTCTTCGGATCTCGCGCACACCACCGGGTTGTCCACGCCCCACGTTCAAATCCACGAACGTCACGCCTCTGTCACGCCCTGGATTACTCGTTTCCCCGGGCTCGCCAACAGATCCACCGTATACATAGATTTTTCTATGTATACGAAGCGATAGCTAACCTATAAATAACATACAGGCAACAACAAGAGATATAGAGCTGAAATAAAATATACTAATAACAAAAGCCACCTGTACATATAGGATCCAAAATACAACAGACCCCGCACAACCAAAATAGGCACAAGTCCACACTATATGTACATGGCACAACTCAAAAAGAAACTATCTCCAGTAGGGTCCTCCTCTAGGAACAACAGGGACAGGTAGGGATCTAGCTCGCGACTCCCTTACCTCGATCCGCAGGAACAAGAGCAGCAGCCGCAACAGACGAAGGCTCTGCAAGAAAAGGTGGCAACAATAGGTGTGAGAACTACTATCAAAAGAAGTAGTCCTCAGTGGGTACCAATACCGACCTCAACGGTCCACCCACTAAGTCTACGAGACTAACAGTATAGCTGGTAGGTAAAGAACAACAAAGTAAGCTAGAATAAACTCTACAGCTGTAATGCCACTACCCTACCACTATCCAAGTCAACTATCAAGTAAGCATCACCAAAGTGAAAAGTCACCCCTAACCCAATCTAACGAAACCGCCCAAACAGGCTCGTCCAGCCAACTGCCTAGCCACACCGCACACTACCAAAAAGGGTAGCCGGTCTAAAATCAAATCCAACTAATCTGCAGCGACATCAACGCAAGAGAGGCCTCACTCCGGAGCGGCACTCGGGGGAGCTACCCAACCGAGTTAGTACGCGTATCTCTGTCGAGCACAATCAGACTCCGGCAGGCTATAATCAAATGGAAAGGGGTCAAATGGGTCAAAGACTCCAAGCTCACGTGCCTTCAGCACAAACAGAAGCTAAAACAAGAGTCTGGGTCCACCGTCAACCCCGACGGCACCCGGTAATACAAAACAGCCTAATCCTGCTGTAAATACAAGCTCGGCATCCCAGCACAAGCGTAAATTCGCCCTACAACAAACTAAGTATCCACCTCGCACTAACAGCGTTGATACAAGAACAGAAACGACTCCTTAAGCTAAATCTGATAATAGTTCGAAAAGTGACGGTTGTAGGTTCACGAGTTTTCTCCTAAGTCAATTCCCAGTTCAGCATGTAAAGTCATGTCTATAAATTATCAATTTATACTCCAAATTCAGATTTCATATAAATACATGCAAATTCATGAATTCGAGCTACTAACATAAGTAAACAGATAATAAAACAGTATGCTGCACTCTCTACAACTTAGGAGGAAATTCGGCGATTTCGGTAACATTAACCCACCTCAAACGCTATCCAACAAAGGCTAGGAGTCGAGTGGAAGGCCTCCAAACATCACCGGCTGAAATCGGGCTCAAAACTGCAACCTCGAGATTCGGATCCACCTGCTCAAGTTCTGGGCGCCCAGAACCTCAGCCCAGAACTACAGCCTGGCAGCACGACCAATATGGATTCAACATGCGATAAAATCCAAATCTTAAGTCCAAATACAGTAAAACTTTGCCCAACTCACCAGCAGGGGTTCAAAAACAAATCCTCCAAATTTCAGCCAAAACGGAGCTCGACTCGATGTCCAAAATGCCTAAACACTGATTCAGATCCACATCTGGACCCTCCTGCACATGCATTCAGAAATTCCAGCAACTAAGCAAAAGCACTCTAAGCATCAATTCTGAAATTTCAACGAATCTAGCCCATGAAAAATGGTCACAAACCTCTCAAATACAGTGATGGAACAACCCAAATCCTCTCCAAGGTTCCTCACAAAAATCTGGATTCAAAAATCCAAAAAATCCATCAAAGGTCCAAAAATTCAGCACTTAAGCTAATTACTCAAAATCTGAGCTATAACTCACATTTAAATCCTCAAATCAGGTGGAAAGAACCTCCAAACCAGCAAGGAATGAGGAAGGACCAATCTTCACTTCGAAATTCCAGCTCCCAAGAGATTTGGATCCAAGAGATCAAAGAAAAACCCAAGTTTCAGCTCAAGAACACAAGGGGTCCAGTAAAACAGTAACGGTAGCTTACATACCTGTCCAAATTGCGATTGGAAAGATTTCACGTCTTCCACTACGTGTCCTCTATCAAACAAACCAAGTTTTGTGGGATTTGGACACTCCCACACTACACACGAGCAAGAACACCACCGGTCGACGTTGCAGTTCTGCAGAAATCCAAGGTCTTCAATGGAGAAAGGTGAAATTTGGGAGGAATTGGAGGGCTATCCTAGCAAAATTCCAGCTTTACCATGAAGAGGGGAGAAAGAATCTCAGGGGAGGTCGTCCACATCTTTTATAGACCAATGGTTTCGGTGTGCTGCGCCTCAAGAACAAAATACATCTAACCTGTCCCTCAGCAGGAAAACTGACTTTCGGGCGCCCGAAACCCAAGAAGTGGGCGCCCAGTTCTTCAGCCAGCACAAGTCCAGAACATCGAACTCTCCGCCCGCGGTCCGGTGCGTCCTAACCTGGTCTGGCGGAGTTCACCAACCATCCAACACGTGTCAAACGGATCAATACTCACGAGGTAAGATTTCCGGACTCACTTTCCGGGCGCCCGATCCTGGATCCGAAATGACTTAGCAGTTTTAGCAAATGAGCACTCGACATCTGGGCGCCCAAAACACAACTTCCGGGCGCCCTAAAGTCCAAACGCCCAAAACTTCAGTTTTGGCTTACTTCGGTGCTCCGAGTCCGTTTTCGCGTCTATTTGACGCCGAAACGACTCCGACTTGTCTCGACCTTCTCCAGAAGCGTCGAACAGCCTAGGATACTGCAGTCATTCCGTCAGTTAGGCCCCAGGGGTACTACATCCTTCCCCCCTACGAAAAGTTTCATCCTCGAAACTTAAACTCATACCTCAAGAAGGCAGCTCGAAAAGGTAGGGATAGGATTCCTGCATCACCGTCTCCAGCTCCCAAGTCGCCTCACGCTCCTCGTGATTACACCACTGCACTTTCACGTACGGTATGACTCGGTTGCGCAATTCTTTCGTCTCACGAGCAAGAATCCGTACCGGTCGCTCCTCGTACTGCAGGTCCTCAGCCAACTCAAGTGGGGTGAAGTCAATCACGTGGGAGGGATCGAACACATATCTCCTCAGGGCCGAGACATGAAACACGTCGTGGACTCCAGAAAGTCGCGGTGGAAAGGCAATCCTGTACGCTACCGGCCCCACTTGCTCTAACACCTCGAACGGGCCAACAAACCGTGGACTGAGCTTTCCACGAACTCCAAAACGGCGAATTCCTCTGGACGGCGAGACTTTTAGAAATAGATGATCTCCAATCTGGAACTCCAAGTCTCGTCTCCTAGTATCCGCATAGCTCCTCTGTCGACTCTGGGCGGTCTCAAGGCGTCATCGAACCATCTTGACCTTCTCTTCAGCTTCCAACAGGATATCGGGACCCAAAGTCTTCCTCTCACCCACATCACTCCAATGCAAGGGCGAACGACACTTGCGTCCATACAATGCCTCAAACGGAGCCATCTGGATGCTCGCTTGATAGCTATTGTTGTACGCAAACTCAACCAGTCCTAAGTGTCGATGCCACCCTCCACCAAAGTCTAGGACACATGCCCTCAACATGTCCTCCAAAGTCTGAATGGTCCGCTCAGACTAACCATCGGTCTGTGGATGAAAAGCCGTGCTAAACCGCAGCTGAGTACCCAGTGCTGTCTGAAGACTCCTCCAAAACTGTGAGACGAATCGTGTGTCTCGATCCGACACAATCGAGGTAGGCACTCCATGCAACCTCACGATCTCGTCCAAATATAACTGAGCGAGTCTATCCCTGGACCAAGTAGTCTGCACTGGTAAGAAGTGGGCAGATTTGGTCAGTCTGTCCACTATCACCCAAATGGCGTCGAAATCAGCCTGCGTCCTCGGTAATCCCACGACAAAGTCCATGGCGATCTGGTCCCACTTCCACTCGGGTATTGGGAAACTCTGAAGCTTGCCAGCAGGTACTCGGTGCTCCGCCTTTATCTGTTGACAAGTCAAACACTGAGCCACAAATCTCCCAATATGCCGCTTCATTCCATTCCACCAGTAGTGTGCCTTCAAGTCCTTATACATCTTGGTTCCACCGGGGTGAACCGTATAAGGCGAGTAATGAGCCTCTCTTAAGATCTCCTCTCGGATCTCAGAATCCATAGGCACACACAGTCGGTCCCGGTACCGCAGTACTCCCGAACTGTCAACACCAAAATCCCCTGTTTGCCCGCTGGCAATCTGATCTCGAATCCTCATCAAATAGGGGTCCGCACTCTGTTTTTCTCGGATCCTATCCAACAGAGTGGGTTGCAAAACCAAAGACATAAGTTTTGCAGTAACCCCAGGGGACACCACCTCAAGCTCTAGCCGCCTCAACTCCTCAAGTAACGGCGCCTGCTGAGTGATCAACATACTAAGGCTCTGCACTGATCTCCTGCTCAACGCATCTGCCACTACATTCGCCTTGCCGGGGTGATACTGGATGGTAATATCATAATCCTTCAACAACTCTAACCACCGGCGTTGCCTCAGGTTCAATTCCTTCTGAGTGAACAGATACTTGAGACTTTTATGATCCGTAAAAATCTCACAGTGCTCACCATACAAATAGTACCGCCACAGCTTCAGTGCAAACACTACAGCTGCCAGCTCCAAATCATGCGTAGGATAATTCTTCTCATAATCCTTCATTTGCCGGGAGGCATAGGCAATTACCCTACCATGCTGCATCAACACAAATCCCAAGCCACTGTGTGATGCATCACTATAAATCACGAATCCTTCCCCCATAACTGGAAGGGTAAGAATGGGAGCAGACATCAGTCTCTCCTTCAACTCCTCAAAGTTACGCTGGCACTCAGCACTCCAAACAAATCTAATCCCCTTCCTCGTCAGACGAGTGAGGGGTGTGGAGAGCTTCGCAAAGCCTTCCACAAATCGACGGTAATAGCCAGCCAACCCGAGAAAACTCCTCACCTCAGTAACCGTCGTCGGTCTGGGCCAATCCCGCACAGTCTCAATCTTCTGCGGGTCCACCGCCACTCCAGTGGCTGATATCACATGGCCCAAGAAAGCTACCTGTCGAAGCCAGAACTCGCACTTCTTCAACTTGGCATACAACTTCTTCTCTCTCAGAAGTTGCAGCACTATCCTCAAGTGCTCCTCATGCTCAGCATCACTCCGAGAGTAGATCAGGATATCATCGATAAACACCACCACAAACCGGTCCAAGAACGGCTTAAACACTCGATTCATCAAATCCATAAACGCGGTAGGGGTATTGGTCAATCCAAACGGCATCACCGTAAACTCATAATGCCCGTACCGAGTCCTAAAAGCCGTCTTGGGAATATCCTCGGCCTTCACCTTCAGTTGGTGGTAACCTGATTGCAAGTCAATCTTCGAGAAGACACAAGATCCTTGCAGCTGATCAAACAGATCATCAATGCGCGGCAAAGGATACTTGTTCTTGATGGTCACTTTATTCAACTCTCGATAATCCACACAAAGTCTAAGTGAACCATCCTTCTTCTTCACGAATAACACCGGCGCTCCCCAAGGCGATACACTGGGTCTCACAAACCCCTTATCCATCAAATCCTGAAGTTGCGCATTAAGCTCTCTCAGCTCAGCCGGTGCCATTCGGTAGGGTGTCTTTGAGATTGGCGCAGTTTCTGGGACTACGTCAATCACAAACTCGACCTCCCTGTCTGGGGGCATCGCAGTCAACTCCGGGGGAAACACGTCCGGGAACTCGCAGACTACAGAGATGTCCTCGAGCTCCGGTGCCACTGCAGATACCTCAAAAACAGTCGCCAGAAATGTAGTACATCCTCGACTCATCATCTGTCTTGCTCGTGCCGACGAAATCCACGTCGCGAACAAAGTGCTCCTGCAGCCTCGATACACGTACTCCACCTGGCTTGGCTCGCGAAACGTCACGGTCCTCTCGCCGCAGTCGATCGTCGCGAAGTAGCGGGCCAACCAATCCATGCTGAGCACCACATCAAAATCCTGCAATCGCCCCAAGACCAACAGGTCTGCGGGCATCACCCAAGGTCCAAGATGCACTGGGCAAGCTCGACAACACTCCTCCACAAGCAACACGTGCACGAAAATCTGCAACTCTCGTGCACAAGGTAACGGCCCTATCACTAGCCCATGCAAGGATGCAAATGCTTGACTAACAAAAGAATGTGATGCACCGGTATCAAATAATGCACGAGATCTAATGCCAGAAATTAAAATGATACCTGCCACCACATGATCTGCTGCCGTGGAGTCTTTCAGTTGAACCGTAAAGACTCTGTCGCTCTGCGCCTGCTGTCGCCGCTCACCTGGGCGTGGTACAGAAGTCCTATCCATCTGGCTGTGAGTCGGTGGAGCTCTATTGGTCTGCTAATGAACTGGGGGTGTCGATGCGATCGATGGTACAGGTGACGCTGCTCGGGGACAAGCTGCCCGCAGATGTCCGGACTGACCACACCCAAAACACCGGCCCTCTCGCTGCTCGCACTGCCTAGGCCAATGTGGTCCTCCGCAGATGACACATCTCGGTGCTCCCCTCTGCTGCCGTCCCTGCTGACAGGATCCACCAGACCTCTGTCGTCCCGAAAACCCATGACCCTGGGAACGTGATCGTGGAGGTCTCGGCGGGCGTCTGCCGCTGGTCTGTCCTCCGTCCTCTAGAGCCGGGCGTTTTCTATCCAAACCCTGACTTAGTGTGGCCGCCCGCTCACTCGCCGTCAAAGCTCCTCGCTCCACCCATAGCGCCTGCTCGATCGACGCATCCAAGGTCTGCAACCTCTGCGCCTGAACTAGGACAAAGATCTCCTGTCTCAATCCTCGCTCGAACAAGTAAACTCTGTGAGCCTCATCTCTCGCAGCAAAAGGAATACAGTTCAGGAGTCTGGTAAACTCTCGGGTATACTCCTGCACTGTGCGATCACCCTGGAGTAAATTCTTCAGATCCTCTTCGAGTTTCTGCTTCACGCTGTTAGGAAAATAGGACCCATACAGCATCCTGCAGAACTCGGCCCAACTCAACCGCAGCACATCCAGCGACCTGCTCGATCTCGTCCTCGTCCACCAGATGCGTGCATCACCCGTCAAGCAGTGAACCGCATCACCCGTCAAGCAGTGAACCGCCAAGTGAACCTGCTCCCGCTCTGGTACGAAGAGATCCTCGAATAACTTCTCCATCTCGCCTACCCAGGCCTCCACCACCCATGGCTCGGTGTGGCTACCATCAAAATGAGGTGGATCGAACCGGCAAAAACGAGCTAGTCTCTCAGTCATCCGCTCCTGCTCGGCCTCCGACATCTGTCCACCTGACCGTGAAGTGTCGCCAACCGGTGCGGCCGGAACTGCCGCTGCTGTGGGTACGGCTGCAGCTGGAACGTCAGCTGGAATAGCAGGGGGTGGCTCCTGCGACTCCGTCGCTCTAGGTGCGGCACTCGACATGTGGGTAAAGGTATCACACATCCTCCGCAGTAGTGCACCCTGCTGCCTAGCTGTCTCGGCTACCGCAGCCAACTGCTCACTCAAATCAGGGGATGCACTAGGTCTCGCCTGCTCAGGCACCTCAGCTGGCACGAGGGTAGCCCGCGTCGGGGGTCGACCTCGATGTCGGGGAGGCGTCATGCTCACCTGCGCAACACACAGATCAGTCAGCGAACACAAACAACTCAAGACCCAATCAAGCGAAAGTCTAGAAGGTCGCCTCTTTTCCCTCGCTACTTGACGTCGTCTGCAGCCAACGCAAGTTCGCGACAGGAAAGGACACACGCCTTCGATCACTCCCTCCACTTTAGGATGAGTTCAACAGTCAAATCGATGACTTTCGCAGAAAGTCACGTCTCTCACGTCTTGCATTCCTAGGGTCTGCCAAAGCCTAGGATTTACTAAGTCCCAACGACCTATTCCTAAGCTCTGATACCAACTTAATCTATCACGCCCCGGATTACTCGTTTCTCCGGACTCGCCAACAGATCCGCCGTATACATTGATTTTTCTATGTATACGAAGCGATAGCTAACCTGTAAACAACATACAAGCAACTACAAAAGATATAGAGCTAAAATAAAATATACTAATAACAAAAGCCACCTGTATATATAGGATCCAAAATACAACAGACCCTCCACAACCAAAATAGGCACAAGTCCACACTACATGTACATGGCACAACTCAAAAAGAAACTATCTCCAGTAGGGTCCTCCTCTAGGAACAACAGGGACAGGTAGGGATCTAGCTCGCGACTCCCTTACCTCGATCCGCAGGAACAAGAGCAGCAGCCGCAACAGACGAAGGCTCTGCAAGAAAAGGTGGCAACAATGGGTGTGAGAACTACTATCAAAAGAAGTAGTCCTCAGTGGGTACCAATACCGACCTCAACGGTCCACCCACTAAGTCTACGAGACTAACAGTATAGCTGGTAGGTAAAGAACAACAAAATAGGCTGGAATAAACTCTACAGCTATAATGCCATTTCCCTACCACTATCCAAGTCAACTATCAAGTAAGCATCACCAAAGTGAATAGTCACCCCTGACCCAATCTAACGGAACCGCCCAAACAGGCTCGTCCAGCCAACTGCCTAGCCACACCGCACACTACCAAAAAGGGTAGCCGGTCCAAAATCAGATCCAACTAATCTGCAGCGACATCAACGCAAGAGAGGCCTCACTCCGGAGCGGCACTCGGGGGAGCTACCCAACCGAGTTAGTACGCGTATCTCTGTCGAGCACAATCAGGCTCTGGCAGGCTATAATCAAATGGAAAGGGGTCAAATGGGTCAAAGACTCCAAGCTCACGTGCCCTCAGCACAAACAGAAGCTAAAATAAGAGTCTGGGTCCACCGTCAACCCCGACGGCACCCGGTAATATAAAACAGCCTAACCCTGCTGTAAATACAAGCTCGGCATCCCAGCACAAGCGTAAACTCGCCCTACAACAAACTAAGTATCCACCTCGCACTAACAGCGGTGATACAAGAACAGAAACGACTCCTAAAGCTAAATCTGATAATAGTTCGAAAAGTGACGGTTGTAACGAGTTTTCTCCTAAGTCAATTCCCAGTTCAGCATGTAAAGTCATGTCTATAAATTATCAATTTATGCTCCAAATTCAGATTTCATATAAATACATGCAAATTCATGAATTCGAGCTACTAACATGATTAAACAGATAATAAAACAGCATGCTGCACTCTCTACAACTTAGGAGAAAATTCGGCGATTTTGGTAACATTAACCCACCTCAAACGCTATCCAACAAAGGCTAGGAGTCGAGTGAAAGGCCTCCAAACAACACCGGCTGAAATCGGGCTCAAAACTGCAACCTCGAGATTCGGACCCACCTGCTCAAGTTATGGGCGCCCAGAACCTCAGCCCAGAACTGCAGCCTGGCAGCACGACCAACATGGATTCAACATGCGCTAAAATCCAAATCTTAAGTTCAAATGCAGTGAAACTTTGCCCAACTTACCAGCAGGGGTTCAAGAACAAACCCTCCAAATTTTAGTCAAAACGGAGCTCGACTCGATGTCCAAAATGCCTAAACACTGATTCGGATCCACATCTGGACCCTCCTGCACATGCATCCAGAAATTCCAGCAACTAAGCAAAAGCACTCTAAGCATGAATTCTGGAATTTCAACGAATCTAGCCCATGGAAAAGGGTCACAAACCTCTCAAATACAGTGATGGAACAACCCAAATCCTCTCCAAGGTTCCTCACAAAAATTTGGATTCAACAATCTAAGAAATCCATCAAAGGTCCAAAAATTCAGCACTTAAGCTAATTACTCAAAATCTGAGCTATAACTCACCTTTAAATCCTCAAATCAGGTGGAAAGAACCTCCAAACCAGCAATGAATGAGGAAGGACCAATCTTCACTTCGAAATTCCAGCTCCCAAGAGATTTGGATCCAAGAGATCAAAGGAAAACCCAAGTTTCAGCTCAAGAACACAAGGGGTCCAGTAAAACAGCAACTGTAGCTTACATACCTGTCCAAATTGTGATTGGAAGGATTCCACGTCTTTCTCTACGAGTCCTCTATCCAACAAACCATGTTTCGTGGGATTTGGACACTCCCACATTGCACACGAGCAAGAACACCACCTGTCGATGTTGCAGTTCTGCAGAAATCCAGGGTCTTCAATGGAGAAAGGTGGAATTTGGGAGGAATTGGAGGGCTATCCTAGCAAAATTCCAGCTTTACCATGAAGAGGGGAGAAAGAACCTCAGGGGAGGTCGTCCACATCTTTTATAGACCAATGGTTTCGGTGTGCTGCGCCTCAAGAACAAAATACATCTAATCTGTCCCTCAGCAGGAAAATCGACTTTCGGGCGCCCGAAACCCAAGAAGTGGGCGCCCAGTTCTTCAGCCAGCACAAGTCCAGAACATCGGACTCTCCGCCCGCGGTCCGGTGCGCCCTAACCTGGTCCGGCGGAGTTCACCAACCATCCAACACGTGTCAAACGGATCGATTCTCACGAGGTAAGATTTCCGGACTCACTTTCCAGGCGCCCGATCCTGGATCCGAAATGACTTAGCAGTTTTAGCAAATGAGCACTCGACATCTGGGCGCCCAAAACACAACTTCCGGGCGCCCTAAAGTCCAAACGCCCAAAACTTCCGTTTTGGCTTATTTCGGTGCTCCGAGTCCGTTTTCGCGTCTATTTGACGCCGAAACGACTCCGACTTGTCTCGACCTTCTCCAGAAGCATCGAACAGCCTAGGATACTGCAGTCATTCCGTCAGTTAGGCCCCAGGGGTACTACAGCCTCGAATCCACAAGACGCCCAACTTCGAATCCACGAAGCCTTCTACACGTCAAATCCACGACGCCCACCCGAATCCACGAGCGCACTCCGTCCGGAGCAAGAACAATAAAGTTGATGACGATTTATTGCTTAGAATATCATGAAGGATCTGTGGGAATAATCTCTAAGCAATTCTCAAATTGATTCTAAAAGAACATTAAAGATCTAGGGCACCATGAATCAATTTGAGAGAAGCTTGATGTAGAAGATGAGGAAAACGGCTACCTACAAGCTTCTAGGGTTTTTAAATGGTATTCTATGCTTAACCACCTTTTAGAGATATTCCAACATCTTATTTATAGGTTTAGAAGCAATCCGAAATAGACTAAGATTGAAAACTGATTTTAAAAATATTTGGAATCAAATTAGGATTGCAAAACTGATTTTAAAAAGGTTTGGAAGCAATTAGAATCAATTTAGGATTGCAAAACTGATTTTAAGAAATCTACCATCTTATTTATAGGTTTGGGAGACATTAGAATCAGAGTAGGATTGTAAAAATATATTTTCGAAAAATCGCGACGGGTCGGGGTTCGGACCTTGGATGCAGGGTCCGGACTCTGAAACTCTCCAGCGTTTCATAGTCCGGACCTCAGCCCTCAGGGTTCGGACCCTCCCTGCGTGACAGCCAGGGAGGCGTACGGGTTCCGACCTCACCTCAGAGTCTGGATCCTGAAAATTGAAAAACTCAATTTTTATATTTTAAATCAATTTTTATCTATTCTAATGTCTTCCAAACACTTGTAAATGATCATAAATCATCATCAATATTATTTAAACTTACCAAGCATCGTGAATTCATACGTTGACTCTTCGAGTCTTCAAACTTCGTCTTTTCTTCTTTGAACCTTCAAGACTCCGACTCACTTCACGAAATATGTCAATATAAAATCCGTAACAGGTAGGTCTTGGGTTTGAGGAGGAGATAAAACAAGAACAAAAGGGCATGAGAGCTTTTAACTCTTTTTTCTTCAGAGTTAGAAGCTAGAGTTTGTTTTATCCCAAACAATGATCAGAGTTTTGGAGTTTACACTATCTATTTAAAAACTATACAAATAGCATTCAAGCATAATGCTGGAAAAAATTGTTCAAAGAACTTGAAAATTTTATTTTCTTCTAATACAATATTTTTACGGATGCCGAAACAAGCCCTTAAGTTGAAACTCATCGTAATTTATGCTTTTGCATTAAGAGCATATTTGTTATGCCACAAATGGAGATATAAAAACAAAAAGGGGATAATATCTCGTTAAAAACTTCAGGAATATCCATTATACACCTGCTTGACTAAAATGCCCTTATTGATTTCCAAAAATTCCTTCATATCTTCAACCTTAGGGTTAACTAATGGGATTTGGGGTTTAGAAGTGTAGCACTCTGAATTTCGGTGCGTTGTATCGAACTTTACTAAATTTGATAAAGTTCGATAGAAGACGATAATGGCTGGTGTGGAATTGGGTTCCGAAGGTTTCGAAACATTATGGGTACGAGTGGAAACCCGGAAATCAAAAAATTGTGAAAATGGGACCAAGTGGAGCAAAACTGCTCACGGGGTCCGGACCCTGGAAGCTGGGGTCCGGACAATGAAGTCCGCGGGCAGCCACGGTCCGGACCCGGATGTCACGGTCCGGACCCGAGCTGGTCTCTGAGTTGGGGTGCGTACGTGTTCCGGACCCGGACACCAAGGTCCGGACCCGGCCTGCGCGCTGGTCAGTTATCAGTGCGGGGTCCGGACCCCACTTGCAAGGTCCGGACCCGGCTGAGGCAGAATGCCCAGTGAGGGGTATTTTGGTAATTTCGCGGTGAATAGGTTATGTAGGGGGGGCTGAGGTCTTTCCCCTCATCCCTCTTCACTTTCCTCTCATTCCCTCTCCCTCTCCCTCACTTTCTCTCTCTAGAGATCTCTCCAAAGCTTGGAGAAGTGGTGGATTGGAGCTTGGAAAAGGACTTCCAAGGTGCAAAGAAGCTTCTTGGTGCAAGAAGAAGCTTGGGAGCTAGGGTTTCGAGGTGAGTTCTTGTGATTTAGGATTTAAACCTTGGATTTAATCCTTCAAGAAGAGGTTTTTGGAAACCCTAGGCAATCTTAACCACAAAAGGTGGAAGATTGGCCATGAAATCTAGGGTTTGGCTTGCATGCATGCAAACCCTAGATAGATTTGGAGCTTTTGTCATGAGAGTTTCTAAAAATATTTGGACCTTCGGGAATTGCAATTGAGGCATAGGAAATCATGTTAGAACACTTGATTTCAAGTATTGAGTTGATTTATGGGTTCGTAACAAGTAACGAACCATTTTCTTGTAGAAGCTTGGGTTAAAGCAAGAACTCAAGGCTTGGACACTTAGGGGCTTGAAGAATACAAGAATTTGAAAGCTCTTGAGGTGGGTTTGTGTTTACCGAAGTGATTAGGTCACTTCCATGTCTAGGGTAAATATCCATTTAAAGATAAAATGGTATGTGTTGTGAACCCTAGAACTTGCATGTTGGCAAAGGTAAAATCATGATAGGTAGAGCAATGAGCTCCTATTGCATGATATAGAATTCAAGTATAATTCAATTATCTATACTTGTTGCATGGTTGCATGTATGATTGGAACCTAGTGTTATTGAACATAGGTTGGAACATGTGAGAATAGAACTGTCACGCCCCGGGCTAGTTCAAGATGCGGAAAAACGTGCTAAATTTTTTTTTGAAAAGCCTAGCCCGCGCCACGTACAGACCCGCCACAAATACAGTATCCACTGTACACACGGACAGAGCCTCCCCTGTATTTGCACGGCGTCCAACAACAAATAACAGGATCACAACCACCATTCATTCATCCCAACAGCACATCAACACAACGAGAGATTCATACAGCTAGCAGTCCTTAACCTGTATGAATCTAAGCAAATCCTTAAGCGAAGGATGATGCAATGCACAAGCAACAATCATTCTAGAAAGCTGCTCCTTACCCAGAAGCTTTAGTTTGAAACCCTAATCTCAATCATTGAAGAAGCCTTTGAAAACTGTTCTCCACACGAGAACTCTCTTTTTGAAATCACAAAACCGAGCAATCAGAAATCCATTTGAAAACCGTTTCCCACACGGAAACCTTGTTTTACGACGCTACCACGAGGGGTAGAAAACCGAAATGCTAGATAACGAAACGATTGAAAAACAAGGATACAATCAACTAGTCCAAGCATGCAGACATCACACAAGCATATAGAATGAATCCACAACATAAGCATGCTAGAATTTACAACGGGGTAACTGAACCACATATTACTTCTATCGAATAGAGGTAGGGGAATAACCAAATCTGGGGATGTAGCCTCACGAGTCGGAACCTCTAGAGCTACTATCTAGGCGTGCCTCGCAGCGTCCCGACACTCACCACCCTGCTCACCTGAAACCTGCAATGGGGGTGAGGGGTGAGAACATGCACGCATGTCTCCCCTCCCAGTGGGTACCGCAAGCCGACGAAGGCGAGGTGTACACACCGGCACGAGGGTCAACAAAAGATAGATATGGTATACAGTAGCACAAGTAAGTATGAGGCTAACATACAACTGAAATAACTATGCTACTGTAAGCAACTAGTATGCATCAAAGGAGATAACCACAAAGTAAACCCAATCTATAGCCACCGGGACGTGGCCCTGGCACTGTCACCCTGCTCAATCCAACGGCACCATCCATCCCGACGCAATGCTCGGGGCTCACGGGTCGGTAGAAATTCACGACCCTTTTCCGGAAAAGAACACCTCCACACGGTGGATCAGACCGCGGTGTACGTGAAGTGCGGGAAGAGCTGTGACGATCGATGCATATGCTCAATCTACAGAACGGCAAAGAGCCGAGAAGCAACCAATAAACTACAACTAGGATCGCTCGGAACAACAGGCGATCACCTCCGACCAACTGGGTCGTCTCAAGGAACATGCAAGCCACAACTACTCTACTATCCAAGCACGCATATAAGTAGAGTCTACGGGAGTCAAGTGAACTAATAACTGTAATGCAAAGGAAGGGATAGAAAGGTATCACCGTAGTCCACTGAACCGACTCCGGATCGAAGCACCCACCTGTAGGTAAGATCCAATCTAACACCGACGGCTCTCGGGAACCGCGACAGGACCTACGAAAGACTCACAGAGTCAAGGTCCACCAAGTCGACGCTAAACACAAAGCTCTCACATCCCGAAACCGACGGATCGCCCGGGAAACCCACCGGGACGATCCCGAAACCACACAAAGCCCCAGAGGGGTACCAAACAGCCAACAAGGTCCCTCGCTGTCCCCGAACACACTAAACCAAGTGACGGGACAGCGAGCACAAGCTCGGGGTGCCACAAACATCAAACGCACCCGTAAAGGCTTCCCGGGTTCCCGAAAAGTGCCGATTTGGCACCGGAACCCCACATCACTCATCCGCTGTCCTCGAAACTTCGGGACAGCGATGAGGAACAGCCAACAAGGCTAAACAATGAAGCCAAGTCGCTCGCGAAAATAGCGAGCGAGTCACACAACTAGAAACGTGCGTTTCGCCGATTATTTCGTCGAAAAACGCATCGGAAACAAATCCGAAACTCCACGAAGGGCGAGGGGGTTGGACAACCAGTCCACAGGGTCCCAAAGACCATACCCTTGCTGCCCACAGCGTCGCTACGCTGTCGCAAACGCCACAAGTCCAAAACAAGCAACATAAACATACATACAAGCACTAAAATGAGCCGATCGAGCAAACCGTTCGTCCGCTCAACCTTCCGCAAGTACCAGCGGATAGGTATCGACGTCACGGAGACCGTGCTCACAGCCCCGCTGCGACAGGACAAGTCGCGGGCCGGGAAATTGCATAAAAACAGCAAGACATACAAGCTAAACAATCAAAGTTAAGGCCGTTCGAGCGCTCCGCTCGTCCGCTCAACCTCTCGCAAGCACCAGCGGATAGGCAACGACGCAACGGAGGCCGTGCTCACAGCCTCACTGCGACAGGGCAAGTCACAGACCGGAAAGTTGCATAAAAACAGCGAGCAATTAAGGGTACGAAGCTCGACAAAGCCGAACGACAAAACGGCTTGAGCAAAGTTCAAACAGAGGTGAGCATGATGATCAGCATGATGCCGTGATCATCGTGCTCACCTCTCCGGACCTCAGGGGGCAACAGGGGCTCCGGGTACCTCGGCGCGGCCAAAGAAACACAAAAATAGCCCCCCCCGGCCGGAGCAACTAGCTCCGGCCGGCTGCCGACGGGCAACCAAGGCCGGCGGCGGGCAGGGTCGGCCGAGAGGGTCGCAAGGAAGGGGGGGAGCTCACCCTAGTCGACGGGGGAGGAGGCGGCGGCGGCGGCGCGGCGAAGCTCCCGGCTCTCGGGTAAAGCTAGGGCACGGCGGCGTGGCAACGGGCGGCGACGGCGGCCGGCGGCAGGCGAGCACCGTCAAGAGGAGGTCGCCGGTCGTCGTCTGGCCGGTGACCGCGATAAGAACGGCGACGGGTTGCGGCGGTGGAGCAGGTGCGGCAGAGGATGCCCTAGCGGCTCCTCAGGAGCTGGCGGCGGCTGCGGCGGCGCTCCGGCGGCACGGCGACGGCCGGGGAAGGAGGGGGCGGCGCCGGAGCTCACGGGGGTGACGATGCTCACCCTCCTGAGCTGCGGGAGGCGGCGCTGCCTCGGGCTCACCAGCCTCGCCCTCAGTGACTGCTCCAGCAGTGCAGCAGCAGCTCAGGCAGCTCCCGGCGGCCCTCCGGCGACACGGCGGGCGGCGGCAGGGGGTCGTGCCACCTCATGGGGCTCCGGCGTGGGTAACCCCAGGGTGCACACCCTCGGGGAGGAGAAGGAGAGAAGAAGAAGAAGAAGAAAAAGGAGAAAAGAGGGAGAGAGAGGGTTCCGGGGAGCTCCGGCAGCTGGGTGGTCGGCGGCGGCCGGAGATGCACAGGAGAAGGGCTAAGGGGCAGAGGGGTGCTGGTGCTCTGGCCCAGGCTGAGGAGAAGAGAGAGTGAGAGAGTGTGGGAGTGAGAGGGGTGGAGTGAAAAAGAAGTAAAGAGAGGGGGTGATGGGACTAGTCCCATTAATGCCTCCACCAACCCCCCACCTACCCCCTCCCTCTCAGCCACAATCTCCCTCCCAAAGTAACAATATCCTCCCAGGCCCCTGCGATTCGAAATCGCGCGAAAAGGTGCGAAAACGAGGACTCGATCGCGAAAACATAAAACGTAACCTTCGAGCGATCTGCGATAAAGATGCAATAACTTTCAAACCGTGCGTCGCACGCCGACACGGATTTGCGCCATTGCGTTCAGCACTGCCGAGACATCGAATTCACCATTTTGGATCGCCCAAATCGGACTCCGGATCGCACTGTTAAGCCGTTCACTCTCCGCGACGAAAATCCGAAACTCTAAAATCCTCAAAAACTCACTTACATATATATATATAAATACCTATATATATATATACGTATACTGATAAAAAACACAGTAATAGGGGAGTGGAACACAGAATTTCAAATTTCCAAAATTCGGATTCTCACATCACTCCCACCTAACAAGAAGTTTCGTCCCCGAAACTTACTCACACACCATCCGCGAACAACAGCGGATACCTCACACACGAAGCAGACTCCAGCACCCAAGAAGTCTCGCACTCCAAGTGACTCGTCTACGCAGTCACACAAACAGGAAGCTCCGATTCCTCAACTGCTTCACCTTGCGAGCTAAAAACCTCACAGGCACCTCACCGCAGCTGAGATCCTCCCTCAGCTGAACTGTTGTCGGGCCGATCACACGGCGCTCACCCACGTCAACCAAACAGAATAGTGATCGACAACGACTTCCACACGAAGCCTCGCACGGTGCCAATCCAACGCTCGCCAGGAAGCTGTCGCAGAAGGCAAACTCCACCAGGGGAAGATATCTGAACCGACCCTCACCAAAAGCCAAAAACGCATGCCCGGAGCATAACTTCGAGAGTCTTGAAGACTCGCTCCGACTGCCCAACACTCAGAGGGTTGAACTGAGCTAAAGTCGAGCCTCGTCCCCAGTGCCTATTGCAAGCTCCTCCAGAATTGGGAAACGAAGCGAGAACTCCAATCCAAAACGATCGACACTGGCCCTCCAAACAGCCCGACGAACTCATCCAAAAAGAGCTGCGCCAGTCGATCCCCAAGACTAAAACAGACGTACCGATAGGAAGTGAGCTGTTTTCGTCAGACAGTCCACAAAACCCAGAACGCAACTTGACCTCGCCGAGAACGAGGCAACCCGGTGACGAAAACCAAGGTGATCAGCTTCTACTTCCCTACGGTACAGGCAACGATCCAAGCTTCACCGCTGACAAACCCGGCACAGTGCCACATGCTGCGTTACAACCAGAAACCAGCCACAAGTCGCGGTACATCTTCGTCTCTCCAGGATGAACGGTGTACGGCGACTGGTGTGCCTCAGCCAAAACTCTCGCC
The DNA here is from genome assembly GCA_016920855.1 of Puya raimondii. Classification (NCBI taxonomy): domain Eukaryota; kingdom Viridiplantae; phylum Streptophyta; class Magnoliopsida; order Poales; family Bromeliaceae; genus Puya; species Puya raimondii. The sequence continues at coordinate 48,063,535 of JABWPP010000049.1, forward strand.
TCAAATCCTGAACACTGGGCACACAACTCCATCCTCGAAGGAAGACCAACAGAATAAAGCACGAAGTCACCTTCTCTGACCTGCTCGCACTCTCTGCCAGTGCGGATCCATCGGTTGCCCACCGAAAATCTGATCCGTCAAGGTGGGTTGCACCTCCAAAGGCAACAACTAAGCAGCAGCTCCACAAGGTACAGTCTCACCAGGCTGCGATAATGCTAAGATAGGGGTACGGGTCAACCAGTCCAACGGCTCCTAGGCGCTCATCAGGCAAGCGGGAGTCTAGAGAAACGACGCGCCCTTCCTCGACAGCTTGCTCAAAGGGGCGGCGATCTTGAGGAGAACCCTCAACAAATCGCCGACAACAACGCCCAAGCCGAGGGAGTTCCTAAACTATGCCACAGAAATCGGAACAGGTCAAACCACTACAGAGTCCTCCTTCCTTGGCTCCTCCACAAAACTAACCCACGTCACGATGCGAACCAAGAAGGAAACTCTACGAAGAGATCAGTATGTCGTCAAAGGGAACCACGACAAATTGATCCAAGAACTGCCGAAACCAGTTCAACAAGTCCAAAAAGCTGCCGGGACGATCGCTTAACCGAACGGCAAAACCGTGACCTCGTAAAGCCCGTGACGAGTCCGGAAGGCCGTTAACGCAACGTCCCCAGCCTTGATCCTCAACCAAGATAACCTGGCTGCAGAACACATTTCGAGAAAACCGAGGCTCCCTGGAGCCGGTCGAAGAGATCGAAGGTCTGCGGTAGAGGGTACAAAACAACACCGACCAACAGGTAGCTCGACTCACAATCCAACCAACGGAAACCTTGCGAGTCCAACACTCAGGCGTACAGGGCTGCCAATCGCAACAAGCGATACAAGCACCAACGATTCCGAACCTCAGATCCAAAGATCGGACACGCGCTCCAAAGCGAAACTATACGAAAGACACAGCGAAAACTCTGCACGCAAACACAGCTCGGAGCCCACAACCAGGCTCCCGTCATCCCGAAACCGAGCTAAGAGGGCACCCTGACTCAACCGGAGTCAAACCAACGGCAGTGATGGCAAATCAACTGCGCAAAGCCACGCCAGGATTAGCTCAAGGCTCACCACTAGATCGGGGATGACCAACACACAGCTTTCCGCAAGACGACAAGGGCGAGAAATGTCTTGCAAGGGGAAAGCACCGACCTAATCCAGAAAGTCCCCAAGAAGGGATAGGGTATTTCGTCCTAACTTTCGACACTACGTTGTCTGCAGCCAACGTACTTATCAAAAGAAAACGAAATATCCCAAGGTCAAGGCCAACAACCAGTTGGCAACACCACAAAGGTACCGGGTCAACCAACTCCAAAGCTGGACCAAAGTCACAGACGAGTCACCGAATTAACGGGAAAAGCAGACCGACCCACAAAACAAAGTCTGCCCTGAGCCAACTCTCTAGGAGTCATCGGCTTCCAACAACGAACCGGCGACTACAGGCGACAAAGGGTCGTCAACCAAGCGAACCAAACCGGAGGCAGAACAAAACCAGCGTCGATTAACCAACGTCGACGCGGTGAGATTTCCAACAAGAACCTGGAAGATCTCGCGGCAACACGGAAACCTACAAATACTACCCGGAATCCCATAAGACACCAATTTAGGCGTTAGGATAGCCGCAAGCCACGTAGGCACCAACAGAAACCCGACACCCAATAGTGTCCACTCAGTCTAGTACGCGTCAGTTCGACGCCAGAACTAGCCAATGGTCAACAGACCAACACTGACGATGCCACCAGCAAGACGTCAGAGGGGTAGGCTTCACCGCCCTACCCAACAAAACAGAGGGGATAACACCCAAACTGCGGTCGAAACCGCTCAAAGCACCGTCTCCGTAGAGACGCTCGCAGAGGCCCTCGTGCTCAACACGAAAAGTGGAGACAGGGCAAGAACAGCCCAAACAACAACACAGATCCACCGAGTGACGTTCCCAAGCCCACAAGGGCTACCACCTACCAACGAGTGGTTACACAAAGGGAAAAGGCACCCTGCCACTTGGGATCTGTAAGGTACTCCACCACCACTACTAGAAGGAGTACGAGCCTGCGAACAAGGGCAGATCAAAACTCAGGAGATCCGCCCAAACACGCTCGGATGTGGCCACCACCCCCAAACACGGGGTCGGCGTCCACGCGCGAAACAGCCGACGAAGTCGCTGTTGTCGTCACGGTCGTCGCACAACGGTGTGGGTGCCACAGGAGGGTCTGCAGTCATCGGGGCACACGGCGAAGGAGTAGGAGGGGCTGGAGCGGCAGCTGCCATAGCCTGTTGCTGCAAAAACCACCGGAACAAGCCGGAACATGCCGGAGAGGGTCGCCAACAGACCCCTCGCCTCGGCCTCAAGCACACAGGGTACTGTCCACACCAGGCTGTCCGCCTCCTGCCAGCTCCTCACTCGAACCAGCCACAACAGCCCGATACAGAACACCAGCAGACGGCTCCTCAGGCGCACGCCCACCACCACGACCCGGACGAGGAGGTCTACCAAGACCACAAGCCAACGGCAAAAAGCAGAAACCAGCGCAAGAGAAAAGGGGTCGGCAACTCCCACAAAACACAAGCCGAAAACAAACCCCTCGAGCTCGCGCGCCTATACATCCTAGGTCTTCCTATGGGTCAGCCTAACCAGTGGTTCAGTTACAAGTCAATGAATGAATGAGTGTTTGTTCCCTTTACGCTCTGATACCATCTTAATCTGTCACGCCCCGGGCTAGTTCAAGATGCGGAAAAACGTGCTAATTTTTTTTTTTGAAAAGCCTAGCCCGCGCCACGTACAGACCCGCCACAAATACAGGATCCACTGTACACACGGACAGAGCCTCCCCTGTATTTGCACGGCGTCCAACAACAAATAACAGGATCACAACCACCATTCATTCATCCCAACAGCACATCAACACAACGAGAGATTCATACAGCTAGCAGTCCTTAACCTGTATGAATCTAAGCAAATCCTTAAGCGAAGGATGATGCAATGCACAAGCAACAATCATTCTAGAAAGCTGCTCCTTACCCAGAAGCTTTAGTTTGAAACCCTAATCTCAATCATTGAAGAAGCCTTTGAAAACTGTTCTCCACACGAGAACTCTCTTTTTTGAAATCACAAAACCGAGCAATCAGAAATCCATTTGAAAACCGTTTCCCACACGGAAACCTTGTTTTACGACGCTACCACGAGGGGTAGAAAACCGAAATGCTAGATAACGAAACGATTGAAAAACAAGGATACAATCAACTAGTCCAAGCATGCAGACATCACACAAGCATATAGAATGAATCCACAACATAAGCATGCTAGAATTTACAACGGGGTAACTGAACCACATATTACTTCTATCGAATAGAGGTAGGGGAATAACCAAATCTGGGGATGTAGCCTCACGAGTCGGAACCTCTAGAGCTACTATCTAGGCGTGCCTCGCAGCGTCCCGACACTCACCACCCTGCTCACCTGAAACCTGCAATGGGGGTGGGGGGTGAGAACATGCACGCATGTCCCCCCTCCCAGTGGGTACCGCAAGCCGACGAAGGCGAGGTGTACACACCGGCACGAGGGTCAACAAAAGATAGATATGGTATACAGTAGCACAAGTAAGTATGAGGCTAACATACAACTGAAATAACTATGCTACTGTAAGCAACTAGTATGCATCAAAGGAGATAACCACAAAGTAAACCCAATCTATAGCCACCGGGACGTGGCCCTGGCACTGTCACCCTGCTCAATCCAACGGCACCATCCATCCCGACGCAATGCTCGGGGCTCACGGGTCGGTAGAAATTCACGACCCTTTTCCGGAAAAGAACACCTCCACACGGTGGATCAGACCGCGGTGTACGTGAAGTGCGGGAAGAGCTGTGACGATCGATGCATATGCTCAATCTACAGAACGGCAAAGAGCCGAGAAGCAACCAATAAACTACAACTAGGATCGCTCGGAACAACAGGCGATCACCTCCGACCAACTGGGTCGTCTCAAGGAACATGCAAGCCACAACTACTCTACTATCCAAGCACGCATATAAGTAGAGTCTACGGGAGTCAAGTGAACTAATAACTGTAATGCAAAGGAAGGGATAGAAAGGTATCACCGTAGTCCACTGAACCGACTCCGGATCGAAGCACCCACCTGTAGGTAAGATCCAATCTAACACCGACGGCTCTCGGGAACCGCGACAGGACCTACGAAAGACTCACAGGGTCAAGGTCCACCAAGTCGACGCTAAACACAAAGCTCTCACATCCCGAAACCGACGGATCGCCCGGGAAACCCACCGGGACGATCCCGAAACCACACAAAGCCCCAGAGGGGTACCAAACAGCCAACAAGGTCCCTCGCTGTCCCCGAACACACTAAACCAAGTGACGGGACAGCGAGCACAAGCTCGGGGTGCCACAAACATCAAACGCACCCGTAAAGGCTTCCCGGGTTCCCGAAAAGTGCCGATTTGGCACCGGAACCCCACATCACTCATCCGCTGTCCTCGAAACTTCGGGACAGCGATGAGGAACAGCCAACAAGGCTAAACAATGAAGCCAAGTCGCTCGCGAAAATAGCGAGCGAGTCACACAACTAGAAACGTGCGTTTCGCCGATTATTTCGTCGAAAAACGCATCGGAAACAAATCCGAAACTCCACGAAGGGCGAGGGGGTTGGACAACCAGTCCACAGGGTCCCAAAGACCATACCCTTGCTGCCCACAGCGTCGCTACGCTGTCGCAAACGCCACAAGTCCAAAACAAGCAACATAAACATACATACAAGCACTAAAATGAGCCGATCGAGCAAACCGTTCGTCCGCTCAACCTTCCGCAAGTACCAGCGGATAGGTATCGACGTCACGGAGACCGTGCTCACAGCCCCGCTGCGACAGGACAAGTCGCGGGCCGGGAAATTGCATAAAAACAGCAAGACATACAAGCTAAACAATCAAAGTTAAGGCCGTTCGAGCGCTCCGCTCGTCCGCTCAACCTCCCGCAAGCACCAGCGGATAGGCAACGACGCAACGGAGGCCGTGCTCACAGCCTCACTGCGACAGGGCAAGTCACAGACCGGAAAGTTGCATAAAAACAGCGAGCAATTAAGGGTACGAAGCTCGACAAAGCCGAACGACAAAACGGCTTGAGCAAAGTTCAAACAGAGGTGAGCATGATGATCAGCATGATGCCGTGATCATCGTGCTCACCTCTCCGGACCTCAGGGGGCAACAGGGGCTCCGGGTACCTCGGCGCGGCCAAAGAAACACAAAAATAGCCCCCCCCGGCCGGAGCAACTAGCTCCGGCCGGCTGCCGGCGGGCAACCAAGGCCGGCGGCGGGCAGGGTCAGCCGAGAGGGTCGCAAGGAAGGGGGAGCTCACCCTAGTCGACGGCGGGGGAGGCGGCGGCGGCGGCGCGGCGAAGCTCCCGGCTCTCGGGTAAAGCTAGGGCACGGCGGCGTGGCAACGGGCGGCGACGGCGGCCGGCGGCAGGCGAGCACCGTCAAGAGGAGGTCGCCGGTCGTCGTCTGGCCGGTGACCGCGATAAGAACGGCGACGGGTTGCGGCGGTGGAGCAGGTGCGGCAGAGGATGCCCTAGCGGCTCCTCAGGAGCTGGCGGCGGCTGCGGCGGCGCTCCGGCGGCACGGCGACGGCCGGGGAAGGAGGGGGCGGCGCCGGAGCTCACGGGGGTGACGATGCTCACCCTCCTGAGCTGCGGGAGGCGGCGCTGCCTCGGGCTCACCAGCCTCGCCCTCAGTGACTGCTCCAGCAGTGCAGCAGCAGCTCAGGCAGCTCCCGGCGGCCCTCCGGCGACACGGCGGCGGCGGCAGGGGGTCGTGCCACCTCATGGGGCTCCGGCGTGGGTAACCCCAGGGTGCACACCCTCGGGGAGGAGAAGGAGAAGAAGAAGAAGAAGAAAAAGGAGAAAAGAGGGAGAGAGAGGGTTCCGGGGAGCTCCGGCAGCTGGGTGGTCGGCGGCGGCCGGAGATGCACAGGAGAAGGGCTAAGGGGCAGAGGGGTGCTGGTGCTCTGGCCCAGGCTGAGGAGAAGAGAGAGTGAGAGAGTGTGGGAGTGAGAGGGGTGGAGTGAAAAAGAAGTAAAGAGAGGGGGTGATGGGACTAGTCCCATTAATGCCTCCACCAACCCCCCACCTACCCCTCCCTCTCAGCCACAATCTCCCTCCCAAAGTAACAATATCCTCCCAGGCCCCTGCGATTCGAAATCGCGCGAAAAGGTGCGAAAACGAGGACTCGATCGCGAAAACATAAAACGTAACCTTCGAGCGATCTGCGATAAAGATGCAATAACTTTCAAACCGTGCGTCGCACGCCGACACGGATTTGCGCCATTGCGTTCAGCACTGCCGAGACATCGAATTCACCATTTTGGATCGCCCAAATCGGACTCCGGATCGCACTGTTAAGCCGTTCACTCTCCGCGACGAAAATCCGAAACTCTAAAATCCTCAAAAACTCACTTACATATATATATATAAATACCTATATATATATATACGTATACTGATAAAAAAACACAGTAATAGGGGAGTGGAACACAGAATTTCAAATTTCCAAAATTCGGATTCTCACAAGAACCTAGTGTTATTGAACATAGATTGGAACATGTGAGAATAGAACCTAGTGTTATTGAACATAGGTTGGAACATGTGAGAATAGAACCTAGTGTTATTGAACATAGGTTGGAACATGTGGGAATAGAACCTAGTGTTATTGAACATAGGTTGGAACATGTGAGAATAGAACCTAGTGTTATTGAACATAGGTTGGAACATGTGAGAATGGAACCTAGTCTTATTGAACATAGGTTGGACATGAGATTGGAACCTAGAGTCATGGGACCTAGGTTGAGAATGAGAAAGTAAACCTAGTGTCATTGAACATAGGTGAGACTTAGTGACTTGAACCTAAAGGTCATGAGACTTAGGTTGGCAAGTGAAAAATGTGAACAACGGAATGTGCGACGATTTTGCTATCCCGGGTAGGCGACGATTTCGCTACCATGCCATGAGTTGGCGGTGTTGAAACGGGATGTGCGACGATTTTGCTATCCCGGGTAGGCGACGATTTCGCTACCATGCCATGAGTTGGCGGTGTTGACACGGGATGTGCGACGATTTTGCTATCCCGGGTATGCGACGATTTCGCTACCACGCCATGAGTTGGCGATGTCGAGATGGGATGTGCGACGAGGTTGCTATCCCAGGTATGCGACAAGTTTGCTACCCATGCCATGTGATGGCGGTGTTGAGATGGGATATGCGACGATTTTGCTATCCCGAGTATGCGACGAGTTCGCTACTCGAACTAGGAGGTGACGAGTTCACTCCTTGAATGTTGGAACCCTTATGGTGAGACGGCGATTCCGAAACCATAAGTAAATGACAAGTAATTGAACTTAGTCAATGTGAAATATAGGATGAACTTAGGAGAGAATGATAAGTTATATTTCATTTGGTTGCATCCTTTATGTTTATTTACAAGCATGTAAATAATTGTTGCATAGTTATTTGTGATCTAACTTATGCATATGGTGTTTCTTTGGACCTGGTGGGTCGAGCTTCTCTCTTGGGTGGCCTTACCCACTGGGAACTATGTTTATAGTTCTCGCCCCATATTTTTCAGGTCCTTCCGCGAGTGAGGCGGCGGAGCGAGGCAAGGGTTTAGCTCTCTAGATAGCGGCCCTTCCATTTTGGTGATACATAGAGTTGTACCCCTAGTCTTGGACTTTGATAGTATAGGGAATTTCCATTACATGTATGAAACTTATGTATTCCATAGTTTTGGGACATGGTGTATGTAATAAAAAGAAAAATTTGGGCATGTATAAATGTGCAATGTGATGTAATAGAAGTAGAACTTCTTTATGTTGACGCTTTCCTTGTGCAACTCTTGTACTCCGTTCCTAGTTGGAACCTCGTGGATAAGCTTGTGTTGTGACGCCTTGGGCGGGTAGAAGGGACTCTATCCGTTCGGGGGATTTGGGGCATGCGCCCGTGCGGTTATCCTTTCCACCTAGTTGGTGTTAAAGGCCCGACGAAGCGTGACAGACTGAGGTGGTATCAGAGCATAGAAACGGTCTAGATGGACCTAAGAAAACCCTAGGATGGAAAAGACCCTAGGAGTGTAGGCTCGTGAGTGACGAGATCTTTGATGTGGCGAAAGATAAGTGATTGGGTTATGTCCTTATGCCTCTAGTTAGAAATAGAGGTAGATGCAAGATTTGATGGACAAGGGTTTCGTAAAGCCAAGTGTGTCACCTTGGGGAGCCCCTATTCTATTTGTGCGGAAAAAGGACGGTTCGCTGCGGTTATGTGTAGATTACCGCGAGTTAAATAAAGTGACCGTCAAGAATAAGTACCCGTTACCCTGAATTGATGACTTGTTCGATCAGTTGCAAGGGTCTCGGGTGTATTTAAAGATTTATTTGCAATCCGGTTATCACCAATTGAAGATCAAACTGGAGGATGTGCATAAGACCGCATTTAGGACGCGGTATGGACACTATGAATTCACGGTTATGACTTTCGGGCTTACCAATGCCCTGGCGGCGTTCATGGATTTAATGAACCGTGTGTTCAAACCACTATTGGATCAATTTGTGGTTGTGTTCATAGATGATATTCTTGTCTACTCTCGGAGTGAAGAGGAACATAAAGAGCACCTAAGGATTGTGCTTCAAGTTCTTCGAGAGAACAAGTTGTTCGCCAAGATGAAAAAGTGCGAATTTTGGATTCGTGAGGTCGCTTTCTTGGGTCATGTGATTTCCGCGGAAGGAGTATCGGTGGACTCTATGAAAGTTGAGGCAATCAAGGATTGGCCTCGCCCGACCAACGTCACGGAAATACGAAGCTTTTTGGGTCTTGCGGGGTACTATCGGCGGTTCGTGGAGGGATTTTCAAAAATCTCCGGTCCACTAACGCGTCTTACCCGCAAGGGAGCCAAATATGTTTGGAGCGAGGAATGCGACCAAAGCTTTAAGGAGCTAAAGGAAAGGTTGACTTCGGCTCCGGTTCTCGCCTAGCCGATTGCGGGGGAGGGCTTTGTGGTGTATAGTGATGCATCACGGCGTGGTCTTGGGTGTGTGCTTATGCAAAGAGGACAAGTAATAGCATATGCCTCTCGACAGCTAAAGAGCTATGAGCAAAATTATCCCACTCACGACTTAGAGCTTGCGGCGGTGGTCTTCGCACTTAAGTTGTGGAGACACTATTTGTACGGGAAACACTGTGAGGTTTACACGGATCATAAAAGCTTAAAGTACTTATTCACTCAAAAGGAGTTGAATTTGAGGCAGCGGAGGTGGTTGGAGTTGATAAAGGATTACGACTTAACCATCTTGTACCACCTCGGTAGAGCCAATGTGGTGGCCGATGCGCTCAGTAGAAAATCCGTGGAGAACTTCGCAATTGAGATGACGGGACAAATGCCGTTAATCAAGGAAATGGGCCGGTTTGACTTGGAAGTCGTGGCTCCGGGCGTCCCCGCTAGACTTATGAATCTCGAGATTTGGCCAACTTTGTTGGAGCAAATAAAAGAAAATCAATCCGGCGATCCGAAACTCCAAAAGGTGCAGAGTACTATCGAGAGTGGGCGCGCCGGTGATTTTCATGTAGACTCGAAGGGCGCAATTCGATTTCGAAATCGATTGTGCATGCCAAAAGTCGAGGATATTCGTGGGGAGATCTTGAAAGAAGCTCATACTTCTCCCTATGCGATTCACCCGGGCGGCACCAAAATGTACAAGGATCTTAAATTACATTATTGGTGGCCGGGGATGAAACTTGATGTTGGACGCTTTGTGGCACAATGCTTAGTATGCCAACATGTGAAAGCCGAGCGTCGCTTTTCGGCGGGAAAATTGCAAGGATTGCCCATTCCAGTTTGGAAGTGGGAGAACATAGCAATGGACTTCGTTGTGGGTTTACCTCGATCACAAGGTGGCCATGACGCGATTTGGGTGGTGGTGGATCGTTTGTCAAAGTCGGCACACTTTTTGCCAATCCACACCACTTGGTCGGGAGACAAGTTAGCACAAGTCTACCTGGACGAGATTATGCGATTGCACGGGGTCCCGACCTCGATAGTCTCAGATCGAGACCCCCGATTCACATCGCATTTTTGGAAAAGCTTGCAAGAAGCTTTGGGTACACGGCTCGATTTCAGTTCAGCATTTCATCCTCAAACTGACGGTCAATCGGAAAGGACAATTCAGATTTTGGAGGATATGCTGCGAGCTTGTGTGTTGGACTTCAAGGGTGCATGGCCTACTCATTTTCCGATGGCTGAATTTGCTTACAATAATAGCTATCAATCTAGCATCGGTATGGCACCGTTTGAAGCCTTGTATGGAAGGAAATGCCGCTCTCCTATTCATTGGAGTGAAGTCGGCGAGAGAAGGGTCTTAGGACCGAATGTTTTGCGTGAAGCGGAGGAAAAGGTCCGCTTGGCACGCGAACGCTTATCGACGGCGCAATCTCGACAAAAGAGTTATGCGGATCGACGTCGACGAGATTTGGAATTCGCAGTAGGAGACCGCGTCTTCTTGAAAGTGTCACCCATGAGAGGGGTGAAACGATTTGGTGTTCGGGGTAAGTTAAGTCCCCGTTACATTGGACCTTATGAGGTTTTGGAGCGTGTGGGATCCGTGGCATATCGGCTAGCTTTGCCGCCAAAACTTGCGGGGATACACAATGTGTTCCATGTATCGACGCTCTGCAAGTACATGTATGATCCGGCGCACGTCCTCGAGTATGTGCCTATAGAGCTTCATGAGGATATGACTTATGAGGAATTTCCCTTGTGTATCATGGATCGCGAGGTGAAAAATTTGAGGAACCGTGAAATTCCTTATGTAAAAGTACAATGGATGAATCACGGTGAGCGCAAAACTATGTGGGAATTGGAAAGCTCAATGAGGGAGCAGTTTCCTTACCTCTTCGCTGAGTCCAGCTGAGGTATGATTCAGTTTCGCGGCCGAAACTCTCTTTAAGGGGGGAGGAATGTAGCACTCTGAATTTCGGTGCGTTGTATCGAACTTTACTAAATTTGATAAAGTTCGATGGAAGACGATAATGGCTGGTGTGGAATTGGGTTCCGAAGGTTTCGGAACATTATGGGTACGAGTGGAAACCCGAAAATCGAAAAATTGTGAAAAAGGGACCAAGTGGAGCAAAACTGCTCACGGGGTCCGGACCCTGGAAGCTGGGGTCCGGACAATGAAGTCCGCGGGCAGCCATGGTCCGGACCCGGATGTCACGGTCCGGACCCGAGCTGGTCTCCGAGTTGGGGTGCGTACGGGTTCCGGACCCGGACACCAAGGTCCGGACACGGCCTGCGCGCTGGTCAGTTATCAGTGCGGGGTCCGGACCCCACTTGCAAGGTCCGGACCCGGCTGAGGCAGAATGCCTAGTGAGGGATATTTTGGTAATTTCGCCTCATTCCTCTTCACTTTCCTCTCATTCCCTCTCCCTCTCCCTCACTTTCTCTCTCTAGATATCTCTCCAAAGCTTGGAGAAGTGGTGGATTGGAGCTTGGAAAAGGACTTCCAAAGTGCAAAGAAGCTTCTTGGTGCAAGAAGAAGCTTGGGAGCTAGGGCTTCGAGGTGAGTTCTTGTGATTTAGGGTTTAAACCTTGGATTTAATACTTCAAGAAGAGGTTTTTGGAAACCCTAGGCAATCTTAACCAAAAAAGGTGGAAGATTGGCCATGAAATCTAGGGTTTGGCTTGCATGCATGCAAACCCTAGGTAGATTTGGGGCTTTTGTCATGGGAGGTTCTAAAAATATTTGGACCTTCGGGAATTGCAATTGAGGCATAGGAAATCATGTTAGAACACTTGATTTCAAGTATTGAGTTGATTTATGGGTTCGTAACGAGTAACGAACCGTTTTCTTGTAGAAGCTTGGGTTGAAGTAAGAACTCAAGGCTTGGACACTTAGGGGCTTGAAGAATACAAAAATTTGAAAGCTCTTGAGTTGGGTTTGTGTTTACCGAAGTGATTAGGTCACTTCCATGTCTAGGGTAAATATCCATTTAAAGATAAAATGGTATGTGTTGTGAACCCTAGAACTTGCATGTTGGCAAAGGTAAAATCATGATAGGTAGAGCAATGAGCTCCTATTGCATGATATAGAATTCAAGTATAATTCAATTATCTATACTTGTTGCATGGTTGCATGTATGATTGGAACCTAGTGTTATTGAACATAGGTTGGAACATGTGAGAATAGAACATAGTGTTATTGAACATAGGTTGGAACATGTGAGAATAGAACCTAGTGTTATTGAACATAGGTTGGAACATGTGGGAATAGAACCTAGTGTTATTGAACATAGGTTGGAACATGTGAGAATAGAACCTAGTGTTATTGAACATAGGTTGGAACATGTGAGAATGGAACCTAGTGTTATTGAACATAGGTTGGACATGAGATTGGAACCTAGAGTCATGGGACCTAGGTTGAGAATGAGAAAGTAAACCTAGTGTCATTGAACATAGGTGAGACTTAGTGACTTGAACCTAAGGTCATGAGACTTAGGTTGGCAAGTGAAAAATGTGAACAACGGGATGTGCGACGATTTTGCTATCCCGGGTAGGCGACGATTTCGCTACCATGCCATGAGTTGGCGGTGTTGAAACGGGATGTGCGACGATTTTGCTATCCCGGGTAGGCGACGATTTCGCTACCATGCCATGAGTTGGCGGTGTTGACACGGGATGTGCGACGATTTTGCTATCCCGGGTATGCGACGATTTCGCTACCACGCCATGAGTTGGCGGTGTCGAGATGGGATGTGCGACGAGGTTGCTATCCCGGGTATGCGACGAGTTCGCTACCCATGCCATGTGATGGCGGTGTTGAGATGGGATATGCGACGATTTTGCTATCCCGAGTATGCGACGAGTTCGCTACTCGAACTAGGAGGTGACGAGTTCACTCCTTGAATGTTGGAACCCTTATGGTGAGACGGCGATTCCGAAACCATAAGTAAATGACAAGTAATTGAACTTAGTCAATGTGAAATATAGGATGAACCTAGGAGAGAATGATAAGTTATATTTCATTTGGTTGCATCCTTTATGTTTATTTACAAGCATGTAAATAATTGTTGCATAGTTATTTGTGATCTAACTTATGCATATGGTGTTTCTTTGGACCTGGTGGGTCGAGCTTCTCTCTTGGGTGGCCTTACCCACTGGGAACTATGTTTATAGTTCTCACCCCATATTTTTCAGGTCCTTCCGCGAGTGAGGCGGCGGAGCGAGGCAAGGGTTTAGCTCTCTAGATAGCGGCCCTTCCATTTTGGTGATACATAGAGTTGTACCCCTAGTCTTGGACTTTGATAGTATAGGGGATTTTCATTACATGTATAAAACTTATGTATTCCATAGTTTTGGGACATGGTGTATGGAATGAAAAGAAAATTTTGGGCATGTATATATGTGCAATGTGATGTAATAGAAGTAGAACTTCTTTATGTTGACGCTTTCCTTGTGCAACTCTTGTACTCCGTTCCTAGTTGGAACCTCGTGGATAAGCTTGTGTTGTGACGCCTTGGGCGGGTAGAAGGGACTCTATCCGTTCGGCGGGTCTGGGGCATGCGCCCGTGCGGTTACCCTTTCCACCTAGTTGGTGTTAAAGGCCCGACGGGGCGTGACAAGAAGGGTATTTTAGTAATTTCAGGATAAATTTGAATATTTTGAATAGTAGTCAAGGGTAAATAAGCAAAAGCCCCTAAACAAAAACTTTAACTCCATTTGGCACTAAATAAAAATAGAACTCTATGAAATTCAAATGAAAGGAATTCCATTAAAATTTTTGAAAAAAATAAAACTTTTATTGATCGAAAGCAAAGAATTACAATGGTTGGAGCTGCAAGTGTTTCAATTTAGGTTCTCCATTGGGTCTTGACCTCCTCAAAGCATGCTACATTTTGCCACTTGAATCGGGCCGAACTTGCGTGGTATACACTCGATCGTCTCTCAGCTGAAGTTGAAGCACCCTGTAAACTTGGAATCTTGGCTTGATCACACAAAATGGGCGAAACCCCTGGAAGAAAAATTACCGAAAGCGTTACTGCGAGACTATTGCTACTAAATCTACCAAAATTACTACTATTGGAAATTGCCGAAACTATTTCTATCTTTGTCTAGAATATGAAATTGTAAGAAGTGCAAAAGAGCATACCCTCTTGGGTTGTATTGCTCAAATTATATAGTACAAGAGATATGTCAACTATAGTACTACTATAGTAATAATACAACCGGGATTATATACTATATAATCCTACTCTATATATGATAGTAATATACAGTTTTATAATATAAAGTAATTGTAGTACACTGAATTTCAGTGCATCGTACCGAACTTCTACAAATTGTGGAGTTCCGGTGGAAAAATAGCATGAGAAGCTATGTGTGAGGCTTCGGCCAAGTTTGGGACTTGTGCGAAGTGTTTTCGGCGCAAATGAGGCGCGAAAACGGACTTCGAAAAGTTAAAACTGCTAAACTTGTGAAGTCTGCAGTGGATTCCGGTATATGGATCTCCATACCGGTACTGAAGTGATTAGTACCGGTATGTGATGTGGTATACCGGAATGCGGAGGCTAAAACCGAGAATCCAGCTCTCGGGTTCTGCGGAATTCTCCGGGGTATACCGGAACTAACACCCGTATACCGGTATGTCAATGTGAATACCGGTATACAGTGTTGCGAAATTCCAGTTTTGGCTGGTTGGAAGTGTTGTTTGTGGAGAGGGGCAAAAGAGTCTTTTCACACTCGAGGGAGTGTTAGAAAGGCAGGGAACACCCCATTTCTCAGTCATCTTCCTCCTCTACTTCTCCTCTCCCTCTCCCTCATTTTCTCTCTCTAGAGATCTCTCCAAAACTTGGAGAAAATGGTGGATTGAGCTTGGAAAAGGCTTCCAAGGAGAAAAGAAGCTTCTTGGTGCAAGAAGAAGCTTGGGGAACTCGTGGTTAAGGTTAGTTCCTCACGTTTTGGGTTCAAACCTTAGATTTAATCCTTTGTTATGAGGTTTTTGGGAACCCTAGGCAATCTAAACCACAAAACGTGAAGATTGGCCAAGAGATTTTGAGGTTCTACATGCATGCATGTGAAACCTAGGTAAAATGAGGGTTTTTGCCATGGGAGGTTCTAAAAATATTTGGACCTTCGAGAATTGCAATTGAGGCATAGGAAATCATGTTAGAACACTTGATTTCATGTATTGAGTTGAATTAAGGGTTCATAACGAGTAACGAACCGTTTTTTGTAGAAGCTTGGGTTGAAGCAAGAACTCAAGGCTTGGACACTTAGGGGCTTGAAGAATACAAGAATTTGAAAGCTCTTAAGGTGAGTTTGTGTTTACCGAAGTGATTAGGTCACTTCCATGTCTAGGGTAAATATCCATTTAAAGATAAAATGGTATGTATGGTGAACCCTAGAACTTGTATGTTGGCAAAGATGAAAATCAAGATAGGTAGAGCCATGAGCTCCTATTGCATGTTATAGAATTCGAGTATATTTATATTATCTATACTTGTTGCATGGTTGCAAGTATGATTGGAACCTAGTGTTATTGAACATAGGTTGGAACATGAGATTGGAACCTAGTGTTATTGAACATAGGTTGGAACATGTATGATTGGAACCTAGTGTTATTGAACATAGGTTGGACATGAGATTGGAACCTAGCGTTATGGAACCTAGGTTGAGAATGAGAAAGTAAACCTAATGTCATTGAACATAGGTGAGACTTAGTGACTTGAACCTAGGGTCATGAGACTTAGGTTGGCAAGTATAAAATGTTGAGATGGGATGTGCGACGATTTTGCTATCCCGGGTATGCGACGATTTCGCTACCCATGCCATGAGTTGGCGGTGTTGGAATGGGATGTGCGACGAGTTTGCTATCCCGGGTATGCGACGATTTCGCTACCCGTTCCATGAGTTGGCGGTGTTGAGACGGGACGTGCGACGAGGTTGCTATCCCGGATATGCAACGAGTTCGCTACCCATGCCATGAGTTGGCGGTGTTGAGACGGGATGTGCGACGAGGTTGCTATCCCGGGTATGCGACGAGTTCGCTACCTGTGCCATGTGGTGACGGTGTTGAAATGGGATGTGCAACGATGTTGCTATCCCGGGTATGCGATGAGTTCGCTACCTGTGCCATGTGATGGCGGTGTTGAGATGGGGTATGCGACGATTTTGCTATCCCGGGTATGCGACGATTTCGCTACCCGAACTCGGAGGTGACAATTTCACTCCTTGGATGTTGGAACAATTATGGTGAGATGGCGATTCCGAAACCATAAGTAAATGACAAGTAGTTGAACTTGGTCAATGTGAAATATAGGATGAACCTAGGAGAGAATGAAAATTTATATTTCATTTGGTTGCATCCTTTATGTTTATTTACAAGCACGTAAATAATTGTTGCATAGTTATTTGTGATCTAACTTATGCATATGGTGTTTCTTTGGACCTGGTGGGTCGAGCTTCTCTCTTGGGTGGCCTTACCCACTGAGAACTATGTTTATAGTTCTCACCCCATGTTTTTCAGGTCCTTCCGCGAGTGAGGCGGCGGAGCAAGGCAAGGGTTTGGCTCTCTAGATAGCGGCCCTTCCATTTTGGTGATACATAGAGTTGTACCCCTAGTCTTGGCCTTTGATAGTATAGGGGATTTTCATTGATTATATGAAACTTGTATATTCCATAATTTTGGAACATGATGTATTGAATGGAAATGAAAAAATTTGGGCATGTATAAATACGCAATTGTGATGTAATAGAAGTAGAACTTCTTTATGTTGATGCTTTCCTTGTGCAACTCTTGTACTCCGTTCCTAGTTGGAATCTCGTGGACATGCTTGTGTTGTGACGCCTTGGGCGGGTAGAAGAGACTATATCCGTTCGGCGGGTCTGGGGCATGCGCCCGTGCGGTTATCCTTTCCACCTAGTTGGTGTTAAAGGCCCGACGGGGCGTGACAGTAATGATACTAAATATGTCGTAACATCCCCCCGCAAGCTAAGCATCCATCGGCCGGATGTGAAGATTGAGCCGCAGTACTGAAAACCAAGAGGGTGATAAAGGCTTGGTGAAAATATCAGCAAGTTGCTTATCAGAAGATATATGAATCAATTCCAAATCGCCATATTTGACTTTTTCTCGCAAGAATTGATGGTCAAGTTCAATGTGTTTTGCTCGAGCATGGATGACAGGATTGGCCGCAAGATAAGTGGTGCTAAGATTATCACAATAGATGCTGATGGAGCGCCATAAGAAAATACCAAGGTCACGAAGTAGACGACGGATCCATATTGTCTCAGCAAGCGCATAGGCTACAGCACGATACTTCGCTTCAGAACTGGAACGAAAAATGGTGGGCTGCTTCTTAACGGACCAGGAGATGAGATTGGGCCCCAGAAATATGCAATACCCAGAAGTGGACCGGCGTGTATCTAGACAACCAGCCCAATCTGCATCTACAAATGCTATAAGAGAAGGATTGACGCAGCGGGAGGTAGGAATGCTATAAGTCAGCATCCCCCGAATATACCGTAGAATACGCTTGACTTCTTGCATATGCGGTTCACAAGGAGCATGCAGATACTGAGCAACAGAGTTGACGGCATACGATATATATGGTCTTGTGAAGGTACGATATTGTAGAGCACCAACAATCTGACGATAACTATAGGGATCCTCAAGGGGACGCCCCTTATGAGAAGAGAGACGAGAGGTCGGAGAGAGAGGACCAGAGACTGGCTTACTATCAAGAAAACCATGTCGCTGAAGCAGTTGATGCGCATATTTATGCTAAGTCAGATGAAGACCAGAAGTTGAGCGATTAACCTTAATGCCCAAAAAATAATGTAGCGGCCCAAGATCTTTCATAGCAAATTCCTATTGTAAGATGGCAATAAGAGCCTCTAAAAGAGAGGAAGAGCTGCCGGTGACAATAATATCATCAACATATGACAGAAGAACAAGAGTGCCAGTAGAAGAATGACAAATGAACATCGAAGGATCAGCAGTGCTTCCAACAAAACTAATTTCAGAAAGAAAGAAAGTAAGCTGCTGAAATCAAGCCCTAGGTGCCTGTTTAAGACCATAGATTGCTTTGCGGAGACGACAAACATTATGAGGAAGAGAAGGATGCACAAAGCCAGACGGTTGTTTCATATAAACTTCTTCAGAGAGCGTTCCATGAAGAAAGGCATTCTTCACATCAAGTTGTTGAAGAGATTACCGAGAGGAGAAAGCCACCGAAAGAACAGTACGAATAGTGGTTGACTTGACAACTGGAGAAAAGGTCTCATCAAAATCAATACCTTATTGCTGTTTCTAATCTTGAGCCACAAGCCGAGCCTTAAGACGCTCAAGAGAACCATCCGCCTTCTACTTGACTTTATATACCCACTTATAGCCAATAAGATTAACGGAAGAGGGAGGAAGAACAAAGTCCCAAGTAGTATTGGTCAGTAAGGCATCAAATTCTTCAGCCATGGCAGCACGTACGCCAACCTGCATCCTGAAAAGCTTCATAAAAAGTGATAGGCTCAGTGGGAAGAATAGAACGCGCAGAAGGCAATAAGGAGGTATACTCAGCTAAACACTTAGTCATGGATCGGGTGAGCATAGAGTGTGTTCTGGGAGGTAAATGTGTGACGCCCCAACTTCCTAGGGGGTCACCCATCCTAGGACTACTCCCGTCCTAACAAGCTTAACTCTCTTTACCTCTTGGGCCTAGCCACCGCCCAAAATGCTTAAGCCGGGTTAAGAGTTTAGCCCTATTATATCTTATATATAGAACTACCTGGGGTCTCGCAATCTCCCCCACTTTTAAGCTCTGACGTCCTCGTCAGGCTCAGACTCACAAGTACCCGGCGATGTGAGACTCGTATCGCTAGCCTAAACTGACCTTGTGGTGAGCCGCGCTCTACCCACAACAATCAACAGCATGAGAGCCTCGCTCTCCCCGCTGTATAATCCTGGCTTAGTCGAGACTCATCTCACACTTCCGGCTATATAAGGGGGGAGATTGCGAGACTCTAGGTAGTCCTATATATAAGATATAATAGGGCTAAACTTTTAACCCGGCTTACGCATTTTGGGCTGTGGCTAGGCCCAAGAGGTTAAGAGAGTTAAGCGTGCTAGGACGGGAGTAATCCTAGGATGGGTGACCCTCTGGGAAGTTGGAGCGTCAGAGTTGGAACAGAGCCAATTACCAGCCGGAAGTGTGAGATGAGTCTCGGCTAAGCCAGGATTATACAGCGGAGAAAGCGAGGCTCTCATGCTGTTGATTGTTGTGGGTGGAGCGCAGCTCACCACAAAGTCAGTTTAGGCTAGAGAGACGAGTCTCACATCGCCTGGTACTTGTGAGTCTGAGCCTGACGAGGACGTCAGGGCTTATAGGGGGAGAGATTGTGAGACCTCAGGTAGTCCTATATATATGATATAATAGGTCTAAACTCTTAACCCGGCTTAAGTATTTTGGGCGGTGGCTAGGCCCAAGAGGTTAAGAGAGTTAAGCGTGTTAGGACGGGAGTAGTCCTAGGATGGGTGACCCCCTGGGAAGTTGGAGCGTCTCAGTTGGTATCAGAGCCAATTACCAGTCGGAAGTATGAGATGAGTCTCGGCTGAGCCAGGATTGTACAGCGGGGAGAGCGAAGCTCTCATACTGCTCACTGTTGTGGGTAGAGCGCGGCTCCCCTACAAAGTCGGTTAAGGCTAGCGAGACGAGTCTCACATCGCCTGGTACTTGTTAGTCTAAGCCTGACGAGGACGTCGGGGCTTAAAGGGGGGAAGATTGTGAGACCCCAGGTAGTCCTATATATAAGATATAATAGGGCTAAACTCTTAACCCGGCTTAAGCATTTTGGGCGGTGACTAAGCCCAAGAGGTTAAGAGAGTTAAGCGTGCTAGGACGGGAGTAGTGTCACGCCCCGGGCTAGTTTTAGAAGCGAAAAATACGTGCCAATTTTTTTTTGAAAGCCTAGCCCGCGCCACTTACAGACCCTCCACAAATACAGGGTCCACTGTACACACGGACAGAGCCTCCCCTGTATTTGCACGGCGTACACAACATACAACAGGATCACAACCACCATTCATTCATCACAACAACACAACAGCTCAAAAAGATTCATACAGCTAACAGTCCTTAAACCTGTATGAATCTAAGCAAGTCCTTAGGCGAAAGATGATGCGATGCACAAACAACAGATCATTCTAAAAAATTGCTCCTTACCCAGAAGCTTTATTTTGAAACCCTAATATCAAGCATTCAAGAATCATTTGAAAATCGTTCTCCACACGAGAACTCTCTTTTGAAAACCCAAAAGTCGATCGATCGAAAATCCACTTGGAAACTGTTTCCCACACGGAAACCTTTATTTGAAAACGCTACCACGAGGGGTAGAAAACCAAGATGCGCGATATAAAGCCACAATGATAGATCTAAAAGCATCGACATCCAAAGGTCTAAGCATGCAATCCACACATGGATACTAAACCAAAACCACGAGAACTAAGCATGCAAGACAATCATCCAAAATATAACTGTACCAAATCATAACATGCTAGATAAAACAACCACAGTGTAACTGAACCATATCCATAACTAACTGATAGAGGATAAGAGTAATAACCAAATCTGGAGAGGAAAGCCTCACAGGTCGGGACCTCTAGTACCACTAACTAGGCGTGCCTCGCTGCGTCCCGACTCTCACCACCCTGCTCACCTGAAAACAACAACGAGGGAGGGGGGTGAGAACATGTAAACATGTCTCCCCTCCCAGTGGGTACCGCAAGCCGACGAAGGCGAGGTGTACACACCGGCACGAGGGTCAACAAAAGATAGATAAGGTAAACAGTAGCACAAGTAAGTATGAGGCTGACATACAACTGAACAACTATGCTACTGTAAGCAACTAGTATATGCATCAATGGAGATAACCACAAAGTAAACCCAATCCATAGCCACCGGGACGTATCCCTGGCACTGTCACAACCTGCTCATCTCTCGGCACATAAACCTTCTGCACGCAACGCATCAAGGCTCACGGGTCGGAACCAAACTCAACGACCCTTTTCGGAAAAGAACACCCCCAGGCGGTGGATCAGACCGCTGGCGTACGTGAAGTGCTAGAAGAGCTGTGACGATTGATGCGAATGCTCAATCCACAGAACGGCAACGAGCCGTGAAGCAACTGATAAACCACATCGAGGATCGCTCGGAACAACAGGCGATCACTACCGACCAACCGGGTCGTCTCAATAATCATGCAAACCACAACTACTCTACTATCCAAGCACACATAAGTAGAGTCAACGGGAGTCAAGTGAACTAATAACTGAAATACAAGAGAAGGGATAGAAAGGTATCACCGTAGTCCACTGAACCGACTCCGGATCGAAGTACCCACTTGTAGGTAAGATCAAGCCTAACACCGACGGCTCTCAGGAACCACGACAGGACCTACGAAAGACTCACAGGGTCAAGGTCCACCAAGTCGACGCTATACACAAAGCTCTCACATCCCGAAACCGACGGATCGCCCGAAAAATCCACCGGGACGATCCCAAAACCACACTAAGCCCCAGAGGGGTACCTACAGCCAACCAAGTCCTCCGCTGTCCCCCAAACACACAAAACAAGGTGGCGGGACAGCGAGCACAAGCTCGGGGTGCCACGACCACAAATGCACCCGAAACGGCTTTCCGGGTTCCCGAAAAGTGCCGATTTGACACCGGAACCCTTCGTCACTCATCCGCTGTCCTCGGAACTTCGGGACAGCGATGAGGAACAGCCAACGAGGCTAAATGACGAAGCCAAGTCACTTGCGAAAACAGCAAGTGAGTCGCACAACCAAAAACACGCGTTTCGCCGATTATTTCATCGAAAAACGCATCGGAAATAAATCAGGATCTCCGCGAAGGGCGAAGGGGTTGGACAACCAGTCCACAGGGCCTCAAGGATCATGCCCTTGCTGCCCGCAGCATTGCAACACTGCCACAATCACAAAACAAGCAACAATTACAAACATACAAGCAATAATTTAGGCCGTTTGAGCAATCCGTATGTCCGCACGACCTTCCGCAAGCACCCGCGGATAGGTAACGACATAACGGAGGCCGTGCTCACAGCCTCACTGCGACAGGACTAGTCGCAAGCATAGAAATTGCATAAAAACAGAGAAGGCATGCGATAACCAAGCTTGACAACGGTCGAACAGCAAAACGGCTCAACCAAATCGAAATCTAAGGTGA
The DNA here is from genome assembly GCA_016920855.1 of Puya raimondii. Classification (NCBI taxonomy): domain Eukaryota; kingdom Viridiplantae; phylum Streptophyta; class Magnoliopsida; order Poales; family Bromeliaceae; genus Puya; species Puya raimondii. Next base: position 48,085,850 of record JABWPP010000049.1, read on the forward strand.
GCATGATGATCAGCGCATCGCCGCGATCATCGTGCTCACCTTCTTGGGCTTCGGGAGGCAACAGGGAGCACAAACAAGCATGCGGCCCAAAACAAGCTAAAAACACACCCTGGCCGGAGCAACCAGCTCTGGCCGGCGGCCGGCCGACATGCACGGCGCGCGGCGGCCAGGGTCGGATGCGGGGGTGGAGAGGAAGAGGGGGCTCACCTCAGCCGGCGACAGGAAGCGGCGGCGGCGGCGCGGGGAGAAAGCCAACTCTCGGGTTGGCTAGGGCACGGCGGCGCGGCAACGGACGGCGACGGCGGCCGGCGACGACGTGAGCACCGGCAAGAGGAGGTCGCCGGACGTCGGCCTGTCGGTGACCGCGACAAAGGAAACCGGCGACGGTGGCGGCGGAGCGAGCTCGGCCGCGGCTGCCCTAGGTGCCCAGCCAAAACCCGCGGCGGCCACGGCGGCGCTCCGGCGGCACGGCGACGGCCAGGGAGGCAGGGGGCGGCGCCGGAGGACCCGAGGGTGACGGTGCTCACCCTCCAAGGCGGCGGGAGGCGGCGGCGGCTCAGGTCCAGCTGCCTCAGCCTGCTGCTGCCCTAGCAACAGCTGGCAGCTGCTCGGCAGCGCACGACGGCGGCTCCCGGCGGTGGGGCAGGTCCCCGGCGGTCGTGCCACCTTGGGGGAGCTCAAGCGTGGGTTCCCCCTGGGTGCACACCGCATGGAAGGAGAAGAAGAAGAAGAAGAAGATGAAGAAGAAGAAGAAGAAGAAGAAGAAGGAAAAGAAGAAGAAAAGGGAGAGAGGGAGGTGGCCGGGGTTGCGCCGGCCAGGGGATGGTCGGCGACGGCCGGCGGAGCTCGGGGAGGGTGGCAGAGGAGCTGGGGGAGAGGGGGCTCACCTCTGGGAGCTGAGGGAGAAGGAGAGGGAAGAGTTCTCTCTCTCTCTCCACTCACACACACACAAGCACACTAATACACATGTAACTTTGCACAAAAGTCCCTCAAACAAAAGATATAGCCCCTGGGTCCCTCACAGCAAGCACAAAATGCCCAGACACCCCTCCACAAGCAAACTCACGCAAAACGGTGCGTGAAACAGGGTCTAGATCGCGAAACCAAAAATGTACAATTCGACCTCTCGGCGAAGAACATGGAAGATCTTTTGATCCGTTTGTTGCATGTCAAAACGAAGTGCGCCATCGCGTTCAGCACTGCCGAGACATCAAATCTACCATTTTGGATCGTCAGATTCGGACACCGGATTGCGCCGTTAAGCCGTTCTCTCTCCGCAACAAAACTTAAAACCCTAAAAATACATATAAATACTATGTATATACTATATATATACATATATATATGCCTATACATGTACATATATACACACATAGCTCAAATACACAGTAACAGGGGAGAGGAACACAGAATTTAAATTTCCAAAATTCGAATTCTCACATCACTCCCACCTAACAAGAAGTTTCGTCCCCGAAACTTACTCACACACCATCCGTGAACAACAGCGGATACCTCTCACGCAAAGCAAACTCTAGCTCCCAAGTAGTCTCACGCTCCTCGCGACTCATCCACTGTATTCTCACACACAAAAAGCTCTGATTCCTCAACTGCTTCACCTTGCGAGCCAAAAACCACACAGGCACCTCACCATAGCTGAGATACTCCCTCAGCCGAACCGTTGTCGGGCCGATCACACGACGGTCACCCACGTCATCCCAACAGATCGGTGATCGACAACGACGTCCAAACAAGGCCTCGTATGGTGCCAACCCAAAGCTCACCTGGAAGCTGTTGTTGTAGGCGAACTCCACCAAGGAAAGGTACTTGAACCAACCCTCACCAAAATCCAAAACACATGTCCGGAGCATATCCTCGAGAGTCTGGATAACACGCTCCGACTGCCTATCACTCTGAGGGTGGTAAGCTGAGCTGAAGTCGAGCCTCGTCCCCAGTGCCTGCTGCAAGCTCCTCCAGAACTGGGAAACAAAGCGAGAATCCCGATCAGAGACGATCGACACAGGCACTCCAAGCAGCCTGACGATCTCAACTAAGTAGAGCTGCGCCAGTCGATGACAAGACTAAGTCGTGTGTACCGGTAGGAAGTGAGCTGCTTTCGTCAATCAGTCCACAAAAATCCAGATCGCAACATGACCTCGCTGAGAACGAGGCAACTCGGTGACGAAATCCATGGTAAACTGCTCCCACTTCCCTACAGGTACAGGCAACGGTTGAAGCTTCCCTGCTGGTCGCTGATGCTCACCTTCACCTGCTGACAAACCAGTCACTGTGCCACATGCTGAGCTACAACCATCATCATGCCAGGTCACCAGAAACTCTGTTTCGAGTCGCGGTACATTTTCGTCCCTCCAGGATGAACGGTGAAAGTCATCATGCAAATATTCATTTCCCATTTAATCAAATAAACACATGCTTAGCCAATTACACTTATCAAATACTTGTTTTGCATTTTGTCATATCCTTTCATTTCTCTATAGTAAGCATACTTTAGTATGCAAAGAGAATTCACTAATCCATCAACCAAGTAGTGTCTCATATGACACTCCTTCTAGCATGCACATCTTAATTAGCATTTCATGAATGCGTCATCACAATACTAGTGTAAGTACTCTAGCATGCTTATCATTCTCATAATACTCTACTATATGGAGTATGTCACTTTTCACATGCAACATGTATATGTCATGTTTTTACCATTTCTACCATGTCATAATTAGCACAATTATGCATCAATTCAATCCTATAATAAAATAGGAGACATAGGGGGAGTTCACCCATTTCGGTGAGGTCAGACCCACCGGATATCCGTCGAAACCTCGCAGTACTTCAAAACGAAGTTGTCCCCCGAGCTTCACATACCCTAAGATAATTTTCCAAGGGGTTACAAGTTTCGAACGAATAAATTCGAAAACTACCAAAATTCATGAGGTAAATGGGTGAAAAATACCTTGAGCAAGTAGAACTTGTTCTAAGTCCAAATTGAGGTTAGGGATCTTCAAATCCAACCCACAACAACATTCTACACCCATCAATTCCACCTCAAGAGCTCACAATCACGAAACCCGAAATAAAATCCTAGTTTTCATGAAACTAGGTTTACATCCAAATTTTCATGCAATACTCATGAAAAGGGGTGGTAAGAGAATCACTCACCATCTCAAGAGCCTCAATCCAAGCTAGCAAGTGCTAGGGTTGAAGTTTGATCCACAAACAAGCTCATCACATCCATCCCGAGCTCCCCACAAAGCCTAGAAGCACTCCACGAAGAAAATGGAGGGAGAAGAGATCAAAACCAAGTTTCTAGGGTTTGGGAGCAAGAAAATCTAGAGAGAGAGAGAGAGAGAGAGAGAGACTTACCCATCTCCTCCAAGCTTCAGCCACCACAGCAACAAGGGATGGGTGAAGGGATACTTAATCCCGTGCAATAAAATCCACTTAGACCCCTCAAGAAGGCAAAATTGTAAAACTGCACAAATTGCAATCTGCAGCTCTGCGTACCGGTATACGAACAGGCATACCGGTATACAGCACAAAAATTGCAAAACCCGAGCCTCGGCCAAAATGACCAATACACAGTGTTCCGGTATCTCAACATCAGTACCGGAATAAATAACATCAGTACCGGTATCTTATGCCCATACCGGTATCCAATGCAAAATCTACACTTTTTGCAGATTTCGCTCTCCGGAGTCCGTTTTTGCACTTTCCAAGTTCCGAAAACACTCCCAAGCTCACGAAACTCAACCCAAATTCCCAGAATAGTGAGAAGCACTATTCTCTCACTAGAACTTCGCAATTTGCTAAAGTTCAGTGTGCTACACTCTCCCCTCCTAAAAAGGAGTTTCGTCCGCGAAACTACGGATCAACAACCAACAAACAAACAGCAACACCAAAGGAGATAAGAACATCCCCTCGCAGTGAAGCCTCCAGCTCTCACAATGCATCACGTCCAAGATGTTGTTCCCAAGCATCTTGTAGTAGGAATAGTGATAATTCCAAATTCCTACATTCCTCAGTCTAACCACAACAATGCTCCTTGAAGTTTAGATCTTCATGTAGCTCTAATGAAGCGACATCCACCATCGGGGTAGAATTCAAATACTTACTCGGAGCGTTAGAACACATCATATACCTTCAACGGGTCTGAAGTAAAACAACTCGATATGCCACTACCATTTGCCTCAGGATCTCAAATAATCCAAAAAATCTGAAACTTAGATTCCTCATACACAAAGCTCTTGGATTTCCTTAACCAAGTATCACAATTAGATCATCAGATTCAGATGCCCAAAATTCTATCTCTCACCGAGAATCGTCCATTGGCCAAAATTCCAAAGCGATAGAGCTAGACGCCCTACGCAGTCGCACAATTTACCAAGGTATACTTGCGCAAAATTTCTCAATCCAACCCAAGTGAATAGCTACTCCTATTCACAGTCTCTCACGATCATCATATCTAGCTTGGAAGCGAGACAATCCAATTCCGGAGCCTCCGGTAATCATCCTCTATCCATACAAGGTAGATAGCCTTTACTTAGCATATCTCATAAATCCTGCTATCACAGGTACAACTTGTCGGTTCCACCGTCAAGGCACTTTCTGACAGTCCACTAGGAATTCATCAGCCGATGCATTCGTGATCTCGATTGCACCATTTACCAGTCGGGATCAAGGCTAACTTCCGTGATCCGATCCAAAGGATAGATATCACATCATGTTACCCATCTCATCGATTTCTCTAGTACACCAGCCTCTAACCTGTTTTCACAGCTTCAACTCTTTTTCCTGAGTGAAGAGACATCTCCAACATTAAGATCTGGGTGCACTTCACACCACTAACTATACATAAAATTACCACAGTATTCAAGTAAATGCTATGGCAGCCATTTCCAATTCACAGATTGGCGATTCCTCTTGTACTCCCTCAATTGCTGAAAGGTTAATACTACCTTTCTAATCTGCATCAAATACAGTTCAGTCCACTGAGAGGAATATTACGACAACTACATAACCCACCTTCGGGGCAAACAAGGTTGGCGGTCACCAACCACACCAACGGTTCCAAGAAACTTCTCTCACACATATCTTTCCAAAAGGTTTAATCCCTTTATGTGTGAGTCAAGAGAAGGGAGTAGGCAACATAGTAATCTCCCCACAATTATCCATAACATCCAATCAAACTAGGAAGTTTGAACTTCGATTACATCCGCTTGTCCAAATCAACTATGAATGGCTTGATTCCTTGAGATCTCCAATCATATCCACTTTGGCATCAACTGCCAAGGGACGCTAGTCCTCACAACCGAATCAGCACGTCTTCAATTTGAAGCACTTGTAGTCCTCATTCAAAGGAATCTTCATGGTCTTCATCGCCTCTCGACTTCCAACATGTCGTCGATGCGCACAAGGACAAAGACACCCAGAAGGGCCAAACATCACAACACACAAGAGCATCAACCAGCTCAAACGACACCACGACAATTTCGCAATGTCTACACCGAGTGAACAATTTATCCTCGGTCCAAACTCAAACTCAATCCAACGAGAGTAGTACTCAGATTGCAACTACCCTCGAGTAAACCAGAATTCATGGAGCTGATCAGACAGATCAACATATCTCGGCTATGGGTAAATATTCTTGATCGTGACCCTACCGAGTTCACGATAGTCAACCCACAGTCGAAATGACCCGTCCACTCAAAACAAACGAGATCGATGCACCACAAGAGAAAATACTAGGCAAAAGAGGTCTCCAGACCAAGCCTTCAATTCTCACAACTCAACCGGGATTGCACAAGCAACTCCCTCACAGGAGACATCCTCGCTTTTGAGGATTCTCAACTCTCACCAAGGGTGCTGGCCTAAAGGCCACGCGCCCACACAGCCAACAACTAGGCTTGGGCGGGTGAAACAATCATCGCAAATAGCGCAATTCCACGCCCTCTGAAAACACTATTTCATGTCCAGGTTCCCAAGATACTACAGCTCGGCTCACTCGCTCATCGGCAATCTGATACCCGAAGAGCCAGCCTAAGTTCAAGTGAGAACTATACGTTCTCAGCCCAAACAAAGCCAATCGCTTCGTTGGCGCACAGAGACATCCAATCCTAATGGAGTACAAGAATAGTACTTCCAAGTCCAAGCAATCAGGATCAACTCATTCAACAAGCATCAAGAGAAATAAGTTCCCTGTCAAGCATTCGGCAAACAGCCGAGCCAAAAGTACAATCATAACAAACAACAAGCTAACTCCAATACCAGAAGCTGCAAACAACCTTTGTCACGCCCCGTCGGGCCTTTAACACCAACTAGGTGGAAAGGATAACCGCACGGGCGCATGCCCCAGACCCACCGAACGGATAGAGTCCCTTCTACCCGCCCAAGGCGTCACAACACAAGCTTATCCACGAGATTCCAACTAGGAACGGAGTACAAGAGTTGCACAAAGAAAGCATCAACATAAAGAAGTTCTACTTCTATTACATCACATTGCACATTTATACATGCCCAAATTTTTTTTTTCATTCCATACACCATGTTCCAAAACTATGGAATACATAAGTTTCATACATGTAATGGAAATTCCCTATATTATCAAAGTCCAAGACTAGGGGTACAACTCTATGTATCACCAAAATGAAAGGGCCGCTATCTAGAGAGCTAAACCCTTGCCTCGCTCCGCCGCCTCACTCGCGGAAGGACCTGAAAAACGTGGGGTGAGAACTATAAACATAATTTCCAGTGGGTAAGGCCACCCAAGAGAGAAGCTCGACCCACCAGGTCCAAAGAAACACCATATGCATAAGTTAGATCACAAATAACTATGCAACAATTATTTACATGCTTGTAAATAAACATAAAGGATGCAACCAAATAAAATATAACTTATCATTCTCTCCTAGGTTCATCCTATATTTCACATTGACGAAGTTCAATTACTTGTCATTTACTTATGGTTTCGGAATCGCCGTCTTACCATAAGGATTCTAACATTCAATGAGTGAACTCGTCACCTCCTAGTTCGAGTAGCGAACTCGTCGCATACTCGGGATAGCAAAATCGTCGCATACCCCATCTCAACACCGCCATCACATGGCATGGGTAGCGAACTCGTCGCATACCCGGGATAGCAACCTCGTCGCACATCCCATCTCGACACCGCCAACTCATGGCGTGGTAGCGAAATCGTCGCATACCCGGGATAGCAAAAATCGTCGCACATCCCGTGTCAACACCGCCAACTCACGGCATGGTAGCGAAATCGTCGCCTACCCGGGATAGCAAAATCGTCGCACATCCCGTTTCAACACCGCCAACTCATGGCATGGTAGCGAAATCGTCGACTACCCGGGATAGCAAAATCGTCGCACATCTCGTTGTTCACATTTTCTTCACTTGCCAACCTAAGTCTCATGACCTTAGGTTCAAGTCACTAAGTCTCACCTATGTAACACTAGGTTTACTTTCTCATTCTCAACCTAGGTTCCATGACTCTAGGTTCCAATCTCATGTCCAACCTATGTTCAATGACACTAGGTTCCATTCTCACATGTTCCAACTATGTTCAATAACACTAGGTTCTATTCTCACATGTTCCAACCTATGTTCAATAACACTAGGTTCTATTCTCACATGTTCCAACCTATGTTCAATAACACTAGGTTCTATTCTCACATGTTCCAACCTATGTTCAATGACACTAGGTTTAATCATACATGCAACCATGCAACAAGTATAGATAATTGAATTATACTTGAATTCTATATCATGCAATAGGAGCTCATTGCTCTACCTATCATGATTTTATCTTTGCCAACATGTAAATTTTAGGGTTCACAACACATACCATTTTATCTTTAAATGGATAATTATCCTAGACATGGAAGTGACCTAATCACTTCGGTAAACATAAACCTGCCTTAAGAGCTTCCAAATTCTTGTATTCTTCAAGTCCCTAAGTGTCCAAGCCTTGAGTTCTTGCTTCAACCCAAGCTTCTACAAGAAAACGGTTCGTTACTCGTTACGAACCCATAATTCAACTCAATACTTGAAATCAAGTGTTCTAACATGATTTTCTATGCCTCAATTGTAATTCCCGAAGGTCCAAATATTTTTAGAACCTTTCATGGCAAAAACCCTCATTTAACCTAGGTTTCACATGCATGCATGTAGAACCTCAAAATTTCTTGGCCAATCTTCACATTTTGTGTTTTAGATTGCCTAGGGTTCCCAAAAACTTTATTTCAAAGGATTAAATTCAAGGTTTGAACCCAAAATGTGAGGAACTAACCTTAACCACGAGTTCCCCAAGCTTCTTCTTGCACCAAGAAGCTTCTTTTCTCCTTTGGAAGCCTTTTCCAAGATCAATCCACATTTTTCTCCAAGTTTTGGAGAGATCACTAGAGAGAGAAAGCGAAGGAGATGGAGAGGAGAAGTAGAGAGGAAGACAATGAGAAGGGGAGAAGGTCTCAGTCCTTCATACACTCCCAATACATGTGAAAAGACTGTTTTTCCCCTCTCCACAAACAACACAAACATCCAGCCAAAACTGGAATTTCGTAACACTGTATACCGGTATGTGCATTGCATACCGGTATACGGGTGCTATTCCGGCATACCCCGGAGGATTCCGCAGAACCCGAGAGCTGGGTTCTCGGTTTCAACCATGGCATTCTGGTATACCATCATCACATACCGGTACTAATCACTTCAGTACCGGTATGGAGGTCCACATACCGGAATCCAGTGCAGACTTCACAAGTTTAGCAGTTTTAACTTTTCGAAGTCCGTTTTCGCACCTCATTTGTGCCGAAAACACTTCTCACAAGTCCCAAACTTGGCTGAAGCCTCACATATAGCCTCTCTTGCAATTTTTCCATCGGAACTCCACAATTTGTAGAAGTTCGGTACGATGCACTGAAATTCAGTGTACTACATTCCTCCCTCCTTAAAAAGAGTTTCGGCCGCGAAACTGAATCATACCTCAGCTGGACTCAGCGAAGATGTCACGCCCCGCCGGCCCTTTAACACCAACTAGGTGGAAAGGATAACCTCACGGGCGCATGCCCCAGACCCGCCGGTCGGATAGAGTCCTTTCTACCCGCCCAAGGCGTCACAACACAAGCTTATCCACAATGTTCCAACTAGGAACGGAGTACAAGAGTTGCACAAGGAAAGCATCAACATAAAGAAGTTCTACTTCTATTACATCACAAGGCACAATATACATGTCCAAATTTTTTCTTTTCTTTCACTTTTCCATACATCATGTTCCAAAACTATGGAATATACAATATTCATACAAGAATGAAAATCCCCTATGCTATCATAGTCCAAAATAGGGGTACAACTCTATGCATCACCAAAATGGAAGGGCCGCTATCTAAAGAGCCAAACCCTTGCCTCGCTCCGCCGCCTCACTCGCGGAAGGACCTGGAAAATGGGGGGTGAGAACTATAAACATAGTTCCCAGTGGGTAAGGCCACCCAAGAGAGAAGCTCGACCCACCAGGTCCAAAGAAACACCATATGCATAAGTTAGATCATATATAACTATGCAACAATTATTTACATGCTTAGTAAATAAACATAAAGGATGCAACCAAATGAAATATAATCTATCATTCTCTCCTAGGTTCATCCTATGTCTCACAATGACCAAGTTCTTTTACTTGTCGTTTACTTATGGTTTCGGAATCGCCGTCTCACCATATTTGTTTCAACATTCAAGGAGTGAGCTTGTCACCTCCTAGTTCGAGTAGCGAAATCGTCGCATACTCGGGATAGCGAAATCGTCGCATACCCCGTCTCAACACCGCCATCATATGGCAAGGTAGCGAAATCGTCGCATACCCGGGATGGCAAAATCGTCGCACATCCCCCTCGACACCGCCAACACGTGGCGCGGTAGCGAAATCGTCGCCTACCCGGGATCGCGAAATCGTCGCCTATCCCATGTCGGCACCGCCAACTCGTGGCATGGTAGCGAAATCGTCGCATACCAGGGATAGCAAAATCGTCGCCTATCCCATGTCGGCACCGCCAACTCGTGGCATGGTAGCGAAATCGTCGCATACCCGGGATAGCAAAATCGTCGCACATCCCATTCTTCACATTACTTGCCAACCTAAATCTCATGATCTTAGGTTCAAGTCACTAAGTCTCGCCTATGTTTGATAACACTAGGCTTACTTTCTCATTGCCAACCTAGGTTCCATGACTCTAGGTTCCAATCACATGTCCAACCTATGTTCAATGACACTAGGTTTCAATCTCACATGTTCCAACCTATGTTCAATATCACTAGGTTTAAATCTCACATGTTCCAACCTATGTTCAACATCACTAGGTTTAAATCTCACATGCAACCATGCAACAAGTATAAATAATTGAATTGTACTTGAAATATCCATCATGCAATAGGAGTTCATTGTTCTACCTATCATGATTTTACCTTTGCCAACATGCAAAATGCTAGGGTTCTCAACACATACCATTTTATTTTTAAATGGATAATTACCCTAGACATGGAAGTGACCTAATCACTTCGGTAAACACAAACCCACCTCAAGAGCTTTCAAATCTTGGTATTCTTCAAGCTCCTAAGTGTCCAAGCCTAGAGTTCTTGCTTCAACCCAAGCTTCTACAAGAAAACGGTTCGTTACTCGTTACGAACCCTAAAATCAACTCAATATATGAAATCAAGTGCTCCAACATGATTTCCTAAGCCTCAATTGCAATTATCGAAGGTCCAAATATTTTTAGAACCTCACATTGCAAAAGCCCTCATTCTACCTAGGGTTTGCATGCATGCAAGCCAAACCCTAGATTTCATGGCCAAACATCCACCATTTGTGGTTTAGGTTGCCAAGGGTTCCCAAAAACCTCATTTCAAAGGATTAAATCCAAGGTTTGAACCCAAAACGTGAGGTACTAACCTTAATCACGAAATCCCCAAGCTCCTTCTTGCACCAAGCTTCTTTTCTCCTTTGGAAGCTTTTTCCAAGATCAATCCACCTTTTCTCCAAGTTTTGGAGAGATCTCTAGAGAGAGAAAGTGGGAGAGATGGAGAGGAGAAGTGGAGAAGATGGTCTCTGAGAAAGGGGAGTGTTCCCAGCCTTTCTAATACCCCCACGCATGTGAAAAGACCAAAATGCCCCTCTCCACAAACAACACAACAACCAGCCAAAAATCTGGACATTGTATACCGGTATGTGCATTTGCATACCGGTATACGGGTGCTGATTCCGGTATACCTCAGGGATTCCGCAGAACCCGAGAGCTAGGTTCACTGTTTCGACCATCGTATACCGGTATACCATTCCACATACCGGTATACCCCGAAAAATCCCGCAAACCCGAGAGCTGGGTTTCTCGGTTTCAACATGGCATTCCGGTATACCATTTCACATACCGGTATACCAAGCTCCAATTCCGGTATTGGAGTTCACATACCGGAATCCAGTGCAGACTTCCCAAGTTCGCAGTTTTTTAACTTCTCGAAATCCATTTTCGCGCCTCAATTGCGCCGAAAACACTTCGCACAGTCCCGAACTTGGCCAAAGCCTCACATATAGCCTCTTATGCCATTTTCTCACTAGAACTCTACAATTTGTAGAAGTTCAGTACGATGCACTGAAATTCAGTGTACTACATTCCACCCCCCTTAAAGAGAGTTTCGGCCGCGAAACTCAAATCATACCTCAACTGGACTCAGCGAAGAGGTAAGGAAACCGCTCTTTCATCGAGCTTTCCAATTCCCATGTAGCCTCGCGCTCACCGTGATTCGTCCATTGTACCTTTACATAAGGAATTTTACGGTTCCTCAAACTTTTCACCTCGCGATCCATGATACACAAGGGAAATTCCTCATAAGTCATATCCTCATGAAGCTCCACAGGCACATACTCGAGGACGTGCGCCGGATCATACACATACTTGCGGAGGGTCGATACATGAAACACATTGTGTATCCCCGCAAGTTTCGGGGCAAGGCTAGCCGATATGCCACGGATCCCACACGTTCCAAAACCTCATAAGGTCCAATGTAACGGGGACTCAACTTACCCCGAATACCAAATCGCTTCACCCCTCTCATGGGTGATACCTTCAAGAAGACGTGGTCTCCTACCGCGAACGCCAAATCTCGTCGACGCCGATCCGCATAACTCTTTTGTCTAGATTGCGCCGTCGATAAGTGTTCGCGTGCCAAGCGGACCTTTTCCTCCGCTTCACGCAACACGTCCGGTCCTAAGACCCTTCTCTCGCCGACTTCACTCCAATGAATAGGAGAGCGGCATTTTCTTCCATACAAAACCTCAAAAGGTGCCATACCGATGCTAGCTTGATAGCTATTATTGTAAGCAAATTCAGCCATCGGCAAATGAGTAGGCCACGCACCTTTGAAGTCCAACACACACGCTCGTAGCATATCCTCCAAAATCTGAATTGTCCTTTCCGATTGACCGTCAGTTTGAGGATGAAATGCTGAACTGAAATCGAGCCGTGTACCCAAAGCTTCTTGCAAGCTTTTCCAAAAATGCGAGGTGAAACGGGGATCTCGATCTAAAACTATCGAGGTCGGAACCCCGTGCAACCGCACAATCTCGTCCAGGTAGACTTGGGCTAACTTGTCTCCCGACCAAGTGGTGTGGATTGGCAAAAAGTGTGCCGACTTTGACAAACGATCCACCACCACCCATATCGCATCGTGGCCACCTAGCGATCGAGGTAAGCCCACAACAAAATCCATCGCGATATTTTCCCACTTCCAAACTGGAATGGGCAATCCTTGCAATTTTCCCGCCGGAAAGCGACGCTCGGCCTTTACTTGTTGGCATACTAAGCATTGTGCCACAAAGCGTCCCACATCAAGTTTCATCCCCGGCCACCAATAATGCAATTTGAGGTCCTTATACATTTTGGTGCCGCCCGGGTGAATCGCATAGGGAGAAGTGTGAGCTTCTTTCAAGATCTCCCTACGAATGTCCTCAACTTTCGGCACGCACAATCGATTTCGAAATCGAATTGCGCCCATCGAATCTACATGATAATCACCGGCGCGCCCGCTCTCGATAGCACCCCGCACCTTTTGGAGTTCCGGATCACCGGATTGCTTTTCTTTTATTTGCTCCAACAAGGTCGGCCATACCTTGAGATTCATAAGTCTAGCGGGGACGCCCGGGGCCACGATCTCCAAGTCAAATCGGCCCATTTCCTTGATTAACGGCATTTGTCCCGTCATCTCAATTGCGAAGTTCTCCACGGACTTTCTACTGAGCGCATCGGCCACCACATTGGCTCTACCGGGGTGGTACAAGATGGTCAAGTCGTAATCTTTTATCAACTCCAACCATCTCCGCTGCCTCAAGTTCAACTCTTTCTGAGTGAATAAATACTTTAAACTTTTGTGATCCGTGTACACCTCACAATGCTCCCCGTATAGGTAGTGTCTCCACAACTTAAGTGCGAAGACCACCGCCGCAAGCTCTAAGTCGTGGGTGGGATAATTCTGCTCATAGCTCTTCAGCTGTCGAGAGGCGTATGCTATTACTTGTCCTCTTTGCATAAGCACACACCCAAGACCACGACGTAATGCATCACTATACACCACATAACCCTCCCCCGCAATCGGCAAGGCGAGTACCGGAGCCGAAGTCAACCTTTCCTTTAGCTCCTTAAAGCTTTGGTCGCATTCCTCGCTCCAAATATATTTGGCTCCCTTGCGGGTAAGACGCGTTAGTGGACCGGAGATTTTTAAAAATCCCTCCACGAACCGCCGATAGTACCCCGCAAGACCCAAAAAGCTTCGTACTTCCGTGACATTGGTCGGGCGAGGCCAATCCTTGACTGCCTCAACTTTCATAGGGTCCACCGATACTCCTCCTGCGGAAATTACGTGGCCCAAGAAAACGACCTCACGGATCCAAAATTCGCACTTTTTCAATTTGGCGAACAATTTGTTCTCTCGAAGAACTTGAAGCACAATCCTCAGGTGCTCCCTATGTTCCTCTTCACTCCGAGAGTAGACAAGAATATCATCTATGAACACAACCACAAATTGATCCAATAGTGGTTTGAACACACGGTTCATTAAATCCATGAACGCTGCCGGGGCATTGGTAAGCCCAAAAGGCATAACCGTGAATTCATAATGTCCATACCGCGTCCTAAACGCGGTCTTATGCACATCCTCCGGTTTGATCTTCAATTGGTGATAACCGGATTGCAAATCAATCTTTGAGTACACCCGAGACCCTTGCAACTGATCGAACAAGTCATCAATTCGGGGTAACGGGTACTTATTCTTGACGGTCACTTTGTTCAACTCGCGGTAATCCACACACAACCGCAGCGAACCGTCCTTTTTCCTCACAAATAGAACAGGGGCTCCCCAAGGTGACACACTTGGCTTTACGAAACCCTTGTCCATTAAATCTTGCAATTGTGCTTTCAACTCCTTCAGTTCCGCGGGTGCCATCCTGTACGGGGCCTTAGAGATCGGCGCCGTGCCCGGGAGCAAATCTACCACAAATTCTATTTCCCGATCCGGTGGCATTCCGGGCAACTCCGTCGGAAACACATCCGGGAACTCTTGGACTATAGGAATGTCCTCGAGCCCCAACACTTCCTTACGGTCATCCACTACCGTCGCCAAGTAGGCAATGCTACCACTAGCGATGAGCTTTCTTGCTTGCGACGTGGACACCATTGAAGCAAAGAGCGAACTCTTACACCCACGGTACACAAACTCTTTGTGCCCGGGTTTTTTAAACTTCACTATCCGGCTCTCACAATCGATAGTAGCATGATACTTAGAGAGCCAATCCATTCCTAGGATCAAATCATATTCACTCATTCGATTTAATACCAGCAAATCAGCTGGCATGATCCAATTTTCAACCCTCACGGGGCAATCTACACACGCGTGATGTACGCAAAAAGTGTGTTCAGGTACTTGCACCGTTCTTGCATGTGTGGCATCTATGATTTCTATTCCATGTGCAATAGCAAATGATCGAGCAATGAATGAATGCGATGCACCAGTATCAAACAAAGCTCTACATCGAATGCCTTTAATTAACACAATACCTGCCACGACGTCCTCCTGGGTAGCAGGCTCCTCCACCTGAGAGGCGAATACTCGTCCACTGGGTGCTGGCCGCTGGCCCTCCAATGGTCTCGGTGGCTGTGCACGACCCGCCGACATCGCCGCGGGTGGGATGCCCGCAAGCTGCCTCGGTGGCGCAAATGCCGACGCCGACGACGGTGCTCGGCTATCATCCGTCGGGCAATTGTACCGCATATGCCCTTGCTGTCCGCATTTGTAGCACCGGCCCTCACGATAGTCACATTGCTGAGGGCCGTGGGGGCCGCTACAAATCGGGCATTGGGTTGAGGGTCGGTTCCGTTGGGACCCTCGGGATTGATTTTGCGGCTGCGAGTGCTTCGGGGGCCGCTTAGAGCTAGATTGCCCCCCCGAGCCACCCGCCGGTCGCTTCTTTCCCTTCTCTTTATCTTTTTCTTTCTCCCACGATTCGCGCTCCTCGCGCGCACATGCATTCCCGTGCTCCACCCAAAGAGCACGGTCCAAGACCTCCGCAAAGGTCCGTAGCTTAAGGGCGTGCACCGCCCGAAAGATATCCGGTCGAAGTCCGCGCACGAAACAATCGACCTTGTCCAACTCTCCGCGGACAACGTGCGGCACGCAATTAATGATGTACGAGAACTCCCTCTCGTACTCGCGCACCGAGCGGTTCCCCTGCTTCAACTTGCGGAACCTTTGTTGAAGCTTCATTTTCTCGCTATCGGGGAAATAGGTGGCGAACACCATACCCCGAAACTCTTCCCACGATGGTGGCGGAAGGCTAGAGAGTCGATCACGTCGGACCCCCTTCCACCACACCTTCGCCGACCGCTCTAGACAATGAACGGCGAGGTGCACCTTGTCCCTCTCCAAGGTATAACGGTCCTCGAAGAGCGTCTCGATAGCATCGATCCATGTCTCTACATCCCACGGATCCACGTTCTCCCCGCTAAAGATAGGCGGGTTGAACTTTTTGAACCTCATTAGAGCCGCAAGCGCACGCTCTCGCTCCGCATCCTCCATGTCGGAATCGGGTATAGGGACACCCGACCCCTCGGCCACAACCGGTGCCGCAGGTGGCACCACGGCCGGTGCCGGTGTCGCCTCCTCGGCTGGTGCCGAAGCAGAGGCCGGAGGTACTCCCGACCTCACCTCCCCAGTCGCAGCCGCCTGCTGCGCCATCATATCCTGGAGCCTTTTAATTTGCTCCTCCTGTCGCTGCATGGCTTCGGCCTGTTGCCGAACCACGCCCATTAGCTCGGTCAACTCATTGCGAAGAGCCGAGTTCTCGCCCTCCCCGAGTTGTTCGGGAGCCGCGCCCGATCCTCCGGGCCCGGTCTTCGCAGGAGGCCGACCACGTACCATTATCTCCTGAAAACACAATGACTTTGGTCATTTCATGACATTCAAAGTCATTTGCGACATAACATTTCACGAAAATAAACGTGAACCCAATCTAGGCGAAAGTCACACAAGGGTCCTTATTCCCCTCACTTGGTTTTCATGTTGTCGGCCGCCAACATGAACACACTTTGTGAAGAATAAGACACACCTCGAATCTACCTCTATTTCCAACTAGAGGCATAAGGACATAACCCAATCACTTATCTTTCGTCACATCAAAGATCTCGTCACTCACGAGCCTACACTCCTAGGTCATTTCCATCCTAGGGTTTCTTAGGTCAACCTAGACCGTTTCTATGCTCTGATACCACCTCAGTCTGTCACGCCCCGCCGGCCCTTTAACACCAACTAGGTGGAAAGGATAACCTCACGGGCGCATGCCCCAGACCCGCCGGTCGGATAGAGTCCTTTCTACCCGCCCAAGGCGTCACAACACAAGCTTATCCACAATGTTCCAACTAGGAACGGAGTACAAGAGTTGCACAAGGAAAGCATCAACATAAAGAAGTTCTACTTCTATTACATCACAAGGCACAATATACATGTCCAAATTTTTTCTTTTCTTTCACTTTCATTCCATACATCATGTTCCAAAACTATGGAATATACAACATTCATACAAGAATGAAAATCTCCTATGCTATCATAGTCCAAAATAGGGGTACAACTCTATGGATCACCAAAATGGAAGGGCCGCTATCTAAAGAGCCAAACCCTTGCCTCGCTCCGCCGCCTCACTCGCGGAAGGACCTGGAAAATGGGGGGTGAGAACTATAAACATAGTTCCCAGTGGGTAAGGCCACCCAAGAGAGAAGCTCGACCCACCAGGTCCAAAGAAACACCATATGCATAAGTTAGATCATATATAACTATGCAACAATTATTTACATGCTTAGTAAATAAACATAAAGGATGCAACCAAATGAAATATAATATATCATTCTCTCCTAGGTTCATCCTATGTCTCACAATGACCAAGTTCTTTTACTTGTCGTTTACTTATGGTTTCGGAATCGCCGTCTCACCATATTTGTTCCAACATTCAAGGAGTGAGCTTGTCACCTCCTAGTTCGAGTAGCGAAATCGTCGCATACTCGGGATAGCGAAATCGTCGCATACCCCGTCTCAACACCGCCATCATATGGTATGGTAGCGAAATCGTCGCATACCCGGGATGGCAAAATCGTCGCACATCCCCCTCGACACCGCCAACACGTGGCGCGGTAGCGAAATCGTCGCCTACCCGGGATCGCGAAATCGTCGCCTATCCCATGTCGGCACCGCCAACTCGTAGCATGGTAGCGAAATCGTCGCATACCCGGGATAGCAAAATCGTCGCCTATCCCATGTCGGCACCGCCAACTCGTGGCATGGTAGCGAAATCGTCGCATACCCGGGATAGCAAAATCGTCGCACATCCCATTCTTCACATTACTTGCCAACCTAAATCTCATGATCTTAGGTTCAAGTCACTAAGTCTCGCCTATGTTTGATAACACTAGGCTTACTTTCTCATTGCCAACCTAGGTTCCATGACTCTAGGTTCCAATCACAAGTCCAACCTATGTTCAATGACACTAGGTTTCAATCTAACATGTTCCAACCTATGTTCAATATCACTAGGTTTAAATCTCACATGTTCCAACCTATGTTCAACATCACTAGGTTTAAATCTCACATGCAACCATGCAACAAATATAAATAATTGAATTGTACTTGAAATATCCATCATGCAATAGGAGTTCATTGTTCTACCTATCATGATTTTACCTTTGCCAACATGCAAAATGCTAGGGTTCTCAACACATACCATTTTATTTTTAAATGGATAATTACCCTAGACATGGAAGTGACCTAATCACTTCGGTAAACACAAACCCACCTCAAGAGCTTTCAAATCTTGGTATTCTTCAAGCTCCTAAGTGTCCAAGCCTAGAGTTCTTGCTTCAACCCAAGCTTCTACAAGAAAACGGTTCGTTACTCGTTACGAACCCTAAAATCAACTCAATATATGAAATCAAGTGCTCCAACATGATTTCCTAAGCCTCAATTGCAATTATCGAAGGTCCAAATATTTTTAGAACCTCACATTGCAAAAGCCCTCATTCTACCTAGGGTTTGCATGCATGCAAGCCAAACCCTAGATTTCATGGCCAAACATCCACCATTTGTGGTTTAGGTTGCCAAGGGTTCCCAAAAACCTCATTTCAAAGGATTAAATCCAAGGTTTGAACCCAAAACGTGAGGTACTAGTCTTAATCACGAAATCCCCAAGCTCCTTCTTGCACCAAGAAGCTTCTTTTCTCCTTTGGAAGCTTTTTCCAAGATCAATCCACTTTTTCTCCAAGTTTTGGAGAGATCTCTAGAGAGAGAAAGTGGGAGAGATGAAGAGGAGAAGTGGAGAAGATGATCTCTGAGAAAGGGGAGTGTTCCCAGCCTTTCTAATACCCCCACGCATGTGAAAAGACCAAAATGCCCCTCTCCACAAACAACACAACAACCAGCCAAAAATCTGGACATTGTATACCGGTATGTGCATTTGCATACCGGTATACGGGTGCTGATTCCGGTATACCTCAGGGATTCCTCAGAACCCGAGAGCTAGGTTCACTGTTTCGACCATCGTATACCGGTATACCATTCCACATACCGGTATACCCCGAAAAATCCCGCAAACCCGAGAGCTGGGTTTCTCGGTTTCAACATGGCATTCCGGTATACCATTTCACATACCGGTATACCAAGCTCCAATTCCGGTATTGGAGTTCACACACCGGAATCCAGTGCAGACTTCCCAAGTTCGCAGTTTTAACTTCTCGAAGTCCATTTTCGCGCCTCAATTGCGCCGAAAACACTTCGCACAGTCCCGAACTTGGCCAAAGCCTCACATATAGCCTCTTATGCCATTTTCTCACTAGAACTCTACAATTTGTAGAAGTTCAGTACGATGCACTGAAATTCAGTGTACTACAGAAGAGGTAAGGAAACCGCTCCCTCATTGAGCTTTCCAATTCCCACATAGCTTCGCGCTCACCGTGATTCGTCTATTGTACTTTTACATAAGGAATTTCACGGTTTCTCAAATTTTTCACCTCGCGATCCAAGATACACAAGGGAAATTCTTCATAAGTCATATCCTCATGAAGCTCTATAGGCACATACTCGAGGACGTGCGCCGGATCATACATATACTTGCGGAGCGTCGATACATGGAACACATTGTGTATCCCCGCAAGTTTTGGCGGCAAAGCTAGCCGATATGCCACGGATCCCACACGCTCCAAAACCTCATAAGGTCTAATGTAACGGGGACTCAACTTACCCCGAACACCAAATCGTTTCACCCCTCTCATGGGTGACACTTTCAAGAAGACGCGGTCTTCTACCGCGAATTCCAAATCTCGTCGACGTCGATCCGCATAACTCTTTTGTCTAGATTGAGCCGTCGATAAGCGTTCGCGTGCCAAGCGGACCTTTTCCTCCGCTTCACGCAACACATCCGGTCCTAAGACCCTTCTCTCGCCGACTTCGCTCCAATGAATAGGAGAGCGGCATTTCCTTCCATACAAGGCCTCAAAAGGTGCCATACCGATGCTTGATTGATAGCTATTATTGTAAGCAAATTCAGCCATCGGCAAATGAGTAGGCCATGCACCCTTGAAGTCCAACACACACGCTCGCAGCATATCCTCCAAAATCTGAATTGTCCTTTCTGATTGACCGTCAGTTTGAGGATGAAATGCTGAACTGAAATCGAGCCGTGTACCCAAAGCTTCTTGCAAGCTTTTCTAAAAATACGACGTGAAACGGGGATCTCGATCTGAAACTATCGAGGTCGGGACCCCGTGCAACCGCATAATCTCGTCCAGGTAGACTTGTGCTAGCTTGTCTCCCGACCAAGTGGTGTGGATTGGCAAAAAATGTGCCGACTTTGACAAACGATCCACCACCACCCAAATCGCGTCGTGACCACCTTGTGATCGAGGTAAACCCACAACGAAGTCCATTGCTATGTTCTCCCACTTCGAAACTGGAATGGGCAACCCTTGCAATTTTCCCGCCGGAAAGCGACGCTCGGCCTTCACCTGTTGGCATACTAAGCATTGTGCCACAAAGCGTCTAACATCAAGTTTCATCCCCGGCCACCAATAATGTAATTTAAGATCCTTGTACATTTTGGTGCCGCCCAGGTGAATCGCATAGGGAGAAGTGTGAGCTTCTTTCAAGATCTCCCCACGAATATCCTCGACTTTTGGCACGCACAATCGATTTCGGAATCGAATTGCGCCCTTCGAGTCTATATGAAAATCACCGGCGCGCCCGCTCTCGATAGCACTCCGCACCTTTTGGAGTTCCGGATCACCGGATTGCTTTTCTTTTATTTGCTCCAACAAAGTTGGCCAAATCTCGAGATTCATAAGTCTAGCGGGGACGCCCTGGGCCACGACTTCCAAGTCAAACCGGCCCATTTCCTTGATTAACGGTATTTGTCCCGTCATCTCAATTGCGAAGTTCTCCACGGATTTTCTACTGAGCGCATCGGCCACCACATTGGCTCTACCTGGGTGGTACAAGATGGTTAAGTCGTAATCCTTTATTAACTCCAACCATCTCCGCTGCCTCAAATTCAACTCCTTCTGAGTGAATAAATACTTTAAGCTTTTATGATCCGTGTAAACCTCACAGTGTTCCCCGTACAAATAGTGTCTCCACAACTTAAGTGCGAAGACCACCGCCGCAAGCTCTAAGTCGTGGGTGGGATAATTTTGCTCATAGCTCTTTAGCTGTCGAGAGGCATATGCTATTACTTGTCCTCTTTGCATAAGCACACACCCAAGACCACGCCGTGATGCATCACTATACACCACAAAGCCCTCCCCCGCAATCGGCAAGGCGAGAACCGGAGCCGAAGTCAACCTTTCCTTTAGCTCCTTAAAGCTTTGGTCGCATTCCTCGCTCCAAACATATTTGGCTCCCTTGCGGGTAAGACGCGTTAGTGGACCGGAGATTTTTGAAAATCCCTCCACGAACCGCCTATAGTACCCCGCAAGACCCAAAAAGCTTCGTACTTCCGTGACATTGGTCGGACGAGGCCAATCCTTGATTGCCTCAACTTTCATAGAGTCCACCGATACTCCTTCAGCGGAGATCACATGACCCAAGAAAGTGACCTCACGAATCCAAAATTCGCACTTTTTCATCTTGGCGAACAACTTGTTCTCTCGAAGAACTTGAAGCACAATCCTTAGGTGCTCTTTATGTTCCTCTTCACTCCGAGAGTAGACAAGAATATCATCTATGAACACAACCACGAATTGATCCAATAGTGGTTTGAACACACGGTTCATTAAATCCATGAACGCCGCCGGGGCATTGGTAAGCCCGAAAGGCATAACCGTGAATTCATAGTGTCCATACCGCGTCCTAAATGCGGTCATATGCATATCCTCCGGTTTGATCTTCAATTGGTGATAACCGGATTGCAAATCAATCTTTGAATACACCCGAGACCCTTGCAACTGATCGAACAAGTCATCAATTCGGGGTAACAGGTACTTATTCTTGACGGTCACTTTATTCAACTCGCGGTAATCTACACATAACCGCAGCGAATCGTCCTTTTTCCGCACAAATAGAACAGGGGCTCCCCAAGGTGACACACTTGGCTTTACGAAACCCTTGTCCATCAAATCTTGCAATTGTGCTTTCAATTCCTTCAGTTCCGCGGGTGCCATCCTGTACGGGGTCTTAGAGATCGGCGCCGTACCCGGGAGCAAATCGATCACGAATTCTATTTCCCGGTCCGGTGGCATTCCGGACAACTCCGTCGGAAATACATCCGGGAACTCTTGGACTATAGGAATGTCCTCGAGCCCCAACACTTCTTTTCGGTCATCCACTACCGTCGCTAAGTAGGCAATGCAACCACTAGCAATAAGCTTCCTTGCTTGCGACGTGGACACCATTGACGCAAAGAGCGAACTCTTGCAACCACGGTACACAAACTCTTTGTGCCCGGGTTCTCTAAACCTCACTATCCGGCTCTCACAATCAATAGTAGCGTGATATTTCGAGAGCCAATCCATTCCTAGGATTAAGTCATACTCATTCATTCGACTTAACACCAGCAAATCAGCTGGCATGATCCAGTTTTCAACCCTCACTGGACAGTTTACACACGCGTGATGTACGCAAAAGGTGTGTTCATGTACTTGCACAGTTCTTGCATGTGTGGCATCTACAATTTATATTCCGTGTGCAATAGCAAATGATCGAGCAATGAATGAATGCGATGCACCAGTATCAAACAAAGCTCTACATCGAATGCCTTTAATTAACACAATACCTGCCACGACATCATCCTGGGCAGAAGGCTCCTCCACCTGTGAGGCGAATACCCGTCCACTGGGCGCTGGCCGCTGGCCCTCCACTGGTCTCGGCGGCTGAGTACGGCCTACCGACATCGCCGCGGGTGGGATGCCCGCAAGCTGTCTCGGCGGTGCAAATGCCGATGCCGACGACGGTGCTCGGCCATCATCCATCGGGCAATTGTATAGCATATGTCCCGGCTGTCCGCATTTGTAGCACCGGCCCTCACGATAATCACATTGTTGACGGTTGTGGGGGCCGCTACAAATCGGGTACTGAGTCGAGGGTCGGTTCCGCCGGGACCCTCACGATTGGTTTTGCGACTGCGAGTGCTTCCGGGGCCGCTTAGAACTAGACTGCCCACCCGAGCCACCCGCCGGTCGCTTCTTTCCCTTTTCTTTTTCTTTTTCTCTCTCCCACGACTCGCGCTCCTCGCGCGCACATGCATTCCCGTGCTCCACCCAAAGAGCACGGTCCAAGACCTCCGCAAAGGTCCTTAGCTTGAGGGCGTGAACCGCCCGAAAGATCTCCGGTCGAAGTTCGCGCACGAAACAATCGACCTTGTCCAACTCTCCGCGGACAACGTGCGGTACGCAATTAATAATGTACGAGAACTCCCTCTCGTACTCGCGCACGGTGCGGTTCCCTTGCTTCAACTTTCGGAACCTTTCTTGAAGTTTCCTTTTCTCGCTATCGGGGAAGTAGGCGGCAAATACCATACCCCGAAACTCCTCCCACGTCGGTGGCGGAAGGCTAGGGAGTCGATCACGCCGGACTCCCTTCCACCACACCTTCGCCAATCGCTCTAAACAATGAGCGGCGAGGTGCACTTTGTCCCTCTCCAAAGTATACAGATCCTCGAAGAGTGTCTCCATGGCATCGATCCATGTCTCTACGTCCCATGGATCCACGTTCTCCCCGTTGAAGATAGGCGGGTTGAACTTCTTGAACCTCATGAGAGCCGCAAGTGCGTGCTCTCGCTCCGCATCCTCCATCTCGGAGTCGGGCATAGGAGTACCCGACCCACCGGCTACAATTGGTGATGCCGGTGATGCCACAGCCGGCGCCGGTGTCACCTCCTCGGCCGGTGCCGAAGCAGAGGCCGGAGGTACTCCCGTTCTCTCCTCCCTAACCGCAGCCGCTTGCTGCGCCATCTCGTCTTGGAGCTTTTTAATTTGCTCCTCCTGTCGTTGCATGGCTTCGGCCTGTCGCCGAACCACGCCCATCAACTCGGTCAACTCATTACGAAGACCCGAGTTCTCACCCTCCCCGAGTTGTTCGGGAGCCGCGCTCGATTCTCCGAGCCCAGCCCTCGCAGGAGGCCGTCCACGTACCATTATCTCCTGAAAACACAACGACTTTGGTCATTTCATGACATTCAAAGTCATTCGCAACACTATATTTCACGAAAATAAACGTGAACCCAATCTAGGCGAAAGTCACACAAGGGTCCTTATTCCCCTCACTTGGTTTCATGTTGTCGGCCGCCAACACGAACACACTTGGCGAAGAATAAGACACACCTCGAATCTACCTCTATTTCCAACTAGAGGCATAAGGACATAACCCAATCACTTATCTTTCGCCACATCAAAGATCTCGTCACTCACGAGCCTACACTCCTAGGGTCTTTTCCATCCTAGGGTTTCTTATGTCCACCTAGATCGTTTCTATGCTCTGATACCACCTCAGTCTGTCACGCCCCGTCGGGCTTTAACACCAACTAGGTGGAAAGGATAACCGCACGGGCGCATGCCCCAGACCCGCCGAACGGATAGAGTCCCTTCTACCCGCCCAAGGCGTCACAACACAAGCTTATCCACGAGGTTCCAACTAGGAACGGAGTACAAGAGTTGCACAAGGAAAGCATCAACATAAAGAAGTTCTACTTCTATTACATCACATTGCACATTTATACATGCCCAAATTTTTTTTTTCATTCCATACACCATGTTCCAAAACTATGGAATACATAAGTTTCATACATGTAATGGAAATTCCCTATACTATCAAAGTCCAAGACTAGGGGTACAACTCTATGTATCACCAAAATGGAAGGGCCGCTATCTAGAGAGCTAAACCCTTGCCTCGCTCCGCCGCCTCACTCGCGGAAGGACCTGAAAAATGTGGGGTGAGAACTATAAACATAGTTCCCAGTGGGTAAGGCCACCCAAGAGAGAAGCTCGACCCACCAGGTCCAAAGAAACACCATATGCATAAGTTAGATCACAAATAACTATGCAATAATTATTTATATGCTTGTAAATAAACATAAAGGATGCAACCAAATGAAATGTAACTTATCATTCTCTCCTAGGTTCATCCTATATTTCACATTGACTAAGTTCAATTACTTGTCATTTACTTATGGTTTCGGAATCGCCGTCTCACCATAAGGGTTCAAACATTCAAGGAGTGAACTCGTCACCTCCTAGTTCGAGTAGCGAACTCGTCGCATACTCGGGATAGCAAAATCGTCGCATACCCCATCTCAACACCGCCATCACATGGCATGGGTAGCGAACTCGTCGCATACCCGGGATAGCAACCTTGTCGCACATCCCATCTCGACACCGCCAACTCATGGCGTGGTAGCGAAATCGTCGCATACCCGGGATAGCAAAAATCGTCGCACATCCCGTGTCAACACCGCCAACTCACGGCATGGTAGCGAAATCGTCGCCTACCCGGGATAGCAAAATCATCGCACATCCCGTTTCAACACCGCCAACTCATGGCATGGTAGCGAAATCGTCAACTACCCGGGATAGCAAAATTGTCGCACATCCCGTTGTTCACATTTTCTTCACTTGCCAACCTAAGTCTCATGCCCTTAGGTTCAAGTCACTAAGTCTCACCTATGTTCAATAACACTAGGTTTACTTTCTCATTCTCAACCTAGGTTCCATGACTCTAGGTTCCAATCTCATGTCCAACCTATGTTCAATGACACTAGGTTCCATTCTCACATGTTCCAACCTATGTTCAATAACACTAGGTTCTATTCTCACATGTTCCAACCTATGTTCAATAACACTAGATTCTATTCTCACATGTTCCAACCTATGTTCAATAACACTAGGTTCTATTCTCACATGTTCCAACCTATGTTCAATAACACTAGGTTCTATTCTCACATGTTCCAACCTATGTTCAATGACACTAGGTTTAATCATACATGCAACCATGCAACAAGTATAGATAATTGAATTATACTTGAATTCTATATCATGCAATAGGAGCTCATTGCTCTACCTATCATGATTTTACCTTTGCCAACATGCAAATTCTAGGGTTCACAACACATACCATTTTATCTTTAAATGGATAATTATCCTAGACATGGAAGTGACCTAATCACTTCGGTAAACACAAACCTGCCTTAAGAGCTTTCAAATTCTTGTATTATTCAAGCCCCTAAGTGTCCAAGCCTTGAGTTCTTGCTTCAACCCAAGCTTTTACAAGAAAACGGTTCGTTACTCGTTACGAACCCATAATTCAACTCAATACTTGAAATCAAGTGTTCTAACATGATTTCCTATGCCTCAATTGTAATTCCCGAAGGTCCAAATATTTTTAGAACCTTTCATGGCAAAAACCCTCATTTAACCTAGGTTTCACATGCATGCATGTAGAACCTCAAAATTTCTTGGCCAATCTCCACATTTTGTGTTTTAGATTGCCTAGGGTTCCCAAAAACTTTATTTCAAAGGATTAAATCCAAGGTTTGAACCCAAAACGTGAGGAACTAACCTTAACCACGAGTTTCCCAAGCTTCTTCTTGCACCAAGAAGCTTCTTTTCTCCTTTGGAAGCCTTTTCCAAGATCAATCCACCATTTTCTCCAAGTTTTGGAGAGATCTCTAGAGAGAGAAAGTGAAGGAGATGGAGAGGAGAAGTAGAGAGGAAGACAATGAGAAGGGGAGAAGGTCTCAGCCCTTTATACACCCCCAATACATGTGAAAAGACTGTTTTGCCCCTCTCCACAAACAACACAAACAACCAGCCAAAACTGAAATTTCGTAACACTGTATACCGGTATGTGCATTGCATACCGGTATACGGGTGCTATTCCGGTATACCCCGGAGGATTCCGCAGAACCCGAGAGCTGGGTTCTCGGTTTCAACCATGGCATTCCGGGTATACCATCATCACATACCGGTACTAATCACTTCAGTACCGGTATGAAGGTCCACATACCGGAATCCAGTGCAGACTTCACAAGTTTAGCAGTTTTAACTTTTCGAAGTCCATTTTCGCGCCTCATTTGCGCCGAAAACACTTCTCATAAGTCCCAAACTTGGCTGAAGCCTCACATATAGCCTCTCCTGCTATTTTTCCATCGGAACTCCACAATTGTAGAAGTTCGGTACGATGCACTGAAATTCAGTGTACTACAACCTTCGTCTTCGCTGCATCATCCTCCGCTTGTCAAACAGACACGTATTCACCCGGTGCCAGCCGCGCGAAGTCGATCCCAATATTGTCGACACTTTCTCCTCAGACACTCCGACTGGGAATGGCCCACCTGGCCACGAAGAGAGCACCCGCCTCTATGTCGAAGGCATTGCGAAGCACATGCGGATTCCATCACTTGCACATCGTAATAGTCGATGACGATTCGACGTCCCACTATCATCCTGCTAAAGATCCACCGTCTCGAGATCAATTTTTTTCTTTGAACATCTTGATTGTCCTCTTACATTAGACTTGCCACCCTTAGTAGCTTCCTTTGCCGTCCCCAACGGTCTTAACGTCTCTTGCCCTTATTAAGGTGCGATCCGCATTCTCATAAGATTTTTTGAGGTCGGCTGCCAACTGGATCAACAAGTCTTCCAGTCACTTAATCCTCTCGTCTGCCGGCGCAAAGCCTCAACTTGGAGTAATCATCATAATTGATCGTCATTCCACCATGCTCGCTGTAATCACTAGCTGTTCTCTCAACTTCAGGGTCTTACCAAATCCGAAGGATGCAGGGTTCCCGTCTCGGCTGCCTCGGCCGCTATCGAGTGCGTCGTTCACCACTCAAGCTACAACAAGCACAACATGCGCAGGTAAAACACCCCACGCCAACGCATTCCCATACAAAACTACAATCCCAATCATGCGAAAGTAATAGAGTGGACTCCCACTATTTCTCGATGTCACGTTGTCGGCCGCCAACGTGACCCTCCAAGGGTATAGAAGTGGTTCACTCCGATCTAACCCCAACACTTTTGGAGTTCTAGAAATGACCCAATCATAATACTTTGGCCAATATGTCACAAGAGATCCCGTCTCTCACGTTCCTATTCCTTATCGTCCAACCTGCCTAAGGTTTACTAGGTCCACTAAGACTCAACCCTAGGCTCTGATACCACAATAATCTGTCACGCCCCGGGCCCTAGTGAGAGCCTACCAGGCACGTGCACAGACCCGCCGTGTACCCCAAAATAACACACAATGTACACAAGGCGTCTACAACAACAACAATCAAGTAGTAGAAGGAATACATCCTAAACAAGGTGATCAGAGCGAGAATATAATTCTACAACTAAAACAAGTTCAACACGACTAAATCCTCAAGATATACAATAAAATTATACATCTTATGTACTAACAGATCAACCAACTAACATATCTATACACCTTTCACTCAAAATACAATGAAAGGAATCCATGGTATGTCTATAACAACATCGTAGAGGCTCTAGCTAGCTGCTAACCCCTCGCCACGATCCCAAGCCTCTCATGCTGCGGAAGGCTCTGAAACAAAAACCCAACAACAATGGGGGTGAGAACTATTAAATAATAGTTCCCAGTGGGTAAGCCGCCGAGAGTGGCGAATTACACCGCTAGGTCAACTGAGTCAAGATAGTATAAGCTGAAACATAAGGCATAAAGCATTAAATGTTAAACATATAATTCTACTACTATCATGCCTCCAAATGATTATATCATTTCAACAAAAAAATATGCTTCCTACCCCTATATGCATAGGTAGGTCCATTACCACAAATTTTACATGTACTTGATTCCTTACAATCAAATGCACAATTATGTCTCCACCATAATTTACATGCATGTCCATTTATGCTATAAACAATAGTTAAGTAAAAACCTCCTTTCTTTATTAACATCATATATTCATGCCACTATACTAAACCAATGTGAGTATAGGCCTAATGCTACTATGGATGCCAATGTATGTAGTGACTAACTAATATGTCCAACTACAATGAATGCATCCCAATAGTGTCAAGCTAAGTAATGCCACAATATACGACTCACTACAATGTCCATACACTACATGTATATGCATCAATAACCGTGATATACTATGTCCGGTTTACTTAGCTTTTACCCAATCCACGAGGGGACTTACACAAGGTAACATCCCGGCTTGTGCCATGCCTAATGGTCCCGTGGTAGTCAGCATTCTCTCGCTAGAATGAGACTCTCCCCCAACGGCGATCCACTTCGGCGCCCAATCCTGCACGGGCGATCAAACGTCGCAAAGGCTAACTCCGGAGTGCCGGCTTGTAGGGAGCGACCCTCATAAGCATGTGCGAATGAGCACAAGGGCAAACAAGCGCTGATCATAAACATCGTATCCAAGGCCAACACATCTCAATCATCATGTCTAAAATATGGAATCACAACATCGACTCGAGGGTCGGAATCATGACACATAAGTCACACTTGTTCTCAATTCACATGTGGGTATATTTCTACCAATATGTAACATGTCTCTAACATGCAAATGGTTACATCTCACTCTACAAATAGGAATGGACCTACTTCTCATTCATGACCCCAACGGGTTACTATCATATGCTATAACCAAAGCCATACTCAACTCAATGCATTATACTAATGCTATTTTCAATGCATTCTACAAATGCCATAATCCATGCATTATTCTAATGTCATAATTCATGCATTCTACAAATGCCATAATCCATGCATTATTCTAATGCCACAATTCATGCATCCTACAAATGCCATAACAATGCATTCTACGATGCCAACAAGATCATAATCTATGACATGCATGAGCTACATCAACCTCTACTACATAGAGTATAAAAGTCATCATGCAAATATTCATTTCCCATTTAATCAAATAAACACATGCTTAGCCAATTACACTTATCAAATACAAAGAGAATCCTTTTCATCATGTCTTAAACATGAATCGTTCAACGACCAAAAGGTCGAGCTCAATGTCAACAATGCCCGTCATAGTTGCTCACCTAGATGAGGTGCAACATACTTGTTTTGCATTTTGTCATATCCTTTCATTTCTCTATAGTAAGCATACTTTAGTATGCAAAGAGAATTCACTAATCCATCAACCAAGTAGTGTCTCATATGACACTCCTTCTAGCATGCACATCTTAATTAGCATTTCATGAATGCGTCATCACAATACTAATGTAAGTACTCTAGCATGCTTATCATTCTCATAATACTCTACTATATGGAGTATGTCACTTTTCACATGCAACATGTATATGTCATGTTTTTACCATTTCTACCATGTCATAATTAGCACAATTATGCATCAATTCAATCCTATAATAAAATAGGAGACATAGAGGGAGTTCACCCATTTCGGTGAGGTCAGACCCACCGGATATCCGTCGAAACCTCGCAGTACTTCAAAATGAAGTTGTCCCCCGAGCTTCACATACCCTAAGATAATTTTCCAAGGGGTTACAAGTTTCGAACGAACAAATTCGAAAACTACCAAAATTCATGAGGTAAATGGGTGAAAAATACCTTGAGCAAGTAGAACTTGTTCTAAGTCCAAATTGAGGTTAGGGATCTTCAAATCCAACCCACAACAACATTCTACACCCATCAATTCCACCTCAAGAGCTCACAATCACGAAACCCTAAAAAAAACCCTAGTTTTCATGAAACTAGGTTTACATCCAAATTTTCATGCAATACTCATGAAAAAGGGTGGTAAGAGAATCACTCACCATCTCAAGAGCCTCAATCCAAGCTAGCAAGTTGTCAGGGACTTAGAAAAATTCTGCGCAGCCCGGTCCCTGGCCCAACTCCGCAAGCTGAAAACGGGTCGAAACGGGTTGACGGTGAGACCCGAATCCAGCCCACTTTGGGTGAATGACGGGTTGTGTAACCGCTGCCATTAAGCCTCATTAAACCCTTATAAAAAACAGCCATGAGTCATGGGTAACTCTTAGGCTTGGCATTAATGAGGGCTCATTAAGTGTAGTTAATGGGAGAGTT
Organism: Puya raimondii; assembly: GCA_016920855.1. NCBI lineage: Eukaryota > Viridiplantae > Streptophyta > Magnoliopsida > Poales > Bromeliaceae > Puya > Puya raimondii. Next base: position 48,116,966 of record JABWPP010000049.1, read on the forward strand.
AATGGGTGAGTTATGGTAGCTTAATGGGTGAATTTATGTACCTTAATGGGTGTGTTTAGTGTAGGCTAGATTCAATGTATCTAGGTGCCTATAAATTGTGGGGTTGGCTAAGGCCAAGTAGAGAGGAGAATGTGTATGTGTGAGTTGTAATCCTAATTTTCTAAGTAGTGGAGTACTTAGTTTTTTTGGGAACCTCTACTTCTTTCTCATTTCTCTTTTGCAAATACTTAGTCGTAGGGCGCAAAGGTCCGGACTAGCAACAGGGAGCTAGGCTTGCCCATCTTCGAGCAAGAAGGCGGGCGCCGCACGGGCTTTGCGAGCGAAATCGCTAAGGCCGTGACAGGTGGTATCAGAGCCGGTTCGAGCAAGGAACCATGTCAACGTCTGATGCTGGAGTTGTCGACGTTGGAGGCGACCCTCCAAGGTAGCCCCCCAAGCGGAGCAAGAGCAGGGAGCCGAGGGCTCTCACGAGGGAGGCCGCACCGTTGGAGGACCGTCTTGCGCTGTTGGAGGACGTCATAGCAAAAATGGGTGAAAGGTACACTGAAATGGCTGAATCTTTTAACTCATTTAATGACGAAGTCCGCAGCATGGAGGAAAGCATCGCTACTGCGATGGAGATCTTTCGAGGCGAACTCGAAAAGCTTCAAGGCAACATTACTCGTCGCGACGAGGAGCGGAAGAAGCTAGTTGAGGACCTTTTTCCTCGGACCGACGAGATCGAGGATCTCAAAACGCGAGTAGCGATCCTTGAAAAAGCGGTGGCGCATGGACATGGACCGCAACGAGAGATTGCTTCAAAGGTACGAGTCCCTGAGCCTCAAAATTTTAGGGGTACTCGTGACGAAAAGGAGATCGATAACTTTTTGTGGCACATGGAGCGCTACATCAAGGCGTTGCGTGTGGACGACGAGGACGAGAAGGTCCAGATCGCATCGATGTACCTCGCCGACGATGCTATGCTATGGTGGCGACGGTGTTCTGCAGAAGCCGCAAAGGGCCAATGCGAGTTGAAGTCTTGGGAAGACTTCGTGCGCGAGCTTAAGGCGCAGTTCTACCCCGAGCACGTCGAATATCTTGCGCGGAGGCAACTTCGACGGCTCAAACAGCGGGGAACCTTGAGAGAGTATGTCCATGAATACTCTAAACTCATGTTGGCAATCTCCAACATGGCCGATGAGGATCGGCTTTTCTTCTTCCTTGATGGTCTTCAGCCCTGGGCGAACAACGAGCTCGTGGCGCGAGACGTGAAGGACTTGAACTCCGCGGTCGCTTTGGCGGAGAAGTTGCCCGAGCGGGTGCGAACCGAGGGCGATCGGGGTGAACCATCGAAGGCGAGCGAGGCCAAAGGTGGGGGAGAGCACCGCGATCCAGGGGGCGCAAAGGGGCACAAGCCAAACCACGACGCGAGGAGGCAAAGGCAGAATTCTGCCCCGCCGCCTGCAATGATCTCGTTATAAGATAGGGGGTGCCCTAGGATCTATCTAGAGTATATCAATCACCTAGAGGGGGGTGAATAGGTGTATAAATAAAAATCACAAATCTCAATGCGTAAAGTAATGCGGAAAATAAAATCAGCACACCGAGATTTACGTGGGAAACTCCACCTTGGAGAAAAACCCACGGGACCAACACGCGAAAAAACAATCCACTAAGAGTAAAGAATTACAAGGTGATTACCGACTCCACGGACTTAACCTCTCCCTTCTCTTCAGCGGATCACGCGCACCCCACGTCCGAATCCACGGACGCCACGCCTCGAATCCACGAGACGCCCAACTTCGAATCCACAAAGCCTTCTACACGTCGAATCCACGACGCCCACCCGAATCCACGAGCGCACTCCGTCCGGAGCAAGAATAATAAAGTTGATGATGGTTTATTGCTTAGAATATCATGAAAGATCTGTGGGAATAGTCTCTAAGCAATTCTCAAATTGATTCTAAAAGAATATTAGAAATTAGGGCACCATGAATCAATTTGAGAGAAGTTTGATGTAGAAGATGAGAAAAACGGTTACCTACAAGCTTCTAGGGTTTCTAAAAGATAATCTATACTTAACCACGTTTTAGAGACACCCCCACATCTTATTTATAGGTTTAGAAGCAATCCGAAATAGATTAGGATTAAAAACAGTTTTTTAGAAAGGTTTGGAAGCAAACCGATTTCGACTAGGATTGAAAAACTGATTTTAGAAAGGTTTGGAACCAAATTAGGATTGCTAAGATATTTTAAGGAATCTCCTATCTTATTTACAAGTTTGGGGATATTAGAATTAGAGTAGGATTGAGAAAATAACTTTCCAAAACTTCGCGACGGGTCGGGGTCCGGACCTTGGATCGCAGGGTCCGGACCCGGAAACAATTCTGCGTTTCATTGTCCGGACCGCAGCAATCAGGGTCTGGACCCTCTCTGCGAAATAGCCTGAGAGGCGTACGGGATCCGGACCTCAGCCCTCAGGGTCCGGACCCTCCCTGCGTAACAACCAGGGAGGCGTACGGGATCCGGACCTCAGTCCAGGATCCGGATCCTGGAAGTTGGAAAACTCATTTTTTATAATTTAAAACAATTTTTATCCATTCTAATGTCTTCCAAACACTTGTAAATATTTATAAATCATCATCAAGATTATTTAAACTTACCAAGCATCGTGAATTCAATCGGTGAGTCTTCGTGTCTTCAATCTTCATCTTTTCTTCTTTGAACCTTCAAGACTCCGACTCACTTCACGAAATATGCCAATATAAAATCCGTAACACTCGTGCTATGTGTGCGGCGAGAACCATTGGGCGCGGGACTGCCCAAACAGGAGCAACCATAAAGGTAAGCAGGTTGCTGCAGTCCAAGCCGAGGAGGGCGAGGACGTGGTCGAGCTGCCGAGGATGGGCGCGCTAAGGCTCGTCAACGCAGTTCGGGGTCAACCTAGCGACGACAAGCTCCACAGGAGGGAGCTCATGTTCGTCGATGTGATCCTCAACGGGAGGAGCACGCGGGCGATGATCGACACCGGCGCGACACACAATTTCGTCGCGGAGGTGGAGGCCAAGCGGTTGGGCCTCAAGCTCGAGAAGGATGCAAGTCGCATCAAGGCTGTCAACTCCGAGGCACGTCCAGTCGCAGGAGTTGCAAAAGACGTGGAGATAGCCGCCGGCCCGTGGAGGGGCAAAGCTAATCTCACTGTTGGGCCGCTCGACGACTTTGGAGTGATCCTCGGGATGGACTTTCTTGTTTCGTCGAAGGCGGCGCCCATGCCACACTTGTGGGTGCTGAGCTTCCTGGACGAGTCAGCACCGTGCATGGTTCCGATGTGTCGGGGCGAGCCGACGACGGACCGTGAGCAGTCGGCGCGCGACGAAGGCGTCCGCGCGTTAGGTGGGGGAGAATGTCAGGGACTTAGAAAAATTCTGCGCAGCCCGGTCCCTGGCCCAACTCCGCAAGCTGAAAATGGGTCGAAACGGGTTGACGGTGAGACCCGAATCCAGCCCACTTTGGGTGAATGAAGGGTTGTGTAACCGCTGCCATTAAGCCTCATTAAATCCTTATAAAAAACAGCCATGAATCATGGGTAACTCTTAGGCTTGGCATTAATGAGGGCTCATTAAGTGTAGTTAATAGGAGAGTTAATGGGTGAGTTATGGTAGCTTAATGGGTGAATTTATGTACCTTAATGGGTGTGTTTAGTGTAGGCTAGATTCAATGTATCTAGGTGCCTATAAATTGTGGGGTTGGCTAAGGCCAAGTAGAGAGGAGAATGTGTATGTGTGAGTTGTAATCCTAATTTTCTAAGTAGTGGAGTACTTAATTTTTTTGGGAACCTCTACTTCTCTCTCATTTCTCTTTTGCAAATACTTAGTCGTAGGGCGCGAAGGTCCGGACTAGCAACAGGGAGCTAGGCTTGCCCATCTTCGAGCAGGAAGGCGGGCGCCGCACGGGCTTTGCGAGCGAAATCGCTAAGGCCGTGACAAAGTGCTAGGGTTGAAGTTTGATCTACAAACAAGCTCATCACATCCAACCCGAGCTCCCCACAAAGCCTAGAAGCACTCCTCCACGAAGAAAATGGAAGGAGAAGAGATCAAAACCAAGTTTCTAGGGTTTTGGAGCAAGAAAATCTAGAGAGAGAGAGAGAGAGAGAGACTTACCCGTCTCCTCCAAGCTTCAGCCACCACAGCAACAAGGGAGGGGTGAAGGGATACTTAATCCCGTGCAACAAAATCCACTTAGACCCCTCAAGAAGTCAAAATTACAAAACTGCACAAATTGCAATCTGCAGCTCTGCGTACCGGTATACGAACAGGCATACCGGTATACAGCACAAAAATTGCAAAACCCGAGCCTCGGCCAAAATAACTAATACACAGTATTCCGGTATCTCAACATCAGTACCGGAATAAATAACATCAGTACCGGTATCTTATGCCCATACCGGTATCCAATGCAAAATCTGCACTTTTTGCAGATTTCGCTCTCCGGAGTCCGTTTTCGCACTTTCCAAGTCCCGAAAATACTCCCAAGCTCACGAAACTCAACCCAAATTCTCAGAATAGTGAGAAGCACTATTCTCTCACTAGAACTTCGCAATTTGCTAAAATTCAGTGTGCTACACGACAGTGGAGGCGTGGGCAATGGCAGTGAAGATCGAGGTGGCGGCGGAAGCACTGGCGAGCCTCGCCCTCTTAGAGACCAATATCAAGTGAGAGTTCCTCGATCTTTTCTTTTTTCTCTCTCTCTTTTTATTTTCTATATTTTCATCTATTTTAAATCCATTTTACAGTATTTTTTAGATTATTTGGTGATTTCTGTTTAAGGTGAGTTGGATTTGATTAAAAATCTACTACTTCAATGATACCTTCCCGCCGCATTGCGCGGGTAACTACACTAGTAAAGTAACGATACTAAATATGTCGTAACAGAAATCTACTACTCCTACATCACCTGAGAATTAGTGGACATGTTCTAGTTGTTGAAGAGAGGTGGTGTTTTCATTCCACTATTCAGGGGATATTTATGTCTCCACCCTTCATATTCGAGTCCTCAAAATCTCGGCCGAATTCTGAAGTCTTCAAAATAATTATCTCTTACCAAATATTTAGTCACCGAGATGATTGCCTTTTCTTTTTTTCATCTGACAGCTACAATTTGCCATTCCTACTTTGGAATCCCGTCAAACAATGAATAGTTAGAATCGCCTTCTACTCTTTCCAACCAAAAGTCGAAATTTGACATCAACATATTCTTTAAGAATTCTAGAAATTGGAGTGGATATTAATTTGAAAATAATAGAATTTAGTTTATACTAATTTAAATATTTTATTCTGTGTTTAATAGCATTGATGAAGAATTGAAATACAACATCATACAAAATAATAATTATAATAAAAGTTGGCAAGATTATGATATTTTTAAGATAAAATTTATGCAACTTATCTGAACTCTTGATTCATATTGATCCAACCACTTAACCTTTAAAAATTTTGATTTTATTAGATAACCTTTTTAATTCATTTGATTTGGCCATTTAATAACTCTTAAATTTAAAATTTGAATTCATCTTTTATTTTAACAGACCTGGTTAGCATATTTCATATACTTCATGCAACTATAACCCTATTAAAATAAGTAATGATCCTAAAATTAGTCTCATAAGAGTCATCAAATAGTTAATATCAGATAAATTGAAAAATTGAATATCAAAATTTAAAATTTGAAAGTTTGGATAATTAAATCAAAGGTTAATTGCATACAGGTCCCTGCAAACATAGTAAATTACAGATATATCCCTGCAAAGTTCAACTTTCATCAGTTATCCTTACAAAAGTCCTAATATTTTCGGATATGTCCCTCTTGTTTGTTAGTGTTAGAGAACCGTTAGAGAACTGTTTATATTTTTAATTTTGCCATCACAAATATGTTCCTCCAAAAGTCATAACAGTATAATATAAGAGGTGTAAAAATGTCAAAAACTAACTAAGATTAAGTATTTAACCTATGGTTAACTAAATTTCTCTAACGGATCCTAATGACAGGGACATATCTGAAAACATTAGGACTTTTGCAGGAATAACTTATAAAAATTAAATTTTGCAAGGATATATTTGTATTCATTATGTTTGCGGGGATCTGTACGCAATTACTCTTTAAATCAAAATGAGCTAAAGTGAACATAAATTCCATATATTTTTAACTATTTTTAAAAAGTTTTGCACCAATTCCACTGTATTTATTTGACTAAATTTAAGGGCAAAGACCAACAGCAAATAACAAATAAAATAAGTAGGAAAACACAAGAACCAATACGAAGTGCCCAAGTTGCCGCACCGTACAATGTGGCATTTCCTTTACTAACACTCCTCAATTCGTGAATCCCCAAAATCTAAAATCCTATTTATTCATTAATTAATTAATTAATAGAAGATCCGGTGACCAAACCCTTGATCCGTTACCAAAAGCCTCTCCTTTTCCTTCGTCTCCTTTCTCTGTATACCCTACAGAGATCGGAGATCGAACCCGGTCTCTCCTCTCCTCCCGTTCCTCCTCTTCTTCTCTAATGGCACCTCGCTCCCTCTTCTTCCTCTTCCTCCTCTTTGTTATCATCCCTATCCATGGCTTTGGAGCTTCGTTTAGGCCCGCGGGGCGATCCATTCTCCGATCGCTCGGCGACGGCGACGCCGCCGACGTCGCCGTGGACCTCAACGCCACCACCTTCGACGCCGCCCTGAAGGGCTCCCCCGCCACCTTCGCCGTTGTCGAGTTCTTCGCTAACTGGTCGGATTGTTGTTTCCCTCTCTGAATTCGACTCGAAGTTTGCATTTTTGTATCCAGATTTGATGCTTTCTTGGTTTTGTGATTCCTTTCAGTTGTGTTGTTAAGTAGTGGGTGATTCTAATTAATGATATTTGTGTGTTCATGTTTTGCTCATATAGAAGTTGTCCTCTTTTGAGTTTAATATTACGAACTGGAGGTGGGTTTGGAGGAGAAAGCTGTTTCTGAGATCATTTTCATGTGTTATCAGATTTTCTCTTCTTTTTGTTCCTTTTTTTTTTTTTTTTTGTAAATGCTGATCAGTTCGTGCTGCTCGATTTGTAACGTGTGTTTTTCAGAGGTTATCAATTAGAATCAAATTGTTTTGTAAATGTCATCTATGCTAATCTAGGGGGGTTTGTTAATTTGTAACTGTTCCCACTACAGTAGCAACTTCAATGAACTAGACTTTGCTGCACAAAGATGTAATTTCACTCTGTATATGAACTGAAGATCCCATTTCTGAAGGGTAGCATGCGGGTCCTGTCGTGTGGTCCCAGGGAGAACTAGAGTTTGATGTGCTCACCAAACGATGGATGTTCTGAGTTTTGCGTTCTTAGAACTTCGACTGCAAAGTTTGACGTTCTTGCCAAACTCTTAGGTTTCAGAGTAATTCCTTCTTATCTGTTTCTATTCTGGGGACTACTCTTCATCATTTAGGTAGTTACTAGAGGAGATCATTGGTTGAGACCAACTAGAGGAGATCATTGGTTGATAGCAACTAGAGGAGATCATTGGTTGATAGCAACTAGAGGAGATCATTGATTGAAGAGCAACCATATCTGTGATGAAACCATGAAAACGATGCCACATTCTTTCAGTGTCATTCATGTACTCAAGTTGATTCTCATCCTTCTAGGACTACGAGCTTAATAGGATTGTCAATTAACAAAAAGATCACCTGCAGACGGAAATCTCATTGTTATTTCTAATGAATAATCAAAGTGGATGTTTCTATTTTGCTGTCTTGCTAACTTGCTCTAGGAACCAATGTTGAAAGAAGCGAGACTTACTAGTAATTAGTAAAGAAATGAAGTTGGAAATCAGTTTTGAGTGATCAGATCTGGGTCTCTAGGTTGGCAGGAGCTTTTTATTTGTTGTTTGGTTACATCCAATTGGTTTGATCTTCTAATTCAATTTTAACCAAAATGATTGATGAAAGTTAAGATGATGTTCACCCATTACATTCATTTCTGCCACCTTTGATTATTGTGCTTGTTATGTAAATCTAGTTCAGCCAAAATGAAACATCTTATTGTGGTGATTGGTCTCGTATTGTAGATTTGATATTCAACTACAGGAAGATGATGGATGGAGCATAACAATTAAAATACTTTGATTTCAACATTTGAACTGTATAAATCATGAGTTGTCCAAGCGAATTAAGGACGAATTTCCGGTAATACTAGGAATATTTTATAGTTCTTATGCGTTAGGTTTCAAGCTATTATCTTGAATTGTTTATGAATTTATGGAATATATTAGTGTTGTAAAGCATTTTAGAATGCCGGATCTGATTATACAACCTCTTTTTCCCCCTTTGAAAATTCATATTTGAATATTTTATAATTTCCGGTACCTTTTGTGTGCGCCATTTTATAAGTCAATGCAAGCAGTCTTTGTTTTGTCTCTTTCCATTTGTATATGCTGATTGAATGTTGCTTGGTTGCTATTTATGATTCCACAGGTGTCCTGCTTGCAGAAATTACAAGGTATATGAGCTTACTATTTGAGTTACTATCTCGAAATCTTTAATAATTTATTGAGAAACATTATGCAGCCTCATTATGAAAAGGTTGCAAGGCTTTTTAATGGACCAGGGGCGGTGCATCCTGGGATTGTACTCATGGCACGGGTTGACTGTGCAACGAAGGTATTGTAGCTCTAGTATGGTTTCTTCCTTACTGTTTTCCTTTTGTATCTAATTAAGTCGGCGATAGGACATCTGTTAATATCTGTTTTGCTTATAATGTGTCCTTAAATGTAAAAGTACTTTGAGCTCTCTTATACGATTTTATGGCTTCGAAATATGTGATACAAATATGAATTTATAGTGCAGTGTTTTTTTAAAAATTAACCTAAGTCTCTTTCTCTGTGTTATTGCTTTTTGGTTTTTGAAGGTCAAATTTAATCAGCTTGAATGAGCCACTTGATTGACTTCTCTATTCCTGTTATAGTTGGCTAGCTTGCAAATTTATCTTTGCTAGAAAAAGAAACAAGCAGAAAGTTATTGCTAATTTTTTTTTTTCCTTTTTTCTTTCTGTTGCCAACAAACCCCTTAGATGTTTGAACTGCAGATAACTTGCCATCTGCTGGCACACTGAATTGTACAGATTTTGAGTTTTAAAAAGCATTATGTTAGCATAATCAGACAAGGCCTAGATATATCGATAGTTTCCCGAAACAATTAGGTATTTGATATAGAAAATAATTCTTTTCCTTGGAGAAATGATTACTTTGGGGCCTATCAACTAATGTTAGGATTAGAGACAATGGTGGAAGTCATTGAAGTGTTAACTAGTTTTAGATGTCCACTTTCTTCAAATTCAAGCTAAATCGCAACATCTGCTGGGCATCCCAATCGAAAGATAGAGACAAGCACATCTTCTCTGAAACCTAAAATACTCTAATTGCACATGAAACTGATACTGCTATCAAGCTCCATGGTGATTGTATGTTAACATCTCTTCATTTTGAGACTTCAAACTTTTTTTTTATCAGTATCTGCATAACCAACCTTTTTGGCATTATTTGAACCGGTGGAGCTTACCTGAACATTTAAAATTTGCTTCGAGTGTCAAAAATCTCCCTAGACAGTTATGGTTTAGGCTGTTAGGATTTATACCTAGTATGATAGGATTTTTGTCATGTCTAACCATAAATGTTTTGTTTTTTGGCAGACAGGGTTTTAATTGGTAGAATGGCCTTTGCACTTTGATACAGTGTGAGAATGAGTCGTCTTTTATTTATTTTAGTTCATTTGGTTTTTAATTTTTGCTTAGGAATTTTGGGCTTGATTTTGGTTATTGTATTGTTTTATTTGGTTTGTGGTGTGCTGTCCTGATAAGTGATGTCTATAATATCTTTGTGTTTGTGTTAATTGGATCTTTTAATTTATTCTATCGTAGGCATGTTAACTTTTGAGGGGATTGATGGGTACAACAATATGCTCTGTGACCATCAAGATGATTTTATGAACCTCATTGTCAAATTGTTTCTTTTGATTTTTATAGTATATCCAGCAATCAACATACCATTATGTTTTAAGAATCTCTGCTTATGGTGTAGTATTCTGATGAGTTGCAAAACACATATTCCTATATTATGTCCAGTACACCGTTGAATTAGTGATTGGCGTTGAATTTCAATGATGCCAGCTTTAGAATTTCTCTTTAACTTGGTCCTGTATAACAGATAAATTTTTTATCATGTGGAGTGTTGCACAATATGACAGCTTTCTGTTGCTTTTAACTGTTTGACAGCACAGGTGAATACAAATCTTTGTGATAGATTTTCTGTTAGCCATTATCCTATGTTACTTTGGGGCCCTCCATCAAAATTTGTGTCTAGTCGGTGGGATCCTAAGCAAGAGAAAAGTGAGATACAGTCGATTGATGATGGAAGGACAGCAGAACGTTTGCTTAATTGGATAAATAAGCGTATGGGCAGGCATGTTCTTCCACTTTCTGCTTGAATTAGACATGAGTGCTCTTCATTGTCATTGATGTCTTTTATTGTGACATATTTTTGGGGGATTATGTTTCACTTTTTATAATTGTTGAATTCGTTAGATGCCTTAAATTTAACTCATAAAACTCACCCACTTAAGTGGATAAATAAGCATGCAGGCAGGCATGTTCTTCAACTTTAAGAAACACTTTCTACTTGAATTAAACAGTGTATAATAAGTGGTCATCAATGGCATTGATTTCTTTTATCTTGTTGACATTTTTTTGGAGAATTATGTTTTGCTTTTATAATTGTTGAATTTGTTAGATGTTCTAAATTTTACTGATAAAACCCATTTGGAATGCACTTCTTGCTGTAATCACTAGTTGAAAGTTGACACCTGTTTGGCGATTTTATTTCACTTTTACAGTTGTTGAATTAGTTAGATGTTCTAAATTTACTGGTAAAAAGTTACTCAGAATGCAATTCCTGTTGTAGTAATTAATTGTTATATACTAGCTGTTATTGTTATTCCCATATCTTAATTGTCTACTTTGTCTGATATATATCCCTTCAATTTTCTCTAGATTTGATCGTGTTTTTGGTGAAAATCTAATAATACATTAGTAATTCTCAAATCTCAATCATGTCTAGTACTATCATCATTTCTATTGTTCATACTGAGAATGAAGGAGCTAGTTCTACCTATTTGGGCTCAAATCAAAAGTATATTAACAGTAAACATGAGGAGTATCTTTCCTTAGTTGTTGGTAGGAATTCTATTTCTGTTTGAAACTGCAATGTTAATATTTTTAGACTAAAATGTTCGGTGGTTAAAAAGAAGAAAAAAGATCAATGTTAGGTTTCTTTTATTGATCAATAAATGACTTGACCCTGAAAAATTAGTGCAAGATTCATAAAGTAGGTTATATTTATTATAAGCGTTTTCTTTGCTAATTGCTGCATGTTGCCCTTTGGGGCAATCAAAATATCCAGATATTACGAGCTTACAACAATATGAGTGCATTCATAATAACTAGCAACATGATATTAACAGTATTTAAAAGACAAATTAGTACTATATTCTGCTGCTTATTTCTCACCTTTGCTTGTTGTTTTTGTAACTTTTTATATTTGTGTCAGCTAGGCAATTGTACTGTCCATTCTCAGATGCTTTTATCTTTCATTTGTCGTGCTACCATAATTTAATTCCAAATAATGCCTACTTTTGGTTAATTTGTTTGTGTTTATGAATATTCCAGTTCATTCAGTTTGGATGATGAAAAGTTTGAGAATGAAAATACACTTCCACGAAATGCTTCTGATCCTGAACAGGTATATCCAAATGTTCATAAATCATTAGATTTATGTGTTATTCTCATACCATCGATTCTATCTAGTAGTTCACTGTATTTTGTGAACATACTGACTAACATTGTTCTGTCCTATCTAATTCATTAGATTGCTCGAGCTATCTATGATGTTGAGGAAGCAACAGCCAATGCATTTGAAATAATATTGGACCACAAGGTTTTGCTCATTTCTCCTAATTTTATCTAGAAATCTAGCAAGACTTAGAATTCTAATGTTTTATTGTCTTATCATATGCAGATGATCAAGCCAGATACTCGAGCCCCACTTATAAAGTTCTTGCAGCTTTTAGTGGCCCATCATCCTTCTAAAAGGTTGGACATCTTGCTTTCTTATGAATGTAAGAGATGTAGTGTGTGTCTTGTTACTTATTAATTTGTTATGTTATTAGGTGTCGTAAGGGCAGTGCTGAGATACTGATAAACTTTGATGATCTGTGGCCTTCAAACCATTTTTTGGCCAGTTCAGAAGAGGTCACTAGATTGCAGGAAGGAGATGCCGCAAAGAATTATTGGATTTGTGGCAAAGAAGTTCCTCGTGGATATTGGGTATATAACCTGCATTATACTTTGATTGAAATGATTACTCCAAAAAAGTTTCTTCTATTCTGTACTCTATTGTTTTTGCCCTGATTGTTACTCTGATTACTTAAAGAATAATTTAAAAAAGGGAAATAGTTATACCTAATTGTGGGAGAATATTTCGTAATCTTTACGAATGGTTGGCTTACATTTGATATTTGGCTCAAATTGTATTTCACACTATAATTGAGCCTTTTCATTTTATTTATATATGTAACTTGAAGCATTACTTATCTATAGAAAATTTATGAAAAACTGTTTTAATGTTGCAATGCCTGCAGATTCGCTTGCTTTATCAAGGGATCTATCGTTACAACTAAGGTCTATTTTTTTAAAACTTTTCTTGCTTTTTTTTTGGCTTAAGGTGGAATCTGTCTAGAAGAGTATAGCTGTTTGTAATCATATAGCATGCTGTGAACATGCATAATTTAGTGGACAATCAATAGAAGTGTTGTCAGAAGTCTTTATCTAACTGTTCATGTCAAAAAGGTTGTGTTTTCCAATTTGCTGTTGGTAGTATATTCTACTATTTTAATTGTACTTGAAGGTCTTTCTTTTTATACATTGGAAGCATGCACATGTAGTCGATTTCACTTTATTGTTGATCCTGCTCATCGATGGCATGGAGGATTCCATTCGTGTGCTTTTTTCCTTTGTTTCGTCTAAAAATTAAACTACAGCTGTTCAACAGTTGTAAACCTAGATCTTGTTACTCATGGTACATATTTGAACATGGTGCCAGTTCCTTCTCGTTGCACATTGGTTGATCTGATCAAGTTTTTATTGATTGTTGTGATTGTTCATTAGATATAAATTTTTTTTTTTTAAGGCTGATTCATTTTTTTTAATCTCTAATATGGATGCTTGTCTACGCTTCTTTTTTTCTTTAATTTTTTTAGATTTTCTCTTGTCTGCTATTGGAGCAGAAATAAATTGAACTAACTGGCTTGTTTTCATAACCAGTGTTTTGTGTGTCTAGTCTCATTTTGGTTTTTTCTTAGTGAATATGCCATCAAATCATTTTACTTTCGGAGAATCATAATTCCCAGCTGATATCTTTTTCTTACCACTAAATGCTGTCCAAGACATTACTACACGATATGCTTTCCAATTCCCTTCCTAAGTATCAGGGGGGAAGGACATCTGTGTGCTTATAGTAGCTGTACAAACTTATGCTCTAGTTGTTTCTTCTTTGGAGGTGCCTTATTTCTATATTCTTGTGTCTCCTGTAGGTCCTTATAGTTGTTCAAGCTCAATGTGATTTAAGTTCTTGTTTGTCTATCATTATGTCAACTGTTTACTTTGAAAATTCAGGTGTAAATTAGCCTCTGTAGTTGTCTTAGTAATATTCCTTTACTTCAGATTGTTTGATTTATTTACAGGTTCATGTTATTTTTGGAGTCGTGCTTGCCTCTCATCTCAACTTACATGTTTTAATCTGCTCACTGTGCCTGTTACATCTTAATCGTTTGTGAATTCTATTTTAAGTTCCCTCTGCACTTTGTCAGCTGTAGTTTTGTATGTCGAATGCGCAATTGCTTAAGGTGATAAATTGTTTTGCATCCTCTCATGTAATCATTTACCATAGCAGCTCATCTCATCCATTGTTTGTAACTAGCTATACAATATTGAGATAAACACAAATATTATATGTTAGGTTGATCTAGGAATTACTGGTTTAACTACTCAAATTATAATTTTTATCATTTATACAATATCATCTTGCAGATATTTTGCCGGGGGAGCAAGAATGAGACTAGAGGTTTTAGGTAATCAATCGTTAACTACCTTTACGTTCCATTTTTTTTTTTTTTACTTTTTTTTTCTTGGTTTCTCTCTCTTTGGGTACATATGTTTGTTGATCTATCAGCTGGCTGAGCTAAGGGCAAAGGAAGTCATTTGTCATAGGTTATTGCTGGAGAATTGAGTTATCGACAAACTAGTTAGTGGACTTTTATTTCCATCTCGTAAACCGTACGTATCTTAGTACTCTAAAAGGCATGTGAGTCGTAAATAGACTAGATTGCCGAGATGTGGATGGTATATAGGAGAACTGATTGAAGAATAAACTAGATTGCCGAGAGAGTAGGTTAGGGCTCATATTTGTCTTCTAGGGAGACCTTTTTCCTTGAATAGAGGGAAAGAGGGGAACCTCATCCCTGTAAAGAGATGGGACATTCCTCAAAAGTGCAACCAATCTCTGATTAGTTGGTAGGTACCCATATCCCATAGCAATGTGCCACTGGTTTAAATTTTGGATGAAGCTTGAATAGGGTGCATTGCGTGGATTGCCTATGGGCTTGATGAAAAATTGGGAAACAAAAATAAAGAATTCACAGTCAAGAAAATGACAAGAAGATGAATAAGCAGATAGTTCCTCTTTGTATGTTAGATGCATAAAATAGTTTCAAGTTCTTCATAGTTTGATTGTTTGTGTGACTGGAATTAAAAAGTTGAAAGGATATTTTTGGTTTTGCTTAAATTTTGTGAGACTCATGATCCAAGGATTCAGACATGAGCACATTATTTCATTTCTCTCTAAGGCTGCCAAATTTGAAATGTTTGAAGTTGATGAGAAGTAGCGAGGAAGTAGAAGAGATATACTATGGGATTTTTGTTGACTTGGTGATATCTTATAGTTCTTCTATACAATAACTAATGCGGGATCTTGAAAGAGATGGCTCTATTGTTTGAACAGAAAAGTTGTTACCGATTGCAAGTATAGTGCAGCAATTAGTTGCCGAAAAATTGAAGGAGACAATGGAGACTCTATCATGAATAATGATAGGGTCGCACTGTGGAAATTTGGTCCATGCTTACGCCAATTCTTTGAGTAAACTAAGAGCATATCCTAAATAAACAAGGCAATATGCAATTGAGACTACATTGGTATTCAAGAATATGTCCTCATTATTAAGTCTTTATGTGCATTCACATTATAGATATGTTCATCCATTAGGTAGCTATGTGTTTTCCACATTCCATAGCTACCTTCCATAACATTCTAAAAGTGCTAGTACAAGTGTGAAAACTTATCTCTATAGGAGAACCTTGGAGCAGATTATACAAATAATTGTAAGTATCTTGGTTAAATATCTTTTAATTATGCAACTTGATATCATTTTGGTATGAATCATCGAGTCAACTTCACTTAGGCCAAGTTTGGTAATGTGGTGGCTAAAAATACCTTTTTTTTTTTTTTTTTTTTGCTATGGAAGACCCAAAAAATTAAAAAGCGCTTACAATCTCCCCTTTCCAATGCTCTAAAATTGCGGCGTAACCGCCACCAAAGAAGCTTGTAAATTCAAAAGTGCTTACTATCTCCCCTTTTCCAATAAAATTGCGGTTGCAACCGCCACCGGAGAAGCTTGAAAGATAGCCATATGCTTCTCCAGTGGTGGTTGCAATCACAATTTTATAGTGTAAAAGAAGGGAAGATTGAATGATAGCCCCCACATTACCAAACTAAGCCTTACTCTTTGTGCTCATGTTGGAAAGGCTATATTGTGTTAGTCCTTGACAATGATATTATTCTTCTGTTAATGTGTAAAATGACTTTAGCACTTCATATGTAGTATCGTCCTGTTAGTATAGGTGCATTTGTTGTTCTAGTTACAAATTAGTTTGGGGCTTGTTGATTTTGATATGGTATTCTTGTTATATTTATAAGTGAAAAATGATAATAAAAGTATGTAGCAAGTGATTTTGTGATTACTTTATGAAACTCCTGATATTATTTGTGTTGATGAGAAGTATATGAGATGGATATAAGACACAGAACTACAGACTAGTTTCTAGACAAATTGAAGTTAATATTCTTTCTTGCTATTCTCTAATACAGCTGCGGCCTCTGGGTCCTGTTACACTCCCTGTCTGTAAGAGTTGGAGATGGAGAGAGTCAGGCGGCATTTACCACAATCTGCGATTTCATCCATAATTTCTTCATCTGCGAGGAATGTCGCCGACACTTCTACGATATGTGTTCACGGTACTAGAAGAAGATTAGTTTGTTAAAAAAACATTTACCTCTTACAACATTGTTTCCAAATCTTACTCTGGAAATTTGTCCTGCAGTGTCTCAACCCATTTCAATTCAACACGTGACCTAACCCTTTGGGTATGGAGTACGCACAACAAAGTGAATGAGAGGCTAATGAAAGAAGAAAAAGCCTTGCACACTGAAGATCCTGTTTTCCCTAAACTCATCTGGCCCACAAAACAGCTCTGCCCATCTTGCTATCATTCTTCGAGCAAGGCGAGTAGCGGTTCAGTGCAAATCGACTGGAATGAGGATGAAGTGTTCCGCTTCTTAGTTAATCACTATGGGAATATTCTTGTTTCCTCTCATGCGGATAGTAGTGTCAATGGTAACCGAAATGATTTATCACTGATCGATGATATCGCAGCTTCTACTAACGCAGTGGCCGTACCTGTTGGAGCTGCATTGGGCATCGCTCTTGCTAGCTGTGCATTTGGGGCGCTCGCATGCTTTTGGAGGGCGCAACAAAAGAACCGAAAGTACTTACACCATCTACACTCTTTAAAGAACATATGATTTGATTAGGAGGGTAATCTTCTTTATTTTTGTCTTAACGGTAGTAATTTGGTGGTTGAAGAGGCTTATACATTTTTTTTTTTTTCTCTTTGATTTTGATGCAGGCAAAGAAAGACCTGGAACTAAGAGTTGGTCGTGTAATTGCTCGGCAGGGTGCTCTATTGACAAAAGGTGCGTGACATGGGCGGATCATCGTTGTCCGAGTATGTTCAACATGTCAGATTATTTAATCTTTGCTACGAAATGTATAGTTTCTTTATAGTTGCAATTTTGATCAAGTGCCAATGCCGAAAACATTGTTTCAAAAAAGAAATGTTTGAGACATAAATTTGACATTTAGAAGAACGTAAGATTCCTGTTAATATGATTCTGTTCTCCTCTTGCTCCTCAAATGGGTAATATATCGACTAGTTGGATTTGATGTAAGCTAGGTTACATTTAGGTTACAAATAACTGTGTTGTCGAGTATTTTACTGGAAATGTGACTAGAACGCTAGGATATATTAATCCTAGAATTTTAGATATTTTGAATTTATGTGCAAGCTAGATTCTCTGTTTTCTCTCCGCACAAAAATGTAGCTTATTTTTAAAACAAAGTGCTTAAGCTTTCTGCTGTAGCTGGAAATTTTTATTATTAGAGCTAGAAAGTGCCTGTGTATAAAAATGATAAATGCATGTGCAGCAACCGACGAATTTTGTTATCGTAAGAGAGAATGAAAACAGCGCACTATGTGCTTTTTCAATCAAATTGTTGGTTCTCTATTGCAAGTCCTACGAAAGTTCTTTATTGACGGTGCCCTTGCATTATTAGGTGGGATGACTTTTTGCGTTTCCATCGGGCGCAGATTTGCAATATAGTTCTGGGAGTTTTTGCATTAATTATTTTCTAAATACTTAAAATATATTAGATCAAGTTTAACATAGCTGATCGTCTATTCGAAAATTTAATCATCGAAAACGGCTTAAGAACGTGTTGCTACTAATAGCACACAAGTTTTACTTTTACTCTCTCTCTCTCTCTCTCTCTCTCTCCGTGTATATAATACTGCTTGGGACCAATCCTCCATTTCACTCAAAAGGGAAGAGAAAAGAAAGAAGGAAAACATGTGACTGCGGAATAAAAAATAGTCTTTACATTTTCCGAGACAGGCCGAGCGACCTTCTAGACCTATCTCCGTAGACAAAGATACCTAAAATGTGGAATGCATTGTCTAGGTCTTTCACGGAGAAATTCTGAGATACCACAACTTTATTGATGACATCATCTAATTAGCATGTTCAATTGGTCACATAGCTCACGCACCTCTCTCGATCCCGAGTACCCAGATGCTTTGGGTCGGGTGGACATGGACCTCGTTCTTGATCGTCCACACGATGCCATTGCTATTTTTGTACACAACAGTATCAACAATAATTTAGTCCAACTCTTTCACTTAGGCCTTCAGCAACATGCAAAAAGAAATAATAGACTCAATTAAGCAAAAGTTCTTGAGAAACACTTCCTCTTATTCTCAACGTTACGTTGTCGCTCGCCAACGTAATTATTTAAGGAATGAAAAGATCATCTTCCTCGATCGCTTTCAAACATCTAGTTCGAGAACATTACAAGATCCAATTAATTACTTTCGCCAAAATTCACGCTCTACTTACATTTCTAAGTCTCATCCTAGAGTTTATATTTTTATCAAGACCACTTAGAAATTTTTCCTAGGCTCTGATACCATTTTTAAATGTCATGCCCTGAGATCGCCAATTGGGCCTGCTCAGGAACGTGCAACAGATACACCAAACGGATAAGACTTTTCCTATCCGCACTGTAGTGATCTAGACCTCGGTTGTTAGGTTTGGTAGAAGTGTGGGTAGCTGGTCAGCACGTTTGTTGGGTGCTCGACTGGATTGGAACCGTTTTGGTGCAAAATGGATGCGAAAACGGAAACTTACTAAAACTGAAGTTTCAAGAGGTTTCAGACGCCCAGAAGGTGATTAGGGTGCTCGAAAAGCATGTGTAGGCTTTTGACGTGATTTGGGTCCCAGTTTCGGATGCCCAAAAATACTATAGCAATTCGGATGTGGGTTGGTGATGATCGGACCGTTGCTTCGACACATGCACAGTGACTTACTTGAGTTTCGGCGCGGGATTCAAGTGCCCAAAAGCTTTCAGATGAAGTTATGATTGATTCCATCTTCTCAGTGGGCGCCCAAAGGTGCGAAACGGGGGCAGCTACGACGGGTTCGGATGCCCAAAAGATGGGTTCCGGGTGGCCGAAAATGTGTGTTTGAGCTGAGGTGCGTAATTTCTGTTTTCCTGAGGGCTTATTGCAATTCTACTTCGCCTATAAATAGTTCATGGGAGCTTTTTTTTTCACTTTTTCCACTCCATTCCAGCAGAGACTCCCTCTTAGCCATTTTCCTTCTTTTTCCCTTGATCGTCATCTTCAAAAGCCGGACTGTGCGCTCAATTGGAGGAAGCTGGGAGTAGTGGACCCTCTGCTTTGATGCTGGAGAGGAGATTGGTCCAGTACGTGGTTGACGAGGAGGAGAGCTCGTAGGGACTTACTCTTCACCTGAATTTTGAGATAGATACCAGTATTTGATCTGAAAGTATTTAAATTTTTTTGTTGAGTTTTCTAGTCGTGTGATTTTATCAGTGGGTTACTGCTGCTTTGAGGGGTGGAGGTTTCTTTGGAGTTCTTTCCTTTGGGTTTTCTATTTGGGGGCAAAATATTTATGTTGGATGGGATAGATTAATTCTAATGGAACTAAATTTTATCTTAACCATAATAAAAATCAATTCGATTCCGGCCTATACAATTTTGATTTTAATAGGTCTCGTATGAGTCCAGAAATTTTGAGCCCAATGAAAATTTTACTATTGATTCAAGCCCCTTTATAGGCCATCCATTCAATAATTTGGGCCTCACTCGAGCCCAATAAATACTACCTGTGCTCAACGGGCCTCACTACCAGAGTATATACGGAGGGCGTGAGGTAGAGGGAGTAATCTTAAAATAAATTAACAGCAGTAGGAAGAAGTTGATTTGTTTCTCGAGTTAAGGTGACTGCACTACCATGGCATTTATAGAGGTAGAGGGAGCATAACTTTGCAAAAGTAGTCAAAGATTTACTATTTCTTAACTCTTATATGCATATTTTAAGTTGATTTGTGGACTTTATGTGTTGCTTTTGGCGTAATGTTAATGTAAGTTCCTTACAGTATGACAAAATAATAAAGCAATTATTAAGTGCAGCAAATTAAATAGCAAAATTATGCAGCGGAAATATACTAATGTACACTGGGTAGTTTTAAGTTGGCAAATTATACAAAAATTATCTTCAGTTACTTTGTGACATTAAATAATCGCATATGCAATCTTTTTTTTTTTTCTTTTTTTCTTCAGTAACCAACTCTCACATCCCGAACTATTTAAAAAAAGATCATATAAAATAAGAAGTCCCAATTAGACCTTAATTACAAAAGTGGGCTTGTATAATCAAATAAAAAATAATCTTGATCGTCCGATGTAAAGAGCAAACAAACATGGGGCTCTCCACCTTAGATAGAAATGATGTAGAGCCTGCCATAGCTGCTGCGTCATCTGTCAGGTTTAATCCACTCTGTCCCAATTTGTGAATGAGATTTCTGATTGTCACGACCTGCGACTGCCACTTTGGTCGGTCCGGGCGCGCGCACAAACCGCCGAACGGACAGAACCTCCCCTATCCACCCAAGGCTCAACAACGTCATGTATATCAAGTTTTGCCCAGAAAAAATAATCAACATACATGAATTACACGAGGGCAATTATATAAGAGCGAGAGCTAGAAATACTTAACTATTGTAACTAAAACACTCAAGCTTCACATACATCGACCCAAAATACATCATTTCCATACATATACACACATGCATATATAATGACATATACATTTATATCTCCCAAAGTGAAGCTTCTACATGTTCTCTCATAATACAAAAGCATCACACTAATACATAGGGTAAGCTAATACATGGAAGTCCACTACCTAGGGTGCTATACCCTTGCCACGATCCTCGACTGCACCGCTCGTGCTAGGCTCTGCAAAACAAGGGGGGGTGAGAACTAAAAGAAGTTTCCAGTGGGTTCGGCCGCCGACCCCGCCGACTTTCCCACTAGGTCTAATCAGACATAAGTAGTGAGAAGAGATAACAATAATAAACAACTAATGCAACTACTATGTCTTTACAATATGAAATTGGGTAACCGTAGAAAATGTCATGCTCATGATGCTTACCAACATTCTATCTTTTAACCCAATCATACCGGCTCACCCGAAGGTCGAGCTCACTCACAATATCAGGGCTCACGGGGACTATCACCAATCAAGGGCCGCCTGCTGGGTAGATACGTTAACCCATACGTGACAACTCTGGAGCTCACTACTTGTGATGTCGCGACACACTACAAGCCAACAGACAATGTGAGTACGATCCAGTCCTCTCAGCCCGAGGACACCCTACCAATCAAGGTAATGATATACGGGGATCTACCAATCCCTACCATCTAATGCCACAAGTGCTATCAAACACAACTAGTCCCAATGCCACCAAGTTCATGTCACTACATTTCACATTATTCTCTAGTTCACATACTAGTTCTTTGCATTCATAGGGTTTCAATGTCCAACGACCCAATCCTTATGCGTCTAATGTCCGAGTTCTTTATCCAAGTTGTCTAACTCTACTTTAGGAAGCATGCAAGGAATTTGAAAGCATAAATACAATAAAACCCTACAATGTATGATTTCTACACATATATACACATATGACCAATAATGGCGACATAGACATAAAAGAAACTCCAACCGTTCCGGATAGCACCACCCACCTCAATGCGATACTAATTGTAAGGAGATCCGAGCAATGTAGTTTTCGATGCCGATTTGGTCGTTTTCAGCGCAAACAAATGAAATCCCTCGATTTCGGTTCGATTTTCTCAATCGACCACTGAAACGTCGCTACTCATCGAATCGAAGCTACTAGGCGTTCTTCGGCAACCTTCAATTAGAAGATTACAAGATCAATTTAGATCAAAACCTTTCTTATCCAAAACCCCTCTTTCTAAAACCCTAAAAATCTACTGTTTGGCATAACCACCAAAACTCTTAATAGGGATTCATGTATTATTCTAGGTTAGAATCACACAAGATTACTAATTACTTGCTTTCGAAGGATTTACCCAAACCCTAACTTCACAAAACCTCAAAAACTCACATTTGGCTCTTTGTCTTCTCCAAACTCCCATGCACATGAGCTTGCTTTACCCTTAAGCAAGCCTATCACCTCCAAACTCCACCTTATTGGAGAGATAACTAGGGGGGGAGAGAGAGATTTGAGAGTGAGGGAGAGAGTTAGAGAGAAAGAGAAGGGTTTCTCTTTTATTTAAGTAGGAGAGAATGAGAGAAAAGAGGGTTTAGAAAGAGAGAGACCTTTCTCTTATGTGAAGAAGAGAAATAAGTTTTTGCCTCTTATGTGGCTTTTTGTCTCTTATGTGAGTGGGAGAGAAATGAGTGGGGAAGTGGGTTTGAGCTTATCCATAAGCCCCAACACAATTGTAACTTAACCCCCCCATGAAAACACCATTTTTCACTCAATCCACAAACTTTGCCCAATTTGGCCAAAGTTTGGAAAAATGTATAGAAATTTAGTACACTACATTCTCCCCCCCATAAAAATAGTTTCGTCCGTGAAACTTAAATTCATGCCTCAACTCTATTGATCGAAGAGATGAGGATAGTGGTCTCGCATCACGTCCTCGAGTTCCCAGGTAGCCTCGCGTTCATCGTGGTTACTCCATTGGACTTTAACATACGGAATTACACGATTCCGTAATTCTTTCGTTTCGCGAGCAAGAATACACACCGAAAACTCCTCATAAGTCATATTCTCGTGAAGCTCTAACGGTTCAAACTGGAGGACATGGGTAGGATCATGAATGTACTTGCGGAGTGTAGACATATGAAATACATTGTGAACTCCTGCAAGTTTTGGCAGTAGTGCGAGCCGATATGCTACGGCACCAACCCGCTCCAAAACTTCATACGGCCCAATGTATCGAGGACTAAGCTTTCCCCGAATTCCAAACCGCTTCACACCATGCATAGGTGACACCTTTAGGAAAACGCGGTCTCCAATCGCGAACTCAAGACTTCGCCGGCGCACATCTGCATAATTTTTATGTCGAGTCTGCGCCGTCAAAAGCCTCTGGCGAGCAAGGCGGACCTTCTCTTCCGCCTCCTTTAACACGTCCGGGCCAAGGGTGATTCGCTCGCCAACCTCACTCCAATCTATTGGAGATCGACACTTTCTCCCATAGAGAGCTTCGAATGGCGCCATCCCAATACTAGCCTGATAGCTGTTGTTATAAGCAAACTCGGCCATCGGCAAATAAATGTGCCATCCACCCTTGTAATCAAGTACACACGCTTGAAGCATATCCTCAAGGATTTGAATCGTTCTCTCAGATTGACCATCACTTTGAGGATGAAATGCTGTGCTGAAATCGAGCCGTGTGCCAAGAGTATCCTGCAGGCTCCTAAAAAAATGAGATGTGAATCGGGGGTCCCGATCCGATACAATAGATACCGAAACTCCATGAAGCCGCACAACCTCATCGAGGTAGACTTGTGCTAACTTGTCGCCCGACCAAGTGGTGTGGATTGGTAGGAAGTAAGCTGACTTCGTTAAACGATCCACCACCACCCAGATTGCGTCGTGACCCCCCCTGTGAACGAGGCAACCCCACGACAAAATCCATAGCTATATCTTCCCACTTCCAAATAGGAATTGGCAAACTCTGAAGCTTTCCCGCCGGAAGTCGGTGTTCCGCCTTCACTTGTTGGCACACGAGGCATTGTGCCACTTAACGCCCAATATCCTTCTTCATCTCAGGCCACCAATAGTGCATCTTCAGGTCCTTATACATCTTGGTGCCATCTGGATGAATGCTATAGGGAGATTGATGAGCTTCTCGTAGAATGTCTCCTCGAATCTCCTCATCATTTCGCACACACCATCGGTCTCGAAACCGAAGTGCGCCATCGGAGCCCACACTAAAATCACTAACTCGCCCACCCTCGACGTCGTGCCGCACCTTTTGGAGATCCGGGTCCGAAGACTGTCGATCCTTGATCCTCTCCAACAAGGTCGGTTGAACGACAAGAGCCGCAAGTATAACTGGGGCATCCGGAGTCACAACCTCAAGGTTGAATCGCCGCATTTCCTCAAGCAACGACGACTGACCCGTGATCGACATTGCAAGGTTTTCCACCGATTTTCTACTAAGCGCATTCGCCATCACATTTGCTTTCCACGGGTGGTACAAAATGGTCACATCATAATCTTTCAATAACTCCAACCACCTACGCTGTCTCATGTTCTCCTTCTGCGTGAATAAATACTTGAGGTTCTTGTGATCTGTATACACCTCGCAATATTCACCGTACAAATAATGTCTCCACAACTTAAGAGCGAAGACCACCGCAGCTAGCTCTAGGTCATCCGAGCTCCGGTTTCTTTGTTTCGATCCAAACCGGCTTGTATGATTTCTTCGGACATCTGAATTTTGGTTTTGGTTCAATCTGAATCAAAATAAAATTGCAAGGGAATTTCTTCGGACCCCAAATCAAATCGCAATTTTTTTAAAAAAAAGGGATTTCTTCGGACCCCAAAATAAAATTGCAAATAAAGTTCAAAAGGGGATTTCTTCGGACCCCAAACCAAATCGCAATTTAAAAAAAAAAGGATTTCTTCGGACCCCAAAATAAAATTGCAAATAAAGTTCATAAGGGGATTTCTTCGGACCCCAAATCAAATCGCAATTTTAAAAAGGGGATTTCTTCGGACCCCAAAATAAAATTGCAAATAAAGTTCAAAAGGGGATTTCTTCGGACCCCAAATCAAATCGCAATTTTAAAAAAGGGGATTTCTTCGGACCCCAAAATAAAATTGCGAATAAAGTTCAAAAGGGGATTTCTTCGGACCCCAAATCAAATCGCAATTTTAAAAAGGGGATTTCTTCGGACCCCAAAATAAAATTGCAAATAAAGTTCAAAAGGGGATTTCTTCGGACGCCAAATCAAATCGCAATTTTAAAAAGGGGATTTCTTCGAACCCCAAAATAAAATTGCAAATAAAGTTCAAAAGGGGATTTCTTCAGACCCCGATTCAAGATCGCAATTTCAAAAAGGAAATTTCTTCGGACCCCAAAATAAAATTGCAAATAAAGTTCAAAAGGGAATTTCTTCGGACCCCAAATCAAATCGCAATTTTAAAAAGGGAATTTCTTCGGACCCCAAAATAAAATTACAAATAAAGTTCAAAAGGGGATTTCTTCGGACCCCAAATCAAATCGCAATTTTAAAAAAGGGGATTTCTTCGGACCCCAAAATAAAATTGCAAATAAAGTTCAAAAGGGAATTTCTTCGGACCCCAAATCAAATCGCAATTTTAAAAAGGGGATTTCTTCGAACCCCAAAATAAAATTGCAAATAAAGTTCAAAATGGGATTTCTTCGGACCCCGATTCAAGATCGCAATTTCAAAAAGGAAATTTCTTCGGACCCCAAAATAAAATTGCAAATAAATTCAAAAAAGAAATTTCTTCGGATCCTAAATTCAAATTTGCATATGTCTAAAGAGGCCTTTTTCGGAGTATGCAAGACAGCCCACAATTACATACGGGCTTCAATACAAACCCAGCCCACAACGGGCCCAGAATTCAATCCACATGAAGATGAAGCCCAGTCCACATACGGGCCCACAACCCAAATCCACATAAAAAAAATCCAAACCCAATCAAGTCTAAATCCAACCCACATAAACCCAACCCATGTCCACATAAAAAACCCAAGTCTAAACCCAAGTCCACATAAAAAAAACATAAACCCAACCCAAGTCCACCATAAATCCTACATCCAACCCAAGTCCACACAAGAATCTATAACCAAGTCTACATAAAAACCCAAACCCAAACCAAGTCCATCATAAGACCCAAACCCAAATTCCAGTCCACAAATAAAGTCCATCCCAAAAATGAAACACAAACCCAATCCTCTTAAAAAAATAAAACCCAAAATCCAAACCAAACTCATATAAAAACCCAACCCAAATCCACATAAAAAAATCCAAACCCAATCAAGTCTAAATCCAACCCACATAAACCCAACCCAAGTCCACATAAAAACCCAAGTCTAAACCCAAGTCCACATAAAAAATCAAACCCAACCCAAGTCCACCATAAATCCCACATCCAACCCAAGTCCACATAAAAAAACATAAACCTAAACCCAAGTCCACATAAAACCCAAACCCAAACCCAAGTTCATAAATCATACACCAAAAATCTCATAACCCAAATTCATGAACCAAATCCCATACACCAAGTTCATGAACCAAATCTCATGAGCCGTACACCAAATCTCATACCCAAGTTCATGAACCAAATTTCATGAACTATACACCAAATATCATTAACCATACACCAAATCTCATGAACCATACCCAAACCTCATCATATCCAAATTTCATAAACCATACACCAAGCTCATGAACCAAATCATACCCAACTCTTATGAACCATACACCAAGTTCATATGACGTTTTCTACGGGCCAAGTTCATAAATTGAACCCAACTTCGTCATGAACCTTTTCCTTGCTCTAGCCCATATACCTAGAGTGAAAATCAAATGCGAGATCGACTAACCCTAATATATATACTTACGGCTAAGTCAACCCCACCGCCTTAGCACATATAACTAAGGCAAAATTATTTCCAAACTGACAGAGTTTTAAACTATATACTTGGAACTCCGTCAAATCCAAATGCAATCGAGCTCTAATATATGTACTTAGAGTTCATTCAAGCCCGACTAGTCCTAACACATATATTTAGGGTCTAGTCAGCCTTTTGCTCTAGCATATCTACCTAGAGTGAAAACCATATTCAATCGAGCTCTAATATATATACTTAGAGTTCATTGAAATTAAACCCGACGAACCCTGACGCAATACCTTAGGGTTTAGTCAGATCCTCACTCTAGCACATTTAATTAAAGTGAAAAGTATATTAAATTCGGTTAATCCTGATACATATACTCAGGAATTAGCTACTCTTTACCTTCGGGTAATATCAAATCCGACCCACCTCAATACATATACTTGGGGTTTGGTCACATCTTCGCTTTGGAACATACAACCAAGGTGAAATAAAATATAATTAGACTCTAAAACATATATATACTTAGAGTCTAATATCAACTAGATCCTAATACATATATTTAGGACCTAGTCAATTTCAAATTCAACCGAATCCTAACACATATATCTAGGATTCGGTCAATCATTCCATCCTCCTTATGAAGGTCTCTTAATCGAAGGTGCCATAATCTCCAGGGGGTAATTAACAATAGACGCTTGCGTCTATTGGAAGCCATGGATCCGCAATACCTGATACCCACATACATATAAAATACAAATCTGAATCATGAGTACTACCCCACGGGAAATCTAAAGACCGTGCGAGGTGCGTCATTCGTGGTGGCAGACAAAATGGCACGCCCGGTGGGACATGGCTTCTCCTTCCATCTTCGAGACCTCTTAAAATTTAAAAAAAAGGGGGAAGTAAAAATGAGTCGTAACTTCTATCTTTTTGCATCAGGAAAAAATGGCACCAACATCGAAGAACGTTGTCGCCGCACAAACCAACTCGATGATACTGGAGGCGGGATCGCGAGTCTGCTTGCCCACATCCGTTCTAACCTTCGGAGCTGCAGGCGCCTCAATCCAATTTGGTACCATTCCAGAAGCTGTCCGAGCTGCTGTCATAGCTCAAACTTCTACTGCTGTTGGGGGCATGATTACCCCTACTGTTGCTGCTGCTGGGGGCATGATCACTCCCGCCGACCCTTCTCAGGATGTACACAATGATGTCACTTCTCGCCTGCCATCTCGAGGAAGACGACCCAATGTGGTCATTCCCAACCCTCCTCGCCGACCCATAGGCGAACGACTCACTTATCAACCTGCATCCAAAAGGATGGTGTCTGAGGGAAGACTCATTTTCCCAAAGGACCTGGTACAAAAAGCGTCAGTATTTGATAGGCTGGCACTTTCTAATAATACTACGACCGCTATTCCTCCGACAAGAACATCCTTTAAGAGGAACAACCGCCGCCGACTCCATAGAGGAAAAGTGGCTGGGGGCAAGGACAATAACGTCCAAGAGCCCCAAATAATTCATTCTGCACTTCCGATTCACAACTCTTTCGCTCCATTAGAGTTTGTGAAGAAAAATGCAACGACTGCTGTTCTACGGCCGACAATAAAAATAAATCGGTTAGAAGTTTCAAAAAAATATCAGGAGGATGACATCTCTAAAAGAATCTACAAGGCCTACAAAGCCATTAAGGGACGGATTGAAAAACAGTCGCAACCATCTCGTAACAAAGTATGGGTACGAAAAGAATCCATCTCGATGACTAAAGGCTCACAAGAGGAAAATAAAGCAAGAGATATGGTTGTCCATACTGTTCGAATGGTTGGACACCAAGAGCTCGATCAATCGGAGGAGCAAGAGACGCTAAACCAGATGCTTACTAGAGCTGCTGCTCGCAGAAAGGGGGCAGCAAGGCAAAATGAACCAAGGCCATCTAATCTTCAAAGACTACCAACGGACGCGTCATTGCCAGACGATCCTCACGATGTAGACGAAGAAGAAGAACCTGTTTTCATGACCAATGATCCAAAAGATGCCGTGATTGCATCTTTAAAAAGACGAATTGATGAAAAAGATAGAGATATAATTAATCTCTACAAAAAAATGGATAAAGTAATGGGGCTGCTACTGAATGTGCAGTCCAATCTCGAAAATCAACGAAATCAAACTGCACCAAAGACAGATGAGGCGCATCCGACTGTGTCTCAATCAATGAATACATCGCAGCCAGCCCAGACGGCACCTTCTATCGCGCTGCAACCAGCACCGTTAGAACTGCAAAACCAAGGCACTTTTCTTATGACGAAAGAAGAGATCCATGAGTTAATCTCGTCGCAAGTCAGACAAACAATTGATGAGGCAGCTCCAAAACGGAAAAACAGGGGGCATCCATATCCTATAGAATACGACAACATTTCATTTCCTGATGGATACATAGTCCCTAAATTCAAGACATTTTATGGAATAGGTAATCCTGATCAACACTTGGCGCACTTTAGAGCCACATGTGGAAATACTGGGGGCAATAGTGCACTCCTCTTACGTCAATTCCCTCAAAGTCTTTCAGGAGTGGCGTTCGAGTGGTATTATTCACTCGAAGATGAATCTATCAAAACATGGGATGAAATGGAGGAAGCCTTCAAAACAAAATTTGCCACCGTCAGCGATAAGATTACAATAGCTAATCTGGTCGCCACCAAAAGAAGGAAAGATGAATCGATGTTAGAGTACATCACACGGTGGCGAAATTTGGGCATCAGATGTGAACAACCTATTGAACAGACCCAAGCTGTTGGGTTGCTCATGGGTAATGTTGATAATTGGATGGCTCCATTTTTATGTACCACCAAATGTGCTACATTTCAGGATTTGATATTAAATGTTTCTAGATTGGAGAGAACAGATCCACACGCCCTGATGGACCTCCAAACCCAAAAGCACAAACGGGAAGAAGGAAAGAAAGCCGAAGCAAAAGCCGAACATTTTAAGGCTGCTCGCGCTAATATAGTGGAGAAAGAAAAGAAAGTTATGACCACTACAACAGAGCGAGCACCCTCGAAACCTGTATTGGGTGGAAATAACTTTAAGGGGCCCACCTTTGAAGAAAGAAAGAATAAAATTTATCCTTTTAAAAGGGATAAGGTGAAGAAAATCTTTAGAGACGCCCTAAAGAGCGGTCTCCAACTACCAGAACCAAGAAAACAGAAGAGGTTGGGAAGACAAGTGATCCAAATTATTGCTTGTATCATCGAATGATTAGCCACCCAATTGAAGATTGCTGGGTATTCAAGGATTGGATAGAAAAGCAATACAAAGCCGGCATAATCACCCTTTCTCAAGCTGTGCTTACGGATCCGCCAGCTGAAAGTACAAATTTTGTGAATACAAAGGATGAAGATAAAGAAGAAGAGGATATACTTCCTCCTGAATTTTGGAACGTCTTCTTATCGGAAAAGACTCATAAAATGTTAAAATATTTTAACACCGTTCCTGGAATTACATGGAGGAGTCCGTTGCATCCTGAAGTTCAGACTTCCTCATCTGAAATCCCACCTAATCCTCCTACCTTGGAAAAGCGGAAAACGCTCTTAAAGAGAAAGATACGAAAATACGTGGAACCTGCTCAGCCCGAATATGAGAAGCGGGATATTGAAAAGTATATAGATTCTCTGGAGGAATATGTGCAAGGTGAATTACTGTCAGTAACAGTACAAGACTTCGTAATAAAAGCACTGGAAGATGCAGAGAATGAAAAGAAGTCTCGAGAACGTAAATATAAAGAGCCCTTTTGGCCTGAAAGCGGCGAGGGTGACCTCCCGGACTGTCGGAGAATGTATGACAGTCAAAATCAGCTAGCACAAATGCAAGGGGTCATGACCTCAAATTTTGATAAGATCAATAAAAAATTATTAGACCTGAAGATACAACAGAATGTAATGTTCTCCATGATAATTGGAATTGAGGCTAGGGTAGAGCAAGTAATGAAAACAACACCCGCCCCTAGACAACAAAAAAACAAGCAAGGAGGCGATCCTTTAGACGTATTCGAGCCCCAGACTGAAATACCAACACAAAACATCCAAAGTGAAGTTATATGCCAACCTTCGCCCAAGGTGCCTCAAGAAGACGATGTGAAAGCCTTACATGCAACTCGAGGAACTTCAAAATTAGTGTCCTGTATTCGTGAAAACCATGAAGAAAGATATCGCCCACACCCTAGGTATCTTGATCATCGTAAGAAAATATCAAAAGACAAATCATGCATCAAGGAAACATGCCGTGTTATCACAATATCGGACGACACCTCTGAAGATTTCACGATAAGAAGAAGGCAAGATAAACGACCAATTGTGACGAGCACAAAAGATGATGACACATAGGATCTATACGAAACTCCGAGTCCATCAAATGAAATTAAAAAATTGGACGCAATAGAACCACGCCTGCTTGGAGTCGAATGCGAATTAAAGGTCCTTCGAATAGAGATCCGGTCTCTGAAGACGAATCTAGACTGTGTGGCTGCTGGTGTAAAAAGTCTTAACACCGAAATGAAAGCCATAATGGGTATATTACAATCTCAAAACTCTAAGAGGCCTCGGGTTGAAACTTGTTTAACGATTGATGGCGAGATTCAGGAAGAACCTGAAGATTCCCTCCAAATCAAGTTGAAGTCAGGAAAAGTACTACCAGAAAGACAAGCCCCTCCACAAAAAGATAAAGATAAGGAGATACAAATAAATGAAGAAGCCCCAACCTCCTCAAATCAACTAAGGATGACGAAGAGTGAATACAATATCCTTGCACATTTAAGAAAAGTGCCGGCTTTGTTAAGCGTGTATGAGGCCCTTATTATGTCAAAAGAGCTCCGAGATGTGCTATTCTATGCTTTACAAAATCCAGAGCCCTTTCAAGCATTTTTTACAGAAGCGAGTATGAAGGAGGCATTGTACCTTATCCATACGGCCAATACCATCTTTACGGATAAATATTTGTTGTTGAGAACGACTCATCATAATAGGCCATTGTATGTAACGGGAACTTGCGATGGGGACAAGATTAACCGCATCCTGATCGACCCAGGATCCTCAGTTAATCTTTTAACCTTGAGAACCCTAAAAAGTCTAGCAATGGATATAAGCCATTTATCGTCAGAAAAAATTTTAATTCAAGGGTTCAATCAGCATAGTCAAAAGGCATTGGGATCGATCACACTCCCTATTAAGTTTGGAAAGCTACGCACGGAGGTTAAGTTCTATGTTATAAATGCAGACACTTCATATAAAGCTTTACTAGGTAGACCGTGGCTACATGAAAATCACATCATTCCTTCTACTCTCCATCAATGCATGAAGTATATCAAAGATGGACAGGAATATAGACCTGATGGTGACATAAGCCCGTTTGGAGTTCATGAAGTACGATACGAAGACGCGAGGTATTTTATTGAATCTGAAGATGATGTAAGAGAAAATATAGAAACTAAAAGAAAACCACCATCTAAAGAACCTAGTAAAGCTGCTATTCCCCATTTTGGAAGCGATTCAGATTCCGATGACGATGAAGAATTATTGCAGTTAGTCCAACAGTTTCAAGCAAGAAAACCTTGGGGCGAAGATTCAGATGATGAAGAAGGGGCTGGAAATATCTCTGTTCTTTTTGGAGAATTACGAAGCTCGAACGACAATTGCGGTGGAACCGGGCCCTCCGACATGTTCTCATTCTTTTTCCTCGGACAAGACTCACGTTCAACAAGAAAATTTACGCCATGCTGGAAGTAAGAATATAAACTGTTTGTCCACCACCTTGCATAATGAGATGAAGGCTTGCCAAAATGATCGTTACCAGGAATAAAAAACTTCGAAGAAGGACTGATCTTAGTCAAATCTAACCAATAGCCAGCAAGAACACTGGTCGAAACCATTTCTCTAGGCACATCAGAAGATCTTGAAAAGTGCTGGTCAAATCCAAATTGCCTGGCAAAGCGATGGGGATTATAAGGTTGTGCATACACACCACTACCTAAGCGAAGAGGTAGAATGCTATGCCTTAGAGATAAAACCCATTCCTGAACTTCTTCAGGAAAATCAGACCTCCCCTTCATGTCGACGACTTCATGGACCCAACCTTCACCTGAACAATTGAAAAAATAGGGCCGCCATATAAAATTTCTTTCATCCCTCAAGTGTTGACGAGCTCTTCTTGAATCGAAAGGAGTAGACATTGCATCCATAAAGCTTAGCATATCCGGAATTTTCTTCAAGCCGGGCATATTTTTAATATCTCCCCTAATCGCCCTCCGAGTATAAACCTTCTCGAAGCGAGCACCGACCCATGCGAAGAGAAAGTCAATTGGGAACCGACAATAGGGATACGCCGGTTCGCGCTGGTCAGTTACTATGCGGCCTAAAGCAACTTGAATCGCGCACAATACAGCAGGAGCCAATGCCACTTTCACTCCATGGGCCATTTGAGAAGCCATGATAAAGACCTCTGGTCGAATAACATCCTTTTTGCCATGAGGCATCACGAATTTACAGAGCCAAAGCGTTAGGAACGCTGCTAGATACCCATCCTCTGAGTAAGTTGGAGCTTTCTTGCGTTCTTCTTCGCTAATACTATTTTTCCTCGATTTGGAGGTGGATTTACGAGGGCCCCTATACCAAAAATCTACCCAATGATTATGATAAACGGCTTTATTTGGTCTCCGTTGAACAAGCCATTCATACACACTAAGCAATTGGCGGAGATTGCATGGATAATTCTGGAGCTCCGAGTTGGTAAGGGATGAATTCGTCATACATCTCCCCAATTATTGATAAACCAACCAACTCTTTAATGTCCCATAAACTTATCCCAATTTCGCCATAAGAAAGATGAAAGGTATTTGTATCCGAGCACCATAATTATACTAAACCCTTAAATAGTTTAGGATTTTTATCATACCTTCCTTTGAAAGCGATAACTGCTCCCAGTATTTCGGCTTTGACGAGCTGAGTCTTATACTGAGCGATAACATCATCAGTCCAGTCCTCAAGACCATCTACGTCAGTCCTATCTCCAAATGTTTTAAAACCATACCAGCTCGGATGATCATGCAAGATTTTCACGCCAAGAGATTCTAGTACATCCCTATCTCTCGCTGCCCCTAGTGGCTCTAAGAGTATGACATTTTCCTCGCCACTGTTAGCATAATGCGTGCTGGTAAACGACGCCACCCGAAGATGCCGCTTCACCATCCAATCCTTCAATTGAATACCGCCAAAAGGGACGGGGGGTTCTGCTGTACGTCCTAATATAGGCAATGCTCGAGATAAATAAAGTCCTGCAGACAATGGTTCATCTTGACCCCCCATACTCTCCCTGCTAGAAAGATTAAAAAAAAAAAAAGGTATTAAAATAAAATAAAAAAGATCAAAAAACAAAAAAAGGGGAACTTTTGTTCGGTTCCTGTAAAAAAAAATCTCACGGATCAAAAAAAAAGAAGACTTGCACGAGAAAAAAAAGAAGAGTTGTACGGATATATATAAATAAAAAAAGGAGTTGTACGGTTCTCCTGTAAAAAAAAAAAAAAAAAGAAGTCGTACGGTTCTAAAAAAAAAAAAAGAAAAAAAAACTTGTACTGATATATATAAATAAATAAAAAGAGTTGTACGGTTCTTGTGTTAAAAAAAAAGGAGTTGTACGGATCTTGTGAAAAAAAAAAAGTGTGCACCTTTCCGCCGCACGCAAAACTCTCTCGACGAAAAGGTGGGGGGCAATTTGTTTGAAGTAAAAATATTTATACTGTGATTCTTAGGGGATTCGATTCTATCCTTAGTAAAAATTAATTAAATTTAGATTAATATGATCTTGATTTTAATATATTTCAAATGGGCCTAGAATTTTCGTATCCAAAAGTAAGCCCATCTATCATGTATTGAGCCCGTTTAATGATTCGGGTCTTCTTCCAGTCCAATGAACATTACCCATGTCAAAAAAAAAGCTGCTACAATAAGTTAGGCCCACTCAGTTTGGACTGTGAGCCCAATCCACTGGATGAAGGCCCATCCCTACACCCATATCCGAAAATTCAAAATTTTGAATTTTGAATACTACACCCGCGTGCGAAATTTTAATTTTTGAATATTTAAATTCAATTTTAATTTTTGAATTTCCAACCAATCATTCAAAATTCAAATTCTAAACTCCCAACCATTTCTCCACCCATTTCTCAACCAATCATTCAAAATTCAAATTCTAAACTCTCAACTATTTCTCCACCCATTCCTCAACCAACCATTCAAAATTTAAATTCTAAACTCCCAACCACTTCTCCACTCATTCCTCAACCAACTATTGAAAATTCGAATTTGATTCAAAATTCAAGTTCAAATTTCAAATCCTTAACCGCCTACAAATCTCTCAACCCACTCCACTATAAATAGAGGATAGCAAAAAAAAAGAAGGGAGAATTAGCATAAGGAAGGAGAAAGAAAATAAAGAGAGCAAAAAAAAAAAAGGTAGAAGGGAGGATAAAAAAAAAACGAGAGAGAAAGATCCACACTCTTCTACATACAAAAATCGAAGAAGAAGAAAAATTTGCCCCGTCCCACTTCGTCCAATCCGTTACGTACTCCGCTTCCCCGTCAGATCATCAGGTATATATATATATATATATATATATATATATATATATATATATATATATATATATATATATATATAAATTAGAAAAGGGACCTCTTGCCGTACCGGAGGGAATTCTTTTCTTTTTTTTTCTTTTTCTTTCCCTTCTTCCCTTTTCAAATAAAAAAAAGAAAAAGAAATATCTCCCCCTCCTCCTCTTTGTGGATCGTAAGCGCTAACCAACTATCCCAAAAGCACGTGCTGATAGGAAGGGCGCACCCATCGCACTTAAGGGCTCAGCCATAGCGCTCGCGGGCTTCGACCTGACTAAACCCACCTGGACGTTGGGTCTATTGTTGGGCCTCTTGCCGTTGGGTCTCTTGTGGATCACACCCCCACTCAACTTATTAGGCTCACCCAACTCAACTTATTAGTCTCCTGGGCCTATTGTCGCGGGACAGGAAGTTGGACCTATTTTAGCCCAATAATAAATAGCCAACAACCCCCCCCCCCCCAACACCTGCACCGTTAATGCAGCATGTGGGAATCGAACCCACGCCACTAGCTCTGATACCACTTGTCGGATCGTTGGCGCTAACCATTAATCCCAAAAGCTCGAGCTGTTAGAAATACGCAACCAATTCACTTAAAGCGTACAGATACAGCGCCCACGGGTCTCGATTGTGACTCGGCCCCACCAGCCTCACGCCACTTCGAACATGACTCGGCCCACCCAGCCTCACGCCATTTCGAACATGACTCGGCCCCACATGGCCTCCCGCCACAGGGCAGGATGCTGGCCCATTTAAGCCAACAATCCCCCCTCCAGCACCTGCACACATTTGCAGCATGCGAGAATCGAACCCATGACCACTGGCTCTGATACCACTTGTGGATCGTAAGCGCTAACCAACTATCCCAAAAGCACGTGCTGATAGGAAGGGCGCACCCATCGCACTTAAGGGCTCAGCCATAGCGCTCGCGGGCTTCGACCTGACTCAACCCACCTGGACGTTGGGTCTATTGTTGGGCCTCTTACCGTTGGGTCTCTTGTGGATCACACCCCCACTCAACTTATTAGGCTCACCCAACTCAACTTATTAGTCTCCTGGGCCTATTGTCGCGGGGTAGGAAGTTGGACCTATTTTAGCCCAATAATAAATAGCCAACACTCTTGACCGTGCAGTCAAGGAGAGAGGAGAGAGGTGTTCTATTCAAAAAAAAGGGAAAGAAAAATAATAATAAAATAATAGTAGAATAAAAAAAAAAAAGAATCTCCCTTCTCTCCTTCTTTCTTTTCCATTTTGCCCTGCAAAGATTGCGCCATCGACGTCGTCGCCATCGAATCCCATTTTAACATCTTCAATGAGCGAGGGGAGGAGGGTCAATGATCCTCCGTTTCTTCGGACCTCTCCACCTCATTCGAAGTTGTTAGTTAAAGGGATGGGTGGTTCGCTGTCATGTCACCGCAACCGCTTTCAACCTTGGTTTGACCTTTCTCGAAGGAAGAGGGGAGGGGAATCAATAGTTTTCCGTTTCTTCGGACCTTTCAACTCCTTTGGAGAATGTCAAATCGAGCCTGCTAAAAATTTTACAAAATCGCATAAAGTCGTCTCGGATGATTTCTTCGGACATCCGAGCTCCGGTTTCTTTGTTTCGATCCAAACCGGCTTGTATGATTTCTTCGGACATCTGAATTTTGGTTTTGGTTCAATCCGAATCAAAATAAAATTGTAAGGGGATTTCTTCGGACCCCAAATCAAATCGCAATTTTTTTTAAAAAAGGGGATTTCTTCGGACCCCAAAATAAAATTGCAAATAAAGTTCAAAAGGGGATTTCTTCGGACCCCAAACCAAATCGCAATTTTAAAAAAAGGGATTTCTTCGGACCCCAAAATAAAATTGCAAATAAAGTTCAAAAGGAGATTTCTTCGGACCCCAAATCAAATCGCAATTTTAAAAAGGGGATTTCTTCGGACCCCAAAATAAAATTACAAATAAAGTTCAAAAGGGGATTTCTTCTGACCCCAAATCAAATCGCAATTTTAAAAAAGGGGATTTCTTCGGACCCCAAAATAAAATTGCGAATAAAGTTCAAAAGGGGATTTCTTCGGACCCCAAATCAAATCGCAATTTTAAAAAGGGGATTTCTTCGGACCCCAAAATAAAATTGCAAATAAAGTTCAAAAGGGGATTTCTTCGGACCCCAAATCAAATCGCAATTTTAAAAAGGGGATTTCTTCGGACCCCAAAATAAAATTGCAAATAAAGTTCAAAAGGGGATTTCTTCGGACCCCGATTCAAGATCGCAATTTCAAAAAGGGAATTTCTTCGGACCCCAAAATAAAATTACAAATAAAGTTCAAAAGGGGATTTCTTCGGACCCCAAATCAAATCACAATTTTAAAAATGGGATTTCTTCGGACCCCAAAATAAAATTGCAAATAAAGTTCAAAAGGGGATTCTTCGGACCCCAAATCAAATCGCAATTTTAAAAATGGGGATTTCTTCGGACCCCAAAATAAAATTACAAATAAAGTTCAAAAGGGGATTTCTTCGGACCCCAAATCAAATCGATTTTAAAAAGGAGATTTCTTCGAACCCCAAAATAAAATTGCAAATAAAGTTCAAAATGGGATTTCTTCGGACCCCGATTCAAGATCGCAATTTCAAAAAGGGAATTTCTTCGGACCCCAAAATAAAATTGCAAATAAATTCAAAAAAGGGATTTCTTCGGATCCTAAATTCAAATTTGCATATGTCTAAAGAGGCCTTTTTCGGAGTATGCAAGACAGCCCACAATTAAATACGGGCTTCAATACAAACCCAGCCCACAACGGGCCCAGAATTCAATCCACATGAAGATGAAGCCCGGTCCACATACGGGCCCACAACCCAAATCCACATAAAAAAATCCAAACCCAATCAAGTCTAAATCCAACCCACATAAACCCAACCCATGTCCACATAAAAAACCCAAGTCTAAACCCAAGTCCACATAAAAAAAACATAAACCCAACCCAAGTCCACCATAAATCCCACATCCAACCCAAGTCCACACAAGAATCTATAACCAAGTCTACATAAAAATCCAAACCCAAACCAAGTCCATCATAAGACCCAAACCCAAATTCCAGTCCACAAATAAAGCCCATCCCAAAAATAAAACCCAAACCCAATCCTCTTAAAAAAATAAAACCCAAAATCCAAACCAAACTCATATAAAAACCCAACCCAAATCCACATAAAAAAATCCAAACCCAATCAAGTCTAAATCCAACCCACATAAACCTAACCCAAGTCCACATAAAAACTCAAGTCTAAACCCAAGTCCACATAAAAAATCAATCCCAACCCAAGTCCACCATAAATCCCACATCCAACCCAAGTCCACATAAAAAAACATAAACCTAAACCCAAGTCCACATAAAACCCAAACCCAAACCCAAGTTCATAAATCATACACCAAAATCTCATAACCCAAATTCATGAACCAAATCCCATACACCAAGTTCATGAACCAAATCTCATGAGCCGTACACCAAATCTCATACCCAAGTTCATGAACCAAATTTCATGAACTATACACCAAATATCATTAACCATACACCAAATCTCATGAACCATACCCAAACCTCATCATATCCAAATTTCATAAACCATACACCAAGCTCATGAACCAAATCATACCCAACTCTTATGAACCATACACCAAGTTCATATGACGTTTTCTACGTGCCAAGTTCATAAATTGAACCCAATTTCGTCATGAACCTTTTCCTTGCTCTAGCCCATATACCTAGAGTGAAAATCAAATGCGAGATCGACTAACCCTAATATATATACTTAGGGCTAAGTCAACCCCACCGCCTTAGCACATATACTAAGGCAAAATTATTTCCAAACTGACAGAGTTTTAAACTATATACTTGGAACTCCGTCAAATCCAAATGCAATCGAGCTCTAATATATGTACTTAGAGTTCATTCAAGCCCGACTAGTCCTAACACATATACTTAGGGTCTAGTCAGCCTTTTCCTCTAGCATATCTACCTAGAGTGAAAACCATATTCAATCGAGCTCTAATATATATACTTAGGCCCCGTTTGGTTCGGGGGTTAAAGCGGGGATAACGAAGTTATCCCCGCTATTCTGCCAAACGAAACGAAGTTTGGCCGGGATATTTTATCCCGGTCAAACTTCGTTATTCTCGGTTATTCTGGAATAGCTGGGATAAACTATTCCATCGTTTTGACGGAATAGCGCTATTCCAAGCTTAATTCTAAATTTAATTAAGATTATAAATTTATCTAAACATAAATTATATAAACATAATATATTTAATTAATAATAAAAGAATAAAATATCCAAGCTAGATTTATAATAAATATTATTTAATTAATAATTTATATATTAATTTTATTTACTAATTAACTAGATAATTAATTAACTATTTAATTTATTACTTTAATAAATATTTAATTAATTTTTTGAGTAATTAATTCATTATTTTAATTAATTTACTAATTAAATAATTAATTATATTGTTTAATCAATTAATATTTTGAATAATTTAATTATTTTCTTAATTAATCATCTGACTATTATTAACTAATTTATTTATTAATTTATTAATTTATTAAATTATTTGTAATTAATTAAATTATTAATTACCAATTAATTTATTTATTAATATTAAGGGTTTTTAGCAATATTCATAATTATTTAGTAGATTAAATAAGTTAAATTATTACTTAATTAATATTTCGTCTTAATTAATTAGATAAAATATTATTGTTTAAAATTATAATTATTCTTATCCTCGCAATTCCACTCAAACCATCCAAACACTATTTTTTTTATTCCCGAGAAAAATCTACTTTTCATCCAAACGCAAAATTAATTTAATCCCCGCTTATACCTCAATTTATACCTATCCCTGGAATAGTCACTTTTTGCTTATCCCCGAACCAAACGATACCTTAGAGTTCATTGAAATTAAACCCGACGAACCCTGACGCAATACCTTAGGGTTTAGTCAGATCCTCACTCTAGCACATATAACTAGAGTGAAAAGTATATTAAATTCGGTTAATCCTGATACATATACTCAGGAATTAGCTACTCTTTACCTTCGGATAATATCAAATCCGACCCACCTCAATACATATACTTGGGGTTTGGTCACATCTTCGCTTTGGAACATACAACCAAGGTGAAATCAAATATAATTAGACTCTAAAACATATATATACTTAGAGTCTAATATCAACTAGATCCTAATACATATATTTAGGACCTAGTCAATTTCAAATTCAACCGAATCCTAACACATATATCTAGGATTCGGTCAATCATTCCATCCTCCTTATGAAGGTCTCTTAATCGAAGGTGCCCCAATCTCCAGGGGGTAATTAACAATAGACGCTTGCGTCTATTGGAAGCCATGGATCCGCAATACCTGATACCCACATACATATAAAATACAAATCTGAATCATGAGTACTACCCCACGGGAAATCCATAAGACCGTGCGAGGTGCGTCATTCGTGGTGGCAGACAGTGCTGCACTCCACGTGTGAGTAATGGTATCACACATCCTCCGCAATAGTGCACTCTGCTGCCTAGCTGACTCGGCTAGCGCAGTCAACTGCTCACTCAAATCAGGGGGTGCACTAGGCCCCGCCTGCTCAGGCACCTCAGAAGGCACGGGGGTAGCCCGCGTCGGGGGTCGACCTCGGTGTCGGGGAGGCGTCATGCTCACCTGTGCATCACACAGATCAAACAGTGAACACAAACAACTCAAGACCCAATCAAGCGAAAGTCTAGAAGGTCGCCTCTTTTCCCTCGCTGCTTGACGTCGTCTGCAGCCAACGCAAGTTCGCGACAGGAAAGGACACACGCCTTCGATCACTCCCTCCACTTAAGGATGAGTTCAACAGTCAAATCGATGACTTTCGCAGCAAGTCACGTCTCTCACGTCTTGCATTCCTAGGGTCTGCCAAAGCCTAGGGTTTACTAAGTCCCAACGACCTATTCCTAAGTTCTGATACCAACTTAATCTGTCACGCCCCGGATTACTCGTTTTCCCGGGCTCGCCAACAGATCCGCCATATACATAGGCATTTCTATGTATACGAAGCGATAGCTAACCTGTAAACAAACATACAAGCAACTACAAGAGATATAGAGCTGAAATAAAACATACTAAAAGAACCATAGCCACCTGTACATATAGAATCCAAAATAGGGACAAATCCACAGTATATGTACATGGCTCAACTCAAAAGAGACTATCTCCAGTAGGGTCCTCCTCTAGGAATAACAGGGACAGGGAGCTAGCTCGCGACTCCCTTACCTCGATCCGCAGGAACAAGAGCAGCAGCCACAACAGACGAAGGCTCTGCAAGAAAAGGTGGCAACAATGGGTGTGAGAACTACTATCAAAAGAAGTAGTCCTCAGTGGGTACCAATACCGACCTCAACGGTCCACCCACTAAGTCTACGAGACTAACAGTATAGCTGGTAGGTAAAGAACAACAAAGTAAGCTGGAATAAACTCTACAACTGTAATGCCACTACCCTACCACTATGCATAACAGTCATAGGAGTAAATGCAACTCTCACTATGAATAAACTGCCCAAACTGACCCAAGTCTACCGGGACCTCAACAGACTAGTCCCGCCTATACCCTAAGCTGCACCGTACTTCACCCACGAGGGTTTCCGGTATAGAGCAGCACCCAACCGGGACTACTGCGACGCACAAAAGTCCAACTCCGGAGTGGCACTTGTGGGGGCGACCCAGCCAAGTGTAATTACGAATCTGACAGCTCAATCAGGTAAATACAGGCTAAAACCGAAATAAAAGGGTCAAGTCGGTCTAACAACCAAGGCTCACGTGCCCACGGCACAATCTGATCAACAGATACTAAAACAAGAATCTGGGTCCACCGTCAACCCCGACGGCACCCGGTAACACAAAACAGCCTAACCCTGCTGTAAATACATGCTCGGCATCTCAGCACGAGCGTAAACTCGTCCTACAACAAACTAAGTATCCACCTCGCACTAACAGCGGTGATACAAGAACAGAAACGGCTCCTAGAGCTAAATCTGATAATAGTTCGAAAAGTGACGGTTGTAGGTTCACGAGTTTTCTCCTAAGTCAATTCCCAGTTCAGCATGTAAAGTCATGTCTATAAATTATCAATTTATACTCCAAATTCAGATTTCATAATAATACATGCAAATTCATGAATTCGAGCTACTAACATGATTAAACAGATAATAAAACAGCATGCTGCACTCTCTACAACTTAGGAGGAAATCCGGCGATTTCGGTAACATTAACCCACCTCAAACGCTATCCAACAAAGGCTAGGAGTCGAGTGGAAGGCCTCCAAACAACATCGGCTGAAATCGGGATCAAAACTGCAACCTTGAGATTCGGACCCACCTGCTCAAGTTCTGGGCGCCCGAATATCAGCCCAGAACTGTAGCCTGGCAGCACGACCAATATGGATTCAACATGCGATAAAATCCAAATCCTAAGTCCAAATGCAGCGAAACTTTGTCCAACTCACCAGCAGGGGTTCAAGAACAAACCCTCCAAATTTCAGCCAAGACGGAGCTCGACTCGATGTCCAAAATGTCCTCACATTGATTCGGACCCACTTCTGGACCCTCCTGCACATGGATCCAGAAGTTCCAGCAACTAAGAAACAGCAC
Source organism: Puya raimondii (assembly GCA_016920855.1). NCBI lineage: Eukaryota > Viridiplantae > Streptophyta > Magnoliopsida > Poales > Bromeliaceae > Puya > Puya raimondii. The sequence continues at coordinate 48,160,027 of JABWPP010000049.1, forward strand.
ATTAAGCAATATACTCAAAATCTGAGCTAAAACTCACCTTTAAATCCTCAATTCAGGTGGAAGGGACCTCCAAACCAGCAAGGAATGAGGAAGGACCAATCTTCACTTCGAAATTCCAGCTCCCAAGAGATTTGGATCCAAAAGATCAAAGAAAAACCCAAGTTTCAGCTCAAGAACACAAGAGGTCCAGTAAAACAGCAACTGTAGTATACATACCTGTCCAAATTGTGATTGGAAGGATTCCTCCTCTTCCTCTATGAGTCCTCTATCCAACAAACCATGTTTTGTGGGATTTGGACACTCCCACACTGCACACGAGCAAGAACACCACAGGTCGACGTTGCAGTTTCTGCAGGAATCCAAGGTCTTCAATGGAGAAAGGTGGAATTTGGGAGGAATTGGAGGGCTTCCAAGCATAATCCGAGGTTCACCATGAAGAGGGGAGAAAAAGCCTCAGGGGAGGTCGTCCACAACTTTTATAGATCAAAGGTTAGGGTAAAATGGACCTCAAGAACAATAAGCTGCTAACCTGTTTCTCAGCAGGTTAACACACTTCCGGGCGCCCGAAACCCAAGAAGTGGGCGCCCGGTTCTTCAGTCTGCACAAGTCCAAAACTTCGGACCCTCCGCCCGCGGTCCGGTGCGCCCTAACCTAGTCTGGCAGAACTCACCTACCGACCAACACGTGTCAAACGGATCGATATTCACGAGGTAAGATTTCCGAATCCACTTTCCGGGCGCCCGATCCTGGATCCGAAATGACTTGCAGTTTCAGGAAATGAGCACTCAACATCTGGGCGCCCAAAACACAACTTCTGGGCGCCCTAAAGTCCATGCGCCCAAAACTTCAGTTTTGGCTTGCTTCGGTGCTCCGAGTCCGTTTTCGCGTCTATTTGGCGCCGAAACGACTCCGACTTGTCTCGACCTTCTCCAGAAGTGTCGAACAGTCTAGAATACTGCAGTCATTCCGCCAGTTAGGCCCCAGGGGTACTACAGTTAGGTAGCCTGCATATTGGTGGACTATGGGTCAGAGTGGTATTGGAAATAAGGCGGGCGCGGGCTTGACTGGACTTAGGAGTTGGTCAGTGTGATTAGTATTGCTTTATTCAGTCATCTAGTTAATGCATGTGACGTGGTTTACCACTTTCCAGTATTTATATAAAGGCAAGATAGGTATGGTTATTATCAGTTCAGTTTTATCTTGTTGTTTATGCAGTTATTTCACTATTATTGTCTCTAATAGACCTAGTGCTGTAGGTCGTCATTGTCAACGACTGTATCCACTAGGGACTACTATTTAGTAGTTCTCACACCCTCTTTCTTGTTGTTCTTCTATTTCAGAGCCCTAAGCTCTAGTTTCTGATCGAGTTAAGGAAATCGCGAGATAGATAGCGTCTCCTACCCAAGGTTGCGAGTGCTAGAGGGGGACCACTAGATAGTTCTTTTGTACAGCAGACTATACATGTATGAACCGACGAGGCCAGTGAAAGTTATTTTGTATTTATGGTTATCATTATGGAGGTGTATGGTTTTTGTGGATGCTATATGTACAGTGTTTGCTATACCTTTATAGATGTTCATAGACTCTGATACTTGTTTAGTTGTAGACTCCTGTAGCTTGTTGTACTTGTACAAGTTATTTGTGGATTGCTTCATATATGCAGGGTGCGTCCTCATGCATATGGCGGATCTGTGCATGCACCCGGGGGCTTTCCCTGGTCTTTGACATTCTGAAATATTTTCGGGCGCCCAAATCCATGTTAGGGCATCCGAAAAGTCTTAAACTCAGATTTTGCTTCTTTCGGAACTCTGTTTCGATCCGAGTTGATTTCAATTCGATCGAAATTCAGCCTAAGCTTCTTTGAACCCATTCTAGTCATCTCTAGCATGACTTAATCCGCACTTTGTCACAAAGTTCGATACATTACAGACTACATACGGATCCCACGAGCTCTGTGGCTTGTACATTTAGAGCCGGATGTGAGGTCACTGTTTGACGCTTGAGATGGCGAGCAAATGGAGAACTCAGGTTAGACACTGAGAGTGACTAAACCAAGATCTGTATGGCATTTTGGCATTGAGAAAGATATATGCTTATTTGATTGAGATTCTCTGCTATAGTATGTATTTCATACTACATGTGCTTGGGCGACCCTATGGAGAAGATAAATGAATGGATCCCTACTTCCTCATTGTGTGAGTCCTTATGAACATTTTGTGCTTATGTCTTATATGTATATCCAATGCCTTTAGTGACTTATGATTATGTCATGAGATGAAGGATTAGTGTTGCTACTTTGGCATGTTACCTACGGCTATGTGTGATTTAGCCCTCTGGGACATGGCTGGGAAGGTAGTGAATTCTGAATTTAGTGACATTAGGGCAAGGAAGACTAGTTGGATTAACTGAAATACTATGGCTTATTGTCGAAAGGTTGTGCCCGTTGTGGATAGCGACACAATCATAAGCATAGTGTTCTTTGATGTGCATAGCAGTGGTTAGCTCGGCTCGTTGAGGGATTAGAGATGTTGAACCTAGTGTGATCTAATAGTTTGCGGCATCATGAGTCTAATATCTTTAGGGTTGATGTCTTTATGCTGGCCATAACCGGTTCCCAGCATAGAGCTCCCAAATTGCAAGTGGACTCAGCAGTTGCACTGTTCGTTTCTCTGTATGTATGAAACCAATGACGGAGCAGTGATGAGAAGGTGGATATTGTGATCTCGACCCCATTATGTGTGAGTGGAAGGTGTTAGCATTCGGTTGGGTGGATTGGATCAAATGCGCCCATGATGGGCTCGATCCGAAGGCGGTTCAATCCGAAGCTGGTTTGAATATATATAATCTCACTAAAGATAAGCTTGAGAGATTAGATATTTATCTCGCTAGATAAACTTGAGATAATATCTTTAACCGCAAACCGATAAGATCGGACTAACCAAACTAGTAAGGTTGATACCGCGTGGTTATCTCCACCGCCTAACCAATTGATAAGATCGATCTAAGTGGCCTCATCCACAAGGAGGTAGAGTAAGCTATAAATATGAGATTAAATCCCACCCAAAAGTGTGTGAAAAATATGCATCTTTACTCTTGAGAGAGGAAAACGAGATCTACATCATTCTCATCAAGGATTCCATAGTGGCTTTTAAGGGGAAATAAGATCTAAACTCATTCTTAGCTAGGTCTACAGCAAATCCAAATCTAGCATGACCTTCTCTATAGCTACAAAAGGATGCGTTGATCTTGGACCGATCGTGTGTGGAAGAGATCCGACAAGCTTCCGCTAGAGGTCATATCCAATCCTTATTGTTTAGTTTCTACAATTCTTTTATTTGATCATGATTGTCCAATAAAGAGTAAGGTCTTTTTTTCCTTCAGAAGTAATGCTCTAGTATGATGAAGTTTCAGCATTTAGGCAAAATTATATCTTAATTGAAGTTAATTTAGGTTAACTGAATCCTCATAATGTGTTCTTCATTCTGGCAATATATTACACAACAAAATAATAGTATTAGTTCTCATCTATTTATTTTGTATCAACTTCGTGAATCAACTTTTTAACCCAAAGCTCACCTGCATTTCTGTAATGATCAAATTTTTTTGGTTCTGTAAGTAATGAGAAAAAAAGAAATGCTAATGACTGTTGATCATGTATAGATTCTTTGGTTTCTCAACCTTACAGATAATTTGCTGATTCCCATTTATAGTAAGAAAAAAGAAAAAAAGAAAGAGGAAGGAAAAAACTCTCTTAGCACAGTTATACTAGTACTAGTGCAAAATGACTAATTCAACTACTACTACATTAAGGATAATACCAACTTTATGAAATGGTAATAAAAACTTTCCATGAAGGTACAGCGAAGGATAATACAACTTACAGCTATTACTGTAATATAACAACTGTTATGAAATAATTGAGAAATAGAAAAAATATAAAGGCATATCAAGCTATATAACAATTGTTTTCCATGTAGACATTTGAATCAGAACACTTGATTTCTTTTCAACTTGAGGGAAATACACACTTGATTCTTTTTGTTCTCATCACACCGCACACTTCATCTTCATCAGTAGTACGAAGAGAGTGGCTTCTTTCGGGGATTGCTTCTCTAAGGTATACGTATATGTTTAACGTGTATAAAATGTCTTAAAAAAGTGTGACTATCACTAAGTAAATACTATCTGTAACTCCGGGACATCAATTCATTCACAACTTTTTTGGATAATTGGGAGATTGCTGAGGGTTCCTTTCACGACAGCATAGTTGCGGTGCTGAAGCTCGCTACTGTACGTGGATAATATGATGTTGAGGTGGCAATGGCTGCGAAGGCTGCTGCAAACTATCAGGTCCTTCGTTTTCTGAGGTAGTTGGCTCATTTATTACCTAAAAAACAAAAATGCATTATTAGGTGCATGATTTGAGGTTAAGACTTAAGAGTAATAAAGCATTTTTATTTCCAATTACCTGCCGTTGGTATTGCCGACGATGAAAAGTGGTAATGGCCCTCAACATTACATAGAGTGGTAAAACAAGCCCGGCGGTCCTCAGAAGCACAAACTAAATTAATAAGCGTAAAGTGAGTCCTCATACAAAGTGGAAGCTCGTACTAGTAAATTCGAAGAGAATGGGTTATAATTCAAAGTTACCGAGAATAGAGCTACTGAATAGAGTTCAGCTCCGCTGAAGATAATTGGAAGAGCATCGCGAAGGACCAAGAAAAACATGAACTGAGAAATGGAATATTAGATTAGAGAGGTGATTTAGATTATATTAATTGACAGGCTAGATTGTTATGGAATTAGATATTTACCATCACGGCAACAGAACGGCAATACATGATGCTTCTTCTTGCATTTGACGGCGAGTAATCATCGGTGGAGGATCCAACAATATCACGCTCTGTGGAATTTGACGGAATATACCTAAGGTTGTAGATTTGTTGCCTTTGCAAATTTTCCCTGGAAAGAAATATCGCTAAACTTAGTTAGCAATGATGATTAGTAAGGCATCTGGTTTGATCTATTTGCACCATAAAATGTACCTGAAATTCAAAGGGATCCTCCCATAAATAAGCAACTTTGAAGGAGCAGTATAATTAGGTTGAAATTGCTGCTCCAAGAGCGTAGAAATAGAGGGTATTAGTCAAATTAATGAGGTTTAAAGAAAGAAAATTGAAGGTGAACAATTGATTTATTACCTGGAGGCATATCTCACACGTAGTGCCACCCTTTTCATTACACCACCTCTGAACACATTTACGATGAGCAAACTGCAAACGGATAAAAAAAATATTATATCTGATTCACCGAGTGCAGCTGCTGTTATTAAAATAAGTGAATTGATTCCCTAAATTTGAAAGAAACATCAATTGATCACCGACCCTTCAAAAAGAATAAACCTTCGTTTAATTTTGCATTTATCATCCATCTCTAGAATATAATATTATGTATGACGCGAAGAATCTGAGACAGAACAGCTGTCATTTCATCAGAGGGCCTTGACGCAGAAGACTGAAGGGAACAACTTTAGTAAGTAAATTTTTATCATGGCACTAACTCCATTTTGGAAGAAGACTAATGTAGAAAACGAAAAAGATACACTAAGAACCTTGTGTCAGACATAAAAGATTGGAATGCTAATAAGAAGACTAATAAGAAGACTAACAAGAAGTTCGCTCCCAATATTTTCAAGATTAAGGAAATTTAATCACGCATAGAACGAAAATCAAAAGAAAGAAAAATAAATGATCTATGGTTGATGACCAAAAGTCACGATCAACTATCATTTTCTAGAATCCGTTATCTTCAGTTTTAAGCTTCCGTGACCAATCAGTAGCATGTTTTTTTAAATTTCGGAAGGTTTTATCCTAAACCATTTCCATACACTTTTTGATGGAGTATTTCATAACCAAAATGGGATACTCTGTAACTATTATACTGAAAACTATTGATTCTAGAAAGAATATTCTCGAACTTACAGAATATTCTGTAACAATTGTAACGAAATCTGTTAAATCTAACGGAAGTTATAGTGCAATTAAAAAGAAGACAAAACCGTTTGGAGACAGCCTCTACTATGGACAAATTTGACATAGACCCACTCAAGTACTCGACCGCTCGTACTCAACTAATTTTCTTCTAATTGACACACTGTCAACTTTTAATTGTCCTATTTCTGATAATCTGAATCGGAGATTCATTAAAAAAAAAAAAAATTTGACAGCTCTGGAAGTTATCAGCTGCTGACAGTTAACCAAATTAGCAGATGCATCAACCGAAAAGGTATCCGGAACAGTTAAATTCAGCAAAATCACTTGGGACCTCGTAGGATTCTCTACGACAACATAAATTGAGCAAAGTAATTGACTATTAAGATTAAACAAGATATGGTTAGAGTCAAGAAGGGATTATTCACCTTCAAGCTGCCACAGCAGGAGCAGGGGGTCTCCAAGTTGGCTTCGTCGTCCTCCTCCTGGCAAATTCGGCACTCTACCAATTTACCAGTGAGCCTAATTCCATCCCCAATACCAGTCTCCTTGTTAATATCAGATTCAGACTGAGGAGTTGATGTGGGTGCGGAGGAACCAACCAAGGCCTTGTTTCTGCTCTCGATGGCCGCCTCGAGCGTCGACTCCGTGATAAGGCGATCTACCAGCAGCACAAAATGATCTCCCATCCTATCACTTATCACCTGAGAACAAGGAAGATCATATCAAGTAATAACTCTAATAACTATATAGCTATGTATATATATATATATATTTTTTGAACATGCTATTCCACTTGTTCATATACTATAAATAGCTAAGATGTAAAACCAAGGAGACCAAAGCAGGGTATGTTTGTGTGGAGAGAAACCACAAAGCCAGATATATGTAAGAGTGGGAAGGAGAAAGGAAGGCTCCAGGTATTAATAGCCAGACAAAGGATTAATCATTCAAAAAACAAACAACTTGAGATTACAAGGTATTATTTAGGAACAATTTCAAATTAAAGCTCCTTCCTTTATCATTAGGATCACACACATGCAAAACATAAATCAATGACTAAAAGCAAAGGAAACCATGGAGATAATCATTTCCTCACCTGAAGAAAGAAGACCCCCACAGCCAAAAACAGTAAAAGGGTACAGTTTTTTTCTTTTTTTGGTTCCCAAAGAGGGCACTTCTTCACTTTCTCCACACAGAAAGGAGAGGAGAGAAAGGAGAAGGGAGACTTAGAAAGTGGGATTTGGATATCTTAAAGAGAGAGAGAGAGAGAGAGAGAGAGAGAGAGAGAGAGAGAGAGAGAGAGAGGTGGGTGTTGGAGGAGGAAAGAGGGGAGGGAGAGGGTTAAGAAGGAAGAAAGAGATGGAGTGAGGCATTGGTGTGATTATGGAGAACTCAAAGGTCAAATCTGAATTAATTAATCAATTGAGGTATCAAAGATAACTTCCTCCTACATAATCTTTCCCTCCAAATCATTCCCCAGTTACTCTTTCCAGTCCCTGTACTATCCCTTGATTGCCAACTGGTACTTACGTTATAAAATGATCCTTGTATATTTCACTTTTCAAAAAAAAACTTTATTTCTTTTTTAAACTCTTATTACATAGGTTGCACTATGATTTCTACTTTATTCAAAAAAGTCTTAAGCCTCTCTTGATTAGTATTGTTGTTTGAGTTTTATAAGTACAAACTCTAGCTATATGATAAAATATGCTCCGCGGAAGATAAATTGCTCGCAATTCATGCATTTGTAACAGTTGTTTATAGTAGCAAATATTAAAATTAGCAGTATTTTTTTTGCTTTATTTTTTCAGGAGATGTAATTCTATTACTTGTTGGGATGCATCGCAAGTTAATCAATAACGATAACAATAGAGATGTCCGTCAATCGCCAAAAATAGTTACGTAATTCTTTTAAAAAAAACAAGAAAAGGCAAAAATAATTATGCCACTCTTGACTTTTTGTTCAGATAAATTATTAAATGTGTTTGAAGTAAACTGAAATAAATGATTTATTTTTAATAAAAGAGTAAAATGATTATATATTTATGAGAAAAATTAGACATACAGAAACTCAAGGGTAATACATGTCAAAATGCTAGTAAGCTGGGTATAGTTTTTCATCCTATAAATTGTTTCTTTATCATTCTTGATTGTGCATATTGAAACATGTAAGGTTGTTTTAGGAGTGGCTATAATTTCATTCGGCATCTTAACTCATGAAATGCTTATAACATGGGTTGTCTCCTATTATTCAAAGACCGATTTACTAGTGAACTATTCAGAAATAGTGTTAATAAATTTGATCACATTCGTGAAAGAGATGATCGAGACGAACCATAATAATTACAGTGACGTTACCGAATAACAAATTTGAATTTATGCCCCGTTGCATAGTGAATATGAGAACTTAAGCAAAAACTCCTTATGAGGGAGCTTAGAATTGACTTCATGACATCTTATTCAAATAACGGGGCAGATAATAAATGATTTTAATATATCTATTAATAATTTTGTCCTTTTAATTGTGCCCTGATATGGATCTGAGAAACACTTTACAAAATGATTCCAAGACAAGCTCAAATTAGTGTTTGGGAATCAAAGATTCCCCTCAACATTGATTGTTTTATTTACCAAACTACTTAAATCTATTCATCCGAGGTTAAATAAAGGTTAAACTAGGTTCCTACCTAGCTCCCCTAAGCAAGTTTATTGCATATTAAGTTGCCATTCATCGAAGGTTCCTTGCTTACTAAACCTAAATGGTTTTTGCTTTTTGAATTCTAGTATATATATTAAACTCCTTTGATTGTTCTCTTCTAGTTCCCATCCTAATATTCAAGGTCAACTAGTTATATATGCGTTATGAATCGTAAAAAAGTATAATAGAAAAATTTTGTGTTTATCCCCTTTAGTGGTAATAGGTTTGTGCAGAGAGATGATTTCAGTAGTTTTATTATAAAATAAAAAAACATATCTCTTTACGTTTTCGGCCCAACTTGTTTTGACTGAATAATGTTCCTAACACGGCGCCCCTCAATACAAATATGACCTGGCCTATACCTAAATATTTAAAACCTTGTACATTAACTAAGCTCTTTTGATTAGGAGGTTCTAATTTTCAGCTTAATCGAGGTCTCTATTATGAGACAATTAGTTATAGCTTAAGGTTCTTACCTAGGTAGGCCTAGTTTGATAATGTGATAACTAAAAGTATTATTTTTATATTACAGAAGATCCAAGAAATTTAAAAGTGCTTACAGTCTTCTTTTTTCGAATACTTTAAAATTATGATTGCAACCGCCACTAGAGAAGTATGTAGTGCAATTGTCATTGCGAAGGCATATAGCTAGCTATATGCTTCGTTGGTGGCGGTTATAACTGCAATTTTATAGTAGAAAAGAAGAAAAATTCAAAAGCACTTTTAAAATTTTTAGATTTTCTATAGTGAAAAAAAAAATACTTTTAACCACCACAATATCAAATCAAGCCTTAGTTTACATATGCAATTGTGGTCATAACAAGGACTAGACTGGAATACTATCAATAGCACCAAGCTATTGGTGCTATTAGTTTTTTAGCCCTTGGATTGAGAAATGTGTGGTTTAGAATGATGTGGGCCCCCTAGGGTTGAGTGGATGGTTGGTTGAATAGTATAATCTAACGGGTAAAGATAATCAAAGGATTAAATCTAACGATGGAAAACTCGATAGCACCAAGCCCTTGGTGCTACCGATAGTATTCCAGCCGGACTCGTCATAACAAATAGGATAAGAAAGACATCTCACCATCTTTTTGCTTAATTGATAATGTTTCTCACTCCTTTCGTGGGTTTCTTTAACATAGATTTTTAATTAAGGAGTCGATCAATTCATACAAAAAAATTAAAAAAAAATTAGGTAAAAAGTACATAACTTATCTGAACTATGATCATTTTGGTTAGGCTACCCAGCCTTTCAAAATTTTGATTTTATCCTTCAATCTTTCAAATTTGTTTGATTTTAGTCGACCAACGGCATTTTGTCTTCAAAATTTGAAGGCATCATTTATTTTTACAGCTTTAGTTAGTATGCTTCATGCAATTCTCGTAATTATAAATATACTAAAGTAATTAACTTAAATTTTGAAAACAAAGTTTCGTTGACTAACCCAAATAAAACAAATAGAAAGATTGGGTAATAAAATCAAAATTTTGAAAAGTTGAATAGCTAATTTAAAAATGATCTATAGTTCAAGTAAGTTCTGTATGATTTTACCGAACATAAATTAATAGGCACCCTTTTGAATATCAAATGATCGATTCTTTTGGAGATACTTAAGACTTGGTAGTTCAACTATCGATTCTTTTGGAGATACTTATGTAAGACTTGGTAGTTTAACTACCTTTCTATTGTAGGCTAGTGCTCTTTCATTACGGTTACTACTGTATCGACTTTACGTATTGAAATAATCAATTTAGGCTAAGTTTGAAATGACCCCACAACTTTATTTATTTGTTTTAAGGACATATCTTGGACTTTTCGACTTTTGAAATTGAATATTTTTACTCAAATAAATTAAAAATTTTATTGAATTTTTTTTATTATTGCATCAAATTTATTAGTTTTTTTTTTTTATCATTTTGGGGAAAAGAAAGCCGGCATAATTAAGGACTAGTTAATTGTTCGAGCCACTAATTTAATAAAACTTTTACTTAATTAACTAGGATAACTCAAACAAAAAAGATTAAAAGTTAAAAGGGTGCCAATGAAAAGGTAATGTAATGTGTCAAGCCCATTAGTATATATAAACATTATTTACTCTCGTATTAATTATTAGATATGGGATAATTCGCCTGCAGATTTCTAAAATGTTGAGGGTAGGCCAATTTCAAATAGTTGAGGGGGCATTGCGGCATTTCTTTCAATTATCTTATTCGATAGGCAAAATACTTCTTGTACATCCAAGAAAACAGAGCGTAGATCTTACAGCCCCTTATCTTATGATTGATAAAAAATTCAAATAGTTTTAATAAAAATAAAAAAATTGATGTAACAAGCAAAATATTAATGATCTCGAGAGAGAGTGGGTGTAAGATGTACATCCTATTTGGGTGTATCGACAGCTTTGCTCATTTGATAGCAGGTGGTGCCTGTTGCTTAAAAGGATAACGTACTTTTGGGGCAATAATTAATCAAATTAATCCATAGGCTTATGAGATCATATATAGAGTCCATATGATATCATAGCTTACCCACTTGGTGAAGCAGACACCATGATTGCTGAAAAACTATTGGATCGCAACACTCTGAGATCATAAAGAGGGAACTTGTTGAGGATACGTGGGGAGGTCAACTAAGCGATCTCGAGTGAGAAAATGATATCTCAATTTGAAAAAAATGTGGGTTGGGGGTACAAGGTTGGATTGGTAGGTTGTGTTTGGTTTGGTTTGGTTGGTTACTTCCCTCAAGCAACAATTTATAAGACCTTTCTCCTTTTCTTTTTATTTTTTATTTATTATGTTTTTTTTTCTTAAAAAAAAAAAAAACTAATGTTGTGTCATTAATAGAAGCCCAATTAAAGATAATCCTCAAGTGGTTGAGGTTGAGGAAGGTTATTTTCTGATGACTAGAGCAATTTTGTCTTAGAAGTTGTTAAGCTAATCCATTTTGGCAAATCGGATAATTTGGTTTGAATTAGACGCAACACGCTAGACTTGGAACTTGAAAGTTATGTTAGGTGATTTCTAAAAGCCTGTTACAAACAGGCCTAAAACCGATCTAATGCGATTGGATTTTTGACAAAACCATATCTGCATCCATATTTTTGGATGCATTGAGGGGTATTGTGGAGGATATCTTTAGTAGAGTTTGGGCAAAAATCTAAAACAATGTCTAAATATTTTTAAAGAAATAAAATAATTAATTTATATCAGTATATTTTATATAAAATAATTTTATGGAACAATTTGTTATATAATATTGTAAATAACAATTTAATTTATATCAGTATATTTATTTTATATAATAATTTATTTTATGTAACAATTTATGTATATGTAATTATACTAGCAATTTCCTTACAATTTAATTTAATAATACTATAAATTTCAATACAAATTTAAAAGAAATATATAATATATGGAAAATTAATTTAATATATATAATAGTTAATACAAAATAAAATAATCAAAAATAAATATAAATGATTAAACTAAATAAAATAAATAATATATCAAATTTAATTAATTTATATTATATAATAAGATTTAAGTAAATATATATTATCATAAAGATAATATTTCTATTAATATATTTATTTATATATTTATTTATTTAGTAAAATAGAGAGAAGAATAAAATTGTTCCTAGTTTACTAAAAAGTATAAGAACAAGAAATTCAAATATTATTTCTGCTTGAATTTAAGGCATTTCCCTTGATTAGGCTTTTACCATCTAATAGGCAACATGTACAAGTTGCATGTGTTTTTTTTTTTTTTTTTTTATCCACTTCGTTTATTTTTTTTAGAAATAAACTTAGCTGGAAATGTGAATCCACTAGGATTCGAACTCAGGAACCTCGGGTACCAACCACCAAGTCCTTTGCTACTTGCGCTAGTGACGGTCGGTCATGTAACATAAGTGTTAAAAGGACTATCTTGCGTATAGCATTTCCCAGAATATAGAGTTCTGTAGACATGCCGTAGCAATTTTGTAGAATCAAGGTTGTACTAGAAGGCCTATTTTGGATGGATGAACTTCTAATTCAGTGCATCTTTTTTTTCTACTCAACAAGCATTTAATATTTATTAAGTGATAAGTATGATCAAATATCTAAAAATGCATATTATATTCTGCTTCTAAGTGGTTTTTTAAAGTAAACTAAATCTTTTCTGTTAGTTTTTTTTTAAAAATGTGAATCTCCTTCGTTAGTACTAAATAAGGATTTCTCCTCTTATGGGATATACTAGTATGTATCCTTCATGCAGTGAATAACAATTCTAGTTGGATTATTTTATACTCCTATATATGTGAGACTAAATCTTCCTTATTGAAATACAATAAAAAAAATATATACTACTTCTTTCTTGCGATTTATGATGCGTGCCTCTCCATTTTTGGGTTGGGATTTGACCAAAATTATTTATGTACAATCTTTCCGGCCTAATGGTATAAGGGTTGTCCTTAGCAACAAGGCTGTTGATATTTTATTAGCGCTAGAAACCAATAGGGCCTTGTTCCGCCCGAATGTGGCCTTATCATATTTGATTTTCTAATTAGATTAATAAAAGTGTTGACTCCGAACTTTGACTCTATACACTTCAGTATAGTTTTGGATACCAGGTGCGCCCATGTTACTTTATTTAGAATTTTGAAACATGAAAGACTGAACAAGTGTCAAGAAAAGTATACTGAAAATATTATTAATTGATTGTATTATTTAAACTGAAGTTTAAATAGCATCAAAAGATTTTCTGAATAATGTTTTGAAGGCCGAGACCTTGCAAGGGTCGAATTATGAAAGATGGCAAAGTAAGATACAATATCTTGTCCACGAGCAGCTTTCTGATCATATGGACAAGCCAACTGACAATAGACCTCTCAATACTCATAGACGGTATGACTCATGGGCTCGAATGACAAAACTACTTGTTACTTGATGCTCAAAAGCATGCATAATGACTTGATTAAACAGTTTGAAATTCATAAGACTGTTAAAGATATGTGGTCAACAGTCAAGAAAGCTTTTGAAAAATTAGATGCCTCATGCATAAGAGTTTTGACTCTGATGTTTGAGACATAACAGATGCCCATCGATGCCTCTATGTTTGATTATCTTAGAAAGATGAGCACCATGCTTCGTGATCTTGGAGGCCAAAAGTCTCCTTTCCTCTACACAACAGATTACTGACATACTTAGATCTTTGCCAGATTCATGGGATGCCATGAAGAAATTAAGTTCACAACAATCAGATAGTCTTTTTGAAGACCTATCATACCATGTTATCTTAGAAGCTGACCTTGTAACTACTAAAGTCGTTGTTACCACTCTCTTCTCATAGAACGAGGAGTCAAGAGTCAGCATCTTTAATCAAAAAGTAACAATACAACTTGGAAGCCAATAAATAAGAAATTTCAGAAGAAAAGAAAATGATGTTTTCAAGTCAGAACCAGTCTTTTGGCTAGAAGCAGATCTCCAAACAGAAGCAATAGTATCCTTTCAAAGAAAAAAAGCGCAATATTTGCTAGATATGCGGACAAGAGGGCCACATGAAAAAGGACTATAACAAGTCCAAAGTATCCCATCTTGATTATTCTCCTCTAAATCCATTTATACACTTTTCTTTTATGGTCTATATTGAGGCTGTTCTTGGTGACTCAAATTGTCTTACTTGAATTCTAGACTCAGAGACCTCAAAACACATAACCTTTGACTGGAGCGATTTCGCCCATTTCCATAGCATTCGAAGAGGAGAACACACAATATTTCTTGGAAATGACACCACAGAGGAGGTGATTGGAGTGGGAGAATACCACCTTGGGAGACGGACTTGTCGGACGTTAATTCTCAATGATGTTTTGTATTCTCCTTTGTAGCTTTAGTATCTGATTCATTTGATGTTAGATTTTTTTTAAAGATAGGGCTTCATTTAAATTTCATGACATTTTGTATGCCTTATGCAACATTTTAAATGGTATTTTTATTCTTGAATTGGGTTGCTGCACTAATTGTACTTCTCTCCTTCCTTCTCTATCCCTTGCAGGCGTGCTCAAATTGCTAATTTTATTCTTTGGCACAATAGATTAGGACATATTAACTAGGACCTATATCTAGATTAGCAAGGGATGGTGTGACGCTCCAACTTTCCAGGGGGTCACCCATCCTAAGACTACTCCCGTCCTAGTATGCTTAACTCTCTTAACCTTTTGGGCCTAGCCACCGCCCAAAATGCTAAAGCCGGATTAAGAGTTTAGCGCTATTATATCTTATATATATAGGACTACCTGGGGTCTCACAATCTCTCCCCCTTTAAGCTCTGACGTCCTCGTCAGGCTCAGACTCACAAGAACTAGGCGATGTGAGACTCGTCTCGCTAGCCTAAACTGACCTTGTGGTGAGCCGCGCTCCACCCACAACAGTCAACAGCATGAGAGTCTGGCTCTCCCCGCTGTACAATCCTGGCTCAGCCGAGACTCATCCCACATTTTCGGCTGGTAATTGGCTCTGATTCCAACTGTGACGCGCCAACTTCCCAGGGGGTCACCCATCCTAGGACTACTCCCGTCCTAGCACGCTTAACTATCTTAACCTCTTGGGCCTAGCCACCGCCCAAAATGCTAAAGCCGGGTTAAGAGTTTAGCCCTATTATATCTTATATATAGGACTACCTGGGGTCTCACAGATGGCCTCTTGGGGTCATTATCTCATGTTCAACTTCTTATTATTGATTTCTCAAAATATGCTAAGTTTCATAATAAAACAGAGCGTATTGACACCAGGTACCATTTTGTCCAGCTTATGATAAACGGAAAGAAAGAAACAGTGATATCTATCGTACCATCCAAGGATCTATTGGCTGACTCACTAAGTCAATTCTACGTGATGCTTTATTTTCTATCTCATTAAAGAGACATAGGACTTCATTGGCTTTGACAATTTTGATTGTTTAGTTAGGTGCAAGAGTATAATGCACTTTTGATAGTTCTATTGTAACCTTTCTAATTATTTGGTGATAAATATCATAATTTATTTTGTGTCCATAACTCGTGTGATGTGCTTGTGTTTTTCTGTTGGTATACTATATGTGTTGCACATAATTACACATGTTGCTCTATTTTATAGCACTATGCTAAGTTTATAGAGCTAAATTAGTCGGCGAGCCAAGATATGCTTTATTGCAGGCAACACCACTCTCTATGCCGAGAGGTTAGATGAGAATGAGACTTGTGCATTGCACATGGTTAGCTACTCCAACCATATAATCTAAGTGGAAGATTGTGTCTTCAGCAAATCTCCGATGCAACTAGGCCTTCGGCAAGTCACTTAGAATGAATGAGATCAAGTATTGGATATCTCGAGTTAGACTTCTAGTAAATCAATTTCGGCTTGTTAAAATTAGGTTCTCATAATAAATTGAGAATCAACATGGATAATAACACTCATTTGGCTCGTATGGGATGGTAGGTGTTGCACTTTAGCCATATGGTGTGTTTTGTCTGGCTAGTTACATATTCGACATGGTGTGTTTTATCCGACTGTAATGTTTAAGGGCCTATGGAGCGCCTATGGTACATACCCGACGTATTGCACGTTCTTTAGAATCTTACTATCTGCAGCGACATGATCATACTAGAATTGTCGTTATGCTATATTTTAGCAGGTCTCTTAGGTAACCTTTGTGTCCTAAAGATTTGTTGTTCTGTGATAGAAAGCATGTAGTACACTGAATTTCAGTGCATCGTACCGAACTTCTACAAATTGTGGAGTTTCGATGAAAAAATAGCAAGAGAGGCTATATGTGAGGCTTCAGCCAAGTTTGAGACTTGTGAGAAGTGTTTTCAGCGCAAATGAGGCGCGAAAACGGACTTCGAAAAGTTAAAACTGCTAAACTTGTGAAGTCTGCACTGGATTCCGGTATGTGGACCTCCATACCGGTACTGAAGTGATTAGTACCAGTATGTGATGAGGGTATACCGGAATGCCATGGTTGATACCGAGAACCCAGCTCTCGGGTTCTGCGGAATCCTCCGGAGTATACCGGAATAGCACCCGTATACCGGTATGCAATGCACATACCGGTATACAGTGTTACGAAATTTCAGTTTTGGCTGGTTGTTTGTGTTGTTTGTGGAGAGGGGCAAAACAGTCTTTTCACATGTATTGGGGGTGTATGAAGGGCTGAGACCTTCTCCCCTTCTCATTGTCTTCCTCTCCACTTCTCCTCTCCATCTCCTTCACTTTCTCTCTCTAGAGATCTCTCCAAAACTTGGAGAAAATGGTGGATTGATCTTGGAAAAGGCTTCCAAAGGAGAAAAGAAGCTTCTTGGTGCAAGAAGAAGCTTGGGGAACTCGTGGTTAAGGTTAGTTCCTCACGTTTTGGGTTCAAACCTTAGTTTTAATCCTTTGAAATGAGGTTTTTGGGAACCCTAGGCAATCTAAAACACAAAATGTGGAGATTGGCCAAGAAATTTTGAGGTTCTACATGCATTTATTTGAAACCTAGGTTAAATAAGAGTTTTTGCCTTGGGAGGTTCTAAAAATATTTGGACCTTCGGAAATTACAATTGAGGCATTGGAAATCATGTTAGAACACTTGATTTCGTGTATTGAGTTGAATTATGGGTTCGTAACGAGTAACGAACCGTTTTCTTGTAGAAGCTTGGGTTGAAGCAAGAACTCAAGGCTTGGACACTTAGGGGCTTGAAGAATCTAAGAATTTGGAAGCTCTTAAGGTGGGTTTGTGTTTACCGAAGTGATTAGGTCACTTCCATGTCTAGGGTAATTATCCATTTAAAGATAAAATGGTATGTGTTGTGAATCCTAAAATTTGCATGTTGGCAAAGGTAAAATTATGATAGGTAGAGCAATGAGCTCCTATTGCATGATATAGAATTCAAGTATAATTCAATTATCTATACTTGTTGTATGGTTGCATGTATGATTAAACCTAGTGTCATTGAACATAGGTTGGGACATGTGAGAATAGAACCTAGTGTTATTGAACATAGGTTGGGACATGTGCGAATAGAACCTAGTGTTATTGAACAGGTTGGAACATGTGAGAATAGAACCTAGTGTTATTGAACATAGGTTGGAACATGTGAGAATAGAATCTAGTGTTATTGAACATAGGTTGGAACATGTGAGAATGGAACCTAGTATCACTGAACATAGGTTGGACATGAGATTGGAACCTAGAGTCATGGAACCTAGGTTGAGAATGAGAAAGTAAACCTAGTGTTATTGAACATAGGTGAGACTTAGTGACTTGAACCTAAGATCATGAGACTTAGGTTGGTAAGTGAAGAAAATGTGAACAACGGGATGTGCGACGATTTTGCCATCCCGGGTAGTCGACGATTTCGCTACCATGCCATGAGTTGGCGGTGTTGAAACGGGATGTGCGACGATTTTGCTATCCCGAGTAGTCGACGATTTCGCTACCATGCCATAAGTTGGCGGTGTTGACACGGGATGTGCGACGATTTTGCTATCCCGGGTATGCGACGATTTCGCTACCACGCCATGAGTTGGCGGTGTCGAGATGGGATGTGCGACGAGATTGCTATCCCGGGTATGCGACGAGTTCGCTACCCATGGCATGTGATGGCGGTGTTGAGATGGGGTATGCGACGAATTTGCTATCCCGAGTATGTGACGAGTTCGCTACTCGAACTAGGAGGTGACGAGTTCACTCCTTGAATGTTGGAACCCTTATGGTGAGACGGCGATTCCGAAACCATAAGTAAATGACAAGTAATTGAACTTAGTCAATGTGAAATATAGGATGAACCTAGGAGAGAATGATAAGTTATATTTCATTTGGTTGCATCCTTTATGTTTATTTACAAGCATGTAAATAATTGTTGCATAGTTATTTGTGATCTAACTTATGCATATGGTATTTCTTTGGACCTGGTGGGTCGAGCTTCTCTCTTGGGTGGCCTTACCAAATGGGAACTATGTTTATAGTTCTCACCCCACATTTTTCAGGTCCTTCCGCGAGTGAGGCGGCGGAGCGAGGCAAGGGTTTAGCTCTCTAGATAGCGGCCCTTCCATTTTGGTGATACATAGAGTTGTACCCCTAGTCTTGGACTTTGATTGTATAGGGGATTTCCATTACATGTATGAAACTTATGTATTCCATAGTTTTGGAACATGGTGTATGGAATGAAAAGAAAATTTTGGGCATGTATAAATGTGCATTGTGATGTAATAGAAGTAGAACTTCTTTATGTTGATGCTTTCCTTGTGCAACTCTTGTACTCCGTTTCTAGTTGGAACCTCGTGGATAAGCTTGTGTTGTGACGCCTTGGGCGGGTAGAAGAGGTTCTATCCGTTCGGCGGGTCTGGGGCATGCGCCCGTGCGGTTATCCTTTCCACCTAGTTGGTGTTAAAGGCCCGACGGGGCGTGACAGACTGAGGTGGTATCAGAGCATAGAAACGATCTAGATGGACCTAAGAAAACCCTAGGATGGAAAAGACCCTAGGAGTGTAGGCTCGTGAGTGACGAGATCTTTGATGTGGCGAAAGATAAGTGATTGGGTTATGTCCTTATGCCTCTAGTTGGAAATAGAGGTAGATTCGAGGTGTGTCTTATTCTTCGCCAAGTGTGTTCGTGTTGGCGGCCGACAACATGAAACCAAGTGAGGGGAATAAGGACCCTTGTGTGACTTTCGCCTACATTGGGTTCACGTTATTTTTCGTGAAACGTTATGTTGTGAATGACTTTGAATGTCATGAAATGACCAAAGTCGTTGTATTTTCAGGAGATAATGGTACGTGGACGGCCTCCTACGAGGGCTGAGCTCGGAGGATCGAGCGCGGCTCCCGAACAACTCGGGGAGGGCGAGAACTCGGGTCTTCGTGATCAGTTGATCGAGTTGATGGGCGTGGTTCGGTGACAGGCCGAAGCCATGCAGCGACAGGAGGAGCAAATTAAAAAGCTCCAAGACGAGATGGCGCAGCAAGCGGCTGCGGTTAGGGAGAGGAGAATGGGATTACCTCCGGCCTCTGCTTCGGCACCGGCCGAGGAGGTGACACCGGCGCCGGCTGTGGCGCCACCGGCATCACCGATTGTAGCCGGTGGGTCGGGTACTCCTATGCCCGACTCCGAGATGGAGGATGCGGAGCGAGAGCGCGCACTTGCGGCTCTCATGAGGTTCAAGAAGTTCAACCCGCCTATCTTCAACGGGGAGAACGTGGATCCATGGGATGTAGAGACATGGATCGATGCCATGGAGACACTCTTCGAGGATCTATATACCTTGAAGAGGGACAAAGTGCACCTCGCCGCTCATTGTTTAGAGCAATTGGTGAAGGTGTGGTGGAAGGGAGTCCGGCATGATCGACTCCCTAGCCTTCCGCCACCGACGTGGGAGGAGTTTCGGGGTATGGTATTTGCCGCCTACTTCCCCAATAGCGAGAAAAGGAAACTTCAAGAAAGGTTCCGGAAGTTGAAGCAAGGGAACCGCACCATGCGCGAGTACGAGAGGGAGTTCTCGTACATTATTAATTGCGTACCGCACTTTGTCCGCGGAGAGTTGGACAAGGTCGATTGTTTCGTGCGCGGACTTCGACCGGAGATCTTTCGGGCGGTTCACGCCCTTAAGCTAAAGACCTTTGCGGAGGTCTTGGACCGTGCTCTTTGGGTGGAGCATGTGAATGCATGTGCGCACGAGGAGCGCGAGTCGTGGGAGAGAGAAAAGAAAAAAGAAAAGGGAAAGAAGCGACCGGCGGGTGGCTCGGTGGGCAATCTAGCTCATAGCGACCCCCGAAGCACTCGTAGTCGCAAAACCAATTGCGAGGGTCCCGGCGGAACCGACCCTCAACCCAGTGCCCGATTTGTAGCGGCCCCCACGGCCCTCAGTAGTGTGATTACCGTGAGGGCAGGTGCTACAAGTGCGGACAGCCGGGACATATGCGGTACAATTGTCCGATGGATGATGGCCGGGCACCGTCATCGGCATCGGCATTTGCATCGCCGAGACAGCTCGCGGGCATCCCACCCGCGGTGATGTCGGCAGGTCGTACACCGCTGCCGAGACCAGTGGAGGGCCAGCGGCCAGCGCCCAGTGGAAGGGTATTCGCCTCACAGGTGGAGGAGCCTTCTGCCCAGGATGATGTCGTGGCAGGTATTGTGTTAATTAAAGGCATTCGATGTAGAGCTTTGTTTGATACTGGTGCATCGCATTCATTCATTGCTCGATCATTTGCTATTGCACACGAAATAGAAATTGTAGATGCCACACATGCAAGAACTGTGCAAGTACCTGAACACACCTTTTGCGTACATCACGCGTGTGTAGACTGTCCAGTGAGGGTTGAAAACTGGATCATGCCAGCTGACTTGCTGGTGTTAAGTCGAATGAATGAGTATGACTTAATCCTAGGAATGGATTGGCTCTTGAAATATCACGCTACTATTGATTGTGAGAGCCGGATAGTGAGGTTTAGAGAACCCGGGCACAAAGAGTTTGTGTACCGTGGTTGCAAGAGTTCGCTCTTTGCGTCAATGGTGTCCACGTCGCAAGCAAGGAAGCTTATTGCTAGTGGTTGCATTGCCTACTTGACGACGGTAGTGGATGACCGAAAAGAAGTGTTGGGGCTCGAGGACATTCCTATAGTCCAAGAGTTCCCGGATGTATTTCCGACGGAGTTGCCCGGAATGCCACCGGACCGAGAAATAGAATTCGTGATCGATTTGCTCCCGGGTACGGCGCCGATCTCTAAGGCCCCGTATAGGATGGCACCCGCGGAGCTGAAAGAATTGAAAGTACAATTACAAGATTTGATGGACAAGAGTTTCGGAAAGCCAAGTGTGTCACCTTGGGGAGCCCCCATTCTATTTGTGCGGAAAAAGGACGGTTCGCTGCGGTTATGTGTAGATTACCGCGAGTTGAATAAAGTGACCGTCAAGAATAAGTACCCGTTACCCCGAATTGATGACTTGTTCGATCAGTTGCAAGGGTCTCGGGTGTATTCAAAGATTGATTTGCAATCTGGTTATCACCAATTGAAGATCAAACCGGAGGATTTGCATAAGACCGCATTTAGGATGCTATGGACACTATGAATTCACGGTTATGCCTTTCGGGCTTACCAATGCTCCGGCGGCGTTCATGGATTTAATGAACCGTGTGTTCAAACCACTATTGGATCAATTTGTGGTTGTGTTCATAGATGATATTCTTGTCTACTCTCGTAGTGAAGAGGAACATAAAGAGCACCTAAGGATTGTGCGTCAAGTTCTTCGAGAGAACAAGTTGTTCGCCAAGATGAAAAAGTGCGAATTTTGGATTCGTGAGGTCGCTTTCTTGGGTCATGTGATCTCCGCGGAAGGAGTATCGGTGGACTCTATGAAAGTTGAGGCAATCAAGGATTGGACTCGTCCGACCAATGTCACGAAAGTACGAAGCTTTTTGGGTCTTGCGGGGTACTATCGGCGGTTCGTGGAGGGATTTTCGAAAATCTCCGGTCCACTAAAGCGTCTTACTCGCAAGGGAGCCAAATATGTTTGGAGCGAGGAATGCGACCAAAGCTTTAAGGAGCTAAAGGAAAGGTTGACTTCGGCTCCGGTTCTCGCCTTGCCGATTGCGGGGGAGGGCTTTGTGGTGTATAGCGATGCATCACGGCGTGGTCTTGGGTGTGTGCTTATGCAAAGAGGACAAGTAATAGCATATGCCTCTCGACAGCTAAAGAGCTATGAGCAAAATTAGACTTAGAGCTTGCAGCAGTGGTCTTCGCACTTAAGTTGTGGAGACACTACTTGTACGGGGAACATTGTGAGGTGTACACGGATCATAAAAGCTTAAAGTACTTATTCACTCAAAAGGAGTTGAATTTGAGGCAGCGGAGATGGTTGGAGTTGATAAAGGATTATGACTTAACCATTTTGTACCACCCCGGTAGAGCCAATGTGGTGGCCGATGCGCTTAGTAGAAAATTCGTGGAGAATTTCGCAATTGAGATGACGGGACAAATACCGTTAATCAAGGAAATGGGCCGGTTTGACTTGGAAGTCGTGGCCCCGGGCGTCCCCGCTAGACTTATGAATCTCGAGATTTGGCCAACTTTGTTGGAGCAAATAAAAGAAAAGTAATCCGGTGATCCGAAACTCCAAAAGGTACGGAGTGCTACCGAGAACGGGCGCGTCGGTGATTTTCATGTAGACTCGAAGGGCGCAATTCGATTTCAAAATCGATTGTGCGTGCCAAAAGTCGAGGATATTCGTGGGGAGAACTTGAAAGAAGCTCACACTTCTCCCTATGCGATTCATCCGGGCGGCACCAAAATGTACAAGGATCTTAAATTACATTATTGGTGGCCGGGGATGAAACTTGATGTTGGACGCTTTGTGGCACAATGCTTAGTCTGCCAACAGGTGAAGGCCGAGCGTCTTTCCGGCGGGAAAATTGCAAGGATTGCCCATTCCAGTTTGGAAGTGGGAGAATATCGCAATGGACTTCGTTGTGGGTTTACCTCGATTGCAAGGTGGCCACGACGCGATTTGGGTGGTGGTGGATCGTTTGTCAAAGTCGGCACACTTTTTGCCAATCCACACCACTTGGTCGGGAGACAAATTAGCACAAGTCTACCTGGACGAGATTATGCGGTTGCACGGGGTCCCGACCTTGATAGTCTCAGATCGAGATCCCCGTTTCACATCGCATTTTTGAAAAAGCTTGCAAGAAGCTTTGGATACACGGCTCGATTTCAGTTCAGTATTTCATCCTCAAACTGACGGTCAATCGGAAAGGACAATTCAGATTTTGGAGGATATGCTGCGAGCCTGCGTGTTGGACTTCAAGGGTACATGGCCTACTCACTTACCGATGGCTGAATTTGCTTACAATAATAGCTACCAATCTAGCATCGGTATGACACCGTTTGAGGCCTTGTATGGAAGAAAATGCCGCTCTCCTATTCATTGGAGCGAGGTCGGCGAGAGAAGGGTCTTAGGACCGGATGTGTTGCGTGAAGCGGAGGAAAAGGTCCGCTTGGCACGCGAACGCTTATCGATGGCGCAATCTAGACAAAAGAGTTATGCGGATCGACGTCGACGAGATTTGAAATTCGCGGTAGGAGACCGCGTCTTCTTGAAAGTATCACCCATGAGAGGGGTGAAACGATTTAGTGTACGGGGTAAGTTGAGTCCCCGTTACATTGGACCCTATGAGGTTTTGGAACGTGTGGGATCCGTGGCATATCGGCTAGCTTTGCCGCCGAAACTTGCGGGGATACACAATGTATTCCATATATCGACGCTCCGCAAGTACATTTATGATCCGGCGCACGTCCTCGAGTATGTACCTATGGAGCTTCATGAGGATATGACTTATGAGGAATTTTCCTTGTGTATCTTGGATCGCGAGGTGAAAAATTTGAGAAACCGTAAAATTCTTTATGTAAAAGTACAATGGACGAATCATGGTGAGCGCGAAGCTACGTGGGAATTGGAGAGCTCAATGAGGGAGCGGTTTTCTTACCTCTTCGCTGAGTCCAGCTGAGGTATGATTCAGTTTCGCGGCCGAAACTCTCTTTAAGGAGGGAGGAATATAGTACACTGAATTTCAGTACATCGTACCGAACTTCTACAAATTGTGGAGTTCCGATAGAAAAATAGCAAGAGAGGCTATATGTGAGGCTTCAGCCAATTTTGGGACTTGTGAGAAGTGTTTTCGGCGCAAATGAGGTGCGAAAACGGACTTCGAAAAGTTAAAACTGCTAAACTTGTGAAGTCTGCACTGGATTCCGGTATGTGGACCTCCATACCGGTACTGAAGTGATTAGTACCGGTATATGATGAGGGTATACCGGAATGCCATGGTTGATACCGAGAACCCAGCTCTCGGGTTCTGCGGAATCCTCCGGAGTATACCGGAATAGCACCCGTATACCGGTATGCAATGCACATACCGGTATACAGTGTTACGAAATTCCAGTTTTGGCTGGTTGTTTGTGTTGTTTGTGGAGAGGGGCAAAACAGTCTTTTCACATGTATTGGGGGTGTATGAAGGGCTGAGACCTTCTCCCCTTCTCATTGTCTTCCTCTCCACTTCTCCTCTCCATCTTCTTCACTTTCTCTCTCTAGAGATCTCTCCAAAACTTGAAGAAAATGGTGGATTGATCTTGGAAAAGGCTTCCAAAGGAGAAAAGAAGCTTCTTGGTGCAAGAAAAAGTTTGGGGAACTCGTGGTTAAGGTTAGTTCCTCACGTTTTGGGTTCAAACCTTGGATTTAATCCTTTAAAATGAGGTTTTTGGGAACCCTAGGCAATCTAAAACACAAAATGTGGAGATTGGCCAAGAAATTTTCAGGTTCTACATGCATACATGTGGAACTTAGGTTAAATGAGGGTTTTTGCCTTGGGAGGTTTTAAAAATATTTGGACCTTCGGAAATTGTAATTGAGGCATTGGAAATCATGTTAGAACACTTGATTTCGTGTATTGAGTTGAATTATGGGTTCGTAACGAGTAACGAACCGTTTTCTTGTAGAAGCTTGGGTTGAAGCAAGAACTCAAGGCTTGGACACTTAGGGGCTTGAAGAATCCAAGAATTTGGAAGCTCTTAAGGTGGGTTTGTTTTTACCGAAGTGATTAGGTCACTTCTATGTCTAGGGTAATTATCCATTTAAAAATAAAATGGTATGTGTTGTGAACCCTAGAATTTGCATGTTGGCAAAGGTAAAATCATGATAGGTAGAGCAATGAGCTCCTATTGCATGATATAGAATTCAAGTATAATTTAATTATCTATACTTGTTGCATGGTTGCATGTATGATTAAACCTAGTATCATTGAACATAGGTTGGAACATGTGAGAATAGAACCTAGTGTTATTGAACATAGGTTGGGACATGTGAGAATAGAACCTAGTGTTATTGAACATAGGTTGGGACATGTGAGAATAGAACCTAGTGTTATTGAACATAGGTTGGAACATGTGAGAATAGAACCTAGTGTTATTGAACATAGGTTGGAACATGTGAGAATGGAACCTAGTGACATTGAACATAGGTTGGACATGAGATTGGAACCTAGAGTCATGGAACCTAGGTTGAGAATGAGAAAGTAAACCTAGTGTTATTGAACATAGGTGAGACTTAGTGACTTGAACCTAAGGTCATGAGACTTAGGTTGGCAAGTGAAGAAAATGTGAACAACGGGATGTGCGACGATTTTGCCATCCCGGGTAGTCGACGATTTCGCTACCATGCCATGAGTTGGCGGTGTTGAAACGGGATGTGCGACGATTTTGCTATCCCGGGTAGTCGACGATTTCGCTACCATGCAATGAGTTGGCGGTGTTGACACAGGATGTGCGACGATTTTTGCTATCCCGGGTATGCGACGATTTCGCTACCACGCCATGAGTTGGCGGTGTCGAGATGGGATGTGCGACGAGGTTGCTATCCCGGGTATGGGACGTGTTCGCTACCCATGCCATGTGATGGCGGTGTTGAGATGGGATATGCGACGATTTTGCTATCCCGAGTATGCGACGAGTTCGCTACTCGAACTAGGAGGTGACGAGTTCACTCCTTGAATGTTGGAACCCTTATGGTGAGACGGCGATTCCGAAACCATAAGTAAATGATAAGTAATTGAACTTAGTCAATGTGAAATATAGGATGAACCTAGGAGAGAATGATAAGTTATATTTCATTTGGTTGCATCCTTTATGTTTATTTACAAGCATGTAAATAATTGTTGCATAGTTATTTGTGATCTAACTTATGCATATGGTGTTTCTTTGGACCTGGTGGGTCCAGCTTCTCTCTTGGGTGGCCTTACCCACTG
Organism: Puya raimondii; assembly: GCA_016920855.1. Lineage (NCBI taxonomy): Eukaryota > Viridiplantae > Streptophyta > Magnoliopsida > Poales > Bromeliaceae > Puya > Puya raimondii. The sequence goes on from JABWPP010000049.1 coordinate 48,186,518, forward strand.
GGAACTATGTTTATAGTTCTCACCCCACGTTTTTCAGGTCCTTCCACGAGTGAGGCGGTGGAGCGAGGCAATGGTTTAGCTCTCTAGATAGCGGCCCTTTCATTTTGGTGATACATAGAGTTGTACCCCTAGTCTTGGACTTTGATTGTATAGGGGATTTTCATTACATGTATGAAACTTATGTATTCCATAATTTTGGAATATGGTGTATGGAATGAAAAGAAAATTTTGGGCATGTATAAATGTGCAATGTGATGTAATAGAAGTAGAACTTCTTTATGTTGATGCTTTCCTTGTGCAACTTTTGTACTCCGTTCCTAGTTGGAACCTCATGGATAAGCTTGTGTTGTGACGCCTTGGGCGGGTAGAAGAGGTTCTATCCGTTCGGCGGGTCTGGGGCATGCGCCCGTGTGGTTATCCTTACCTAGTTGGTGTTAAAGGCCCGACGGGGCGTGACAAAGCAGTTGGATGGTGCCCGCTACTTTGATTTATATATCTATGGTCATGCTTATGATTCGGCCTGATGGGCATATTTAGGAAACGATTGATATATTTCTTTAACATGGACAGAACGAGAAGTACTCATCCATTTAAATTTGATCTGTATGCGTTTTGACCTATGACAAGTCCAAGCTTATTATTGTTTGCAAAACAAATGGAGATATTTTTAATAAATCTACATAAATGTAAATGTGTATTTACAAGACATTTACTTAAAACGTCAAAGAAATTGTGCATGTAATGAAACATTGTGGTCTTGGGTTGAGAGCTTTGGTTTTAGTATTTACTCGATCAGTCCAGGATAGGCTGGCAGAGTGAGATGTACCATGATTGGTCTGGTGGAGATTTGACATAGTTTGTCACACCCCAAGCTCAAGCAGAAGCACCCCCGATAATGTGGCCAAATCAACCGCATTTATAAGGCTCCCGCACACACACGAAGTGACAAACCACATCAATCAACTCATATAGATAAACAATGAGTTGATGCGAATTGGAGTATCAAAGTATAGAAATTACAACTATCGATCGTAATGAGCTATTACAAGTTTTGGTTCATAAAATTCAGCTCCCTAAAATGTCATTTACTATAAGGGTTCCACCTCTAGACACCAAAAAAGGGGAGAGGTGGAAGGCTAGCTACTGCACCACCCCCTTGTCTCGGTCACCTGCGGAGGACAAAAGGCACTCTAAAAAAAAAAGCCAACAAAAGGGTATGAGAACTATACAAAAAGTTTTCAGTGGATACAATCGCCATAAGGAGCGTTCTACCCACTAGGTTTACTAAAGGCACGATAATAAAATAATAGGTAATAGATGCGGAAAGTAAAGTAAATACTGATAACAAGTCAGAACGACTACCATGCCTCTACTGTGTAAACTGTATCAAATGTTGCCTCAACATGCATCAATGTACTTGATTATTTGTTGACTATACTATTTCCATATAATCCGACCAAGCAAGGTCCCATCAAGCTTACGCCTTAGCTAGTGGGATGTTGAACAATCGCACTCAACAGCTAGCACGAGGCGAACAATCACATCCTTGCTTGGTTATTCCTCCGGAGGGCCGCGGCTTGTAAGGAGGGACTCCTCACAAGCTAAAATACTCGTTGATCTCATTTTGGCTCTTACAAGCTATACCGTAAGTCCATACCCAATCATTCACATTTGTTCTCAAATGAAAGCTTTCTAGTTATATTGGTATTTTGTCGAACACTTTATGTACACTATCATGAATCAAGACTTACATGTCATTTTGTCCTATCCAATTGATGTCTCACTACAATATCATTCTCACTAATATGTTTTACTCAAGAAACATAAATAACAACATCTTCAAGGCATGTATATACAAAAGTTCAATTTCAATGGCTAGGTATTCTACCTATGTTCAAGATTCATCTTTTAACAAGTATTCTCTACTTTGACTAGGTTCATCTCGTGCAACCTAGGGTAGTGAAACGACATGAAAATAAAGGGAGAAGACATAGGAGAAGATCACCCATTTCGGAGACTTAAACCCATTGATTCTTCCAAATGATTTGTTGAAAGCTCGATCGAAGATATGGAGGACACCAAACAATCATACAAGAGGGTTTCTAACCAATCAAAACAATACAAAAAGTTTACAAATAAAAAACCCCCAAATCTAAATTCTAAAACTATATTCTATCAAAAATCCCTCAAAACTACGAAAATCACACTATAGAGGGTGTAGGAAAACAAGAACTCATCTTTTTCAGGCTTCACTCCCTAGATCAAGCCTCTTTAACCTAGGGTTGAGTTCTCCAAGAGGGGTTCCTCCTTTTCACTAACTCGAACTTCAAAAGCTAGGTTGAAGTTGAGTCTTCAAGAGAGGAAAGATGTGGAGGGGAAGTTTAGGGAAGGTTCAATTGTCACGCCCCGAGATCCTTTTTAGAAAATCCGTTTTAGAAAAACTAGCAAAAAACGTGCAGAATTTTTTTTTTTTGTTTAAACACCTTTAAAAGAACCCTGCAAACGCCCCCAGACCCGCCACATGGACAAGGGATCCCCTGAACGAACGGACAGAGTCTCCCCTGTACATGCATGGCGTAGCACATTTGTACAAATATCAACCACACAACAACCACACAGATAGATATTCCAATAAATATTTGAAATCCATAACTAGGAAACAATTAAACAAATAACTAAATCCACAGTTAACAGTTATAATAAACAACAAGTAACAAAAAAACTAAACCATGTGGATCTGAAGCATAAAGCCAATCTGGCTAAGCAAAGATACATGGTAATAAAAGTCATCAATGGATAATTCTAGGCACAACTATCTAGTACCGTCCTCACACATCGTCCCGACCCTCACTGTCCGCGTGACCTAAAAAATGGTGAGGGGTGGGAACATGTAAACACGTCTCCCCTCCCAGTGAGTACCGCAGTCGACGAACGCGAGCTGTACTCATCGGCAAATGAAAGAGATAACCATAATCATGAATAGATATCGTAAGTACAGTAGCAATAGTACTAGAAGGAAAAATAACTGTAAAGAAAAATACAACTGTCCGCTACTGTAATATACAACAGAATGCAAGTATCCATCAACCTGACCGATCGTCCAAGGATACCAAATCAAACCCGCCGTGTTGGTCTAAAGACCTCAGTCAATGCCACATCGTGCTCAACCACCTAGCATATAATCCTAGCAATAGGCCGCTGGGCTCACGGGTCGGAAGTACGACAACTTTTTCGAAAAAGAACACCCTCCTGCGGTGGATCACACCGCTGGTGTATGTGAAATGCACATGAGTTGTGGCGATCGATGCAATATGCTCAATAGCCAACCGTCGGCAATTAGCTGAGGAAAAATCCACAAGAAGTCACCGACCAATCAGGTCAATCTCTATGTAAGAGTGTCACCAACCATAAGGTCAACTAAAGTCAAGTCATAGATATACCACTAGAAGTGTCACCGACCACAAGGTCAACTAATATCAAGTCATACGGTATACAACTAGAAGTGTCACCGACCACAAAGTCAACTAATGTCAAATCATGCAATATATAAATAGGAGTGTCATCGACCACAAGGTCAACTAATGCCATATAATGCAATATACAACTAGGAGTGTCACCGACCACAAGGTCAACTAATATCAAATCATGCAATATACAAATAGGAGTGTCACCGACCACAAAGTCAACTAATGTCAAGGTCATCTACTATGGTCATGTAATAGATAATTCAATCACAAAGGAACACCTCTCTACCACTAACTCAGGATAATATGAGATAAAAGAAAGTGTAGAGCAACTAGCTATGAAGTCAAGTGGTGTACAAAAGCTCAACCAGTATCAAGTAAATAAAAGGAGATAATAGGGACAGAAATCACCGAGCAGGCACCACTTTACCGACTTCGGATCGAAGCACCCGCCTCTACTGTAGAGTAAAATCGGGTCGTCGACCCTCTTCAGATGCTTCCCGCTATCACCCGAACCTATGCACAGTCCCATACAAAGCCGTAATTAACCCAAACCTGCTAATTACTCAAAAGCCCAGGACTCTAAGTGATCCAACCGTTGAACAATTGGGTTTCCGGATTTCGATTGACAGTCACCGAAAGATCGCCAGATTGTCGCACCGACTTGTCAGAATGTCACCCCAACCCATGAGGTGTTCCAAAATAAGTCCCACACATATCCTACCTCGTCCACTGCCCCGACACATCATTTTAATGCTATTGGGGCAGCCGCACGAGTAGTGCGCCAAAACGGAAAATCGGAATTCCGAAAATCACCGGTTTGGCTCCCGGGATGCCCATTTCGGCACCGGGACCACCCGCAACCCTCCATTTGCGACCAGAGGTATCAAACCTCACACTAAAACCAGCCAATAAGGCTCTTACTCTGCTGCAAACAGTAGCAACCCGCGCGACATGAAACTGCGCCCAAAATCGCCCGATTTTCGTATTTTGTGGTCCGGATTAGCCCTGAAGTGTTCTGAAACACTCCAAAATTCATCCGACCATTTTGCTGTCCCAAAAAACTCATTTTTGGGTGTCGGGACAACCGCACGCTAAGTGGTGCGATCCGGGTGCGAAATTCCCAAAATCCACCGTACCGAGTTCTCGAAAATCATTATTTTTGGCTTCGGAACCCACCTAGGGCCCATCGCTGGTCCGAGCTTCACACCAGCGATATCCCAGCTAGCAACAAGGCTTTCCTACTGCTGCAACCTGCTCCGCGAAAACGGAGACAATATTACATACAAAATACACCTAAACCACCGTTTCATGTGCCGATTGCCACGAAATCCAAATTTTGGGATTCTCAAGCCTCGAACATCAAGTTCAAACGTCCTAAACCTGAACCATGCTGTCCAGAACAGCCCCGATGCAAAAAGCATCACTGCGACATTATGCCGAACACCCAGCGTGCGATATTATATATAATAAAGCAGTGATCAGGGATTTACCGTTGATTCCGCGACTTCGGAAACCCAGCCAAGGTACCTTCTAGAAGGTTTCGACGTCCCGGACACGGTGTTCACCGTGCGGAGCAGATCTGAGCACCGAGGAGGCAGTTACAGCAACTTGACCGCTGAGCCAAAGGTCCTCCGGGGAGCGTCGTTGCAAAAACCGCAATCGGAAGCCTCCTAATCGCAACTGAGGTGAGCACGACAATGTATTAGCACCAAAGAAGGTTGTGCTCCCTAGTAGCAAAGTCACAGATGTCCAGATCTGCCAGACCTACAGCCTCGACCCAAAAAGACCCCAGGAGAAGCCCAAACGGAGTATAGAGCAATGGTGCTCCTTCCTCAGCCCCCCGCCTAGCCCCGGGTTGCCGGCGCCGACCCCAAAACGTGGGCCCCGATGGTAGAAGGCCCTCTGATGCGGTGGCCAGTGGCGGAGACACAGCGGCGCGGCCGGATCTAGAGACTCGACGGCAACCTCCCATGAGCTCGAGCTCAGGCTCGGGCTCAAGCTTGGGCTAGGGGAGGTTTGGGGTGGCAGCTAGGTCGAGAAGAGGGTCGTCCAACCTGCCAAAGGCCGGCGGCAGCGGCGGCAGTTGGGGCACGATCCCAAGAGTGAGGGAGAACCCGAGAGAAGGACTCACACTAGAGAGAGCGAGAGGAAGAGAGAAAAATGTAACGATCCGACCTGCTAGCAATAATAACTCGTTGGGCCCAAACCACCGGCCCAAAATGCTTAAGCCCAGTTATTATTACTAGGGTGGAGTCCTTTTATCTACCCAATGACAACCCCATTTCCATCCGATGTGGGACTATTGGGGTATCACAGATTCTCCCCGTTTAGGCCCTGACGTCCTCGTTAGTTCTAAATACACACACAGCCCAAGATCACCAGGCAATGTGAGACTTGTCTCGCTAGCCTTGTCATCCTAACCCTGGCTTAGCCTATCACCTTGTCATCTCGACCCTGGCCTAGCCTGTCACCTTGTTATTCCAACCCTGGCTCAGTTGAGACTCATCTCACACTTTCAGCTGGTGATTGGCTCTGATACCAAATGTAACGACCCGACCCGCTAGCAATAATAACTCGTTGGACCCAAACAACCGGCCCAAAATACTTAAGCCCAGTTATTATTACTAGGGTGGAGAACTCTTATATACCCAATGACAACCCCATTTTCATCCGATGTGGGACTATTGGGGTGTCACATTAATGGTGTGGAGGGAGAAGAAGATGTAGGAGGGAGAGACAAAGAGAGAGAGCACTCTCTTTGTGCTGTGAGAAGTGAGGGAGAGAGCGTGAGAGAGGGTATTTATAGAGAGGCAATAAAAGCTTCTCTCAACCCAGCCTAGCATACAGGCGAGTACCAATACTCGGATGGGAGTACAGGTACTCCCTCATCAAGTATCAGTACACTTTCGTAGTTTTGCAAAACCCGAGAGTGTTGACAGCGAATGTAGAACGCAGCAAAAATATTTGTTCGTACCTTTTCCGGAAGCGACTCGCGCTAGAAGGCGATAAGTCCCCGATCGTCGAGGTTGATTCACGTGTCCTCGGATCGTCCACGAAGGTCTTCTATCGCTCCAAACCCACGGTAGATCGAGCTACGAATGAGCTAGATCTCTAATCCACCATTCAAGACCCTCTAGAAGCAATAGGTTAATAGAGAATGTAATTTCTCTCTCTCACAAGATGGCTCACAAATTTATCACAAATTTATGAGTATTTTTTTATTATTTTCTTGTTCATCTTTTATGAGAGAATCGCCCGTATATTTATAAGGGATCCTAACTCCCTAGTATGTAAGTAGGAGATTAGGCCGAATCGGTTTTGATTGTTATCCTAATATGGCTTGAATATATCTCTAATTAGCTTTTCAATTTAAAAGCGAGATTAAGTCTAGTCCAATTAAACAACATAATAATCGTCGGATCAAGCCCGATCATAGGCGCACCCGATTCGATTTAACCGAATGCCAAGAAAATAGCTTAAGGTGTACTGATACTTTCTCTCGAGTACCGGTACACAGCAGTCAGTACCCGTACCCAACCTGAGTTCCGCAAAACCTGAACATTACCCTGTGGCCACTTCTATTGAGTATTGGTACTCAGAGAATCAATGCCGATGCTGATTCAAAAATCCGCTCAGAATTACAGGTTGTCAGAAAATCTACATAGAATCTGATTAAAATTATTTAGTCCCATATTGAATAATAATTCTAATTGAATTATTTCATACTCCTATATATATGAGATTAAATCTTCTTTACTGAGGCACAACAAAAAAAATATATTCTCTTTCTCTGTTAGTGGTCAGCAATGCGTGTCTCTTTATCCTTGGGCTAGGGTTTGCGGTGTTGTTTCGTATCGATTTTCCCTTATGTGGAATGGGATCAGACACTAAAGTAGTTCTCTTTGACTCTGTGTACTAGAGGACATCGACACGCATTTCCGTCCGCTCAGCAATGTCCTTTAGGTAAAGTATATCATCCCAACAAATTATAAATGTCGTGACCTTACAAATAGCTAAAATTAGAATTTTAGCATGTAATTATGAAAGAAAATTATTATGCACATAAGTTATTATTTATTAATTTTTTTTCAATATTCAAAACAAGGTCATCCAAAATATTATCCTTATAAATATTACAAAACAAAAATTATTATATGTACATAGGGCTGGCAAATGAGCGAGCCAGCTCGTGTTCGACTCGCGTTCGGCTCGATATTCGGCTCGCTCAAGCTCGGCTCGAATTAATTTCAAACAAGCTTGAGCCTAAATTTAGGCTCGAAATTAATTTCAAGCCAAGCTTGAGTATTACTGGGCTCGCTCGAAATAGGCTCGAAAAGCTCGAAATATATATATATATATATATATATATATATATATATATATATATATATATATATATATATATATATATATATATATATATATATATATATATATGCTAGGGCTATTATACTCTTACAAGTATAGACCCTTTTATACTTATAAATTTTCGACCGTTGGATGGAGGGATGTGCGATTAGGATGATAACAGTCCCCTAGGATTGAGTGGGTGGTTGGTTGAATAGTGCATGATTTAACGGATAAAAATTGTCAAAAGGTAGATCTAACGATCGAAAACTTATGAATATAAAGCGGTCTATACTTATAAGAGTATAGTAGTCGAACTCTATATATATAATTATATATAATATATATTTTGTATTTTAATCATATGTATATAGAGTTTGGATTATTGGGCCCACAAAATCAAACCAGCAAAAGTCTACTCTAATTTCTCTCTCTCTCTTTTTCACTTGCTCGCAGAATTACTTTTCCTAATTTTTTTAAATATTATAATATCGTATTTCATGCATTTATTTTGTATGTTGAATTATTAGACATTTTTTACATCAAATTTTAGATAATGTTTTATAAAATTTAAATTATAGATTGCACGATGTTAAGAATTTCAAGCGGCTCGTTTAGGGCTCAAGCTCGCTCGACTCGAAGTTAGGCTCGCTCGAGCTCGGCTCGAATTGATTTCAAGCCAAGCTTGAGCCTAAATTTAGGCTCGAAATTAATTTCAAGTCAAGCTTGAGCTGAGGTAAGCTCGCTCGAGCTCGGCTCGTTTCCATCCCTATATGTACACCTTATTATAACGTGCACAGCTTACATCCCATCATCCAAGAATTTAATTTATTTAAAGTTTTTAGTATTAAAAAAATTAATAAGACAAGTGAATCAAATCGAATCTTTAAAATAGTAGGGTATAAGATTTATACCTAATTTATAGGTGTGCAGATAGCATCACTCTTAAAAAATGTGTCTAGCGTCCTTTAGGTGGTACCTCAGAAATTGGAATAGTCCTATATAAGGTATAATAAGACTAAACCTGATATAATATTTTGGGCGGTGGTTAGATATAAGAGGTTAGGGCTAGAGTAATTCTTGAATAGGTGACCTTTCTAGAAAGCAGAACATCATAATTAGTATTAAAACCAATCACTAATTAGAAGTGTCCGGCTATAATATTTTAGACGGTACCTAGACTTAAGAGGTTAGAAAAATTAAATGTGTTAAAGCAAAGAATAGTTTTAAAATAGATGACACCACTGAAAAGTAAGGCGTCGTATCTTCCGACCGTATGTATAAACTATTTAACATATATTAATACGTTAGTAATATATAGAAAATATTGAATCTGGGATAGATTCGCGCCATGAATGGATATGGGCCCCCAATCCGAAGGTCATTGGAGTGACGGTGGCTTGGTGTGCGGTTTACCAACCTGCCACCTCCACCAGTTCGTGGGCCCCACGCATTACACGTGGTGCGGGTATGCGGACAGTAAAGATCACATCAACGGCCGCCGCTTCAAGGGAAAACTCTTATTGCGTGCGGTGGATAAGATTGAATGACACGTGTGCTTCTTTTCCAGGAAATTCATTTTAGTATCTCTTCTTGATGGAAATGGAAAAGGAAAGGAAGGTGAAGTTTGTACACTTGCAACTGATGGCATCTTTTATTATTTCTTTTCTTTTTCTTTTTTTTTTATGCTGTTTATAGAAATTGTGTCATTCTGGGTGTGGCCGCGCGAGCCTATCCAGAAGCACCTGCAACCCTGAAAAGGACGGCGAGATATATTATTATTATTATTATATGTATTATATGAGAATCCCCTAAATTTATCATCTCATCACAAGGAGAGAATAAGAAAGTTAATAAAACCAGCTCGAGGAATTCAGAGACGTGTCCGCTGAAAACGGATTAAGGAAAAGTGACCGAGATTATGACTATGTCCATTTCCTTTATTTTTTTTAATATAAATTTAGTTAAAAATATAAAATAATTAGACTTTTGCTGAAGAAACAAAAATCTGTTGTTAGAAGACAAATTGCTATTTATAAACCTGTTTATTATGGGTGAGAGAGAAAAAACTTCGATCACAATGATCCTAATAAAATGCTAGTTCACAGATTCAATAGAAGCCAGAGATTTGGGGCTAATTAAGAGTTGAAACTCCAAAATTTGTAGTTCAATCCTTCTAATGCAAGAAGGAGAAAAAAAGAAGAAGAAAAAATGCTTGGAGGCCACAGCAAAACAAATGTAATTTTTTAGGGACAAGCAATGTTATTTGGCTGAAAAATATTTATTGTATCCAATAGGTGCGAGTTATGCCTTGCGTCGTCCTAAATTTCATCTCTTATTTTAATATATTACTATCCGATAAGCTACAATATTTTCTATTTTTTAAAAGTACTTTTAATATTTAATTGAAGATGGATTCAAAGTGTGTGATAACATGCAGGAAGGATTCGCAGTGCAGTGATATATATGCTCGGCGATAGGAATAATTTCTCTTGATTTAAGCTTAATAAGCTTATTAAGCAATTTATTCTATACTTCTATACACTTTTATATTCTAAAGTGCGTGAGTGTTATTAAGAACTTAATTAACACGCTCACCTCAAAGGTGCTAGACCAAAATGCCTGGCTATTATTTCTATCAGTTTCTCACAATATTATAAAGTTATTTTAGTAATTTAATTATCCCACCTAAAGGTGCTAAAAGACCAAGTGCTAAAAGACCAAAATTCCTTGCTATAATTTCTATTCTTTTCTCACACAATAGAATTATTTTATAATTTAATCATCCCATTCATTGAGCCAATGCCAACCCAAAGTGACACATTTAGCTCTCACTTTCGTACATACCCATATATATGTCAAGATGTATGGATCTAATAAGGCCATATTGACACATATACATGTATGTTGCATGTGTCAACATGCATAGGCTTAATTAATAAGGCCCATGTTGACACCTGCATAACATATGTCCATTTGTATAGACTCCCATGAGTCGTATAGTTCTTGCACCGCACTTGGTAAACCAAGAACCGACCGTAAAGGACCCCTATATATATATATATTTGTGGACACATGTCACTCTTTTATTTTGGATGCACCGAATGCATGGTAGATCTAACAAGAAAATAATAGTTTTACTTTGCACTCACATGTGTATAGGATATATGTCTGTATACCTCTGTGTGTGTGCGCACGTGCGTGTGTTCAAGTTCAACATGCTGTCTGCGTGTTGTTCTATATTTGATTTTAATCGCTCGTGTTCGTATTTGACTTGAATGCTATTCTTTTAATTATTTGTTGGTTTTCGACCAAATGTATTACAAAAGTCAGCATCCATTTAATATTCATATCCACATTCATGTTGACCAATGTGGATATGATTTTTCCCACTATCTAGCCCTATTCTATATAGTTTGGCTAAAAGGTTGGAGCACTCTCCAATAACTCTCTAAGAAGCTTTGAGATTTTCTTCGAGTTCTACAAAGGACTCTCTAAATGAAAGGCAGAAGCTTAGAATTTGATAATTAAAAAGTTGAAGGCTTATAGCTAGATATTTTAGGATGCAAAAGTAGAATCGCTAGTAGAAAACTCTATTCAAAGCATTTTTCACAATTGTTGTTATGGTATATTCAAATTCGTGTGCCAGTTGCTCCACTAGAATTCTCATCCAAGAGGGGCATTATAATACATATAAATCATATAATCTCAAACTAATTTATATAAAATTCAGCAGTTAAATAATAAATGGAGATAACTCATGTAATGGCTAGTTAGTAGTTGGTTTGGACTTTAGTTGACCCATTGGTATATTGGGCCAAGTGATGTCATGAGAGGGATTCTCATTGGGTTTTGAGGGAGTATTCTCATTTTTGCTCTCTAGGTTCTCTTTTCTTAACATAGAGAAGAGAGGTGAAGAGAAGGTTGGAGAAGGAACTCTCTTGTTCTTCTTGCTTGATTCAAAGCTTCTAAAGTTAATTGGAGAAATTCTAAGAGGCATCCGAAGCGGAATTCGTGGAATCGAAAGGTGCTTCAGAGAAGGTGTAGCAAGAAGGGATTTCCATTGAAAGGTTGTAAGCCCATTGTAATAAAGTGATTATCTCTAACCAAATCTTGTAATCTCCTCAATTTGATAGTGGATTTGATCTCTCCATGCCCGTGGATGTAGCTCGGTTTGGGTGAACCACGTAAATCTTCTTGCATAATTGTGGTTGTGCTTGAATTTCTCCTTTCTACTTTATGTACTCCAAAGTTTGCACTTCTTGGTTGTGGATATAGATACATCACATTTGTTTACTAGTGTGATTAGTATCTTGATAGTTCTGTCATTATCGCACTACAATTTGTATCAGAGCGTTAAGGTTGGCTGCAAGGTGTTCGATAAATTGTCTCAATGGCAACAAATCGATTAGAAGTGGATAAATTTGATGGAAAGAGAAACTTTGAACTTTGAAAGTTAAAGTTCATGATTTATTAGTACAACAAGGGCAATATAAGGCAATACTTAGGAGAGATAAAAAATCAGAGTGGATGACCGATGATGAATGGGAGGAGCTAGACATGAAAGCTTTGGCCACCATTCGTATGTGCTTGGTGGATGAAGTTCTTTTCAATATAATTGGATAGAAAACAGTTTTTGGAGTATGGGCAAAGTTAGAGAGTTTGTACAAAAACAAATCAATTACCAACCGAATTTTCTTGAAGAGATGGTTGTACTCTTTGAGAATGAAAGAAGGCACCAAGGTCTCCGATCACTTGAATACATTCAACAACATTATTTGTGACCTTGAGAGTATCGGAGAGAAAATGAAGGATGAAGATAAGGCCATCACCTCGTTATATATGCACATTGGCAATTCCAATAAGACTTTGATTACAAGTGTAAGTTGCACTAAAGAAGATTCTCTTGACTTGGACATTGTTTGTAGTGCATTGTTAACGAGAGAAGGTAACTTTGGATAGTTTGGAGGGTGAAACGGAAGCACTTATAGTAAGAGATCGTTAGAGAGAACGTGAAAGTATGCCAAAAAATTTTCAAGAAGCAAGTCAAAGAATAGATGAAAGTCTATAAATCAGAATGACAAAAGGCTTTGTTGGTTTTGTGGCAATCCGGGTATATAAAGAAAGATTGTCTAAAAAGAAAAGGCTCCAATGGCGGAAGGGACAATGGTGAATCAAGTAGCGGTAAACAAAGTTCAGAATCGAACAATGAAGCACATCAAGTTGAAGAGACAACATCGGGTGTTATTGATGATGAGGTTTTGATGGCGGGTTCTAGTTTGGTGTTTCATCAAAATTGGATTCTTGATAGTAGCGCTACTTATCATATGTATCCACATCGTTCATGATTCATTATCTATAAGGAATGCAACGATGGTATCATTTTGATGGAAACAACTCAACTAGTAAAACGGTGGGACTTGGTTCAGTGCGCTTGAGAATGCATGATGAAATGGTCCGGGTGCTTGAAAATGTGCGACATATTCTAGATTTGAAGAAATGTTTGATCTCTCTCTCTGAATTGGACGACAAAGGCTACAAATTTACCGGGTTGGAAATTTGTACAAGTTATTAGGGAGTACAATGACGAATGAAACTTATGCGGCAGCGGAAAATAATGACCTTCCTCTCCGACTATGGCATAGGAGGTTGGGTCATATAAGTTAGAAATGTATGAAGATTTTAGTAGAGAAGAAGCTTATACCGAATATTACTTTTAGTGACTGGAAATATTGTGAGCATTGTGTTTATGGAAAACATAAAAAACGGAGCTTCAAAGCCGGGAGTCACACAAGTAAAGGTATTCTTGACTACATTCATACGGATGTGTGGAGCTCTCCTACTACTTCATATGGAGGTGCCAATTATTATATCATTTATTGATGACTTTTTACGGAAGGTTTGGGTGAAATTTTTCAAGTCTAAAGGTGAGGCATTTCAGGCATTTAAGCACTTCAAGGCTGAAGTAGAGAACCTCACCGGACGCCGCATTAAAGTTCTCCGATCGGACAATGGTTTGGAGTATAATCTAAAGAGTTTGAGCTCTTTTGTAAAGAGAATTGCATCTCCAGACGCTACACAAACCCGTATGATCCACAACAAAATGGGATGGCCGAGAGAATGAATCGTACATTGATGGAGCGGGCTCGTAGCATGTTGAGCAATGCCGGTTTGGAGCACGAGTTGTGGGCCGAGGCCATGTCCATAGCATGTTATCTTATCAACCGCTCACCTTCCATGGCTATAAATGAAAAGACACCGGAGGAGGTATGGTTCGAAACTCCTTGTGATTATTCTAATTTAAAAATATTTGGTTGTCATGCTTATGCATTAGTTTCTAGTTGTTAAAGAACTAAGTTAGATCCAAGATCAAGAAAATGCATATTTGTTGGTTATACAAAAGGTGTGAAAGGATACCGGTTATGGGATCCAGTGGCCCACAAAATTATCGCAAGATGTGATGTTCACTTTGATGAATTAGATGTGCTGAAAAAGGGTGTAGAACATAAAAGTATCGAGGAGGAAGAAGTCTGGAATGATACTCAAAATTTTAAACTTCTATCTTCAACTTTCTCATCAAATGAAGGCATTGAATCGGAGGATACACCTGTTGAATATGGTGAGGTCCAGGATTAATCCATGAAGATTTCAATAACGGAGAAAGTTCTCATGAAGGTAGAGAAACATACGACTTGCCTCGACGTTCTACAAGAGAGCAGCACACACCTATACATTTGAAGGATTTTCTAAATCCAAATATATTTTGGGCACTAATTGTGAAACAAGAAGAGCCATGTATATTTCTAGAAGGCATAAATTATATTGATGCAAGTATTGGAAAGAAGCAATGGAGGAAGAATTGTGGCACTTCACAAGAATGAAACTTGGGATTCGGTGGAGTTACCAAAGAGCTGGAAAGCAATTGGTTGTAAGTGGGTGTGCAAAATCAAAAGAGGAACCGATAGGACAATTCAAAGGTATAAGGCAAAATTGGTTGCTAAAGGCTTCGCACAAAAAGAAGGTTTGGATTTTTTGAAGTGTTAGCTCCCGTTATTAAATTGGTTTCTATTCGGCTTGTTCTTAGTCTTGTAGCTACAAATGATTTAGAACTTGAGCAATTAGATGTTAAAACAGTATTTTTGCATGGAAATTTAGAAGAGGTTTATATGCATCAACCTCAAGGGTTCATAGAGAAGGATAAAAAACATCTTGTATGTAAGCTTAAGAAATCATTGTATGGGCTCAAACAAGCATCGAGACAATGGTATCGGAAGTTTGACATTTTTATGCTAAGCTGTGGATTCTAAAGAAGTATGACCATTGTGTCGACTTAAAATTCTTCAAAGCTTTGTGGTTTTGGTGTTGTATGTGAATGGCATGCTTATAGTATTCAAGAATAAAGTAAGAATCAATGAACTCAAAAATGAATTGAGTAAGGCCTTTAAAGTGAAAGATCTTGGACCGTCACGTCAAATTCTTGGCATAGAGATTTGGCGGGATAGGCAAAATGGCACATTGTCACTTTCACAAAAGAGATTTGTAGAAAAATTGGTAGACAAGTTTGGCATGGGTAAAGACACTAAATGCATCTCACTTCAAATTATCTTCCGAGCGAAGTCCAAAGACGGAGGAGGAAAAGGAGTTGATGGATCGAGTTCCCTATACAAGTACCGTAGGTAGCTTGATGTTTTCCATGGTGTGCACATGCCCGGACATTGTATATGTCGTTGGTGTTCTTAGCCGGTTTATGGCAAATCCCGAAAAGGTGCATTGGGAGGCGGCGAAATGGGTTCTTCACTATTTGAGAGGTACAAGTGATTATGCAATCATGTATGGCAAAACTCAAGGCCAATGCAAGGTTATATTGATGCTAATTTTTGCCTGTGATCTTGACAAGAGAAGATCTACAACGGATTTTGTATTTGAACATAGAAATGGTCCAATTAGTTGGATGTCCAAGCTTCAAGTAACGATGGTTTTGTCGACCACGGAGGCCGAGTGTGACTTCAAGGTTTGATAAAAGAGCTTGGTATGAATTTTAAATCCATGTGTTTATTATGTGATAGTATGAGTGCAATATGATAGTATGAGTGCAATATGTTTGGCTAAAAATTTGATTTATCATAAAAGGACTAAATACATTGATGTGCACTATCATTATATCCGGGATATCATTGAAGATGGCAAGGTGAGGGTATTGAAAGTTGGCACTCATGAGAATGTGGCCGATATGCTCACGAAGCCGGTACAAGTAGAGAAGTTGAATTGGAGCCTAACTTCTTTAGGCTTCAAGTTAAGTGAAGGATAAAGGCACATGGTTGGCACGGAGACGAGGAGCGGTGATTTTGTTATCAAGGTGGAGATTGTTGGATTAGTGATATCAAATTCACCTATTAGCCTATTTGGTTCATTGGGTTTGGTTCAATAACTCATGCAATAGGCTAGTTAGTAGTTGGTTTGGGCTTTAATTGACCCATTGGTATATTGGGCCAAGTGATATTATAAGAGGGATTCTCATTGGGTTTTGAGAGAGTTCTCATTTTTCCCTCTAGAGTTCTCTTTTCTTGACATAAAGAAGAGAAGTGAAAAGAGGGTTGGAGAAGGAGTTTTCTTATTCTTCTTGTTTGATTCAAAGCTTCCAAAGGTTGATTGGAGAAATTCTAAGAGGCATTCCGAAACGGGATTCGCGGAATCGAAAGGTGCTTCAAAGAAAGTGCATGAAGAAGGAATTTTCATTGAAATATTGTAAGCCCATTGTAATAGAGTGGTAATCTCTTTCGCCCCTATTTAGTTGGGAGTTAAGGGGAGGATAAAAGGTTATCCCCCCTTATCCCCAAAAAAAAAAAAAAGTGGGGTGGGATTGCTAACCCACCCCTTAACGGGTTATCCGTTATCCCGGGATAACCCGTTAAGGGGTGGGTTAGCAATCCCACCCCTCCCCCTGGAATAGGGGTGGGGTTAGCTAACCACACCCCTATTTAATTTTTAAATTTAAATTTAAAATATAAAATTTAAATTTTAAAAATTTATAATTTATAATTTTAAATTTTAAATTTAAATTTGAAAGTTCTAAATTTTAAATTTTAACTTTTAAATTTAAATTTAAATTTAAAATTTTAAATTTTTTAAATTTTATATTTTAAAATTTAGATTTGATCTTAAATTTAAATTTTGAAATTTAAATTTAGAACTTTCAATTTTTGAATTTGAGATTTAAAAATTTAAATTTAAATTTTATATTTTTAAAATTTAAGAGATATATTTAAATTTAAATATTAAATATTAAATTTAAAAATTTAAATTAAATATAATAAAATGGGCAATATCATTATTTTTTATTTATAACTACTCATTATTATTCTTATTCCACCTTAACAATCCAAACACTATTTTTCTTATTCCCGGGAACAACCTAATTTTCATCCAAATGCAAAATTGGTCTAACCCTTGCTTATCCCTGCACTTAACCCTATCCCTGAAATAGACAATTCTTGCTTATACCTGAACCAAACGAAGCTAACTAAATTGTATAATCTCCTCAATTTAATAGTTGATTTGATCCCTCCGTACCCGTGGATGTAGCTTGGTTTCAGTGAACCATGTGAATCTTCTTGCATTATTGTGGTTGTGCTTGGATTCTCCTTTCTACTTTATTTATTCCAAAGTTTGCACTTCTTGATTGTGGATAATTTAGATACATTATATTTGTTTATTAGTGTGATTGGGTTCCGTCATTATCGCACTACAATTGGAATTGAGAGCATGGACTAAATGTAGGTAAATGAGCTTCCAATAGAATTTTCTTCAACAGCCAATAAGAGGGGGCATTTGGTGAGTTTTATCCTGCATAACCAACTGATCCTTTAAAGGTGAATAACAGAAAGGAATTCACAAAACCTAGGAACTTGTAGCCGGCATACAGGGATGGCAACACAATGAGGTTAGCAGGAAAACCACGCCAAGGGGGGGAAAGAACCACAGAACCAAACCAAATCGACAGCTTTGGTTCGGTTTGATCCAGTTTTTGGCTCAAGCGTTTTGATTTTGGTTCGAGTAATTCTCAAACCATTAATCAGTTTGTTGTTAGGTTGAGAAACTGGAAAACCAAATCAAACCAAAAAATCGAAGTGAGGGCGGCGTACATGTATTTATTTTCATATAACAGTTGCTTGAATGGCGGGAGTTGGCGCATATGTTTGGCTGGGCAACATCATTCTTGGATGGCTTTGATTTAGCTACTTCCTTTCTTCTCTTGCTTTCCTTTTTATATTGTAACTGACATGATGCTTTTTTAATTTTGAGCAACTGCCGGATGAGAGGAAGAACCAACCACCCCCCCCCAAACACAACTTATTCTATTATAAATCTACAGAACATATTTACAAATTTACAGAGCAAAACCATCTATCTGTCATCTGAACGGACTAGATAAAGTTAGACTAAAATGATAAGACGCACAAAAATTAAAAGTTAGATCAAAATGACACGATGCTTAAGTTTAGTCACCATAGATTTCGCATTGAATGCGATACTACTGGCACTCACTCTTTTTGGTAATGAAAGTATCTTACGAACATCCTAAAGCCATTCAAAAAATAGGGTGACTATGAGGACCTAAATTTCACCCCTTTCCGTGCGATATTTGAGACAGGTACGAGATATATGACAAATTTGAACCTGCCACATTGTCATTCCTATGCTGCAAGCGCACTTCACAAGAAGCTCCAGCCAAGCAAAAAACAAGCCCTAGCAGCCAGCCACTCTTGGCACAACAGATCCGTTTCAAACAATCCTCACAATTCTCTTCATAGAGAGCTTATACAACTCTAGTCATAGAAAGATCAAAAAGAAGACTCAGCTGATAGGAATATATAAATCTTAGCAGCTTCTGGGTATAATTCTACTTTCGTTAAAAAAAAATAAAAAATTCTAGGTAGTTTAGAGTTTAAATTTAAAGCAAGAGGCCAAGAAACTGATACCACCATTTGCACTACCCAGTGGAATAATCCACCCAAGGCAGCAACGACAGAGAAAAGAAATCACACAACAGCTAGCGCAGCTTGAACATATTATACATACTCTAAACCAACAGGATCAAATCCGAATTACCGCTTTTCACAGCCTCCACACTCGCTCGGCAATAAATTTCTCGAAACCCCAATGGTGCTTTGCCCCATCAGGAAGTACCTGCTAGCCAAATAAAACTAGCCCTAGGGCATCAAACTTGATTCATGGCACACATTCATCTAGGAATGAATATCAAGATAGAGAGAGGGTACTCCTTGAACTAACGACAATGTTTAATGATGATTTTTCCGTAACTGAGAGAAAACACCATCCTTTTTTGGGGGGCGGTTTGCGTAGACTATCCACAAAACTAGACAAAGCATGATGCCCGAGGAGATGAGAGCAAGCCCAGCATTGACCAACCGGAGGTTGAGTTTAAGATGAGGGCAATAGAGAGATGTAATTGACGTAAAGGTCCCACGCACAAATCTGCAGTCCTGAAGGCTGAGTAGAAATGGAGTGTAGTGGTCGAGGGCGTAGCTGACATTCACAGCTGCTACAAGCTGCTTGTATATATCAGGGGTTACCCTGCCTGGGCTCATGCATAGACCGGATTCTGGGACAGTACACGTGAAGTTCAGCCATACCTGAAAAGCACAAGGAGAGAGACAGACAGATGAAACTAAAATGGTAGCGAATGGTAGTAACTGGTAAGAAAGTAAACATCTGAGTTTAATAATAGCCACATAATATTACAGAGAGTAAAATTTTCCCTGTTTCATCAAAAAAAAAAAGAAAAAAAAGACTAGATGGCACGAAAATTATCCAAAATGATTAGACGAACAGCACGACTGACAATCAAGGCAAACAATGATGGCAATGGTTATTCACTAGTTCTTTTTCTTTCTCACGATCTCGCCATACATTTTTCCCATTGAAGTTGCCATTGCCATTTTTTAGAATCGGAGCTTAGCAGTTTCAAAGTGGTTTCAGGTTATTAGGGAACTGTCGATGGAAAAATCGCGGGCTGACACGTGATGTGCTCTGATTCGTCTGCCTCTTGATGTTGTCCCAAATTTATGTTGGCGAAAAAATCGCGGGCTGACATGAGGCGTGCTCTGATTCGTCTGCCTCTTGATGTCCCTCTAATTGCAGGCTAGATATGACTTTGTCTTAGGTGCGGATCGGAGAGGGAACAGTCCGACAGGGTTTGACCCTCGAGAGATGATCTTGAGGCCTTTAGATGCTAGCTGAATCCCGAAGTCTTCCGCTCTTGAAGTTTTGGCTGTTGATCTGAGCCGAAACTAAGCTAGATGGAACCTGTATACTAGAGCGGTACTCAAAGTGGTGTTCTACCTCAAGATGTGGCTCGAGGCTTCAGGAACCGGCCGAACCACCAGTTGTTCGCCCTCTCAGATCCGAGCTGTTGATTAAGGCTGAGATCGAGCGAAAGAACATGCTGGCATAAAACTATTTCTGAGGTGAAAAGCTGCATGTGGCGGAGGGGCGCATCATGGAGACATTCACCGGTGGGAAGCAAGGTGGCCCAGTGATGGTCGAAGTGGTCGTGGGCGATCAGTGCAAGGCGATTATTCATGGGCGAGGGCTTCTGCATTACAATTACTCCTAAATTAAGTTACACCTACTCCTAAATGTAAGGAGGATAACGAGTAAACTATCAGAGTTGCTGATGATTCTATTCTCATGGTCCTTTCTCCTTTTTATAGCCCTTAGGTTCAAATACGATGTAGCCATAATTGGAGCAATTACCGTGAGGTTATTACGCTTTGCTTACTAAACTCCTCCCTACAATCACACATGTCGTCTACTGTTCGAATTTTGAATTCTTTGGCACACTTCTGATTTTGAATTTTCAGGTCTTGCCGAAGTCCCTATTCGAACTGGCCTTTGGTGAGTCCTATCTTACCGAAGCTAAGGCCTTTTACCGAAGCCACTATTACAGATAGCCTTCAGCATAGTTGTCTAGCGAAGCTCGAATCTTACGCCGATGCCCTTTTCGGTGCTACATATTTTCCTCAGATTCATCCTTGTCTCAGTGTCAAAATTAGGTATCAACAGGAACACTAAACCTCAAAACGGTTGCATTCGAAGGACACATTTCCAAACTAGGCCATAATCATTTGTTTGCCTTGCTTTTGGAGCAACTTTTCTACTATAAGAAGCAAAAGGTGTTTGGCAAATGAAAAATCTAGATATTCTGCTATTGTACAAAGATAAAATAAGCTTTTGAACCTCTACCTATTTGAAGCTTTAGCTTCTGCTGCAATGGGAAACTGTCAAGGGTGAATATCCATAAAAAGGCTGTTAGCGCTTTTTCAAACGGCTTTACTAAAATCAACACTTATCTACAAGCTGTAGTGAGACCAAAAAGACCCTCACTCTTAATATAAATGAACTATCAGCATTTTCATGAACTTGTTACAGTTTGATGTATGTACGCACCGTTGAAGCATTCAGAAACGTAACTTCTTCTGGTTCACATAGTCGGTCATGCAGATAGGAATCATAAGGGGAGCAAAGAGATGGCATAGGCGACCCAGACTGGTTGTAGAAATAGTTCTTATCGTTGGGTGCATGATCTGAGTTAGCAATAGAAGAAATAGCTGTATTGACGACATTTACAAGCTGCCAGATGACTTCTTTACTTCGATAAAGTGTTAGATTTGTTGTCCTCTCATTGACACATGGGAGTATGCTGCTAAGAGCTGTCTCAGCCTCAGTATTGTGAACCCACTCATCCATTGCAGTACATGTATCCCCTACAACACTGAGACAAGCAACAGGAGAACTTTTCAACTCTTGAAAAAAAAAGAAGGAAAAAAAGAAGAAGAAAAAGTACTTACTACAAATTTGAAAAAAATATAAATGAATATCTTTGGGAGGAAAATTAAACACCGATTTTTGAACTAACCATCAATGACATGTAGAGAAACAACTGACATGAAGAGGATTACTATATATAGTACGTGTTGATGAATCGCAGCCTAATCACATGAAGTAGGATTGCAAAATAGCAGGTGTTTCGATAGAGAGTTGTGAGGTCACTTTCAATCCTTATCAAAGATAACATTCTAGGAAATATTAAAGTACTTTGGAAAGGCGAAACATGGACAACACAATTAATACATCTTTTAACCCTACAATTCATCTAGATAATAGCGTCTGTTCATTTGGCAAGCAAGTACCGCCCGGTAGGACGCTTAACCAAAGGAACAATCATACAATTGATTCAACACAAGAAATATCGGAGAAGCCCTTGCCTAGTAACTGATCCTCCTACTCATTAATCCGACCATCTAATACTAAACCAAGATTGAGACAAGACAGATAAGTGATCGAAAGAGCCAGTCTACTACAAAATCAATGGGTCAAATGAAAGCCCAATATTGAAAGAGAAATTCTAATAGAATTTTTTTTGAGTCCAGCTAGTATACTATCGGTAGCACGGAGGCCTCCGTGCTACCAAGTTGTTTTCAATGATGCGGCTTCCAAATCGACGATCGGCTCTGTTAGACTTGATCTACACTATTGAAAGTATTTGGAAACTAAATTTCATAATTTTTCGATATCATTTACCTATCAAACGAGTAGTCGAAAAATGAACGGCTGAAAATAAAAATCTCATAAAAAATGATGATAAAAGACTTAAATTTAAGATCAGAGGTACTGATCTTACTCTAAATAGTTCAAAAAAATTTCTATAAAAATTTCATCAGATTTGGATTGTTTTACACCATTAAATTCACAAACGCATCTCATCTACCATTAAAATTGTCAATTTTGAGAAATTTTGATCACTATCCAAATAATGTCGAAAAATTATAAAATTTAGTTTCCAAATACTTTCAATAGTGTAGATCAAGTCTAGGAGAGCCGATCGTCGATTTGGAAGCCGCATCATCGAAAACAACTTGGTAGCACGGAGGCCTCCGTGCTACCGATAGTGTACCAGCCTAGCTCATTTTTTTTTTCTTCTGCATACTTTTGAAGGGTAACGTATACCAATGGCCCTTGATTGGATTAAAAAATATATATATAAATAATAAAATAATAATAATATATTTGTAGAATAGGAATTTTTTTTAGTAATATTGTTAGATATTTATTCCAAAAAAAAGAGAGAGAGAAAAAAAAGAAGGAAAAAAAGGGTAAGAGATGGATCCATGTTGTTTCCCAGAAAAAAAACAAAAAGAGAAGAAAAAAAAAGAAAAGGAAACAAAAGAAATTAAAAAGGAAAGGGTGATCTCCCACCTCTCTCTGGTCCGTGCAGAAAGGGGTGGGTTTTCCTTTCAACAAAGAAAAAAAAAAAGAAGGAAATAAATTAAAAAAAGAAAAAAAAGAAAAAAGTATTAGGATGCCTTATAGATTATCAAGTTACCATTTTTCTTAAAATTTTTAAATAATTTTCAAGAAAATAAAAGTTATTGGGACCTTTATAAATTAGATGCTTGCAAAAAAGAAAAAAAGGTTAGAGAGATTATAAAAAAAAAATCTGAAAGAGAAGAAGAAAAAAAGAAGAGAAGAAAAAAGAGGAAGAAGAAGAACTCAACAAAGAAAGGTGAAGAAAAAAAAAAGAAAGTTTTTTTTTTTGTTTTTCCTTTATATACACTCTCTCTCTCTCTCTCTCTCTCTCTCTCTCTCTCTCTCTCTCTCTCTCTCTGTGGTACGTGTATAAACCCCCCCCCAACACCCCCCCTCCCCCCCAATGCGGTGGCATCAAACAGAGGGAGGGGGTGCGCACATCACATCCCCCCCCCCCCCCCCCCCCCCCCCCCCCCCCCTGTAGGTTTCTTTTTTTTTTCCTTAAAAAAAAAGGAGAAGTCTAAGGGGCTACGGGTCTCTTGTTCTTCAACGGTGACGGCAACAATCAGGGCAACTTCCACGACAACAAAAGGTAATGCATGCATACAAACGGTGTAAATGCGATTCTTTTGTTGGTTTGATCAACACGACCATCTTCGCGATAGGCTCGGCCGATCAAATCCGGCATTAAATCGCTATTTTCACTATGCGTATGTATCGCTAATCCCTATACCGAGCGGCCATTTCGTGATAGGCTCGACACGGTCAAAACCCGACGATCCAAATTGAACCCTTCGCAATAGGTTGATCGAGCGGCCATCTTCGTGATAGGCTCGACACGATCAAACCCGCGTATTTGGACAAAAAAAAATAAAACAACAAAATAAGTGTTACTTTGATTTGCCATCTTCGTGATAGGCACTGTTCGAACCATACGTCATCTTCGTGATAGGCACGGATCGACTTCACCAAATTGCCATCCTCGTGATAGGCACATGTTTGATCGAATTGCCATCTTCGTGATAGGCATAATTCGACTTAATCGAACCACATTTTTGAGACGGGTTGTCTAAGCGATGCCCTATGAGTGCAAGACAAAGATTAACGATTGATGAATTTGGCATAGATTTCAATCCAAACCGAACCAAATCAATTCGAACCAAACCCGACATGAAAAAAAATGAAAAAAAAAGAACGGTTTGGAGTTAACTAATTTATGTAATGGTGAACCTAATTATAATGATGACCAAAACTTAATGGCTGTTGAGTTAGATTGCAACCTCAAAGTCGGTTGAATCTAAATCGAACCGCAAAAGTTCGCGCCGAGCCGAGCCCAATTCGGTCTTACCCAAACCGATTCGGATGATTTCCTCGGACATCCGGATTTTTGGTTCAATTAAAAAGCAGATTTTTCTAGGCCCTAAATCCAATTAAAATAAACTCAAATGAGCCTAATCTACAATTCACGTGTAGGCTGAATGAACAAAATCCAGCCTATAAACAATAGGCCCAAAACTCATAGGCTCAACCCACATTCAGTCCACCAATAAAACTAAACCCAATCCAGCCTAGAACCAGAATCCAACCCATATGCAAGTGCAGGCCCAGTCTACATACGGGTCCCTGAATCCAACCAGCAAGCAAGTGCAAATCCAGTCTACATATGGGCCCTGAATCCAGCCCACATGCAAATGCAGGCCCAGCCTACATACGACCCTAAATCCAGCCCACATGCAAATGCAGGCTCAGTGTACATATGGGCCCAGAACCCAGTCCACATAAAAATAAAGTCCAGTCTACATATGGGCTCCAAACTCAGCCCATATGCTAATAAAGTCCAAAAGCAGATTCGGACCTAAAATCCAGACCACATATAAATAAATCCCCTAATCTAGTCTACATGCAAATTCGGGCCCAAAACCTATAAAACCCAAAATCCATTTCAGTCTATAAATAAAACCCAAAATCCATTTCAGTTCATAAATAAAACCAAATCCATAACAAAACCCAACCCAATCTAGTCTATAAGTAAAACCCAGCTAATCAAACCATCAAAGCCCAACAGCATAAGACGTAAAGCTACCAAACCCATATCATCCAAATGCCTCCAACCCAAACCAAATTTATCTAAATAAAAAAATGGGCTTTCATCATGGGCTTCTATCATGAAATAATTTCATCACGGGCTTCTATCATAAACTAGCTTCATGAACCGAAAATGGGCTTTCATAATGGTGTTCTATCATAAACTAACTTCATGAACCGAAAATGGATTTTCATCATAAGCCAATTTCATGAACCAAAGATAGCCTTCTGCCATAATGAGCTCTCGTCATAGACTCACATGGACCAAATACGGAGGGCCTTGAACCAAGTTATAAGGATTCGATCTAAATCAAATCTCAACAGGTCCTAAACCAAAGTATACCGATTCGACCCAAACCAAATTGTGAAGGGCCAAACAAGTCTAAAGTGGCTCAACTCAAATCGAATATAAAGGGGTTCAAATCAATTCAACTTGAACCCAATCGGAATGATCCAAATTAAGTAAACCAGCTCCGCCCAAACCAAAACAGATCAACGGTTCAAACCGAGCTAAATTCAACTTAACCGGCTAAGTCAACTTAATTAGCTCACAAGCTGGAATCACTTGACCGTCAAGTCGTTAAACTAAACGATTGACCGCCAAGTCATTAAACTGAGCAAATCAATCAAACTCATTTTAATTTGACCGCCCAGTCACTAAACTGAGCAAACCAAATTCAAACTCAATTCAACTTGACCGCCAAGTTGTTAAACTGAGCAAATCAATCATACTCATTTTGATTTGACCGCCAAGTCATTAAACTGAGCAAATCAAATGAAGCTCAACCCAACTTGACCGCCAAGTCGTTAAACTGAGTGAATTAATCTCAATTTGACCGCCAAGTCGCTAAACTGAGCAAATCAAATCAAACTCATTCTTGACTGTCAAGTCGTTAAAGTAAACAAATCAATTTCGACCGACCACCATGTCATTAAACTGAGCATCCCGATTCCGATCAACCACCAAGTCTATAAACTTAGTATTTTAGTTTTACAAAATTCATGTACAGTAGGGGTATGCCCCTGCTTAAGCCATGTACATAGCGGATTATATTAATAAAATTTTATCTTTATGCTTCGGTCTTTCTCAGCATTGACATTCGGTTTCTTAATCGAGAGTTCCTTAACACTAAAAGTGTGGGGTAATTAACAGCAGATTCTTGAGTCTGCTGGAAGCCATGAACCTACAATCATGATTTCAAAACAAGGTTTAAATAAATTTGATCTATACCATAAATGACCATTCGCCGGAGAAACATCCGCGGCAGGTTGGGCCGTTCGTGGTGGCAAAGAAAATGGCATGCCCGGTAGGACATGGCTTCACCCTCCATCTTTGAGACCTAATCAATAAATGCTGATAAAAGGCCAAAATATATATGTGTGTGACTGACATATATTATTTTAGATATGTAGAGCAATGGCATCAAACAACACATGATCAACGTAGGACAACTCCGCTTCCCTGCTTCCATGCTGACGATAGAAGCTGCCGGTGTCACCATCCAATTTGGCACCGTCACTCAGGATATTCTGGCTACTGTCATGCCATAGCCGATCACTCAAACCAGTGGGGGCAGGACTTCGATCGACTTCCAAGAGAAAGTTATTCCTGCTCACCATAATCGCAACGCTGTGATCCCTCGCCTTCCGTCACGTGGGAGGCGCCCTAATGTCGTCATCCCTAGTCCCCCTCGCAAGCCTACTAAAGAGCGACTTGTTGTTACCTCTGTTGCAACAAGGATGGTGATGGAGGGTCGACTCAAATTTTCTAACGGCCAACTTGCAAGGACATCTGTCTTTAAAAGATTGGCCCCTGCGAACTCTAAAACCATTAATCTGAAGGCACCAAAGAAATCGGTTTTTGATAGATTAGCGACCTCTATGGGCAAAGGTGCTGAAAAAACACTTTATCCAAATCAAAGTCTTTTAAAAAAAAGCCCGACATTCCTTAAAGAGAAAACAAGTGAGGAAAAATAAGGGAACAAAGGCACCACCGTCGATCGAACTTGTAGTGAAACCAGCGGATCTCATGCATAACAAGTTCGTCTCGCTCAGGTTCGTCAACAAGAATTCACCCACTGCCGTTCTCCGTCCAGAGACGGAAATAGGCCACCTACGACCTGTCAAAGAAGTCTCGCCAAGACGCAAAGAGACAACTATATCTCAACTTATCAGGCCTTGAAAGATGTTAACAGGCGTCGTAGGGCTGAAAACACATCTACAATTAGGGGGCAGAAGCAACCGTTGCAGCTGAACAAGAAAATTACTAAGCAATAGAGGGTGAAGAATCCCGCTAAATCACCCAATGATCAAGAAAAACAAATAAAAAATCCCAAGAGATTGACCATTCACACAGCGAAGATGGTCAATCATATAGAAGAAGACAATGATGATGACAATTCGACGCTCAGGGAGATAGCTATGAAAGCCGCTCTCCTATGCAAAAGGAAGAAGGTACCTAAAGCAAGAGGAGGAGATTCCCCTCAAGGAGTAGGACAACACCCTAATGCTGACCTACCTCTTGACCCGTTTAACATAGAGAATGAAGAGGAACCCGCTTTTTTCCTCGGGAATCCTAAACATCTCCTAATAGCTTCAATGAGAAAGAAGCTAGAAGAAAAGGATAAGGATATATCGAACCTCAATAGAAAGCTAGACGAGATGTTGGAAATGGTCGTCAGCATGCAAACACAGATAGGAGTGCAGCAGCGCAATCATGAAGTTCAAGCTACACCGCCGACCTTGAACTTGTCCACACCATCAACTCAAGAAAACCGAACAAGTTAGCAACTCAAACCCAGAAAGACATTTATAGCATGTCTAGAGAGGAAATATTAGAACTCATTGCCTCTCAACTGAAGGAGTCAATGGCACGATCGATACCCAAAGAAAAAGGACGAGGGCAACCATATCCTGTGGAATATGACGATATAGTCTTCCCTCAAGTGTATGTCATCCCTAAATTCAAACAGTTTAACGGGATGGGCAACCCGGACCAATACTTGGCGTATTTCAAAGCCACGTGTGGTAACACCGGAGGCAACAGTGCATTATTATTGCGTCAGTTCCCTCAGAGTTTGACCGGGATAGCTTTTGATTTGTATTTTTCTCTCGAAGACGGCTCAATTAGAACTTGGAGTGAAATGGAGAATGCTTTTCGAGCAAAATTTGCTACAGTTAGCGACAAAATTTCAATAGCTAATCTGGCAGCTACTAAAAGAAAGAAACATGAGTCAATGCTAGACTATATAATTCGATGGCGGAATTCAAATATAAGATGTGAAACAACCCTAGAGCAGTCTCAAGCGGTGGAGCTGCTTAAAGAAAATATAGACAACTGGATGGCCCCGTTCCTTTGTACTACCAGTTGCACCCACGTTTCAGGACCTTCTACTGAACGTCTCAAAGTTAGAGAAAATCGATCCACAAATTTTGGCAGGTTTTTATCCTTCTAGACCTCGAAGGAAAGATGGAAAGAAAGCCGAAACTAAAACCACTTAGTCAAGGACCGCTTACGCCAACAATATAGAAAAAGAAAAGAAGCCCACCACTTCAGTTGGGCTAACACCTAAGCCAATGTTGGGTGGCGGTAATCATAGGATGACTATGGAGGAAAGAAAGAATAAAGTCTACTCCTTTAAAAGAGACAGAGTAAAGAAAATATTCAATGATGCTATCAAAAGCGGCCTACAGCTACCAGCGCCGAAGAGACCAGAAGATGATGGCAAAACTAATGACTCAAATTATTGTCTCTATCATAGAATAGTCAGTCAACCTATTGAAGATTGTTGGGTGCTTAAAGATTAGGTTGAAAAACAATATTAGACCGATGCCATTACCCTCTCTCTGATAGATCCACAGGTGGAAGAAACTAATGCAATTAGTGTAGGAACCGAGGAAACAGTAGAGTTTGATAATCCCTTTCCTCCTAAGTTTTGGAAAACTTTTCTTACTAAGAAGACTCGAAAATTTCTCAAACAACTGAAAGAAATACCGGGGATTATATGGCGAGGCCTGTTGAATCCAGAGGTGCAACGGACGCTGCTTGAGGATCAGCTTCATCATCTTCCAAACCATATAATCCTCCAACTATATCCAACCGAAAAATAATTAAGAGAAAGAAAATCAAGAAGCCTGTAGATCCGGAACCGTGCGAGTCTAAGAAAACAGAGCTCGAAAAGTATATTGACTTCCTAGAAGAGTATGCACAGAAAAATAAGGAGGCAGTTTTAATCAAGAATTTTGTAATCAGAGCAATAGAGGGCACGACCATCCCGTTATGAAAGGATGATGATAACGAAAAATTATGAAAGTATGTCCAGCCTTCTCTTCCGCCTCATAAAAATGATCTATATAAATTCGGGAACCAAATTCGAAGAGAGATCAATGAGGAGGCAGAAAACTTCTGCCGAGAAGTGTGAAGAGTCACCTTGCTCTGTGATGCTGAAAGTGAAGATGAATTTGCCTCAACACTCGAGGATAGTGACAATGACGATACTGAAAGAGGGCTCGATAGCGATAGCGAGAAAGAATTTCTACAAAGATTAGAAAAAAAGAAAAAGGAAGAGCAATATTCCATTGCATATGCACAAAGGGCTATGAACTATAGAGTAGACCTGATCAATGAAGAGCTCTTTAATATACAGGTCGAACAAAAAGGGATAGCCAAAATGGTAATTGGGCTTGAAGCAAGAATTGAGCAAGTGTTGCGGTTGATAGCCCCAACCTCTCGACGAGCTCGACCACCAAGAAACAACCCTCTTCAAGAAATCATGGAACACATTGAAAGAATAATGGCCCCCGATACTCGTCAGGGGCAAACAACAGAGAATGTATCTTCTCAGAACTTGAGAAATGTAGAAAATCGATGTCCATCAATTCGAGGAGAGAAACAATAATTGTCTTAAAAGAATATAAACAATCAAGTTTTAACCCCCAACCGGCAGCAATCAATCGATAATCAAAGGAAAGGCCTAATTACGAAGAAGAAGAAAAAACTTTCGGGCATTACAATCGATGATGAGAAAGTGACAGAAAGGCCGCAGCACCAAAACGTACAAACTTACAAAGAAAAATGAAAAGCTCCACTTATCGAAAGTGAAAATACAAAAAAGGTTTGGAAAAGGGAGCAAAGAGAAAGGCGGTCCCGATTTCGTCCGAATCATTAGGAGTGGGGGCATAATTTAGAAGAATTTACAAAAAGTGACCAAATGCAACCCTTGAGCAGTAAAGGCTTCAAGAAGAATCAAGTCTCAAGGGACACGAAACCCCCAGGAACGTATCTGCCATATGATGAGGAGGAACCTATCCTCTGCAACTTCTGCAGAGTTAGTGGCCACTCTTATAGAAACTGTCGACATTTAAAAGAGCTAGAAGAGAAAACTCTTAGCAGAAAAATCTTGTAGAGTGATTCCTATCTCTAAAGACCACTCCGAGGAATCCGTTACCAAACGAAGACGAAAAGATAAACAATCGGCTGCGGCAGATGAAGAGAATGACAGTGCGTGGCTAGCATACGAGCTTCCCACCCAAAATCAAGAGTTGAAAAGAACGGAGACCCGTATCCTGGAAGTAGGAAACGATGTAAAAAGATAATGTAGCTTGACATCCAATCTTTAAAGTTAAATCTAGACTGCGTAGGTCGACTGCAGTAAAGAACATGAGCTCCCAGACAAAAATGATAATAGATATGCTTCGCTCGCAAGAAGGCTTTTGTAGGGCAGTCGATATCGGTACTGATTCAGAAGATAATGAAGGAGAATCAATAGATGCCCTGCAAATAAAATTAAGGTCTGGAAGGGTATTACCAGAAAGACAAAGTCCAATTCAAAAGGAGAAAGATAAAGAAATTCAAGTCAGCGGAGAAGTTCCAACTTCTTCAAATCAAGCAAAGATGACAAGGATAGAATATAATGTACTCTCCCACTTACGAAAAGTGCCAGTTCTTTTGAGTGTCTATGACGCTCTTATGATGTCTAGAGAACTAAGAGAAGTGTTGATTTATGCTCTCCAAAATCCTGAGCCCTTTCATGCATTTTTTGCCGAGGCGAACATGAAAGAGGCGTTGTACCTCGTCCACGTGCCCAATGTCACTTTTACGGAAAAAGATTTATTGATAGAAACAACACATCATAATCGGCCGTTATATGTAACTATCTCCTAACCTTTGTTTTAAACCATGAAACTCCTTCAGTGGCTTCATAGTTCTTGGCCCTCTTGTTGCTCGACTTTTTCTTCTACTGCTGAAAAGTGCCTCCTCTTCGTTTTTCAATGAGACTCCAGCCATCTGTTTAGCTTAAGCTTCCAGCTTAGCCAGTAAATTTTCCAACTCCACCAATGTTGGTTGAGTAGGCTAGCCTCGAATAGCAGTAATAAACCCGTTGTATTCGGGTTTTAGGCCATGAATAATAATTTTCTTCATCTACTGGTCACTAATTTTTGACTTTGTATCTAATTGGAAAATTTGACTGCATAGAGATTTTACCTCCATGAAGTACTGGCTAATCGTCATGTTGCCTTGTGATATCGTCATCAGTAATTCTCCAGCAGTTGAAGTCGAGCATCGGTTTTCTTTGAAAATAACGATGTGAGGGTGTCCCATGTAGCCTTGGGTGTGTCTGCTTCTTTGATATGCTACAGCAACTCTTCTTCGATTGTTGTTTTCAAGACGAACATCGCCTTCCCGGCCTTGATACACCACTTCTTGAGCACCTCTGCGTTCTCCCTCGGTGGTGTTGTCTCAGCACCACTGATTACCTCCACAGGTCTTGCCCTTGTAGGTAGGATCGTAAGAAAATCATGTGTATGCGGCGGAAGAAAATATCACAATTAAAATTTTCTAAACCAAAGATCACCTCGTGTTTCGTTTTAGATCTTGAATAATCAATCTAACTGATCTAATCAAATAGGATTTAGTTTTTCACCTTGCGCGGGTCGAGAGCACCGCGAAGTCAACGATCGTTGATAAAAATTGTTCGCGCCCGACCTCTACTTGCGTCCACACGAATTCACATCCTCGATCGAACTAATTAACACCTTCGATCCGCGATCCGATCACGAACTGATGCTTGCGTCGTTTCGAGGGAGATGAATCAATCTTCTGGATGTGCTAACAACCTTCTGAAGATCGAAACCGATGGATTAATTGTGGAGGCTTTGAGGGAGAGAGAGAGGATTAATGGCTAGGGTTTTCTATTTCTCTCGTAATTAATTATTATTATTATTAACATGTTATATAACCTGTATTCATAATGAGAAAACCCCAAGCCTAATCCTAATCCTAATCCTAATCGAAATCCTAGTCCGATTGGATTATCTATTAATCCCTCGAGTTAGTATTAATTTAAATCGAATTCGAATCCTAATCCGATTCATGTGTAACATTTACACATTAGTCCTCATATTATTCACTAATGATTAGTAAATACAACATGCAACTTTTGCACTTAAATACCTCTAATTTACAACAATTGCAAACTAGTCCTTTTACTAATAAATTAGTAAACTTTAGTATTTAAAAATATTATATTTGCAATTAAACCATCAGATAAACTTCTTTTATCGTCTCCTTAATATCGATCATGCGCGATTTCTTATGTGTATGACCTAATAGGTTCAATTTTGTCTAGTAGTGAGATATGATGCGATCCCCATCTACATCATCACCGAAACTCCTTTTGATGGCTGAAAACTCTTTTTGATTCCACTATTATAGAATAATTAATCGTCTATAATTATTCTTATTGGTTCCAACGATCCACCAGTGACGCCTAGTAGAATGTAGTGGCAATTCAGTCAGAAGTGAATGTCGGATTGAACCTCTAGGTGCAGTTACCGTACAATACAATCTTTCCATTGTATAGTCCCGACTGAGTGGAGGTTGTGGAATACTCGTCAAACCCCATCACCCGTCATATGACAAATTTGATAGAACGGAAGCTCTTGTTACTCTTGGAAATCTCTTTCCATGCACCATATTACTCCGACCGAGGATTTCTAATCTTTGCCTTGCAAATAGTATAAAACTAATTATCTCTCTACCAAGAACGAGAGATCCCCTGTAAACGCACACCCATTTCCGATATGAACCCACTGTAGCTAACATATAGTACTAAGACCTATGGCTAGGATCAGAGTCTGTTGTATAGTCAAACTACAGCAACTTCACATTGAATGGCCATGGTGTCACATGTCTAAGGATCAGTCGTACCAGTGCAACATCGAATCAGTTACTGACGAGTAAGTAGACATTCATATAACTATTTGCAGTTAGCCACGCTCAGTACCCTTATTCGCCAACAACCACTTGCATGTTCGCTCAAGTGTCCCCACACTAATGACTCGAGATTCGTCATCCCAAAAGGAAAGTGACACACACACACCAATCTTACCGGATCAATTATCATCCCCATGATGATCCACCAATTGAGAGCATTTAGAAATTAATCACCAATAATATGTATCTCGAATTCTCAACTCTTGAGAATACATATTATCATCTTATTAATTTAATAGACGATTCACGGACAAATTAAACATGAATGGAATAAGAAGCCCAAATATGTAAATAATAAAGATCAAGCACAAAGGAATGTCCGAAGAAAAATAAAATGTGTCAGCCTGATAGCCTTCTAGGGCATACAACTAACAAGGACTCAATGCAAGTTTGCCAGTAACCATAATTATGGTTATTTAGCTTCTTAATTCCGCTACTTGTACCAGCAAGATCTGCCATAGCGACTTGGTGATTGCCCAGCAGTCAACCAAGTAAGTCTGGTCCCAGACCAACCAACTTCACAGTCCCAGACTGTGAATCAAAAAATCTCTACTTTTATTGATATTTAACTGCCTATACTGGCAAAATTTCACCGACGTAACTAGCAGAATATCTTTTCTACAATCTGGCTCAGATATCAAATTGTAGAATATTGGCGTACCAAATAACAATGAAACTCTTTTTATTAATACGCAAAGAACAATCCCTCACATACAACTATTATTTTGTGGTAGACTTACACACACTCACACCCGAAGTTGCAAAAGACTCACACACTAACCTACACAAACTAACAGATTAAACCTACCACTTCTACACACTCACTACTCCACACAACTCTCTGCTCTATACTACTACACATACTAAGCTTACACTAACTCTACACACTCTCACTTTCTCTATGCTGCTGCTACTACATTGTATCTTCTTGTGAGGGCTTCACACCTAATTATAGAAATCCAATGTCAGTTCGGACTGACTTAAGCCAAGTCGGTTGGCTTCTACAGGAAGCTTCAAGGATCCTCTGTTTTAAGGAAAAACAGAGGATTCTAGAAATGGGAAGGAGGAGAGAGAAACAGAGAGAGAAGGAGAAAGAAGGAGAGGAAAGGAGAGGGAAGGAGAGGGAGGAAGCGACTGCCTCCTTCAATAATTTGAGGACTAACGTAAACAATTAAAGTTTGAGGACAAGAGTGCAATTCGCATAATAGTTAAGGGACCATGGGATAAATTACGCATTTGTAAATGAAAACTTCCAACAAAGGTCTCTGTTAACAAACTAATTTTTTTACGGCGTTATTGGCATCATATCTAATGAATAACATCTCTTGATCATCCTTACCAACAATGTAAGGGTGCGTTTGTTTCAAATAGGAATTGAAATCAGAATGGAAATTAGAATGAATGGTGAAATCCCCCAATACGAAAAGTGCAGGCAAACAAGCTAAGATGCTAAGAACATGTAACGTGCAGTGATAAATAAATTCCAAGATGCAAAAAGTATTTTGTCATATGCAAGGACAAGGTTTTTTATCTAAACAAACACCTAGAAAGCATGAAAATTTCCAAAATTAAATATTAATCATCTATTGGTTTCATACCTGTTGAGGATAACGAAAACACCCAAGAGTATAAAGGTAACAGCCACAAGTAACCAACCACTTGTGATAAATCTGAAATATGCGAGCTATAATAAATACAGAGGCTCTACTACAGAAAATGAATCAATATCGAAAAATTTGTTTCAAGCATCTATTGTGGATCAGAACTTACACATAGATTGCATGCTTGTGCCCGAGGACTGAAAATACTGCATCAAAGACAAATCAATTGATAAGAAAGATGCATATAAGGGCCTTTCAAAATAACAGCTTTGAGATTTCTAAGAGAAGTTGAAGTTGAAATTTAAGACAACAACAAAGGGATACTTAACACATACAGAAACCAAGAATAGCCAAGAAAAGCATCACTGCTGCCACCACAATCAATGCACATCGACTACAAAAATATAAAAAAACAAAAAGGAAGATGTAATATGTTAACACACAGTAGATCGATAGTGTCAATTTATTAATTTAGAGAAATTCATATAAGCGTACATGTCATTGAAAACTACTACAATTTTGCCAGAATTCTCAGCTGTTTTCTCCGATAGCAGGCTAGCTGCATCATTTAAATCCGAATTCAGCTCGTCTATCTTGTTTTGAACATCAGATGGGAGATAGAGTTTATCAACATTGATTGTCTTGGCAAGTAATAGGAAATCACTGACATTCCTGAGGCTCTGAACAGTGAAATCAGATTGATTCACGACAAATCTTATAGTATTCATTACTTCACCATGGAATTCATCCTGACCAGCTGAAAGTAGAATGCATCCAATCCTGATGAAATTTACCTTATCAGGACTACATACAATTGCATGCATGCATTTTATCAGGACAAAAAAAAAAAGCAAAAAAGTAAAAGCCTGAACCATCTGAGATACTGGTTGTGACATTTGTTGCTAGGGAAAACTAAAAATATTGCACCCGAATTAAGAGCTTGTTTTTAAATTTGCCATTTATGTTGTGATTTTTATTATACTAAGCACTAGGTGGACCATATAGAGGGTTTTATAGTTACAGAGTAGTCATATTACCAAAAGACCAAATCATATTATGATAGTTCAAATGATATTTTCTCCATGCAATCAATCTTCTTGTTAAAGATTATTTTCTTCTTCTTCTTCTTCTTCTTCTTCTTCTTTTTGAGAGAAAGGTACCAAGCTACCGCTTCATTCTTTTTTTTTTCTTTCTTTTTTTTAAGAAATGAATTCAGCTAGAAATTGTGAAGCAACTAGGCTTCGAAATTAGGACCTCAAGTACCAACTATCAAATGTAACACCCCAGTATTTGGCATAGTCCTATATATAAGATATAATATGGCTAAATCTCTTAATCTGGCTATAGTATTTTGGGCGGTGGTTAGGCCTAAAAGGTTAAGAAAGCGTGCTAGGACTAGAGTAGTTCTAGGATGGATGACCTCGTGGGAAGTGGGGTGTCACAGTTAGTATCAGAGCCAATCACCAGCCGGAAATGTGAGATGAGTCTCGGCTGAGCCAAGGTTATACAGCGGGCAGAGCGCGGCTCCCCAAGGTCGGCTAAGGCTGGCGAGACGAGTCTCCCATCACGTGGTAATTGTAGTGTGCTTGAGCCTGACGAGGATGTCAGGGCTTAAAGGAGGGGAGAATGTGACACCCCAGGATTTGGCATAGTCCTATATATAAGATATAATAGGGCTAGATCTCTTAACCCGGTTATAGTATTTTGGACGGTGGTTAGACCCAAGTGGTTAAGAGGGTTAAGCGTGCTAGGGCTAGAATAGTCCTAGGATGGGTGATCCCCTGAGAAGTAGGGTATCACAATAAGCCCTTAGCCAACTGCGCTAGGTACGGTTGATTGCTAAGAATTATATTCATTGGCTACTTAAAAATGGTAATAATATATTATTGCGAGTAGTCCAGTTAACATGCATTTGTCCGCACACAAGTTAAAAGAAAATCTAGTGAATTTAAATTGTGATATGAGAAAAGGTTGAACGGGTTACGAATAATAGTATGCTAGATCAACTACAGAGATGGAAAAAAGCTTGTCTGTGATATTCCATAAAAATCCCTATTTTTGGTTTTTGTCTTCATCTAAAACTCTATTTTCAAAGAGCTCAAATTCTATTTGGTGCAAAAAAAAACAAGAGAATTTGCTAAAATATGGATTAGCATGATTTTGACGTGAAATTTGGATGTTTCATGTCAGGTCCACTTCCTTGTCTTATCACATTACTGTTAGGCAGAAAAAAGGAAAAAAGAAAGTCTTTATGTTTTTTGTTGACTCTATGAACGAAATGAATGAGGAAAATTGATCTCCTAATAAGCAAGGCATAAATACAAAAAAAAAATTAAAAAAATAAAAATCTGTGCCAAACAAGTCAAAGCAACTTCCTTGACCTCCTAGCCCACGACTAGTAACAAATTTGCTTGAAACAGAAAGATTATAAATCTATGCTCCAGTCATTATGGACCAAGGACTGGCATAAAATATGCTATTTCTGCAACACAACGTAGATGGTTAGGCTACAGTCTAGAGGGGTCAATTTTAATTTAAATCTGGGGCCTTGGTTTTGGTTGTTTTCATGAGTTTTTTTCCTCAACTTTTCTAGTTCAATCTAAAATTGCATGACAGGATCTGTATATCTGGGGAGGTACTTTGCCATTGGTGTGTACTATCAGTTACTCTGAAGTTATACTGAGACATATAACTAAATATAAGATGTGATAATCAATAAAGAAAAAGAGCAGAAAGATATGCTAACCACATTGTTGTGAAAACACAAGTTGGTGAGCTTTCACGATGTCCATTTTGATTATTACCTACTCCATAAATGCTGGACTCTAGACAACAGTCGCCTACCGATATAAATTCTTGAAACATAGCGTGCTTGAAACAGCAAAACAGCCAAAGCATGGTTGAATAAGATTGCAACACCAATCGCATTTATACAACAGAAAGATCTTTACAAAGAACACTAGATGTTTATAAAAGTTCAGAAAATTACGATGCAGTGGTTGTGAAAATCAAGAGCAATATGAGACACAGGGGCCTCGAATAGAACAATTCCTTTTTTTTTATTGATCGACCACATCCACCACAGTGATGTCCAACTAATGCCAGCCCAAAGGACACAAGCCAAAATAATGCAAGTATAAATCCAGCGGCTCCCGTGGATCCAACAGACTGGAAAAAAAAAAACAAGAATAATCATAATAGAATGACATCTGGCTTCAAATTATTGTTCAATAACAGAAAGCAGTATTCATTACTTAAGCAACATTAAGCGCAGCAAAAACCAGATAGAAAATTAAGTTCAGTCAGGACAGTTCAGTTAATCCCAATCGGTGTCCATTTCATTAGTCTGCTTAACAAATATGACCGATTCGCCACTATCTTTCTAACAGTATCCAATGGCTCACGCGATGACTACACAAATATTCCTATCAACTGTACCAGACGAATTCTACAAAAGGACTAAGATCGAAAACAAAGTTTCAGATTATCTACTCAACTGTAAGAATTGAGAGGTCGGAGACAGATTGAAGAGTTTCTGCGCTGCTAAAATAAGAGGGTCGGAATCACATACTGCCCAATAATGCCTGTTGGTTACGTCCCAACCTCCCCGGTACAGCTTGAACCTGTTCAGCACATCCGGCCGCCTCGTCCTCTTCTCTGCTAAAACAAACAGGAATTTCGCATCCGGCGCTAACGCAGCCGGGCCCGATGCCAATGGAGAGAACTTCAGCAGTCCACTAGCCCATGGTGCCAAATTCTCTTCTCCTGCAGTTTAAACAAAGCAAATAATAAAGTACAGCAAATAAGTAACCGTAACAATTAACTAAGCATGCATACATATCCCAGTTCAATACATTACCCCCCTATCTTATACGACAAATTAGAGGGGAAAAAAAAAAAAAATCATTTTCACTTGTTTCGACTGAAACCTGCGGCCAAAAAAAAAAAAAAAAAAAAGAGAGACCTTCCATAGCAGTTAATTTTTTTTTTCTCTTCCTATTTCTCCGGCGCGCTCCAGCGAAACAAAGCAATAACAATTCAAGGAAGAACACCCACCATCAAAAACCTTGCGGGCATGACGAAATCGCCCGAGATTTCAATTTTTTTTCTTTTCTTTTCGAACATAGAAAGGATAAAGAGGAGAGATCAAACCCACCAAATATAAACTTCTCTTCGCCTTGAGAAGCGCCGGAGGTGAAGGGGATTGATGCGAAGAAAAGGCCTGCTGAGAAGAGCACAAGAACTTCTCCGGCGATCGCCATAGGCGTCGACTATAAACGACGATATTAAGCTGTTGGAGGGGAACAACAACGATTGTTTTCACATATTTTATATAATACAATAGTCCTGAATTCGTAGTACGAGGGAGGGTCGGCACCCTCGTGCGTTCTCAAAGGAAAATAATGCTTCAAGAAACCAACGAAGAAGAAGAAGAAGAAGAGGAAATCGGAGTTCTCACTATTATTATAGCTTGATGAGAGAGAGAGAGAGAGAGAGGAGATGGGGGTGACAGAGTTCACATGGAGGAGTGGAGTGGAGGAGGGAAGGGAGGGACCAAATATATAAATTTATAATAACAGGAACAAGAAATGTATGCGTGGGACATCACCGTACTAACGTAATTTAATTTCCATGTGATCCCTCTCTGTGTCTCACTTAAATATATTTTAGTACTTTATTTTCCGCTGCCTAATAATTGTCTTTTGTAGAGTACTATTTGATTGATAAATAAAAAAAAAAAATTAAAAGTTTTGTTGCAGCTAATTACCTAAGGTCATGCTTTATTATGTATTTGAGTTTCTGAATATTATGTGAATATTACTTGCTAATTTCAATGTCAACTTACCGCAAAATAATAAGGTGTTTTTTAAAAGTCGTAAAAATGTCTTTATATAAAAAATTAGTAACTAAAGTATTTAAATAGAAAGTATAAATACTAACATGCAATATCACCATATTATATAGTTTCAGAAACTATTCATACATTTTATCCACACAAACAAAAAAGAAAAAGAGAAAATTTTTGGACGGTGTTTAGACTCAAAAGGCTAATAGGGTTGAGGGAGCCTTGCGTAGTATTCAATTTTTTTATGTTAGAGTGTTTTTATTTTGCCATATTAAAATTTGAAAAGTTTTACTTCGTTATCATGCAATTTTAAGGTATTTCACTGTAAAAATCTATTGCTGAATAATATAGCAAAACAATGCATTTTTCAATCACGAGCTGGCTAAATACAAATTATATTCTTGTATAATATTATATTTAGTTATCGCATAATTTGAAAAATGTATCAATTAATATATATATTTTTTTATAATTTATAACATTTTGATATCTCACTTAACGGTATTCCTTTACAATGATATTACATAAAAACCACAAAGTAAGAATGAGAAACTTTTTAAATTATATAGTGACAAAGTTAAATGCCCTAAACCACATGGAGCTGAATTGAAAATTTTCTTTTTTTTTTCTTTTTCTTTAAAGTTGTTCGAAGGCTATGTACCTTAATTAACAATTAACATTACATATAATTGTATAATAGAGACTTCAAAATCAATATTTTATTTAGTATTAAGGGTTAA
Source organism: Puya raimondii (assembly GCA_016920855.1). NCBI lineage: Eukaryota > Viridiplantae > Streptophyta > Magnoliopsida > Poales > Bromeliaceae > Puya > Puya raimondii. The sequence continues at coordinate 48,227,209 of JABWPP010000049.1, forward strand.
TTACTGTCATACATCACATTCCTCCAACCTTCAATTAGAGTGTGTTTGGTTTGATGGAAAAAGAGGTTGAATTTTTTTTTTCCACTGAAAAGTAGTTTGTGGATAGTTTGGTTCAACGTAAAAAAAAAATTTCGGGAAAAATATTTTTACATATTTTGGGAAAAATCCTCCTTTCGTTTTCCGCGTGAAAGCAGCGAAAAACGAAAACAAAGGGGAAGAAAATCGCGGCTCACAGCAACCTCTCTCTCTCATATATATATATATATATATATATATATATATATATATATATATATATATATATATAGTATTTTATTTTTATATGAAAATATCATTATATATTATTTTATTTATAAATATGTAATTATTTATTAATACCCTTAAAGATATAATTAATATATATTATGTTATATGTTAATTATATAATATAATTTAAATATACTTAATTTAAAAATATAAATTATAATAATACATATTAATATATATAGTATATTAATTGTTATATATAAATAATATATATAATAAAAATATATTAAATAGTTTTTTATTCATCTATCTTTTTATTTCTTTTCCTTTCAACCAAACAACCGTAACGGAAAACTATTTTTCTTTTCCTACAAACCAAATACTAAAGAGCGTAAAATTTACTTTCCTCCGAAAAAAAAATTTTCACGGAAAACTTGTTTTCACACTTTTACGTAGAACCAAACAACCCCTTATAGATAAAAACTTCTCTAGAAGTGTCAATATCAAAATTACTCTTATAATTTAGAGAAATTATCATAACTAATTATATTGATAATAGTAACAGTAAAACTACTAATTTTAGAAGCACGAAAATCTCCGTGCTTCCACTTTATTCTCAATGATTGAATATGAATCAACGATCGGCTCTATTAGACTTGATATACTTGATTAAAAATATCTAAAAACTAAACTTTATGATTTCTTGATATTATATATCTTGTGATCGAGTGATTCAAAAATAAATGGCTGGTAATAAAAATCTCAATAAAAGCGATGATAGAAGAGTTAAATCTTAGATTGAAAATATAGATATTACTTTAGAGAGAGAAAAAAAAATCATCAAAATTTCACTCAATTTAGATATTTTTACATTGTTAACTTGCAATCGCATAATATTGACTTTTAAAATAGTTGAATTTGAAGATTTTTCAATTCACTAGATGAATGATATCGAAATTAGAAATTTAATTTTCAGATATTGCAAATAGTATATATCAAATTTAATAGAGTCGATTGTCGATTCAGGTGTCCCATCATCAAAAACAAAGTGGAAGCACAGAGGCCTCCATGCTTGTAAAAATATAGTAGTCTCACTCTTGATAATAATTAATCTAAAAGTTAAATAAATTTTTATTTTGTCTGACATCTATTATCTATGCCTTTTTAACTAACATAAAAAAAATTTATTTGAAAATATTATAAATACAATTGAATGTACACCATATTGAAACTATTGATTGGAACAAAGTAAACTACACAAATAGTAAACAAAAAAAATCATACTAAATTAGACAAAGGAAAAAAAAAAGATTCACAAAAAAATATAACATATCTTTAGTTTCAAATAATTATTAATTAAGATTAACATGAGACCCACATGATACAAATTTTTAAAAAAAATAAACTTATATACAAAAAAAGGTGTTTATAAATTAAATTATAAACAAAAACTATATCCAGCCCTACAATATTCCACGCAAAAAGATATAACTAGAAGTAAGGTGGTCCAAAATTCTTAATCCACGTGATGGAGGATTTTTTTTATTATAAATTTATAGTGGCAAAAATAATATTCACAATTTTAAAAAAAATCCATAATATTTCTTAACTGTTGAGGACTATGTTTGAAATTGCACCTAGTATTTAAAAAACTCATGTTTAAATTATAAGTTTTGGTCGTCTTAATTGCCACTTATTTATTACATAGTGTTGAAAAAGACAACTTTGAAGCTTTTCCTGATAGCAATATTTAAATAAAGTTGTCTTAAAAACTCCACGTAACTAAGGCATTAATATATAAAAGCTCCAAATCAAGGTTCTTATATTTAGGCTCCATAAAACAATCGTGATTTTATGTTCATGAGCTCATCACATTCATAAAAGTCATTAAATTACATATTTAATTGCTTTAATGAATAATAACTTATAATGTCAAACTGTTCGCTCTATATTAAGTTCAAGAATGTGACAAAATATCCAATACGCTATCTCATCCAAAAGCAAAGTCGATTGGTTTTGAATAGTAGTATTTATCAATCCTTTAATTATTATTTCTATTTTCATTTGTGAACTCCTAATTAAAATCTGACGAGTGCCTGCCACTAAATTCGAAGGGAAAAAAAAACAAGAAGCAAGAAAAAAAAAATAAGAAGAAAGAAAACGAACAACAAAAACAACCACCACTACCTAAATGGAGGGTTATGGTTGCTGAATGGAAAGCACATAAAGTGTGACCATGCAGTATGCAGACTGTAAAAGAACTGTTACAAGTATCAAATTTGACAAAGAAGAAATAATGCTGAATCGTGCAGTATGTAGACTGTAAAAGAAAAACCAAACATCGTGAACAACTTATTCAGATTATTTAAAATAACTTAATTTTCCCCAAATTAACTACTCTAATGAGTAAATTGATCATTATATAAGTATTGCTGCAATGGGAGCTTGGATATGGTCTCTAACTTGAATGTAGTAGTCTATAAATTTGAAAACAAACTCAGTATCTTATCTGGAGTATTGTTTTTTAACCAAATTAAAATCAGTGTCTCATTGTCCTCAAGTTTGAATTCGATCGTGAGTTTGATCTCTTAAGAATTAAATATGAATCCAATTAAGCTTAGAGCATGCTACCAGCTGGTTATATTGTTTTGAATTATGATCCAATCAAAAATTTTCTAGCGAATAAGAAAAGTGCATCATGTATTGTTCTTTGAAAATTATTCCTCCTCAAAATCAATTTAAAAGCACTAAAATTTTGCACTAATTAGTCGCATAAGAAAACAGAGTAGTGCCACTTTATTTTCTTCGGTCGTAATTTTTTTGGTCCAATTTTATTAGCCAACCCTCAATACCAAATCGGCCCTTAGTCTAAACATTATTTTTTTTAAAAAATAGTTAGTTAACTTTAATTAATTTGAAATTTTTCTATCTAATAAGCTCTTTTGGCCGAGATAGGTAACTAAACCTTAATGCATACTCATACACACATAATTAATTACGCTAAAAGTATAAAAAATTGTAACATATAAAGTGGAGTTGTTTTAGATACGGTAGCTGTTCTTATATTTTAACAATGTAGTTAGTAGAAAGCTTACACAAACAAAGAACAAGAGGACAAGAGTAATTAACCAATTAATGAAAAAGTGCCAAATTATTAATTGAGTAGGTACTTAATTTAATTACATAATTCTATATGACGTACCAAATAAAGCTCGCCACAGTTCCATGCAAGACAAATCAAGTAGTTGGTGCGGCATCACACATGGGTGTGGGAGGTAGCAAATTTACGAAGTCTTAAAATTCGGGTTAAATAACGATCCAGAAATATTATCGATTAAGAGTCACTAGTTTAACTAGTAGGTCAATTATTGATTGAACTAGTGACGCCAACATGACATTTGACGATGTCATGCTTGTGCCTTAGAAATAAAGTTGAGAAATCATCAATAACTACAAAAATATAATTTTTTTCACCAAGACTTGTAACATCAATTGGTCCAAAAGGATCCATATGAATTAGCTCCAAAGGCCTAATAGTAAAAAAAAAAACATTCTTAGATTTAAAAGAAGATTTTACTTATTTTGCTTGAGCACAAACACTACAAACCTCAACTCTGACATAGTCAATCTTTTGGCAAATATTTTACAAGTTTTCTTTTTAAAAAATTTAAAAGAGAGTCCATGCTAGCACGAGCTAGTCTTGTATGCCAAGATTCGTTTATTTGAGCCGAAAAATATTTTTCACCGTCTTGAAAATTTTGTGCAAATCAATGGTGTACACATTTTTGGTTCTAAGACCTATGAGAGCAATCTCATTGGAGGTAGGAATAATAATACTACAATGAGATGCTTGGAACTTTACACTATAGCCTTTATTACATAATTGACTAATACTTAACAAATTATATTTCAGGCCATATATGAGATCTAGATAGTCCTATATATAAGATATAATAGGGTTAAACTCTTAACCCGGCTTAAGCATTTTGGGAGGTGGCTAGGCCCAAGAGGTTAAGAGAGTTAAGCGTGCTAGTACGGGAGTAGTCTTAGGATGGGTGACCCCCTGGGAAGTTGGGGCGTCACAGTTAGTATCAGAGCCAATTACCAGCCGAAAATATGAGATGAGTCTCGGCTGAGCCAGAATTGCGCTCTCATGCTGTTGACTGTTGTGGGTGGAGTGCGGCTCACCACAAGATCAGTTTAGGCTAGCGAGACGAGTCTCACATTGCCTGGTACTTGTGAGTCTGAGCCTGACGAGGACGTCAGGGCTTAAAGGGTGGGAGAATGTGAGACTCTAGATAGTCCTATATATAAGATATAATAGGGCTAAACTCTTAACTCGGCTTAAGCATTTTGGGCGATGACTAGGCCCAAGAGGTTAAGAGAGTTAAGCGTGCTAGAACGGGAGTAGTCTTAGGATGGGTGACCCCCTGAGAAGTCGGGGCGTCACACCATCAACTAAAAGAACATTGAATATTTTAATCTTTTCATTACTGATTATGCCGATTCCAAGCATCTTTCCTTTTGTGTTGTCTTTAAATGTCACATATCCTCTATCATTTTTTTCAAGTGACTGGAATTCCGATGGATCCTAAGTCATATGTCTTGAATCCACTAGTTAGGAACCATTTGTCACTTATACTCTTTAATCGGAGAGACACCTAGAAAAACAAAACAAAACTAGGTATTTGGTACCCAAGTGATGTTGGGTCCTTTTTGGTTAGATGTAGCTTTCACTACCCACACTTAGGTAAGTTTAAAGTTTCTTTTATATTTAAAACTACTAACGCTATTGTCATGCCTCAAAACCGCCAATTGGGCCCGCTTGGGCATGTGCACAAGACTTTTTCCACCCGAACGAAGCGGTTTTATACATCAACCTATACAATCATACATACTATAGATACAAGTAATATCAGAGTATGACTACTAATTAAAACATTCAACTTTGAAGGAAACATTTAAATTCCACAACTACTTGCAACATTTCATAAATAAACTTTTTTAAAGTTTACAAGTTTGATCCCAAAAATTATTACATCACTTTAATTATTTTTCCAAAATATAAATGGTACATCTTGACCTCTCTATAGTCCTCTACTCCGCGACGTCCTTGCCGCAGTCACGTGCCTCGCCGGCGGTGCTGGGATTTATAAAATGGTAAACCACAGGGAATGAGAACTACTGAAAGCTCTCAGTGGGTGCAACCACCGAGAATGATGATCCACACTCACTCGATCCAAAGGACGCATTAGTAGACATATATTAATAACAAAAAATAAACCTATACTAAAAATGCAATAATTGACTTTTATACTATAATGCCTCGATACTCAAGATGCTACTATGCCATAGTTATAGGTTTACCCAACTACCCCATATCTCTAATTAACCATCTATTTTGATTGGTTACATCCCACACTAAACCTCATAAAGAGCCGAGAGACATCGTACTACTCTCTAATCGGTTGACACATACACTTCATGGAGAGCCGAGGGAGATCATACTACTCTCCAATCAGTCGACACATACACCTCATGGAGAGTTGAAGGATATAATACTACTCTCCAATTGGTAAGCACTTGAAGTCGAGAGAGATGTTCTCTCCAAGTACCACATGCTAAGTCGAAAGGATCGGCACTGCGGTGCATAATAGGAGTTGAGGGAGATTGGCCCTCCCGATGCGCACACAAAGGAGTCAAGTGTCATGCCCCGATTTGCAATGGAACCCGATCTCGCCAACAGATCCGCCACATACACTAAAGGCCACGTGCATATGAAGCGTCTACACTTGCACAAATATAAAGATTCTACTACAACTGTTGATACTAGAGCGGGAAATAAACTAATACATAGATGAAACCATACTATACATACATCACTACTCCAAAATAGGTACAACAACCAACTCTCTGATAACATAAAGTAAATACATCCCAGCTAGTGGTGCCAGTCCAATATATACAGTATGTCTCACAAAATCACCAACCGCGGGGACTCCGCTAGTATAGTCCACCAGGTAGGAGATGTTATCTATCCCCACGATCCCCTTAACTCGCTCAAAAGCAACAGCAACAGGTATAGAGGGCTCTGCAACAAAAGATCAACAATGGAGGGCGTGAGAACTACTAAAACACGTAGTCCTCAGTAGGTATCGTCATCGACGACAACGACCTACCCACTTGCTCTACCAGATGCATAAGTAACACTACTAAATGAAAACTGTGTAAATAAGTAACTGTGGAAAAGAATGCCTGTGAGAATTCGAATTTTGAATTTGAATTCTATGTTTTCTCTCCCTCTACTTTGCTTTTGTGTACTCATGTATTTGTATATGTATATATATATGTATAGGTGTATATATATACGTATATATATGTATTTTTTTGGTATTTTATGGTTTTTGAGTTATTGTTGGAGGAGAGAGGATAGGTTGTGTCGCAATTCGGAGACCGTTTCTGACGATCCAAAATGGTAGATTCGATATCTCGACAGTGCTGAACGCGATGGCGCGATCCGTTCGCACATGCGATGGTCGGACGTGAGATATCGCGAGTTCTTCGCAGAGAGGTCGTAGTGCATGTTTGATCGTTTCGCGAATTGGACCCTGTTTCACGCACCGTTTTGCATGAGATCGAGTGTGGAGGGGTGTCTGTGCATTTTATGCATGCTGTGAGGGACTCGGGACTAAATTCCCTAGTTTCGGGGCTTATTTGTAATTGTGCACTTTGTATAAGTGTGTGTGTGAGTGGAGAGAGAGACCCAATGGTAGCTTCTCTCTCCCTTAGCTCTCCCCCAGCAGGTGCCACCCCCTCCTCAGCTCCCATGCCCACCTCCGAGTGCGCCGCCGACCGTCGCCGACCTCCCCTGGCCGAAGGGGAGCTCCGGCCAACACTCTCTCTCCCTTTCTCTCTCTCTCTTTTCTTCTTCTCCTTCTTCTTCTTCTCCCTGCAGTGTGCACCCAGGGTGGACCCATGCCTTAGGTCCCCCTGAGGTGGCACAGCTGCCGGCGACCTGCTGCGGGCCGTGGGAGTTGGTCCCGAGCCACCGCCGCCTCCCGCCGGCGCAGTGACCTCCGGCCAGCTCCGGGAGGACCTCCGCCGCCGTCGCCTTCCTCCTCGGCCGCCCCCGTGCCGCCGGTGCGCCGCCGCAGCCGCCGCTGTTGCTGCTTGGGCTGCTAGGGTAGCCGCGGCCGAGAGCCTTAGGCCACCACCGCCGCCGCCCTTTTCTGTCGCGGTCACCTCCCACCCGACGTCCGGCGAGCCCCTCTTGCCGGTGCTCGCCGTCCCGACCGCCGCCGCCGCCGTTTGTTGCCGGCACCGCCGTGCCCTAGCTACCACAGAGCTCGCGCTCTCCCCGCACCACCGCCGCCGCTTCCTGCCGCCGGTTGAGGTGAGCTCCCCTTTCCTCACCTCCCCCGCGTCCGACCCTGGACGTCGCGCGCGCTGCATGTCGGCCGGCAGCCGGCCGGAGCAAGCTTGCTCCGGCCAGGGTTGTTTTGGCTTGGTTTGGGCCGCATGCGTGGTTTTAAGCTTCCTGTTGCCTCCCGAAGCTCGGGAAGGTGAGCACGATGATCGCGACGACGCGCTGATCACCATGCTCACCTTATTTTACTGTTTTGGCGCGCCGTTTCGCTGTTTAGCCTTTGTCGGCTTTATTATCGCATGTTGTCGCTATTTTTATGGGTTGTTTGTGCCTGCGACTGTTCCTGTCGCAGTGGGGCTGTGAGCACGGCCTCCGTTGCGTCGTTCCCTATCCGCTGGTGTTTGCGGAAGGTCTTGCGGACGAACGGAGTGCTCAAACGGCCTTCTTTATGCTTATTATTGTGTGTATGTTGCTCGTTTTAGGGCTTTTGTGATTGTGGCAGCGTTGTGATGCTGCGGTCAGCAAGGGCATGACCCTTGAGGCCCTGTGGACTGGTTGTCCAACCTCTTCGCCCTTCACGGAGATCCGGATTGATTTCCGGTGCATTTTCCGATGAAATAGTCGGCGCAACGCGTGTTTTAGTCGTGTGACTCACTTGCTGGTTTTGCGAGCGACTCGGCTTCGTCGTATAGCCTCGTTGGCTGTTCCTCATCGCTGTCCCGAAGTTTCGAGGACAGCGGATGAGTGACGAAGGGTTCCGGTGCCAAATCGGCATTTTTCGGGAACCCGGAAAGCCGTTTCGGGTGCGTTTGTGTTCGTAGCACCCCGAGCTTGTGCTCGCTGTCCTGTCACCTTGTTTTGTGTGTTTGGGGACAGCGGAGGACTTGGTTTGGTTTTTGGTACCCCTCTGGGGCTTGGTGTGGTTTCAGGATCGTCCCGGTGGGTTTTCCGGACGATCCGTCAGTTTCGGGTTGTGAGCGCTATGTGTTTAGTGTCGACTTGGTGGACCTTGACCCTGTGAGTCTTTCGTAGGTCCTGTCGTGGTTCTCGAGAGCCGTCGGTGTTAGGCTCTATCATTTCTACAGGTGGGTACTTCGATCCGGAGTCGGTTCAGTAGACTACGGTGATACCTTTCTATCAATTCTCTTGTATTTCGTTATTAGTTCACTTGACTCCTGTTGACTCTACTTATGTGTGCTTGCCTTAGTAGAGTAGTTGTTGTTTGCATGATTATTGAGACGACCTCGTTGGTCGGTGGTGATCGCCTGTTGTTCCGAGCGATCCTCGTATTTCGGTTTATCAGTTGCTTCACGGCTCATTGCCGTTCTGTGGATTGAGCATTCGCATCGATCGTCACAGCTCTTCTAGCACCTCACGTATACCAGCGGTCTGATCCACCGTTTGGGTCGTCTTTTCGGAAAGGGTCGTGTGTATCCGACCCGTGAGCCTCGACGTCGTGCGTCTCAGAAGTTTTGTGCCGATGGTTGAGCAGGTAGTGACAATGTCAGGGATCCGTCCTGGTGGCCTATGGATTGGGTATACATTTGTGGTTATCACTGTTGATGCATATGTTATCTTACTTGCAGTAGCATAGTTGTTCAATTGTATGTCAGCCTCATACTTATTTGTGCTACTGTTTATCTTATCCATCTATTTGTTGACCCTCGTGCCGGTGTGTACATCTCGCCTTCGTCGGCTTGCGGTACCCACTGGGAGGGGAGACATGTTTACATATTCTCACCCCCCGCCATCGTTGTTGTTTTCAGGTGAGCAGGGTAGTGGGAGTCGGGACGTAGCTAGGCACGCTTAGATAGTGGTACTAGAGGTCCCGACTTGTGAGGTTCCTCCCTTCAGATTGGTTATCGCCTTTATCTCTTTATCAGTTAGTTGTGGATGTGGTTCAGTTACACTTTGGTTGATTGTCTTGCATGTTTGGATTTCGTGGATATGGTTCAATTTTTATGTGTTGATTGTATGCTTAGACATTGTGGATGACGTTGCTTACTAGATCTCTATTTTGGTTTAATTATGACTTAATATTGTGTATCTTGAATTTCTATCCCTCGTGGTAGCGGTTTTCAAATAAAGGTTTCCGTGTGGGAAACAATTTTCAAACCGTTTTCGATTGATCGACTTTTGGGATTTCAAAAGAGAGTTCTCGTATGGAGAACGGTTTTCAAATGATCCTTAAATGATTGAGATTAGGGTTTCAAATAAAGCTTCTTGGTAAGGAGCAGTTTTATAGAATGATCTGTTGTTTGTGCATCGCATCATCCTTCGCCTAAGGACTTGTTTAGATACATGCAACTGCTAAGGACGGTTAGCTGTATGTATTGTTGGTGTGATTGGTTTGTGTGATGAATGAATGGTGGTTGTGATCCTGTTGTATATTGTGTACGCCGTGCAAATACAGGGGAGGCTCTGTCCGTGTGGACAGTGTGTCACGCCCCGTCGGGCCTTTAACACCAACTAGGTGGAAAGGAAACCGCACGGGCGCATGCCCCAGACCCGCCGAACGGATAGAGTCATTTCTACCCGCCCAAGGCGTCACAACACAAACATATCCACAATGTTCCAACTAGGAACGGAGTACAAGAGTTGCACAAGGAAAGCATCAACATAAAGAAGTTCTACTTCTATTACATCACATTTTGCACATTTATACATGCCCAAAATTTTCTTTTCTTTCATTTTCATTCCATACATCATGTTCCAAAATTATGGAATATACAAGTTGCATACATTTAATGAAAACCCCTATACTATCCATGTCCAAGACTAGGGGTAAAACTCTATGTATCACCAAAATGGAAGTGCTGCTATCTATAGAGCCAAACCCTTGCCTCGCTCCGCCGCCTCACTCGCGGAAGGACCTGAAAAACGTGGGGTGAGAACTATAAACATAGTTCCCAGTGGGTAAGGCCACCCAAGAGAGAAGCTCGACCCACCAGGTCCAAAGAAACACCATATGCATAAGTTAGATCACAAATAACTATGCAATAAATATTTACATGCTTGTAAATAAACATAAAGGATGCAACCAAATAAAATATCCATTTTTATTTTCTCCTAGGTTCATCCTATATCTCACATTGACCAAGTTCAACTACTTGTCAATAACTTATGGTTTCGGAATCGCCGCATCACCATAATATTTCCAACGTCCAAGGAGTGAAATCGTCACCTCCGTGTTCGGGTAGCGAAATCGTCGCATATCCGGGATAGCGAAATCGTCGCATACCCCATTTCAACACCGCCATCACATGGCACGGGTAGCGAAATCGTCGCATACCCGGGATAGCGAAATCATCGCATATCCCAATCAGTCACCGCCAACTCATGTCACGGGTAGCGAAATCGTCGCATACCCGGGATAGCGAAATCGTCGCATATCCCAATCAGTCACCGCCAACTCATGGCACGGGTAGCGAAATCGTCGCATACCCCAATGTTCACGTTTTACACTTGCCAACCCAAGTCCAATGGCCCTAGGTTCAAGTCACTAAGTCTCACCTATGTTCAATGACACTAGGTTCACTTTACATTCTCAACCTAGGTTCCATGACACTAGGTTCCAATTCTCATGTTCCAACCTATGTTCAATGACACTAGGTTCCAATTCTCATGTTCCAACCTATGTTCAATGACACTAGGTTTCAATTCTCATGTTCCAACCTATGTTCAATGACACTAGGTTCCATTTCATGCATGCAATCACATAACAAGTATAGATAATAGAAATATACTTGAATTCCTTAACATGCAAGAGGAGCTCATGGCTCAATCTATCATGATTTTTATTTTGCCAACATGTAAGTTCTAGGGTTTCACCTTTACACACCATTTTATCTTTAAATGGTTATTTACCCTAGATATGGAAGTGACCTAATCACTTCGGTAAACACAAACCCACAAGAGCTTTCAAATCTTTGAATTCTTTGAGCTCCTAAGTCTCCAAGCCTTGAGTTCTTGCTTCAACCCAAGCTTCTACAAGAAAATAATTCGTTACTCGTTACGAACCCTTAAATCAACTCAATACATGAAATCATTTGTTCTAACATGATTTCCTATGCCTCAATTGCAATTCCCGAAGGTTCAAATATTTTTAGAACCTCCCATGGCAAAAACCCTCATTTCACCTAGGTTTCACATGCATGCATGTAGAACCTCAAAATCTCTTGGCCAATCTCCACGTTTTGTGGTTTAGATTGCCTAGGGTTTCCAAAAATCTCAAAATACTAGATCAATTCCAAGGTTTGAACCCAAAACATGAGGAACTCACCTTAGCCACGAGTTCCCCAAGCTTCTACTTGCACCAAGAAGCCTCTTTGCACCTTGGGAGTCCTTTTCCAAGCTCAATCCACCCTTTTCTCCAAGCTTTGGAGAGTTCTCTAGAGAGAGAAAGTGAGAGAGGTGGAGAGGAGAAGTAGAGGAGGAAGATGACTGAGAAGGGAAGGGTGTCCCTGCCTTTCTAACACCCCTTCGAGTGTGAAAAGATCCTTTTGCCCCTCTCAACAATCAATACTTCCAACCAGCCAAAACTGGCATTTCGCAACACTGCGTACCGGTATTCGCATTGGCATACCGGTATACGGGTGTTAGTTCCGGTATACCACGAGGAATTCTGCAAAACCCGAGAGCTGGGTTCTCGGATTCGGCCCTCACATTCCGGTATACCACACTCCATACCGGTACTAATCACTTCAGTACCGGTATGGACATCTTCATACCGGAATCTACTGCAGACTTCACAAGTTCAGCAGTTTAAACTTTTCGAAGTCTATTTTCGCGCCTCATTTGCGCCGAAAACACTTCGCACAAGCCCCAAACTTGGCCGAAGCCGCTCACGTAGCCTCTCATGCTACATTCTCACCGGAACTCCAAAATATGTAGAAGTTCGGTACGATGCACTGAAATTCAGTGTACTACACAGCGGGCCCTGTATTTGTGGCGGGTCTGTACGTGGCGCGGGCTAGGCTTTCAAAAAAAAATGGCACGTATTTCCGCTTCTAAAACTGGCCCGGGGCATGACAATGTCTCTATACTAATAACTGTAGGAATAAATGCATCATGTATGATATGCTTCAACTAGTTACGATACTGTCAAAATATACCCAATTATACCGACCGGCTCGAAGGTCTAGTCAAGCCCGTACTGGCCTCACGTCTTACCCCTACCAAAAATCTAGTAGGTTATTGACGTGAAAATACTATATCTATTAAATCAAGCCGCCTATTTTCGGGGTGGCACTCGAGGGGAGCGACCCGCTCAAGGATCAAAGTAATCAGGTCAAGCGTACTAAGCTACTGCAGGCTATAATCAATGCATATAATCAACCAGATCATAAAAATCACTAACTAGGTAGCCTCGACATAATTGATGCAAAAACTAGTGTTCGGTGCAGCCGTACGAACCTACGGCTGCCCTAAGCCAAAAGAAGTCGATAACTGGATACCACCCTACACTCGGGCACGAAAACATAATCCACAGTACTATTAATTCACCCTGCCCAACACCATGCATAGAAGAGTAATCAATCTGGTACACTAGCTCTACTAAACTATATTCAATTTGCATACTTCCAAGAAGTGTGTAAGATGGTTCTATCAGCTAGATGGCAAAAAATTACCTTGTAGGAAATAAAGGTAATGTACATAACTAAGATAAGTTAACAGAGAATTTAAATCAAGTAGAAATATCTAAACAATTGCAATCTTAATGATAACACATGTACATGTTGGATTCTATATAGACATACGAGGTAATTCATTGTATTCGATGAATTAAACCCACCTCGATTCGCAATCCGGCAATTGGAATGAAGTAGACTTCCTCACAACTCATGAACCCAGTAGGAAAAACTCCAACAAACTCTAAAACCAGCAAAATCTGCTACAATAGCCGAAATTCGAAAATTACACAAAGACTATGTAATTCGGCTACAAATCCAAATTTCAATCAAATGAACCCACCTTAATTCCAGTGGGGAAGTAAATTCAGCTCCAAGGACGAGAATCATTGCAAGACCAGCAAGAAAGAACTCCGAGAATCTCCAAAAACTAGCAATCAAACCTATTAGAACAACCGAAATTCGAATTATACTAAAATCTGCCATTTGGCTAACGAAAATCTGAATTTCACCCAAATTAGCCTACTTACCTTCACGTGGACAGAACCCAACTACCCCAGCTCCTTCCTCAGCTCAAAATCATGTGGAAAAATCCAAAAAACTCCAACTCTAAGTAGGAAAATCATTGGTATAAAGATTGGAATCGAAATTCTAATGAAAACCAACAAAATCCTGATTTCAACACAAAACTCTCAAATTCTCCTTAACTTACCTCATCCAGCTCGAAAAATGCTACACAGTCTCTACACTACTTCTACACCATGAGCAAGAACCAAATCCACAGCTGAAAGTTCCAATTCGATCCAGAATGCTGAACTTCCGCTACTGCTGCTGCTGGTGCCTCTACTCCCAGTTCGCAAGGATGAAAAAGGAGAAGAATGATGAGAATGGAGAAGAAAGAAGATAGAAAATAGAGTTCTCTGGTGAAGAGGAGTGAAAAGAGTAAATAGTAGACGTGTAGGATCTATTTATAGAGGAACTGAAAAAATAGAATGAGCCTTCGGATGAATAGGAAATAACCCGTTCACAACTGAAATTTCCTTTTGGGCGCCCGGAATCACATTCGGGTGTCCGAAACATCAAGTGAGCACCCGCATGAAGAGCCCGAATCCAAATCATGCACCTGAATCCAGTCAAAATCACTTTACACATGTTGACACATATCGATACACTCGAGGGGGTTCATCAACTCACTTCCAAACTGCTACAGTAACTTCCGGGCGTCCGGACCTGTTACGCCCCGGGGTTCTTTTTGGAAATCCTTCTTAGGAAAACAAGCGGAATACATGTAGAACTTTTTCTTTTTTTTTTGAAACACCTTTGAGAACACCCCGCGGACGCGCACAGACCCGCCACATGGACAAAGAATCCCCTGTACAAACGGACAGAGTCTCCTTTGTATATGCACGGCGTAGCACCTTTATATAAAGTCAACCACACATACAACCACACAACACGAACAATCCAATGATCACAACATAACAACAATTCACATACATCTATTAATGTTAAACATTGAAAGGTAAGAAACTAAACTAATCCAGCAGAAGGGTAATAAGCATCAACAATGGACAGATCTGGAACACCGCTATCTAGTATCGTCCTCAGGCACCGTCCCAACCCTCACCGCCACCTGAAAAATAGTGGGGGTTGAGAATATGTAAATATGTCTCTCCCTCCCAGTGGGTACCGCAAGCCGATGAAGGCAAGCTGCACTCACCGGCAGATGGAAGAGATAAACAACAGTAGTGAACAAATAAATCAGGTACAATAGCAATGGAATAACAACTAGCAATAAATACAAATATAACCGCTACTGCACGATAAAGTAGAAACCGACAAACAGGCATAGTCAACAGATGTACTAGAACAGTAGCAATAATGACTGAAAAAGAACTACAACTACCAATCAATATGTAACTATCCGCTACTGTAAAGAATAATAGGATACACCAATGCATCAAATGGATGAATAACACCAACAACCGAATCAACTTCCATATTGGTCTAAAGACCTCAGACTAAGCCACGTCATGCTCGCCCCCTGGCATATAACCCTAACAAGCATCTTGTAGGGCTCACGGGTCAGAAGTACGATCACTTTTAAACAAAAAAATACTCTCTTGCGGTAGATCAGACCGCTGGTGTACGTGAAGATGCTCACGAGCTGTGACAATCGATGCAATATGCTCAATGACCAATAACGGCAACTAGTCGAAAGAGTAATCCACAAATGTCCGACCACATCAGGTCTACTGTTTTCGAAGGAAATGTCACCATGTCACTGACCTATCAGGTCTATATAGTCAAGTCACCATGCAATAGATACGAAATATCACCAACCACAAAGTCATCAAGTCAAGCTATGACAACTAACCACCGTACATGCTACTCTACAACGAGATCACGATAATGATAAGATGGAAGCAACCGTAGAGTAGTTAAACGGAAAATCAAATGATGTCCAAAAGCTAAGTAAGCAAATATAGATATACTATGCAATCACAAAGGAGAAGAAAGGGAAGAAGTCACCGAGCAGGCACCGCTGAACCAACTTCGGATCGAAGCCCACATCTACCGTAGAATGAAACCAGGTTGTCAACCTCCCCGCAGATGCTTCCCGCTATCACTCGGACCTATGCAAAGTCCCATCCAAAACCGTAATTAGCTCAAACCAGCTAATTACAGAAACTTATGATTCTATATGAATCCAGACAGGCGAACAGCAACAACAAGGCTACAACACTGCTACAAACAATAGCAACATGCGCGATAGGAAACCGCGCCCGAAATCGCTCGATTTCTATATTTTGGTGTCCGGATTAGTCCTAAAGTGTTCCGAAACACTCCGGAAATCATTTGACCATCCTTGCTGTCCCAAAACACTCACTTTTGGGTGTTGGGACAGCCGCACACTGAGTGGTACGATTCGGGTGCGAAATCCCCAATATCCACCGTACCGGGTTCCCGGAAATTGCCGTTTTCGGCTTCGGAACCCACCTAGGGTCATTCGCTGGTCCGAGTTTTGCACCAGCGAGATCCCAGCCAGTGAACAAGGCCTTCCTACTGCTGTGACCAGTAGCAAAACTTGCTCTGCGAAAACAGTGCCAAAAAGCATACAATGCACACCTAAACCATCATTTTACATGCCGATCACCATGAAATCACAATTGAGGGATTCCTGGACCTCGAACATCAAGTTCGAACAATTCATGCAAGAACCCCCACTGTTCGGAACAGCAGTGATGCAAAAAGAGTCACTGCGGCATTTCGCCGAACACCCAACACACGATCAACATAATAATAAAATAGTGATTATGAAAATTACCGCTGATTCCGCGACTTCGGAATCCCAACTAAGGTATAGTCCACAAGGTTTCGACATTTCGGGCACCATGCTCAATGTCTGGATCACAACCGAGCACTGTGGAGTGCACTAGAGTGACTTAAACTGCAGGTTTTGAAGTCCCCGGGTGCGACATTGCAAAACTCGTTATCCGAAGCCAAACGGATCGACACGAAGGTGAGCACAGCCATAAGCAAGCACCTAGGACGGCCGTCACTGGCTGGAGGGTCTCCGATGTCAGGATCAGCCGAAAAAGTGCGCTCGATCAATAGGAGTCCTAACCCAAGCCCAGCCATGAGCAGCAGCAGGGGCAGCACCTCCTCCTTTAGCCCCTGTATGGCCCGAGGTGGCCGGCGCTAGCAAAATCGGGTGGGCCCCAACAGGAGGGGGCCCAGGCGTATGGTGGCCGGCGGTGGAGGAGCCGGCGGCGTCGGATCTGGGATCTAACAAAAATTCATGTACCTGTGTGACCTACACCAAATTCATGTATATATATATATATATATATATATATATATATAGTTATATACCTGTGTGACCTACACCAAATTCATGTAGGTATATCTATATACCTATACCTGTGTGTATATCTATATACCTGCACATAGGTTCCTCAACTATTCAATTTTACACAACTTACCAGCCCGCCCAGTATCCCCCAAGCATTTCTCTCGAAAATCCGCACAACGAAACCTTAAATTCCATGACTTCTCCGAAAAAGTCCCTCCGATCAAATTCCCACTCTGAACTTCAAGTTAGTGCCATTGAACATATTAATCCCCAAATTTTATGAAATTTTATCCACATGTTCGCCTCTGAGTGTATTCTCAAATCAATCCTTCCTCTTGCCAAAACTGTGAAATTTCTCACATAAAATGATAGCCCCAACACCAAGTGCTCCATTTTCACAATTTGTAAAAAATAGCAAATTAGCACTCTAATCTTGGAGTTTCATACCAAGAATTCACCAAAATGTGTATCATGGCCAGTGAGGCCCTTCCAAGGATTTTTACGCAAATTGGAGCACCGAAAGATTCTAAAAAAGCAACCACATCAAGTAGAAAAAGGCCAATCTGCGATAAAAGCAGATTTTCTCGAAAATCGTGCATCGAACGTAAAATCGGACAGTGCCATCACCTCCGGCATAGCCGAACTATCTAAAATGTCCGATTCACGTCTGATGCCATCCTCAAGCCGAAGCCTCAAAATAAAACACAGAGTCACCATACACCTTTAATATAAACTTGTTTTTTTTCGAAATTAAGCCAATAAAGTCCAAAATTAAAATACTTGTACAACACCCAAAATACACCATAAAAATCTCAGTCCTCACAGGAACGAGGGCCCAAAATGACTTCAGTGACTCCTGCAGCTCTGCATTATGAATCTGGGCACCTGGTTCCCCTTTTTGGGCACCCGAAAGCTGCCACAACTTTAGTTTTGGTTGTTTTCAGTGCTCCGAGTCCGCTTTCTCGTCCATTTCGCACCACAACGACTTCGACTCGACCCGATACTCTACAAATATGTCGTCTAGCTGCTGATACTATAGTCATTCCGACAGCTAAGTATTCGAAACACCACATCAAGGGTGATCGGCACTCCCAAGACACTTCCGAAAGGTCACGACATAACACAACATGACACCCTGAGTTCAATGACTTCTAGGGTTATAGCACATGTTCATTATTCACAAACTTGTTCTCTAGTTCACCTTTAACCTAGAGTTCATATATCTCTATGTTTCACCTTAGGTTTTGACCTAGATTTAGATGCCACACATGTTAACCTATATTTTAGGTTCACATCACAATTACTTGCATTTTATCACTCTTTCCATTCTCATGAAAGAGGGTTAAAATCCCAGTTTTTTCGTAGCACGCAACTAAATAATATTTAGATCAATATTTACTAATTTAGCATTGTAATAAAACAAGGAACAATGGACAAAGAGAGAGATCACACATATTTGGTGATATTCCTACCTTTGGTAGCTTCTCTATCAAAGGGATGGATTTGATCTCCTGAAACCCAAGAAGAAATCCTAAAAATGGTCCTAGTATTGTTAAAACTCCAAAAATCCTATTTTAAAACCATAAAATCAAAACCCTTAAAATCTCAACTCACCTCATTTCTTGTTGCAAGTCAAAACGTAGGAGAAAAGGGTTTTTTGTTCCTCCTAGAGATTCCTTTTGAAGCCCTACACCGTTCCTTAGCTCTGGACGAGATCAATCTCAAACTTACGAGCTCCCCAACAATAGTGGCTTTCTACTCTAGAGAGAGAAAAAAAGAAGAGGGAGAGAGTAAGAGAAGGAGAGAAAAGTGGGTGGCTGTTGTGACGGTTAGGGCAACAGTAGGGGCCTTTTATAGAATTGCAATTGTCACGCCCCGGGCTAGTTCAAGATGCGGAAAAACGTGCTAAATTTTTTTTTGAAAAGCCTAGCCCGCGCCACGTACAGACCCGCCACAAATACAGGGTCCACTGTACACACGGACAGAGCCTCCCCTGTATTTGCACGGCGTCCAACAACAACAAACAACAGGATCACAACCACCATTCATTCATCCCAACAGCACATCAACACAACGAGAGATTCATACAGCTAACAGTCCTTAACCTGTATGAATCTAAGCAAATCCTTAAGCGAAGGATGATGCAATGCACAAGCAACAATCATTCTAGAAAGCTGCTCCTTACCCAGAAGCTTTAGTTTGAAACCCTAATCTCAATCATTGAAGAAGCCTTTGAAAACTGTTCTCCACACGAGAACTCTCTTTTTTGAAATCACAAAACCGAGCAATCAGAAATCCATTTGAAAATCGTTTCCCACACGGAAACCTTGTTTTACGACGCTACCACGAGGGGTAGAAAACCAAAATGCTCGATAAATGAAACGACTGGAAAACAAGGATACAACCAATCAATCCAAGCATGCTATCATCACATAATCATAAGGAGTAAATTCACAACACATAAGCATGCTAGAGTAAGCTCAAAGAATAACTGAACCACAAATGACATCTAATAGGCGAAAGTAGGGTGATAACCAAATCTGGGGATGTAGCCTCACGAGTCGGAACCTCTAGAGCTACTATCTAGGCGTGCCTCGCAGCGTCCCGACACTCACCACCCTGCTCACCTGAAACCTGCAATGGGGGTGGGGGGTGAGAACATGCACGCATGTCTCCCCTCCCAGTGGGTACCGCAAGCCGACGAAGGCGAGGTGTACACACCGGCACGAGGGTCAACAAAAGATAGATATGGTATACAGTAGCACAAGTAAGTATGAGGCTAACATACAACTGAAATAACTATGCTACTGTAAGCAACTAGTATGCATCAAAGGAGATAACCACAAAGTAAACCCAATCTATAGCCACCGGGACGTGGCCCTGGCACTGTCACCCTGCTCAATCCAACGGCACCATCCATCCCGACGCAATGCTCGGGGCTCACGGGTCGGTAGAAATTCACGACCCTTTTCCGGAAAAGAACACCTCCACACGGTGGATCAGACCGCGGTGTACGTGAAGTGCGGGAAGAGCTGTGACGATCGATGCATATGCTCAATCCACAGAACGGCAACAAGCCGAGAAACAACCAATAAACTACAACTAGGATCGCTCGAAACAACAGGCGATCACCTCCGACCAACTGGGTCGTCTCAAGGAACATGCAATCCACAACTACTCTACTATCCAAGCACGCATATAGGTAGAGTCTACGGGAGTCAAGTGAACTAATAACTGAAATGCGAAAGGAGGGATAGAAAGGTATCACCGTAGTCCACTGAACCGACTCCGGATCGAAGTACCCACCTGTAGGTAAGATCCAATCTAACACCGACGGCTCTCGGGAACCGCGACAGGACCTACGAAAGACTCACAGGGTCAAGGTCCACCAAGTCGACGCTAAACCCAAGCTCACACAACCCGAAACCGACGGATCGCCCGGGAAACCCACCGGGACGATCCCGAAACCACACAAAGCCCCAGAGGGGTACCAAACAGCCAACAAGGTCCCTCGCTGTCCCCGAACACAACAAACCAAGTGACGGGACAGCGAGCACAAGCACGGGGTGCCACGAATACCAAACGCACCCGAAAAGGCTTCCCGGGTTCCCGAAAAGCGCCGATTGGGCACCGGAACCCCACATCACTCATCCGCTGTCCTCGGAACTTCGGGACAGCGATGAGGAACAGCCAACAAGGCTAAACAACGAAGCCAAGTCGCTCACGAAAATAGCGAGTGAGTCGCACAACTCGAAACGTGCGTTTCGCCGATTATTTCATCGAAAAACGCATCGGAAACAAATCCGAAACTCCACGAAGGGCGAGGGGGTTGGACAACCAGTCCACAGGGTCCCAAAGACCATACCCTTGCTGCCCACAGCGTCGCTACGCTGTCGCAAACGCCACAAGTCCAAAACAAGCAACATAAACATACATACAAGCACTAAAATGAGCCGATCGAGCAAACCGTTCGTCCGCTCAACCTTCCGCAAGTACCAGCGGATAGGTATCGACGTCACGGAGACCGTGCTCACAGCCCCGCTGCGACAGGACAAGTCGCGGGCCGGGAAATTGCATAAAAACAGCAAGACATACAAGCTAAACAATCAAAGTTAAGGCCGTTCGAGCGCTCCGCTCGTCCGCTCAACCTCCCGCAAGCACCAGCGGATAGGCAACGACGCAACGGAGGCCGTGCTCACAGCCTCACTGCGACAGGGCAAGTCACAGACCGGAAAGTTGCATAAAAACAGCGAGCAATTAAGGGTACGAAGCTCGACAAAGCCGAACGACAAAACGGCTTGAGCAAAGTTCAAACAGAGGTGAGCATGATGATCAGCATGATGCCGTGATCATCGTGCTCACCTCTTCGGACCTCAGGGGGCAACAGGGGCTCCGGGTACCTCGGCGCGGCCAAAGAAACACAAAAATAGCCCCCCCCGGCCGGAGCAACTAGCTCCGGCCGGCTGCCGGCGGGCAACCAAGGCCGGCGGCGGGCAGGGTCGGCCGAGAGGGTCGCAAGGAAGGGGGAGCTCACCCTAGTCGACGGCGGGAGGCGGCGGCGGCGGCGCGGCGAAGCTCCCGGCTCTCGGGTAAAGCTAGGGCACGGCGGCGTGGCAACGGGCGGCGACGGCGGCCGGCGGCAGGCGAGCACCGTCAAGAGGAGGTCGCCGGTCGTCGTCTGGCCGGTGACCGCGATAAGAACGGCGACGGGTTGCGGCGGTGGAGCAGGTGCGGCAGAGGATGCCCTAGCGGCTCCTCAGGAGCTGGCGGCGGCTGCGGCGGCGCTCCGGCGGCACGGCGACGGCCGGGGAAGGAGCGGGCGGCGCCGGAGCTCACGGGGGTGACGATGCTCACCCTCCTGAGCTGCGGGAGGCGGCGCTGCCTCGGGCTCACCAGCCTCGCCCTCAGTGACTGCTCCAGCAGTGCAGCAGCAGCTCAGGCAGCTCCCGGCGGCCCTCCGGCGACACGGCGGCGGCGGCAGGGGGTCGTGCCACCTCATGGGGCTCCGGCGTGGGTAACCCCAGGGTGCACACCCTCGGGGAGGAGAAGGAGAAGAAGAAGAAGAAGAAAAAGGAGAAAAGAGGGAGAGAGAGGGTTCCGGGGAGCTCCGGCAGCTGGGTGGTCGGCGGCGGCCGGAGATGCACAGGAGAAGGGCTAAGGGGCAGAGGGGTGCTGGTGCTCTGGCCCAGGCTGAGGAGAAGAGAGAGTGAGAGAGTGTGGGAGTGAGAGGGGTGGAGTGAAAAAGAAGTAAAGAGAGGGGGTGATGGGTCTAGTCCCATTAATGCCTCCACCAACCCCCCACCTACACCTACCCCTCCCTCTCAGCCACAATCTCCCTCCCAAAGTAACAATATCCTCCCAGGCCCCTGCGATTCGAAATCGCGCGAAAAGGTGCGAAAACGAGGACTCGATCGCGAAAACATAAAACGTAACCTTCGAGCGATCTGCGATAAAGATGCAATAACTTTCAAACCGTGCGTCGCACGCCGACACGGATTTGCGCCATTGCGTTCAGCACTGCCGAGACATCGAATTCACCATTTTGGATCGCCCAAATCGGACTCCGGATCGCACTGTTAAGCCGTTCACTCTCCGCGACGAAAATTCGAAACTCTAAAATCCTCAAAAACTCACTTACATATATATATATATAAATACCTATATATATATATACGTATACTGATAAAAAACACAGTAATAGGGGAGTGGAACACAGAATTTCAAATTTCCAAAATTCGGATTCTCACAGCAATAATAGCAACTAAATCTCCCAAACACTTATTTACAAGCAGGCAAAACGCTCTCTGCACGCCAGGTTTTGGGTGCCCACCCGATATTTCAGGCACTCGATTTTGTAGTAGCTATGCCCGGTCGAGGACCTAGCGCCTAGTGGCTCTGACCGATTTCTCGATTCGAGTGCCCGTGAGATGTTTCGGGCGTCCGAAAGGTCGGCTTCTCTCCCAAGGGGTGCTCTCGGGTTGAGCGTCTGAAACACATTTAGGCACCCACGAAAGACTGTCCGAAACACTTTCCTAGTGCTCATGAGGCATTTCGGGCATCCAATTGTTTGGCATCCGCGTGCACCTAAGCTCTTAGGTTGAGGGCCAAAATATTTTGCGGGCATCCGTGTAAAGGGTTCGAAATCACATTCGAGCACCCACAAAATGGTCTAGGCGTCTGAATCCTAGGTTTTCACAAATCCAACTCTCTGAAAAAGAGTTCAAATGTTCCGAGCTCTTCGAAGGGCCCTTCGAAACCCTTTTCGGGCGCCCGATTCTAGTTGTGGTCGTCCGAAAGTGGTATGGAAGCTCTGATTTGAGTGTTTGAAGTCTTTTTCGATACGAATTTATTTCAATTTGACCCATCCTCACTCTAAACTATCAAAAGCTCATTTTAATCATGTCTAGTATGTCTTTAATCTGCACTTTATTAATTTAGCTAAAATTCGGTACATTACAATGATGACCTTTCATATTGCATAAGTGCAATGTAGTGCTGGGTTATGACTTGAAGCTTTGACAAAAGCCTTTTTAAAATATTTTGCTTTTGTTATCTTCACATTATTTGGATTAGAAACATAACCTAATCCACATTTCTTGAAATAAATCATTTCATTTCTAAGCATCATATTTAGATACTTGGTTCCTTTAATAAACTTCTCAAGAATTTTCTTAGAATCATTTAAACTATCCTTGAGTTGTTTATTTTCAACATAAAGCTTTTCAAGTTCTTTCCCATTTTGGACAAATGGTTTAAGATTGACAACCTCAAGCTTCTTTTTTAACATTTTGTTTTCATTAGAAAGATTAGTGCATTTATTTTTTAATAAATTAATTTTATTTTCAAAGAAAGCATTTTACTTCTTTAGAGTGCTGTATTCGGGTCCAACTTTTGAAGGTCATCATAAAGAGAAAAGAAAACATCTAAAAGCTCATCATATGAGAGATCATTTATCTCATCTTTAAGGGCAATTAGGCATAGGTATGAACTTTGGTCTTCGAGACATATTTTGGCTGCTTCATTCTCTGATTCATCATCGCTAGACAACTCGGGAGCATCCAATTTAGGGCATTTAAGGCTTTCTTCTTCTCGTCCTTCTTAGGTGCCTTGCTTGCAAGTGTGCATTCATGTTTTAAATGGCCTAGTTTGTTACAATTATAATAAACTCCTTGAGGTAGCTCGTGCCCTTCTCTTTCAAATGAAAAGTTCCTAAACTCTTTTCGGCCGATGCAGTTTCCACAGCTTGTTTTTTGATTAATCGCATTGCCTTTTCGTCTGTCTTGAATGGTGATATTCCTTATACTGTTTTGTTTCCATCTAAATCTTTATTTCCTATTGAAACCTCGTCTTTTTGGTAGTACGTGTTTTGTGCGAGATGTTCGTCCATAGGTAACTAAATTGGATCCGAAGTCCCTTAAGTGCGTCTTCCTTGGGTACTCTCGTCTGCAAAAGGGTATCGGTGCTTCTCTCCTACTCTTGATCGATATATTGTGTCTGCAGATGTTACATTTTTTGAGTCTACTCCATTCTTTCCTCTCCCGTCTACTTATGAAAGTCAGGGGGAGGAGGATGATCTCCTTGTTTACACTGTCAGACAAGCGTCCAGTCCTCCAACACCCTATTCCTGCTCCATTGGCAACTATTCGACCCCCTATTGTTCATGTCTATTCTAGGAGATTGGCGCTCCTGACTCAGATCCTCTACCAGCTTCTTCGTCGGAAGATCCAGCCACTACTGTCACCGACCTTGCTTCTGACTCTGATCTTCCCATTGCTCTTCGCAAAGGCAAACGTAAGTGTACTTACCCTATTTCATCGTTTGTTTCTTATGACCGTTTGTCATCCTCTTCTCGTTGTTTCATTACCTCTCTGGAGTCAGTTTCTGTTCCTAAATCTGTTGTGGAAGCTTTGTCTCATCCTGGCTGGCGTGCTGCAATGGAAGAGGAAATGGTGGCTTTATACACTAATGGTACTTGGGAACTTTTTTTTTTTGCCTTTACTGCCGATAAGAAGAGCTATTGGTTTGCAAATGGGTATTCACTGTAAAAATGAATCCAGATGGTTCTATCGCTCGACGCCTAAAAGCCCGTCTGTTGCCAAAGGCTATGCTCAGACTTATGGGGGTTGATTATTGCTGACACCTTTTCTCCTGTATCTAAACTTGCTTCTATTCGCTTATTCATTTCGTTGGCGGCCACCTCTCGTTGGGCTTTACACTACAGCTGGACATTAAAAATGCTTTTCTCTATGGTGATCTTCAAGAAGAGGTATACATGGAGCAACCACCTGTTTTGTTGCTCAGGGGGAGTTGGGTCGAGTTTGTAGACTTCGAAAGTCCTTATATGGCTTGAAGCAAAGTCCTCGAGCTTGGTTTGGCAGATTCAGTGAAGTAGTTCAGGAGTTTGGCATGAAAAAGAGTAAGTGTGATCATTCTGTGTTTTATAGATATTCTGAGACTGGTCTAATTCTACTAGTAGTGTATGTGGATGATATTGTCATCACTGGGAATGACACTACAGGAATCTCATCTCTTAAGGTTTTTCTTCTAACCCAGTTTCAGACAAAGGATTTGGGGATGTTGAAGTATTTTTTGGGTATCAAAGTTATAAGATGCAAAAAGGGCATCTTCTTATCTCAAAGGAAATATGTGCTTGACTTACTAGCAGAAACAGGAAAATTAGGAGCTAAACCTTGCAGTGCACCAATGGCTCCTAATCTTCAACTTACAGCTAGTGATGTTGAATTGTTTGAAGATCCAGAGAGGTATAGAAGATTAGTTGGCAAATTGAATTATCTTACAGTGACTCGGCCAGATATTGCATACTCTGTCAGTATGTTAAGTCAGTTTATGTCTTCTCCGACTGTTAATCATTGGGAAGCTTTGGGACAAATTTTGTGTTATCTGAAGGGAGCTCCAGGGCGAGGTATCTTGTACGAGAAACCATGGACATTCAAATATTAAATGCTTTTTAGATGCAGATTGGGCGGGGTTCAAAGGTTGATAGGAGATCGACTACAGGATATTGTGTGTTTGTTGGAGGTAACTTGGTGTCATGGAGAAGTAAGAAGCAGAGTGTTGTCTCTCGTTCTAGTGCTGAATCGGAATATAGGGCTATGGCACAATCTGTGTGTGAAGTAATGTGGGATACAACAATTATTGGATGAGGTTGGTCTTAAGAATCCACAACCTATTAAATTATGGTGTGATAATCAAGCTGCTCTCCATATTGCCTCTAATCTAAGTATTTCATGAGCGAACTAAACATATTGAAATTGATTGTCACTTTATTCGTGAAAAGATACAACAGAAGATCATTTCAACAGGGTATATCAAGACCGGAGACCAGTTGGGGGATATCTTCACAAAAGCTTTGAATGGAGCTCGGGTTGACTACATTTGTAACAAGTTGGGCATGATTAATATCTATGCTCCAACTTGAAGGGGAGTGTTATGGAAAGTCAAAATTGTATATATTATATTCCTATTTAGTTAGCATAATTTTTAGGCGCCTTTCCTTATGCATCTTTCCTTATTAGATATCTTATTATAGAAATATTTGTGTATATATATCTTTGTAATTGATCATGGAATAATAAGAAGAATTTCTATTCCCTTCTTCATTGGTATTTCTCTTCTTCAGAGAGTATCCCAAATCTCCTTAGCCGTTTCACACGCCAAGACGCGTGAAAACTCGGTTTGAGATAGAGCATTGAATAAGGCATTAATTCCCCCTACCATTGTAAGAAGATAAATCAATCTCTTCCTTACTCCACTTATTCCGAGGTTTGGGGATGTTAACATTATCGACGATTTGAGTGGGATGAGTCCATCCAAATTCTATGGATTGCCACACTCGCTCATCGATGGCTATTAGAAAAGCTCTCATGCGAACTTTCCAATAAGTATAGTTTGTGCCATCAAAGAACGGAGGTCGATTAATATTACCACCTTCACCCATAATAATAAATAAATCTAGATCCTGCTCTGATACCAATTGTTAGTTACGGGGGAGCCCAAGGATCTATCTAGATACTATCAATACCTAGAGGGGGGTGAATAGGTATAACGGTCAAACCACAAATCTCGATGCAATAAAATAAGTGCGGAAATAAAAATAGCACACCGAGATTTACGTGAGAAAACTCCAACTAGGAGTAAAAAACCCACGGGACCAACACACGATAATAATCCACTAAGAAATAAAAGATTACAAGGTGATTACCGACTCCACGGACTCAACCCCTCCTTTATCTTTTTTGGATCTCGCGCACACCACCGGGTTGTCCACGCCCCACATTCGAATCCACGAACGTCACGCCTCGAATCCACAAGACGCCCAACTTCGAATCCACGAAGCCTTCTACACGTCGAATCCACGACGCCCACCCGAATCCACGAGTGCACTCCGTCCGGAGCAAGATCAATAAAATTGATGACGATTTATTGCTTAGAATATCATGAAAGATCTGTGGAAATAATCTCTAAGCAATTCTCAAATTGTTTCTAAAAGAATATTAAAGATTTAGGACACATGAATCAATTTGAGAGAAGCTTGATGTAGAAGATGAGGAAAACGACTACCTACAAGCTTCTACGGTTTCTAAAAGGTATTCTATGCTTAACCATATTTTAGAGACATTTTCCATCTTATTTATAGGTTTAGAAGCAATCTGAAATAGACTAGGTTTGAAAACAAATTTTAAAAAGGTTTGGAAACAATTCGAATTAGACTAGATTTGAAAACTGATTTTAAAAAGGTTTGGAAGCAATTCAAATCAAATTGGGATTGCAAAACTGATTTTAAAAAATCTACCATCTTTTTTATAGATTTGGGAGACATTAGGATCAGAGTAGGATTGAAAAAATATATTTTCAAAAAATCGCGATTCGGGGTGCGGACCGTGGATTGCCGGGTCCGGACTGTCACGCCCCGGGCTAGTTTTAGAAGCGGAAATACGTGCCAATTTTTTTTTTTTTGAAAGCCTAGCCTGCGCCACGTACAGACCCGCCACAAATACAAGGTCCACTGTACACACGGACAGAGCCTCCTCTGTATTTGCACGGCGTACACAACATACAACAGGATCACAACCACCATTCATTCATCACAACAACACAACCGCACAATAAGATTTATACAGCTAGCAGTCCTTAAACCTGTATGAATCTAAGCAAGTCCTTAGGCAAAGGATGATTCGATGCACAAACAACAGATCATTCTAGAAAACTGCTCCTTACTCAGAAGCTTTATTTTGAAATCCTAACCTCAAACATTCAAGAATCATTTGAAAACCATTCTCCACACGAGAACTCTCTTTTGAAAATCCAAAAGTCGATCGATCGAAAATCCACTTGAAACTGTTTTCCCACACGGAAACCTTTAATTGAAAATGCTACCATGAGGGGTAGAAATCCAAGATATGCGATATAAAGCCACAATGATAGATCTAAAAGCATCGACATCCAGAGTCTAAGCATGCAATCCACACATGGATACTAAACCAAAACCACGAGATCTAAGCATGCAAGACAATCATCCAAAATATAACTGTACCAAATCATAACATGCTAGATAAAACAACCACAGTGTAACTGAACCATATCCATAACTAACTGATAAAGGATAAGGGTAATAACCAAATCTGGAGAAGGAAGCCTCACAGGTCGGGACCTCTAGTACCACTAACTAGGCGTGCCTCGCTGCGTCCCGACTCTCACCACCCTGCTCACCTGAAAACAACAACGAGGGCGGGGGGTGAGAACATGTAAACATGTCTCCCCTCCCAGTGAGTACCGCAAGCCGACGAAGGCGAGGTGTACACACCGGCACGAGGGTCAACAAAAAGATAGATAAGGTAAACAGTAGCACAAGTAAGTATGAGGCTGACATACAACTGAACAACTATGCTACTGTTAGCAACTAGTATATATGCATCAATGGAGATAACCACAAAGTAAACCCAATCCATAGCCACTGGGACGTATCCCTGGCACTGTCACAACCTGCTCAACCAACGGCACAAAAACCTACCAGACGCACTGCGTCGAGGCTCACGGGTCGGAACAACTCAACGACCCTTTTTTCGGAAAAGAAGCCCAAACGGTGGATCAGACCGCTGGCATACGTGAGGTGCTAGGGAGCTATGACGATCGATGCGAATGCTCAATCCACAGAACGGCAACAAGCCGTGAAGCAACTGATAAACCACAACGAGGATCGCTCGGAACAACAGGCGATCACTACCGACCAACTGGGTCGTCTCAAGAATCATGCAAACCACAACTACTCTACTATCCAAGCACACATAAGTAGAGTCAACGGGAGTCAAGTGAACTAATAACTGAAATGCAAGAGAAGGGATAGAAAGGTATCACCGTAGTCCACCGAACCGACTCCGGATCGAAGTACCCACCTGTAGGAAAGCTAGAGCCTAACACCGACGGCTCTCGGGAACCACGACAGGACCTACGAAAGACTCACAGGGTCAAGGTCCACCAAGTCGACACCAAACATAAAGCTCTCACATCCCGAAACCGACGGATCGACCGGAAAAACCCACCGGGACGATCCCGAACCACACTAAGCTCCACAGGGGTACCAACAACCAAACCAGCTCCTCCGCTGTCCCCAAACACACCACCAAAACAAGGTGACAGGACAGCGAGCACAAGCTCGGAGTGCCACGAACACAAACGCACCCGAAAAGGCTTCCCGGGTTCCCGAAAAATACCGAATTGGCACCGGAACCCTTCGTCACTCATCCGCTGTCCTCGTAACTTCGGGACAGCGATGAGGAACAGCCAACGAGGCTAAACGACGAAGCCAAGTCACTCACGAAAATAGCGAGTGAGTCGCACGACTAAAAACACGCATTTCGCCGACTATTTCATCGAAAAACGCACCGGAAATAAATTCGGATCTCCGCGGAGGGCGAAGGGGTTGGACAACCAGTCCACAGGGTCTCAAGGGTCATGCTCTTGCTGCCCGCAGTGTCGCAACGCTACCACAATCACCAAAGTCCACAAACGAGCAACATAAACATACATAACAAGCGTAAATTAGGCCGTTAGAGCAATCCGTACGTCCGCACGACCTTCCGCAAGCACCAGCGGATAGGTAACGACGTAACGGAGGTCGTGCTCACAGCCCCACTGTGACAGGACCAGTCGCAAGCCCAGAAAACCAATAAAAATAATGCCAACATACGAAAAAATTGCTCGACAAAGGCCGAACAGCGAAACGGCACATCCAAACAGCGAACTAAGGTGAGCATGATGATCAGCGCGTAGCCGCGATCATCGTGCTCGCCTTTCCGGGCTTCGGGAGGCAACATGAAGCCCAAACACTCACGTACGGCCAAAACCAAGCAAAAGAAGACCCTGGCTGGAGCAACAAGCTCCGGCCGGCTGCCGGTCGACATGCACGGCCAGCGGCGGCCAGGGTCGGATGCGGGGGAGGTGAGGAAGATAAGGCTCACCTCAGCCGGCGGTGGGAAGAAGCGGCGGCGGTGGCGCGCGGGGAGAAGGGCAGCTCTGGGGTTGGCTAAGGCACGGCGGCGTGGCAACGGACGGCGACGGCGACCGGCGACGACGCGAGCACCGGCAAGAGGAGGTCGCCGGACGTCGGCCTGCCGGTGATCGCGACAAAAAAGACCTGCGGTGGCGGCGGCGGAGGGAGCTCGGCCGCGGCTGCCCTAGTTGCCCAAGCTGAGCCCGCGACGGCTGCGGTGGCGCTCTGGCGGCACGGCGACGGCCAGGGAGGAAGGCGACGGCGCCGGAGGTCCCGAGGATGGCGGCGCGCACCCTCCAAGGCGACGGGAGGCGGCGGCGGCTCGGGTCCAACAACCTCGGCCTGCTGCTGCTGCCCTAGCAGCAGCTGGCAGCTGCTCGGCGGCGCACGGCTGCGGCTCCCGGCGGCGGGGCAGGTCACCGGCGATCGTGCCACCTCAGGGGGAGCTCAGGCATGGGTTCCCCCTAGGTGCACACCGCAGGGAAGGAGAAGAAGAAGAAGGAGAAGGAGAAGGAAAAGGAGAAGAAAAAGGGAAAGGAAGGTGGCCGGGGTTGCGCCGGCCAGGGGGTGGTCGACGGCGGCCGGCGGCGCACGGGGGGAGTGGCAGAGGAGCTGGAGGAGAGGGGGCTCACCTCTGGGAGCTGAGGGAGAAGGAGGGGAAGGCACTCTCTCTCTCTCTCTCCAAACACTCACACAACACACACACATATACACAAACACACAATGTACAAAATGCAAAAACACCCCTCAAACACCAAAAAATACCCCTGGGTCCCTCACAGCAAGCACAAAATGCCCAAAACGTGTGCAGGTCCACAAGCAATCTCACGCAAAACGGTGCGTGAAACAGGGTCCAGATCGCGAAACCATAAAATGTACAATTCGACCTCTCAGCGAAGAACATGGAATAACTTTTGATCCGTTCATCGCATGTCAAAACGGAGACATCGAATCTACCATTTTGGATCGTCAGAAACGAACTCCGAATCGCGCCGTTAAGCCGTTCTCTCTCCGCAACAAACTTAAAACAAAATAAAAATACTATATATACTACATATATACATATATATATACCCATACATATATATATATATACGTATACAGATCAAATACACAGTAACAGGGGAGAGGAACACAGAATTCCAATTTCCAACATTCGAATTCTCACATCACACACCCACCTAACAGGAAGTTTCGTCCCCGAAACTTACTCACACACACCATCCGCGAACAACAGCAGATACCTCTCACGCAAAGCAAACTCCAGCTCCCAAGTAGTCTCACGCTCCATGCGACTCGTCCACTGCATTCTCACATACAAAAAGCTCCGGTTCCTCAACTGCTTCACCTTGCGAGCCAAAAACCCCAAAGGCACCTCACCGCAGCTGAGATCCTCCCTCAGCTGAACCGTTGTCGGGCCGATCACATGAGAAGGGTCGGGAATGTACTTCCGAAGCAAGGACACACGGAAGACATTGTGCACCCGAGCAAGACTAGGAGGAAGAGCTAACCGATAAGCCACTAGACCCACACGCTCAAGGATCACAAACGGTCCCACGAAACGTGGGCAAGCTTGCTCCGCAATCCGAACCGCTTGATCCCTCGAGACGACGACACCCTGAGCAGCACATGCTCACCGACCTGAAACACTAGGTCCCGTCGTAGCTGGTCCGCGTAGCTTTTCAGCTGGCTCTGCGCAGTCAGCAGCCGCTGCCTCGCACAGCGAGTCCTGGCCTCTGCGTCCTCCAACAGGTCAGGCTCGATCACACGACGCTCACCCATGTCATCCCAACAGATCAGTGATCGACAACAACGTCCATACAACGCCTCGTACGGTGCCAACCCAAAAGCTCACCTGGAAGCTGTTGCAGTAGACAAACTCCACCAAGAAAAGGTACCTGAACCAACCCTCACCCAAATCCAAAACGCATGCCCGGAGCATGTCCTCGAGAGTCTGGATAACATGCTCCGACTGCCCATCACTCTGAGGGTGGTAAGCTGAGCTGAAGTCGAGCCTCGTCCCCATGGCCTGCTGCAAGCACCTCTAGAACTGGGAAACGAAGCGAGAATCCCGATCCGAGACGATCGACACCGGCACTCCAAGCAGCCCGACGATCTCAACCAAGTAGAGCTGCGCCAGTCGATCCCGAGACTAAGTCGAGTGTACCGGTAGGAAGTGAGCTGCTTTCGTCAATTGGTCCACAAATCCCCAGATCGCAACATGACCTCGCTGAGAACGAGGCAACCCGGTGATGAAAACCATGGTGATCTGCTCCCACTTCCACACAGGTACAGGCAACGGTTGAAACTTTCCTGCTGGTCGCTGATGCTCAGCCTTCACCGGCTGATAAACTAGGCACAGTGCCACATGCTGAGCTACATCCATCGTCAAAGTCAGGCCACCAGAAACTCTACTTCGGGTTGCGGTACATCTTCGTCTCTCCAGGATGGACGGTGTACGGCGACCGGTGTGCCTCAGTCAAAATCTCTCGCCTCAAATCCCGATCACTGGGCACACACCTCCGTCCTCGAAAGCGAAGGGAACCATCAGCATGTAACGTGAAGTCACCATCTCTGTCCTGCTCGGCCTCTGCTCGCACTCTCTGCAAGTGCGGATCCATCAGCTGCCCACCGAAAATCCGATCCGACAAGGTGGGCTGCACCTCCAAAGTCAACAACTATGCAGTAGCTCCATAAGGTAAAGTCTCCAACTCTAGTCGACAAAACTCCTCTACCAATCGCTCCTGGTCAGTGATCAAGAAAGACAGCTCCGCCGAAGGCTGCTTCCGACTAAAGGCGTCCGCCACGACGTTCGCCTTGCCCGGATGGTACTGGATGGAGATGTCGTAATCCTTCAAAAGCTCAAGCCACCGTCTCTGTCTGAGGTTCAGCTCCTTGAAGAGGTACTTCATACTCTGGTGATCCGTGAACATCTCACAATGCGCTCCGTACAGATAGTGTCTCCAAAGCTTGAGAGCGAACACCACTGCTGCAAACTCGAGATCGAGCGCCAGATAGATCTTCTCATAGTCCATCAACTAGCGCGAAGCATACTCGATGACCTTCTCTTGCTGCACAAACACGCACCCCAATCCTATCCAAGATGCATTGCAGTAGACCACAAAATCCTCACTAGGCTGCGACAATGCTAAGATAGGGGCACGAGTCAACTGTCCTTCAGCTCCTAGAAGCTCATCTGACAAGCGGGAGTCTACAGAAACTTCACGCCCTTCCTCGTCAGCTTGCTCAAAGGGGCAGCGATCCTTGAGAAACCCTCAACAATTCACCGGTAACAACTCGCCAAGCCGAGGAAGCTCCTAATCTCTGCCACAGAAGTCGGAACAGGCCAATCCATTACATAGTCCACCTTCCTTGGTTCCACTGCAATACCAGCCTGCGTCACGATGTGAACCAAGAAGGAAACTTCTCGAACAGATCAGTATATCGTCAAAGAAGACCACAACAAATTGATCCAAGAACTGTCGAAAACCCAGTTCATCAAATCCAAAAAGCTGCCGGGGCGTTCGTCAAACCGAACGGCATAACCGTGACCTCGTAACGCCCGTAATGAGTCCAGAGGGCCGTTATCGCAACGTCCTCGGCCTTGATCTTCAGCTAAAGATAACCTGGCTGCAAAACAATCTTCGGGAATACCGAGGCTCCTTGGAGCCGGTCGAAGAGATCATAGATCTGCGGTAGAGGGTACTTAATCTTCACCGTCATCTCGATAAGCTCGAACTCACAATCAAACCAACGTAAAACCTTGCCAGTCCAT
This sequence comes from Puya raimondii, assembly GCA_016920855.1. Classification (NCBI taxonomy): domain Eukaryota; kingdom Viridiplantae; phylum Streptophyta; class Magnoliopsida; order Poales; family Bromeliaceae; genus Puya; species Puya raimondii. The sequence goes on from JABWPP010000049.1 coordinate 48,261,592, forward strand.
CACTCTGGTGCACAGGGTTGCCAATCGCAACAAGCGATAAAATCACCAGTGATGCCAAACTCAGAGATCCAAGTGATCGGACATGCGCTCCAAACCAAGACTGCACGAAAGTCGCGACGAAAACCTTATACGCAAACACAAGCACAGAGACCTCGGAGCCAACAACCAGGCTCCCGTCATCCCGAAATCGAGCTAAAGGCAACCTGACTCAACCGGAGTCAAACCATCCGCAGTGATGGCAAATCAACTGCGCAAAAACACGCCAGGATTAGCTCAAGGCTCACTACTAGATCAGGGATGACCACAACACAACTTTCCAACAAGACGACTGTGAGAATTCAAATTTTTAAATTTTGTAAATTTGAATTATGTGCTTTTCCCTCCCTTTACTGTGTTTTTGAGCTGTTTACATATATGTGTACATGTATAGGTAATTATATATGTATATATATAGTATATATTATGTATTTATATTGTTTTAAGTTTTGTTGCGGAGAGAGAACGGCTTAACGGCGCAATTCGAAGTCTGATTCTGACAATCCAAAATGGTAGGTTCAATGTCTCGGCAGTGCTGAACGCGATGGCGTGATCCGTTTCAACATGCGACAGATGGATCAAAAGTTATCGCAAGTTCTTCGCTGAGGGGTCGAATTGTACGATTATTGTTTTGCGATCTGGACCCTGTTTCTTGCACCGTTTCGTGTGAGTTTGCTTGTGGAGCGGTGCATGGCCATATTGATCCTGCTGTGAGGGACTGAGGACACATTTGTAGTGTTTGAGGGGTGTTTTTGCAATTGTGCATTTTGTATATGTGTGTTGTGTGTGTGTGTGAGTGGAGGTTGGAAACCTCACTCCCTATCTCTCCCTCAGCCTCCCCAGCAGCGAGCCCCAACTTCCCCAGCTCCCAACCTACCTCCCCGAGCTCCTCCAGCCGCCGCCGACCACCCCTGGCCGGCGCTACCCCCCGGCCATCTCCCTTTCATCTTTCTCTTCTTCTTCTTCTTCTTCTTCTTCTTCTTCTTCTTCTTCTTCTTCTTTTCTTCTTCTCCTTCCCTGCGGTGTGCACCCAGGGGGAACCCACGCCTGAGCTCCCCCGAGGTGGCACGACTGTCGGAGCTGTCGCCCTGCCGCCGGGAGCCGCCGCCAAGCTGCTGCGACTGCTGCTAAAGCAGCAGCTGGCCGAGGCTTCCGGGCATGAGCTGCCGCCGCCTTCCGCCGCCTTGGAGGGTGAGCACCATCACCCTCGGGTCCTCCGGCGCCGCCTCCTACCTCCCCGGCCGTCGCCGTGCCGCCGGAACACCGCCGCAGCCGCCGCGGGCTCGGCCTAGGTTTCTTGGGCAGCTGCGGTCGAGCTCGCTCCGCCACCGCCGCCGCCGGTTTCCACTGTCGCGGTCACCGGCAGGACGACGTCCGGCGACCTCCTCTTGCCGGTGCTTGCGTCGCCGCCGGCCGCCGTCGCCGTCCGTTGCCGCACCGCCATGCCCTAGCCAACACGAGAGTGAGCCTCCTCCCCGCACCGCCGCCGCCGCTTCCCGTCGCCGGCTAAGGTGCGCACCCTCTTCCTCACCTCCCCCGCATCCAACCCTGGCCGCCGCTGGCCGTGCATGTCGGCCGGCAGCCGGCCGGAGCTTGTTGCTCCGGCCAGGGTCTTATTTGTTGCTTTGTTGGCCGCATGCTTATTTTTGGGCCTCTTGTTGCCCCCCAAAGCTCGGGAAGGTGAGCACGATGATCGCAGCGATGCGCTGATCATCATGCTCACCTTGGTTTCCTGTTTGGGTGTGCCGTTTCGCCGTTCGGCCTTTGTCGAGCCATTTCATTACTTATGTTCACTATTTTTATGCAATTTCTGTGCTTGCGACTAGTCCTGTCGCAGTGGGGCTGTGAGCACGGCCTCCGTTACGTTGTTACCTATTCGCTGGTGTTTGCGGAAGGTCGTGCGGACGTACGGATTGCTCTAACGGCCTAAATTATTGCTTGTATGTATGTAACTGTGCTTGTTTTGGGACTTTGGCGATTGTGGCAGTGTTGCGACACTGCGGGCAGCAAGGGCATGGTCCTTGAGGCCCTATGGACTGGTTGTCCAACCCCTTCGCCCTTCGCGGAGATTCGGATTCATTTTCGACACATTTTTCGATGAAATAGTCGGCGAAACGCGCGTTTCTAGTCGTGCGACTCACTTGCTGACTTCGCGAGTGACTTGGCTTCGTCATTTAGCCTTATTGGCTGTTCCTCATCGCTGTCCCGAAGTTCCGAGGACAGCGGATGAGTGACGAAGGGTTCCGGTGTCAAATCGGCATTTTTCGGGAACCTCGGGAAGCCGTTTCGGGTGCGTTTGTGTTCGTGGCACCCCGAGCTTGTGCTCGCTGTCCCGCCACTTTGTTTTGTGTGCTTGGGGGACAGCGGAGGACTTGGTTGGCTGTTGGTACCCCTGTGGGTTCATGTTTTGCTTTTGTGTTGTTGTGATGAATGAATGGTGGTTGTGATCCTGTTGTAAGTTGTGTATGCCGTGCAAATACAGGGGAGGCTCTGTTCGTGTGTACAGTGGACCCTGTATTTGTGGCGGGTCTATACGTGGCGTGGGCTAGGCTTTCAAAAAAAATTGGCACGTTTTCCGCTTCTAAAACTAGCCCGGGGCGTGACAAATTGAGATGGTATCAGAGCGTAAAGGATACAAACACTCATTCATTCACTAAACTTGTAACTGAACCATTGGTTAGGATGACACATAGGAAGACCTAAGATGTATAGGCGCGTGAGTTCGAGGGGTTTGTTTTCGGCTTGTCGCTTGTTGGGTGTTGCCGACCCTCTTTTCTCTTACGCGGTTTCTGTGTTGCAGATGGCTCGTGGATGTGGTAGACCTCCCCGTCCTGGTCGTGGTGGTGGGCGTTGTTACGGATTTTATATTGGCATATTTCGTGAAGTGAGTCGGAGTCTTGAAGGTTCAAAGAAGAAAAGACGAAGATTGAAGACTCGAAGACTCAACGTATGAATTCACGATGCTTGGTAAGTTTAAATAATCTTGATGATGATTTATAAACATTTACAAGTGTTTGGAAGACATTAGAATGGATAAAAATTATTTTAAATTATAAAAAATGAGTTTTCCAACTTTCAGGATCTGGACCCTGGACTGAGGTCCGGATCCCATACGCCTCCCTGGTTGTCACGCCCCGGGCTAATTTAAATGCGGAAAACGGGTCAAATTTTTTTTTTTTTTTTTTTTTTTTTTTTGAAAGTCTAGCCCGCGCAGTGAACAGACCCGCCACAAATACAGGCACCTCTGTCTACACGGACAGAGTCTCCCCTGTATTTGCACGGCGTACCAACAGCATACAACAGGATCACAATCACACTTACATTCACGATAATCCATACAATACAACATAGAGTATATTTGCATTCAGCTATACCTACATGCTTCTAAGCACTCCTTAAGCGAAGGATGATGCAATGCACAGTACAACAAGCATCCTATTAAAAGAGCTTCCCACACGAAAGCTTTATTTTCAAACTCTAATAAGCATTAAAGGAATCCAAGAAAACCTTTTTAAACCGTTCCCACACGGAACTTACTTTTGAAAACCAACTACCACGATGGGTAGACACCCACACGATAAAACACAAATCAAAAGATGATAATAGAAGCAGAAACCCAATCTCATGCATAAGGAGTCATCATCTCATACAAGTTATAAGCATTCAATACTGATCATCTAACTGAACCATTTATATATCTATCTGACTACTAATGCAGATAAGGAAAAACATAACCAGGGTGATGACCGCTAATGCAGTCTAGCTAGATCGTCCTCGCATCGAACCACGAACTGGCTCCTCGCCCGATCCACCTGAAAAACAGGGAGTGAGAAACCACAACGAGGTTTCTCAGTGGGTACAACCGAGCCACAGGGGCATGTCGTAATCACTGAGAAACAAAGGAGATATGATAACAATATAATCAGAGATCTACAGTAGCCGTGTCAGTATGAACAGAATAAATAATCAAAACGCTACTGTACAGGAAAAACTAAGATGTATATGCATCAATGGAAAGAAAACTCCAAATACCCAATCTGGTGCCTGCCATATTGGTCTGCAGATCTCAAGCGTTGCCCTATTGGTCCGCAGACCTCAAGCGGTGCCCTATTGATCCACAGACCTCATGCGTGCCTGCCACTTTGCTTGCACCCGATCTAACTCATGCGCCCGCAGGTCGACTCATCCGGATAGTACACCCCTGATCGGTGGCCAAACCGATCTGGTGTCATGAATACACGCTGTGCAGTGACGGATCATGCGATATGCTCAATAAACAGCCGGCAAGAAGCCGATATCTGGCCGAAGCCACAGGCGAAAGGAACGCCACATCCTGATCAAATAGATCAAATCATCGTCGGCAATAAGCCGATACCTGGCCGAAGCCACAGGCAAAAGGAACGCCACATCCTGATCAAATAGATCAAATCATCGTCGGCAAGAAGCCGATATCTGGCCGAAGCCACAGGCGAAAGGAACGCCACATCCTGATCAAACAGATCAAATCCAAGCCGGCGAAAGGCCGGTACCAGGCCGAAGCCACAACAGATCGAAACACACGACAAGAGAGTCGATGTGTTGCCTGGACAATAAGTCCACAAATCATCACTGTGTAATCCTGCTCTACATGTCCATGACCACAAATATACTATGCAAGCAAGGTACGTATGAACGAATGCTGTAAAGAGAGAATCGACATGTAGAGCTATATCAAAGAAGGGACAGGGAGTAGTGATACCGACTACTCCGTAGGCTCACCCACCTGTCGTACTCGCGTCGGAAACCTGGACGCGACGCAGATCAACCGAACCTACGATAGGTCCACCGAGTCAGATATATGCCTTAAAAGACTCAACATATGCATCTCACACAAATCCCAAAACCCGAGACTCGGTTTCCCAAACCGATCTCCGAACAACACCGGAAGTCCCGAAATCGCACCGGGACGTCCCCGGGACACACGAACAGTCCCGAATGATACCGACTCGCTCCACGAGTCAACCGCTGCCCCAAAACACATCCGTTTGGGTGTCTTGGCAGCAAGCATAAGATCAAACATCGAAACGATTATCGTCGGACAATCGTTCCGATCCGGGTTCCCGTAAGTGTCGATTTCGACATCGGAACCCACTGCCGCTCACCGGGCATCTCCGTATACACGAGACGGCCGAGACAACCAGCCAACAAGGCTCAGCGGCAGCCCACAAGTCACACACATTGCGTCGGAAGTTTCCGAGCCGAAAACCACGTTTCGCCGACGGATTCCGTCGGGAAACGCTCCGAAAAAACCATTTTCGGACAGCCGAAGGGCAGCGAACCTTGGACAATCAGTCCACAGGTCACACGTAGTTCCTACACACTGCCCACAGGAACTACGCGGTGTAAAATTAAATAAAAGCCCTCAACATTCCATAAAATCACATTACTTTATGTGATTTAATGGACACTATGGGTCGTTACGACAAACCGAGGGTCTTCGGAGTCAGCCGAGACATGCACTGATAGGTCTCGACGTGCCGGAGGCCGTGCTCACACTTCGGAGCACAACCGGACACTGTGGAGCGTGCGGGTGCGACGCGAACTTCAGTGAACTATGCGCACTAGAGAGAAGTTATGGACTGATACCTCGATCCGAGTATCTTCGAGGTCCGCCGAGACACATCCTGCTAGGTCTCGACGAGACGGAGGCCGTGCTCGCTGTCCGGCGCACAGCGGACGACCGAGGAGCATGCTGGATCACCCGCAACCTCTATCGAAAAGGTCAATCGGGAGCGACGTTCAAGAACTCGATGTTCTGAGCCTCACTGACAGCAAACTAGGTGAGCACGGAGGTATTCAGCACATCAGGAGGGCCGTGCTCACCAGCGGGGTTGACGGAGGAGGCTCAGATCGCCGGAATGGCGATGCAACCCAAAACAGCCCCAGCTCGGGCTGAATCCGAGAGCAGGGAGGAAGCTCCGGCCGGCGACGGCAACGCCGGCGGCTGATCCGGGGGGGGAGGAGGGTGCGGCCTGCCTGCGGGGACAACCAGCCGAGGTGTCAGCCGGCGGTGAGAAGCAGCGCCGGCGACGGGCGGCGATGCCCTAGCCGCGGAGAGGCAAAGCTAGGGCATCCCGGATCCGGCCACAGGCATGGCCGCGGCGGCGCTCTACGCGAGTGGCGGCGACGGCGATGGTCGGAGTCGGGCGCGGTAGTACCAGGGAGCCGAGGGACATCGACCAGGGGTTACAGGAGGCGGCGACAGTGGCGCTGGGGCAACTCGAGCCCGCACAAGCCTGGCTCGGCTCAAATCCGCCGGGCTGTAGGAGCAGCGGCGGCGCCGGGGATGGTAGTGGGACACGCCGGAGGTCGGGGCGACGCCGGCCACCGCAGGGATCAAAGTGATTCCTTCCTGGGTGGATCTAACCCGAGGATGAGAAGAAAGGAGAGGGAGTTGAGGTAGGTGAAGGTGATGGAAGGGCTGGCAGCAGCTCCTCCTGCCGGCGGCGGCTGGCCGGCGCGGCGGCGGCGGCTGCGCGCAGGGAGGTGCAGAGGAGGTGAGGGGGCTCGGTTAGGGTTGCTGTGGAGGGGGGAGGCGGCTTAGGGTTAGGGTTTCATGAAGGAAACCCTAAATTCCAATTTTATAGGATGCCGACTTCGCGCATAACTCCCTCCAAAACCCAATATTTCGTGATGGGTCCCTCACAACGCGCGTAAATCGCGCGTGAGCACCTCCACGCCAAGTTTCATACGAATTGGTCCATAAAATATCGGGGCTTTAGCAAGATTACAATTTTGTGAACTTCGACCCCTTAGCGAGCAAGATGGAATTCCAAGAGATCCGTTCCACGGATTCACGAACGGACGGCACCAGCGCGTTCAGCACTGCCGAATTATCGAACTCACGATTTTGTTTCGTTCGATTTGGTTGCCGATTCACGACAAACCCATCGTCAATCCGATTCATATATACATCATGTGTATAACAACCATCGATCGCTTTCAATCTCCTCGGTTAGCGAACTCGCGACTAAAATCCATCGACACTAACTTTCTTTCACATGATAAATCCCTGTCAGGGGGTTCGTACGCAAAGCGGAGCTACGGTAAGCTTTGCGAGGCTATATCAATGAAGTATAAAGGTCTACTTTTCGGCAAGATCCAGTTTTCTCGAAAACCGTGCCTCAAATCCAAAATCTATTAGTGCCATTGAGTCCAGAATAGTCGAACAGTTGAAAACGAGCTATTGGACCACTATGAACGGAGTCCGATACACTCCGGAATCCATCTCTCATCATCGGCCTATCCGGAAATCCCGAGTTACTATTCACTTAAGTGATTTTTCGAAATCGCGTAACTCTTTCGTTTTAAATCATTTTCTCCCGAAACTTGACGAGTGATTATGTAATTAAAATACACACATAAACATCGTCAATGGAGAGTTAAATTAAATATGGAAAAATCTCGGTTCTTACATCATTCCCCTCTTAAAAGAAGTTTCGTCCCCGAAACTTGATTACATTTACCCCTCAAGTAAATGTGGCTAAAATTTCCGCAAAAATCGATTCAAGCTCCCATAACGCTACGCGTTCCTCATGATCAGCCTATTAAACTTTAACATACGGAATGCTCTGGTTCCGTAGTTGTTACTCCTCACGTGCCAATATCTGCGTCGGAGACTCATCGGAGGTCAGATCCTCCCGAAGCTGAATAGTCGTTGGACTGCTGACGTGGGACGGATCAGAAATATACTTTAGAAGTATGAACACGTGGAAGCCATCATGTACTTGGGCGAGACTCGGGGGTAGAGCCAATCGGTACGCCACCGGACCAACGCGCTCCCAGATCTCAAACGGTCCCACATATCTCGGGCTAAGCTTGCCCCTCAAACCAAACCGTTTGATCCCTCTGGATGGTGAAACTTTGAGCAGAACATGTTCGCCGACCTGAAACTCCAGATCACGACGCCGATGGTCCGCGTAGCTCTTCTGCCGGCTCTGTGCAGTCAATAATCGTTCTCTAGCAATGCGAATCTTTTTGCTACGCATCCACACTAAGTCCGACCCGATTACCGGCGTTCTCCGATGTCATCCAACTGATGGGGGACCGACATCGACGCCCATATAGTGCCTCATACGGTACCATCCCAATGCTCGCCTGATGACTGTTGTTATAGGCGAAGTCCACCAGTGACAGGTACTTGAATCACCCGTCACCATCATCCAGGATGCATGCACGAAGCAAATCCTCAAGAGTCTGAATAACTCGCTCAGAAATTTAAGGTCGAACCAAATCTGGTCCACGTAGCAGTAACTAACTCAACTACGTCAAGGTTCATGCAGGAAAAATTTCGAGACACTACCATAAGTCTGGAGTATGTTTTTGGAGTCCGAGACGACGCACTCCAACTTACCAACAACATCAACCTGCTCACCATGAGCGAATCTATATCATTGTCCCAAAACCTGCGTCAATAACGTTCGACTTGGAGACTATAGTCTCCCACCAGTTTGAGATACCACCCCAACGAAGTCAAACCCTTGGCTTCATAAACCCACTAGCGGTATTATGACATTCCTTGGTCCAAGACCAACCCAGGCTCCAAGACCCAAAGATCTGAGGCTATCACAATTGGTTGAGCTCTACAAGTGAGCCAGCTACAGGTACATGCGGTTCGACATGAAGGTCCATGGGTGTCCGCAACGGGATTGCGAATCGCTACTTATAATCAAAACCATCAGTGGTGCTCAACATTTGTCTCCACGAAACCCGGTCGCTGAAATCCGCATGGGACCAGCGAAGTTTAAACCATCTAGGAATACAATATGGATTGCGACTGAGGGCGCATTGTCCCTTTAATTATGCGAGACCTGGCTACTGGTTCGTATACAACCAGACCATCACTTTACATAACCTTGCCCAGGGCTAACTCAGAGTACACTGCGTGGTCGGAGGTGACCATGATTCTAACCTTTGCATGAGATCATCCATAAAGGTTATCTACACGGGAAACACAAATCCCAATCCAAATACTCCCAAAAGGGGTAAGGCATCTCGTCCTGACTTTTGACAATACGTTGTCTGCAGCCAACGCATTTATCAAAAGAAAAGAGAAATACCATAGATCCATCTCCAACGCCACGTTGGAGAAGTGACACCAGCACGAAATCATCCAATCTCACAATGCTGCACCAGAGTGCACCACAACATTAATAAATATCGACCACGAAAGTCGATATTCGAGATTGGACCAGCCATCGAGCCGACTCTCTAGGAGTACTATGGCTCCAATAACAAGAATAGGAATTATCCGTGACATAGAGTCGCCAACTCCACAAGCTAAGTGCGATCAACAACTCGACTTTCGAGCCTTACATAATTCGACAGCTTACTTTTAAGGTTTTCCAATTATCCTATAGAGCATCATTCTATATGCCAAAAGCATACATATACCATGTGCCATCCCATATCACACTGATTTAGGTATTGGGATTGCCGCACGCAACGTGGACGTACAAGCGGTCGGTGAACAAACAACCCAAAATGCTTAAGCCCAGTTATTGTTACTAGTGGCCCAAGTCTATTATAAACCCAATGACAATCCCATTCCCATCCGATGTGGGACTATTGGGGTGTCACAGACTCCCCCCCTTTAGGCCCTGACGTCCCCGTCAGTCCTAAACACACATAGCCCAAGATCACCAGGCGATGTGAGACTCATCTCGCTAGCCTAAACCGACTTTGTAGTGAGCCGCGCTCCACCCACAATAGTCAACAGCATGAGAGCCTCGCTCTCTCCGCTGCACAACCTGGCTCAGCCGAGACTCACCTCACACTTCCGGCTGGTGAACTGGCTCTGATACCAAATGTAACGACCCAGCCCACTAGCAACAATAACTCGTTGGGCCCAATCAACAACCCAAAATGCTTAAGCCCAGTTATTGTTACTAGTGGCCCAAGTCTATTATAAACCCAATGACAATCCCATTCCCATCCGATGTGGGACTATTGGGGTGTCACAGATGTCACGCCCCGGGCTAGTTTAAATGCGGAAAACGGGTCAAATTTTTTTTTTGTTTTTTGAAAGTCTAGCCCGCGCAGTGAACAGACCCGCCATAAATACAGGCACCTCTGTCTACACGAACAGAGTCTCCCCTGTATTTGCACGGCGTACCAACAACATACAACAGGATCACAATCATATTTACATTCACGATAATCCATCCAATACAACATAGAGTACATTTGCATTCAGCTATCCCTACATACTTCTAAGCACTCCTTAAGCGAAGGATGATGCAATGCACAGTACAACAAGCATCCTATTAAAAGTGCTTCCCACTCGAAAGCTTTATTTTCAAACTCTAATAAGCATTAGAAGAATCCAAGAAAAATCTTTGAAAACTGTTCCCACACGGAACATCATTTTGAAAATCAGCTACCACGAAGGGTAGACACCCACACGAAGAAATCCGAATCAGATGCTAATAATCAAAACTAAAACCCAATCTCATGCATAATAAGTCATCATCTCATACAAGTCATAAGCATTCAATATTGATCATCTAACTGAACCATTTATATATCTATCTGACTACTAATGCAGATAAGGAAAAACATAACCATGGTGATGACCGCTAATGCAGTCTAGCTAGATCGTCCTCGCATCCAACCACGAACTGGCTCCTTGCCCGATCCACCTGAAAAACAGGGAGTGAGAAACCACAACGAGGTTTCTCAGTGGGTACAACTGAGCCACAGGGGCATGTCGTAATCACTGAGAAACAAAGGAGATATGATAACAATATAATCAGAGATCTACAGTAGCTGTGTCAGTATGAACAGAATAAATAATCAAAACGCTATTGTACAGGAAAAACTAAGCTGCATATGCATCAATGGAATGAAAACTCAAAATACCCAATCTGGTGCTTGCCATATTGGTCTGCAGATCTCAAGCGTTGCCCTATTGGTCCGCAGACCTCAAGCGGTGCCCTATTGATCCACAGACCTCATGCGTTGCTTGTCACTTTGCTTGCACCCGATCTCACTCATGCGCCCGCAGGTCGACTCATCCGGATAGTACACCTCTGATCGGTGGCCAAACCGAACTGGTGTCATGAATACACGCTGTGCAGTGACTGATCATGCGCTATGCTCAAGAAAAAGCCGGCAAGAAGCTGATATCTGGCCGAAGCCACAGGCGAAAGGAACGCCGCATCCTGATCAACAGATCAAATCAAAGTCGGCAAGAAGCCGATACCTGGCCGAAGCCACAGGCGAAAGGAACGCCGCATCCTGATCAAACAGATCAAATCCAAGCCGGCAAGAGGCCGGTACCTGGCCGAAGCCACAACAGATCGAAACACACGACAAGAGAGTCGATGTGTTGCCTGGACAAGAAGTCCACAAATCATCAATGCACAATCCTGCTCTACATGTCCATGACCGCAAATATACTATGCAAGTAAGGTAAGTATGAACGAATGCTGTAAAGAAGGAATCGACATGTAGAGCTATATCAAAGAAGGGACAGGGAATAGCGATACCGACTACTCCGTAGGCTCACCCACCTGTCGTACTCGCGTCGGGAACCTGGACGCGACGCAGATCAACCGGACCTACGATAGGTCCACGAGTCAGAGACATGTCCCAAAGGACTCTACATATGTATCTCACACAAATCCCAAAACCCGAGACTCGGTTTCCCAAACCGATCTCCAAACAACACCGGAACTCCCGAAATCACACCGGGACGTCCCCGAGACACACGAATAGTCCCGCAATGTACCGACTCAATCCACGAGTCAACCGCTGCGCCAAAACACATCCGTTTGGGTGTCTTGGCAGCAAGTACAAGATCAAACATCAAAACGATTATCGTCGGACAATCGTTCCGATCCGGGTTCCCGTAAGTGTCGATTTCGACACCGGAACCCACTGCCGCTCACCGGGCATCTCCGAAATACACGAGACGGCCGAGACAACCAGCCAACAAGGCTCAGCGGCAGCTCACAAGTCACACACATTGCGTCGAACATTTTCGAGCCGAAAACCACGTTTCGCCGACGGATTTCGTCGGGAAACGCTCCAAAAATCCATTTTCGGACAACCGAAGGACAGCGGACCTTGGACAATCAGTCCACAGGTCACACGTAGTTCCTACATACTGCCCACAGGAATCACGCGGTGTAAAATTACATAAAAGCCCTCAACTTTCCATAAAATCACATTACTTTATGTGATTTAACGGACATTATGGGTCGTTACGACAAACTGAGGGTCTACGGGGTCAGCCGAGACACGCACCGATAGGTCTCGACGTGCCGGAGGCCGTGCTCACACTTCGGAGCACAACCGGACACTGTGGAGCGCGCGGGTGCGACGCGAACTACAGCGAACTATGCGCACTGCACGATGATCGCGCTTATTCCGCAGATCCGGGAGGCACTGACAACAATGGAGGTGAGCAACGCGTTCGGCACTGACCGACTATCACCGTGCTCACCTCTGGAGGCATCGGAACAGCCTCCGGGTCATCAGAAAATTGATCCGAACTCGGATCCATGCACAGATTACATTAACTAGGGCTTACCGGGCAGAGGGGGCTAGGGCACGGCCGGCGGCGGTTCTCCGGCGGGCTCACCGGAGGCAGGGGGTTGCCACCGGTCAGGGGAGGTCGGCGCGTGCGGTGGCCGACGGCGGGAGGCGGCCAGAGGCGGCGGCGGTGATGCCCTAGCTCGGTTTTTCCTCCAGGCCGAGCCTTCGCTTCCCGGCGCTCGGCGGCTCCGGCGAAGGTCCCGTCGGTAGACGATGTATGCGGGAGGGCCAGGGAGGCCGGCGCTCTGGTTGGTCGACGGCGGAGGGCGGCGGTGGCGGCGCTGGCACAAACCGAGCCCGCACGGGTTAGGGCTCGGGTTCCAGGGGTCCAGCGGCCACGGCGGCGGCCGGGGCACTCCGAGGCGGCGGCGGCGGGTTGCCTGAGGCCGGAGGAGAGCGGCCCGACGGATCTTGGACGGCGGCGACGCGGGGAAAGGGAAACCACGCGGGTCCGGCCATATCTGCACAAAACTTGGTGCAGTCTGCTCACAGCGGCCGTGGCGGCGCGCAGGGACGGCGACGACCGGCAAGGGGCTCGCCGGCGGCGGCAGCGCGCGCGCAGAGGGAGGAGCAGGAGGTGGGGGTGTCGGCTGGGGTGGCTGTGGAGGGTGTAGAAGGCTAGGGTTAGGGTTTCACATGAGAAAACCCTAAGTGGTGTTTATATACAAGTTGGTCACTTTGCAACATAGCCCACCAAAGTTGATAATTATCAACTAAGTCCCTCGCAGCGCGTGTATTATGCGCGTAGGTACCCCCCAGTCCAATTTCGTACAATTTGGTACATAAAATATTGGCACTTTTCTCGGAATACCAAAAATGACATTTTGACCCTTCCTCGGGAAACGCATTATATCTTGCGATCCGTCCGTCGGATTTCTGAACGGATTACGCCAGCGCGATCAGCACTGCCGAGACATCGAACTCACGCTTTTGTTTAGTTCGATTTGATTGCTGATTCGCCGATCAATAATCTCCTTTACGGTTCACATGTATAATTACAATTGGGTCCCTCAACCATTAAGTAGGCTTTTCTCCGAAACCGTTCGTCAGATCCAAAATCTATCAGTGCCATCGAGTCCGGAATAATCAGACGGTTTAAAACGAGCTATTGGACCACTATGAACGGAGTCCGATACACTCCGAAATCCATCTCTAATCATCGGCCTATCCGGAAAACCAGAGTTACTATTCACTTAAGTGAATTTTCGAGATCGCGTAACTCTTTCATTTTAAATCATTTTCTCCCGAAACTTGACGAGTGATTATGTAATTAAAATACACACATAAACATCATCAACGGAGAGTTAAATTAAATATGAGAAAAATCTCGGTTCTTACATCATTCCCCCCTTAAAAGAAGTTTCGTCCCCGAAACTTGATTACATTTACCCCTCAAGTAAATGTGGCTAACATTCCCGCAAAAATCGATTCAAGCTCCCATAACGCTACGCGTTCCTCATGATTAGCCTATTGAACTTTAACATACGGAATGCTCCAATTCCGCAGTTGTTTCTCCTCACGTGCCAATAATCCGCAGTTGTTTCTCCTCTGCGATGCAAATGTCGATGCCGATGACGGTGCTCGGCCATCATCCATCGGGCAATTGTATCGCATATGTCCCGGCTGTCCGCACTTGTAGCACCTGCCCTCACGATACTCATATTGCTGAGGGCGAGGTGTGGGGGGGGGGGGGGGGGTGGGGGGGGGGGGGGGGGGGGGGGGGGGGGGGGGGGGGTGGGGGGGGGGGGGGGGGGGGGGGGGGGGGGGGGGGGGGGGGGGGGGTGGGGGGGGGGGGGGGGGGGGGGGCCGTGGGGGCCGCTACAAATCGGGCACTGGGTTGAGGGTCGGTTCCGCCGGAACTCTCGCGATTGGTTTTGCGACTGCGAGTGCTTCGGGGGTCGCTTTGAGCTAGATTGCCCACCCGAGCCACCCGCCGGTCGCTTCTTTTCTTTTTCCTTATCCTTCTCCTTCTCTCTTTCCCAAACTTCGCGCTCCTCGCGCACGCAAGCATTCCCGTGCTATACCCAAAGAGCACGGTCCAAGACCTCCGCAAAGGTCTTTAGCTTAAGGGCGTGCACCGCCCGAAAGATCTCCGGTCGAAGTCCGCGCACGAAACAGTCGACCTTGTCCAACTCTCCGCGGACAACGTGCGGTACGCAATTAATAATGTACGAGAACTCCCTCTCGTACTCGCGCACGGTGCGGTTCCCTTGCTTCAACTTCCGGAACCTTTCTTGAAGTTTATTTTTCTCGCTATCGGGGAAGTAGGCGGCAAATACCACACCCCAAAACTCCTCCCACGTCGGTGGCGGAAGGCTAGGGAGTCGATCACGCCGGACTCCCTTCCACCACACCTTTGCCGATCGCTTTAAACAATGAGCGGCGAGGTGCACTTTGTCCCTCTCCTAGGTATATAGATCCTCGAAGAGTGTCTCCATGGCATCGATCCATGTCTCTACATCTCATGGATCCACGTTCTCCCCGTTGAAGATAGGCGGGTTGAACTTTTTAAACCTCATGAGAGCCGCTAGTGCGCGCTCTCGCTCCGCATCCTCTATCTCGGAGTCGGGCATAGGAGTACCCGGCCCACCGGCTACAACCGGTGATGCCGGTGGCGCCACAGTCGGCGCCGGTGTCACCTCCTCGGCCGGTGCCGAAGCAGAGGCCGGAGGTACTCCCAACCTCTCCTCCCTAATCGCAGCCGCTTGCTGCGCCATCTCGTCTTGGAGCTTTTTAATCTGCTCCTCCTGTCGCTGCATGGCTTCGGCCTGTCGCCGAACCACGCCCATCAACTCGGTCAACTCATTACGAAGACCCGAGTTCTCGCCCTCCCCGAGTTGTTCAGTAGCCGCGCTCGATTCTCCGAGCCCAGCCCTCGTAGGAGGCCGTCCACGTACCATTATCTCCTGAAAACACAACGACTTTGGTCATTTCATGACCTTCAAAGTCATTCGCAACTCTATACTTCACGAAAATAAATGTGAACCCAATCTAGGCGAAAGTCACACAAGGGTCCTTATTCCCCTCACTTGGTTTCATGTTGTCGGCCGCCAACACAAACACACTTGGTGAAGAATAAGACACACCTCGAATCTACCTCTATTTCCAACTAGAGGCATAAGGACATAACCCAATCACTTATCTTTCGCCACATCAAAGATCTCGTCACTCACGAGCCTACACTCCTAGGGTCTTTTCCATCCTAGGGTTTTCTTAGGTCCATCTAGACCGTTTCTACGCTCTGATACCACCTCAGTCTGTCATGCCCCGTCGGGCCTTTAACACCAACTAGGTGGAAAGGATAACCGCACGGGCGCATGCCCCAGACCCGCCGAACGGATAGAGTCCCTTCTACCCGCCCAAGGCGTCACAACACAAGCTTATCCACGAGGTTCCAACTAGGAACGGAGTACAAGAGTTGCACAAGGAAAGCATCAACATAAAGAAGTTCTACTTCTATTACATCACATTGCACATTTATACATGCCCAAATTTTTATTTTCTTTCTTTTCATTCCATACACCATGTTCCAAAACTATGGAATACATAAGTTTCATACATGTAATGGAAATTCCCTATACTATCAAAGTCCAAGACTAGGGGTACAACTCTATGTATCACCAAAATGAAAGGGCCGCTATCTAGAGAGCTAAACCCTTGCCTCGCTCCGCCGCCTCACTCGCGGAAGGACCAAAAAAACATGGCGTGAGAACTATAAACATAGTTCCCAGTGGGTAAGGCCACCCAAGAGAGAAGCTCGACCCACCAGGTCCAAAGAAACACCATATGCATAAGTTAGATCACAAATAACTATGCAACAATTATTTACATGCTTGTAAATAAACATAAAGGATGCAACCAAATGAAATATAACTTATCATTCTCTCCTAGGTTCATCCTATATTTCACATTGACTAAGTTCAATTACTTGTCATTTACTTATGGTTTCGGAATCGCCGTCTTACTATAAGGGTTCCAACATTCAAGGAGTGAACTCGTCACCTCCTAGTTCGAGTAGCGAACTCGTCGCATACTCGGGATAGCAAAATCGTCGCATACCCCATCTCAACACCGCCATCACATGGCATGGGTAGCGAACTCGTCGCATACCCGGGATAGCAACCTCGTCGCACATCCCATCTCGACACCGCCAACTCATGGCGTGGTAGCGAAATCGTCGCATACCCGGGATAGCAAAATCGTCGCACATCCCGTGTCAACACCGCCAACTCATGGCATGGTAGCGAAATCGTCGCCTACCCGGGATAGCAAAATCGTCGCACATCCCGTTTCAACACCGCCAACTCATGGCATGGTAGCGAAATCGTCGCCTACCCGGGATAGCAAAATCGTCGCACATCCCGTTGTTCACATTTTTCACTTGCCAACCTAAGTCTCATGACCTTAGGTTCAAGTCACTAAGTCTCACCTATGTTCAATGACACTAGGTTTACTTTCTCATTCTCAACCTAGGTTCCATGACTCTAGGTTCCAATCTCATGTCCAACCTATGTTCAATGACACTAGGTTCCATTCTCACATGTTCCAACCTATGTTCAATAACACTAGGTTCTATTCTCACATGTTCCAACCTATGTTCAATAACACTAGGTTCTATTCTCACATGTTCCAACCTATGTTCAATAACACTAGGTTCTATTCTCACAGGTTCCAACCTATGTTCAATAACACTAGGTTCCAATCATACATGCAACCATGCAACAAGTATAGATAATTGAATTATACTTGAATTCTATATCATGCAGTAGGAGCTCATTGCTCTACCTATCATGATTTTATCTTTGCCAACATGCAAGTTCTAGGGTTCACAACACATACCATTTTATCTTTAAATGGATATTTACCCTAGACATGGAAGTGACCTAATCACTTCGGTAAACACAAACCCACCTCAAGAGCTTTCAAATTTTTGTATTCTTCAAGCCCCTAAGTGTCCAAGCCTTGAGTTCTTGCTTCAACCCAAGCTTCTACAAGAAAACGGTTCGTTACTCACTACGAACCCATAAATCAACTCAATACTTGAAATCAAGTGTTCTAACATGATTTCCTATGCCTCAATTGCAATTCCCGAAGGTCCAAATATTTTTAGAACCTCCCATGACAAAAGCCCCAAATCTACCTAGGGTTTGCATGCATGCAAGCCAAACCCTAGATTTCATGGCCAATCTTCCGCCTTTTTTGGTTAAGATTGCCTAGGGTTTCCAAAAACCTCTTCTTGAAGGATTAAATCCAAGGTTTAAACCCTAAATCACAAGAACTCACCTCGAAGCCCTAGCTCCCAAGCTTCTTCTTGCACCAAGAAGCTTCTTTGCACCTTGGAAGTCCTTTTCCAAGCTCCAATCCACCACTTCTCCAAGCTTTGGAGAGATCTCTAGAGAGAGAAAGTGAGGGAGAGGGAGAGGGAATGAGAGAAAAGTGAAGAGGAATGAGGGGAAAGACCTCAGCCCCCCCTACATAACCTATTCACCGCGAAATTACCAAAATACCCCTCACTGGGCATTCTGCCTCAGCCGGGTCCGGACCTTGCAAGTGGGGTCCGGACCCCGCACTGTTAACTGACCAGCGCGCAGGCCGGGTCCGGACCTTGGTGTTCGGGTCCGGAACCCGTACGCACCCCAACTCGAAAACCAGCTCGGGTCCGGACCGTGACATCCAGGTCCGGACCATGGCTGCCCGCGGACTTCATTGTCCGGACCCCAGCTTCTAGGGTCCGGACCCCGTGAGCAGTTTTGCTCCACTTGGTCCCTTTTTTATAATTTTTTTGATTTCCGGGTTTCCACTCGTACCCATAATGTTCCGAAACCTTCGGAACCCAATTTCCACACCAGCCATTATCGGCTTCCATCGAACTTTATCAAATTTAGTAAAGTTCGATACAACGCACCGAAATTCAGAGTGCTACACTCTCTCTCTCTCTCTATAAGTATATAAATATATATAAGGGTTATATATATATATATTTATATATATATATATATATATATATACATGTGTGTGTGTGGTGTTAAAGACGGAAGAGTGTGGATTGCGTCGCGAATCGGCGATCGTTTCTGGCGAAGTAAAATCGCAGGTTCGATGTCTCGACAATGCTGATCGCGATGGAGTGATCCGTTCGGGAATCCGACGGACGAATAGCCGGATATCGCGCGATCATCGATGAGGGGTCGAATCGGCATTTTCCGTATTTCACGCGAAACACCCTATATTTTATGTACTATTTCGCGCAAAATCGAATGTGGAGGTGTGTGCGTGCGTTTTACTCGCGCTGTGAGGGACTGGGTTAGAAATTTGGGCATTTCGGGGGGTTTTGTGCAATTATAATGTAGGGTATAAATGGTGCACTTAGGGTTTTCCATGCAAAACCCTAACCCTAGACCCTTCTCCCCTCAGCCAAGCTCCCCTGCCGCAGCACCTTCCTCCGTGCCCTTGCCGCGCGCACCCCTGCCACCTGCGCCGGCCGTCAGCCGCCGGAGCAGCCTTCTCCACCCTCTCCTCCACCTTCTCCACCATCATTCTCTCTCCTTTCTCTGCCGTGGACTTTGGAAGGTGGCCCTCACCCTCGGGCTATCTTTCTGGCAACATCTCCGACCCCCGGCGACACTCCTTACCGGTCGCCGTCGCCCCCGTGCCTCTGGGAAGTCGCCGCAGCCGCCGCTCGACCGCGGTTGCAATCTCGGGCAGAGGCGGCCGTGAGTCCTTGAACCGCTGCCGCCGCCGCCCCTCGCTGTCGCAGCCACCTTCCTCCGGCCTCGGGGGACCCGCAGCCTCCGTCGCCTGCCTCCCCGGCCGCCGCCGTCGCTGGAAGTTTTCGCTCGGGCCGTGCCTTAGCCGAGCGGGAGCTCGCCTTCTCCCAGCGCCGCCGCCGCCACTTCCCGTCGCCGGTTGAGGTAAGCCTCGTGCCCCTCACCTCCCCCGCACCCGACCTGTGCCCGCACGCACGCTGCCGTGCCGCCGGCCGCCGGCCGGAGCTTGCTTGCTCCGGCCAGGCCCGAATCTAGGGCTGTTTCTTGGTGGTGCACTATTCCGGCCATCGCAACGCCTCCCGATCTTCGAGGAAGGGAGCACGATGATCGTGGCGACTCGCTGATCATTGTGCTCACGTGCTCACCTTACTTCTTGTCGTAGAGGCCTCGTTTAGCCGTTTCGGTAAGGTCGAGCTTTTGGACCTTATAATTTTCTGATGTTCTTGTGCCCGGCGCGCTCCGTGACTATTCATGTCGCCTCGGGCAGCGAGCATGGCCTCCGCTGTGTCGAGACCTATCCGCTGGTGCTCGCGGTTGGTCGTGCGAACGCGCGGTGTGCTCTAACGGCCCTGTTATGTGCTATTATGGTATTTATTGCTTGTGTAGGGGCTTGTTTACAATTGTTGCAGCGTGGGGTTGCTGCGGGCAGTGTGGGTTTAACCCTTGTGACCCTCTGGACTGATTGTCCAGGCTTCTGACGCCCTCGCGGAAATCTATTTTGATTTCCGACGCGTTTCCCGACAAATTCGTCGGCAGAACGTGCGTTCGGTCGTGGGACCCACTTGTTTGGGTCATGGGCTACCAGGCTTCGTCGCTGAGCCTTGTTTGCTGTTCTTCATCGCTGTCCCAAAGTTTCGGGGGCAGCAGATGAGCGACAGAGGGTTCCGATACTGAAAGCGGCATCTTTCGGGACCCCGGGAAGTCGTATTTGGTGCGTTTATGTTCATAAGCATCCCGGACTTGTGTTGCTGTCCGACCACCTAAATAGGTGCGTTTGCGGACAGCAGGTGACTTGGGTCGTGTGTCGGTACCCCTCTGGGGCTTTTTCTTGAGTTCGGAATCGTTCCGGTGGACTTTCCAAAAATTCCGGCGGATTCGGGATTGTGAGTTTAATGTTTTTGAGTCGACTCGATGGACCTTGACTTGGTGGGTCTTTCGTAGGTTCCGTCGACGTCCCTGCGAGCCTTGGGTGTTAGGCTCTTCCTCTGTTCAGGTGGGTGCTTCGATCCGGAGTCGGTACAGTGGACTAACTCGGCAATATTTCTCTATTCCCTCTCCTTGCATGCTATGGATAGTTAGTTCCACTAGACTTTCAGTATTATCTCTACTTCCAATGTGCTTATGCTACTAGTAGAGTGGTGTGGTATCTTGCATAATCTTATGATGAGACCTGATTGGTCGGTGTTGATCGCCTCTTGTTCCGAGCGATCCCTTGGACTCGTATTATCAGCTGCTATTCTCGGCTTGTTGCCGTCCTGTGGATTGAGCATTCTGCATCGATCGTCACAGCTCATTTAGCACTTCACGTACACCAACAGTGTGGCCACTGTGGGGGTGTTCTTTTCCGAAAAAGTGGTCGTCTTATCGACCCGTGAGCCTCTTGCCAAGTGCTTGCAGAGGTTGTGTGCCGGTGGGTGAGCATACCGTGACATTG
The DNA here is from genome assembly GCA_016920855.1 of Puya raimondii. Classification (NCBI taxonomy): domain Eukaryota; kingdom Viridiplantae; phylum Streptophyta; class Magnoliopsida; order Poales; family Bromeliaceae; genus Puya; species Puya raimondii. The sequence continues at coordinate 48,282,625 of JABWPP010000049.1, forward strand.
CCTGCGATCTGCGGATCTATGGGCTTGGTGATTGGGTTATTGGTTATCTTCAGTTGATGCATACGGTTATTATTTGCAGTAGCTTTAGTCGTTCATATCTGTTCTTACATGTGCTTTACCTTTCGCTATTGTACTTGTTATACCTATCTATCTGTTGCTCCTCCTTGCCGGTGTGTACAACTCGCCTTCTTCGGCTTGCGGTACCCACTGGGAGGGGAGACATGTTTTCATGTTCTCACCCCCCGCCATTTTTCAGGTGATCTCGGGGGTGGGAGTCGGGACGGTGTGTGAGGCGCGGTAGCTAGTGAGCCGTAGAGGTCCCGACCTGTCGTTTCTCCTGATTCGGTTATCTTATCTCGACCCTCTTTTTCATTCGGTTATTAATTAGAGTTATGGTTCAGTTACTTGCTTGTTGGTTGATGGACTTCGTGGTTTCGATGTTCTTTTACTTTTAATAATGTTATGTGATGATGCGGTTTCTCTGAGATGTATGAGAAGTGGATTTCTACCCCTCGTAGTAGCCGGCTTTCAAAAGAGAGTTTCCGTGTGGGAAACAGTTTTCAAATGACCTTTGGATTTATCAAAGCCTAGTGTTTCAAAATAGAGTTTCCGAGTGGGAAACGCTTTCAAAGAATAGAATTGATTGTTGTAATGTGCATCGCATCATCCTTCGCCTAAGGAGTGTTTAGATCATGCATCATCGTAAGGATGGTTAGCTGAATAATTATCTGACATCCGCATCGTGTATGCTGTTTGTATGAGTGGATGGGTGTGTTACTGTGTATATGGTGTTAGTACGTCGTGCATATACAGGAAGGACTCTGTCAAGGTGGACAGAGAGATTTCTGTATCTATGGCGGATCTGTTGCGTCTTGGGGATTTGTTCAAAAAAAAATGTATGGGTGTTTTCCGCTGACTCTTTTCTAATTAGCCCTTCTTTCGAAAAGACTTTACAAAAATGAACCCCGGGGCGTGACAGATGGTGCTAAGGAAGAACCTCTCGGGCATTCAGATCGAAAGTGGCCCTCCTGGCCACACTAGTAACATTGTCCCCACGCTGAGGGCACTATAGAGGCATATGAGGACCACCACAAATCACATAGCGCGGCGGTCATCGACGGTTGGGTGCTCCTCGGGAAGAAGATGAGCCACGTCCTTGCGACTGACTCAGTGCTTCGGCGGTCTCCTTGAGCCAGACTTGCCACTAGCACTCTCGGCCGCCCATCTCTTGTCTCTCCCTCTATCCGGAGCTTTCCTCTCCTCCTTAGCAATCTCCGCACCATTCTCCACAATCAAGGCGCGATCCACTACCTCTCGGTATGTCTCCAGATTTGCTGACTGAACCAATCTGAAAATCGACGGTCAAAGGCCTAACTCAAATATACCGGCCTTATCCTCATCATCCGTCGCCACGAAGGAAACACAATGCAACAAACGAGAGACTCCCTCTTCCACTCTGCCATTGTAGTGAACCAAATTTTTGTATACCTCTCCGAGCTTAAGTAAAGTTGGATGAATTGTGGTTAAGAAGTGGATTTGATGAGTATATGTTGGGTTACGAGAGCATCAGAACGATTAGAAGAAGAATTGGTGAAACTTGATGAAAGTTGGAGTAAATGAAAACTTTGGAGAAATGAGAGTACTTCGAAATCTAATGGTTTTTATAAGGAAAAATTATAAATCTCCGACTTTGAAAGTGTCCCATATGTGTAAGAGGAGTTTCGGTTGTGTTGGATTTGATTTGGAAAGAAAACAGAATGAAAATCGGAGTTTTGTAGTGAAAATGAGAAGAAAATAAAAAGGCTGAAATTACTGTTCATCGTGTCCGGGTCCGGACCCTAGATCTAAGGTCCGGACCCCAGCTGCGAAATGCTGAAATTTGCGTACGGGTTCCGGACCTTGATGCAGGGTCCGGACCCTGCACTGTTTGGGGGTTATAAAAGGGACCCCACAGCCTCTCTCTTTCATTCTCTTCCTCCCACATGAGAAAAGAAAAGGGAAAACCCTTTTCTCTCTCTCTCTTTAGCACCTCTCTCTCTCTCTTTCTCTCTTGTAATTCCTTCTCAAGGTTGGAGGATTTGGTGGAGAAGAAGATTGGAGGTGGTGGAAGCTCTCTAATGGTGGATGAGGCTTGGAGAGCAAAGTGACCAAGGTGAGATTTTGAGGTTTTAGTTTAAGGGTTTGGATTAAATCCTTTAAAGTTAGTATATTAGAGATCTCTAGATGATTCTAGACTAGTTTAATCAAAGGATTACCATGAATTTTGGGATTCTCTTATAGAACATGAAACCTAGGGTTAGAATTGGGGTTTTTGTCCCTAATGCGTTTTGATCTAAATTGATCTTGTAAAACCTTAATTGAAGGATAAATCGACGCGTTGGGCAACTTGGATTGGAGTTCCTACGAGCCTACGGCGTTCTATTGGGAAAAATTGCCGTTTTGCCTTCGTTAGGCTTGGGTCGAGGCTTTTCGGCGGAGATAAATCGCGGCACTTGGTTTCCTAGCCCTAGACACCAAAACGAGGTGGGTGGTGCTATCCGGAATGGTTGGATTTCTCCCTATGTCGAAATCCTACTCTTTGAGCATATTTGTATATATGTATGAAATTGCATGTAATAGGGTTCAATTATTTCTTATTCCAGAAACTTGCATGCCTCCTAAATTAGTTGTGAATAATCATGATTGTGATTGAGAACTCGGTACTTGGATGCATGAGGATTGGGTCATTGAACATTGGAAACCCTTGAATGCAATGAACTAGAATGTGAACTTAGAAAACATTGTGAAACATTGGTGGCATCTTGACTAGTTGTCGGGACATAGAAAACAAAGTGAAATACTAGGTGTCATTGTGAGTCTAAACATGAACCTAGTGATAGACATATGGATTGGGTATCCTATTGTGTACGTAGAAAACATGAACATTGTTTGACATGAGTTTAGTAGACTCTCGAGTCTATGTGGGTTTGTTGCCGTAGTTGCACAGGATTTGTGATGAGCATGCGAGGGATTGAAATAGATCCTCTTGACTATGCTAGGGATTGGTAGATCCCCGTGTGTTGTTACCCTGGTCAGTAGGGTGTCCTCGGGTTGAGAGGACTGGATCGCACTCACATTGTCTGTTCGGCTTGTTGGTGTTCGCGACACCACAGGCAGTGAGCTCCGGAGTCGTCACACCTATGGGTTGAGGGTTATCTCCCCAGCAGACGGCCCTAGATGGTAAGGGACTATCTCCCTGCGGGCCCTAGTATTGTGAGTTTGGCTTGACCTTCGGGTGAGCCGGTAAGATTGGGTCAAAGAGGAAAGAGACAGGTTGATTGACCATATTGTAACCTATGCTACTTGCATTGTTGCATCTTATGTATAGAGTGAGCATAGTGAGATTACATGTTATGTGTGGGGTCGATCATGATATTCTTGTGAGTTGGGCTTGGTCTTGTGAGAAGCCCCGATTGGGTCATGAATGAATTGGGTCAAGAGTGTGTGAGGGACACTGTTGAACATATAGAATCATGACATTCATTTCTTATTGTAAGGCATAGTAGTAGTCATTGTTGCATGTTGTATGTTTAGTAGTGGTAGACTACACATTCAGTTGCTTATATATCGCATTGCTATCTCCTTTCGTATTACTATGCCTTATTGGACCTAGTGGGAAAGTCGGCGAGGTCGGCGGCCGAACCCACTGGGAACTTCTTTTAGTTCTCACCCCCTGTTGTTGCAGAGCCACCATTAGCGGAGCAGCACCGGACCGAGACGTGGGCGTCGCGCCCTAGATAGCAGGGTCACCAAGTGTAGGTCACCCGTGTACAAGTGGAAGAATGTAAAGGTTTATTGGAAACGAGAATGTAATTGTATTTTGAGGAAATGGCATGTATTATGTATTAAAGTTGAAAAGTGTATGTAAATGTGTATGCTCCAATGTTGTAATAGTTAGTTTACATTCTCGCTCTTGTGATATGCCCTCGTGCAATTCATGTATGTCGATTGTTTGTCCTGGACAAAACTCTATGTACATGTTGTTGTTGAGCCTTGGACGGACAGGGGAGGCTCTATCCGTTCGGCGATCTGTGCGCGCGCCCGGACTGACCAAAGTGGCGGTCGCGGGGCGTGACAAATAAAGTGTTATCAGAGCGTATAATGAGTCTAGGAGGACCTAGGAGACCTTAGACTTGGAAAGCCTTAAGGACTAGGGCTCGTGAATGGACGTAACTTGTCGCGAAAGTCGAGTGATTGGGTCAAAGTGTGTCTCCAATAGTTTTTGGAGGCGGATTGAAGGTGTTGCAACTACTCTATTTAGATGATCATGTTGGCTGCAGACAACATGATGTCGAAAGTGGAGTAGGAGTACCCTATGACTTTCGTTGATTGGGTCGACGGTTGCGCGACGGAATCGGTTCGAGCGTTGGGGTCGCTTAGGCATGCGTGTTATCCCTCGAGTGACGAGTCACGTGGTAGTAGGGATGTTGTGGAGGACTGGATAGCCCTCCGATGTTTCAGGCTAGGTGTCGCAAGAGCATGAGGCCTCTCATTGTGGCCGAGATGCGTGGTTGTAGGAGCCGATGCGTGCCCTGACTTGGTGTCACGAGTGGTAGCCTTGGAAATTTGATAATCCTCGTCTTGAAGGATATGTACGCGTTTGCCCCAGCTAAGATGGGTGATGGATGCAATGTGCGACCCTGAGTGATGGATGTGGTGCACGATCCTTGATGAGGGGTGCAAAGGCACGACCCATGGGGAAACGACGTAGGTAAAACCAAACTATGATCGGATGACGAGAATGAAATAGCCAAGTGGCGACTACGGAAAATGGAGCTGAGTGGATAAGGTCGGTAAGTGGAATATTTGAGGTGTGTTGGCCTCGTTCTTCCACGGCAGAGAAACATGATGTGGCTCATAGGAGCATGTCAGTTCAGGTTGGTGATCAAGCATAGCGTGATTGCACACTATGTTGATTGTGTTGGCGATTAAATCCTCTATGGGATTGCAAGTCTATTGGGCTTATAGGGTGATTAGCCCAGTTGTTGTGCCAATGAGATGTATTTATGGCACACTTAAATTGGGTTATGTTGAAGAATGCCGGTGATCGAAAAATAAATTATGCAGCATGCTATTGATGATGTGTAAGGCACTATTGGATTGATTTGTTAGTAAGAACCGAAGCTTAATTTGATCTTGAGGAAGATCGAAGAAGAGGAGAGAGAATGCTTTCAAAGTGATTTGATCTTCCCTTGTCCTTAGATTCTTGGGATATTAGTATATGTTGTTGTTGGCAATTAAACTAAGTATGATTTAGTTGTGTGCCAGGAGGATTTAGGGTTTTAGCCCTCTTGTGTCCTAAGGTGGAACTTGGTGATGTTAGAGCTCTAGGCTGAACATGAGCTTAGGAGCATTTGGATGTGTGATGGACGTGCGCATTAGCCTTGGAGCTATGCTATTGGGGATAGGTTATAGTGGTTGAGCGAATCCTTCCCTGAGATGATAATCTCAAGTAATTGAAGGAAGGGGAAAGTGAACGAGGGGTATGAAACTTTTATGGATACGGTAGTGACCGCGTATGAAGAAGTAACGACTTAGGGTCGTGCTCTAACCTTGGAACCCTTTGACGGGTTGGTGATGGTAATAATTGTGTTGACATAGAATTGGTGCGATGATTGCTAGATTTCGATGAGTTAGCCTTGAAGTGTAGCAGCTCAAAATGAGAGAGTGCTCATGGCAGGTAAAAGATGATGAAGCAGAATTTGCTTGGTGATTGTGGCTAACACGAGATAGAGTAGAGGCATAGTGCGCTCGACTGTAGAGTTGCCACAGAGGCACGAAGTGAAGGTTCAGCTGATGAGGGTTCATTGGCAGTAGCACTCGGGCATTCGCCAAGTGTGAAGGGAGCCGAGGACCGCTCAAGGGGGCTAGTGGTTCCTTCAGGGTGCCTAGTGGCTAGTATATGATACTCAGCAGAGTAGAGCTATACTGAATGTTAGCCAAATCGGATGAAGTTCAATGGAAAGTGACTTAGATGTACTTAGAATCGAATTTCGTGGGTTTCGGAATGATTGCGAGTGAGCTAGAGCTCCGAGAAGCGAAGATGGAATTTTTGGGGACAAACGAGTCTGGGCTTATGGACTCTCGGGTTCCGGACTGTGGCATCAGGATCCGGACCCTGATGTTACTGTTGGGCAGAGAGCATATCAAGTTCGGACCTTGGGATCAGGATTCGAACTCTTCGCTCGCGGAACGCCCAGTTTGAGGGCATTTTGGTGGTTTCACTGAGGTGAAGTTTTGGGTGAATACCTAAGTGTTGGATGGCCAAAGCATATTGCGCTTGGAGCGCCTTGGTCACGTGGTGACGGTTTGAGGGCATTGCTTGGGGATTACTCGTGCCTTGACCATGCGTGGACTGTGGGCCTGGGGCCTTAGGGACAGGCGCAGTCGGTATCGTGTGATAGCAGCTCTGAACCTGAGGGTAGAGCTCGGCTAGGATTCATGGTCGGGACGGTAGTCCGAGCGATGACCCGGAGACGTGGAGTGCCACGTGTGGAACCGTGAGTTTGTTGGTACACCTAGAGTGTAGATGCGAATGGCCATAGTGTTACGATGACTTGCAATGTAATTACTCCTTGTTGGAGTTTCGATGCGTGGTCCCAAATGAGGACTCCACCATGTGATGATTGGGTCCGCACATGAGAGTGAGAGACGTTGCACGCTGTCGCGTCAGACTTTACGCTGTGGGCCTACAAAGGCTCGTCGGTCGGTGGACCCCCTGTAGCAATCTGGATTAAACGGGTAATCTGAGGGCTCTTCTAAATGGAGCGTTAGTGGCTTGCGAGAAGGTGGAGGGTATTGGCCAGAAGGGCAAAGGCCCAGTCATGTCGCTCGCCTGATTGGTAGAGTCACCAACTCGCAGAGCCTAGCGTTATCGCGGAGATGGAATTGAAATTACGAACTGCGGGTTCGTATGGACTCGTCGTAAGAGTATCGTGATGCCAACCTGTGGCATGTGGAAGTAGAGCAACGTGCTCCGTGTGAGACGTTGGGATAGTAGAAGCCACATGCGAAATGGGGACTATGTCCCGGAATGGGTAAGTGCTCCAGGATGAGCCATGTCGTTGTGGAGCTGGAAATCTATGTGTGGTAGGATCCACTCGTGATGAAAGAAAACACCAAATGGGAGTTGCTTGTGAGCAATACCAGAGAGTGGACCAAATTAGGCTATGGATTAGATCGGTGGATGTGAGGAAAGAGTAATACTGTATAATGTAGACTCTTTAACGGGCCAAATCGATGGGCTTGTTAAGTAGAAGGATTTGGAGTTGTGGATCCGATAGCACCAGTGCTAGCCGTGGGCGAAGATCACCTATGATGAGGATGCCCGGGGTGGGGCATGAAGTGACACCCTGGAGGCCCTATGGAGTGAGGGAGGATCTGCCATGTTATGATACGGGTGGTGGTGGATCATTCGACTAGTCGGCTCATTCCTGGCCGATCCACACCACGAGGCGGAAAGGCAGTTCCGACCTAGGATATTGCACTGTGAATGTGCATGTGATTTTAAGAGCACAGGGGATGTACTACACAGTGAAGTTAGTAAAGTTGCTCGTCAACGGGTACTAACGGCGCAAGCATGACAAGGAAAACCTGTGCAGACAGTGGTTGGCAAATATGAAAGTTTGCGGTAGATGATTGCATCATTTGGATGTGCCACCCATGAGTTGGGTGAAGTAGTTTGGAGTGCGGAATAAAACAAAGTGTTCAGTATGATGGACCTGTTTGGTGTCCTCTGTTATGAGCCGCGTGAACTGCGGGAAGCTATGTCATAGGAGGAGTTCCCGATGTGTATTCTAACTCCCGAGGAGAAGGAATTGCGGAATCGTGTGATTCCGTATGTTAAAGTCCAGTAGAGTAACCAGGACGTGATGCGAGAACACTACCCTCGCCTCTTCTGTCGAGTTGAGGTATGAATTTGAGTTTCGCGGACGAAACTATTTTTAAGAGGGGGAGAATGTAGTGAACCAAATTTTTGTATACCTCTCCGAGCTTAAGTAAAGTTGGATGAATTGTGGTTAAGAAGTGGATTTGAAGAGTATATGTTGGGTTACGAGAGCATCATAACGATTAGAAGAAGAATTGGTGAAACTTGATGAAAGTTGGAGTAAATGAAAACTTTGGAGAAATGAGAGTACTTCGAAATCTAATGGTTTTTATAAGGAAAAATTATAAATCTCCGACTTTGAAAGTGTCCCATATGTGTAAGAGGAGTTTCGGTTGTGTTGGATTTGATTTGGAAAGAAAACGGAATGAAAATCGGAGTTTTGTAGTGAAAATGAGAAGAAAATAAAAAGGCTGAAATTACTGTTCATCGGGTCCGGGTCCGGACCCTAGATCTAAGGTCCGGACCCCAGCTGCGAAATGCTGAAATTTGCGTACGGGTTCCGGACCTTGATGCAGGGTCCGGACCCTGCACTGTTTGGGGGTTATAAAAGGGACCCCACAGCCTCTCTCTTTCATTCTCTTCCTCCCACATGAGAAAAGAAAAGGGAAAACCCTTTTCTCTCTCTCTTTAGCACCTCTCTTTCTCTCTTTCTCTCTTGTAATTCCTTCTCAAGGTTGGAGGATTTGGTGGAGAAGAAGATTGGAGGTGGTGGAAGCTCTCTAATGGTGGATGAGGCTTGGAGAGCAAAGTGACCAAGGTGAGATTTTGAGGTTTTAGTTTAAGGGTTTGGATTAAATCCTTTAAAGTTGGTATATTAGAGATCTCTAGATGATTCTAGACTAGTTTAATCAAAGGATTACCATGAATTTTGGGATTCTCTTGTAGAACATGAAACCTAGGGTTAGAATTGGGGTTTTTGTCCCTAATGCGTTTTGATCTAAATTGATCTTGTAAAACCTTAATTGAAGGATAAATCGACGCGTTGGGCAACTTGGATTGGAGTTCCTACGAGCCTACGGCGTTCTATTGGGAAAAATTGCCGTTTTGCCTTCGTTAGGCTTGGGTCGAGGCTTTTCGGCGGAGATAAATCGCGGCGCTTGGTTTCCTAGCCCTAGACACCAAAACGAGGTGGGTGGTGCTATCCGGAATGGTTGGATTTCTCCCTATGTCTAAATCCTACTCTTTGAGCATATTTGTATATATGTATGAAATTGCATGTAATAGGGTTCAATTATTTCTTATTCCAGAAACTTGCATGCCTCCTAAATTAGTTGTGAATAATTATGATTGTGATTGAGAACTCGGTACTTGGATGCATGAGGATTGGGTCATTGAACATTGGAAACCCTATGAATGCAATGAACTAGAATGTGAACTTAGAAAATATTGTGAAACATTGGTGGCATCTTGACTAGTTGTCGGGACATAGAAAACAAAGTGAAATACTATGTGTCATTGTGAGTCTAAACATGAACCTAGTGATAGACATATGGATTGGGTATCCTATTGTGTACGTAGAAAATATGAACATTGTTTGACATGAGTTTAGTAGACTCTCGAGTCTATGTGGGTTTGTTGCCGTAGTTGCACAGGATTTGTGATGAGCATGCGAGGGATTGAAATAGATCCTCTTGACCATGCTAGGGATTGGTAGATCCCCGTGTGTTGTTACAATGGTCAGTAGGGTGTCCTCGGGTTGAGAGGACTGGATCGCACTCACATTGTCTGTTCGGCTTGTTGGTGTTCGCGACACCACAGGCAGTGAGCTCCGGAGTCGTCACACCTATGGGTTGAGGGTTATCTCCCCAGCAGACGGCCCTAGATGGTTGAGGGACTATCTCCCTGCGGGCCCTAGTATTGTGAGTTTGGCTTGACCTTCGGGTGAGCCGGTAAGATTGGGTCAAAGAGGAAAGAGACAGGTTGATTGACCATATTGTAACCTATGCTACTTGCATTGTTGCATCTTATGTAGAGAGTGAGCATAGTGAGATTACATGTTATGTGTGGGGTCGATCATGATATTCTTGTGAGTTGGGCTTGGTCTTGTGAGAAGCCCCGATTGGGTCATGAATGAATTGGGTCAAGAGTGTGTGAGGGACACTGTTGAACATATAGAATCATGACATTCATTTCTTATTGTAAGGTATAGTAGTAGTCATTGTTGCATGTTGTATGTTTAGTAGTGGTAGACTACACATTCAGTTGCTTATATATCGCATTGCTATCTCCTTTCGTATTACTATGCCTTATTGGACCTAGTGGGAAAGTCGGCGAGGTCGGCGGCCGAACCCACTGGGAACTTCTTTTAGTTCTCACCCCCTGTTGTTGCAGAGCCACCATTAGCGAAGCAGCACCGGACCGAGACGTGGGCGTCGCGCCCTAGATAGCAGGGTCACCAAGTGTAGGTCACCCGTGTACAAGTGGAAGAATGTAAAGGTTTATTGGAAACGAGAATGTAATTGTATTTTGAGGAAATGGCATGTATTATGTATTAAAGTTGAAAAGTGTATGTAAATGTGTATGCTCCAATGTTGTAATAGTTAGTTAACATTCTCGCTCTTGTGATATGCCCTCGTGCAATTCATGTATGTCGATTGTTTGTCCTGGACAAAACTCTATGTACATGTTGTTGTTGAGCCTTGGACGGACAGGGGAGGCTCTGTCCGTTCGGCGATCTGTGCGCGCGCCCGGACCGACCAAAGTGGCGGTCGCGGGGCGTGACAGCCATCGTCCTATCTCCTTAGCGTAAATTGTGCAAATCTCACTCCATTTGTCGTTTGACGCTTTGGGGAAAGTAAGTCATTGCCAGAAGCTTCTTGAACTTCTCCCAGGTGATTGCCGCTACATCCATGCCGGAATCGTCCTAAATGTCCACCATTGGTAAGCCTCTCCTTCCAAATAGTGCGTCGCCAACCACACCCGATCTCGGTCCTCCACGAACATGTCGTGGAATAACTTCTCCATATGGAGGACCCATTTCTCCACGATCCAATGGTCTGCCTTCTCGCCATCAAACATCCGGGGTTTGCACTCTCGAAACTCCCTCAAACTGGTCATGAGCCGCTCTCACTCGGCACTCGTCACCATAGTCGATAGAACCGTCCTCGTCTGTGGAGCCTGAACCAGTGGTGTTACTATAACCTCCTCCCTACGTTCGGTGCCCAGGGCAGTGTGAGAAGTGGCCGGCATCTCTGGCTGAGTGGTTGATGTCGCTCATCCTGCCTGCACTGGCGATGTAGGGCTCTGACATGCCCTCGTTGAAGCCTGCTGGATCAGTAAGTCCTCTAGCCGCTTCATTCTTGCCTCCTGCCGGCGAGCAGCATCAACCTGCTGCTGTGCCGCAAATGACTATTACTCTACCACGTCGGCTAACAGGGTTAGCTGCTCTCTCAGCTCACGGAACTCACTGGATCCGGAAGTAGTGGAAGTCTCCGCCTCAGCTGCATCAGCCGCCACGGCTGCTTCGGCCATCATGGAGAAAGTCGTCGGCATCACAAATTGCAACAAACATAACATACGTAGGTTAGGACAACCCACGCCAAGCGTATCCCCGCTCATCAAACGCAAACCCCAATCATGCGAAAGTAATGAAGTGAGCTCCGACTATTCCCTGATTTCAGGTTGTCAGCCGCCAACCTGATCATCTAAGGAAATAGAAGTTGCAACCACTTTGATCAAACGCCAACTCTTTGGAATAAAAGACAAAATCCAATCATGTTGCTTTCGCCAATAGTCACAAAATACACCGTCTCTCACGTTCTTAGTCCTTACAGTCCAACCAGTCTAAGGTTTGCTAGGTCCACGAAGACTCAACCCTAGGCTCTGATACCAACATAATCTGTCACGCCCGGACCCTAGCAGAAGCCTATCCGGCACGTGCACAGACTCGCCGTGTACACAAGGCACTCCCGGTGCACACAAGGCGTCTACTTCAAACAATACGAAAAGGAAGATATATACTTAATCCTAAACAAGATAATCAGAGCGTATAAACTTAATTCTAATCATAAGCCCAAAATGTTTACAACAACTATGCAAATCATAAGATATACAATAAGTTTCCATACAAAATGCAAATCATAAGATTTACAATAAGTTTCCATACAAAAGGTACATCTCATTAACTCAAGGTGGTCACTACAATAGCATAAGTACACCTCTCACATATAAAAACCAAAAGAAATGTGCCTCGGGTCCACCTCTATGTAACTCGAAGTATGCACCAGCTCGGTGCGACTCCCTTGCCACGGTCCCTAACCTCTTCTGCTGCGGAAGGTTCTGAAACAAAAATAAACAACCAATGGGGGTAAGAACTATTAAACAATAGTTCCAGTGGGTAAGCCACCGAGAGAAGCGAAGTACACCACTAGGTCAACTGAGACATCAGATAATAAGTAGCTGAAATTAAAAGCTAGTATGTAATAGCTGAAATGAAAGGGCTCTAATACTATCATGTCTCAATATAACTATGCCAATCAACATGTATATAGTTCTATCACTATCATGTATACAACTATGTAATACTCAACATGTATGTCCAACTATCATGTAAGCATCGACTAGTTGTGATGAACAATGTCAAGTTTAATTTACTTTTACGCAATCATCGGAAACTTACACATAGTAAGGTCCCGGCTTGTGCCATACCTAATGGTCCCGTGGTAGTCAACATCCCCCTCAAGGAATGAGCCTTCCCCACAACGTCCCACTTCGGCGCCCAATCCCGCACGAGCGAGCATGATGTCGCGATGGCTAAACTCCGAAGTGCCGGCTTGTAGGAAGCGACCCTCACAAGTATGTGCGAGTGAGCACAAGGGCAAGCAAGAGTGGTCACATGCGTCATATCAAAGGACAAAGAATCTCAATCATCATGTCTAAAATATGAAATCTCAACCAACGATCTAGAGGTCGGGTACAATGTCGTATATGTCGTACCTAATGTCTCGACTTGTTTATAGATACATTACTACTAATATCACAACATGCCTTTAACATGTAAAGTGTTACATCTCATTTTAGCTATAGCAAGTATTGAAGATTTACTATTCAAGTCTTAAACAGGTAAGTGGCTCCACTAATTATGCAAAACCGTGAAGTGTCATATATGTATACCAACTCAACTATAGCATGTATAAAAGCAAATTTCTTATGCTATATCCAAATAGGGTGCATAACCATCAACCAAACTCATGTATCATAACATGCATATATTCTAACATATATGCCTCTACTACGTAAAGAATGAAAATTATCATGTAAGGAGTGGCCAAACCATATGCTCAAAATTTAATGATGTCATGAATTGCATGCTAGATCATCTATTAAGCCCTATAAACATGATAGGAGACATAGTCACCAATTTCGGTAAGGACAAACCCACCAGATAGTCACGGAAAACCCGATCGTTTTCCAAACCAAGTTGTCCCCTGTTTATAAAATGCTCTAAGAAAAATTTTCAAAATGTTAGGAATATTTAAAAACCCTCTCACAAAATTTCTCAAAAAGTTTATGAAAAATGAGTGAAAAATACCTTAGACCATGCAAAACTTGTCCATGCTCCAAATGAAAGCAATGGGGCTTCAATTCCAACCTATAAGAGTGTTCTACACTCATCAATTTCAACCCAAAAGCTCACAATTGGAAAATCCCAAAATAAATCCTAGTTTCTACAAAACTAGATTTTCTACAAAAGCTCCAATCCCACCTTAGAAATGCTACGGTTGAAGCTTAGGGCTTCAAACAACTCCCTTCTTCAAGTTCAAGTTCCACTCCAAACTCTAGGTGCAAGCATCCATGTTGGAGAAGAGCAAAAGAATGAGAAATCCAAGGATTGGGGGGGTTTGGAGAAGAAAACACAAGGGAAAGGGGAAGGGAACTCACATCTCTCTCTTTTCTTACACCCTCCAAATAAGAGGAGAAGGGGAAAGTGAGGTAGGTTATACTACTAAGTGACAAAATCCACTTAGGCCCCTAAAAAATAGAGAAATCATACTCCCCACGAAACAGTCCTAGAGTGTGCAGGGTTCGGACCCTCCAATAAGGTCTGGACCCCGTAGGTCCAAACCTGCGTTTTGCGCAATTAGGGTCCGGATCCTCCCCTCAGGGTCCGGACCCCATAGCTAGCAAACAGAAATTCGCACGCAAGGTTCGGATCCTCTCCCAAGGTCCGAACTTTGATCTTTGGTATAGTAAAGAGAGTATCAAGGTCCGGATCCTCAAGTCAAGGTCCGGACCTCAAGGCTATAAAAGCTCAGGTAAGCTTAATTCAAAATTTTCATTTTCGCGCTAATTCACCAAAAACGTTCTAATACCTCTCCCATATTACCAAAGTCTCTCCAACAACACCAAGTGTTGGTTCTCTCTCTACAACCCCGCAATTTGCTGAAGTTCAGTGTACTACAGTTCCTCCCCTCCTCGCAGATTTGGATCTCTTTCTACATATTTTATAGGTTTGTGATTGAGGTTTTTAGCTCAATTAAAGTAGAATGTGTTTTAGTGCTAGTTGCTGGTATTTGCTGATTCGGGCCTCCCTTTCCTTGAATCCGAATGCAGTAATTGGGCATTTGTGGCTATTTTGAGCAAATTTCTGGTAGAGTAACTTGAGTTGTTGGTTGTTCCAGCTGGGAGATGAGATGGGTAGAGTTTTTACTACTTCAATTTCAGATTTTTGAAGTCAATTCTCTAAGTTGGTGTCTTGTTGTTTTGTTGAAGGCCCTGCTGATCCAGGCTGGGTGTTGGAGCGCCCGAACCTGTAGTTTAGGATTTCCAGCAGTGGGTTGAGTTGAGTTGGGTTGTTTGCTTGTGGAGTGACTCTTTTCCGTGGTTGGATTTGCGTTGAAGGTAGGTTTAAGTTTACTGAATTCGATGGAATCCCTTTTAAGTCTATTAAATATTAGTATGTATATTACTTTGTTCATTGTAAATTATTTGGCTTCAATTTTTAGATTTGTATGGATAATAATGAAATCTGAACCTTGAGCATGCTAAACTTATTTTTAGTGAATTTAGATACTGAATTTGGAACTCAAAACTAGCAGAAAACCTGCACTATGTTGAAGTTAATTTCCATCGTTAATAATTAACTTCGTTGGTTGTTTTTACCCTTTTCTTACCCTAGTTAGAGGGTTGTGAGTATTTGGAATAGTGTGGGTTGGATTTATGCTTGTGTTGGGAGGCTGAGTGGATTTTTATAGCAGTTGTTAGACTGGATTGTATAGTAGGGTACCGTCTGGGTTGACGGCGGTCCCAGATCCTTGATTTTATATCGGATTGTGCCAGGAGCACGTGTGACACAGTGTTGTGATCTGATTGATTATTTGCATCGACTATAGCCTACATGAGTCAGATTTGAGCTCAACAGACACTATACTTTTTTCTCGGCTGGGTAGCTCCCCTTGAGTGCCACTCCGGAGTGAGGCCTTTTTTTGCATTGATATTGCAGCAGTCCTTTTGGGCGACCTACCTTGAACCGACCACCTCCGAAGGTGGTGTGTGGTAGTAGGTTGGCGCAGGCTTGACCGGTCTTGTGACGGTCAATTGGATTGAGTTAGTCATATCTTCTCGATAGATAGTTGATGCATACATTATAGTGACAATGTGACATAAGCATTAGTAGTGTAGTGACATTGTAGCTGTAGATTTCTTTCCACCTTTACTACTTTTGGCTCCGTTACTTACCTAGCTTTTTTTAAAAGTTTTCGTTAACTTAGTGGGTAGGCCGTCGGCATCGGTGACGGTACCCACTGAGGACTACTTGTTTATAGTAGCTCTCACGTCCGTTGTTACTTCTTTTTCTTGCAGAACCCTCCGTTCTTGTCACTTCCACTGATCGAGCTAAGGGAATTGCAAGTTAGATCCCCTACCTACTTTGCGGGCTAAGCTAGTGGAGTACCCATGAAGGCAATTTTTTGTTATAGTCCTTGTACATACAGATGTTTATATTTTATGTTTCTGAGTTGTGAGAGGACGTTTTTATACTTGAGAGTTTTATCTGTTGTAGTCCTTGGAGCTTATGTATATGTAGTGGACTATATTTAGTTTTAGTAGTTTTATTTCTGCTCTATTACTTGCTTGTAATAGTTCTTGTATACTTTACAGGTACTTCGGTCGCTTCGTGTACACAGGACTTCCTGTGTATGCGGCAAATCTATTGGCGAGCCCGGGTTGGGCTGCATCTCAGGGCATGACATACATGAAAGTAGACTCAAAGGGAAACTTGTGACTCAAATTTCACAAAATTCAAGAATTTATGTGCAAAATAGCACACACAACTCTTAGGTATTCACCTGAAATTCACCCTCACCAAGAAGGATTCTCAGCACAATCTGAATACTCGCTTACGAGCTCGTACTCCCTAACCCGAGGCTCCGCTCTACCGAGCACACGTTCCACGGCCACTAGGCACCCAGAAGGAAACTACAGCCCTCTAGAGCAGTCACGGCTTCCTTCACAACTCGGCCAATCCCAAATGCTACTGCAACGAAACCCTCATCGGCGGAAAACCTTCAGTTCGTGCCCCACGACAACTCTACAGTCGAGCAGCACTACGTCTCTACTCTATCCCGTGTTAGCCACAATCACCAAGCAATGCTGCTTCATCATTCTTTACAGCCCAGGTGTGCTCCTCATTTTGAACCGTTGCACCTCAAAGCTAACTTAGCTAGATCTAGCGGTCGTCGCCCCATTCTCTAAAGATCCCATTACCAAACCACCAAGGGTTCCCAAAATTAGAGTACGACCCTAAGTCGTTTATCTCTACGTCACAATATCACTTCTGAAAACATTCCCTCTCCTTTACTTGGATCTTCCTCAAGATTGGCCAAAGCTTAGATCACACTACAGGTTACTCCAACCTGTATAATCTACTCCCAAGATTTTCATACCATGACCATGATGAAAAGTTCGGACAAAACATATTTCAAAATTAATCTTTCAATTCTATACCCTTGAGTCATAAATACATTCCGAAAGTATCTTATCACTCGGCTCCACTTCCAACATATCGCCACTTGGCTACTTCATTCTCGTTGTCTGGCAATAGTTCGGTCTTATCTATACCGTTTCTTTCAAGGGGTCGTGCTTGCACCCCATCATTAAGGGCTGTGCATCGCATCCACACTCTAGTCGCGCTTTGCATCCATACCCATCTTAGCGGGGCAAAGCAATCGCCGTCAATATCCTCTAGGACAAGTTTATCAAAATCTCCACGGCTACCAGTCCAGACCCCCCCGGGGTCAGGGGGGTGCCTGCATCTCTCCTACAGACCACGCATCTCGGCTACAACGAGACGGCCTTACACACTTAGCGATACTTAGCTCGCACATCGGAGGGTTGTCTAGTCCCAGAAACATCGTCACACCAAGTAACTTACTATCTGTCACTCTGAGTGATAATGCGCCGTACCTAGGCGACCCCCAACAATCAATTTAATCGTCGCACACAAAGCTGACCAAAGATAAAGCGAAGTCATAGAAGAGAACCCCTACTCCACTTTCGAACATATGATGTCTGCAGCCAACATGATCGTTCTAAATAGAGTCTAGTTGCAACACCTTCAAATCCGCCTCCAAAAACACTATTGGGAGGACTCTTGATCCAATCATTTCACTTTCGCCACTAGTTACGTCCATTTCACGAGGCCTAGTCCTTACAGTTTTTTTCCCGCTTAAGGTTCACTAGGTTCTCTAGACATGTTTCTACGCCACTGACGCCACTTCAATCTTCACGCCCTGCCCATTGTTACAGCGGAGGAAATGCGGGCGCCGTGACACAATCCGCCGAAACACGGACAGAGTCATTTTCCTCATCTGTCACAAGGCGAAAATGAAAAACCAATACATTTGAATTTCACCTAGAAAAAATAATATAACACTCGTTTTGCACGAGGGCATTTTACTAAGAGCGAAATTGTAAATCTAAATATTACAACATCTTGCGAACATTCACATTTATACATACATTTCTCAACTTTAATACATAATACATGGTACGTGCATTTTTCCTCATAATATAGCTTTCGCTCTCTATTACATTCTTCTTTCAAAATACCTTTACACCAATGGCTTGTACACGGGTAACCTACTCTTGGTTGTCCCTGTGTATCTAGGGCGCAACGCCCACGCCTTGGTCGAGAGCCGCGTTGCTAATGGTTGGCTCTACAAAACAGGCGGGTAAGAACTAAAAGGAGTTCCCAGTGGGGTTCGGCCGCCGACCCAGGCGACTTTTTCCACTAGGTCTAATCAAGCATAGTTACAATAACCAAAAGTAGTAAACAACTACACTATGCATAAACTGAATATACATACTATTGCTTTTACATAATGAAATGAAGGGTCCAAGACCCAATATGCTTCATTAACTTCCCCACTTACCTTGGGGGAAAAAACCTAATCAGGATGGCCTCACCATACGGTCGCAGCTCACAACTCTAAGCCATGTAGGGAGGCGATAAAGCGACAAACTCACCCATTCTTGCCTCGTCCCACGTAGTCATCACACCTAAATGCATACATTGAAGCACTAATACCGCTACTATGCCTTTGCAACATGCAACAAGGTCCATGACCTAATATGATCAACTTGATGCCTCTTCTTACCTTCTGCCCACAATCGCACCGGCTCACCAACGGTCGAGCCCGACCCACATTCTCTAAAGCCCAGTGGGGAGGCAAGAAAGCGACCCCCCCAATCAGCACTTGGCCGTCTTGCCGGAAGGCGAGGAATGCGACCCAATCCCGTAGCGGTCACACTCCGGAGCTCACTATGCTTACTACCGCCGATTTGTGGTGGGCTTTTCCCGCATTGCTGGTCCACTCACCCAGTTGACTAGAAAAGGGGTAAAATTCATATGGAGTGAGAAATGCCATAATAGTTTTGAAGAGTTGAAGCAGCGTTTGACAAAGGCTCCAGTCCTCGCTCTCCCGGTGCCGGGGGAAGGCTTTGTGGTTTATAGTGATGCATCGAGTTTAGGCTTGGGATGTGTGCTCATGCAGCACGGGAAGGTCATTACCTATGCCTCCCGTCAGCTCAAGAATTATGAGAAGAACTATGCCACGCACAATCTCGAGCTAGCAGCGGTGGTATTTGCTTTGAAGCTGTGGAGGCATTACCTCTACGGCGAGCATTGTGAAATCTACACCGATCACAAGAGCTTGAAATATATATTCACCCAAAAAGAGCTCAACTTGAGACAACGTCGATGGTTAGAATTACTAAAGGATTACGATGTTACTATTCTCTACCACCCCGGCAAAGCTAATGTAGTGGCTGATGCCTTGAGTCGAAAGTCCACAGCCACATTATCCATGTTGATCACCGAGGAGCCTAAGCTACTTGAGCAGATGCGTCGGCTCGAGTTGGAGGTTGTGCCAACTGGTGCAATAGTACAACTTATGGCTGTGTCAGTCCAGCCTGCATTAGTCGAGAGGATCAAAGCGAAACAGGCCACATATAGCTTTCTTCTTAAGACTAAGGCCAAGATGTCGTTGGGTAAGGCCAAGGGTTTTTGTATCACAGACGACGGTACATACTGTTAGATGTATGCCCTAGAAGCCAATCGGGCTGACACATATATTCTTTTTAGGACATAAATTTGTATTTGACTTTAAATATTATGAATAAATATGGGTTCCTATTTCCATTCATGTTGTGTATGTGTCCATGAATCGTCCAAGGAATTAATAAGATGATGACATGTATTCTCAAGAGTTGAGAATTTGAGACATGTGTCATTGATGGTTAATTCCTAAATGCTCCCGATCGATGGATCATCGCGGGGACGGTGATTGATCCGATGAGATTGGTGCACAGGTCGCTTCCCTTTTGGGTAGATGATGAGTCTCGAGTCAACAGTGTGGAGACACTGGAGCGAATGTGCAGGTGGTTGTTAGAGAACAAGGGTACCGAGCGTGACCAATGCGAGAAGTCACTTGGATGTCTACTCACTCGTCAGTGACTTACTCAATGTTGCAGTAGTGTGACTGGTCCTTTGACCTGCGGTGCCTCGGCTATTCACAATGAGGTTACTGTAGTTTGACTGTACATACACTTGGTCCCTAGCCATTCGGGTCCTTGCGGTGCATGTTGACTGCAGTAGGTTCGTTGTAGGAATAGGGTGTGCACCTATATGGAATCTATCTCCCTTGGTAGATAGAGGTGTTAGTCCTATGTGATTTATGAGACCGAGTTTAGAAGACCTTGGCCAAGGCAGGATAAATAGCGGAAAGGGTTTCCGATATTAGAAACTCGAGTCGAATAAATTTGACATATGACAGATGATGGGGTTTGACGAGTTGTTCCATGATCTCCGTCTAGTCGGGACTCATGATAGAAGGACTGTATCACACAGTAACTACACCAAGAGGTTCAGTATTCCATTCTACTGGAATGCCACTACATGCTGCTAGGCGTCACTGGTGGATTGTGAGACTCATGAGAATTATCTGGATGATCGATAATTCTCATTGGGCTGAGTTGGAATTGTTCCGACCCACTGAAAGGAGTTTCAGTGATATTATTGATAGTGATCAGAATATATCTCACTACCAGATAGAATAGAACCTATGGGGTCACACACATAAGAGGTTGTGACTGATCGGATAGCTAGATTGCGATTTTTGAATCGCCGGAGGACTTAATTGTCAATATGTTGATAATTGGACTAATTTGTAATTATTACAAATTAGTGGTATTAAAGTGTAAATGTTACAAGAGAGGACTTACTGACAGTTAGTAAATAATGAGAGGACTTATGTGCAAATGTTGCATTATTAATTTGATATGATCAAATTAGAATAAAGTTCAAGTCGAATCAAATTAGGATTTGATCGATCTAACCAATTAAGAAAAGGATAAATTTAAACATAGATTTATTCTTATCCTTAATGGTTATTATATTATTAAAAGAGGATTATTTCCCTCTATATAATATATGGGAGTTTTTAGAAAACCCTAGCCGTCATCTCTCTCAATTTCTCTCTTCTTCCTCTAGCAAAAAGACGTTCTTTGCAAGGGAGCTAGCACCCCGGTGAGGACATCGATTGGATCGTCAACCTCGTGTGGATACCTATAGAGGCCGGACGCGTGTGCGGCTTCAAGAGAACCTAATTCCACAATCATCGGATTGCGGTGAAGAACAACCCGCGCAAAGGTGAAGATTAGATCTTGCTATCTCGTTTTAATCTTGAATAACATGAGGGATCCTAATTGCGTGGTTTAGAGATTGGATCTCGAAAGTTTTTCTAAAATCAAATTTGTTTGATTTTGTTCCGCTGCGTTTTGTTTTTACCGTACGCAATAATCTAACACATACTACTACGAGGGTCAGCTTTGTGTGCCGCATGACTCTGAGCTTCAGCGAGAGATTCTCCACGAGGCTCACCGCTCGCCCTACACTATCCATCCCGGAGGAAACAAAATGTATCGGGATCTGAAGGTGCACTATTGGTGGCCCAGAATGAAGCGAGATATCGCCCGTTATGTGGCACAATGCCTGATATGTCAACTAGGTCAAGGCTGAGCATCAGCGACCGGCCGAAAAGTTGCTGAGCCTTCCGGTGCCGGTTTGGAAGTGGGATGAAGTGACAACAGACTTTCTAATGGGTTTACCCAGGACACAGCGGGGTCATGATGCTATTTGGGTTTTAGTGGACTGCTTGAGCAAGTCGGCTCACTTCTTACCTATTAGCTCAACTTGGTCCAGCGAGAGGTTGGTGCAGCTGTACATTGACGAGATAGTTCGTCTTCACGGGGTACCTATATCGATCACTTCTAATCGGGATCCTCATTTTACTTCCCACTTTTGGAGGAGCGTGCAGCAAGCTTTGGGTACGCGGCTCAATCTGAGTACCGCGTACCATCCACAGAGCGATGGCCAATCGGAGCGAGTTATACAAATATTGGAAGATATGCTCCGAGCTTATGTCTTAGACTTTGGGGGCAGCTGGGAAAAATACTTGCCCTTGGCTGAGTTTGCCTATAACAATAGCCATCAAGCGAGTATTGGCATGCCACCTTATGAGGTCCTATATGGAAGGAAATGCCGATCTCCTATTTGCTGGGACGAGGTCGGCAAGCGGAGAATTATTGGGCCAGATTTGATCGAAGATACTGTGGATAAAGTCCGAATAGTCAGACAGAGGCTTTTGGCTGCTCAAAGTCGACAAAAGAGTTATGCTGATCGTCGTCGTCGAGACTTGGAATTTAGCGAGGGCGACAAGGTTTTCATTCGGGTCTCACCGATGAAGGGAATCCGTAGGTTTGGGCTCAAAGAAAAGTTGAGTCCGAGATTCATCGGGCCATTCGATATAATTGGACGGGTAGGCCCGGTGGCATATCGGCTCGCTTTGCCTCCAAATCTTTCGGGGATCCATAATGTCTTTCATGTCTCTATGCTTCGGAAGTATATTCCGGACTCGAGCCACGTCATCGAATATTTCTCGGTGGAGCTACACGGGGATTTGAGTTATTCGGAGTGCCCAGTTCGCATTTTAGGGAAAAAAGAGAAAACACTCCGAAACCGGAGTCTCAAGTACGTGAAGGTTCAGTGGAGTAACCATGAGGAGCGTGAAGCCACGTGGGAGTTAGAGGACGAAATGCGAGGGCGATATCCGGAACTTTTCGAAGTTTTGAATCAAGGTATGTTTTTAGTTTCGAGGACGAAACTATTTTAACGGGGGATGAAACTGTAACGCCCCAAAATTTGAAAATAAAGATTTTAAAGATTTCAAAATAATTTTAGAGGGGTAAGGGCCAGTTCCATATGATTTGAACTCAAATTGAGTCAAAACGAATTATTTTAGGACGAAAATGTCAAAACAGTTGAGTCTAATCTGCCATTGCACAACCAGCCACTTTGGGAGAACTTTTAACTAGGTTATCAATGTCCGATTAAGGTAAAATTTGTCTCATTCGAAAGAACTTCGAGTTATCTTTCCAACGCAATCTGAATCGTCTTAAACGGATATCAGATGGAAAAATTATTATAATTTTGCTAACGGTCGTCGGTGCAGTCCTGAGCTGCGAGCCAGCTCGGGATTTCACCAATTGTTTTGGGCAATTTGGTAAATCTGCCAATTAAAAATATATTATATCAAATTAGCTGGTAAACTATGGGTCCAACTTTAAATTTTTCTAATAAAAGATGGAGTGAAATGACTGAAAAGCCCCTGAATGGGCTGGTTTGAATGGGAGAAGAGAAAAGCTCTTCTATTCCCATTCTCTTCCTCTTTTCCCATTTCCACTTCTCCAAATGCCCTAGTTCTTCCCTCTTTGATTCAGCAATAAGAGGAAGGATTTCTCCTTCAAATTGAAGGGATTTAGAAGGAGACTTTGGAGAAGGAAACCTATTTTCAGATTTGGATCCTAACTAGAGAACAAAGTAAGTGGATTTTCAGTTTTGCACTTTGTGAATAGGAAAAGATGAATATTGTGGGTTGCATGTATGTTTTTCCACTCTCTTTGAAGGTCCCAAGCCATCCTTTATGGATTGGCTATGGTTTTTGAAGATTTTATGGTACTATGTTCAAATATTGAAACTCTAAATTGGAGGTTTTTGCCCTAATACGAGATTTATTTGTAATTTTAGGGTTGAGACCCTAAGAGCCCAAAATAAGGGTTTAGATCATAAAATTTTAGTTCTTTCTATTTGAATTTGGAGGCCAATGCATAGATATATGAATTGGCTTTGTTTTTAAGAAGTTTTGATGAGTTATTTGCATGATATGAGGCTCCAAAGTTGGGATTATTATTAACTACGAAATTAAGTTTTTGTAGTTGATTTTAAGAGTTTAGAACCTTTAAATTGGGATGTCAATCATGTTCAAATATATTGGACATGAATGTATGATTGAGCTAAGTTGTTTTATTAAATTTAAACTTAGTTTGTTAATATTTCGACCAATTCATGCTATTCTCGGGTTGGACTTTTCCGGCTAATTTTTGGAGGGTATAAATATCTTGTTAGGGTGTTATTTGTTAAAATTAAGTACCTCAAACCCTTATATATGGTTTGAATGGGTTATTTTAAGGTTGTTATCTATTTTGAGAGAGTTATGGGCTCCCGAAATTGGGACTTTGTTCCAATCCGAGATTAGAGCTTAATAGTTGAAGTGATGGATTTGAATAAGTCTAAATCATTTAAGATTAAGATAAAAATAAAAGATTAATGGAGATACTCCTTATTTGTATGTTAGGTACTTCGGACGCGCATGCCGGAGTTCCTACGGTCGACCCTTCCACATCCTAATCGATCTTTTCTTATTTTGAGGTGGAATCCTTATCTATAGATGATGAACCTTAGTGGTCCTCTTAGTATCATGCATGCATATGTATATTGCTATTGAATGTTTATAATTCTTGTTGCATGCTTAACTATTGTTCTAAGAACTTATACCCTCATTGTTTATTCTTTGGTTCATGATGCAATGAAATTTGATCCTATGCTCTAGCATGTCTCTTGTATCACATTGTACTAGTAGAGGGTATGCATTTGTATTGAAAAGTAGTATGATCTTAGTTATTTGTTGATTCCAAAGCATAAACATTATTGTTGAGACATTGGCCCTATTTGGATTTGCCGCTATGCTTATGGTACTCCCCGGGCCATCTTGGATGGCTCCTTGTGATGTGGGAGTTTGAGAGAGAGAAGGCGTGAGTGGGTTACCGGTGGTGGTCGCTCCCCACGCGGTAAGCCCTTTGCTCCCCGGGTTGAGATTTGCTTTGCACCAGAGGCCAGGGTGTCGTGCTTACGCATTTACTTGATTATGGATCGAGTTGGATTTTTGTTGGGCCTTTCTAATTGATTATGCTTATCCTATGATGCCACCATTTACTTGTTGAACATAATTGCAATCATTGATCATGATAGTAGGTTCATTTGTATGTTTAATAACCATTCATACCTCGTTGTTTATCTTTCCATTGATCACATACTATTAGGTCTAGTGGGGCTTGTTGTATCTAGACGGGCTTCCACTGGGAACTATTGTTAATAGTTCTCATTATGTGGATATTACTAATTTTTCAGGTATGGCCTTTGAGATGAGATCGGGCGAGGCGACGACTATAGTTAGATAGTAGCATATTGGATCGTCTCCATTATTGTATTACATAGATCTTATCTTGTACTTTGGACTCTCATTATGGAGATGTAATAGGCCATTTTGGAACTAAAAATTGTACAACTTGCTACTTGGTAAATTGAGAGCATCACCATTTTAGTTTTATTTGTGCTTAAATGGAATGGTATTATGGTAACCAATTTTTATGTTGGTGATTTTGGAATGTATTGAATCAATGATTTATCCCTTTAAATTTATAATATTTTAGGGATGTTGATACTAACGCCGGACATACTTAAGCTTTCAATCTTAAGTTATGTGGCGGGTCTGCAGCTGTTACACCTCCGTGGTGCTTCCGCTACCGGGGTGCTGCAACTGTTGTCTCGTAGACTTAGTGGGTGGACCGTTGAGGTCGGTAGCGGTACCCACTGAGGACTACTTCTTTTGATAGTAGTTCTCACACCCATTGTTGCCACCTTTTCTTGCAGAGCCTTCGTCTGTTGCGGCTGCTGCTTCTGTTCCTGCGGATCGAGGTAAGGGAGTCGCGAGCTAGATCCCTACCATTCCCAGTTTTTTATAGAGGAGGACCCTACTGGAGATAGTTTCTTTTTGAGTTGTGCCATGTACATATAGTGTGGACTGGTTGTTCCTTTTGAGGTGGACTTGTACCTATTTTTGGATTTGGAGGAACTGTTGTATTTTGGATCCTATATGTACAGGTGGCTTTTGTTCTATTAGTATGATCTTATTTCAGCTCTATATCTCTTGTAGTTGTTTGTATGCTTTGTTTACAGGTTAGCTATCGCTTCGTATACATAGAAAATTCTATGTATACGGCGGATCTGTTGGCGAGCCCGGGGAAACGAGTAATCCAGGGCGTGACAGAGGCCCACTTTTGGGTCTAAAAGCGTATCAAACTCGGCCGCACCGTCATGGTTGAAAGCCGAGGTGATGACGATGCCGTGAGGACTGTCACACTCTGATTCCATAGTGAAAACCACGGGAACGACAACAGATCGCCGTATATACACCAACCCTATACACACGAAGCGTCCAACACAATAGAAGCAACAGCGGAATCAATTAACTATAAAATCCACAACTAAATAATCTCCAAGTAGATCCATAACTAACAAATCTAGAGTCACAAAACTAAACATAAAATATGCATCAGAGTACTATATACAAAACTAAAACTACTATACATTACTATACAAGAATCACCTAATTCTCAAATTCCACAAAAATATAACAGTACAAATAGAAGGCCTTGGCCCTCGCTAGTCCTGATGTGTAGTACAAAACCAAACTCTCAAGCTGGTAGTACTCTATTGCACATATACACTGGTTGGAGCTGCTATATACGACGCAATTCCCTTACCTTGATCGATGGAAGGTACATCTATCTCTGAAAAGTAAACCACAAGAGGGCGTGAGAACTACTAAATAGTAGTTCCCAGTGGGTACGGTCGGCGACAACCACGATCTTCCCACTATGTATAATTAGAGGTAAGAATAGAGTGAGAATAGTAAAATATGCTGTAGAACGAGTAACTGAGCATAATACGAATAAATAAATCTCTACTATCTATCATATCTTTACATATGTAATGAATAGGGAAATAAAGTAACTAGCATGCATCAATTCTAAGACTACTAAGTAAATGTTGTACAAGTATCCAATCGCAACGACCGACTCATTGGTCCGGTCAAGCCTACGCCCGCCTAGTGCACGGCTACACTCCCGCAAGTGTGACGGCGACACCTAGACTATTGTCTCTGCTATCACTGGCCAGCATCCAGAGCAGCACTCAAGGGGAACGATCCCTACCGAGCCTAATAGCGCGTAACTCTGTCAAGCTCAATGTAGCTCTGTAGGCTATAGTCAATGCAATGATCAAAAAGATCACAAGTAGCTACCTGGTGCTCTCGGCACAATCATAGGGTATCTACTACTCATAATGACAATCATATAATCATGTATCTAAATATTCAAAATATATGTTTACTACCGTCGTGCTAACTCACGGCCTCTATTACATTTCTTAAGGCATGTACAATGAGAAAGGAGAATAAATGACTTACCCCTATGCATAAGATGTCAAGCAGCCCCTCTCGGCCTAATGTGGAATATAACAAGAACGATACACTGATATAATTCAATATACTACGACGATTGGACTTATAATTCATACTATAAAGCACATATTCATAGCCATATGCAAAGATTCTAGAAATCCAGTTCTCTACTCAATTACCTGCTAACATAACCTTCTAACATCATCTACTCCTAAGTTAAATGTCACACTAGCATGTCCAATGTGATATACTAATAACAAGTCCCTACATCATGACTATAGGACTTATGATTTTCCGCAATATGACATAGATTAGTATTCACATGCAATCATGCTAAAATTTTAACCCTCTGCTCAGTTTCATGCTAACATCACCCTCTATCAATATATATATCATATAAATATCTATATGCATATAAATAGATGTAGAAGGAAATTCGCAGTTTTCAGCGACTCGGAACCCACCTCGGATGTAAATCCAATATGTAGAACACTTGTAGGCTAGATGAGGTACCCCGCTGCGACTATCCTTGGTCACATGGCAGCCACAACACCTCTGAGTGGCTTGAAAAATTTCCCGTCGAAACGCTCGTGACAACAGCTCCTAAATTGCATAGAAATCGATTTCTAAGTTTCAATTTCACTCCGATTAACCTCAATTTCAATAGGAATAAGGTATGGACTGAGTTTCTTTACTCCCCTCTCCCACGAGTAAACATCAATTTTGCCCTCAGAGGCTCCAATTGCGAGCAATTGCGCTCGTTCCCCCCTTACCGTGCTGTCACTGCCACTACTGCTGCTGCAGCTTGCTGCTGCTGTAGTTTATTGCTGCAGCCAGCTACTACAACTGCTCCTGCAGCAAGAAAAGTTCAGGGAGAGAGAGAAAAGGATGAGAAGGAAAGAGGAAGGAGAAAGGAGAAGGAAGACTCTAACCTCGCAATCAAAGCGCCGAAGAAATTTTACGCACGCGCGAACTCGATTGGATCGTCGAAAATTCAAAACCCCCTTCAATTCCTTTTTTCCCTCTTCTCTCTTTCTCTCTCTAGAAACATCAGGTGGAGAGGAGATTAGGTTGGAGAAGCCAACCTGTTGTTAGTGGAATTCCACTAATAATATAACAAAATGCCAATAAGTCCACAAAAAATTGGATAATTAATTATAGGCCCCTCAAGCTAAATTTTGAGTTTTCGAGCCCGTTTTGGCGTCCAATTCACGTCAAAACGTCTCCAACTCAGTCAAGCACTGCAAGAGAATACTAACTAGCAACTCCTACTATAACTTTGTCTATTTATCAAGGTCCAGTACTCTACAAGGATGGAGGCTGGTGATGGCAGTAACATCGAAGAGGGTCAGGGTGAAAGGTCCCAATTTGAAGAAAAATGTATTTGAAGCCAACGACCAGAAGCTTAAGGCAGAGGCTAGAAGAAGGTTATCGGTTTGAGGAGGCGTCCTTGAAAGTTGAATCGCCTAAAAGATGCCTATCTCCTCCCACAGAATATCGTGAACCTTCTAGACCTAGTCGAGCCGGGCGATGTAGGCATCTGAAACGGTGGGCCAGGTGCAGAGGCTCTTTTCCGAAGACTTGGAAGGTGACCAAGATTGCAAGTAGATGAGGTCCGCTGTTAGAGAAATTTTGTCGACCGAAAAAGGAAAAACTTTTTCATCAGGGTCTTAAAGGAAAGAAGGATCTAAGATGAAACGAGTGGGATTTTCTTCAGTCAGTCAGCGAAACGAAAATCAACCTTGGAGGTTTGACGGATAGAAGAAATTCGAGTAGGGGCCATTGGAATAAAGAAAACGATGAGCCCGAGAAATTTGCTGGAAGAAAAAAGAGTCCTTAAACAGCGAAGAAGGCGAAGCATTTTGGAGAAGATGAAGGGTTTTGCCGTCGAAAGGATTTTTACTGATGACGGCAGCATTAAATGTGAAATGACTAGTTAGGGTAAGAAGGTGTGGCTAATCGCAGCTGTCGATCAAATCATTAAATGTGAAATGATCGGAAGATACAGTTGATCATAGCCGTCGATTGAGTGTCGTTAGTCATATGAACGTCCATTCGTGGGAGGGGGGCATTGTTGGCACAGGAAAAATGGCGCCAGATGGTAGACTGCTCGATCCACATGGCTGGTTGACATGGACAAATAGAAGAGCGACACGTAGTGTACCAGGAGCCGAGAAAAAAGTGCCCAAAGATAAATGAGATTTGGGCAGGAACAGTTAAAAACGTGGAAGAGACTTTTGTAGTCAGAAAGAAACCGACTAGAGTGCATCTCGCTATATAAGGGACGAGGCCAAAATACCCTCCACTACGTAAACGGTCCAATAACTGCAGGCGAAGAGCGTATACTATAAATAGTAGAAGTTCGCCTGCAATAAGGATCTTTCCACAAACACAAGACTACTGCTTTTTCAATTCTTTTTCTAATTCCAGCACTTAACAGCTTTCTAGGAGTAGTCTGTAACCCTTCCATTTCCAACATTTAACAGCTTTCTAGGAGTAGTTGCTAGCCATTAGCTTTTAGTCTAGTTTTAATTCTCATGTAATCCGTACTTTAGTTTCTTTGATCCCTATAAATCCCTATTTACTAGTGGAATATAATCAGGTTGGCTCTAAGTTTCGAGTTCGGTTCGTTTTTACATATTGAGAAGAACCCGGTTGAGTGGATCCCTCCTCAGTCGAATCGCTTGATCTCGGCGCATTCGAGGGTTAATCCAAGAGCCGATCAACAATCCGAAGGCACGTATGACCTGGTCAATAGCTTGACTTGGTCAACAGTTCGTGAGCTCGGTTCGCATCCAAACACAATCATATTAACTTCAAAGTATCAAAGAGAAGCATAGTCAAGCATATAATCATATTGATGTATAAAAAAATCATATTAGTCAACTCAACTTAGCATATTGACATATCAAATATGAACATGAGCCAATAAAAGACATATCACGCATGGATATGAGAAAATTAAGCATAATGAAGATGAAGCAAATTAAGATAGCAAAATAAGCATATATCACAAATTTTCTCCCCCTTTATCATCGAAAAATAGTAACTAAGTTAAGCATAAAGAAAAACATAATCTAAACATAGATTTTAAAAAAAAACAATCGAAGAGAGGCCACTAGGCTACAATTCTAATCCTAAAAGCAAAGAAAAAGAAAATTCTAATATTCATCGTCACCCTCTTGATCATCCTCATCTTGCCCTATTGGTGCTTCCGGTGGCAACGCAGTGAATGATGAAGGTTGGCTAGCCCGAGATCCATATGCTGCATGGAATGCATTTGAGGGTCCAAAAAGTGCATCCCATTAGTTCTCCATCCTATTGAATCTCTCGTCCATCCTATCAAACCTTTCGTCCATTCGATCAAGTTTTCATCTATTTTATCTAGTCTTTGAAAGACTTGATTTTCAAATCTATTAAACTTTTGATAGATGTCCGAGTGCACGGTAGGATGATAAGGAGGAACATAGGATGGAGGATCGTAGGGTGGAGGAATATGTGGAGGAGAATAAATGGGAGCATCTTGTGGTGCGTGTTCGGCCTCATCTTGGTCGCCCCTTATTTCTTCCTCTTCATCATCGGCACTGGGAGTTTCTACCATATTTTTGCTTCAAAAGATGAAACTCACTCCTTGTAACTTGCCCTTCTTAGTTTTTTCCAACTTTGAGAGATCTAAATACAAAACTCAAGATAAATTGTTAGTGCAAATTTTACTATTATTTATAATCATCAAGATTTAATTATAAATTAGGGCCACTAGGTATATATTATTCAAATACTAAAAACTGAAGAAAGTTACGAAAATTTTGCTCCAATTATCTCCAATTTTTGTTTCGTTTTATAATAATAATAAAAGTTGTAAATCATAAAATCTTATCTAAATGATATAAATTCAATTTGAAAAAAAAAAACTAGATCTGATTTATTTAAGTTTAAATTAGAAAATGTATACCAAAAATAAATTTCGTCTCTAGATTGTTGGAGATATTTGATCCGTTTATAAATCAATTTCAAATAATTTAAAAATAAATAAATTACTAAATAAATAAATAAATATAAAATTAGATTATGCAAGAAATAATTGAATCGGACTGGTTTGGAATGAGGCATGCTTAAAACACTCTCCTAGAGACGAAATTGCCCTTCCACGATGAGGCTACGCGGCGATTCACTCTAATGATACAACTCCTTCAGAACCTCCAAATCTCCTCCATCGTCGCGGCTTCAAAGAAGTGCTAATTGGGTCTTATTCCGGCCTCAGTGATTTCAGTTGAAAAAAATATTAAAGTAAAATTTAGAGGAGAAGACGAAAGTATTTTCCTCAAAGAAAATTGCAATAGAGAACATAAAAGCTCTCTTCTTCATATTTGGCCCTCTCCCTTCTCTCATAAATAAATGGTTCAAGAGAAAATATTGACGTTCAAAAATTAATGATCATAATTATTGACTATTATGAAAGCTTAAATCAAGAAATATTATTACTCCATGATTTAAGCTACCGTTATCAAAATTAAATAGGCCAAGAAAAATTTATGAAATAAATTTCCAAATAACCAAAGATACTTAATATGATATCAAATTAAAGATGAAATTTTAAATCACAAAATGATATCAAATATAACAAATATTTCCTGCACCCCCTCTTCTCGATCGAAACATTTCATAGCCCCATATGCCTGTAGTTAAGGGAATTAATAAAGTGATGAACTCTAAGTTTCAATAAAGTGATCAAGTTCGGATGTTTGATTTAGTGTAGGTGGAAGATGATTGAACCAAACCTATTCCAATTGAGCCCAATCCTTTGAACTTGACTTCGACATGAAACTCGAGTGCTCACGATCCCTCACGAGCGCTCATTTGTTACCCCGCAACCCCTGCACCCCCTCTTCCACATGAAACTCGAGTGCACTGGGATTCCTCTCCCCCTTTTGCTTTCTTAAAAAAACAAAATATTATGTCTTGTCTTTTATTATCTGTTGTTTATTTTTTCTAATTCGCCAAAATTTTAATTATTAATTATTTAAACGCTGCAAGTTTATGCTACTTTTAAAACTTTGACTTTCGTCAAATTTATGCTAAAATCCAATTTCGGTAAACAAGCTTTCATCATTCCAAGTAAAATTTAATAAAGGTTAAATTTACTGAATATAAGTTACATTTGAATTATAGTCATATCAATCGAGACAACCCCTAATTCAACTATACTGATTGAGGTTAAAAATTCGACCTTTGCACTTTGCGAACAGCTTCACCTTTTACAAAATTTAAATATGAAAATGTAACAAACCCATTGAATTTCGCTGGGGAATTTCCACTAACGTATTAAGGACAAGGGCAATGGCAATAAATGAGCAACCCGTTAAAATTCCAAGGGCTAAGTTGATTTCAAAAAGAAAAAGTTTTTATTACTAAAATAATATTTGGAGCAAATCAAGAAGCTACTCCATTTTTTAAATAAGAAAAGGTAACAAAAAAGCAAGTATTAGTAATAACCGTAAGAAAAGGGTTCATTTTAGACATACCGAGGTTCTTTTTTTTTTTTGAGAGAGAAAGGTAACACGCTACCCGCTTCGTATATTTTTTTTAGAAATAAACTTAACTGAAAATGTGAATCAACTAGGATTCGAACTTGGGACTTCGGGTACCAACCACCAAGCCCTTTGCCACTTGCGCCAGGGACGGTCGGTACATACCAAGGTTCTGAACCACCACCCCGTCATGCTGATGGCAAGGTTAAAAAACCTTTTTTTTTTCTCCTTTAAAATTAGTAAGTAATTATAACAATAAATACAAAAAAAATAATAAAAATATATAATAAGAAATTAAAATATATCACTGTTATATATTAGTGTTTCAAGAATATAAATATTTTAGACTGTTATATATCTACACATGGGTATATTTATGAATGACAAATATCAGTATGATACGACATACACCAAACTATAATATACTAGCAAATACTCAACACAACTCAATAACAACTCTTAGATCCTTGATTTGATATTTATATTAGTGTTTCAAGAATATAAATATTTTAGACTGTTATATATCTACACATGGGTATATTTATGAATGACAAATATCAGTATGATACGACATACACCAAACTATAATATACTAGCAAATACTCAACACAACTCAATAACAACTCTTAGATCCTTGATTTGATATATCCACAACTATTGACTATTTGCATTCAAAGACAGGAGCTTTGAAAAATTGAACTTAGGTAGCGTTTGGTTCGGACCCCCAGCTAACCCCGAACAAGAAATTGGGGGGTGGGGTTTGTTAACCCCACCACTTTTGAGGTTATCCAGGGCTGGGGTGGAATTAAGGTGGGATTAAAGTTAATTTCATCTCAATTTAATTTTTAATATAAATTTAAAATTTTAATTTTAATTTTAATTTTTAAATTTTTAAAATTTATAATTTGTAGTCTTAAAATTAATATTTTAAATTTTAAATTTTATATATATTTATATTTTATATTT
Source organism: Puya raimondii (assembly GCA_016920855.1). Taxonomy (NCBI): domain Eukaryota; kingdom Viridiplantae; phylum Streptophyta; class Magnoliopsida; order Poales; family Bromeliaceae; genus Puya; species Puya raimondii. The sequence continues at coordinate 48,316,182 of JABWPP010000049.1, forward strand.
TATATTTTAAATTTTAAATTGTTAGTTTTAATTATTTAAATTTTAAATTTGACATTTTATATTTTAAATTTTATACTTGAATTTTTTAATTTTATAAAAGTTATCTATTTAAATTTGAAATTTTAAATATAAAATAAAAAATTCAAATTCAAATATAATAATTAGGATAAAATTATTATTTTTTATTTATAACTATCCATTATTTTTCTTATTCTACCTTAACGAACCAAACGCTATTTTTCTTATTCCCCGGAATAACCTAATTTTCATCCAAACACAAAATTCGTCTAATCCCGACTTATCCCTGCACTTAACTCTATCCCTGAAATAAATAATTCTTACTTAACCCCGAACCAAACGAAGCCTTATTGAATTTCATTAAACAAATGATGGACTAACAATCTTCCAAATTTACCAAGATCTAAGAATTCGATCAGTTCTTAAAACATAATATAAATAGCAAAATTGTACGATAAACAACATGAAAGCTTTTAAGAAACAGATATTATTATTAGAAGTTTGAGAGAAAGCAGGATAGGAGACCAAACTAGCATTTCCGCAAACAACTGAAGGGTGCATTTTGTATGCTAGATACACCTTGGGAAGGTGGTGGGGGCGCGCTAAGGGCAAGACACCACAGCGCAGCCGGATCAGAATGGAGTTGCAGGCAATGGGGTTTTCGAAGGGCATCATCGAAACCCAGCCTTTGGGGATTAGCCGACCGGAGGAAGAGAGAGAAAGAGAGCACAGAGGTTACTCTGCCTCGGCCAAAAACTCCCATCAAAGGCGTGGACGACCATGCCGACCACAAACCACAAACGACATGGCAACCACAAAACTTAATGCGTTAAAAATATCAACTGGCTTCCGCATGTCGATTATCGCAACTCTGCATCCTAGAATTAGTTGATAAAACAGTACCACAGCTACCTTCTAGAAAACCAAACTCCAAGGACTTAAGATTCGCATCTCCTGGCTTAGCAAGCAATTAACACAGCCCAACAGTTGAGCACTTCAGAAAAACTTAAGGAAATCGATAAAGAATGACGGCACAAAATCATTTTCTTAAATTGCAGCTAATAGAAACTGACCTAAATGACTAGATGAGTCTTTAAAAGAAGTGCGCCACAGTTCAACAACTATTAGAGTAGCGAAAAAAACAAAAAAGCCAAAAAGAAGAATAACACGTTACGATGACAACTTCGACTCGGTAATCTCACTTCCACAAGCATAACCACTTGCTTCTAGAATTTCTCATGTTCTATTCCTTCCAACTTACTTGGCGGCGCTATGCTTCGCCTTTGTGTGAGCTTGAAGAGCATTCTCACTGTTGAATTTCCTGCAATACAAGAGAGCAGTTGATACGGCATTGCCAAAACTTCCTACTAATCCATGTAATACGAAAGAGGACAGGAAGGCTAGACAGAGAGGAGGCCGCATACGTACTTGGAGCATGACTTGCAAGTGACTGAACCAACAGATTTCGGAGTCTGCTGCTGCTTATTGCTCGCAGGCGTCTTTCCAACCTGTTTGGCGGGGTGAGGAGTCGCAACATGCCCACCTACCTTACCATCACCGCCTGCTCGTAAATTTTTAATATATGAGTTTCACCCATCTGCTATGTATTTAGCACAAGAGGATATGAAATGGCACGTGATGAAACTAAGTTACCCCATGATAGACTCCACAATAATGGTAGAATATCAAGACTAAATATGCTCCTATTACTGAAGAAGTAGCTTCATTCAAATAAAGAACAAAGTAGATAAGCACCTGTTTTTTGGCCTACCGCTGGGGTCGCCAGCTTTGCTTTTTTCTCCGACTTAGAAGCAGGCTCAGCAGGTCTCTTCTTGCTTTCGGCCTATAATAAAACATCATTAAAAATAATATATGCAGAACAATGCTTGAAAATAAATAAAAACCAAAGGGTATGAAAGAAGAAGCCGATGGGAATCAGACCTTTTTAGGGGTCGTTTCTTCCTCTTCTTCATCAGAGCTATCACTATCATCCTCATCATCACTATCATCCTCTCCCTCAAGCATGTCCTGCAAACAAAAATCCTAGCATATTTAGAGATGCATAGCCCCAGGAAAGCCCACCTCTAGGTAATACTTGTCGAGAGAATGATTTCCACATCATAATCATCAACCTAAGCAGTATATTACTTGGAAAGTGTCACCTGGTAACTACAAATACTTCGCAAGTCTACACATATATTACAAAACAGAAAAAAGGGTAAATACATGAGCCTTTTCTTCTTCCTATTTAACAAATACCTCATCGCCATCCTCGTCATCGGATACATCTTCTTCAGACTCGTCATCATCATCTGCTTCCTGTTTACCGCTAGCCTTGTTTGGTTCCTCTATCTTGACCTTGGGCTTTGCAGCCGAGGCATCAGCCTTTGCAGTATTATTCTTAGCTGCTGCGGGCTTCACCTCTTCCTCCTTTACCGTGGGTTTCCCTTCAAAATCAAAAGAAACAACTCTAGCTTTATATTCTACCAATAAAAGCCACCTCACAACCTAGGAATTAAGAGCAAATCAACAGGGCCATGCTGATCCTCTCATACTATGCCAACCAAGTATGGTATGACACAACCGCTGTGCAACAGCACAGCTCGAAGCACCTTTTTTGTAGTTTCTTCAACCAAACAAGTTTAAAGTTTCTTTCCAAATTCTTTTTTTCAACTATTCATCAGTCTCAATGACCAAAATGACAATAAAAGCACAAGTTGGGGAATTTTGATTTTCAATATTTGAAAGAATTGTTTTCTACTAAAAAAAAAATTTATGAAAATTTGTTGAAATTAGTGACAGCGATCATTCTACCTATTTTGCACAAGTTTTGAGTTAATTTGGGAGAATTCGGTTCTCTCTAATTAAGAGGTTGTTTGGCTGGAAAAATAATTTCTGCAGAAATAATTTTGATTGAAAAATAAATTTTGGTTAAAGGATGCAGAGTGTTTGATTGAGTGTAGTAGGAAAGCGATTTTCTGAAGTACTTTCATAAAAATATTTGGCAAAATTTTGTTGTTTGCAAATAATAATTTTTTTTTGCTAAATTTTATTTTAAAATTTAAATTTGACTTTAAAAATTTAAAATCTTAAATTTATCTAGTTTTGGGCCTCAATAATCAGAAAACAGATTCTAAGTATCAGAATCATATTTTAGAAAAGAGGTTGCCAAACGTTCTATTAAAGAAAAAAAATCACTTTTGGCCCTAAAATTACTTTCCAAAATCTAGGCTAAACACCCCCTAATTCTTATCTAAAGAAATCTAGTACTTTCAAGAAATTCTAGATATGTGCAAGCAAGTCAGTCGCTTAGACTAGCGCTCAGCAAGCAAGTTTCTTACAACTTATACACTCTCACAACCACTATTATAAACATAAGCAATTGACGTTCATAACCTTCGACAGTTTACGTCTTATATACTTCTATGAACAATGCTAGAAACTTAAACGATTAAACCGTTATTATTTTCAATATAAAATACCATTTGACTTCAGGCCTAGAGGAATATCTTCATCTTCAGAATCAGTATCTGAAAACAACAAGAAAGAAACGGCAGAGAATCAGATGATGAAACAATAGTACGGTTTTTGGCAAATTAAAAAAGACTTAATAACAAAGAGATGTTACCTCCGAAATCAGAAGGCTTGGAGAGGAGGACAAAAGAATGGAGTCAAGAAAATCAACTGAGAGGCAAGCAGTTCAAAAAAGAACAAAACATCGGGAATTCAAAATTTCATAAAATTGAAAGGATATTCGTCATCGTCGGCAATAACAGTCTTGTAGCCAAGGAAGCAGACGCTGGCGTTCTTGGAACTGTTAGAGAGTTCGAACTCCTTCTCAAAGACTAGATCATAAGAAATTTGAGGGACTTTGTCTGAGGACAGGGTTCCCAGGACCAGCTTTTGATCGTTGAACTTCACGTAGATCGGAACGCTCTCAGATCCCCTGTCCTTCTTAGTTTCCCCTAGTGACGCCTGAAAATCATTTAATACGATAATAACAATAATAATAATAATAACAATAATTAGTATAGGTGCACCGGCTAATAATGCTGCTAGACATACAGAACTTTTATTAAAAAAAACTCCGTAAGAAAATCAAAGACCTGCGAAAGATGCAAATATTTGTCGTCTCCGGGGTCGCACTTAACAGTCTCTCCGGGTTTAACTTCAACACCTGAGGAAGAAAGAGAAAATAACATAAAAGAAAACAATAAGAGGTCGAGGAAGAGGAGATGAAACGGGGAATCAAATAGAGAAGAAAACCTATGATAGAAACTATTGCGACATTGAGTGATAGATCAAATAAAACAAAAGAAACACCGGAGGGAGGAGTGACAGTAGGAGATGCAAAAAAGAGGAAGAAGAAGAAAACAAGGAGAGGACTCACCCCAGAACTCCATCACCAACTGGATTAGAGAGGAAGAAGAACTACGCGGCGGCGAGCGGCGACCAAGAAAGAGAAAGGGGAAGAGGAAGCGCTCCGCTGGGTGGTGAAAAGCTGCGGGAGGTTTAGGCCGTCTAGGGTTTGGGCTCTGGACGCCCCTTAAAAAGCACCAGAAATAGGGTAAAATGCACTGGTGGTCCCTAAGCTTTGAGTCATTTTCAGTTTGGTCCCCAAATTCTTTTTTTCAACATTTGAGATCATAACTTTCAAGCAGATTTCAATTATGTCCCTAAGCTTTTAAAAGTATTTTATTCTAGTCTTTTATCCTAGCTTAAATTTTTTTTTTTTTTGCACCTAGTTCATTTGTTTGACTGTATACTTTCTTCATCAATTTCGTATTTTCAGTTCAGATATTTATTTCTTTTATATAAGAAAAAATTATAACTCCACGAACTATAAGATTTAAAATATACAATCACACCTAGGGATGCAAACGGATCCTGGTTGGTGGAGCTCCCGCTCCAATCCGCCCCGAATGGGGCAGTAAACGGGAAGAAATAAACGGATTCAGGGCAGAAAACGAGATAATTTTTATGATCCGAGACAAATTCGGGGCAGAAAACGGAAAAAATTTTGACCCGCCCCGAATTCGCCCTGCCATGATCCGCCCCGAAAATTATTTATATCTTAAAAAAATACCTCTAAAAATAATATATTTACAAAAAAGTCCAAAATACAAATAAGTTTGTGCTCTCATTTCTCATGCATTTGAAACTTTTGAATTTTGCTTCGAATTGTGATTGATATTTTTTATTTTCATAATTAATGTTGTTAATTATATATATAACTTAGTAATATTATTCATTATTATTAAAAAATATTAATTTATATTTTATAAAATATTAATAATATTATAATTTTAAAAAAAAAATTAATTGGCGGGGCGGATTCAGGGCGTCGGTGGGAGGTGGGTTATAAGGCGGGGCGGATTATGGGATATAGTATTTTAACCCGTCACGGATTCGGGACGGGAGGCAGGGTGGGATTTTGGTAGTCGGGGCGGGAGGTGGGGCGGGGCCCCTGCCCATAGATCCGCCTCGTTTGCATCCCTATCCAACCCCCCCCCCCCCCCCCAAATTTTTTTTTTTAATTTAAATTAATTTAAATATTAAAACTGTGTCAGACGTCTATAACGATATTATATATATAAAGATATTTTAAGAATAGAGAGGTATTTGGTTGGGCTACTATCGATAGTAAAAGTCTAGCTTTGCTATTGAGTTTTCATCTTACGATCTCCCGAAGATTCGTGCAAATTTAGGCGGAATGGAGAAAAAATCAATAGATGAAACTTTTGAATAGAGTGTTCTTCGAAACCAGCACGTGGTGAAGGAAAATAATATGTATATATACACACGTATGTATCTATGTATGGCGAAAAAATAATACTATTGATAGTATGAAAATAATATTTTATTATTAACTTTTTGACCATTGAATGCCTAGGATTTAGTGAGGGTTGGTGGAATAGTAATAATCTAAGGGTGGAATAGTTAATAGTAAACACTATTCATATACTATCATTAGTATACTAGGTGAACTCTCTATATATATAAATCACACCAACTCAAGTTTTGTTCAACTGAACAATAGAGAATTATGTTCCATCCTGGACTGCTTCTGGTGCTCTTATGGCGAAGCCACTAGCAGAAACTCTCTCGAGTAGAGCAATGTTCGAGATTGGACCATTTTTACTATTTTCTAGTTGTGAATTTATATACATTTATTGGATAAATAACATAGGAGATGGAGCAGGGGTGAGGAGAATGGTTCCCTCTCTTTTTCTCCCTCTTAGCTCACTCTATCCCTTTATCCTTCCTCCTTCTCTGTCACGCCCAGCCTTATCCCACAGCGAAAGCCCTCGCAGGCGCATGGACAGACCCGCCGAATGGACAGAGTTTTTTCTGTCTGTCCAAGGCATAAACAAAATCAGTATATTGAATTCCAATCAAGAAACGCAATATAACACAATTTTTGCATAGAGAGAGAGAGAGTATCATAAGAGTGAGAGAAATAAACTTAACTATTACACTTTAGTCATTCACAATTTACATACATATTCCACCTTGTACATACATACATCCATACATATTTGATTCTCCAAAATACAACCATTGCCCTTCACAATTTTTCCCAAAATGTAAATACATCATTTCTTTAAACATTGGTGACCTATACATGAAGGTATGCTACATAGGGTGCAACGCCCTTATCTCAATCTGGTGCCGGTCACTCGGTGGAGGCTCTACAAAACAGGGGGTGAGAACTAAAAGAAGTTCCCAGTGGGTTCGACTGTCGACCCTGGCGACTTTCCCATAAGGCATAAGTAGGCAAAAGAAATAGGTAAATAGTCTACCACTACCAGATGTATAAACTGAAATAGATAATTACTACTATGTGAGACCCCAGGTAGTCCTATATATAAAATATAATAGGGCTAAAACTCTTAACCCGGCTATAGCACTTTGGGTGGTGGCTAGGCCAAAAGGTTAAGAGGGCTAAGCGTGCTAGAGCTAGAGTAGCTCTAGGATGGGAAGTGGGACCTCACAGTTGGTATCAGAGCCAATTACCAGTTGGAAGTGTGAGAAGAGTCTCGACTAAGCCAGGATTATACAGCGGGAACAGTGAGGCTCTCATGCTGTCGACTGTTGTGGGTGAAGCGCGGCCCCCCACAAGGTCGGTTAAGGCTAGCGAGACGAGCCTCACATCGTTTGGTACTTATGAGTTTGAGCCTGACGAGGACGTCAGAGCTTATAGGGAGGGAGAATGTGAGACCCCACGTAGTCCTATATATAAAATATAATAGGGCTAAAGCTCTTAACCCGGTTATAGCATGTTGGGCGGTGGTTAGGCCCAAGAGGTTAAGAAGGTTAAGCGTGCTAATTGCAATAGTTCTAGGATGGGTGACCCCCTGAGAAGTGGGGCAGGTCGGCTAAGGCTAGTGAGACAAGTCTCACATTGCCAGGTGGTTGTGAGTTTCTAAACCCGGCTATAGCACTTTGGGTGATGGCTAGGCCCAAGAGGTTAAGAGGGTTAAGCGTGCTAGAGCTGGAGTAGCTTTAGGATGGGTGACCCCCTGGGAAGTGGGGCGTCACATACTATGCCTTTACAACATGCAATAAGATCCAAGACTTACTATGATCAACATGTCTCTCTTTTTATCTCTTGACCCAATCGCATCGACTCACCAATGGTTGAGCCTAACTCACATCTCCAAGCCATGTGGGGAGGCGATAATGCGACCCAAACACCCACTTAGGCCGTCTGCTGAGGAGGCGATAATGCGACCTAATCACCCGTATGCGTGACTCTCCGGAGCTCATTGCTTGTGGAGGCGCGACCTCCACAAGCTCTAATAGACTATGCGAGTATGATCCAGTTCTTTTATCCAAGAGAACTCACCACTAACCCATGGTGACACTATCCCGGGACCCACCGATCCCTAACATGCCCATCTCACATACATTGCAACTATGGCAATATACCTAAAACATGCTACTTGTACAACCTTGACACACACAATGTCATTGTTCTCTACTTGTACAATAGATTACACCCAATCCATAATTCCTTCACTAGGTTCATGTTTGACACTCACAATGACCCCTAGTGTTCTACTATGTTTTCTATGTCATACAACTAGTTTATCCTACTAGTTCTTGTATCTCTAGGGTTCACATGGCACTATTCTCATGCATGCTAAGTCAAATATTTATAACAATAATTATCTACTTTGTAACTCATATAGCATGCAAATTATGTAACAATAAACATAACATTGAACCCCTAATACAAACTCCATATATAATTATGCATCCTAAGTTTAAAGTTTTTAACTACAATTGTCTACTTATTAACTTGGGAAGCATGCAATTTACATGGAAGAAGGAATAACTTGATCCCTAACATGCACAATCCCACATATATACATATATGCTCAACAAAAAAAAGGTTAGACATAGGGAGAAATCCAACCACTTCGGAAGGAACCACCCACCTTGTTTCGTTCCTAATTGCTCGTAGTCACTAGCAATTAGGCTCGGGACGATGTTTTGTCACGCTTCAAGCCTAACGAATGCAACTCTTCTAAAATCGGCTTGTTTTCTTCAATTGGAAGTCGTAACCTCGTCGTAATTCAAATCGACGTTGTCCCTGATGTCAAACTACTCTTCAATCAAAGGATTAAGGGTCAATTTTAATGGAAACCCCTAAAACACAAAAACCCTAATTTTCAACCTAGGGTTTTAAATCCTTCAAGAACACCCAATTTTATGGTGATCTTTTTAACCAATCTAGTTTAGAATCATCTAGGACTTCCAAAAATCTCATTTTCAAAGGATTTAACCCAAACCCTAATTCAAAATCTCAAAACCTCACCTTAGGTACTTTGCTCTCCTCAAACTTCTTTTGCACAAGAGCTTGTTTTACCTTCAAGTAAGACTTATCTCCACCAATCTTCACTTGTTGGAGAGATCACTAGAAAGAGAGAGGTTAGAGAGTGAGGGAAGAGGGTTTAGAGAGAGAGAAGGGCTTTTCTCTTGTATAAGTGGAAGAGAAATGAGAGGAGAGATGAGTTAGGCCTTATCTATAAGCCCCGACAATTGCAAGTTAACCCTTCCACGAAATATTTTTTATTTTTTTATTTTTTTATTTTTTATTTTTTTATTTTTTTCTTTGCTCTAGAAACTTCGTTTCCGAATTGTTTTCTCTCCAAACCACTTCTAATTAATCCGGGGTCATTCTAAACTCCCTCCACTGGTTTCACACATTATTTTATCCGTACTTTGCCCAATTTGGCAAAAATTCGAAAAAGTATACTGAAATTAAGTACACTACATTCTTGCCGTCTCTCTTTGCTGTGTTTGGGTATTTTAATTATTTAGGCAAATAATTATTTGGTTATTTTAATTATATAGGCGGAAATAAAATTTTGATAAGACTTCAGGGGCTGCTAGTCCAATTTATTCTAATTATTTTGGAGATTAAACCTAAATTGCATTCTTTCCTCGCTAACCTATTCCTAATTTAGACATAGAACATTCTATTCCATTTGTTGCTGTAACACACTGAACTTTTGCAAATAATGGAGTTCCAGTGAGAAATAGTAATTGATATCATTTTGATGATTTTGGTGGTGTTTGGGAAGTGTTAGAGAATTTTTGGCGCGAAAATGACGAGAAAATGAACTTCAAAAAGCAAATCCGTCAAAGTACAGATTTACTATTAATATCAGTACTAGAGTGGAGTACCAGTACACAACTATGAGATGGTTGAGAGAGCTCTTAGGTTCTACGGAACTCACCTAAGTACTGCTACTAAAACTCTGGGTACCGGTATTGAAACGTGTGAATACCAATACACAATAGAAAGTAGCAGATTCCAATGTTTAGATTTTGCGGAACTGCCCATGAGTACTGATATATTTGAAAAGTATATCGGTACTGCTTTTCGTGTACCAGTACACAACTCTACGAACCCTAAGTTTGTATTGGCTATAAATACTAACATTTGGAGGGTTTAGTTGCAATTGTGCCACTCCTATAAGTATCCTCCTCACAGCCAAATCTCCTCCCACTCTCAGGGCGTGTTTGGTTCGTTCCTTTTTTACCATAGAATCGAAATCGGAATGGATGAAACCGTTTGTGGGTGTTTGGTACGCGGGAATCTCATTCCGATTCCGATTCCCGGGCGGAATGGGAATCTCCCAATCACCCCTTTTTTCAATCTGGCCTAGGAGGCCGGATTGGAAGTTGAATCCTGACGGAATGGATATTTATTCGGATTAAATTTATTTTTTAATTTTTTAAATTAAAATATAAGTTTAAATTTAGAAATTAAATTTATAATTTTAATTTTAACTTGAATTAAAAATTAAAATGTAATCAAGTATTTCGAATCTAATTTATATATTTGAATTTAAATTAAATTTTTGTAGCACTCTGTATTTCGGTGCGCTATTTCAAACTTTACCAAATTTGATGAAGTTCGGAGAGAGCCAATAATGGCTGGTGTGAAATTGGGTTCCGAAGGTTTCGGAGCATTTTGGGTGCGAATGGGAACCCTGAAATCGAAATCAAAAGTTGATTTTTGGAGAAATGACCAACTGGAGCAAAACTGCTCACGGGGTCCGGACCCGGGAAGCTGGGGTCCGGACAATGAAGTCCGTGGACAGCTAAGGTCCGGACCCGGACGTCACGGTCCGGACCCGAGCTGATTTCCGAGTTGGGGGTGCGTACGGGTTCCGGACCCGAGATCTGGGGTCCGGAACCGACCGGCGCAATGACCGGGGGTCACGTACGGGTTCCGGACCCTGATGCCAAGGTCCGGACCCGGCCTGCGCGGTGGACTGTCACATGTGCGGGGTCCGGACCCCACTTGCAAGGTCCGGACCCGGCTGAGGCAGAATCCCAGTGAGGGGTATTTTGGTAATTTTGCAGTGAATGGGTTATGTAGGAGGGGGCTGAGGTCTCTCCCCTCATTCCTTCTTCATTCTCCTCATATTTCCTCTCCCTCTCCCTCACTTTCTCTCTCTAGAGATCTCTCCAAAGCTTGGAGAAGTGATGGATTGGAGCTTGGAAAAGGACTTCCAAGGTGCAAAGAAGCTTCTTGGTGCAAGAAGAAGCTTGGGAGCTAGGGCTTTGAGGTGAGTTATTGTGATTTGGGGTTTAAACCTTAGATTTAATCCTTTGAGATGAGGTTTTTGAAAACCCTAGGCAATCTAAACCACAAATAGTGAAAGATTGGCCAAGAAATCTAGGGTTTGGCTTGCATGCATGCAAACCCTAGGTAGATTTGGGGCTTTTGCCATGAGAGGTTCTAAAAATATTTGGACCTTCGGAAATTGCCATTGAGGCATAGGAAATCATGTTAGAACACTTGATTTCATGAATCGAGTTGAATTAAGGGTTCGTAATGAGTAACGAACCATTTTCTTGTAGAAGCTTGGGTTGAAGCAAGAACTCAAGGCTTGGAGACTTAGGAGCTCAAAGAATTCAAGGAATTGGAAGCTCTTGAGGTGGGTTTGTGTCACGCCCCGGATTACTCGTTTCTCCGGGCTCGCCAACAGATCCGCCGTATACATAGATTTTTCTATGTATACGAAGCGATAGCTAACCTATAAACAAACATACAAACAACTACAAGAGATATAGAGCTGAAATAAAATATACTAATAGAACCAAAGCCACCTGTACATATAGGATCTAAAATACAACAGTCCCTCCAAAACCAAAATAGGAACAAATCCACTGTATATGTACATGGCTCAACTCAAAAGAGACTATCTCCAGTAGGGTCCTCCTCTAGGAACAACAGGGACAGGTAGGGATCTAGCTCGCGACTTCCTTACCTCAATCCGCAGGAACAAGAGCAGCAGCCGCAACAGACGAATGCTCTGCAAGAAAAATGTGGCAACAATGGGTGTGAGAACTACTATCAAAGAAGTAGTCCTCAGTGGGTACCAATACCGACCTCAACGGTCCACCCACTAAGTCTACGAGACTAACAGTATAGCTGGTAGGTAAAGAACAACAAAGTAAGCTGGAATAAACTCTACAGCTGTAATGCCACTACCCTACCACTATCCAAGTCAACTCTCAAGTAAGCATCACCAAAGTGAAAAGTCACCCCTGACCCAATCTAACGGAACCGCCCAAACAGGCTCGTCCAGCCAACTGCCTAGCCACACCGCACACTACCAAAAAGGGTAGCCGGTTCAAAATCAGATCTAACTAATCTGCAGCGACATCAACGCAAGAGAGGCCTCACTCCGGAGCGGCACTCGGGGGAGCTACCCAACCGAGTTAGTACGCGTATCTCTGTCGAGCACAATCAGGCTCCGGCAGGCTATAAAGGAAAGGGGTCAAAAGGGTCAAAGACTCCAAGCTCACGTGCCCTTAGCACAAACAGAAGCTAAAACAAGAGTCTGGGTCCACCGTCAACCCCGACGGCACCCGGTAATAAAAAACAGCCTAACCCTGCTGTAAATACAAGATCGGCATCCCAGCACGAGCGTAAACTCGTCCTACAACGAACTAAGTATACACCTCGCACTAACAGCGGTGATACAAGAACAGAAACGGCTCCTAGAGCTAAATCTGATAATAGTTCGAAAAGTGACAGTTGTATGTTCGCGAGTTTTCTCCTAAGTCAATTCTCAGTTTAGCATGTAAAGTCATGTCTATAAATTATCAATTTATGCCCCAAATTCAGATTTCATATAAACACATGCAAATTCATGAATTCGAGCTACTAACATGATTAAACAGATAATAAAACAGCATGCTGCACTCTCTACAACTTAGGAGGAAATCCGGCGATTTCGGTAACATTAACCCACCTCAAACGCTATCCAACAAGGGCTAGGAGTTGAGTGGAAGGCCTCCAAACAACACCGGCTGAAATCGGGCTCAAAACTGAAACCTCGAGATTCAGGCCCACCTGCTCAAGTTCTGGGCGCCCAGAACATCAGCCCAGAACTGCAGCCTGGCAGCACGACCAATATAGATTCAACATGCGATAAAATTCAAATCTTAAGTCCAAATGCAGTGAAACTTTGCCCAACTCACCAGCGGGGATTCAAGAACAAACCCTCCAAATTTCAGCCAAAACGGAGCTCGACTCGATGTCCAAAATACCTAAACACTGATTCAGACCCACATCTGGATCCTCCTGCACATGCATCCAGAAATTCCAGCAACTCAGCAAACAACACATCTAGCATGAATTCTAAAATTCCAACGAATCTAGCCCATGGAAAAGGGTCACAAACCTCTCAAATACAGTGATGGAACAACCCAAATCCTCTCCAAGGATCCTCACAAAAATCTAGATTCAAAAATCCAAGAAATCCATCAATTGTCCAAAAATTCAGCACTTAAGCTAATTACTCAAAATCTGAGCTATAACTCACCTTTAAATCCTCAATTCAGATGGAAGGAACCTCCAAACCAGCAAGGAATGAGGAAGGACCAATCTTCACTTCGAAATTCCAGCTCCCAAGAGATTTGGATCCAAAAGATCAAAGAAAAACCCAAGTTTCAGATCAAGAACACAAGGGATCCAGTAAAATAGCAACTGTAGCATACATACCTGTCCAAATTGTGATTGAAAGGATTCCACGTCTTTCTCTATGAGTCATCTATCCAACAAACCAAGTTTCGTGGGATTTGGACACTCCCACACTGCACACGAGCAAGAACACCACAGGTCGACGTTGCAGTTCTGTAGAAATCCAAGGTCTTCAATGGAGAGAGGTGGAATTTGGGTGGAATTGGAGGGCTTCCAAGAAAAATTCGAGGTTCACCATGAAGAGGGGAGGAAAAGCCTCAGGGGAGGTCGTCCACAACTTATAAGGACAACAAGGTTTCGGTATAATGGACCTCAAGAACAGAAATACACCTAACCTGTTTCTCAGCAAGAAACCCCCATTCGGGCGCCCGAAACCCAAGAAGTGGGTGCCCGGTTCTTCAGCCTGCACAAGTCCAAAACTTCGGACTCTCCGCCCGCGGTCCGGTGCACCCTATCCTGGTCCGGCGGAACTCACCTACCACCCAACACGTGTCAAACGGATCGATACTCACGAGGTAGATTTCCGGACCCACTTTCCGGGCGCCCGATCCTGGATGCGAAATGACTTAGCAGTTTCAGAAAATGAGCACTCAACATCTGGGCGCCCAAAACAAAACTTCCGGGCGCCCTAAAGTCCAAACGCCCAGAACTTCAGTTTAGGCTTACTTCGGTGCTCCGAGTCCGTTTTCGCGTCTATTTGGCGCCGAAACGACTCCGACTTGTCTCGACCTTCACCAGAAGTATCGAACAGTCTAGGATACTGCAGTCATTCCGTCGGGTAGGCCCCAGGGGTACTACAGTTTGTGTTTACCGAAGTGATTAGGTCACTTCCATGTCTAGGGTAAATAACCATTTAAAGATAAAATTGTGTGTAAATGTGGAACCCTAGAACTTGCATGTTGGCAAAATGAGAATCATGATAGATTGAGCCATGAGCTCCTCTTGCATGTTATGGAATTCAAGTATATTTCTATTATCTATACTTGTTATGTGATTGCATGTATATAATGGAACCTAGTGTCATTGAACATAGGTTGGAACATGAGAATTGGAACCTAGTGTCATGGAACCTAGGTGAGAATGTAAAGTGAACCTAGTGTCATTGAATATAGGTGAGACTTAGTGACTTGAACCTAGGGCCATTGGACTTGGGTTGGCAAGTGTAAAACGTGAACGTTGGAATGTGCGACGATTTCGCTATCCCGGGTATGCGACGATTTCGCTACCCGTGCCATGAGATGGCGGTGACAGATTGGGATGTGCGACAATTTCGCTATCCCGGGTATGCGACAATTTCGCTACCCGTGCCATGAGATGGCGGTGACAGATTGGGATGTGCGACGATTTCGCTATCCCGGGTATGCGACGATTTCGCTACCCGTGCTATGAGTTGGCGGTGACAGATTGGGATGTGCGACGATTTCGCTATCCCGGGTATGCGATGATTTCGCTACCCGTGCCATGAGTTGGCGGTGTTGAAATAGGGTATGCGACGATTTCGCTATCCCGGGTATGCGACGATTTCGCTATCCCGGGTATGCGACGATTTCGCTACCCGAACATGGAGGTGACGATTTCACTCCTTGGAGGTTGGAACTATTATGGTGATGCGGCGATTCCGAAACCATAAGTTAATGACAAGTAGTTGAACTTGGTCGATGTGAGACATAGGATGAACCTAGGAGAGAATGAAAATTTACATTTTATTTGGTTGCATCCTTTATGTTTATTTACAAGCATGTAAATATTTATTGCATAGTTATTTGTGATCTGACTTATGCATATGGTATTTCTTTGGACCTGGTTGGTCGAGCTTCTCTCTTAGGTGGCCTTACCCACTAGGAACTATGTTTATAGTTCTCACCCCACGTTTTTCAGGTCCTTCCGCGAGTGAGGCGGCGGAGCGAGGCAAGGGTTTGGCTTTTTAGATAGCGGCCCTTCCATTTTGGTGATACATAGAGTTGTACCCCTAGTCTTGGACAGTGATAGTATAGGGGTTTTCATTAAAAATATGCAACTTGTATATTCCATAGTTTTGGAACATGATGTATGGAATGAAAATGAAAGAAAAAAAAATTTTGGACATGTATAAATGTGCAAATGTGATGTAATAGAAGTAGAACCTCTTTATGTTGATACTTTTCTTGTGCAACTCTTGTACTCCGTTTCTAGTTGGAATATCGTGGATATGCTTGTGTTGTAACGCCTTGGGTGGATAGAAGAGACTCTATCCGTTCGGCGGGTCTGGGGCATGCGCCCGTGCGGTTATCCTTTCCACCTAGTTGGTGTTAAAGGCCCGGCGGGGCGTGACAATTTTAATTTTAAAAAAAAAGTTTTATTCAAATTTTATTTAAAACTTAAATTAAATTTATGGATTCAAATTAAAATTTAAATTATAATTTTAAGTTTGAATTTGAATAAATCAAAATTTAGTTTTATATTTGGAATTATCCACTCAACTTCAAAGTTTAAAAATATTTAAAATTTTGACATTATTTTAAAATTTTGATGTAAACTTTTAATATTTAATTTTCGGTTTGAATTTAAATTACTATATTATAAAGATAAAATTGGTATATTAATTTGATTATGTTTTTTATATCTATCTGAACCAAACACCGACAATGGAAATGATTTATTCCGATTCCGATTCAGGTGACGAACCAAACATAATTAGGTAATTAGTCTTTCCGATTTCGA
Organism: Puya raimondii; assembly: GCA_016920855.1. NCBI lineage: Eukaryota > Viridiplantae > Streptophyta > Magnoliopsida > Poales > Bromeliaceae > Puya > Puya raimondii. Next base: position 48,332,416 of record JABWPP010000049.1, read on the forward strand.
TTCCAGCTTCTTTCCATTCCGATTCCGAATCCGATTACGACTTCGAACCAAACGCGCCCTCATTTCTCTCTCACACTCTCTCTAGTTTCTCTCTCTAAAAGGGAGAAAATCTTAGGTTTTCCCCTTTGATAAATCTCTTGGATCAATTTTCTTAGGAGTTTGGGAAAGATCAAGAGCACTAGGATGGAGCTCTAAGAGGGAAAGACAATCATCTCAACCAACATTTTTCTTGTTGGAGAAGAAGAGATGAGTTGGAGTTTTTAGAGTTTACTTTGGAGGTTTTTCCAAATAAAAGATCTAGAGGAGTTAGGAACTCTTTTTTTAGAGTTTCTTGAAGTTCTTAAGAGATCAAAAAGCATCTCCACGAAAGTATTTAAGCCTAGGTGAGGAATATCATCGAAATAGATTTAATCTTTCCTTTGTCTAAAATATTCATTATTTATATGCATATATCTTGTCTAAAAAGTAAACTAAACTTATTTAGTGTACATAAAATGAGATTTCAGAGGTTATGAAGGCTCATGAGCATTTGACCTAGTATGTAGAGATTTTTTTTCACTTTGCCATGTTACTAAAATAGTATACTTTATGTGCAAATAGGATACTAGTGAGATGAAACTTGGGAGAAAACGTAAGGTGTGGAACATAGTGGAATAGACAACTATGTTGATTTGAACTAGAAAATAAGTAAACTTGTGAATGAATTTGGTGGTTAATCCTAGAGAATAATGAAACTTAGTGTAAAGACCGAGAATTTTATTATATAAATTAACTCTCCGTAGACGATGTTTTTATGTGTAATTTTAATTACATAATCACTCGTCAAGTTTCGGGTGGAAACGAGTTGGAATAAAAGAGTTAAGCAATTTTTGTTATTCACTTAAGTGAATAGTAACTCTGATTTTCCGAAGAGGCCGATTTTTAGAGATGGCTTCTGGAGTGTGTCGAACTCCGTTCATAGTGGTCCAATAGCTCGTTTTCGACCGTCCGATTATTCTGGGCTCGATGGCACTGACAGATTTCGGATTTGACAAACGGTTTCGGAGAAAAGCCCATTTAGTTTTGAGGGACTAAATTGTAAAAGTACGTTGAGCCGTAAAGAGGGTTATTGATCTACGAATCGGCAATCAAATCGAACGAAAACAAATTGAGATTTTGATGTCTCGGCAGTGCTGACCGTGCTGGCACAATCCGTTTGGAAATCCGACGGACGGATCGCAAGATATAATGCGTTTCTCGAGGAAGGGTCAAATGTTATTTTTCGTGTTTCGAGAAAAGTGCCAATATTTATGTACCAAATTGCATGAAACTCTGCAGGGAGGTACTTACGCGCATTCTACACGCGCTGTGAGGGACTAAGTACGAAATTTGGAGCTTCGGAGGACTTTCGTGCGAAGTGGAGCCAATGCATAAAAAGGCCATAGGAAACCCTAACCCTAGCCTCCATTCACCTCCACAGCGACCAAGCCGACACCCCCACCTCCTGCTCCTCCCTCTGCGCGCGGCTGCCGCCGCCGGCGACCCTACTTCCGGCCGGCAGTGGCTGCAGCTCCAGCATCACCATCCTTCCTCACATCACCACCACCTCCATCTCTCTCCTTCTCTGTTGGGATCAGCCTGAGTGACCCTAACCCTAGGGTTCTCGCTCTCTGGCGCCCCCAACCCTCCAACGATCTCCCCTGTCGGTTGCCGCCGTCCCCGTGCACTGCCACGGCCGCTGCTGGCCGCCTGCACCACCTCGGGAAGGATCTGGCCGAGGAGGAGCCGACCTCTTCCCCACGCACCGCCGTCGCCTGGGATCACCTCGGCCCTCCTCCTCCGACCTTCGGCGTTCAACCGTCACCGCCCCGAGGCATCCCCGGCCACCGCCGTCGCCTGGAAGGCCACCCGAGCCCGGCCAGACCTGCTGCGGTCTAGGGCATCAAGGCCCGTCGCCGGCGTCGTTTCCCGCCGCCACCTGAGGAAAGCCCCGGCTTTCCCTCGCCGGCCGCACCAGCCCCTGCCGCGGCCGCTGCTGCCGGAGCCGCCGTTGGCCGGAAACCCGAACCCGACCTGTTTCGGTGCATTGCGGCCCGAGCTTGGCCGCCGCCCTTCGGCTGCCTCCCACCGCCGGCCGACGCAAGCCCCGACCCGTCCCTACCGGCCGCGACTCCCTACCGCCGGTGAACCCGCCGTCCGGCCGCCGCCGTCCAACCCCGTGCTGCCCCAGTCCCGGTAAGCCCTAGTATTGGCTGTTTTTCCTATGCTGCGGGTTCATCGCTTTATTCCAGCGATCCGTGGCTGTTCCGATGCATCCAAAAGTGAGCATGATGATCTACTGTCTATGCTGATCATCATGCTCACCTCCTTTGAGGTCAATGATGCCCTGGATGCTGTGATTTACGTGTTTTAAAATCAGTGCGCGTAGTTAATTAATTTTTGGGCCGCTTGCGCGCCTCCCACAGTAACCCGCTGCACTCCGAACCAGGAGCACGGTCTCCGGCACTTCGAAACCTAGCAGCACGTGACTCGAAGGACCTCGAAACCCATTGGTTTGAAGTATCGAGCCATTAAACCTTGTAATCACATGAAATAATGTAATTTTATGTATGATTAGGGACTTTTACGCAATTACGCACTTCGGGGTTGCTGTGGGCAGTGCATGTGGGTGCCGGGTGACCTCTGGACTAATTGTCCAAGGTCTGATGTCTCTCGCGGAAATCGAACGTCGATTTCCGGTGCGTTCCCGACGAAATTCGTCGGCGGAACGTGATTTTTCGCTCGGAGACTATCCGACTCGATGTTCGTACCTTGTGCGCTGCCGCTAAGCCTTATTGGCTGGTTATCCCGGCCGTCTCGTGTATTCGGAGACGCCCGGTGAGCGGTAGTGGGTTCCGGTGTCGAAATCGACACTTTCGGGAACCCGTGTTGGAACGATTGTCCGACAATGGTCGTTTCGATGTTCGATCTTGTGCTTGCTGCCAAGACACCCAAACGGATGTGTTTTGGAGCAGCGGTTGACTCGTGGAGCGAGTTGGTATCTTTCGGGACTGTTCGTGTGACTCGGGGACGTCCCGGTGCGATTTCGGGACTTCCGGTATTGTACGAAGCTCGGTTTCGGGGAAACCGAGTCTCGGGTTTCGGGGGTTTGTGTGAGATGCATATGTTGAGTCGTTTGATGGTTTATATCTGACTCGTGGACCTATCGTAGGTCCGGTTAATCTGCTTCGCGTCCAGGTTCCCGACGCGAGTACGACAGGTGGGTGAGCCTTCGGAGTAGTCGGTATCACTGTTCCCTGTCTCTCCTTTGATATAGCTCTACATGTCGATTCCTTCTTTACAGCATTCGTTCATACTTACCTTACTTGCATAGTATATTTGTGGTCATGGACATGTAGAGTAGGATTATGCATTGATGATATGTGGACTTCTTGTCCAGGCAACACATCGACTCTCTTGTCATGTGTTTCGATCTGTTTGATCAGGATGCGGCGTTCCTTTCGCCTGAGATGTGGCTTCGGCCAGGTATCGGCTTCTTGCCGGCTTTGATTCGATTTGTTTGATCGGGAATCGGCGTTCTTCGCCTGAGATGTGGCTTCGGCCAGGTATCGGCTTCTTGCCGGCTTTTTATTGAGCATATCGCATGATCAGTCACTGCACAGCGTGTATTCATGACACCAGTTCGGTTTGGCCACCAATCAGAGGTGTACTATCCGGATGAGTCGACCTGCGGGCGCATGAGTTAGATCGGGTGCAAGCTAAGTGACAAGCACGCATGAGGTCTGCGAACCAATAGGGCAAGCACCAGATTGGGTATTTTGAGTTTTCATTCCATTGATGCATATGCAGCTTAGTTTTTCCTGTACAGTAGCGTTTTGATTATTTATTCTTCATACTGACACAGCTACTATAGATCTTTGATTATATTGTTATCATATCTCCTTTGTTTCTCAGTGATTACGACATGCCCCTGTGGCTCAGTTGTACCCACTGGGAAACCTCGTTGTGGTTTCTCACTCCCCATTTTTCAGGTGGCATGGGCGAGGAGTCAGTTCGTGGTACGATGCGAGGACGATCTAGCTAGACTGCATTAGCGGTCCCTACCCGGTTATCTCCTTGCTTGTATTGGTCTTATAACTAATTAAACGGGTTCAGTTAGATGATCATGATGAATGTTGAATGCTTGTAAATTGTATAAGATGATGAATTCCCTATGCATGATATTGGGTTTTAATTTCTATTATTAGTATTTGATTCGGATTTCTTCGTGTGGGTGTCTACCCTTCGTGGTAGCTTGATTTCAAAATAAAGTTTCGTGTTGGAACAGTTTTAAAAGATTTTTCGTGATTTTGATTTAATGCTTATTAGAATTCGAAAACAAAGCTTTCGGGTGGAAAGCAATTTTAATAGGATGTTTGTTGTACTGTGCATTGTATCATCCTTCGCTTAAGGAGTGCTTAGAGGCATGTAGGGATAGCTGAATGCAAAGGTATTCTATGTTTGTATCTTGTGAATTATTGTGAATGAAAGTGTGATTGTGATCCTATTGTATGTCGTTGGTACGCCGTGCAAATACAGGGGAGACTCTGTCCGTGTAGACAGAGGTGCCTGTAGTTGTGGCGGGTCTGTTCACTGCGCGGGCTAGGCTTTAAAAAATAAAATAAAATAAAATAAAATAAAATAATTTGACCTGTTTTCCGCATCTAAACTAGCCCGCGGCGTGACACTTAGGGTGTGAACTAAGATGTAAGCATTGACATTACTTGTAAACGTAGAGATCCTACAAGCCACGACCTTCCAGAAGAATTACAGCGGGAGTAGTCCGACTACCCTTGACTCCATAACTCTGGGGAATGTTCGATTACCCTCGACCCCAAGTGCCTACCAAATGGAGAGAGGCTCAATCACCCTAGACTCTCCATGAGGTGTTTAATATGAAAATGAAACTAAAGTAATTGGTTGGTTAGAGTAAAGAAATGATTGGGATAATCATTTACGCCAAGGGCATTGTCACACTATTGTGACATATTGTTATTCACCTGAGGCATAATAGTTGTACTTTTCCATTTGCATCTCTACTATGGTTTTAATAGTTCTTTTATTACTATTGTTCTACCAATGCCTTCTTTGAACTGAGTGAGTGTAGAATGCTACTTTCAGCGATTACACCCACTGAAAACTTATTTCAATTAGAAGTTAATTAAATCAGATACTTTATTGTACCCATATCTTATATGTTTTATACAGATTGTGTATATTTTCACTGTGTGGGTAGGAGGAAACCTTACCTGTTCGGGGGGTCTGTTGTACACACGTGAGTGGGTCCTTTGGGTGGGTCTTGGGGTGTGACAAATAAGAGTGGTATCAGAGGTTAGGAAAATATTTCTAGGTGGTGCTGCTGAACCTTAAGCCTTAAGATGACCATATGAACTTAGGAGCATAAGTGAACGTGGACTTTGGCGAAAGTAAACAATTAGGTTTAGTGGATTCCTAATGAAATGTTGGGGACCGATCGAGAGAGATGTTTTCTTCCATTCTTTGGATAATCATGTTGGCGGCCGACAACATGATGTCAAGAATGAGAGAGAGTGTTCTCAAGGACTTTTGTTTAATTAGGTCAGTTCTTTTATAATGCAATTGGAACTAAGCCGAATGCTTTGGGCTAAGTTGTTGTTGTCGTCGTTGTGTTGTAGGATAACGATGGCACCACCTGGGCGACCTAGGATGAGGTCCACATCGACACGGCCTGAGGCACCTAAGCACTCCGGCTCGAGTGAAGTTCATGAGTTACGTGACCAGATGGACACATTCATTAGCATGGTCAAGAAGAAAGTTGAGGCCTCCCGACGCCATGAGATCAAGAAGCTCTATGAGTTCATCGCGCAGCAGGTGGGATCTGCACAGGTGAGTCATGAACCGACTCCTCCGACATCTATACGGAACGCCACTAAGGGCATTGTGGTGGTAGCCGCGGCCATCTCGGCGCACCCTGCACTGTCGGGGGCGATAAGGGACGTGCCTCTTAGGACTAATTTGGACACCTCAGCTGCAAAACATATAGCACTCGAGGCGGAGCATGAGTGAGCTCTAGCGAGTCTTGCTAATTTCAGGAAGTTCAACCCACCGATTTATAATGGTACGTGCACGGACCCATGGGTAGTCTTGTCTTGGGTTGACTTAATAGAGAAGATGTTCAACGACATATACATTTCGGACAGAGACAAGGTCCACTTAGCCGGCCATTGTCTCGATAAGACGGCTCATCGATGGTGGAAGACGGAGTGGGCCAATTGATTTGCCGACTGGCCACCACCAACTTGGGAGGCGTTTCGGGAACTCTTTGACTCTTACTTCCCTGACGGTGTGAAGTAGCAATTGGAGGAAGATTCAAGAACCTCCGTTTGGGGAACCGCAAAATGTTGGAGTACGAGCGGGAGTTCTCTTATTGTGAGTTGCATCCCTTTCGTCGTGCGAGATGAGAAACACAAAGCACGGCGCTTCAAAAGTGGCCTCCAACTAGGGATCTATAAGATGGTCCAACCTCTAGACCAACAAACATTTGGGGAGGTCGTGGACCACACACTACTTATGGAAAAGGGCAAATCAGTAGTGCACTTGCAGCGCGAGACCTTTGAGAAAGGCAAGGAGAAGAAGCAGTTCTCAGGCGATTTTACGGACCAATCAAGTTCAAAGCGGCCTCCTAAGCACTCACTCTCGCAGTCACAATGGCACAAGTCTTTTGCTCCATGACCTCGATCTCGGTGCTTGATTTGTGGCAGATCCCACCGACCCTAGAATGAGAGCAGTGGAAGGGGAGATGCTACAAGTGTGGCCAGCCGGGCCACATGGTGGTCGACTACTATAGGGGCGCATTGCCGGCCCCGTCTTCAGCTTCTGTTCCATCCACCCCCAGGAAGTCTACTAGGGGAGTACCACCTACCAATACCTTGGGCGGTGTCCCTGTAAGGAAATGTATGCACGTGCATGCGCATTTAATACAACAAAAATAAATTTTATTTATAAATTGTGATCTATGTATACCTTAATATTATAACATTTATGATATTAGGATATATGTCTCAAGATTATCTCGCGTGGCATACAAAAATTATTATTTTAATCTAATTAGAAAAAATGTTCAAATTTCAACCTTTGCTAGTTATCGAAATTATTTGATGGTTGATATTGGATCTGAACTTCTGATCATTTGAGCCGCAGAAGTGTTTGGCCTTTATATGTATCCACACAAGGCTGCTCCGAGATCAGTGCTTCACATAATCATAATATAATCTCTAAATTTTTTTTGTGATTTCTTGTGTCAATGTGGAGAATAATTGATCCTCAAAATTGTGGTAGCAATTTCAAGAGGATTAACAATAATATAGAAACCGATTATTGTAGGAAAACCTCTCTTTTATGATTAAAAGAGAATTCTATATGATTGGAAGAGCTTTCACACTTTCTCTTGCACTTCACTTTATGTGCTGTGATGATTCTTGTCATTGAGAGATGCCTATATCTAAAAACGAGGCTAATAAGTGGGTGGAGAGAAGCGAAAGAGATATTTTCTCTCTTGCGTAATTAATAAAGCATTTTCCTCTCTCTCTAAATGAAAAGAAAATGGAGAGGAGACCTATAAATGAGAGAGAGTTAACTCCTCTCATTTAGTGTGTGTAGAGGGGAAGAGAACGAGAAAGAGAAACATAAATTTTCTCTTCCACATAATTAATTACCAGAGTTTTTTTTTTCTCTTCACTTTTATTTCGAACCTCCTTAATTGATTAATTTTTATTCATTGAGGAGTTGATGAGAGAAAGATAGTAAATGCTTTTTCATAATTTCTTTACACTTGCATCTCGTGCAACAATTGCATTTAACCCCACAATTTGCAATTTTATGCTAACCAACTTAGCAAGTGAATTCTTACTTTGCTAATTTCGCAAAATGGTCTCTATTAATTTCCCAAGCACTTGATCTCACACAGTCTTTATTCTGTGTGACCACATAGGTTCAATTCCACCTGGTAGTGAGACGTGACCTAAACTCTTTTAGTGTCACCATCGAAATCCTTTCGATGGACCAAAATATTTTTTTCTCTCCCAACTGAGTATGATTAACTATCTTAATCACTTTCATGGGTCCCACAATCCATGAGTGACACTTAGCAGTATGCCACGGCAATCCAAGTAAAATGAATAAAGGACTGAACCTCTAGGTGTAGTTAACATGAGATTAAATCCTTCTATTACTTGTCCCGATTGAGCCGAAGTTATGGATAACTCGTCAAACCCCATTACTCAATCATATGGCTTATTTGATTACTGATATATGGAAACTCCTTTTTATAAAATTACACTTTCTTGGCCAAGAGCTTTTATATCTTAAAGAACAGATAGTATAGGACAATTACCTTTCTATCGAGGGTGACATATTACATCTTGACACACACACCTACCTCCACTATGACCCACTGCAGCCAATATATATTGAATTCAACCCATGATTATGGTATAAAGTATTTACATAGTCAAACTGCAGTAATGCACACGCAAGATAACCATGGTGCTTCATGTCAAAGGATCACTCACACCACTACAGTATGGAACAATTCACTGACGAGTGAGTAGACATCTATGTGATTGTTCATAGTTGGTTACACTCAGTGACATTGTTCTCCAACATTTACCAGTATGCCTGCTTTCGTGTCACCATGCTAATGACTTAAGATTCATCATCTTATAAGGGAAGCACAGCATACACTGACCTAACCGAATTTATCACTACCCTTGTGATAATCCTATGATCAAGGACATTTAAAAATTAATTACAGAAGAATATATGTCTCAAATCCCCAATATCTTAGGATATAATTCTTCTACCATTAATTCTATAGACGATTCATGCATGCATTTGACAATAACATGAATGAAGGATGCCAATTTATTAACTTTAATGAAAGGTATGATGATAATTAACCCTATAAGTTTTATCACTGATTGGCTTATATGGCATACAACTTACAGTCCCACTATGTCGCGATAACCTGAGGGGCCTCAACAAGCACCCAGCTACACAGGTGGAGGATTAGCCAGCCGCCGATGACGTTATGGTAGGTATTATTTTATTAAGTGATGTAAGATGTAGGGCATTGTTCAATATGGGTGCATCGCATTTATTTATAAGCAGGACATTTGCTCTTGCTCTTGGGATTAGCATAGTAAAGGTCAAACACACTAAGTGGGTTCAAGTTCTGGACCACACATTTTATGTCACCGACTATTGCCCCGCCTGCCCAGTGCGGATAGGCAACTGGATTATGCTAGTAGACTTCTTGGTGTTGAGACAGATGGAGGGTTTCGACATTGTGTTAGGGATGGACTGGCTCTCAAGTTATTATGCTATTATTGATTGTGAAAGTCGAGTCATCATCTTTCTGAACCAGGACAAAATGAGTATGTCTATCGGGGTTGTAGAAACTTGCTTTTCGCGATGATCGTCTCCACGTCCTGGGCTAAGTAGTTGATCAATGGTGGATGCATGGCCTACTTGGCCACCATGGTGGAAGATCGAGCAGAGACTACTCAGAGGCATCCCGGTAGCCCGAGATTTTTCGGATGTGTTCTCAAGGGAGTACCAGGAATGCCGCCGGGCCGGGAGATCGAGTTCGTGATTGACTTGGTTTCCAGGACCGCGCCGATATCCAAGGCACCCTATTGTATGGCACCGGTGGAGTCGAGGGAGCTTAAGGCTCAATTGTAGGATTTATTAGAGAAGGGCTTCATCAAGACCAGTGTGTCCCCATAGAGAGCTCCGGTGCTATTCGTGAAAAAGAAAGATAGATCCTTGCGGTTGTGCATGGATTACAGGGAGCTCAATAAAGTCACTATCAAAAATAAGTATCTGTTGCACATTGATGATTTGTTTGATCGACTACAACGATCCTGAGTGCATTCCAAAATTGATCTTCAGTCGGGATATCATCAATTGAAGATCAAGCCAGAGGACATGCACAAAACAACATTTAGGACGCAATATGATCACTATGAATTTACCGTCATGCCGTTCGGGCACACCAATGTCCCAGTAGCCTTTATGGATATATTATGAATCGTGCCTTCAAGACTCTTCTAAACTGATTTGTCCTGATTTTCATTGACGACATTTTGGTCTACTCCCAAAGTGGTGAAGAATATGAAGAATATTTGAGGAAAGTCTTGCAGTTTCTACGGGAGAGGAAGCTAATCCCCAAGCTAAAGAACTGCAAATTTTGGCTCCAAAAAGTCGTATTCTTGGGCATGTGATCTCAGAGATTGGGGTTTCCATGTATCTTAAAAAGGTGGAAGTGATAATGGATTGGCCTCGACCTAGAAATGTCACCAAAGTCCAAAGCTTTATTAGTCTTGCGGGGTACAACCAGCGATTTGTGGAGCAGTTTTCAAAAGTCACTACTGCACTTACACGCCTCACTCATAAGGAAGCCAAATTTATTTGGAACAATGAATGCAATAAGAGCTTTCAATTGTTTGAGAGTTTTTAATTGTTTAAGACAAGTTGACACCGGCCTCGATTCTTGCTTTACCTATGGCAAGAAAGGGATTCGTGGTATATGGTAATGCATCCGAAAATAGTCTTGGGTGCATCTTGATGTAGGAGGAGAAGGTAATAGCCTATGCCTTCTGACAATTGAAAAGTTATAAAAAAAATTACCCCATACATGACCTAGAGTTGGCTACAGTGATTTTTGCCTTGAAGTTTTGGCGATACTACTTATATGGTGAGCATTATGAGATCTACATGGACCACAAGAGTCTCTAGTACTTTTTCACCCAAAAGGAGTTGAATCTGAGGCAGTGCAGATGGTTAGAATTGATAAAGGATTACGACGTCGCCATCTTGTATCATCCTAGGAAGGCAAAAGTGGTGGTAGATGCGCTAAGTCGGGAGTCCGTGGAGGACCTCGCAATGCTGATTACGAACAAGTGCCACTACAATAAAAGATATGGCGGTTTGATTTGGAAGTTATTGCATCCGACGCCCCGGTGAAACTCATGACACTCAGACTACAACTTAACCTTGTTGGAAAGGATCAAAGTAAAGCAAACATTGGATGTGAAACTCCAAAATGTGCGGTTCGACATTGCAATGGGCATGTGGAGGATTTTGGCATGGACTCCAATGGAGCCTTGCGGTTTCGGAATAGATTGTGTGTGCCCAATAACCCAGAGATTCGGGAGGAGATCTTGAGAGAAGCATACCGTTTCCCATTTACCGTACATCTGGGTGGCACCAAAATGTGCAAGGATTTAAAAAGACATTACTTATGGCTTGAAATGAAAGATGATGTTGAGTGCTATGTGGCTTAATGCTCAAAGTGCTAACAAGTAAAGGTGGAGCATCGAGTTCCAACGGGCAAGTTAGAAAGCTTACTTATACCTATTTGGAAATGGGAGAACTGTAGAGTACTAGACCTTGGCAAATAGGCAAGGTTGCAGTATGTGTTACTAGTCAGCATGTTCTTTTCAGTACTTGAATGAGTTGGAGACGTTTTGGCGCGAAATAGATGTGAAAACCAACATAGAAATTTAATTCTGCTGATGTTGTGCTGTTTTGGCACTTTAAGGTGCCCAAAAATAGAGTTTAGGGCACCCGAATTAAGTGAGCTAAAAAATGGCAGGTTTAGGGCGCCCAAATCTTGGTTTAGGGCACCCAAATTCCGGCGTTGTGGCAAAATTGCTATATGTTGATTTAAATTGATACTTTAGGGACTTTTTAGCATATTATTACAATAGATAATGGAATCCACCTATGCAGCTGGTACTTCTCATCCTTGTCTCCTCTCTACCTAAGGTTTCTAGAGAGAGAAAGAGAGAAGAAGAGAAAATGTTTGGAGGATCCTATACTACTCGACGAGCCGAACGAGACCGCGCGTGCGTAGAATTCATCGACTTTTCGACTACAAGGTTAGTATTTTGATGTAGTATGTTCTTGAATTGGATTTTTTAGGGTTTTCCTTCACAGCCAATGATAGAAAGAGAAGTTTTGTTGGATTTTTGTGGAAATTGAGATTTAGAAACTGAATTTTATGCGTTTTAGGAATCGAAATTGCGTGATTTTCGACGAGGGGTTTTTCCGACCATTTCGGAGTGTGGTGGCTACCATGTGACCAGGGAGAGCAGCAGTAGCACCTCCCATTCTGATAATTATTTTTATCCTTAATTTCGCATCTGAGGTGGATTCCGAGTCGCCGAAAACAGCGATTTTTCTTCTATGTCTAACTTAGTGCTTATGTGTATATATATGTATGTTGATAGAGGGTGATGTTGGCATGAAATCAAATAGCGAATTGGAATTCTAGCATGATTGTATGTGAATATTCATCTATCTTATATTGTGTAAATCATATGTTCAATAGTCATGTTATAGTAAATTGTTAGTAGTATGCCGAATGTATATGCTAGATTATGCTTAGAGGGGCCGATTGGCATCATGTGCATGGTCATAAAGTAGTCATCATTTAATTATGTTATAATTGTCATGAATTATGTTATAGAGGCCATAGATTAGCGCGGCGGTAGTGGACAGACATTTGGACATATGAAGAGAACATGAATATTCTATAGTGACATTTAACTTAGAAATTACTCTATGCTTGTGCTGAGGACATTGGATTGATTACTTGTGATCTTGTTGATCATCATATAGACTATAGCCTGTAGAACTACATTGAGCTTGACATAGTTATGCGCTATTAGACTCGATAGGGGTCGCTCCCCTCGAGTACCGCTGGGGACGCTAGCCAACGATAGCAGAGATAGTAACCTAGGTGTCATCGCCACACCTGTGGGAGTATGTCCGCGCACTAGTCGGGCGCAGGCTCGACCGACCTATGAGTCGATCGTTGTGATTGGGTTCTATTACAGCATTTATTTACTAGTATTAGCATTGATGCATACTTTAGTCACTAGCTTTCCTGTTCATTACATATGTAGAGGTATAATAGATAGTAGAGATATATTTACTCATATTATGCTATGTTGCTCATTTGATAGTATACTTTAATATTCTTTCCTATTCTTGCCTTTAGTAGATCTAGTGGGAAGGCTGCGGTTGTTGCCAATCGTACCTACTAGGAATTACTGTTTAGTAGTTCTCACGCCCTCTTGTGGTTTACTTTTCAGAGACAGCTACACCGTCGGTTGATCGAGGTAAGAGGATCGCACCGTAAATAGCATCTCCTACCTGTATACTTGAGGAATAGAGGACTACCTGCTAGATGGTTTTTGAGTTGTACTATACATCAGGATTGATGAGGGCCAGAGTCTTTTATATGTACTTTTACATTTTGGAGTTTGAGAATTATGTGATTATTGTATAGTGAAGTATAGTAGTTTTAGATTTGGTATATAGTACTCTGATACATGTTGTTTGATTTATTTCTGTAACTCTAGAATCATATTTCTGGATTATGGAATTGTTTAGATGTGGATTTTGGGTTTACTTTGTTTTTGTTGTTGCTTCTATTTTGTTGGACGCTTTGTGTGTACAGGGTTTATGTACATACGACGGTCTATTGTCGTCCCCGTGGGCTGCTACTGTGGAATCGGGGAGTGACAAGAACATTGCCATGGACTTCATTGTGGGCTTGCCCCGATCACAAGTGAGCCATGATGCGATTTGGGTGGCTGTAGATCGGCTAACCAAGTCGGCTCATTTTCTACCGATGCACATCACCTGGTCGAGGGACAAGTTGGAATGGCTCTACATCAATGAGGTTATGCGCCTATATGGAGTGTCAGTATCAATCATCTCAGATTGAGATCCCCAATTCGTGTCATAATTTTGGAAGTCTTTACGAGGCTCTCGAAATGCATCTTGATTTTAGCACTGCATATCATCCTCAAAGCGATGGACAATCAGAGAGAACTAATCAAATTCTCAAGGATATATTGTAGGTGTGTGTCCTTGATAATAGAACCAGATGGCACCAATATTTGCCAATGGGGAATTCGCCTACAATAATAGCTTCCAATCGACCATCGGGGTAGCACCCTTCAAAGCATTGTATGGAAGAAAATATTGTTCTCTATTGCATTGGAGTGAGGAGTCTACCTTAGGCCCAAACATAGTACAAGAGGCTGAGGAGAAAGTTCGCACTACGCGTCAAATATTGTTGACGACACAAAGTCGACAAAAAGACACAAAGTCAACAAAGACCTATTCCGACAAGCGCCGAGGTGATTTGAAGTTTAGCGCCGGGGACCATGCATTCTTAGAAGTCTCTCCCACAAGAGAAGTGAAGTGATCTAGGATACGGAAGTTAAGTTCTCGCTACATTGGACCTTTTTAGGTGTTGGAGCGAATTGGCCCTGTTGCATACTGGATCATGCTACCCCCGAATTTGGCAAGAGTACATAACGTGTTCCACGTGTCTCTATTCGCAAGTATGTACCCAAGGATTTAAGTGCCGTGGCACGGGGTCGTGCCGTAAACTTGCCGACACGGTATGGCACGGTGCATGCCGGACGGTGCCGATGCGTGCCAGTCACAAAAAATACATGTGTGCCGACACATAATGGCATGAAATATTTATTTTCTTTAGCAACAACATACTCTAATTGCTTATTATGTATCTTTATTAAATCTTTTGAATTTTATCGAGAAAATTATTGATAATTTAAAAAATATAGAGTTTTAAGTTGTGCCATCGGCACGGGGGCTGTTTCGTGCCGATATCTTGTTGGCACGATACGGTATGGTGGATACGGCCCATGCCGATGGGTACTTAAATCCTTGTATGTACCTAATCCTATGCACGTCAATAACTATCTACCATAAGAGTTACGAGAGGACTTAAGTTATGAGAAGCATCCGGTTAACATCCTCGCGCAACAAGAGAAGGCATTACAGAATCACTCCATTCCATAAGTCAAAGCGTTATGGAGCAACTATGAGAAGCAGGAGGCTACTTACGAGCTTGAGAGCCCAAAACGGGAGTGTTTTTTTTCCTTCCTTTTGGGAAGTCCTTTTGAGGTATGAAATTTCAAGTTTCGCAGACAAAACTCTCATTCAAGAGGGGAGGATGTAATGCACTGAACTTTTGCAAATAGCGGAGTTCGTGAGAAGTAGTAACTGATACGATTTTGATGGTCTTGGTAGTATTTTGGCAGTGTTAAGAGTGTTTTCAGTGCGAAAATGGCACGAAAATAATCTTTAGAAAGCAAAACCTGCAAACTACAGATTTGTTCTTAGTACCTGTACTGAAGTGGAGTACCAATACACAAGAGATGGCTGGGTGTAGTATACTGGGACCAAATTTACAAATGATCCACGATGAGTTAGGCTTGGGAACTGTTTAAGAGGTTATGGAGGAAATTTCACTAAGTTGGTTTGAGTTGAGGCGAAACGGATGCGAAAACAGAGTCCGAAAACTCGATCTGCTGAACTTCAGTTTTAATGAAGTTCCAGATGCCTAGAGCATCTTGCGGGTGCCCGAGACCTGTACGGAACTCAACATCGACTTAGTTGGGCTTGAACTGACATTGTTTTGAGCCCCCGAATTGCCCTGTGGACATTCAAATCTTTTGGATTGTGAACTGGACACCCGAAACCTTTTTCGGGCGCTCAACCCGAGAGGTCGGGTTACTGTTTCAATTAATTATTCGGGGACTCGGACCCTCTTTTGGATGCTCAAAACTGAAGAGATGATGTTGAGGGCATGTGGAATTAGCGGAGTAAGAGCCCAAAATATGACTTTCAAGTGCCAGAAACATGTTCCGAGCGCCCGAAACCTGTCGCAAGCTAAGAATGGGTTATGTTGCAAAATCTTATTTTTGAGGGGTTTAAATGGAATTGATACTACTCTATAAATACCCTCTCATGCCCAGTAACCGTCTCCCATTCTTCCCACCTGAGGAACCCAAGCTCTCTCTTTCTCTATTTTTTTCCCCTTCTCTCTTTTTTAATTTCTATATGATTCTAACCTCTCTTTCGCTTATAGGCTCTTCGAAGTTGGATTTCGAGCTAAGGTACATTGCGAGGGTGCCCTGAGAGATCAATCCTAGAGCCTCAACGTGAGTTTCGTGGAAATAGAAGTATGATATAGGTGATTAGGTGATTAATATTATGAATTTCGAATAGTTTTCTGGATGATTAGGCGATTAATATTACGAATTTCGAATAGTTTTCTATAAGAATCAAGTATTAGGAATCTTGGCTTAGAAGTTTGCCTAGATGGGTTTTAATGTGTAGAAATTATCTATGGAAAATAAGATTCTCCACTGGTCGTGGGGGCGTAGGAAGACTGTGTAAAGAGTTCGGCAATGTGTGGTGGTTGTGATCTTCTTATTACCCCTAATTTTAGTAATTCATCTATATGCATTTTAAATTATTCTTTTTCTTCATTAGAGGCTTCAATCGTAGCAGTTCTAACTATGTATTCAGCGTTAATGATATCTAATTTACAGGTTATTTTATCCTTACCCCAATATTTTATAGGATTTTCGCCCATTATTTCTATTTTGTCTAAATATTCTAAAATATTCTCTATGTCTTCTTGTCTTTTAATAAATCCTATGTTGAATAATGCTTTTTCCCAGTTTACATAATCATTTGGATAATCCACTACTGACTCATCTAGTAATTTTTCATAATTATAGTTGAAATCAAAGTTATTAAATTCAAAATTATCAATCTCCTCTATTCCTGTTAAGGCATCAGTTTCTAAAAGGTCTTTCTGTTTTATCTTATTATAGCAAGGTTGGTCTTTTTTACAATTCTCACAACAAGAGTCTATTACAATGCTTTGTTTTGTTCTAGCATGAATAGGTGTTTGTTTATTCTTTTTTATAGAATTGAACATAATCTCTGTTAATACTAAGGCCTCCTATTTGGTCAAGAATAAAATTTAGTCCTAAAACAAAGTCAGTATTAATGGCTAATGGTCTTAACCATACCTTAGGTAAATTATAATATTCACTATATGAGATACAGGTATCTAAAAAACTTATTTTATAGTTTTCAACATAATGAGAATATGTATACGTTGTGCCATCCATTTGTATTCCAGTTGTAATGTTTTCGGCTAACTTATAATATTTTCCAGGAACTAGGATAGAATTTATTAGACTGGTTGTACATCATGTATCTATTAAAGCACTTGTTTCAATTATATGTGTTCCTACTTTTATTTTGCATGGAACCATAATATTCCTTAGTTGTTTATCTTGGTTACAAATATAACTATCTTCTACTATTATGTATTTATCAGTTTTTTCTAGTTGGCTAAATGTTATTTCTTCATCAATGGTTTCTTCGGTTATAACTATTCCTTTTCCTTTCCTATCTTTAGGGTCAGGTGGTTGTTGTTGTTGTTGTTGTTGTTGTTGTGTTTCTAATAACTGTACCCTACTTTCAAGAGCATCGATTCATTTTGCTAAAGTAACATATTGGAGTTTAGGTAATTCGTTAGAGACAAAAGATGGTGTTAAGTTTAGTCGGTATTTTTTTTTATGCAAATTATACATGCTTCTATATTACAATTTTCACATTTACATTTTATTTTTCTGTTAGGATATCTTTGACAAAATATACAAGGTCGACTATCAAATCCTTTCCCTAGTTGCCAATTATGATTGCATTCTTGGTTCAAAAAGAGAGAGGGGCCTAGAAAAACTCGGTTTTAGTTGGTTTTACTAGGTTAAGAAGATTTAATGAGAAAAAGGTCCTGCACTACAAAGATAATTTATAATAATTATACAGAGAAAAAGGTCTTGTTTAAATATACAATCACACACACCCCCCACCCATAATTTTACTTTATTTTTTAGTTGGTTCAAATATACAATCACACACACCCCCCACCCATAATTTTACTTTATTTTTTATAATTTAAATTAATTTAAATATTAAAATTGTGTCAGACGTCTATAATGATATTTTTTATATAAATATATTTTAAGAATAGAGAGATATTTGGTTGGGCTACTATCGATAGTAAAGGTCTAGCTTTGCTATTGAGTTTTCATCTTATGGATCTCCTGAAGATTCGTGAAAATTCAGTGGAATGGAGAAAAAAAATTAATAGATGAAACTTTTGAGTAGAGTGTTCTTCGAAACCAGCGCCTAGTGAAGGAAAATAATATATATATATACACACGTATGTATCTATGTATGGTGAAGATATAATACTATTGATAGTATGGAAATAATGTTTGTTATTAACTTTTTAACCATTGGATGCCTAGGGTTTAGTGGAGGTTGGTAGAATAGTAATAATCCAAAGGTGAAAAAGTTGATAGTAAACACTATTCATATACTAACATTAGTATACTAGGCGAACCCTCTATATATATAAATCACACCAACTCAAGTTTTGCTCAACTGAACAATGGAGAATTATGTTCCATCCTGAACTGCTTCTGGTGCTCCTATGGCGAAGCCAATGGCAGAAACTCTCTCGAGTAGAGCAATGTTCGAGATTGGACCATTTTCACTATTTTCTAGTTGTGAATTTATATACATTTATTGGGTAAATAACGGAGGAGATAGAGTAGAGGTGAGGAGACTGGTTCCCTCTCTTTTTCTCTCCCTAGCTCACTCTATCCATTTATCTTTCCTCCTTCTCGTCGTCGCTCTGTGCTATGTTTGGGTATTTTAATTATTTAGGCAAATAATTATTTGGTTATTTTGATTATATAGATGGAAATAAAATTTTGATAAGACTTCAGGGGTTACTAGTCCAATTTATTCTAATTATTATGGGGATTAAACCTAAATTGCATTCTTTCCTCACTAACCTATTCCTAATTTAGATTTACAACATATTTTGACATAGAACATTCTATTCCATTTGTTGCTGTAATGCACTGAACTTTTGCAGATAATGGAGTTACAGTGAGAAAAAGTAATTGATATCATTTTGATGATTTTGGTAGTGTTTGGAAAGTGTTAGAGAGTTTTTGGTGCGAAAACGACGAGAAAATGAACTTCAAAAAGCAAATCTATCAAAGTGCAGATTTACTGTTAGTATCAGTACTAGAGTGGAGTACTAGTACACAACTATGAGATGGTTGAGAGAGCTCTAAAGTTTTACGGAACTCACCTAAGTACCGGTACTAAAACCCTGGGTACCGGTATTGAAACGTATGAGTACCAATACACAATAGAAAGTAGCAGATTCCAATGTTTAGATTTAGCGGAACTGCCCATAAGTATTGATATATTTGAAAAGTATACCACTACTGCTTTTCGTGTACCAGTACACATCTCTGCGAACCCTAAGTTTGTATTTGCTGTAAATACTAACATTTGGAGGGTTTAGTTGCAATTGTGCCACAACTATAAGTATCCTCCTCACAGCCAAATCTCCTCCCGCTCTCATTTCTCTCTTGCACACTCTCTCTACTTCCTCTCTCTAAAAGGGAGAAAATCTTAGGTTTTCCCTTTGATAGATCTCTGGATCAATTTTCGTAGAAGTTTGGGAAAGATCGAGAGCACTAGGATGGAGCTCTAAGAGGGAGAGACAATCATCTCAACTCACATTTTTCTTGTTGGGGAAGAAGAGGTGAATTGAAGTTTTTAGAGTTTATTTTGGAGGCTTTTCTAAATGAAAGATGCACAGGAGTTAGGAACCCTTTTTTTAGAGTTTCTTAAAGTTCTTAAGAGATCAAGAAGCATCTCCAAGAAAGTATTTAAGCTTAGGCGAGGAATATGACCGAAATAGATTTGATCTCCCCTTTGTCTAAAATATCCATTATTTATATGCATATATCTTGTCTAAAAAGTAGGCTAAACTTATTTAGTGTACATAAAATGAGATTTCAGAAGTTATGAAGACTCATGAGCATTTGACCTAGTATGTAGAGATTTTATTCACTTTGCCATGTTACTAAAATAGTATACTTTATGTGCAAGTAGGATACTAGTGACATGAAACTTGGGAGAAAACGTAAGGTGTGGAACATAGTGGAATAGACAACTATATTGATTTGAACTAGAAAATAAGTAAACTTGTGAATGAACTTGGTGGTTAATCCTAGAGACTAATGAAACTTAGAGTTTGAACTAAGATATGAGCATTGGCATTACTTGTAAGGGTAGAGATCCTACAAGCCACGACCTTCCAGAAGAGTTACAACGGGAGTAGTCCGACTACCCTTGACTCCCTATATCATAACTTTGGGGAATGTTCGATTACCCTCAACCCCAAGTGCCTACCAAATGGAGAGAGGCTCAATCACCCTAGACTCTCCATGAGGTGTTTAATATGAAAATAAAACTAAAGTAATAGGTTGGTTAGAGTTTAGAAATGATTGGGATAATCATTTACGCCAAGGGCATTATCACACCATTGTGATATATTGTTATTCACCTGAGGTATAATACTTGTACTTTTCCATTTGTATCTCTACTATGGTTTTAATAGTTCTTTTATTAATATTGTTCTACCAATGCCTTCTTTGAATTGAGTGAGTGTAGAACGCTACTTTCAGCGATTACACCCACTGAAAACTTATTTCAAGTTCTCATCCTATTATTGTGGTTACTTTTATAAAGCCATTCTCTGCAGGTGAGACGTGTGATCACGGCAAGAGTGTCACAAGTTAGCTAGATCGTCTACGGGTCGGTCTAGAGAGTTATCGTTTTGTAAAAACAAGGATTACATAATATTTTGGGTTGATGTGATGTAAACTTTTAAAAAGTTGGATTGTATAATTTTAAGTAGAAGTTAATTAACTCGAATAATTTGTTGTACTCATATCTTATATGTTTTATACAGATTGCGTATATTTCCACTTCGTGTGGGTAGGAGGAAACCTTACCTATTTGGGGGGGGTCTGTTGCACACGCGTGAGTGGGTCTTTTGGGTGGGTCTTGGGGTATGACAGATAAGAATGGTATCAGAGGTTAGAAAAATATTTCTAGGTGGTGTTGTTGAACCTTACGCCTTAAGATGACCATATCGACTTAGGAGCATGAGTGAACGTGGACTTTAGCAAAAGTAAACAATTAGGTTTTGTGGATTCCTAATGGAATGTTGGGGACTGATCGAGGGTGATGTTTTCTTCCATTCTTTAGATAATTACGTTGGCAGCCGACAACATGATGTCAAGAATGAGAGAGAGTGTTCTCAAGGACTTCCGTTTTATTGGGTCAGTTCTTTTATAATGCTATTGGAACTAAGCCGAATGCTTTGGGCTAAGTTGTTGTTGTCGTTGTGTTGCAGGATAGAGATGGCACCACGTGGGTGACCTAGGATGATGAGGTCCACGTCGACACGGCCTGAGGCACCTAAGCACTCTGGCTCGAGTGAAGTTCATAAGTTACGTGACCAGATGGACACATTCATTAGCGTGGTCAAGAGGAAATGTAATATCTGAATTTTGAATTGAATGAAATTCAAGTTTTTGTATTTTGAATTTGAATTTGAATTCAATTTTGGATATAAAGTTGTATAATTGCCCGTTGAGCGGAAAGGGGATAAGATCATTGCGAATCGCCGACCGATTCTGTCACGCCCCGGGCTAGTTCTAGATGCGGAAAAACGTGCTAATTTTTTTTTTTTTTTTTGAAAGCCTAGCCCGCGCCACGTACAGACCCGCCACAAATACAGGGTCCACTGTACACACGGACAGAACCTCCCCTGTATTTGCACGGCGTCCACAACATACAACAGGATCACAACCACCATTCATTCATCACGAACAACAAAACAACACAATAAGATTCATACAGCTAGCAGTCCTTAAACCTGCATGAATCTAAGCAAGTCCTTAGGCGAAGGATGATGCAATGCACAAACAACAGATCATTCTAGAAAATTGCTCCTTACCCAGAAGCTTTATTTTGAAATCCTAAGCTCAAACATTGAAGAATCATTTGAAAACTGTTCTCCACACGAGAACTCTCTTTTTAAATCACAAAAGCCGAACGATCAGAAATCCATTTGAAAACCGTTTCCCACACGGAAACCTTTATTTGAAAGCGCTACCACGAGGGGTAGAAAACCAAGACGTGCAATAAAAGCCACAATGATAGAATAAAAGCATCGACATCCTCACATAGAAACTACACCAAAATCACAAGATCTAAGCATGCAAGACAATCACATATGAATACTAAATAAGTCCACAACACATAAGCATGCTAGATAATATCCAAAAGGTAACTGAACCACAATCACATCTAACTGATAAGGGTAGGGTGATAACCAAATCTGGGAAGTAGCCTCACAAGTCGGAACCTCTAGAGCTACTATCTAGGCGTGCCTCGCAGCGTCCCGACACTCACCACCCTGCTCACCTGAAAACAACAACGAGGGCGGGGGGGTTGAGAACATGTAAACATGTCTCCCCTCCCAGTGGGTACCGCAAGCCGACGAAGGCGAGGTGTACACACCGGCACGAGGGTCAACAAAAAGCTAGATATGGTATACAGTAGTACAAGTAAGTATGAGGCTGACATACAATTGAAATAACTATGCTACTGTAAGCAACTAGTATATGCATCAAAGGAGATAACCACAAAGTAAACCCAATCTATAACCACCGGGACGCATCCCCGGCACTGTCACACTGCTCATCTCTCGGCACCTCAACCTTCTGCACGCAAACGCAAGAAGGCTCACGGGTCGGTCGAAATACACGACCCTTTTTTCCGAAAAAGAACACCCCCAGGCGGTGGATCAGACCGCGGTGTACGTGATGTGCTAGAAGAGCTGTGACGATCGATGCAAATGCTCAATCCACAGAACGGCAATGAGCCGTGAAGCAACTGGTAAACCACAACGAGGATCGCTCGGAACAACAGGCGATCACCACGACCAACTGGGTCGTCTCAAGAATCATGCAAACCACAACTACTCTACTATCCAAGCACACATAAGTAGAGTCAACGGGAGTCAAGTGAACTAAAAACTGAAATGCAAGAGAAGGGATAGAAAGGTATCACCGTAGTCCACTGAACCGACTCCGGATCGAAGTACCCACCTGTCGAAACATCAAGTCTAACACCGACGGCTCTCGGGAACCGCGACAGGACCTACGAAAGACTCACAGGTTCAAGGTCCACCAAGTCGACGCTAAACACAAAGCTCTCACATTCCCGAAACCGACGGATCGCCCGGAAACCCACCGGGACGATCCCGAAACCACACTAAGCCCCACAGGGGTACCAACAACCCAACCAGGACCCTCGCTGTCCCCGAACACACAAAACCAAGTGATGGGACAGCGAGCACAAGCACGGGGTGCCACGAATACCAAACGCACCCGAAACGGCTTTCCGGGTTCCCGAAAAATGCCGAATTGGCACCGGAACCCCTCGTCACTCATCCGCTGTCCTCGGAACTTCAGGACAGCGATGAGGAACAGCCAGTGAGGCTAAACGACGAAGCCAAGTCGCTCGCAAAATCAGCGAGTGAGTCGCACAACTAAAAACACGCGTTTAGCCGATTAATTTATCAAAAAACGCGTCGAAAACCAATCCGGATCTCCACGAAGGGCGAAGGGGTTGGACAACCAGTCCACAGGGTCTCAAGGGCCAAGCCCTTGCTGCCCGCAGCGTCGCAACACTGCCACAATCGCCAAAATCCACAAACAAGCCACAATTACATACAAAAGAGCAATAAACTAGGCCGTTAGAGCGATCCGTGCATCCGCACGACCTTCCGCAAGCACCAGCGGATAGGTAACGATGTCATGGAGACCGTGCTCACAGCCCCACTGTGACAGGACTAGTCGCAAGCACAGTAAACCCATAAAAACAGCATGCACATGCGATAAGCAAGCATAAATAAAGGCCGTTCGAGCGCTCCGTTCGTCCGCACGACCTTCCGCAAGCACCAGCGGATAGGTAACGATGTCACGGAGGCCGTGCTCACAGCCTCGCTGCGACAGGAACAGTCGCTGGCTCAAACCAACCATAAAAACAGCGAAAACATAGGGTAAAAGGCTCGACAAAGGCCGAAAGGCGAAACAGCTCATCCAAACCGAAAACTAAGATGAGCATGATGATCAGCGTGTTGCCGCGATCATCGTGCTCACCTTCCCGGACTTCGGAAGACATCGGGAAGCTCAAACACCCCAAAATGGCCAAAACAACCCAAAATGAGACCCCGGCCGGAGCAACAAGCTCCGGCCGGCTGCCGGCCGACATGCAAGGCCGGCGGCGGCCAGGGATGGGTGCGGGGGAGGTGAGGAAGAGGGGGCTCACCTCAAAACGCGGCAGGAAGCGGCGGCGGCGGCGAAAGGAGGAAGCCGGCTCTCGGGTTGGCTAGGGCACGGCGGCGCGGCCACGGACGGCGACGGCGGCCGGCGGCGACGCGAGCACCGGCGAGAGAGGCCCGCCGGACGTCGGTTGGCCGGTGACCGCGATAAAAACGGCGGCGGGTGGCGGCGGCGGAGCTGGCTCGGCCGCGGCTGCCCTAGCGGCCCCACCGAGGCTTGCGGCGGCTGCGGCGGCGCTCCTGCGGCACGGCGACGGCCGGGGAAGAAGGAGGCGGCGCCGGAGGTGACGGGGGAGGCGAGGCTCACCCTCTCGAGCTGCGGGAGGCGGCGGCGGCCTGGGCTCACCAAGCTCGGCCAGCTGCTGCTCCAGCAGTGGCCGCAGCAGCCTGGCGACAGCTCCCGGCGGCGCTCCGGTGGCACGGCGGTCGCGCCACCTCGGGGGAGCTCCGGCGTGGGTTCCTCCCGGGGCACACCACAGAGAAGAGGAAGAAAGAAGAAGAAGAAGAAGAAAAAAAAAAAAAGAGGGAGAGGGAGCTCGGCCGGGGACAGCGCCGGCCAGGGGCGGTCGGCGGCGGCCGGAGTTGCTCGGGGAGGTCTCCGAGAGGTTGGGGGAGAGGGGGCTCGGGCTGGGGGTGGCTGAGGAAGAGAGAGAGAGAGAGAGAGATCAACAACTCTCTCTCTCACACACACACACCTCACACATAAACAAATGCACAAATGCATTTAAACCCTCCAAACACAGCAAAATACTCCTCAGTCCCTCACAGCAGGTACAAAATACCCAGACACCCCTCCACAAGCAAACTCACGCGAAACGGTGCGAGAACAGGGTCTAAATCGCGAAACTGCAAAATGTGACAGGCGAAGAAGATGGAAGATCTCTCAAACCGTACGTCGCATGTCGAAACGGTTTGCGCCATCGCGTTCAGCACTGCCGAGACATCGAACCTACCATTTTGGATCGTCAGATTTGGACTCCAGATCGCGCCGTTAAGCCGTTCTCTCTCCGCGACAAAATCTAAAAAACCCTAACATCCACTAAAAACCACATATATACATATATATATATATATATATATATATATATATATATATATATATATATATATATATATATATATATATATAAACCAGTATATATATACGTATACAGATCAAAAACACAGAAACGGGGGTGAGGAACACAGAATCCAAATTTTCCAAAAATTTGAATTCTCACAGATTCAGGTGAAGCGAAAAATGTGGGTTTGATAGTCCGGCAGTGCCGGAAGCACTGGCATAATCCATTCGTAAATTCGATGGATGCATCTTCCAAGATCGCGCGATTATCGAGAAGGGGGTCGAATTTGGCGAAACGGAAATTTCTCAAAACCTCCTATACTTTATGTATCAAATCGCACGAAATTGCGCATAGAGGTGCCTACGCGTGTTTTACACGTGCTGTTGAGGGCTCGGCTGAAAATTCAGTGAAACGAGGGACTTATGCGCAATTTGGGCAAAGGTATACATATTGAAACTAGGGTTTCCATCTCCAAACCCTAACAATACCCTCCCTCTCTTCTCCCAGCCCGAGCCCGCCGCCTATCCTCCACCTTCAGAGGGCGTCGCGCGCTTCCCGACCATCGGCGACCGTGATCCGGCTGGCCAAACGCCGGTACCACCCTCTCCTTCTTCTCCTTTATACCCTCCTCTCATCTTCTCTCTCCATCTCTGCCCAAGAGCAAGGAGGACGCACGCCCACCCTCTAGTCCCCACCTGTTCACGTCGGACCACCGGCGACGAAACCCCCCGGCGGCCGCAACTGCTGCCGAGCGCCGCCATTGCCGCTGCGGCTTCCCTGGTACAGCCTAGCGCACGGGCGGCCGAGCTGCTTTGCATCGCCGCCGCAACCGCCATGCACGGTCGCCTCCCCCTCCTCTCGGTCCCAGGAGAGCTCCCGCCGTCGCTTGTAGCCACCCCGACCGCCGCCTGCGCCGGTGTGGCTAGTTGAACCTGAGCCAACTCGGGTTGGCTTCAAGTCGCTCCACCGCCGCCGCAGCTGCAGTTGCAGCCCACAGCCATCTAGGGCAAGCGCCGGCCCCTCCCCGTCGGCCGCACCCGACTACTGCCGGCGCGCGCGCCGCCGATCCACCGGCGGTCGAATCCGAGCCCCTGCTCCCCACCAGGGCCGGTGATGGCAGATTTAGCCCCTCCTCGCTGTTTCGACAACTCGAGAACTCTCTGACTCCCCCGAAAGTGAGCATGGTGATCCTAGGTCATCGCTGATCACCGTGCTCACCTCGTTCTCTATCGGAGAGGTCCGAAACAGTCGATTCGACTTCGTCGCTCTCGGTGCGCTTCCTCGCTGAAGTCCGGCTAGCCTCTACGCGCACCTCGGCCGTTTTCTATGCTCCGAATAGTGAGCACGGGCTTTGTCTCGATGAGACCTACCAGCCGGTGTCCTCGATTGGTCTGGCAAGTGCACGGATACCGGTAATGGCCCTAAATTCCTTGTAATTATACACATATTGCAATTATTTGGTTAGTTAGGGGCTTTCGTGCAATTATAACCCTTTGGGCTGCTGTAGGCCGCGTGTAGCCTCTGTGTGTGACCCCTGGACTGATCATCCAAGCTCCGAAATCTCCCGCAGAATCGAAAAGTGGTTTCGAAGCGTTTTTCAGCAAAAATTTGCCGGCGGAACGCGTTTTCGGGTCAAGATTTGCCCGACACTATTGGAATGCCATGGAAATCGCTGCTAAGCCTTGTTGGCTGGCCCGCCTTAGGTGTTCGGAGGTGACGGGTGAGTGGCGGAGAGTTCCGGTGTCACACCCGGGCCTCAGCGGAAGCCCATCCGGCACGTGCACAGACCCGCCGTATACACCAAGCACCCCCGGTGCACACAAGGTGTCTACTACAAACAACTAAAGAAGAGAGTATTATACAATCCCTATGAGGTAATCAGAGCATGAGAACATAACACTAAGTAATATAACGAAAGGTTTACAAGAATAAAATCATTCACAGATATACAATAGGTTTCATACAAAAGGTACATCTTATCAATACAAGGGTGGTCTCTATACAAAAATAAACTAGTACGCCTTTCACAACTAAAACCAAAAGAAAGGCGCCTCGGATCCACCTCTAGCGACTCTCGCGGGCTCTAGCTAGTCGCTAACCCCTTTCCTCGATCCCTAGCCTCTCCCGTTGTGGAAGGCTCTGTAACAAAAACAAACAAATAACGGACGTGAGAACTATTAAACAATAGTTCCCAATGGGTAAGACGCCAAGAAGTGCGAATTACACCACTAGGTCAACTGAGGCAAGATTAGTAGATAACTGAAATGAAGAGCTAGCACATAAAAGCTGAAATGAAATATTCTAATACTATCTTGCCTCTATGCAATTATGCTAGTCCATGAGTATATAATTCTTCCACTATCATGTAAAGAAGTAAACATGTATGTAGTAATCACCATCATGTATGCAAATAAGTATGCATGTAGTACTTACAAGGATATCTAATTTTCATGTATGCATCAATTAGTTATGATGTTCAACATTAGGTTTAACCAAGTTTTACCCAATCATCGGGGACCCACCCGCGGTAGAGTCCCGGCTTATGCCAAGCCTAATGGTTCCGTGGTAGTCAACATTCCCACTTTAGGAATGAGCCTTCTCCATGGCGTTCCACTTCGGTGCCCAATCCCGCACGGCGATCAGTCGTCGCAAAGGCCATACTCTGGAGTGCTGGCTTGTAGGGAGCGACCCTCACAAGCATGTGCGAATGAGCACAAGGGCAAGCAAGTGTAGTCATATGTGCCATGTCCAAGGATAACGGATCCCAATTATCATGTCTAAAATATGGAATCACAATCATCGACTCGAAAGTCGAATATTATAGCATATATGTCATATTTCTCTTCTCAATTAACTTGTGAGTGTATCACTACTATTTAAACAACATGTCTCTAGTAAACAAAAGTTCACGTCTCATTTATCACAACAAGGGGAGTTCTTTTACTCATGCAGAATCATAGAGAGTTACAAGTGTATACTATTTCCACTAGGGCATATAAAAGAGTAATTTACTAATGTCATATCCGAGGTATACAAGGATGTCAACCAAGTCCATATTTTATGTCATGCATGTGCCTTACTACATAAGTCTCAACTATATAGAGAGTGAAATTCATCATGCAAGGGGTGACCAAACCATAGGTTCAAAAATTCAATGATGTCATAAGTTGCATACTAAACTATTTATTCAACTCTAAAACATGATAGGAGACATAGAGGGAGTTCCCCCATTTCGGTAAAGTTGAACCCACCGGATAACTACCGAAACCTCGTTCGTTTCTCCGACGAAATTGTCCCCTAACCTTCTTATGCCTAAGAAAAATCCCAAGGGATTACAAGCTTCTAAAAAGAGGAAAAAGATAAAAATTTGAAAATTAGGTGGGCTTTTCAAATTTGAAAATTTTATTGTCATTTATCACCAAAATATTGCTAAATATTACAACATTTAATAATAAGTGTTGGTATTATTTGTATTTAGCAACATTTGTGTTTAAATGTTGGCAAAGAAATACATTTAACAACACAAATAAAAAAATGTTCCTAAATTTTATAATCAATGTCACTTATTAAAATGTTGATAGTTAAATATTGCTAAAACTTAAACTTCTTGAAGTATATTTATATATATATGTAGCTCTTGGATGGCATGAGTTTAATAGTAGCCGATAAAATAACATTTAATTCAAACACTAAAAAGTTGATAGTATATACTATTATTTTTACTATTGATAATTAATCTAATGGACTTTATATTTAGCAGTTTTTTCTTGTATGCCTCTTACTACTGTTGAAATTTTTTAAATTTACTCCTCAATATCCAAATATCTTTGTAAAATCTGATCCATTAGTAAACCCTAGAGGAAAAGATAATATTTTGAAAAATATTTTGAAACCAGCAAAGATATTTGATCATCCAAAGATAAATAAAATATTTTTAAAATTTTGAAGGCTATAATAAATATTATTTCTTTATATAGATAATCATTTAATAACAAACTACAAATATGGTAACTATGGAAAAGCTTACCCTACGTTCTGAAAAGTAAAGCGGTTACTGATTTATCACTTTAAAAAGAAACATATCATTTTTCGCTTGGACGGAACCTAAAAAATTTACTTAAAATTGGTGAACCATGTCATTTACCACTTTGATGGGACCTAACAAATTTACATTCATCGTTTTAAGTAAGCGATAAATAGTTTGCTTCTTTTGTTGTGGGCTCCATTTGGGCACCCGTGTAGGCGAGCTCAAATAAGTTTAATTTTCGAAATAAAATTTTGAGAGCCTAATTCTAAAATTATAATTTTAGGGTAGATTACCCAAAATGCCCTGCTGCCTAAGGAAGTTGCGAGTCGGTTCCGCGTTGGCGACTCGTCGCCGAGTTTGCCCCTCCGTGTCCTTCCTTCCGGCCTAAGGCACACCCTCCCCAGACACAACATACGGAGCAAAGAAAGCAACCTTCTCCACTTTCTCCGACTTCCATCCCCATTTCCACTCACTTTTTCACTCTCGGATTCGTCCTCCTTCCTAAACCCGTTTCGATTCCCCCTATCAACGACGCCATGCAAGAGGCGGATCAACACGACCTCTCCGACGATTCCGACTACGTCGCTTCCCAACAACAGGTAACCCTAATCCGCACCCCCTCCCCCCAAATCGATTCTTTACGGGTACCAATTCATTGGCGCGACCCTCCAATTTGTTCTCAGTTGATTAGTCGACCAAATCCACAAGAATTTTTATTCTTTTTATTATGTTTCAATTTGGTGCGGTTGTTGATTCATTTCTTGTTACTTGCTGTTGGAATTGGCGTAATCGTTGATTTGGGTTGGATCTTTTTTGTTTTTTTGTTTTTTAAATTTATCGGATCGCAATGTGGAGATTATTTAATTGGTGTTCGTGATCCCTATGAATCGACGAGAAGATCATTGGAGTGGTTAATTGATTTATTGATTTTTTTTTTCTTTATGTGAAGGCAATTGGGAGCGTTACGCGATCTGATTCAGCTAAAAGTGGAGTCAGTGAGCCCGGTGGATCGGAGGTCGTCTACTCGAAGGACAATGTGACGATCCACCCGTCTCAGTATGCTGCAGAGAGGATCAGAGGCCGATTGCGTCTTATCAAGCAAGACTCTTCCTTGTTTATGGTGAAACACCACCACCCTTCCTCACTTGTCTCTCCATTTTCTTATGCAAAATGCTTAGATCTATTCATTTTGTTTTGATTTGTATTGGAGGTTGTTAATATCTTGATGTAGGACGGTTCAGAGAGTCTAGGGTTTTTCGAGAGTTGCTTAAAATATGGATCGAGCGATTCTTAGAAATTAAACTAAAAAGAAATAAATGACAAATCCGAAAATTCGAAACTTAAATAGAGATTGTTGGGGAAAGATCACACCTTTGAGTTTCCGCAGGATCAGATCCATCGCACGCACACGGGCGAGTCGGTTCAACTTCTTCGATCGTCGAGTCTTAACCGCTTTGTTAGAACTTCTAAAATAGTGGCAAAGAGAGTTAGGGTTAGGGTTTAGAAAGGTATAGTAAGAATGAGGATAATAGGAAATTAGGGTTTAGAATTATCCGCAGAAAGAATAGAGAAATCGAAGGATTCAACGTAAACTCGTTTCCACGGGGTAGGTTTGGATCGCAATCTCGATCAGATAGTTGTTGCGGCGATGACGGATCGTAGGGGAATGCGCCTCACGTACGGCTTCTTTTGTACGGCCCGGTTGTGGAGAGATTTCGCAGGTGGGTCCCGTGTGGATAAATCGATCTCAACGGCTCTCTTTTATTTGTAATGGATACAACGACCAAAATAAAATAAAATAGAAGATAAAAGAAAAAAAAAGGAAAATATAATCCACGGGACTTGCTCCCGAGCCGGACTTACTCTAGTCGACGCTTTCGCGAAGGCAAGGAAGATTCATGAGGAATTCCAATAACTTAATTCTTATTAACCAAAAGCATCCCTTACAATAGAGTATTGACCCTTATTTATAGAATATAGGTTAAAACGACTAAGAAAACGACGAGGAGTCTTAAAAAGGAAATTAAACAAATTTTCATAGCAGAATTCAAAACAGTTTTAAAAAGGAATAAACTTCTAATCTAAAACTTCCAAATAAACTAAAACTTTCAAATAAAAATCCTAATCTAATAAAACTTCCAAAATCAATCCAACGAATATGAATCGGACTCAGATTCAAGTCAGGCTTCTAGCATAGGTCCATCGTCCAACCAAATATTTTGAATACGGTTTTGACGACGAGTATAAGTCCGAAAAGGACTCGATTCCCCATCAACGGTCCCCGGCTTGAAAAAATTTGGCTCTGACGAATTGCGATTAATGTATTCTTCATAAAGTTCTGGGTCGATCCTCTAAAGCTCCTCATGCGAGCCACGTTGCATCCGCATCAGGCCTATACAACCATTTGACTAAGAATGTGCGATTCCCTCCATCTCGCGTGGACACAATACGGTTATCGAGTATCTATTCGATTGCATCTTTCTTTTTCTGCAAAGAAGGGCTAGAAAGACAAGGTGAAGGTGGAATAAAACTATCAAATGAAGGAAAAATTGAGTTATGTATATCTTCATGATAGGGTGTTAGGTCTTCAATATTGAAGGTGGAGCTAATCCTTAGTTGGGTGGCAATTCCAACAATAGGCATTAGAACTGATTTTCTTTAGAATTTTAGATGGACCCATTCGTTATGCATGCGATTCCTTAACAGCTTAACGGCTCCTTTTGGAAGCCCCTCAGGTCTAATTCTCACCATAACCATATCTCCTTCTTTATATTCTTTGTTTCTCCGGTGTTCATCAACAGATTTCTTGTAAGTTTCATTACTAAGAATTATTCGTCTCTGAATTTCATTATGCAATTCTCATATATGTTGAGCAAAAGAGTCCGCATGTTAACTGCTTCAGTAACCTATAGGTAAAGGTGCTAAATCAATAGGTTTTCGTGGGTTGTATCCAGTAACAATTTCAAAAGGACTCGTGCCGGTTGTTCGGTTAACGGAGCTATTATATGCAAATTCAGCCATAGGAAGAATAGTTTCCCAATTACTAGTATTTTTGCCAGCTAAGCACCTTAATAAATCACCTAAACTTCGATTGTCAACTTTGGTTTGTCCGTCCGTTTGGAGGTGATGCACAGATGAAAATTGGAGTTTTATTTTCATTATTTTCCAAAGAGTTCTCCAAAAATAACTAAAAAATCGGATGTCTCTATCTGTAACTATTGTTTTGGGCACTCCATGCAACCTAACAATCTCAGTAAAAAACAAATGGGCAGTGTGAGAGGCATCGGATATTTTTCTATAGGGTATAAAATGTACCATTTTATAAAATCTATCGACAACAACCATAATTGAATCGTGCTTCCTAATGGTCTCGGGTAAACCTAAAACAAAGTCCATACTAAGGTCTCTAAGGATTGAGGGTGTCTCAGGTGTGTCAAGAGTCTCGAAAATTTCTTTCATGACTAGCGCATATACAACTCCTGTCCCTACCTCTCTACAAAATCTTTTCTTATTCAAAATGTGGAGAGGTTTGGTGGTTTCGACTTTAGGTGCACTAGGTGAACTCGATTCTAGGGTCCTTTAGCTGTTCGTGATGAGTTCTTTGAGGTTCTAAGGGAGGCCGGCTTGCTAGGATTTACGACGGCCTTTTTTCCTTTGTGAACGAAGTAATAAGTGTTTGGCCGACCAAAGTGAGCGCCTTTCATATCGTAAATACAAGGTCTGCCTAATAGGACTTGTGCAACATCTATAGGGAGAACGTCACACCAAATTTGGTCCTCGTATGTGGCAAAGTGGAACTAAGCATCTTTGGGTAACCGACATCAAGGTTTTGTCTACCCAAGCTACTTTATAAGGAGTAGGGTGAGGTTCAAATTTCAAGTTCATTCTTTCGATGGTTGATTTGGAGACTACATTCATGCAACTTCCTCCATCAATAATAACTTTACAATTTTTATCCCCGAATTTTGTGTAAGTATGGAAAATTGTGGTGCGTCTCCAATCGTCATCTCACTTGGGTGTAGCTAGGACACATCGCATAACCTATTAAAAGGCATTATCGTTCTTGTTATACGTCTGCTCTAAATCTTCCTTGTCATTAGCAATCTCATCTACAACGTGTTCAACCTCCTCTATATCTTCCATGTTGGGTTGAAAAACCATATTTCTCTTTGGACACTCATAGGAGTTTGACCTATCTTATGATAGTTGAAGCACGTACTGGATGTTTGATCAGACTTTGGATGTTAGCTAGATACTGACTTACCTTTATCGTCATGGCAGTTTGATGCATTAGTAAACTTGGACATGTTCAGGTTCGTGTTATTGGCCCTAGGATTCCTATCGGACCATTTTCTAGAATTTGCCTCCCCGGCTTGGGAAGGAAACTTCTTAGGTGGTGCCTTAAGGTACAGCTCATATTTTAGTGCAAGTTGGAAGGCTTTTCAACACTAGTGGCCCTATAGGGTGTAATTTCTCATTGTAAGTCCTGACGTAACCCTTGACGAAATCTTGTAAGGGTCATCATCTCATCCTCTTGAACATCACACTGAAGTTTCAATTCATCGAAACGAGCAAAGTATTCGGCCACAAAAAAGTGACCCTTGGCGTAACGAAAACAATTGCTCGTAAAGGCGTTGCTTATAGGTTGGCGGTGGGTATTTCTTCATTAGCTTAGCTTTCATCTTTGCCCACAAGGTAATAGGTTTTTGCCTCAGTCGCTCAAGTTGTCTCTTGACACCAATCTAGTACTTGCCTGGCAGCGCCGGTCGACTTCATCTTAACAAACCTAACATGATGGTTATCAGACATGTCATACCAATTGAAGTATTGCTCCATGTCAACTAACCAATCAGTGAAGGCTTTTGGATCAAGTTTTTCATTAAAAGAAGGGATGTCTACCTTAACCTTACGGGTTATGTCTACGGTGTTGTCTACATCATGTCGGTCTCGACCTATTTGACCTTAGGCATGTAGTGGTCGTCTCCTGTGTGCATGTGGAACAAGTCCTACAGTTTGGTTTGGCTCACCGTTATAGGTTTCTTTATTTAGTGGTGTAAGTGCCCTAGACCCTTCATCGATTTGTGGTGTTCTATGGACAGTATTATCCCCGTTTTTAGACTCAATCTCTAGTTTGTGGATTTTCTGAAGTAGTTGTTCGAGATTTAAGGCCGTGCACTTCGGTAGCTAGAATTGGAAGTTAGTATGAAGTGTTTCAAGTTTGCTTATTTTCTCTAGAAGTTGGTTTAGTAATAGGGTATTTGGGTCGTCTACGGATTTATCCCTAGACTTGGTTCCGAATCGGGCCGTCATGATAAAACCTAGGGTCCGATACCAAATCTGATGCAGGACGGTTTAGGGAGTTTAGGGGTTTTTGAGAATTACTTAAAATACAGATTAGGCGATTCTTAGAAATCACACTAAAAAAGAAATAAACGACAAATCCGGTTATTCGAAAACTTAAATAGAGATTGGTTAAGGAAAGATCATACCTTTGAGCTTTGAAAAGAGAGTTAGGGTTAGGGTTTAGAAAGGGATGGATAAAGAATGAGGATAATAGGAATTAAGGTTTAGAATTATTCATAGAAAGAAAGAGAAATCGAAGGATTCGACGTCGACTCGTTTCCACGTAGTAGGCTTGGATCAAAATCTCGATCAGATGGTTGCTGCGGCGACGACGGATCGTAAGGGTATGCGCCTCACGTACGGCTTCTCCTGTACGTCCCGATTGTGGAGAGATCCCGCAGGTGGGTCCCGCACGGATAAATCGATCTCAACGGCTCTCTTTTATTTGTAATGGATCCAACGGCTAAAATAAAATAAAATAGAAGATAAAAGAAAAAGAAAAAGAAAAAGAAAAAGATAATTCACGGGACTCGCTTCCAAGCCGGACTCACTCCGGTCGACGCTTTTGCGAAGGCAAGGAAAATTCACGAGGAATTTTACTAACTCAATTCTCATTAACCAAAAGCATCCCTATAGAGTTTTGACCTTTATTTATAGAATATAGGTTAAAGCGACTAAGAATACTACTAGGAGTCCTAAAAAGAAAATTAAACAAATTCTCCTAGTAGAATTCAAAACAGAGTTCTAAAAAGGAATAGAATTCTAATAAAAAACTTCCAAATAAACTAAAACTTTCAAATAAAAATCTTAATCTAATAGAACTTTTAAAGTCCAGCGAATCTGAATCAGACTAAGATTCAAGTCAGGCTTCTAGCATTGGTCCATCATCCAACCAAATCTTCTGCATACGGTTTTGACAACGAGTATAAGTCCGAAAATGAGCCGGTTGCCCATCATATCTACTTATGATGAAATTCTGAAGTTTACTGATGGCTTTCAGTGGAAATATGGTTTATGGAGGGATTGCAAACTGCAATGATTTTTTAGCTGTTTCCTCTTATGGCTTCATTTGTTTTTGGTTTTGCTTGGACTTCACTAGTCTTGGATTAGTTATATCCTATATAGAAATTCCTATTTACTCGGTGTATTTGTTATCAAGGTATTCATATTTCTTAAATGGTAAATAATTTATTTAGCAAATATTATAGAGCACGTTTTCACCTGATATGCATTGGCAGAGTTGGATACCCTACAAACCAAGTATAGATGGAGCTGATTCTGTGGGACGCCACTCAGATTTAGTGCCAATAGAAAAAGGTATATCGAGCACTTTCATAAATGTATGAGGTTTCTTGAACAGTGGAGAGAAAATCTATTTATTTTTTGCCCTGATTCTATGCAGATAGATATCTATATACCATAAAGGCCCTGCCTCTAAGTGAGGTTCGTTCCATCCGTAGGCACACGCCGACGCTTGGCTGGCAATACATAATTGTTGTTCTTTCATCAGGTGAAGTAAAAGTGATAATGTGTTCTGTTTAAAGGACAATAATTTTGAATTTATTAACTCATGGCATCTACTGCTTCCTTTTGTGATAGGATATAATAGGAAAATTCTTTGAACATAGTTTAGCTTACATTTTTTCTCAAAAGTTATTTTTCTATGAATGAAGGTGGTTCTACTAATTTTGATCACTGGATGACATTGTGATGATGCTAGTATTTTGTCTTTAATTTAGCTAAAATTGCATAGTGGACTAAAATATTCAACTATATTTTGTACAATCACAACACACCTTGAACCGACCCGGATATGAAGTTTTTTCCTTATTTTACTTATTAGGTCAGGAACGATATTTTATTCGAAATATCTACTAGTTTAGGAATGTATTTAATTTATTCTTTTCTTATTTGGTTTTCTTATCATATTAGGATTATTATATGGATTCTAAGTCTATACATAAGAGGCCTCTTCTCTTTTTCATTTAATAGTTAATCTAATTTATAAAGAAGAGTTTTTTTAAATAGGTTTTTAGCTTAGGCTAAGTTAGAAGAGAAGGTCTCTCTGTCCTTTGGAGGGGGAATTCCTTGAGCCATAATTCTAACATTTGCTATCGGAGAGGTCATTAGGAGCGGGAGATACTAACATACTCTTGCTAGGCAATTGTTCCTTACGTGAAGTTGTGGGGTTTAATACTTTGTTTGCTTTCATTTCCTTCATTTTGTAGTCATTATTGCAAATTAGGATGTATGTGTTTCACTCCATGGTATCATGGGTTATGTTCTCGCAAAAGCAAAATTTGTTAGTGCTCATATGTCAGTAGGTATGATTACATAGCCAATATTTTTCTGAGGCAACATTTTGCAAATTGTGGTGTTGAGGTGACGAGGTAATTAAGAGCACACAATTAAGCACAAGAACATGAGGTACTTTGTATTTATTTGTCAAGATATATCACGGATAATATGGGCGAACCTAACAATGCCTAAGTTAGCCCAACGAGGCAAAATGAATGCTATTTAATGTTATGCCGCGGGGCTCTTTTGTAAAAACTTTTGTGATGAAAACAACAGAAAACATACTTTTTTGTTGAAACCAAAAGTTTGCCCTGAACGTGCATCAGATCTACCACATGGACAGAGTCTTCCCTGTCCAAACGGACAGTTTTCCCTGAATGTACGATGTAGGGACGTAGAGTACAACAATCAACCATACCATCAACCACAACAACAACAACAATCAGAATAGAGACTAACAAAATAACAACGACATAACTAAAAAATAATCAATTTCCAGATCCTCCAATCTCCGCATACAACAGATCACCTCCAATCTTCGAAAATTAATAATAAAACACACTAACAGCAAGACTAAAGCATACTAATAAG
Source organism: Puya raimondii (assembly GCA_016920855.1). Classification (NCBI taxonomy): domain Eukaryota; kingdom Viridiplantae; phylum Streptophyta; class Magnoliopsida; order Poales; family Bromeliaceae; genus Puya; species Puya raimondii. The sequence goes on from JABWPP010000049.1 coordinate 48,369,938, forward strand.
TAACGAGATACTAATACTGAAAATCGAAACTCTGTAGTGAAACTATATGAAAAACCAAGTAATACAATCCACAACTATCTAAAATATGTAGTAATACTAAGTACCGATAGCAGAAGTCTAGAATCACAAGAAACGACCCAAAAACTCAGCTTGCTAGTGTCATAGGGTCACACCTAACTAATAACGTCCTCATGCATCATCTTGAACCTCACCACCAGTATCACCTATGGAAAACAGGGGGTGAGAAACATGTACACATGTTTTCCAGTGAGTACCGCAAGTCGCCGAAGGCAAGTTGTACTCACTGGTCAACAAAGAGAACGATGAGGTAAATATGGCAGGCATAAATATGCATAGCTTATACAGTAGCGAAAAGTAAAGCAAGAAAAGGAACATGCAACTTAATAACTGAAATAGTACCGCTATAGTCACAAAGATAATCAACTATTTGTATGCATCAACATCATGAATAGTCCAATATCCAAACCGAATCCGAGTATTGTCGTGTTGGTTTAAGATCTCAAGTGATGCCACACCTGTGCGCAGTCACCGAGCATATAGCCCCAACTGCAAAGATACCGTATAGGACTCACAGATCGGAACACGACCACTTTTTCGAAAAAGAATACCGTTGCGGGGGCCAAACCGCTAGTGTACGTGAAATACTCCATGAGCTGTGGCAATAGGTGATGTATGCTCAATAGCCAAACCAATGGTAAATAGCCGAGAGATAAGGTCACAATAATGTCACAAGGGTAATAAAGGTCAAATAACTGTCATATAATTATGCAATGAAATAACTACCGCTCTACAGCTCAAGAAAAAACCAAACATGCGATAACCGAAAGTAGAGCAACTAATGACCATATATAAAAATGGTGCGAATGATAACTCAACAATAAAGAGGAATAGAATCATAAAGAGAGATAACCGAGTAAGCATCAGTTTACCGATTTCGGATCGAAGCACCCACCTATGTACTTGATATACTTGAGTCCGCGACTTCTCCAGTGCCTCTAGGTGTCACGTGAATCTTGACATAATCACCGAATGCCAATATAAGCCACTATGTGTCAACAATACCAGCTGACACACATATACCGCATAGATGTGCACTACAACATACTGGGACCATCGATTTTGCAATCCGACTTCCGGAACTATACAAACCCATGAGCCGACTCTACAAGAGTCCAAACGGCTCCCAAACATCAAGCGGACAACAACCCGCGACACTAAGTCGCCAATAACATGAACCAGGATTTAACCGATTTTCGACCTTGCCCAAACCGGTACCTAACCCACCGAGACCTCCATCCAGCCCTTGGAGCGTCCCAAGACATGCAGTAGGTCTCCTTAGACGACCCGCTGTCCCAAAACACACTAATTTAGGTGTTGGGACAGTCGGACGCGAGATGCACACTAATAGAGGCCCTGGCCCCAAACTAGGCCGTAGCAGATTCCGGCGTACGCCGATTTCGGCGTAGGAACCGGCAGAAGATAAGAACATTCACACTACTGGTTTCAACCAGCAAGGGCCCTTCGAAACACATTCCAGGAGTTTCGGAGTCTAAGTGTACAACCAGTGCGTCGAAACGACGGAGTTTTCGCACTAAGTTCCAAGGTTGTCGGTTCAGCAACGGAATAACACGTGACTTGATCAGAATGCAACTACAATGGAGTTCCGGCCAGAAACAAACATGGCCACACACTCGCAACCCAACTGTTTGGCCAAAAGGCCCAATTTCGGTATTTCGAACATCATTTTGGTGTTGGAACGCACACACAACTTGCATTCAGCCCCAAAAGTGGCTCCAACACCACATCGCCACTTAAACTTGACATAAAGTCTCCAACATTAACAATAGCATGATCGGAACATTGGTTCCAACTACCAACTTCCAATTTCTGTCGATACTCACGTGACCTCACCGAAATAGCCATTGTGGCCAACGAAGTGTCCCAAACATAGCCATGCACCTCCTCAGCCCATCCATCGTCCCAAAATGCACCAATTTAGGTGTTGACGCAGCTGCGCGCAAAGTGCAACCAATAGGTATTACGGTACCGAAAATATGCCATTTCAGGCTTTGGAAGTGCCGCTTTCGACATCAGAACCCACCACGACTCTCCCGTTGCCATCGGACACAATACAGCGAGGGTTGACCAGCTAAGAAGGCTCGACAATGTCCAAAGACAACCACAATGATATTTTCATAAGTGTCAAACCGAAATTGCGCTATGACGACCGGTTTCGGCGACAAAAGCGCCGAAAAGCTCCATTTCAGCTCCGAATTGATTTTCGGACTTAGGACGACCAGTCTAGGGGTCCAACTTACATAATTGACGTTGCCCAAGGTAGCCCGCGACGCGAAATTATCGAAAAGACCCATAATTTCCATCTATTATATTATTAAATAAAGAAAACGGAGTTTCGACTAGTTACTTCGGCTTTCGCTGTCGGAAAGCCGAATCATCGCATATGCTGACAGGCAGCGATGCTCTGAATACCGTGCTTCGCTTATGAGGCCTCAACGACTAAAGACGATGACGAAAATCAATCTTTCCTATTTGTTGAAAAACGGCCCAAACCGCCTTGGTTGCAACCCATCTCATAGGCTCTTTCGGTAGAAACTAGGGGATGGCAAAGAGGCCACCATGCTCCACCAAACCGGGGTCGTCGGCAGCCTGGATGGCCGAAATAGTGGCCACGTGTCTGGAGCATACTCAGCCTGGCAGTAGAGGAGCAGCAGTAGTTCAGAAGCTGTTGTGCGACCAGGGGCGGCCGGGGCCGGCCGGGGGTAGCTTTGTTGGCCGGAGAGGAGGCTGGAGGGGCAGTGGTTGGCGACGAGGAGCTGGCTAGGTTCTAGTCGGATCTGGTTGTGGAAGTTCATTCTCGAGCTTTGGCCAGATTTAGGCTTAGGGAGACTCGGGGGGCAGCAAGGCGGCACCAGGGGAGGGTCGCCGGAGGTCACATGGTTGGCGGTGGGGCGTGGGGAAGCTGCGGCTGCAGTGAAAGGGTGAAAACCAAGAGGAGAGAGATCTAGAGAGAGAGGGGAAGAGAGAGAGGGAGAGCTCGTCCGGGATCCCTAGCCGGTCAGGAAAGGTCGCCGACGGCGGGAGGTGGGGCGGTGGCTGTGGGGTTGTGGGGAAGGAGAGAGAAACTAGAGTTTCTTTAATATTTTCATTTTTTTCTCTTATTGTAACAATTGCAGAGAAGTCCCTGCGCTGCCTTTCTTTGCTCGTTACAATCCTCTCTCAGTCCTCTATGAATAGGAGTCCTCCGTTTCAAAAAAATTTCACTTTTCATACATGAAATGGTAAGTTTTTCGCAGAGTGCTTGCTTTTTTCATTTTGTAAAAATTACATTTTAGCCCCTCTGGTTCACAGCTTCTTACTCAAAACTCAGTCACGTGTGTTTTGCACATAAGGCTCTCCAGCTGCGAAATCTCGTAATTTGGCACATAAAATGTCGCGCTTTTTGCATAAGAACCCATTTTATCGGTTTTTCTCCCGACCGGTTTTATCTCCAAAACATTACTTTATTGCACGAAATCCCTCTCATGACTTACAGCATTGTCAGACCTCCGAAGTAGCGATTTTGTTTCATTAAAAACTGTCCAATTAGACAGAAATGCCCCCAACTTTTCTAAAATATATATTTAAAAACCTCGCTTTCTACATTTAATTAGAGGCATCCACTGTTGTGTAGTTGACTCACGTAAAACGTCGCTCCACAATTATAACTCCACCCTTCGTATACTACCCATAAAAGCATCCACCTGTTTGGCATGTGGGGGTTCAAAGTTGTGGAACTATACGTGTTTGGTTCTTGCGTGCGAAGGCAAAATTCTTTGGCTCCTATTTTATGCACGCCTATGATAGCTTAACGCCCCTATCAGACGCCTCCTTGCTCCAAGGGAAAGAGCGACTTCCTCTTCTAACTTAACCTAAGCTAGAAGCCAGTGAGAGAACTTTTTGATTTATTAATTAATTAAAATGATGATTACAATGGGGGTATGACCTATTATCTATAAGCCTTAAAAAAAAAAAAATCCTTATCCTAATTCAAAGCATAATCTGCTTAGGAAACCTTAATCTGATATTCTGGGTAGTAAACTTTTATCTAGTTAAAACTAACCCAAATCTACTAGAGAGAAAAATCCCTATTTAAATAGTGAATCCTAATCTTATAATATCTAAAACCTAATGGTAACAATTCCCTCCTCCTTGAGACACACCTTGAGGGCAAGGTGTCGGTCTTTGACACCTTGCAATCGGAATCAAGAGAGAATCCGAGATATGCACGATAGGCAACTTTTGGTAAAACTTGTTTGAATGCTCGATTTTTGTTAACTTCTTCTGGAATCTTCACCCTACCTCCGTCTTCATAACCGTCTCCACATGGATAGTCTACGGTGATGTAGAGATGAAGCATCTTACATTTGTGCTTAGGGTTCCATACTTCATCGCAATAGTAGTAGAGACATTGCTTTCACTGTCCACAAACTTGTGTTGGTGTTAATTTACATGTTTGTAAATTTGGTTGTTGGAGCTTGTTGTTGCTGGCTCTTGTTTATAAGACTTTTGATACAGTGGATCAGTGCGTCGAGTAGAATATGAATAAGAGGAAGTTTGTCGAGAATCTGATAGGAAAGAAGACTCGTTGTAGTATGATTGGCGCAGCTTGAAACGCTCCTCCACTACTCTAGCCTCGTCATAAGTATCTAATAAATCTAATAACGACTCTGAGGCGTGCTGCTTGCACGTTAATTTTTGTCTTCAAGCAAACCACTAAAAACTCTGATAAGGGCACTTTGGGGCCAATCTCTCGACTTATTATTCAGTCGTTCAAATTCTGCTTGATATTCTTGTTCTGAATCCTTCTGTTTAATATCATATAATGCTATATTAAAATTCTCATACCTGGATGGTCCAAAGCATTTAATGTAGGTTCGTGAAAATTGCCGTCACGTTGGTACCTCACACAATTGGTCTTCATACTAATACCAACGAATTGTGTCACCTGCAAGTGGATCACCGCTAATCCGACCCTATCATCCTCGTTAGTCTCATGATAGTCTAAAAAATCGTTTTGCTTTAAATAACCAGCTAATTGGATCATGACCATCAAATTTTGGAAAATCAAGTCAGGCAATTTGGGTTCCAAAAACCTCATCGCCTCCTGAATCCTGTTGGTGATCGGCTTGTAATTTTCTATGGTTCGCTCTTGGTAATTCTGGTATTGATGTCGAGGTTCCATCTTTTGGTGGAAAGCTTGCACTTAGGGTTTGAATCCCTCATTCACGTATGTCAGAAGAGCCTGCATTAATTTATTTTGTTGCTCCATTATTTTGTGCTGGTGCTCCATCATATTATTTTGTTGCTCTATCATACGAGTCATACAAGCCTGAAAGTTCATCATGGTTTGAATTTGCTGATTATGACGTTGATCCATTGCGTGAATTTGATGGTTTATCTACTCTCGCCATGCATCATCAAGTATCGTGCTGCACTTGTCCAATTCGTCATCATAGTGTGGAACTACAAGTTTCCCAAGATCTTTTTTAGGTGCCATGTACAGAAATTTGTTTTAAGCGAAACTTGACTTAAATAATTTAATTAAGTCAAGAAAACTTTGCTGAATTTAAATTGGCCCAAATTAGGCTCGAACCGACTCGATTTTGGCTCGTAATAGCTCACAAAAGGCTCAAGATCTTGGATCACCTTGAAAGTTGGCTTGTGGCTCAACTCAACTCAATTTAATCTATAGGAAGTGTTGTAATTGCCCAACGCAACTAGAAAGACTTGCATGGCAACTTTTGGATGAGCGTGGACACTGGCAGATGATAAGGACACATGGTTTTTTTGATGCCACGGTGAAGATAAAGATAGAACGTGGGACAACTAGTTTGGTAGAAACCCTAATCTTGGATCAAATGTGAATGCAAAGGGGAAGATATAATCTTTGGCTTTGGACTCCACGAAGGCTCTAATACCAAATTGGTAGATTAACGGCTCTATCAGACTCCTCTCTTCAAAGGGAAGAGAGACCTCTTCTAACTAGTGTATGCTAGAAGCCAGTGAGAGAACTCACTAATTTATTAATTAATTAAATCACTGATTACAATGAGGGTTTTGGCCTATTATCTATAAGCCTTAAAAAATATCGTAATCCTTATTCAAAACATAATCTGAGTAGGAAACCGTAATCTAATATTCTGAGTAGGAAACCCTGATCTAATAAAAATTAACCCAAACCTACTAGAAATAAAAATTTCACTTTAAATAGTGAATCCTAATCTTATAATAACTAAAACCTAATCGTAAAAGCCTAATTCATGACAGGCTTGAGTGGAATCTCTATAGCCTAGTGAAGTTCACACTGAAGACTGCTCTCCTCACAATTATATTATTTATATTGCAGTCATTCGGCTAAAATAAAGAAAATTGCATGCAGGGGCTTGTTTGAAAGACATGAATAGACTTGAGGAAGCATCAGGATTCCTATTGACGATGTTTGATTCTCTCCTAAATTCAAAAATCAAGAATTAAGATGAAACACTTCGGTCGGTTGCTGATCTGAAACTTGGTTCAAAATCAATTCCGAGCTGAAATACGATGGTTTTAGTCAGAACAGGGTTGTGAAAGTTTAGATTGGACGATTAGGTCAAATAGAGAAAACTAGTTTATACGGTCAAATTCGATTGCTCTACAAATTAATAATATTATTTTCTTCTCATACTTTAATTTCTTTGATAGATGACAATGTGTAGGTTAGAATTTTTTTCCCCTGTTATAATAGTCACATAGAACCACGGATTGCCTGTGCCGCCTATGTCATACCGTGCCAAGGCACTGTCCTCACGTGGCATGGGGTCGTGTGAGACCATATCGACGTATTTTTTCTTTTTTTTTTTTGCATTTTTTTGGGTCCTTTTGAGTTTTTTTGATGTATAATATTTAAAGAAGTTTTTTAATACTTTAAAATATATAGATCTTGTAAATCTACGGTCATTTGGAGCAATTAGTATGTTCCATTGCATAATGAGACCATCTTTTAGTGAAAAATACAAGTAAGAAGATTTCCTCTTATTACTTTTATTATTTTATATCTAGTGAATTTACCTGTGGCAGTGCTTTCCTATAAATTTTTATCCAATTTGCACTTTGGTTTTGGTTTCATGCATATACTTTCGAAATGTATATAAAATGTCTTTTCTTAGTTTTTAAGATGTTTCTGACTTTATTCTTACTATATTGTGTAAGATATAATACGCAAAATATTTTTATATCCATTAGAGATATTAAAACACTCAAAAAAACTATTTTTTCTTAGAAATTTAATAAGAAGCCCAAAATCATTTTAGTATAGTAGAATATTGTTGAGATATTAAATTGTATGATTATTTAATTCACCATACCTATTAAAGTTTTGAAATGATTGGGACTTGCCAAAATTGCCGAAACTAAAACTCTAGATATCTCTATTGAAATTAAATTGAAAATGAGATTTCAAACCTTCTTGCACTCTCAAATCTTTGAACAATCCCTTTCTTTATTTTGTGTGAAACAGTCTGTAGGCTTCCTTACATTTCAAAGACCCCAACCCAAGGATTTAAGTGCCCATCGGCACGGGCTGTAACTACTGTACCGTATCGTGCCAACAAGATACCGACACGAACAACCCCCGTGCCGATGACATAGCTCAAAACCCTCTTTTTTTAAATTAGTAAGTAATTTCCTCAGTAAAGGTTCAAAAGATTTGCTAAAGATACATAATAAGCAATTAGAAAATTTTGTTGCTAAAGAAAATAAATATTTCATATCATTATGTGTTAGGACACATGTATTTTATTTTATTTTATTTTATTTTACCGGCACGCATCGGCACGGTCCGGCACGAACCGTGCCGTACCGTACCTACAAGTTTTCGGTACGGGCGTACGGCCCCATTCCACGGCACTTAAATCCTTTGCCAACCCCATTAATCACAATCTTGGAGTAGTTCCGGGAATGGGAGGCAACTCATTGAATTACCTCAGCACTTGAGCTATTTCGAGATGAATGTTTTAATTTTGTTTTGAATAACATAGAATTCGTAATCATAGAAAAATTAGATATGAAACCAATCCCGTGATGATTGCAGTATTGGCATTCAATTTGCTTCTCATCAACTTGATTTCTCTTCTTAAACTTTCATGTACGCTTACAGTTTTTTTTTGGGATTCTTCTTTTCCTTTTTATCAGAAATTGCTCAAACTATTGAAACAGATGCACTAAGCACTGAAATTACTGAAACTAACCTATCTCTTAATCTCCATTTAAAAATAAAATAAAAATTCGTTCAGCAATGACGAAAACGCTGAGAGAAGCTTCTCATGTCTTCTATGCAGCTTAAGAAGTGAAAAGATTACTAATATTTGGGTGCTTGAAGGTATAACCTAGCCTCTGCTGGTCTTTTGTCTGGATCTCCAGCTTCAGAAGGCTTGCTTTAGTTTCAAATGACAGAACAGAGCATTGTCTAGAGTTGTAGGCTACCTTTTTAAATGCTACCTTTGGCTTTGCATCGTTGTAGACATGCTGCAATTGTTGTCCTTTTGATGTGCAAGAGGTACTTTTTTAATAAGACTCACGTATGGCGACCAATTGTAAGTAAATGTATTGTCATGCAGTATGCTTGAAGGAAGGACCTTTTATTTGGAGGCATCTCAGATATCTTCTATAATAATGAGCCACTATTTTAAGAGATAGAGCATCTGTATGGATTTCTTAAGTGCAACTTCTTGTTAGAAAGGCTATCTCTGTTGCTGCCTAGGTGCAATCTTGACATCTGAAAGACATGGCAAACAGCATACTCAATAATTATTGTTTAGCCTTACATTTTTATGTTGCTTTATAAGAAACATCAGACATCCGTGCATCTGTTGTTGATGTTAGGCTGCTGAGGAATCTCCTTTTGCATTCTTTTGTGTGCATAAGATGTACAAAATCCTTTTGAGAAATTAGTTCTAAATCATGCAGATTATTTGATGGAAGTATGATATTTGTATTTTACACTACACAATTTACATTTTGATCTCTTGCAAGATGTATACATTTGTGGAGAACTTGTATATCTGATTTATTAGGTAATATATGCAGGGCTTGCATATCCTCCTTTCTATTTCTATAGTGGAGGGGTCCGTGAATTTCTTGCTACATTGAAGCAGCATGTTTTTATTGTCAGGTTGGTTTTATCTTGCTTCAGATTTTGTCTTTTGTGTATTGTTTCTTCATCTTTTCATTCATCATTTAAGTATCTGTTCCATTATAAAGAAATTATGACGGCGGGGAATAGTCAGGGATAAGGACAACAGCAATACCATTAAATGAATACTATCTGTGTAAAATACTAAAATGACATCACATATAGAGCGGAAAAGTTGACTTGATGAAATTTCATGGTGGGTCTCAATCACTCTGCTCCCTACCTTGATAGCCGCTGTTACATTTTTATGTAGGATGGGGTTATGATTTGTTGTGACCACCTTATTACCACGATCATCTTAACACATACATAACCTGCTCTATGGTTGACTAGTTCTGCGAAGTCGACTGGTTAGCTAAACACCGCCGACAGGTCGACCTTACCAGATTACTCAAAACTCAATATTGTCCAACATTACAATGATTACATTTTCGATTCTTTCGGTAGGTGTGAAATAGGTTCTTTTGGTGCTAGAACCACATGAGCGGGAATATATACACTAAAGAAGTCTTTTAAACTCTAAAATGATGTGACGAAATGCTGATATACAGTGAAAGAATGAGGTGATTCAAATAATTGATGTGAAACAAGTAATGCGCGACCACTCGTAATATGGTCGGAGCTTTGATTTAGTTGCTATAGAGTTCAGAAAAGTGTTAATTAAAAATAGGATCTAGTGGAGAGAGGTTTCTCTTCACCTGTGAGGATTCATATAACTGGTGCTTCTTTGCATGGGATTTAGGTGAGCCGACTTGAGTTGAATTGAGATGTTTTCTTGACATCAACTTTGGCATTGTCATTCTTCCTTCTTTCATTCCTTTCCTTTTCCACTTAATTTCCTTGTGGTTGATACAATGCGCAACCTTGCTGTCCTGGACTCATGGGTAATAAAGTCCGCTTCATTCTTTAGTCCTGTACATCAGTGTGAGCAAACTGGCTGTTGTAAAACCTTCATACAGGTTTATATGAGGCATACTCATCTTTCTTGTTTAGTTTATGTGGTAAATGCATTAGTTTTTCACTTTTGCAGCATAGGAGGTAACAAGAAATATTTGATGTCCTTATTGTAAAAATGTTGATTTAGGTCCGCGGAAGATCCAAATGTTTTTCTTGTGAATAATTTTCAGGATCCTCTGCAGGTGCGTGTTTCAGTGCTTACTAGCATTCTATTTCAGGCAACTGTCTGCTTTAATGTGATAGGGCCATTTTTATACTGTGAAAGTGTATTTTGCACATTATGCTATTACTACAGCCATAAGGTTTGCATATTGATGAACTTACTCTGTAGAGGTTGCCATACTCACTTATCCACTATCTAGACTTGTATCTTTTGTTGGTTGTATGTCTGATACTTTCCTAGGTTTTTATAGTTATTAAAATAGTCAGTCGTAAATATTAGTTTATTACCTGGAGAGTCATATTAACTTGAGAATATGAAGATTTTATTTTTCAATCGTGTTGCAGAAAATAGTCAGTCATAAATATTAGTTTATTACCTGGAGAGTCATCTTAACTTGATAATATGAAGATTTTATTTTTCAATCGTGTTGCAGAACTTCATGCTATCGTTTGTTGATTGTGCTCACTCGTACACATATACATGTTGCATGGACACCAAAATTATGCATCTGTATTTCCAACGGGGATTGATTTGAGAATGAAGTGTAAATATGATTTGCGCTCATATTCCCCTTATGTTACTAATGTTTGCAGCTTTTATTTTACCATTGCAGTCATTATTAAATGGAATGGAAAACTTAGGGTTAACTTATGATTTGTTGGACGAATATCCTTGCACTTGTTAAGAAGTTTCAGCAAAAGTATACTTGTATTATGTTTCCCCTTAAGCTCGTACTCCCCTTAACTTGCTAATATTTTCAGCTTTTATTTTACCATTCTAGTCATTATTAAACTGAATGAAAAATCAAGGTCAACTTATGAAATGTTGGACGAATATCCTTGCACTTATTAAGAGGTTTCAGCGAAGTATACTTTATTGTGTTTCCTCTGAATCCTTTTTTCATTTCTTTGTAATATGGTTATTGTTTTACCAAAAGTTAATTAAGAAGACTAGAAGAGGATATGAGCAGTAATTTAACTATTGTCTGCTGACCAAGGTTATAAATTTTTCTTGGTAATATGGTGATAGTTTTACCAAAACTTAATTAAGAAGGTTATAAGAGGATATGAGCAGTAATTTAACTATTGTTTGCTGACCAAGGTTTTAACTTTTAAGTGCCAGTGGTACATAGTACATACTAGTGCTGACTAGTGCTCGCCAGTAAACAGTGGCAAACTGCTGCTCTGACTTGTGGCATGCACTACTTGTGCTGCTGGCGCACTTCCCATTCCGGCACACTTAACTATGGAATGTTTTAAATTTTTTTGCCAACAAACTGTTCATGTTGTTCTCAGATGTGTTTTTGTATAATGTTTTCTTTATTGATTGAATTGCTGCTAAATTTAAGAAATTCTGCCAAACACAAGATTTCATTTGATTAATGATTAAAATTTGATTAAAATAAAATTCCCTCAAAAATAGTTCGTGGTTTTATATAATTTTTAAGGCAGAAGCATGAATGGATTTGCATTAAATATTTTAGATTTGATGAAAGCAAGGGTTTCAAATTCAAGGACTCAAAATTCCCCAAATCATTCCTCAGTTTCATCAAATTCAGATCATTCAAAATTCCAAATGCATGAATGTTATAATAAAAGGTTTTGAGAATCCATTTTAAGCTTTTTTAGATGAATTTGAGAAAAGATAGTGTTTCATGAATTTAAAAAAGAGACAGTCTCTAGGTGTTTTGACTATCTGGGGATTCTACTATGCTGAGACCATGTCAACATGGTATGACATGGGATATACAATTAAATACTTACTACTGACCAACTGAAAACCGCTTGATCTTTTGTTCACAGTTTTCTAGGCAAAATCCCACAAAAGAGATGTTTGCCGTGCAACTAGTAAAGCCAATTGGGTGGTAAAGTTGTATGCACAGGTTGAAGTTATGCATAATAAACCATAAGAGATTGTATGGGATGGTGTCATAGTAGTCATAAAAACAATCGCCAATTTGCCATCTAGTTAGTATCAAGTTGTTATATTTGCCTTCGGGTAAAGAAAACTATTCATCTTTCTGAAGTCACCAAATTATTGTGTTTTCTCTTGTTAGTATCGATTTATTGGATGTAGCATTTCTCTACTTTTCAATTCTTTGCCAGACCTTATACAATAGGAACATAGTTAATGTTTTATAAGGTGGAAGCTTTTACGCCATACAACTCTCTCACCGCACTTATTCTTATGTTCATCTTTTGTAGAAAAGCCTGTCATCACTGGAGCTATCACGGGTTGTTTCCATTGCAAATGGAACATCACTACACAATTCAATTAGTTCTGCTTCAGCTGATAATTCTGAACAGCTGAGTGGATTTAGAAATGATGGATCTTCTTCAATTTCTGAATATGGTTCAAGGCAGAAGCATAGGTCTCATGACCCTACTCGTGATATTTCACTTCATGTCTTGGAGAAATTTTCAATGGTTACCAAGTTTGCCCGTGAAACAACCTCAAGTCTCTTCCGTGAGAATCATAATAATAGTATCAATGCCTATGAAAGAAAGCAACAAGTCAGCTATGCTGAGGATAATAGAATAGATAGTAGGCATAAGGATGAGCAAGCAGCTTCAGACAAGGTTTCAGTGGCCTCCGATCCATTAGAGGTAACACTATGTTCTTAACCCTTCTACGTATGATAGCAAATTCTGGATCTGCTTTCTTAATTAGCCTATGTAAGACAGTGGTTCATTTCAATTGTATTTTTTAATCATTATAAGATCATTCTGCTTTGTAGTAATCTAGCTTTCAGCAAGAGTTGATAAAAGATTATTCTATGTTGTTATGTTTTACGAATTTCTAAATAATTGAAAATACTGTTATATGTACTTCATTTTTTCTTTTCTTTCTTCCATTTAGTTGCATTTGTATCTTTTGTGTAATATATTGTTCTTGGAAATTATCATTTCATTTAGCCTCTAATCAGTGACCTTATGTGTGTTTATCCTTGCTCTAATCGATCATTATGATCCTTTACATAACCTACGACTTGTTTTTGTTTAATCCTTTATTTTATGCTTTTCTGCATTTGGATGTATTCTACTGTTACCTTCTCAAAGACACAGAGACACAGAGACACAGAGACACAGATCAAGATATGTATTTTGTAATTCACTTCAGCTTCATATAGACATAATCTCATCCTTAAGTTGTCACTTATCTGAACGATGATGTATTTTACATCTTTTTATATCGTCTTTCATAACTCCACTGATGTTTCTGTGGTCTGTCAACAAATGAATTTTAACCTAAACCAATGTACATAATTGCTTCAAGCTTCTGTCCGACAAAGTTGTAGGTATAGCATTTCCTGCTTGAAATAGAATTTCCGTAGTTATTGATTATTTTGTTAGATCAGTGATATAGTTTGGTAGTTAGCCTAACCAAAATGCAATTTTAACTCCACTATTTCGGAATAATAATGTTGATTCTTTCTATAGTGAATGACTTAGCATTTTGTTAACCAAAGCTTTGATAAAAGTTGGAGGCTGCTTATGCTTCTGCACACGAGGCAGCCTAAGAATTTGTGTTTCTGTGACTACTTTTCGTAGTTTGTAAGTTCTTGGATATGTAAAAAAAAAGGGATAATATCTAATATACCCTTCAAAACTTAAAATATCTAATAGAAGAGTAAATTTGAAAATTTTGAATAGTAGTCAGGGGCAAGGTTTAAAGTGCCGTGGCACGGGGGCGTGCCGCTGTCTGCCTGGCACGGTACGGCACCGGCACGCTTCCGTGCCGACACATGGTATACTTGCGTGCCGATGGATACGCATGACCTCCTACTGACACGCTTTGGCACGGACTTATTTCAGTTTTTTTGGTTCCAATAAGCTCTTATAATGTTATTTTGAAAGATTTAATCAAATAATTATGAATATTTGCTATGTATAGCTTACTATACTCATCAATTAACATACTTGTAAGCTTTTTTGTATGTAAAGTACAACTATACACTTAGAATAGAAATTTTTACAGGTTAGAATTTTTAAAATGCAAAGACATCTTTCTTTCTTTCTTTTGACCATATTACAGTCTTTCTTTTATAAAATACAAAAAAATAATTTTTAAAATAATTTTTAGAAGTATTTGAAAAAATATTTTTTAATTAATTTTTTCAAAAAACTAGATCTATCAAAAAAATTAAGCAATAAATTATATGACAAATAAATTAAATAAATTTAAGTATCAATTAATTTAAGCTTTTAATTTTATCAGCATTTTCAATCTTGTAGCGCAAAAATAAAATTTTATATTTGATGTGCCTCAAAATTTGTTTACTGAGTTCGATTTTGTTCCCCTAATTCGCCAAAAGTTTCGTGGTGCGACAAATTTTGAAAAATAATTTGTGAAGGAAAAATGGATGTCTGGGGTGGAAGCGGAGGACTCGGGTCGAAGCCCCCCGCGGTATGGATCGGATATATAAATTAATAATTTGCCCGTATATTGATAAAAAAAAAAAATTAAATTATAATTTTTTTGACTTGCCTAATAAGTAGATCTTCAATTTGCAATATCTTTGAGGGGGTGTGGTGTACCCAAAATGCTTTGGGTATCTTAAAGAACAAAACAAAGGAGAAAAAAAAGCAAAAGGCAAAAAAAAAAAAGCAAAAAAAAAAAAAATAAAACAGCACAGTGCCGGAACGGCACTGTGCTGCGGCACACTGCGCCGTGCCGCTCTGTCTCGTGCGGCACTGCGCCGCGTGCCGCGGCACAGAGGGGGGGTCCGAGACCCCCCAGTACCATGCCCCCTTCTTGGGGGCACGGTACGTGCCGCCCGGTGCCGTACGACACGGGGCGGCACTTTGATCCTTGGTCAGGGGTATATAATCAAAAGGCCCTAAAAAAATGGATATTGCCCAGCAACTGCACATGAGGGAGCAGAAGGGGGCACTTTGATCCTTGGTCAGGGGTATATAATCAAAAGGCCCTAAAAAAAATGGATATTGCCCAGCAACTGCACATGAGGGAGCATATGCATTTGTGTTTCCATAACTATTCCTAGTTTCTATAAGTGCTTGGATGTATAAGATGTCGGCACGGGGCGGCACTTTGATCCTTGGTCAGGGGTATATAATCAAAAGGCCCTAAAAAAAATGGATATTGCCCAGCAACTGCACATGAGGGAGCATATGCATTTGTGTTTCCATAACTATTCCTAGTTTGTAAGTGCTTGGATGTATAAGATGTCCTCCTAGTCATGTTCACTAGTCAACTAGGCATGGGACATAGATTACTAGCTAATTAAAATAAAACACCTCTATTCTTCACATTTATTAATTATACGTTGTTAAAGAATATAAAACAACCATTATTCTCCAAAAGCTTAAGCTATCAGAGAACGATGTTTTTAATATTTATATTCAATACTGCCTCCTCATGTTTGGACTCGAGACTGTTTGATAGGCCCAAGATGCGGACTTGAATTAAATGGGAGAAAATTAAATTACGGTAGGAGTCTAGTAGGTCTCGAACTCAGGATCTCCTATTCTGATACCATGTTAAAGAATAAAAACAACCGTTATTCTCCAAAAGCTTAAGCTACTGGAGACCGGTGCTTTTAATACGTTTATTCAATATATGTGATTAACTTAATTATAATTTTCGCATGATATGTTAAGCTGTCTTATCGTCTATAAACTTAAAACTATGCTAAAACAAAATTTGAATTTCCTCTTTTTCCTGTTTTTCGTTTCTGCATATCTTTTACTCATCTTATTTACGCACATAGTAGATGAGTTTATGTTTTCTCACATAGTTTGGACAACATTTATGCACCTATGTAGCTTACTATTACTTATGCTCTATGTGATACCTTGGCCATGCGCATATTACGACCTTTTTCCAAAACATTGATTAGCAACATCAATTTCCATTATATATTCAAAGTCTGCTTTTCTGCTTTTAGATTTAGTTGCTGTTATATAGATGTTGCTTTATCAATAATTCGATATTTTGATTTCTTTGTGGTCTAGCTGCAGTTTTTATATTTGGTTGGCTATAGTAATTGTTAGTTTTTATTATTTTGAGAGCTTTTAAATTGTCTTAGTGTGGTATATTTTGTTAGGAGTGGTGTATGAGAGTGGCAAATTGATTCTAGAAAAAATTTGAATATGGAATAAATTTTTTTAATCTTTTTAATAGTTCAAGAAAGTTTATCAGTCTTTCTCTAATAATGGTAATGTTTGTACTTGTCTCACTATAATATCTTGTTATTTGTGATAGTAGTAAACTATTGTAAGGAAGTATTAGAGTTTATTCTTATAGTTTACTATCTATGTTTTTGGCAGTTTGATAAATTACCTCTAGTATGGGGAAAACAAAGAGAACGCCCTCTATACCTTGAAGAGGTATGTGCTTTCACAGATCTATATAATTTACATTCCTTCTATCCTGGAAATTTTGTCTACATTGTATTTAATCTAGTCTATATCACTTTGATCATTTTATGTTAGAAGATTAAGAATAAAAGTCCAAAATGAGTATTTTTTGCCCAAAATCTGAGGTCCAGCTGGAAAAAAGAAAAGCTGTGGTGGACCAAGCATGCAGTTAAAACCAGTGTTTGAAAAGGCGCGCCTGAGGCGCAGCCAAGGTTTAAAGTGCCGTGGCACGGGGGCGTGCCGTTGTTTGCCTGGCACGGTACGGCACCGGCACGCTTGCGTGCCGACACGTGGTACGCTTTGGCACGAATTTATTTCAGTTTTTTTGGTTCCAATAAGCTCTTATAATGCTATTTTGAAAGATTTAATCAAATAATTATGAATCTTTGCTATGTATAGCTTACTATACTCATCAATTAACATACTTGTAAGTTTTTTTGTATGTAAAGTACAACTATACCTGATGCAGAATAGAAATTTTTACAGGTTAGATTTTTAAAATGCAAAGACATCTTTCTTTCTTTCTTTTGACCATATTACAGTCTTTCTTTTATAAAATACAAAAAAATAATTTTAAAAATAATTTTTAGAAGTATTTGAAAAAATTATTTTTTAATTAATTTTTTCAAAAAATTAGTAGATCTATCAAAAAAATTAAGCAATAAATTATATGACAAATAAATTAAATAAATTTAAGTATCAATTGATTTAATTTAGCTTTTAATTTTATCAGTATTTTCAATCTTGTAGCGCAAAAATAAAATTTTATGTTTGATGTGCCTTAAAATTTGTTTACTGAGTTTGATTTTGTTCCCCTAATTCGCTAAAAGTTTCGCGGTGCGACAAATTTGAAAAAATAATTTGTGAAGGAAAAATGGATGTCTGTGGTGGAAGTGGAGGACTCGGGTCGAAGCCCCCCGCTGTATGGATCGGATATATAAATTAATAATTTGTCCGTATATTGATAAACAAAAGAAATTAAATTATAATTTTTTGGACTTGCCTAACAAGTAGATCTTCGATTTGCAATATCTTTGAGGGGGTGTGGGGTACCCAGAATACTTCGGGTATCCCAAAGAACAAAACAAAGGAGAAAAGAAAGCAAAACGCAAAAAAAAAAGCAAAAAAAAAAAAAACAGCACAGTGCCGGCACGGCACTGTGCCGCGGCACACTGCGCCGTGCCGCTCTGTCTCGTGCGGTACGGCGCCGCGTGCCGCGGCACTTGGGGGGGTCCGAGAACCCCATGTACCGTGCCCCCTTCTTGGGGGCACGGTTTGTGCGGCACTTGAATCCTTGGGCGCATCGCTCTCTCTGAGGCGCGCTATAGGCTTTGAGCGCGAGGCGCGGTGTTAAAGTTTAATGGGTTTTGTGTTTGGGTTCTCGTGTTTTGAGTTTTTTAATATATATTAATCCTTACGATAAGAAGCAGTAGCAGAAGCTGATGTAGGACGGTTTAAGGAGTTTAGGTGTTTTCGAGAATTGCTCAAAATACGGATCGAGCAATTCTTAGAAATCAAACTAAAAAGAAATAAACGACGAATCTGGAAATTCGAAAACTCAAATAAGAGATTGATTGAGGAAAGATCACACCTTCAAGTTTCCGCAAGATCGGATCCATCGTACGCACACGGGCGAGTCAATTTAACTTCTCTCAATCGTCGGATCTTAGTCCCTTCGTTAGAATTTCTAAAATAGTGGAAAGGAGAGTTAGGGTTAGGGTAAGGAATAGAATTAGAAATAGGATAATAGAAAATTAGGGTTTAGAATTATCCGCAGAAGGAATAGAAAAATTGAAGGATTCGACGACGACTCGTTTCCACTGAGTAGGCTTGGATCGCAATCTTGATTAGATAATTGTTGCGGCGACGGCGGATTGTAGGGAAATGTGCCTCACGTACGGCTTCTCCTATACGGCGTGGTTGTGGGGAGATCCTATAGGTGGGTTCTGCGTGGATACTGGATAGGTCGATCTCAACGGCTAACTTTTATTTGCAATGGATCCAACGACTAAAACAAAATAGAAGATTAAAGGAAAAGGAAAAGATAATCCACGGGACTCGCTCCTGAGCTGGACTCACTCCGGTCGACGCTTTCGCGAAGGCAAGAAAAGTTCACGAGGAATTCAAACAACTAAAATTTCATTAACTAAAAGCATACCTTACAATAGAGACCTGACCTTTTTTCATAGGAGTCCTAAAAAGGAAATTAAATAAATTCTCATAGTAGAATTCAAAACAGAGTTCTTAAAAGGAATAGAATTCTAATCTAAAACTTCCAAATAAACTAAAAAAATCCTAATATAATAAAACTTCCAAAATTAAACCACAGAATTTGAATCAGATTGAGATTCAAGTTAGACTTCAAGTACCGGTCCCTCGTCCAACAAATATTCTGAATACGGTTCCGACGACGAGTATAAGTCCAAAAAGGACCAGGTTCCTCATCAACTCTCTTCGGCTTGGAAAAATTCGGCTCCGACGAATTGCGACTAACGTATTCTTCATAAAGTTTCGGCTCGATCCTCTGAAGCTCCTTTTTGTGAGCCACTTCGTGTCCTCGTGAGACTAATGCAACCATTTGGCTAAGAATGTGCGGTTTCCTCCATCTCGCGTGAAAACAATACGGTCATCGAGGATTGCTTCGATTGCATCTTCTTTTTCTACAAAGAAGGGTTAGAAAGACAAGGTGAAGGTGGAATAGAACTATCAAATGAATTTTTTTTTGCGTTGTGTATATCTTCATGGTAGGATGTTAGGTTTTCAATATTGAAATTGGAGCTAATTCCTATGTCGGGTGGAAATTCCAACGAATAAGTATTAGAACCGATTTTTTTAGAATTTTAAATGGACCCATTCGTCGTGCATGCAATTTCTTAAAGGCTCCTTGTGAGATCCCAGGTAGTCCTATATGTAAGATATAATAGGGCCGTTGAATAACCATATTTCTCTTAGGACACTCATAGGAGTAGTGACCTATCTTATGATAGTTTAAGCACCTATCGGATGTTTGATCCGACTTTGGACATTCGCTAGCTAAAAATTCTCATTGCAGAATTCAAAACAGAGTACTAAAAAGGAATAGAGTTCTAATCTAAAACTTCCAAATAAACTAAAAAATCCTAATATAATAAAACTTCCAAAATTAACCCACAAAATCTGAATCAGACTGAGATTCAAGTCAGACTTCTAGTACCGGTCCCTCGTCCAACCTAATATTCTGAATACGGTTCCGACGACGAGTATAAGTCCGAAAATGACCCGGTTCCCCATCAGAAGCCAGCAGCAGCAAGCGGCAGCAGCAGGTAGCAGTGGCTGCAAGCAGCGGCGGCAACAAACAGCAGCAGTAACAAGCAATAGCAGCAGCATGCAGCAAGGGCTTCGGCATGGCATTTATACTCCAGTTCTTTAAAAAAAAAAAAAAATCTATTTTGAACCTTTTTTCAGATGTTTTGGAGAGATTTATTTCCATTTTTTTCTTCATATTTGTTTGAATGCTTCATTTTTATTAAATGTGCGCCTCGTCTTGTTGAGGTGCGCGCTTCTTGTGGTGAGACTCGCGCCTAGAATCCAAAAGGCCTTTGCCCTTATTGCTCTTTACATTGCGCCTCACGGCTTTCTGAACACTGGTTATAACCTGCATGCGACCACTGCTCTTCTGGGTCAGATCCGTTGCTGATAGTGATTGTTGCATCCCTTTCATGCCTAAATAAATAAATAAGTATTCTCTTGCTATATTTTCTATCATCTTTATGAAAATTTGCTCTGCCAAGTTTGGTTAGTGGCTTTGTAATCGAGTTTTAATTCTCTCATGTTTCTTCCATACTAATGACTTCTCAGTGATTCTACTGCTATTTTTTTTTTGTTCTTTTTTCTTATGTCATTATTCCTCAATGAGATCTCTTATGCATATTTTCTTACTTTGGTTTCAGTGGGCTGCTTTCTTAGATCCTGAAGGGCGAGCAATGGATTCAAAGGCCCTAAGAAAAAGAGTATTCTACGGTGGAGTTGACCATGATCTGAGAAAAGAGGTTTGTGGCTTATCGTGGTATTTTAACTTCCTGAGTCTCAATATTAACCTTTGGATTTTGTGATTGTTTCTTTTAAGGTCTGGAAGTTTTTGTTGGGATACCATGAGTATGATTCAACATATGCTGAGAGAGAATACCTTGCTGCAGTAAAGAAATCAGAATACGAAGTCATTAAATCCCAGTGGCAGGTTAGCAATGTTCTGGCATACCTCTTCTTCAACATGTAAAAGGAAATTGCGCATCTTTCTGATTTGCCTGTACATATATCTCTGCGTTGGTGGAACTACTTACTTTATAGGAAAGTAGAAATACAGCAAGAACTTATCCATTACACTATTATTGATATGGAAAAATCCCCGGAAAAAAATCTCTGTTAACTTAGTCGGAAGTGCATTGAAAGGTAAGGTATGGTGTTGTTGCCTGTTAGAAGTGTGTCTACAATCCAACGTAGGATACAAGCAAGCAGCGCACAAAGACCAGATATAATCATCGAATGAAACATACACTCAAGGATTTAAGTGCCGTGGCACAGGACCGTACCGAAAACTTGTAGGTACGGTACAGCACGGTGCGTGCCGTGCCGATGCGTGCCGTGCCGAGCCGTGCCGGTAAAAAAAGATACATGTGTGCCGACACATAATAATATGAAGTATTTATTTTCTTTAGCAACAAAATTTTCTAATTGCTTATTATGTATCTTTATCAAATCTTTTGAACTTTATTGAGGAAATTACTTACTAATTTTTTTAAAAAAGAGGGTATTGAGCTATGCCATCGGCACGGGGGCTGTATCGTGCCAGTATCTTGTTGGCACGATACGGTACGGTAGATACGGCCGATGGGCACTTAAATCCTTGAATAAAACCCACTTGTATAGTAACCCCATGCACTATGAAAACTAATAGAACAACAAAACCTATTTAAACAATAAATTTTATTTCAGATGAAATTTATTTAGAGAATAATAAAAGCCACCTGTATAGCAACTCCATTCACCATGAAAGCTAATAGAACAACTCCCATTTGAGCAAGTAACCCATTCAACTTGAAAGCTAAAAGCACAATAAAATTTATTTGAACAACAAATCCATCCAAAATCAAAACTAGTTAATCAATAAACCAATCCAAAATCAAAGCTAATAGAACAAAAAACTCATTTAAGCAATAAATCCATTCAAAATCAAAGCAAATAGAGCACTAAACGTATTTAAACAACATTTTATAGCATTAAAACAAACTGGAAAGATTTTGCCCATGGTGTAATAAAATATCCATCAAAAATAAAAAAAATAGGGTTTGGATTTGAGATGGGGGGAAGAAAAGGGAGAAGAAATTACCTCACGAACCTCGCTCGAGAGCAAGGAGCCTAAAAAATGGCGAACGATGCTTCTGCTATTGATGGAGGTGTTCATGGCCGGGCCTAGGTCGAGAGAGGAGATCGGGGAAGGGTTCTCAAATGGGGCAGGGAGAAAATAATAAGTTAGGTTAGAAAATTAAACATTACCCCAAATAATTAATGTTAGATACCTACCCTCTACCAAGGGAATAAGATTAGTACTTTGGAATTAATCTCATTCCCAAGTGAATCTAAGATTACCGAGTAGATTACCTAGTGCATTTAGCCAAACACCGTCATATTTTTCTATTCCCATTGGATTACTGGATATCTTAAAAAGATAGATAGCGCGAACCAAACGCGCCCTAAAGGTTATGTATGCAATCGACTCAATATAATAACAAAACAAATTTATTAACTTAATAATCTTGATTTTAGAAGCCAATTTAATCAGTCTTTAGCTACATTTTAAATTTAATTTATTCATTAAGGATCATAGTCCCTTCCATCATTAAGGATCATAACTCTTCCAAAGGCCACTCCAGATCTTCAGTGGCATCTCTTGGAGATGCAAGTCGAGAATTGGTTATGGTCTTGATTTCTATGCGTTCTACTTGTTTTGATGATGCAGTAAGTGTGAACTCGTGCGGACTAAAATATTTCCCTGACTTGCATTAGCTCAACTTAAAGAAATCTGGCAAATCCCAATGTGATGATGAAATCTAATATATGTTTATAATCTAATGTGGAAACATTGTCTCATTGATCCATTAGTAAACTAGATATGTAAGAACAGAAGCATCAAGTACGGTAATATGCCAGAAATATTTGGCCCAATTGTGGTTTCTTGATTACTGGTGGTTGTGGGACTATTTTTGGAGTGTGATGAAGTTGGTAAATTAAAAATATTCTGCTGTTGAGAATGACATCATGAGCATAATGCAGTTCGTAACCAAATAAGCTTGCTTTCTCTCATTTGAAATATCAGTCTGGTTTCCTCTTATTTTAGCATATTACTTCAGTTTCTTCTGCGCACGTGTTATCATCCAGTTAAAAATTTATTAATACGTATTTTATTTTGTCACATTTGCAGAGCATCTCACCCATGCAAGCCAAAAGATTTACAAAGTTTAGGGAACGTAAAGGCCTCATTGAGAAGGACGTGGTAAATTATCCAGCTTTTCTCAATTTTTCATATGCATTTTTTTTTTCATTATAGCAAGATAAACAGTATTGTGCTCTATTAGCTTATATGATAACCTACTATTTGTTTACAATGTGAAGGTGAGAACAGACCGATCAGTTCCATATTATGAGGGAGATGAGAATCCCAATGTTGCAGTTTTACGTGACATACTGTTAACATACTCGTTCTACAATTTTGACCTTGGATATTGCCAAGTAAGTTTAGATACAGACCTTTATCCCCATCCTTCAAATCTTAAGCTCTTGCTCTGTTTTGTTGTTTGCAACTTTTTGGTGTCAACTGCTCTCTGCTGTTTACAAATGGATACGCTTGTGAATTGGGAACAACTATGGAGAACTAAAAGCAGAAATAATTTGATGTGCATTAGCTTTCTTAAATCATAGAAATAAAGAAAACATAGGAAAAAAATAGAGAAATCGAAGAAACAATTCTAAATTTAGACTCAAACATTATGTTATGTATTAAAATCTTATGAACACTAGTTATAAAAGTCCAATTCCGAATTGAAAAGAAACAAGTGTATTTGAATCTAAATATATTCTTAATCGATATCCAATCGAATTCGTATCTGAATCTGAGCTAGATTGTTAGGTAAATGCCACTCCATATCTGCTCATTCTCGAATTCGGAATTGGGTCCGATCAGATAATATCTGACCTACTGTCAACCCTAGTCCCTAGGCTAAGGTGGGGCCTGTGTTCAGTGGTGCATATGCAGTTTCGAGCACTAACCATGGGCGGGCGACATATGTGAATTATATGCAGCCGTATATGTGATATCAGGCCACATATGCAAGCTCTTATGTGGCTGCGTATGCAGGGGGCATCTACTAATCATACATATAGATTGGTTGTAGAATGGATGCAGATTCAGCTCTAGAATGGATTTTTATTTATTTTCCTTACAGTCAAATTCAATGCTAGAGTGGATACAGATTGTTCGTTTAGGATTATACATATAGATATGACTATCTCTATATGAATATGACTAACCTATCTCTATCCTTTAGTTGATTGATTAGTCATATTTCATACTTTGTAGTATTCAAAGATTGTCGTGCCATTGAGAACTGAGAAGGCCCGTGCCGCTGTGATAGCAGCACGGTACGGCGCGACGGCACATGGGTGCCACTGTCAGCATGCCCACCCGTGCTAGTGGCACGCTACTGGCATGCCACTGGCACATTAGCATTGCATTAGCACAGATTTTTTTAATTAATTTTTTTTATTAAAAGTAAGTTTTTTAGAGTGTTTTAATATCTATAAAGACTATAAAAATGGTTTATATATTATATCTCACACAACTAGTAATAGAGTTATAATCATCTTAATAACCAAAGAGAAAATGTTTTATATATATATATGGGGGTTGGGGAGGGGACTGGGGGCTGGTGGCCGGAGAGCATAGCAGCCCTTTTGCTATCAAATTTTCAACCAAATTTTTCGGTGTAAAATAAAAAGGTTAACGGGTTAATGGGTTCTCTCTTTTTCTCTCCCTCTTTCCCCACTTTCCTGTCGTAGCTGTCGGTGGTGGCCCTATCTCTGATCTCCACCACCTCTCTCTCCTTTTTCTCTCTTTCCTCCCTCACCTTACTGCAGCCGCCACCATCAATGAGGGTAGGGATGGTGTCGATGATAGAGGACGCGCTTGTGGAGAGGGAGGAGGACGCGCTTGTGGAGAGGGAGGGGGACGTGATACGGGCAAGGGGAGGAGGAGGGGAAGGGGAAGGAGCTGCGAGGGCACTCGAGGGAGGGGAGTTGGGGGAGTAGGGGGCAGTAGTGGGGGTCAGGGGTAAATGATTGCCTCCGGATTCACACACTCTACTCTCTTGTGAGGCACGCGGTGGCCGCCGTCGCCGCCACCACCGCCCCCGCCTGCACCGCTACCACCGCCCCCGCCTGCACCGCTACCACCGCCTTCGCCTGCACCGCTTTGCTCTACTCCCCTTTGGCCTTGAATAGTGGCTTCACGAATAGCGCCACCATCAATGAGGAGGACCTGACGCTGCCGTTGTCGTTGCCGCCGCCGCCGCTACCACCCCCTGTAGTAGCGAGGGGGTGGAGGTAGATGGCGGAGAGGGCGCTCGCGGTCATCACGACACGCGTTGCGGACGAAGGAGTCAGAGGCGGAGGTGGGGTACTTAAGACGACGCACGAGGTGTGTAATATTATAAACTTCAATATATCGTACCGAGCTTTGACCAAATTAGGAAAATTACAGTCAAGGAGTGATTATGGATGTGTCTAAGAGGAGTTCCGACTTCCGAGGGTTTCGAAATGATTGGAAGAGAATTGGAGCTCCTTAGAGCGAAAACAGAAATTTTGGGACGAAGTGATGTTGGGCCGTTAGACATTCAGTATTCGAACCTTGACTAGGGGATCCGGATCCTGATGTTACTGTGAGGGTTCCAAACATCAATGTCCGGACCTTGGGAGAAGATCCGGACCTTCGGCTCGAAAATCTAGTCTCAATGTTCGGGATCCGGACCCTGGCAGAAGGATCCGGACCTTACCCGCGTAGTTTGGGTAGAACCTTTGGGATCTGGACCTTGAATGAAGGAGCTGAATCCTGCGCAGTTTGGGAGTGTTGCGTGAGGGGTGTAATTTATTCTTGTGGAGGACTTAGTTGCAATTGTTGCAACTCTATATAAGGGATCAACAGCCCCTTTCACTCCCACTTTCCCCTCACAAAAGAGAAAAACTAATTCTCTCTTTCTCACTCTCCCTCTCCTTCTCTCTAGAAAACCATCTCCTACACTTGGAGCTTGGAGGAATCAAGCTTGAAGGAGATTTTTGAGGAGTGGACCTTCTTGAGCAAGAAGAAGGTAGAGAGCATCCTTCTTGAGCAAGAAGAAAGTAGAGAGGCAACAAGACAAGGTGAGCTTTTAGGATTTTGAGTTAGGGTTTTGGAATTAACCTTAGAAAACTAGATTTTAACAAACTCTAGGCTAATCTAAGCTATAATAGTAGAGATTGCCTTGTGGAAAACATGGTTTTGTTGAAGAACTTGGGAAACCCTTGGTCAAATTGGGATTTTTGTATCTAGATGGTTAAAAAAATATCTAACCCTTGAAAATTCTAATTGAAGGTTAGAGTAACTCATGGGACAACAAAGATTTGAGGAACGACAAGGTTTCGGCGGCCGATTGAAGGTTTAGGGCCGATTTTGGAGGTTTTTGGCGAGGCTCGGAAAAGGAGTAATTCGTGCATGGATTTCTAATTGCACGTGCCTATTTGCAACTAGCAACCAATCGAGGTGGGTTGTGCCTTACCGAAGTGAATTGGTCACCTCTCATGTTTAGAGAGTAAATTATGTTGAACCTATGCATGCAAATGGATAATATATTAAGTAAATGGGCATATATGATGTATATTTTTGCTTGAGATAGTGGCTACCAATGTATGAGTAACCTTCATGCATTGATACATGTACACCTATGTTATGGACTAATAAGACATGAAAACGTTTTCTACGAAAAAGTAGAGAAATTGACATGTGTGATAATGAAACATAGTGCCATCTCGCATAGGTTGAAAACAAATGGATTGGGTTGTAACTTGAACAACAATGTCATAGAACCTAGAAGGGTTGACATCGTAGGTTGAAAACAAAGGATATCCTGTACAAAGTGAAAGCGGCGATTTCGCTACCTATTGATATGCCAAGGTGAATGCGGCGATTTCGCTACGTATTGATTGGCCGGTGTGTGTGCGACGATCTTGCTGCCCGTAGACCTGAAGCCAAGGTGAATGCGCCGATTTCGCTGCCTATTGATTGGGCGGGGTGTGTGCGACGATCTCGCCACCCATAGACCTAAAGCCAAGGTGAATGTGACGATTTCGCCACCTAATAAATGGCTAGGGTGTGTATTGATTGGGCGGGGTGTGTGCGGCGATTTCGCTACGTCGTGGATGAGGGAGCCAAGGAGCATGGGGTCCCCATCGAAAGGGATGGTGAAAGATTATGTCAATGGCAATTTGCTGGGTATAGAGGGAGGATGGGTAGCGCCGACATCGACGAAGACAAAGAAGATGACCTATCACCGTCGGCACCCGAGTAGGATTGTTTGTGGTCGGCAGCAGGGAGGTGGGGTTGGGACCGGGGGTGGTGGTGCTATGCTCCTAAGAGCACAGGATCCCTACCCTCTCTCTTCGATTTTCTATTCACTTATGATCAGGCCTGACCTGGTTGACCTATATATATACATATACTTTAATGAGTATGATCGTTTTCGTACTCATAAGTCATTTTCGATCATATATTTTCTAAATTGATGATCCATACCGACAAATATAATTAGAGCATTTAAACATTCTATAAACAGAATTTCATGATTTTTTTTGACATCATATACCTTACCATCAAAAGGCCTCAAATCAACAATTTTAACGACCGATATGGGGCGTTTGCTAGTTTAACGCAAGGATTAAAGTGCTGTGGCGCGAGGGCGTGCTGTTGTTTGCCTGACACGGTAGGGCACATGCACGCTTTCGTGCCGACACGTGGCACGATTGCATGCTGATCGATACGCATGACTTCCTAATGGCACGCTTTGGCACAGACTTTAGTTTTTTTTGTCCCAATAAGCTCTCATAATGTTATTTTGAAAGGTTTAGTCAAATAATTATGAATATTGGCTATGTATAGCTTTCTATACTCACCAATTAACATACTGGTAAGCTTTTTTATATGTAAAGTACAAAGAATAGAAATTAAAATATAATAATAAAATTCACAAGTACAATAATTATATAAATTTACATTTTTACAGAGAGATGACTGCTTAATTTCACATAGATCGTCGCGGTGGATCATAAAAATTTGTTAGATCTATCCCTAAAACTTTAGCAATAAATTATATGACAAAGAAATTAAATAAATTTAAGTATCAATTGATTTAATTTAGCTTTTAATTTTATCAGTATTTTCAATCTTCTAACTCAAAAAATAGAATTTTATGCTAGATGTGCCTCGAAATTTGGTTATCGAGTTTGATTTTGCGAGACCTCCCCTGTTCCTGCGAGACCTCCCCTGTATTTGGGGGCACGATACGTGCCGCCCCGTGCCATAATCCTTGGTTTAACGGTATAAAAGAATCAGAATGGGTTGAATTTTTATAGAAAATTCTATTCATTATCTAGATCGAGACCAATAATTGTGATCTTGAATTGAAGAAACCGATCCTCTACTTTTAAATGGTTGTTCAATGTTCACTGTTCATTCTATACTTGACGGATTTGTTATAATTTCAAAAACTTTCGAAGTTCGGTTTCTAGATACTTCAAATGCTCTAGATCATGTTTGGTGGTACGAATAGTCGATTTGAAAGCTTTATCATTGAAAACAACTTATGATTACGAAGGCCTCCATACTCATAATAGTGTAGTAGTTACACAAGCACCAATACATATATATCTACAGCTATATCTGTATCTTTCTATCTATCTATCTATCTATCCATCTATATATAGAGAGAGGGAGGGAGGGGGGAAGGCATTTGAAGTGCCTAGAAACCGAATTCAAAAGCTCCATCATCGGAAGCCACTTATATGAGTACTAAGGTGATTGTACTCCTTATAGTATAGTTGTTGGACTCTCTCTCTCTCTCTCTTTGTATATGTATGTATGTATATATATATATATAGTATTGAGCTGAAATTCTTTTAGAAGCATCAAGTCCTTGGTGCTTATAAGTTTTGGGGTCTTGGATCAAGTCGTTTGGCTATTGAATCAAAAGTCAACAATAGTGGCTCATGGTGGGGTTCCCTTTTGTGCATGATTTGGGTGCCAAAAGGGTTGATCCAAGGGCCAAAAAAGTAATAGCACCTAGGAGTTGGTGCTTCTAAAAGCACCCTAACTTGACACACACACACACACACACACACACACAGAGACACGCACACGCGCACACGCACACGCACACGCACACGCACACGCACACGCACACGCACACGCACACGCACACGCACACGCACACGCATAGTGGGGCTAGACTGCTATTAATAGTATGGAAATAATGTTTGCTACCAATTTTTTTTACCATTGGATGCCTAGGGTGTAATGGGGTTAATGATCCAAGGGTGCAAAGGTTGATGGTAAATACTATTCACATATTATCAATAGTATACTAGTTCAGCTATATCTGTTTATATGTATATATGTATGTATGTATGTAGTAGGGGAGAAACTGGGCCTAGGCCTAGGCCTAGGCCTAAACAAGGCTCGACCCGACGGGCCATGCATGGGCCGGGCTTTGAGTATCCAAATTGTAACTTTGGGCCTGGTCCAGGTAAAAATTTAGACACAAAAAAGTTTCAGGCCTACTTGGACATGTCCAAGCCCAGCTCGGGCCCGGCTCGAAAGTTCGATACATTAGTTACGATTACCAACTAACAAGATATATAGTTATATACATTAACCTATATAAGGAATTAAGGATTAGTGATATGATTCTAAAGCTTTAATTAATTAGACCTTTCTAGTTCCTTGGAAGTAAACTAATTTTTGATGTGATCAAATTCTACTCGTGAACTTATAAAAATAGATATGATATTTCAATTTGATACAATATAAATATATATGTGCTATTTGACAAATGGATGCAGTGAGCCTAAACAAAGCCTGATGGATATTGAGCTTTGGGCTGGGGCCTGGGTCGGTGCTTAATTTTCTAAAAAAATTGGGTAAAAGCCCGACCTAAAGCCCAATTTATTTTTTGGGCTGGGCTTGGGCATAGTATGGCCCGACCCAAACCGGACCCAGTTCTAGCCCTGATATATGGAGAGAATTAGGCTGATACTTTTTTTTTTTGTAAGAGAGAGAGAGGTTGCATGCTATGCGCTTTGTTCATTTTTTTAGAAATAAGCATAGCTAAGGGATAAAAAGTAGATAGCAAACACTATTCCTCTATTATCAATAGTATTCTAGTTTTTCTCTCTCTCTATATATAGGGTAAATTACACTTTTTGTCAAACTATAAGAAGCGTGACACTTTGGTCCTCGTACATTAATTTGTTGCAATTTTTGGCTTGAACTTACTGAATTGTTGCAATCAAGTCTCACAACCTAATTTAGTTTATTAAATGTTGACAAACTGTTGATGCAGAAGTGATGTGGAAGTATTGTGATTGATCATGTGACAATGATTTCGATGTTATATTACTTTCACATTAGTAATGTGTAAACATTTAGCCAAGTAAATTGGGTTGTGAAACTTGATTGCAACAATTTCGAAAGTTCGAGCTAAAAATTGCAACAAATTAAAGGTTTGAGTATCAAAGTGTCACGTGCCTCATAGTTTAAGGTCAAAAAGAGTATATATATATATATATATATATATATGAGTAGGGCTGCTGTGCTCTTAGGAGCACGGAGGCCTTCGTGCTCCTAAGCAGTTTTCGATGATGGAATTTTCGAATCGACGATCCGCTCTGTTAGTCTTGATCTAGCGTATTTGAAGAATCTAAAAAATAAATTTTGCAATTTTTCGATATCATTTACTTAGTGATTGAAAGGGTTCAAAATCAACAGCTGAAAATAAAAATCTCACAAAAAGTGGTGATATAGCACTAAAATTTTCGATATGAGATATTGATCTTGCTGTAGATAGTATAAAAAATTTTCTATCAAAATTTCATCTGATTTGGATACTAAAACACCGCTAAACTTGGAAACGGCAAACATCAACCATTAAAAATTATTGATTTTGAACCCTTTCGATCGCTAGGTAAATAATATCGAAAAATCGCAAAATTTATTTTCTAAATACTTCAAATACGCTAGATCAAGTCTAACAGAGCGGTTCGTCGATTCAGAAATTCCATCATCGAAAATGGCTTAGGAGCACAGAGGCCTCCGCGCTCCTAAGAGCACAGCAGCCCTGCTCTCTCTCCCTCTCTTTCTCTATATATATATAGTAGCGCTACTATACTCTTATGAGCATAGAGCTCTTTGTACTTATAAGTTGTTTTCGATGATCCACACCGTTAAATATGATGTAGAGCATTTGAAACTTATAGAAAATGATTTTCGCAATTTTTCGAAATTATGATAAAGTCCATCAAGCGGACATAAAATGAACGGTAAAAATTAAACAACTTCCTACAAACAGATTATTAGAACCTTCAATTTAAGAACGGAGTTATTGATCTTTATCTAGATAGTGAATAAAATTTTCTATCAAAAATTCAATCAATTTTGGTTCTTTTACACCGTTAAACTAGCAAGTATCCAATACCGGCTGTTATTGAAAGCTCTATTATCGAAAACGACTTATAAGTACGAAGGCAATCGTACTCATAAAAGTAGTAGCCGGACTCTCTCTCTCTCTCTCTATATATATATATATATATATATATTATGAAAGTATATGTAGGAAACCAAAACTAAAAGTAATAATTGGATTAAAATTTATAGGGACACAGTACTAAGGATAAAATCACTAGATCTAAAATGATAAAAATTAGAGGAAATCTTTTATTTGTATTTTTTCACTAAACGGTGGTCTTATAATGCAATGGAACTTACTAATTGCTCCAAATGTTAGTAGATTTACAAGATGTACATATTTTTAGGTATGAAAAAAGCTTTTGTAAAATTTTCCTCAAAAAACTCAAAAGAGATACGATAAAATGTAAAAAATATATATATTTTTTCGATATGTTGTTGGCACAACCTCGTGCCAGGTGCTGCCGCGGCCTTGGCACGGTACAGAGCAGGTGGCACGAGATGGCACAGGCGGCATTGGCAATCTAAGGATTTAAGTGCTCATCGGCACGAATCATATCTACCGTGCCGTATCGTGCCAATAAGATATCGGCACGATACAGCTCCCGTGTCAATGGCATAGCTCAAAACTCTGTTTTTTAAAATTAGTAAGTAATTTTCTCAATAAAGTTTAAAAGATTTGATAAATATACATAATAATCATTTAGACTATTTTGTTGCTAAAGAAAATGATATTTCATGCCATTATGTATTGGTACACATGTATTTTTTGTGACTGGAACCAATTGGCACGGCCTGGCACGCACCATGCCGTATTGTGCCGGTAAGTTTTCGGCACGATCCTGTGTCACGACACTTAAATCCTTGGTGGTATTGTTGTTAGGAGTCCAACTATTATACTATTATTAGTACGATCGCCAGTGTAGTCAAGTCATTTTCGATAATAGATCTTCCAAATCTACGACTCATACTGTGACACGCCTCTTCTCAGGGGTTCACCCATCCTGGAACTATAGCCTTAGCACGCTTAATCCTCTTAACCTCTTGAGCCTAGCCGTCGACCAAAATGCTATAGCAAGGTTAAGAGGTTTAGCCCTATTGTATCATTACATATATATTAGCACGCTTAATCCTATTAACCTCTTGAGTCTAGCCACCGACCAAAATGCTATAGCCAGGCTAAGAGGTTTAGTCCTATTGTATCATTACATACATACATATATATATATATATATATATATATATATATATATATATGTATATATATAATTTTTTTTTTTTCAAATCCTGGGGTTGTCACATTGCACCCACCCTTTAAGTTCTGACGTACTCGCCAGGCTCAAGCACACTCACAAGAACCAGGTGATGTGATACTCATCTCGCTAGCGTTGTCATTCAAACCTTGGCTTAGTCTATCATTCCCAGATCCTGGCTTAGTCTGTCATTCCCAGATTCTGGCTTAGCTTATTATTCAGACTCTGGCTCAGTCGAGACTCATCTCATACTTCCGGCTGGTGATTGGCTTACTGTGACGCCCCGCATCCTATAACTACTCCAGCCCTAGCATGGTTTACTCTTTTAACCTCTTGGGCCTACCTACTACCAAAAATGCTATAGTTGGATTAAGAGATTTAGCCCTATTATATTATAGATAGAGTACTATTCCAAATCCTGGGGCATCATACATACTGATAAACATCGTTTAAAGTGTTTAAACATTTTGCCAACTGAATTTGATGATATTTTGACATCGTATGTCTTATGGTGAAAAGGCCTTATAATTGACGATTTTAATGGCATGGGATGTTTCTAATTTAATGGTGAATCAAGATTAGTTGAAATTTTAATAAAAAATTCTATTCGCTATCTAGATTAGGATTAATAACTCTGATTTTGAATTGAAAAACCTATCCTCAAGGTCGCTCAATTTTGACTGTTCATTTCGTACCCGCTTGATGGAATTTATTATAATTTTAAAAAATTAAAAAATTTGGTCTCTAGGTCCTTCAAATGCTCTACTGCTCTAGGTCATTTTTAAAGGTATTGATTGTTGATTTGGAAGCTTTATCATTGAAAACAACTTTTGAGTATGAAGGTCTTCATACTCATAAAATTATAGTACCATTAATCTTGTTGTTAAAATATCCAATGATCATGCATAGAAGAATTGATGAATATTTCTGTAGTTGTTATATGTTATATTTCTAGACTTTTGGAAAGCTGGCTTGTGTTGGATGACTAGAAGTAATTGTAAGTGGTGTTTTATGAAGAAAAATATTATTCATTAAATGTTTAGCCAGTTTATTACTCATTCGTTTATTTCTATTTTTAAGTGGCATATTAATGCTATATGTTGCATGTTTTCTTTCGCGGCATAGGAGGGGGGAGGGGGCACATTTTAATAGCTAAACTGCATATGCACCTGCATATTTTTGGCGTTTTTTTTTTGGGGGGGGGGGGGGGGGGGTGGGGGGGGGGGGGGGGGGGGGGGGGGGGGGGGGGGGGGGGGGGGGGGGGGGGGGGGGGGGGGGGGGGGGGGGGGGGGGGGGGGGGGGGGGCGCACATTTTAATAGCTAAATTGCATATGCACTATTCGATGGGTCCAACACCCGCATATTGCATATTGTTTTTAGAACATTGGGTGGGGTTAGATAACGGCAACTAGAGTGTTCGCTTTGCTTGGAGAGATCACTAGAAATATGCAGGACTGGGACGATAAGAGCAAATCGGTCAAACTGATTAAGATGCTAGTGTGTGCTTTGAAGAGAAGGGTTAATGATGTAGCACTGAACGAAACATTGGAATTAAAGGAATGGCTTGAAAAAGTACTAAACAAAGCCAAGTGTTTGCTGGAATTTGATTTCAAACATAAAATTGCTAGAACAAAATAAACAAGTTAGAGTTTCCAAAGGTAGGCTATAAGGGTTACTCGGGATCATCATATGAGGGTTTAGATACTGACATGATTAAAGAAATGAAGAAATACTCAGTAAATTAAGTAATAGAGAAAAGACTGAATAATGCAGGAGCCTGACGTATGAGGTCAACAACACATATCAAGGAAACATGGATGTGCGTACTTTGAGCTTGCATTATGCGTCCCGCTATAAACTTTATAGAAAAAAGAAAAAAACACACGCACAACGAACCGAAATCTGCCACGCGAGCCCTTTCGTGCAGATGCTTTGTCTAGAACATCTTTAAATCTGAACTCGAGGCCTTCCATACAGATTCCAAATAAAGTTCCTGGGACTCAGCGATGACTTTTTGAGGACGTAGAGTGTATGGTATGATAGAACTGTGTGGAGTGTCTTCTTAGACTTGAATGCGAGCCCTCCTCGAGCACAGTGGTGGGTTGCAGAGGATTGGTTATATTCCAGCTTCTTCATAGGTACTATAGTCCAACAAAATTTCTCTATCTCCCTCCCTAGTTCTCTCCATCTCACAACCTAGAATTAGGTTTTGAAATTCTCATTCCTTTTCCTCTTTTTCTTTTGTTTCAGTCTAGAAGTCGAATTTATTATTAGCTACAAATATTATAGTTTTAATACATGATACTTGATAGATACAAAAAAATATTTTTATCAGTTGTGTCCTTGCTGTGTCCACATCTTATTTTCGAAGTTGCTGAGTCCATGTCCCATGTACTTGTCTGCGACCGTGTAACCTAAAATGCATATTACTTGACTGCTTCATTGCTTGCAACCACAACTATGTGAGGTCTTACACCTTAATTCAGATCTCACGCCTCAGAGAACTAAGAGCAGTCAGTATAATAAAGTCGCTGTATCATGACTCGTACAATTCTCTTATATAATTCATCAATAAAATAAAAGGATAGAACTGTAAAGAAATGAAAATAGAACTGTATCAATTTTTGGTCTTTGTTTCAAGGTCTTACTCTTTTGTAATGTCTAACTTGATTGTATTTCTTGCTCTCCTTGCTTGGAGTTGACATTCTATATATATTCCATCCCTGGTATGTATGATGAATAGCAAATGCAGGCTGTTTGCTTTTTTTTGTTGTTGTCCTTAATTAAAAATTCACCTTTTTGTTATGTTTGCCAGCGTGCAGATCTTGTCATAGTTTATTATATTCTACTTGTCAAAAGGTAGTATCGATACTATTAACTACAACTTTTAGATATTTTCGTGTAAAATCATGTAGCTTCCGTGGATATCTTATAGATTGTTGTTAATATAGCAATTATTCTTTATACTTGACTGGTGCTTGTTGTTAAAAATGTACTTCGTGTTGATGGCCTGGGAGTACCATCACTCAGATGGAGCACCCGAAGGAGGATAAATTTGTGATTACATGAGAACTACCACCTATGAGGTCAACCTCTGGGGTCAACCTCTGGTGTAGTAAGAGATTTTTCTATGATAAGAGTGATGCTAGTAATAGATTGTTATTCTTTTGTGTTTCTTGAGCGATTTCCTTGAAGATAAGATAAGTCGGGATGTTAAATTAGTAATCATTTTGTAGTTTTAGAAGTTATAATGGGAGATGATGCATGACATTTCTTACTTTTAGTTAGCTCCATCTGGAACATAGTTTATGGCTTTTGTCTTAGATTTGAAATCATGGATCCATATTGTGAATCATCAATTTCAGTATGTGGTTTACCAACTGCTATTAAGGTTAATTTTTCTGTTATTTTCATGATCCTCTTTGTTAAATCTGAGCGTAAGTTTTATTGATT
The DNA here is from genome assembly GCA_016920855.1 of Puya raimondii. Classification (NCBI taxonomy): domain Eukaryota; kingdom Viridiplantae; phylum Streptophyta; class Magnoliopsida; order Poales; family Bromeliaceae; genus Puya; species Puya raimondii. The sequence continues at coordinate 48,406,191 of JABWPP010000049.1, forward strand.
GTTATTAGATATTTATCATTTTATCCGTCCTAAAAGTGTATCTTTAGTCGTTGTGCATGTTATAAGTACCTATTTTTGTAAGATCTGATACTCTACCAGTCTTAAATTCTCAAAAACAGTTAAAGTTCTACTGGGCAGTCAATTGGGTGAAACAACTTTTAGATATTTTTCTTGGATAAAATTTATCTATTGGTTCTTTAGTTTTAAATTTCTCTGTCGTTGTTGTTAGTAAGCCTGCTCACCTGATATCACAATGATCTGCAGGGAATGAGTGATCTTCTATCGCCGATATTGTATGTTATGGAGGATGAGTCTGAGTCATTTTGGTGTTTTGTTGCATTGATGGAACGGTTAGGACCCAATTTTAATCGTGATCAGAGTGGCATGCACTCTCAACTTCTGGCATTGTCCAAGGTACCTCTCAACTCACATTTCGAAGCTCTGTATGCACAATCAGATGGTTGTCTTTTGAATGGTACATTTTGCTTTTTTTACTTTGTTTTTATTGTTGCGTATTATCAGATATTTTGTGGAAATCTCAGTAAATCCATCAACGATGAATAGTTAAATAATAAATCTTAGGTATCAATTATTTTTTATAGTGTCTCACTTGTTTATGTGTGACATTTAGGGTGAAAGTACCTGTGCAGGAGTGTTGTGTGGACAGAAATTGAACCCGGTAGAATTGTTGTAAACTGAAATTGAAGGCTCAAAATAGCTGTCCTGGTTTTGGTCTGGGCCCCTAGTATTTTGAACCAGAGGTTTTGTTAATTTCAAGCAATCTGTATGATTTGAAACGTCTCAAAAATATTCACAGGATCACAAGACGTAAGGAATTGGATCTAGTCATATAAAGCATAGTTTCACAATATTTTGGTGCATGAATATGACATTATAACTTGCTCCTATAGCTGTCTATCACTAATAATGGAAAATATGCAAAGTTTATTAGAATTTGATTTTCAGTGTCTGATCTTCTGTAACTGAACTTTTTTTGTGACACAATCTATCTTAAGACAAATGTTAAATTTTGATCAGATGCCCTAGTCTCGGATCAGCACTGACTGAAATTGAAACTGGTGTAGACCAAACATTTTTTGTTTTTGCCCACAGCTTTGGCCTGAACTTTAAATGATGCTGAATCCACGTTACTGTGGAATTTCAGGATAATCTGCATCTTTTAGGCCAGGTTGACGTAGCCCATTCTGACTCGACTAATCACTGCTCTGTTCTCTCTTATCCTGACAACAAATTATTTTGCTTTGGCGGCTCATTTAAATTTTCAATTCAAAGTTCAAATTCAAATTCAGTTCAAAGTTCAAATTCAAATTCTGTTTTTGAATTCAAATTTTAATTTCAAATTCAATTTTTGAATAATTGAAATTTGAAATTCAAATTTGTTCAAATATGAAATACAAATTCAGATTTTGAATTCGCATTTTAGTTCGAGTTCAAGTTTTAATACAAATTATAATTTCAAATTTATATTTCAAGTTCAAATTTTAAATTCAAATTCAAATTTTCAATTCACATTCAGAATTTGAATTCAAATTTCAAATTTAATTAAAATTTTAAAATTAAATTTGAAAATCAAATCTTCAAAATTCAAATTGAAATTCAAATAAAAATTCAAAGTTTGAATTCAAGCTTATATATTTCAATTAAATGAGAAATCAAAATTTGAATTTATTTTGAATTAAATTTGAGGCGATTGTGGTGGGAGGGGTAACTTTAGAATTTTTCATAAACTGCAGGATTACTTGCAATTAGTAATGTAAGATAGCTATGTCCCTCCCTGGTAATATTTTTGAGGTAATCTTGCACTGTTACTCTGTTAGTGATCCTAAATCACTGAAATAATTACATGGGGGATGAATCAAACGCAGTAATCTAAAATGATTTCTGCAGGATTATCAGTAATCCTGACAAGATAGCTTGAATTAAACGCGCCCATAAGGTCTGACAGGAATCTCAATGATTGATTCTTAGGGCAAACGGCTTGGTTAGATTGCATGGAGTTGACAACAATAAGTTCTTCAAAGTTTGTCAGTCTTCCTTTTTGGGATTTGTCTTTTTTTTTTTGGGTTGTGTGAAAGTGGAATTCTGAATGCTTATTTGGGTTTATGATCGGTGAAGGATTCACCTAGTACTGCTTTTATTATCTAATTGGTCTAAAATCATCAAACTTCTTATTTCTGTTGTCAATTTGTTCGAGTTAAAAGTGACGAGGCAATTTTAAGTTATAGGATTTTCAAAGTAAAGATAAGCATTATTCACTGAAGCTATGGGATTATCTTAAATCCCCCCAAAAATTCAACCCATTTCTTTTAGGGGCATTTTCATTAGTCCGAATGTAGCATTTCTTTGTTTGGTTCATACAGTAATATAATGTCAAAATGCTAGGAATATTGAATAAAATTGTGTTTGATTCGCCTATCACATCCCCAGTAATCCTTTAGTAATACATATCAACTACCACTCAAACAAAATTAAATAACATATATAATAAAAAATATTATAAATCTAAAGTTGATTTTTAACTCAACTTATGAACTTAAACAAATTCAAATTTTAATTTTAGTTTAAACTTCAAATTTTGAATTAAAATTTCATTTGAACTAATAACTTTTGGACTAAATATTTGCTTGAATTTCAAATTGAATCTGAATTTGAATTGTGATTTGAAATTTAAATTCAAGTTTTATTTTCAATTTACAAATTTAAATCTGTATTCGGTTTTAACTCAAATTGTAATTTGAAAGTTGAATTCAAATTTTATTTATGTTCCAAATAAATTTTAATTGTGAATACGGTTTTTTATTGTAAAATTATGAATTAAATTTAATATTTAAAATTTTAATTTACAATTTAAAAATTACATTTTGTATTTTGAATTTTTATTTTAAAATTTGAATTGGATATAATTTTTAATTTGAAATTTAAATTTAATTTATAAAAGTACCTAATTTTATATAGAAAGGGGTACAAGGGTTAACATATGAAGTTTGAGAAAAAACAAGATTACTCACGATTAGTAATGTAAGACACCCACCCTCTACTAGGTAATCAGATTAGTCCTTTTTGGGTGCTTCTGATTATTTCCGTAATGCAAGATTATCTTGCAGATTTCTGAACCATATCAACCAAATGCCATAATCTTAAATTCTCTTTCATAGTCCTTGCAAGAAAACACAAACCAAGCGTCTCCTTATTGTCAGGTTTAATTGATATGACAACTATAGTTATGGGCTTACCTTGATGCTCAATAATAATAATGATAATTAGCAAGAAGGGATATGGGTAATTATTTAAAGCTTTGCAATGAAAACCCCCTCTAATGTGAGAGATCCGTGGTTATCCTGCTGACCCAGAGAATTCATCAATGCACTTTCCAATTTTGCCATGTACGTGATATCTGCTCCGAGTGCGGTGAGATATTTATTGCATGGTTTCGAACTGGACTTATGTCAATTTAGGTTGCTGAAGAAGTGCCACATTTTGCTAATTTTACTAGACACATTCCTTAAAACTTATGCTAGGCACCTGTGATGCCCCGCTTTAGAGAGGGGTCATCCATCCTAGAACTACTCTAGCCCTACACTTGTTCAACCTTTTAACCTCTTAGATCTAGCTACCGCCCAAAATGCTATAGCCGAGATAAGAGATTTAGCCCTACTATACTTTATATATATGACTATTTCAAATCTTTGGGGTGTCACATTCTACATCCCCCCTCCCCCTCCCCAGTCTTTAAGCGCTAATGTCCTTGCCCGGCTCAAGCATACTCACAAGCACCAGGCGATGTGAGACTCGTCTCGCTAGCCTTAGCTGACCTTGTGGGGAGCCGCGTCCACCCACAACGGTTGTCAGCCGGGGAGCCGCGCTCTTGCCCACTGTATGACTTTGGCGCAGCTAAGACTCATTTCATACTTTCGATTGGTGATTGGCTCTGATAACAACTGTGACGCCCCACTTCTCAAGGGGTCATCCATCCTAAAACTACTCTATTCCAAGGCTCGTTCAACCTCTTAATCCAACTATAGCATTTTAGGGCATGACTAGTGTCACAGTTTGTATCAGAGCCAATCACCAGCCGAAAGTGTGAGATGAGTCTCGGCTGAGGCTGAGGCATACAGTGGGCACGAACGCGGCTCCCTAGCTGACAACTATTGTAGGTGGATCATGGCTCCTCACAAGGTCGGCTAAAGCTAGCGAAATGAGTCTCACATCGTTTAGTGCTTGTGAGTGTATTTGAGCCTGACAAGGATGTCACGGCTTAAAGGGGGAGAGGGAAATGTGACACCTCCAAGACTTGAAAGTTCTATATATAAGGTATGTTAGGGCTAAACCTCTAACCTGGCTATAGCATTATGGTTAGGCCGAAGAGGTTAAGAGAGTTGAGCGAGCCTAAAGCTAGAGTAATTTTAAGATGGGTGAACCCTAGGGAAGTGGGGCGTCACAATTTTCTTGTTGCCCTCTTCTTTTTAGTATTTGAAGCTATTTATAAGTGTTATATTACTAAGTTAACTTTCTTTATTCAACAGGTTTACTTGTTTTCTAAATTTTCAAAAATGCTGCATTTGTTCGCAGGAACTTTTTTATAACATTTCCCAATAATTATACTCTTTTATAACCTTGTTTGGCATCATTGCTGTTTCTTGTTTCTTTAAGCACTAATTTTATGTGAGTTGATTTATTGGCGGAAAAACTTTGTTGTTGTTGTCAAGATTGGTTAGACACCTGGCCAAGTGATGGATGAGAAATATATTTTTAAATCTTAAAAGAAAAAAAATATATTGTGTTTAAGGTTTTTTTTGTGTTTTTAATTTTTTGTTTGTTTTTGGGTTGCCAAACAACTACCTTGGATGTAAGGGTTGCAAGTAATCCATCATCCCCTCCTACACTATTTCTTGTAGAAATTCCGTTCAAAAAACCGAAAAAATGGCAAAGAGGTCAAAGGAGGCCTAAATTTGTTGTCTTTTCACGGGTTGCTAATGTAATCTAGCTTCTGGAATGGCATTGTTGACACTCTTTTCTATCTAAGAGCAACATTGTTTTTAATTCTTTTTCAGTTGGTGGAGCTTCTTGACAGCCCTTTGCACAACTACTTTAAGCAGGCCGATTGCTTGAACTATTTCTTTTGTTTCCGCTGGATTCTTATACAGTTTAAAAGGTAAACCTCTTTCAAAGTATAATTTTATATGAGTCATGATGCTCCAAGTTCTGCTTTCTTTTTATTTCAACGAGTAATAATTTCCTATTGTAGCTTGTGAAACCAAAAGATGCTGGAAAATCTGTATCTGAGCTATACATTTAATTAAATATATTTTCATGGATGCTATATTGAAGGTTTCCTCCTAATTTCTCTTTTGAAAATTTCCTCATGGAATCAGGTTGGTTGGTTCTAGTATTTGTCAACCAACTGAAACTTTATGCTTGCGATTATCTTTTGGTAGATATGAATGGAGTTTCTTTTGCATTTCAAAGCAAACTTTGTTAGCTTTTCTTATACCAACCCTAGCAAAGAGTGGCGTAAGGCAGCAAAAACAGTTGTCTGCAAAGTTGTTTTTGAAAACTTTTCTTGCAATGCTGATAATTTTTCCAGAGTCCTCCTGTTTTGTATAAAACTCTAGCACATCTTTACAGGTGTTTTCCTGCTGTATCATAATATCTGATGCCGCGACCCCCTTTTCACTCTCTCTTGTGTTATTACAGGGAATTCGAGTATGATCAGGTAATGCGATTGTGGGAAGTACTGTGGACGCATTACCTGTCAGAGCACTTCCACTTGTACCTATGCGTCGCAATCCTGAAGAGGTACCGCAAGCGAATCATGGGGGAGCAGATGGACTTTGATACCCTCCTCAAGTTCATCAATGAGCTCAGTGGCCGTATCGATCTTGATTACTCCTTGCGGGATGCTGAGGCTCTGTGTGCGTGTGCTGGAGAGAACGGAGTTGCCTGTATTCCGCCCGGGACCCCAGCGTCCCTTCCAATCGAAACCGACGGCGGGCTTTATCCTCAAGAAGACGAAGTACTGTAAAAATGTTTCAACCTGAAACTAAATTGTTTAGATTTACTTTTATGATTTTCAAGTACTTTCGCATATTATATGAATCCGAATGATATTCTGTAAATAGGTAATGGTGGGGTGACTGCTATGCTTTTCACCATACACATGTATTTGTTTTCATGAAGAATCAATAAGTAGATAGATTACTAGAAATTACAGCAGGGGAGTTGTCGCTTCAAGATGAAAGAGAAAAAAGAGAGTAATATCTTTTTTTGTTTAAAACCAAGCTGACGATATTCCCTACCGGAGCAAATCAGAATTCTTCTCCAAGGTTATGGACGACAGTTTACTGAGAAAGACTTGGTTTACTCCATACGCAGTGATCCCGTGTTAACCTAATCAAAACGAACTCATGCCTGAAAGAGCCATGAAAGCTACACCGCCTACGTTTATTTTATTGTACGGCGCATGACCCTGGATGAACGAAGACTCAAATCTATGCACCGAGAATGTAGTGTCAATTGCAACCACCTCTGCAGCAGACAGCAGATGGCAGACGGCAGCCAGCACAACCATCCGCATTTCTGTTAAGTTATGAAACCGAGGATCTAGTAGGCTATATTACTGCCTAGAGGGGGATAAATAGGTTGTATATGCCAAGAATAAAATTAACTTGATGCAATCAAAAGTAAATGCGGAAAATTAAAATCAGCACATCGCGATTTACGTAGAAAAATTACGTAAAACCTTCAAATAGAAGTAAAAACTCACAAGACCAAAAATGCGATAACAATCTATTAAAATATAAAAAATTATAAAGTGATTATTGATTTCAGAAACTCCACCGACTGGTCCACGTCTATTTTTGGATCCACGAACGCCTCTCGAATCCACGAACTACACGTTCTGAATCCATGAAACACCTTTATCACATCGAATCCACACCGCACACTCCAACGGAGCAAAGAACAGACGTTTTGACGGTGATTCTACGCTTAGAATATCATCAAGGAATCAGGGAATAGGTTTCTAAATAAACGTCGGATCAATTCAACATATAAGTTGAAATAAGAATAACTTTGAATTGATCCAAAAGAAACTATTTTGAAGTAGAAGGGTTAAGAACGAAAATGTAGCCTCTAGGCTTGCTCTTCGGCAGATTCTAAGTTAACTCCTACGTTGAGAATCCCTAGGTACATATTAATAATTTAGAATATACTAGAGTCGGATTAGAAACTACAATTCTGTATATTGTGAATCAGTACACAAAGGTGAGTTCTGATACTCAAAAATGAATCTGCAGAATTATGTATTTTGTATCAGTACTTCCAAATTTCAGTACTAGTACTCAACTTCGGTACCGGTACTCAATTCCACATGTAGAACTAAACTCTTCGAGTTTTGTGTAACTCCATATGGGTACATGTACTCAATATAGTTTTTCAATTTTGAACCACTACTTTTGAGGAACTCTACAGTGGTACCGGTACTCAATGTATAATTGAGTTAGTTTCAAAACATAAGTTTCAAAACCCTATTCTAATATGTTTTAAACATTTAGTACCGATTCTAATATTACAAATAAGTAAGAATCGCCATTAAAACGCATAGATATTACTTTAGTTTCGTGAATTCATTCTGTGAAGTATTCAAGTCTTCAATATTATTTTTCCTTTGTTTTCTTCGCGGAATCTTCGAATCTTTAAGTATCAATTTCATGAACTAAACTCTTCAAGACTCTGATTCAACTCACGAAATATGACAATATAAAATCTGTAATAATTTTCACTATGTTGTTGCTTTTATCGGGTTCCCTAAGAGTATGCAAAAATGGTAAATAGGATAGGAACTGATATAAAGATCGCACCAAGCAAGAAGAAAAGAAATGAGCTCTCCGAAGCTCACTCGCCATCTTATTCACAGTTTAACATAATCGCTGAGGAGCCTAACTATTAAAGCTATTAGTGCTTACGTCGCAAACAGTTTCTAATAATAATTAATTACATATTCTTCGGGGTATGCTTTGTTTGTGAAAGGATTCACAAGAAGTGAACCGCACCTCCCCTGCGTCGTAGCGTCCTCTTGTTTATTTTTGTTGTCCATCACTCTTCCCTTCTTTTTTCCCATAAAACCTTGCTCTTTTTCCTTGTATTATTTATTCTTTTATTAATAAATTTATATTGGGCATTCGTCCTATACTTTTTCTTTCAAAAAAAATAAAATAATAACACAAATTTTATTCCTTGATTTTCACTTATGATTCAGGCTGGATTATTTTTCAAGCAATGAAAAGTTTTGATTCCTATACGCTATTCCTTTGTTGTATGAAGGCCTGTCTTAGACCATTATGACACTAACTACGGAGTAAAATAAGGTGCGGTATGCTCAGCGTTCTTTTAAACAGAAGAAAAAATTAGTAAAAATTTGTTGAGAGACATGTAGACGATAAGACCTAACTTAGCGACCATTCCTAGCACAAGTGCGTAAGGACTTGATGATTGGTATCCGAGGTCTCGAGTTCAAAATCTAGTTGCTTTATATTTCTAGCTACATTTATTTCTCAAAAAAAAAAAGAACGATGCCGGTACTATCCTAGCTTTCTGTCACGCCCCGGGGCCCAAGCGGAAGCACACCCGGGCGCGTGCACAGACCCGCCGTGTACACAAGGCGCCCCAGTGCACACAAGGCGTCAACAACAAGCATACAATGAAAGAAATAATAACAATCCTAACATGGTTATCAGAGCATAAACATACTAGATAGAAGAGCAGTAATCATAACAAAGTAGAGTATACATAAGGTGCACAAAGGAAAGTACACAAATAAACGTGATACAAAGTTTCACCTATAATACATCCACTACAAAGGGTGAACTCTACAACTATAACCCAAAAGTACATACACCTTTCAACAACACAAAAGAAAGGTATCCACCTATGCGACTATCTCCCTCGGAAGCTAACTAGTCGCAACGTCCTTGCCTCGGTCTCTTGCCTCTCCCACAGTGGAAGGCTCTGAAATAAAAACAACAAACCCCAAGGGGATGAGAACTATTATTCAATAGTTCCTAGTGGGTAAGCCACCGAGAGGAGCGGGATACACCACTAGGTCAACTGAGGCAAAAGTAGGATTAGTATAAAAGTATGCGTACATTTAAAAGTTCTACACTACTATGCCTCTACACATAAAGTTATGGATATGTAAATATTCTATTCATGATCATGTTACAATGCATGTCAGTCTTCTACTCATGTACATGTGTAAATATGCAATATTTTAGCTACACATGTTCTAATGTCATAATCTCACTATATGCCATGTCATGTCCACTACCACATGTAACATAGATACTCAATCCATAGGGGACGGTGCCGTCCCGCTTGTGCCGTGCCTAATGGTCCCGTGGTAGTCAGCATTCTTTCGCTAGAATGAGACTCTCCCCCAACGGCGATCAACTTCGGCGCCCAAACCTGCACGGGCGATCAATGTCGCAAGGCTAACTCCGGAGTGCCGGCTTGTAGGGAGCGACCCTCACAAGCATGTGCAAATGAGCACAAATGGCCAACAAGCATAATCAACTGCATAAGTGTCACGTTCATCATGTCTATAACATGGAATGCCAAGTGGTGACCAAGAGTTCAACACTATGTCATAATGTCCACATGTTATCCATCTAAGTAATATGCAACATACTTAGTTTAACATTTTCAATAATTTGTCATATACCATGACTAATGCTACTAAAAGCCAATATGCAAGCATCATAAATGAACTTCATAGTCCACTATACATCTAGTATCCCACATGATGTCCCACTTATCCCAACATGCATTTCTACATATCATAAGATGAAATGCTACTAAACCAACACACAAATGTATACCATGCATGTTATCAACCCCTACAAGGCATATGCAATTCTTTTATGAATGACACCTATATGTCATGATTCCAACGATGTCATAATGCTACATTTAGCATGTAAATGCACAATTTTTGAGCTTTTAAACAAAACCGAAGACACGGGGATTTCACCCATTTCGGTGAGGTCAAACCCACCGGAACTCCTTCGAGACCTCGCAGTACGTCGAAGCGGAGTTGTCCCCTCGATTTCAAGCACCCTTAAAAAAATTACTAGGGGGTCACAAGTGTCGAACGAACACTTTCGAAAATCGTCAACATACAAGAGGGAAAAGGGTGGAATTTACCTTAGACCAAGAAATACTTGTCCAAATCCCAAATCGAAGTTAGGAAGCTTCAAATCCAACCTAATATAACATTCTACACCTATCAATTTCCATCCAAAAGCTTAGAATCAAGAAACCCCAAAATAAATCCTAGGTTCACCATTTTAAGGTTTTATCAATAATAACCCAAATAAACCACAAAAGAGGGTTTACAAGAGAGTTACTCACCTCTTTAGAGCTCCAATCTAGGTCCAAAGAAGCTAGGGTTGGAGATAAAACCTCAAACAAGCTCTCTTCTCCACCTCCAAGTTCCTTCAAGGATAAGCTAGCAAGCTTGAGGGCAAGGGAGAAGAGAAAATAGATCAAATCCTTGATTCCATAACCTTGGAAGCAAGAAATCTAGAGAGAGAAAGGGAAGAAACCCTACCTCTTCTTCTCCAAGGCCTCAGCACAATGAGGCAGTGAGGGGGGTGTGAAGGGTTAAGTTACCTGTTGTAACATTTGCCCTAACACCCCTCCAAAACCCAACATTTACAAACTGCACAAATTGCAGTTTCTGCACTGTATTCCGGTATGCGTATGGGCATACCGGTATCATGCCAGAAATTCCACAAACCCGAGCCTCGGCCAAAAGGCCACGAAACAGTATTCCGGTATACTGAACATCAGTACCGGTATACTTTGCATCTTTTTCGGTATTCAATGCCAGATTCCGCAAAACCCGAGAACTAAATTTAGTTTTCCACTGGATTCCGGTATCCCAAAACCAAATACCGGTATACAATGTCAAAACTGCAGTTTTTGCAGATTTTGACTTCCGGAGTCCGTTTTCGCACTTCTAAGTCCCGAAAACACTCCCAAGCTCTCGAATACAGCTAGAACCTCCAGATTAGTACAAAATACTAATCTCACACTAGAACCTTGCGATTTGCTAAAATTCAGTGTACTACATACACCCCTCCTAAAAAGGAGTTTCGTCCGCGAAACTAGAAGTCGAATACCTCAAGATTCCATCTGAAAAAGATGGGGATAACGCTCCAGCAGTGAGCTCTCCAACTCCCACGTGGCCTCGCGCTCGTCGTGGTTGCTCCAAAGCACCTTCACATAAGGAATATCTCGATTCCTTAGTTTCTTTACTTCACGAGCCAAAATCTTCACCGGATACTCTTCAAAGCTCAAATCTTCATGAAGCTCTAACGGAGAGGAGTCCAAAACATGAGTTGGATCAAAAACATACTTTCGGAGCATAGATACATGGAACACATTGTGTACTCCCGATAGGTTTGGTGGCAACGCAAGCCGATAAGCTACCGGGCCCACGCGCTCTAAAATCTCAAAGGGTCCAATAAATCGAGGACTTAACTTCTCTCGAATGCCAAATCTTTTAATTCCTTTCGTCGGTGATACCTTTAGGAAGACATGGTCTCCAATTTGAAACTCCAATTCTCGCCGACGCTTATCCGCATAACTCTTTTGGCGACTTTGAGCCGAAATCAACCTTTGCCGTGCAATGCGAACCTTGTTTTCTGCCTCTTGCAGAACATCAAGGCCTAAAACCAGTATCTCACCAACTTCACTCCAATGAAGGGGTGATCGGCGCTTTCTTCCATAAAGTGCTTCGAATAGTGCCATCTTAATGCTTGCTTGATAACTATTGTTATAAGCAAACTCCGCCATAGGTAGGTGTTGGTGCCACCCACCTTGGTAATCCATCACACAAGCTCGAAGCATGTCCTTCAAGATCTGAATGGTCCGCTCAGACTGTCCGTCGCTCTGAGGGTGAAATGCTGTACTGAAATCCAAACGAGTGCCCAACGCTTCATGTAGGCTTTTCCCAAAGTGCGATACAAATCTAGTATCTCGGTCCGATACAATCGACGTGGGCACACCATGAAGCCGCACCACTTGATCAAGATAAACTTGTGCTAGCCTCTCTCCGGTCCAAGTAGTGTTGATAGGAATAAAATGTGCTGATTTAGTCAACCTATCCACAATTACCCACACGGCGTCATGCCCGGCTTGTGAGCGCGGCAAACCCGTGACAAAATCTATCGTAATCCGTTCCCACTTCCAAACAGGTATAGGTAGACTTTGAAGCTTTCCCGCAGGGAGTCTATGCTCAGCCTTTACTTGCTGACAAGTTAAACATCGAGCCACAAACTCGCCAATATCTTTCTTCATCCCGGGCCACCAATAATGTATCTTCAAATCCTTGTACATTTTCGTGCCACCCGGATGTATAGCATAGGGCGCTCGATGAGCTTCCAACAGAATTTTCTCTTTAATCTCAGCCTCTTCCGGTACACAAATTCGGTTCTGAAATCGGAGCATCCCTTGATCATCCAAAAGAAAACCACCAGTGTTTCCTCCTTCGATTCTAGCTCGAATCTTTTGCAACTCCAAGTCTTGGGCTTGCTTTTCTTTAATCAAATTTAGCAAGGTAGGTTGCACTACCAAGGACATCAACCTCAAAGGTGTGTCGGGGGCTATCACTTCCAAATCCATCCGTCTCAACTCCGCCAATAATGGTGGTTGAGTAACAAGTAGCATAGCCAAAACTCCATCGACTTGCGACTTAAAGCATCCGCCACCACGTTTGCTTTTCCCGGGTGGTAGAGAATCGTCAAATCATAATCCTTAAGTAGCTCCAACCATCTTCACTGCCTTAAGTTCAAATCTTTCTGAGTGAAAAGATACCTTAGGCTCTTGTGATCGGTGTAGACTTCGCACCGCTCGCCATAAAGGTAATGGCGCCACAGTTTCAAGGCAAACACTACGGCTGCCAGCTCCAAATCACGGATTGGGTAATTCTTTTCATAATCTTTAAGTTGACGGGAAGCATAAGCTATCACCTTTCCGTCCTACATCAAAACACAACCCAAACCGTTAAGTGAAGCATCACTATAAATTACATACCCTGCTCCTGCGATAGGCAAAGCCAAAATCGGGGCGGTGGTCAACCGTTCCTTAAGCTCCATAAAGCTCCTATCACACATATCATTCCAAATGAACTTGGTCCTCTTATGTGTGAGCCGAGTGAGGGGCATAGATAACTTAGCAAATCCCTCAACGAACCTCCGGTAGTACCCGGCCAAAAACTTCGAACCTCAGTCACATTGGTTGGTCTGGGCCAATCCTTGATCGCCTCGATCTTCTTAGGATCCACCGCTATACCGGCTCCTGATATTACATGTCCCAAAAATGACACTTCGCGGAGCCAAAATTCACACTTCTTCAGTTTAGCAAAAAGCTTCTTCTCTCGAAGTACTTGCAACACTTGCCTCAAATGACTCTCGTGTTCCTCGTCGCTTCGGGAATACACCAAGATGTCATCGATGAACACCACAACAAACCTGTCTAAGTAAGGCTTAAAGACACGGTTCATTAGATCCATAAAAGCTGCCGGGGCATTAGTAAGCCCAAACGACATAACTGTAAACTCATAATGTCCATACCGTGTTCGAAAAGTCGTCACAGGCACGTCCTCTGCCTTGATCTTAAGTTGATGGTACCCTGATTGTAAATCTATCTTGGAGTACACCATCGATCCTTACAATTGATCAAAAAGATCATCAATCCTCAGCAATGGATATCTATTCTTGATCGTGACCTTATTTTGTTCACGATAATCCACACAAAGTCGAAGGGATCCATCCTTCTTCTTCACAAATAAAACCGGCGCTCCCCAAGGTGAGACACTTGGTCTAATAAAACCTTTGTCCAGCAAATCCTGCAACTGCGCCTTCAACTCTTTAAGCTCCGCAGGTGCCATCCTATAGGGTGTCTTTGAGATTGGGGTAGTCCCAGGAATAAGATCTACCACAAACTCAATCTCCCTATCGGGTGGCATTTTCGGTAATTCAGTCGGGAACACATCCCCAAATTCTCGCACAACAGGTGTATCCTCAACTTGAGGGGTATCTCCGTCCCTCACAGAGACACTAGCCAAATAGGCTACACAACCTCTCCGAATCAACTGTTTAGCTCGCGTCGAAGAGATAGTCATCGCAAACAATGAACTCTTGCACCCCTGAAATACAACCTTACCTTGACCAGGTTCTCGAAAGATCACAACCCGGTTCATGCAGTCGATCGTGGCATAGTATCTACTAAGCCAATTCATGCCCAACACTACATCAAATTCTCCAAGCTTCCGTAGAGCTAATAAATCAATCGGCATGAACCAATCCCCTATCCTAACGGGGCAACTAGGGCAAAACTCCCGAATGTCTAAAACATAATCGGGAACAACAACTTGACCAGGATGCAAGGTCGGTAAAAGCTCAATGCCACGCAACTCGGCAAAGAGCCGATCGATGAATGAATGCGATGCACCGATATCAAATAATGCTCTAACTCTTATGCCATTAATTAAAATGATACTTGCAACGACCTCCCCCGCTGCCGCTGCCTCCTCAGTCTGGGCCGCATACAAACGCCTACTAGGTGCCTGCCGCGACCCCTCGGTCTGTCGCTGAACGGGCGGTCACCCGGCCTGGTGGTGGGTAGGTGGAATCCCACGACTCTGACCCGGTGATGCTGGTGCCGATGCCGATGACGGGGCTGGGGAAGAACCTCTCGGACACTCCGAGCGAAAGTGGCCCTCCTGGCCGCACAGATAGCACTTGCCCACCCGCTGCGGGCACTGTGGTGGAATATGAGGACCACCACAAATCACGCAACGCGGTGGCCGGCGACGATCCGCGCTCCGCGCGATGAAGTAGAGCCACGCCCTCGGGATTGGCTCCTAGGATGCTTCGGCGGCCTCTTCGAACTAGCCTTACTGCCTTCTTCATCCGTTGACCGCTTACCCTTCGCTCTGTCCCAAGCTTCACTTTCCTCTCTAGCAATCTCTGCGCCTTTCTCTACAATCAAGGCACGATTCACCACCTCTCGGTACGTCTGCAAACCCGCCGACTGAATCATCCTGTAGATCGACGGTCGAAAGCCTGTCTCAAAGATACGAGCCTTATCTTCATCATCTCTCATAACAAACGAAACACCACTCAGTAGACGAGAAAACTCCCGTTCATACTCCGCCACCGTCCTGTCCCTCTGGCGCAAATTGCGCAAATTCCTCTCTATCTGTCTCTTGACGCTCTGAGGGAAAAATGTCTCCAACAACAACTCCTTGAACCTTTTCCAAGTAATGGCCGCAAGGTCGGTGTTAGGATCATCTCAAATGTCCGCCCACCACTGATATGCAACACTGTCCAAGTGATAGGTCGCTAGCCACACCTTGTCTCGCTCCTCTACGAAAGTGTCGTGGAACAATTTCTCCATGTGAAGAAGCCACTTCTCCACAACCCAATGATCAGCCTTCTCTCCATCAAAGGTTTGAGGATTGCACCTCCTAAACTCGTTCAAGCGGTCCATAAGTCGATCTCGCTCTGCTCCAGTCACCATCGTCGGTAGAACCGTCCTCGAA
The DNA here is from genome assembly GCA_016920855.1 of Puya raimondii. NCBI lineage: Eukaryota > Viridiplantae > Streptophyta > Magnoliopsida > Poales > Bromeliaceae > Puya > Puya raimondii. Next base: position 48,421,819 of record JABWPP010000049.1, read on the forward strand.
GGTGATGCCTGAACTGGCGGTGTCACAACGACCTCCTCCCTTGATTCTGTACCCGGGGCCGCATGATCCGCACCCGGTGCCGGTGATGGTGCTCCTACAGTCACACCTCCTGTCGATGCGGGTGGTGGAGGACACTGTGCTGTCCTAGTAGAAGCTTGTTGCAGCAGCAAATCTTCTAATCGCTTCATCATCGCTTCCTGTCGGCGTGAAGCATCCACTTGCCGCTGAGCCGCAGTTGATTGCTGCGCCACCAAGTCCGTCAACAAAGTGAGCTGATCACGAAGCTCACGGACCTCACTAGATCCGGAGGTAGCAGAGGTCTCCACCTCCTCTGCATCGGCTGGCGCGGCCGCCTCGGTCGATTGAGAACGAGTAATCGGCATTACAAGCTACAACAACATAAAATGCGTAAGTTAGGAAACTCACGCTAGCGAAACCCCACACAACAATTAAAATCCCCAATCACGCGAAAGTAAATGAAGTGAGTTCTTAACTAACTCCCGATGTCACGTTGTCGGCCGCCAACGTGACCCTCTAAGAGTTAGGTATCACACACTTCGATCAAGCTCCAATAACTTGGAGTTAAAACACAACCCAATTGTGTTACTTGCGCCCAAGTCATAGACAATCTCGTCTCTCACGAGCCTAATTCCTATAGTCCAACCGGCCTAAGGTTTACTAGATCCACAATGACTTAACCCTAGGCTCTGATACCACTATAATCTGTCACGCCCCGGGGCCCAAGCAGAAGCACACCCGGGCGCGTGCACAGACCCGCCGTGTACACAAGGCGCCCCAGTGCACACAAGGCGTCAACAACAAGCATACAATGAAAGGAATAATAACAATCCTAACATGGTTATCAGAGCATAAACATACTAGATAGAAGAGCAGTAATCATAACAAGGTAGAGTATACATAAGGTGCACAAAGGAAAGTACACAAATAAAGGTGATACAAAGTTCCACCTATAATACATCCACTACAAAGGGTGAACTCTACAACTATAACTCAAATGTACATACACCTTTCAACAACACAAAAGAAAGGTATCCACCTATGCGACTATCTCCCTCGGAAGCTAACTAGTCGCAACGTCCTTGCCTCGGTCCTTTGCCTCTCCCGCAGTGGAAGGCTCTGAAATAGAAACAACAAACCCCAGGGGGATGAGAACTATTATTCAATAGTTCCCAGTGGGTAAGCCGCCGAGAGGAGCGGGATACACCACTAGGTCAACTGAGGCAAAAGTAGGATTAGTATAAAAGTATGTGTACATTTAAAAGTTCTACACTACTATGCCTCTACACATAAAGTTATGAACATGTAAATATTCTATTCATGATCATGTTACAATGCATGTCAGTCTTCTACTCATGTACATGTGTAAATATGCAATATTTTAGCTACACATGTTCTAATGTCATAATCTCACTATATGCCATGTCATGTCCACTACCACATGTAACATAGATACCAAATCCATAGGGGACGGTGCCGTCCCGCTTGTGCCGTGCCTAATGGTCCCGTGGTAGTCAGCATTCTCTCGCTAGAATGAGACTCTCCCCCAACGGCGATCCACTTCGGCGCCCAAACCTGCACGGGCGATCAATGTCGCAAGGCTAACTCCGGAGTGCCGGCTTGTAGGGAGCGATCTTCACAAGCATGTGCGAATGAGCACAAATGGCCAACAAGTATAATCAACTGCATAAGTGTCACGTTCATCATGTCTATAACATGAAATGCCAAGTGGTGACCAAGAGTCCAACACTATGTCATAATGTCCACATGTTATCCATCTAAGTAATATGCAACATACTTAGTTTAACATTTTAAAAAATTTATCATATACCATGACTAATGCTACTAAAAGCCAATATGCAAGCATCATAAATGAACTTCATAGTCCACTATACATCTAGTAACCCACATGATGTCCCACTTATCCCAACATGCATTTCTACATATCATAAGATGAAATGCTACTAAACCAACACACAAATGTATACCATGCATGTTATCAACCCCTACAAGGCATATGCAATTCTTTTATGAATGACACCTATATGTCATGATTCCAACGATGTCATAATGCTACATTTAGCATGTAAATGTACAATTTTTGAGCTTTTAAACAAAACCGAAGACATAGGGGGATTTCACCCATTTCGGTGAGGTCAAACCCACCGGAACTCCTTCGAGACCTCGCAGTACGTCGAAGCGGAGTTGTCCCCTCGATTTCAAGCACCCTAAAGAAAATTCCTAGGGGGTCACAAGTGTCGAACGAACACTTTCGAAAATCGTCAACATACAAGAGGAAAAAGGGTGAAATTTACCTTAGACCAAGAAATACTTGTCCAAATCCCAAATCGAAGTTAGGAAGCTTCAAATCCAACCTAACATAATATCAATTCCCATCCAAAAGCTTAGAATCAAGAAACTCCAAAATAAACCCTAGGTTCACCATTTTAAGGTTTCATCAATAATAACCCAAATAAACCACAAAAGAGGGTTTACAAGAGAGTTACTCACCTCTTTAGAGCTCCAATCTAGGTCCAAAGAAGCTAGGGTTGGAGATAAAACCTCAAACAAGCTCTCTTCTCCACCTCCAAGTTCCTCCAAGGATAAGCTAGCAAGCTTGAGGGCAAGGGAGAAGAGAAGATCAAATCCTTGATTCCATAACCTTGGAAGCAAGAAATCTAGAAAGAGAAAGGGAAGAAACCCTACCTCTTATTCTCCAAGGCCTCAGTACAATGAGGCAGTGAGGGGGGTGTGAAGGGTTAAGTTACATGTTGTAACATTTTCCCTAACACCCCTCCAAAACCCAACATTTGCAAACTGCACAAATTACAGTTTCTGCACTGTATTTCGATATGCGTATGGGCATACCGGTATCTGGCCAGAAATTCTGCAAACTCGAGCCTCGGCCAAAAGGCCACGAAACAGTAATCCGGTATACTGAACATCAGTACCGGTATACTTTGCATCTTTTCCGGTATTCAATGCCGGATTCCGCAAAACCCGAGAGCTGCGCAAAATCCAGTTTTCCACTGGATTCCGGTATCCCAAAACCAAATACCGGTATACAATGTCAAAACTACAGTTTTTGCAGATTTTGACTTCCGGAGTCAGTTTTCGCACTTTTAAGTCCCGAAAACACTCCCAAGCTCTCGAATCACAGCCATAACCTCCAGATTAGTACAAAATACTAATCTCACACTAGAACCTTGCGATTTGCTAAAGTTGAGTGTACTACACTTTCTCCTTTAATTGAAAAAAAAAGTGCAAGCTTAATGGGCTTATCTATTAGTGGGAAAAAACTAAGTTTTCTAGTTTGCTAGGTTAGCTTTAGTAATACCCTATATCTCTAATTCATTTTGTCATAAGCTCGGACGGGGCTTCAAATAGGCTGCTTACTTGTTGGAACATACGAAAAGAAAACAAAAAAAAAGATATTGAAGAGAATTACGCGGGATCAGACATTACCATTAAAAAAGGTAAAAAGAAAAAACAATCCAAGAAAAACAAGGAAGCAGAACTGGATTTCTTCCTGAAAAAATATTTCCTTTTTCCTTCCAAGATGCAAAGA